>OX465520.1:2400000-4800000 GCA_950022985.1 Udea ferrugalis
AACGTGACAAAACGTGGTACCTACCCACGTGACACTGCCGAACAGCAAACGGTATATGCTGTCAGGGCCACACCGCTACGCTATTAAGGTGACAATGCCGGTGCGTATCGAATCTGCGCGTGAGTTGCCCAGATGAGTATCTGCGCGAGAGTCGGCACCGGTGGGCTTATGTGCGTTTGAAACTGTCGGACCGACTGGCGAGAACGATCACGAACCGTTTAAAACTAATATCATAAGCACGAATGTGTATCATTAGAAAGAAACTAGAATTCTTCATATTGATAACTATTTTTATTACAAAGATAGATAAACGTACGAAAAAGAATAAGGTTTTAATGTAGAACAATGAGAGCACCGTGGTCTAATAAAGTGGGTTGATAAAGTGGTCAAAATTGACGGAATAAAAAATGATGAGAAAATATTAATGACGTTCTGTTTGCCAGCTAATCAACTGCAACTAAATTAAATTTATAAGTACTATGACAGAAATAATCCAATCTATTTCACGCGTAGAGGATAACCCCAAAGCGAAAATAGATCTGAATAAACATATAACCCACCCAAGTACTTATCATAAACACACAAATGCTATGAATACGGCCATTCAATCAATCAAACTAAAAATAGACTTAACCAGAGTTAATTTTCAAAAACCTAAAAATATGCGCGTGAGCATCAAACCCAACTATTGCCTCACATTAACGAAGTATTTAAGCCGATTTAGCTTTTTACTACTAATGTATTTCGACGACAACCGTGGATCGTAAAACTACCGATTTCTACCACAAGCTCATTTTAACTACCGTAACTTACAGAGTTGTTCTATTAAAAACCGGAGGCAAGTAGCTTACTTATTTTGGGAGAACTCCACTTTATATTTTTGCTGTTAGTTGGTTGCTCAGATCATGTAGTTTTTAATTAGCAAATATTAGCATAAAATATGGTTGAGTGGGATGATGGTTGTCGATTTTTGGTAGTAACATTATTGGCTGTTAAAATCGTTTCTTTGTGGTTAAAGTTTAGTTTTACAGGTTCAACAAGGTATTTTTGTGACGATTCGAAAGTAATTGAATTCGAAAATGAAACTTAGGAAAGAAATGTTCATATCATCATCGGTTTCGAGTAAAAATCAGAAAAAGTTAAATCAAATTAAGAAACTTTTTACATAATAATTGATGAAAATACAGATCCGATAGGTAAAGCAATTCTGTAACTTCATTTCGAACATAGATTCGTTGAAAATATATCTACACTGGCATATCGTACTAAAATAAAATCAACATAAATACATACATTGCAATGCAAAATCAGTGGCTTGTAACTTTGCGTATTCTTACTCATAATAACTGTATGTTTTAAATAAGTTATGTGAAGTTTCACACCTTCATTAAAAGAAGCACAAGCAATTTTAATAAACTGAGTAACAGGCATTTGTATTCAAAAATTGGACACAACACAAATAAACAAAAATTGCAGTCGGTTGGAGTTAAATTATTTGACAGGTTTTTAAATACCAGTTGCAAAACATATTTTATTTTATTGTAATTTCATTTCCAAAACATTTTTTGTGTACAACAACTTTCTGTAAAACAAAAACAAATACCAGTATTATGGTTTACCATTAATCTCTTTGGATTTAAAAAAGGTAAATCATTAAAAATAAATTTGAAAACTCAAAGTATTAGAGTAACCATACATGTCAAAGCTATAACTTTTCGTTACCGAATCAAATCCATATTTTAAAGGCCAATAAAACGGGTGCATAATCTTTTTTTATGGGATTTTAGTTGGGATGTCCGCTCACACGCTGGGTTTGAAAGTGGATGAAATATATTCAGATTTGGACACGACTAGGCTGTTTATGTACATCATTTTAAGAAATCGCCAAACCACGATTATGACACAATCGAAAACATTCGTTATTGACATTTACACTTACGTTGTAAAGGCACTTTTACAAACTCTCAAAGATAAAAACCCTCATTTGCTTCCGCTCTAAGTCTGGGAACGCTGTTGAGAAACTTAAGAAAAAAATCAATCAAATGTTCTAGAACACCGGTGAAGACATCAAAAATAGTCTTGTTTACAATATTCTCCCAAGTATTATTTAAGTCAATCCAAGCCTTAGCTTCAGTACCAGCAGGCCTTAAGTCCATAAATTCATCTCAGGACAGGCGTAAAACCACCGACCAGGATCACTATGGCGTAATTTACGGTTATCCCTTCACATGTCGCTGATTGAAAGGCGGAGGCGATTGTTGAAGCTTATTAGGTCCGGAGAAGATTTATGGAACTCAATATTCGATACTAGAAGATGAGCAGACGATTTTAGTGGTTTAGGAGGAAAATGGGATCCATACAGAAGAGAGCTGTGAAAAAAGGAAAACTCGACAGAAGTATGGAATATCCTGTTTTTGGTTGACTACCAGTTTTTAACCATATTTGTCATAAGACACAAGATAACACGAAAAGGACGTGACGAATAGGTAAAGTAGGTAGGTAAAAGGACACTGTTTCTTATTAATAACATCCGATAGAGAGAGATATCGGGTTGGATCAAAGACAAAGTAACAACACAGTTGTGATTGTTTTTATTAACCTACTCGTAACCAATGAAGACGTTATATTTGACATTAGTACTGAAGCAGTAATCGAGGAAGACAATAATTTGTAATATGCCAGATTACTAGTAGATGATTCATACCTAACAGCCAATACAACATAAAAACATGCCAAAAATATAGCACTAATAAATAACAATAACATTTATTAAGCTCATAAAAAGTTTATCCCTTGGGCCGATATATTGTAGAACGTGCCTGTTCAAATAATATAATTTATACCAGCTACTAACGCGATATAAACCAACATAACGGTGGCGTATCACTTCATTAATCATCGCTTTGATATTTATGAGGGCCTTAATTAGTTCCAGAGCAGTAGCAGCTGTCCGCCCACTCCCTCACACTTCTTGCACCAAAATAAGCAAATATTAACATCCTTAATCCTTTTCTGGAATCCAAACACCATCACCTTCGTTTTTCTCGTAATTTTCTTCTGTTTAAGGTCATATACGATCATTGCTTTCTCACCTTTAGTATTCAGGTATCTCGATCGCAATACTCACTAATCTAGTATCTTAACGATCTTAAATATCAGAGTCGTTACTTTCATAAATATCGTTATAGCAAGAGCCATTTTTGGTAAATCAAATTCGATATTTCGCAGCGCTAACAATGGGATCACCAAATACGGCGGCCATGACGCCCGGTATCTCGACTAGAACTCATGCGCAGGCCAGATCGCTTCACGAAAGTGTAAATAATTCGGATTACAATAATCGATAGTTTCTGCGGCGCGGGAGGCGGGGCGGGGGTTCGTGGGAACTGGGCGACTTGCACTTTCGTAGGCGCGCGCGCAGCCGATGTGCGATAGCGCGGGCGCCTCGGCGTCTGCGCAAGCTAGCTCCGCGGATTAATCATTCACCAATCGAAAACGAGGATCAACAGAGAAAGTCAACACGTTTGTAGTACTTATAACTCAAAAAGTGAGTTTCTTCTAACCGTTGTGGGTTTTCACAAACATTAAATATTATTTAAATGAATTGAGTCGCCGGGCACCGTATCGAAATAACTACTTTATTAGCATGATCACTAAGAACATCTTTATACCATGGAAGATGAGTACATAAAAAAAACAAGCGATAAATATACCTAACTTACTGATTGCTCTTTTAAGCTAATGAGTTATGACTGCAGTGTAGTACTTTAAACCAGAACAAACCTCTATGTCAGTAAGAAAGATAAACTATCACGAATGTTCTTATCTTCATATCAGAGTCCTCGTTCGAATTCATAAAAACAATAAACTTGACCGTCCAACAAACCGAAGTTTAATCAAAGTATTAATTCCGAAAGTACACATCGAAGACATTAACGACGCAGAGAAAGGCTTAAGCCCTGTATTGACTTGAGTATTGACTCGGCTATCAATGGCCATTCATCAACGTTTTCCCAAATAGGGCCTTCGACAATCAATGGCAGGCACTCGAACTGTCGGGAGGCCGACTCGGACTCGTCACGGAATCGCTACCGACACAATTATCGAATCTAGACCACTCTCACTGAAGCAAAAAGAACGAGACGCAAAGAAAGCAACATCAGGTGCGCCCTCATTTCACTTTCCAATGACTTATCTGCGCTTGCGCATCGAACGAAACTCAACCTACAGGGATGCAGTATAGAGTGTAAAACGAATCAGAATGCAGGTCCTGTGAGTCAGCAAGCATTTCATTATCAAGATTTACGAGGAACCCTTTAAAAGCCGTTAATTATTGTGAACACTTATTTCGCTTTCTAACGTTTTCTGTAGAATTTCAAATGCATAATCCATCCATATCTTTTAGGATTGCGCCAATTAAAAAAAGGTATTACGGTTTTTGTTCAAAAAATGACTACGCAGATTTGTTTAAATAAATATTTATAATACAATCTCTCTTTTAAAAAATATCAACACACATTGAGAATCGATGCTATCTCATTGTACACATCTCAATGGCAGATCATGAGCGGCCATTGTAGCGATGCTCAGGCGCATAGAAGCGCGCACGCAGCTAATGACAGATCATTTAGTACAAGCGTCTGCGATCCGATTGAGACGTCTATCCGACTACGTTTTTTATTGTTTTCTATTTGGACTAACAGATTGTTCGAATAGACAAACTCGTGAAGTGATAATGGGTTCTGAAATAAATAACGCAGTATTTTGAGTTCTATTCTCTAGGAAGAAAAGTATATGACAATGTATTAATAAACACCCTTAAGTCATTGACTTATTTTTAGTGCGTTACTGAGGAGAGACAATCCAGTAAAAGTTTCAGGGATAACAAACAAAAGTTAACCTTTGCACCTGTTAACCTAAACCTTTCGCCTACTGCGGTTCGAAAAGGACAGATAATGTTTCAGGGACATTAGAAAGACATTAGCCCCATATAACGTTTCATAGACACCAATAAGGAATTAATTAACAGTGCCACTATGTAATTTAAAAATATATCAGTGTCACACAGGTGCCATAGTGATAAACCAGATCTTAGTCACAAAAACGTAAGCGTATGAGTATATGACAAGGTTACACTATCTTGTCATATCAAAGCGTTATCACAAACCCCATTATGAAGCGTATAATTAAATTGCTATAGTTTTGACCATACAGTGTTATTACATGTCTCATGACCGGTTTGGTTTGTCTCAGTTATTAACATACTACCCATGACATTAATTTTGAAAGAAGTATATAACTTCACTTCACAAAATATGGAAATATGTTAAAAGACATACAATCACACACATATTACATAAGATATTCTGCCAAGTAGCATAAATTTGGAATTGGACCATGATTTTGGTGGATGTAGACCAGAAATAATCACAACCTCAACTGGAGCCTATTAAGATTCCCTATTATTCAGTTCATTTTTTCGCAGAAATGAAAAACTTAGAGTAGTTTCTTCATCAAGTAATTTTTAAAACAGAATCAGTAATGACTAATCAAATAGAACACAAAAACAACACTTAAATATGGAAACAAAACTACTCCCAAATTCTCCATGCGTGGACAACTCAGATAGCTTCCATTGACAATTTTATTCCCCCAAGGTCAACTATTGACCGCGAACAATCCCCAAGTAAACAGATATTTCAATCTCCTATCAAATTAAAACATGATATATTTTCGCATGAGCTAGTATCGACTTCAGAACAGCGTTTGACATCTGACCCTGATTCGTGCTGGTGATTTGACAGTCACTTCAATTCTGCACCAGATAAGCAAGTTTATGTTGACATGACTTCGACTGGAGCGCCAACGGGCATGGTATGCCATCGAGATGCACGCAGTGGTGGTTATTTAGTAAGCTTTTAGACAAGTAAGCTTTTAGACTCTGGTAAGGACTTATTGCCTTGCAATTTAGGTTCATTTGGTAAGCTCACGATTATCTTCTGGAGTAAACAGAAACACACTGCTCGTTGCCGTCATGGTTCAGCGAATGTTCAGAACCCCACATTCCGCTGAGCGGCTTTGAACGTAGTAAGGGTCGAGTCTACCGCCGAACTTTATTAAAAACCAAGCAAAGAAGAAGAAGATGAGATGAGATTACAGATTTTCTTCCTTTGATAGAGCAATTACAATTGGAAACGAAAGCAATTTTGATTCTAAACCTATGCAAAGAATCCGATCCAGACCACTCCGACCACGCACCTTGGAGACAAAACCTTCCCGTACTATCACGGAGACACAAAACGGTGTTATAAATTAGAATTTCTCCAATCGCTGCGATTAATCAGCGTTACGGCCTTGGTGTGGAAGGATCAAAGAGGTTGGCGACACTTTCGCCATTGCAGTCGATAAATCGTCACGCCCACCGGCTGTTCTAGGGTTACCGAGGTAGACTTCGTCAATTTAATTTCAGGTCGGATGAGATAAGGAAAGTATCGGAAGTGAATTACAATGATAAGCTATAATACATATTTAACTAAGTATGGACAATGTTTGTTTACGAACCCAGTACTGGAATGATATATAAAGAATATTGGAGCTAAACTGTTTTTCATCGGCTTCTGAATCTCATTTTTAAATGACATACTTTACCTAAAATAGCAGAACCAACCAGTATTTGCAAACTTAGACAGGGTTTTCATATAAAAATAAAAACACAGAAGTTTTTTTTTCAATAGTTTTCTATTTCTTTAGTTATGATTTTTGTTCTGAATCTCCTGAAGATTGTGATCTCCCAGCCCTAGAAGCTACAGGTCCCTGCGCCCGCGCAGGTCTCACGCGCGCCTTGAATAGCCGCGATTTTGATACGTGTGAAACTCTGATTCACTATCGCGCCATCGCCCCAAGGCCATTGTCATGTCCAATAACGCAATATGTCGTGAATGTCCGAACTGTTATTTGATAGTACAATAGCACTTGAATTTTGACTGAGGAACTTATTGTGAGTTAGAGGACATCGGGAAATGAGCGTAGCGAATATTGCATTTACATGTAGGACAAATTGTATGTACTTGTCAGTGACGTGGCAGTTTTTATGATCATTCTTACAATTACAAGAATCAGCATGTTCACCTCCTTTACTACTGTTTCTCTCCCCAATGGTTTATTTTTATTGAGTATCTCTTCCAGCAGATGACGGCATCAGATATCCAAACTAGACCCTTGGACCCGGGTATGTCAATCATTAATCACTAGCCTACATCAAATCAAAGATGGCAACGGCTTTACATAACCAAACGATAGTAATGGCTTACACAACGGTTCTATTTATAGTCGTGTTTCAACCGGACGAACGCATCGCGACTCCTGTAATGTAAGTCCAAGGTGAACTCACTTTGATGCGCAAGCGACGATGCACTGGACAATACAGTACGCTGGAAGGTGACATGTTTCGTCGACCATGTAAATTTAGCGTGAAATTACCATGAATGGCAAAACGATTACTTTGCATGAATTGTATGAACAAGTAGAAGGAATATTACTGGATTACTTTCATCAAATACTTATTTGACAACTGAGATTGAACTTATTCAGACCCGCAAAATGCCGAATAAACTATTTAAATCGTATCATTTCAATTTAACCTTGTTTAGCAAGATAATATAAAATATGTGAGTTTCCAATTGGAGTTAACCAGGTTTTCACATTCTCCATGATACGAGTACCTTACAATTTAGTTTCTTCAGAGAAAACCCCTAGACATTTAAACGCCAAGTAAATGCATGTGACAGCTAAATTGTCTTAAGTGTAGTTAGATGAAAGCCTTGCATGTCAAGTAGGTACCAGATAGTTTGAAATTGACGAGAGAAAACAGTCTTTGTCCTAACAACACAATATTATCGTGATAGCGAGTAACTACTGCTCTTTGTCGACAGATGGAAACGCACGTAGATTATGCAACAAAAACTAAGAGACAACTAAAAGTGGGGCACAACAATGACGTCACACTCACAATGCGCAAGCGCAATGAAGATCAAACAATCATGGACGCTCCAACTTGTTTTCACTATAAGTGAAATACGTTTTCCTCAGCTTTCCACACACACAATTGTTGGGAAACAAGTTATTTCACTCACTTTCCTTACCGATAGAAATTATCGTCTCCAACCAGCGAACGAGGCACGCCAGACTTGTAATCATAGACTGTAAAGTCGAAGCCATAAGTGCTAACAGTAGGTTTTCTTTTGCTGGTTGTGGCAATGTATTGACAATTGGTTTCTTTTGTAGCTGCCGTAGAGCCATTAAGTTGGAGGTGTAATTGTCCATTGTTTCACTATTAAGGGGGGTAATGTTCGCGGCGTAGGTGATAACTTGTTTAGTAAGCTCAAAGAAATGCCCGCAGAATCACAAGAAGCCGTTTAGATTGCTGAAGATAGTCGGTACAACGCTGATCCACAATCCGAGGCGATTAGCATCCGATATGCAGACAAAACAGACAGCGATGACAATTAAGATAAGATACATTCCAATCAGCACAATGAGGATGCTAATGACACAAAAAAACAACCTAGACTTTTCTAACCAATACCACACTCAACTGTTAGCAGACAAAAACCAAACTGTACACTGCATTTATCTTGCTTTTGCTCTGAGCTCTGTGACGTTTAATAATAAACTTCTTCAAAACAATACAATTCCTTTGGTAAGAAAAGGATATAACCAATCTCAAAAATCATCAAACGCAGTTATTTTCGTCAACGACCATAAATTAAGGCAACAAGGCGATAAAACGCTTTAGTAAGATCAAATTAAGCAATTGAGAGTGACATCCGTTGGAAGAAAGTGCGTCAGGAATGAGAGATGCGCAGGAGTCGAAATGCTGTCATTGATTATTTAGTTGGTATTTTGACCGTACTACTTAACATTCTCGAGTTAAAAATGGCTGTTTGTTATGGCTCTTCATGTATCAGCTAAAAGTTTTAGTTTATCATGAACACTTCTTCTCTTCTAAATTGTGTAAATTGTTTAAAAAACCGCAATTAATGACACATGTTGAAAATAACTATTTTCTGTCTGTTGATTTCTGCCTGCCATTTGAAAGTATTTCCTTGAAATATTACATCATCATAATATTCCCTTTATCAAATCTTTTTGTGACGAAATGAATAGTGACAACCTCAATATTTGTATTTCTTGATTAAATAAATACCTTTGATAAGAAACGTAAAATTAGAATCCATTCACAAGGTAACAAAACTTATCATTGTGCAAGCAGATCTCGCCGACTTCGTCATAGTTTGCCCCACAAACCTCCAGAGCTTTGACAAATCCTTTGTTAACTCTTGTAATGTCTTTAACAATGATTACATAAGTCTGATAAAGAAGATAATTCAAAGCGTGGGAGTCTCCATTTGTAGTCGTACGGAACCCCTATTATTATCAGTTATTCCGCAGTAACGATGATTAGTCCATAATCATAGGGTTTCAAATATTCTCACCCACTAAATCTCTGCGTCATTAAGATGGTATCAAAGGAATCCATAGCCACTCTGGGCGGTTTGAGCACATTTTTTCATTTTATTTGTGGGACTGGGATGGGTAAGAACCTCTGGGGGTTGTAACGAGGTCTATTATTGCTCTAAATACAGCGCGGTGCGCGGGTGGGAATTTTAATGGGCGAGCATCTTGTGCGCTATGCAATGCAGAAATGCGGCCTTTTTTTCCGAGTGCGCTCGCGCCATCAACAAATTGTGCCTCGACTACGTTCAGTCACATTCCGTTTTTAAATAGCTCGGTTTGCGCACAAAAAAGGTTATGTAAGGCACCTGTCATAACAGTCCGATCTCGATCATGTGTGCTCGTGCGTGATATGAATTTTCGCCGAAACCGACGCGTGATTGCGGCTTCCGATTGGTCAATCAGAAACCATGATGGCGTTATTAATCAGCGCGAAGTGCCCGGTTTGGTTAATTCATTATGACGGCGAACCGTTTTATGTGCTATTAGCAAAGTTTAAAACTGATAAAAGCATGGGAATCCTCAATTAAAATATCGGCTTAGTTGCATCCTTTATATGATACGAGTAATAGGGAAAATATTATCTTTAAATGAAAATCGAGACAGCGCCTTTACTCCGTCAGAAATATTAGAGTTATGATCACCTCTTTCGATAACTGAATGGCGTACGAATATATTTACAAATTGTCTCTCATTCAAGTCGTGATTTACAACTTCACAATAATTGACGTACTTTACGAGCACATAAAAAATCGGAGTAATCGAAGTTGAACACTCGATGTGCGAAGTAAAAATAATTTAGTGACCAATACCGAGTATTCATCATCTCCGAATTGGATTTTGTCGTGTGAGTCAACGATGAACGATTGATTTAGGGCTATTTTTGAGCTTCAAAAATGTTTAGTAAGTGGCTTCATCGGTTATCTTGAGTTTAAGATAAGTCCGTTAAAGTCTAAAATGAAATCAAGGGTAGTAAGATAATACTGATAACGTCTTTTACAATGAAAAGAACAACTAAGATATAGATTTCTCATCGAAATCGACGTTATTATTCGCAGAGTCAACTTTAATTAATGTCATTATTGCTTTATGCCGTCGCGCCACTCAACATACAATGGGCAACAAGCAAACGAAACCATACAAGATTAAAAGCGGATCGTTAAACGTTTTTGTGCGAGGTCACAGTTTTATACCCTTATTCAAGCTGTCCATCATTATTACCATTATTTATAACACCTGTAAAACGGTCTAGAACAGATAAAGCGTCAAACGAAGTGGATTAACACTAATCCTCGTTTGTTTAACGCAACCTGACCCGAAATACGAATACGCATAACTAAACGTACGCCGACCCGACCTACAAAGGTGGGTAGTCAGAAAAACGTTTAAAATGTACGACGAAACTCCGCCACACTGGTAGCTACCTGATTTCTATGCGGCGCGAAACCTTCAGTATACATTCATAATTTTCTTTAGGTCAAGAAAACTGCCAGTATTAGTAGACCTGTAGTAGTTACGTGGATCCGGCGGTTAGAGGCAATGAATTGGTTAGTTCATATTCACATATCGATGGGTTAGGGTTCTGGTGTTTCTGGGTGCATTTGAGCACGTCCCTTTCAAGATGGCGCCGTCTCTACGTGACGTTTGGAAAGGCGGGAAACAATGGCGGGCCCGTTATGAATATTGAGAAGTGAGGATAGTCAAGCGCATACTTGTACAATTTCGCTGCGCGCTTGCGCGGTGACACAAGGCGTGCTTGGCCCACTGTTACGCACGCGCGACTTCGTACGCCATTTTTGGTAGTATTGAAATTAGTTTTTGTGGATTGTTTACGACAGCTACCGCTACAACTGTTTGTGTTTATTGTCCGTCGCCATGCTGGGCCACTTCTGTCAGTGTACAGTTCTTAGATAGGAGATTGCTAACTGTGCAGTTTTTGCAAGTCGTGAGTGAGGCTACAACAATTGGATTACCAGTACCTATTTTTTTTGTAATCCTCTGAGATTTAATAAAACATGACCATTAAGTATACGTTTGAGTAACTGTTACACAGACCAGCTGTTGAAAAAAATAAGTTATTCATATTTACAAGCACTGTTATTTACGACCCTGTTCTATTAATAATACACTCGTACTAATTGAACAAAAACAATTAATCATTTGTATTTTCGTAGTTTATATCTCTCCGAGTTATTTGAATTCTGTGAGTCAACAAACTATTGAATATTTATTACTAAATTTATGTTGTTGAACAACAACAGGACCTCTTGTTCTCGGAAAGATTGAATTTGTGCATAAAAATAAATGCCAATTGAGGAAAAAACTATAATTAACGATACCCATTTAATGGCATACATTGCTCATAAAATTTTGTGCCAAGGAGATCCACTTTTTATAAGACTGATAAAGGAGTTAATTAATATTCCGGATACCTTTTTGTGTGTCAAGTGGAGCAAATGTACAGTGTGATAAGCAAATAGAGCCGATAAAATCTATAAACACTTAAAATACAAAATTAACATAATATTAATAAAATAAACATTAGATAAAGCCAAACTACGTCAATCAAAATAAAATGAGCAATACTTTTGAAAGCAATCGTGTATGTATATGTAAATACAAGAATAATGATGTCTAATTAGAGCATAATACCAACCATAGGCTACAGATTTACGCGACCAATTAAAAACACGTTGTTTATGGTACATGTTCTACAGACGAGACCATGAAGGATTATGAGGGCTCTAAATGAGCTTTATTATCTGTGCCGATGTTGCCACAGAGTATATAAAGATGTATTCAATGATTTACTGTTAATAAATGAGTGAACAAAGTTATTAAATGGAAGACTAACAAAACAATTGGAAACATATCAGCATTAGTTCTTAGAATAGCGGTACAATCTTGCACAAATAACTTGTAAAGTATTGAAGTGTTAATTATATGACCAGTTAACACTTGAGCGAGAAGGAAATATACGTACCAAGAAGGCAAGCTATAAAAGAAATATTATCATTAGAAACAGCACAAACGAAAAATAGAGGAGGAGCAATCTTGATTAAATCTTTAAACAATAGACTAAAGTGAAATGCTGTAATAATTACATTAATTAATATCAAGTCTATCTTACACCAAAAAAAACTCCAGGGAGAAAAGCATGTAATAAGGGCACTGAGAACTGATAAATAAACATATTTAAATATTTCTAAATACACAAAATAGAATAGAAAATATTTACTGACTAATTAGATCACTCAGCACAGAGAAATGCAAGATATTTGACAGAAACATTTCAAATCAAAAACAAATGTTCTAAGAGAAATCGTATAACATGTCTATCTTTTAAGGTGGACTCACTCACTTTAACCTTTCACATTTATTTATTTAGGTAATCACATTTGATCCAAAACAATGCATAATTTGCGAAGGTGGTAACTATTAAGAAACTAGTTAATCATTTCTAAAGAGGGTGAAAACAAGATGGATGGATGATGGATCACTAGGACGCGGAAGAAGTCGCGGGCAAAATCTAGTATAAATACGAGTTTTAATCATAGCTGTTGTGAAGTTACGACACCAGCGGACTCGTAACATATTTTTTCCTGGCAAGTATCTCGAAAACGCTCGGCCTCGAGTAATGAGGACTTATGGCCATTACGCACATGCGCGGGCGCTTCTAAGAACGTCGCTAGTTCAGGGGATAGACGCCAGGTGGCGAATGTATCTTTGAGATTTTTATTAAGGTCAACAAAAACATATCTTCCAGGGCCGGTCATAGGTGGCCTACAATCCTATTCCTACATATTTATTCAGGTGATGATGGAGGGCTGATAACCATAGAGCTCTGAGGTGTTCTGACTCACGATACGATACTTATAAGTGAATTCGAAATGTATGTTTGCATTGATTTCAAGTGAAATTTAGCTTGAGTTATTGCCACTAGTACTAACGAAATGACCTCGTACCAACTGCACTTGAATGGTCAGGGAGCAATGTCGAACGGAGTGAAGATCATACAACCTCCAACCACAATTGACAATGTCACCAATGGTAGACCTTTAGTCTTTTTGAGATAATTCTTAGGCCCAGTTGCTATAGTCCGTTCGCGTTAAGAATGCAGTGATTTTTAAATTTGATTCTGTTGCACACAAAAAACGCAGATCCACAACTTTTACGTTCGTAAGTATGCGTTCAACTGGGCACTGTGGACTAGACTTTCTAATTAGGAACGATTTGATTGGTTAGGTGGCGTGCTAGATCGAAGAACAAGTATATGAAATTACTGAATTCTTAAAGCGAACGGACTATAGTGTCATCTGAAGCTAAGCAGCAGTAGCACACACTAAAGAAAAAAAACCTTAACATCACGCAGTTCGCAACTTATTTACAACGCGTTTTTCCGTTTTTAACACGATTCCTTATATCTTCAGTCAATGCTTTTCCATCAAGTTTTAATCAACTTGCCGCCTACAGCGAAACCTTTAATGCATCTAATTGAAAACACTCGATTCCCAATAAAGTATTACTTGACTTTCTATTTACCTTATAAGCCCATAGCCCTTTTACTTCGTCGCTAAATGTAATTCCTTGGACATTTCTGCAAATGAATTTCATTATAATATCTTCTACAAAACCCTTTTAAATCCATGAAAGGGTAAGCTTAGAGAATAAATTGAAAGGTCTAGCATAAAAACGCAAGGAAAAGCATAAAACTGCACACACACTTCTAAGGTATAAAAGGCCGGGTACAAAATCATAGCTGTAATTACTATGAACTGCAATACTACGCGAAGTGCGTTACGCGGCCCACAATGTTACACCTTGGGTTCTATTTGTATCTGGTTTTATTATCATTAAAATTAAAGCGGTAATTGAAACCTGTTTAGAACATTCTAACTAAGCACATAATTTCTCATTTTAATCCGAGTGCCGCACGTCGCATTATCTCATCATAATATGATAGAACATGATTGCAATTTCCAGTTAATTTTTCTACAGTGTCTTAAACTAGAATTATTAGAAACAAGGAACCAGTCCCGTCTAATGGGCATCTCAGTCGTTCCCAGCTCCCATAAGTGTTGCAATCTTTTTACGACGCGGGCGCAGCATTCCTGGCGCATGCAAGAGTGCACCCATCGAGTGGATTTCTTGCGAAGAAATGGGTCGACTTTGGAAAAATAATTAGAAAAAAACTTCCAAAAGACAAAACATGTCTCATGAGCATGATGATGTCCCAAACAGGGTAGTCAGAGACACAACTATTGTTGGCAAAGTGGTTAACGGAACATTCAGAAGGGAAGCCCACATTTCACAGTGGTAAGAAGCGAGGCTACCGAGTTTATCCGTGTCGCTTGGGTTTTTTATCGGTCTTTTCCGTCACAATAAACACTAAGTAGATGTTCCAGCCAGTCTTGAACTCGGGAACACCAGATTCCAAGCCAGAGTTTTTAGCCACTGGGCCAGGACACTCTCGATGGCTTCGCTTTCGCTTTTTTAGGTCTGGTTTTTCAAAATGTAACAAATTATTCTTGAAAAAAATACAGTTTTTTAACTAACAACGCTGGCCAGCCGAAAAGAGCGAGGACCTGACAAACGAGTGGAATTAAGGGAATTACTGGACGGCTTCATTGTGGGCAATCTGCGCCCGCGCCCCGAATGAGATTCGAGTTACTTGCGCTTGCGCAGGTCCATTGCACTCTTTGTAACCAAATATTTTTAAAACCGTATATTATCCAAGTCTTCTGAGACATAAAAGGCGACAATCACATAGGGACAACTAAAACCTAATAACAACAACTGAGAGGTGCAGGTCCTTCTCCAATTATAAGGTGGAACGTGCCCGGGCCAGGGCTCGGTCAAAATTTATGGAGAAGTGATAGTATGAGCTGTTATTACACCATTCTAAAATCTCCAACTAAAGGGACTTGTTTAGACTAGTCTTTAGACTTACATTTGGAGCTGGAGTGCCACACTCTTAACGAGCAGCGAACTCTCGAACGATACAGATCAATAGATCGATTTGAATATCTACTTGGCTGAGATCTTGAGATTTGCGATTCGATTCCAGGACTAACGGCTCTGGGATTTTGCGGACAAATGGGTAACAACCTACAGTGCATAAAAGCAGTAACATAACAAGTGTTATTAAGCTGTTAGGAATTAGCTCAGAAACCGGGGCAAAGTCTTCAACAGGCTATTTCACACGCTTCGCCAAATTTATGGTCTTCAAAACAAATAAGACGGGCGTACATTTCACCTGCAACTGGGTCGAAGAACATTTAAATTTTTAACTTATGTGAGAGAGAAGCGATTTATATAAAGTAATTTTATGCATTCCCATTTAATACCCATCTTACGGTCACAGCGGAAACAATGATGTCGTACCTGTAAAAACGAAATAAGTGTTAAAAAACAGCTCATAACATAAATATACAAAAAGCGTCTGAAAGTGGCTATATCCCATTTATTTCTGAACTAAAAACCTTTAAATTTCACTTTATACTTTTAAATAAAATGAAGACATAAATTCAACAAATTGATCACTTGCACCAACAGGCGTTACTGTTAAAAAATACTGGATATTTTACAGAAATCAATAATCAAAATCCAATTACCGTTTAAGCTGTCTTTAATGTTTTGTTTATTATACAATTAATCTTAAAACATGGAAACAACAACAAATCGCAATAAAAATTAATTGGTATTAAAAATAACTATCATAAATCAAAGGAGAACAAATGGCAATTGCTTTTTGTTGCTTTTGACGTTCGTCACTTTGCGGAAATTATATTTATTATTTATCATATGAAAGTGAAATTGCAAAGACGAATACAGTGGTGCCAACTTTGTTCGTATAGTGTTCCAGCCTATTACTGGTAATAATTTTATTATTGTATAAAAGCTGTCACTAATATATTTGTATAAAAGAACTCAATAATTATTCTCCAGCTGCAGAAAAATACCGATTGATCATGGTGCATCAAAAAACGCTTTCTTAAGTAGATCTATTTTTGGAATGGAAGGTGTCTGTATTATTCTCTAGATGCCATTGGCTTTAACATATATTCAATTCAAGCGCTATCACTGAACAAGTGATTTACTGAAATTGAATGAAAGTTACCGAATCGTACTATAACTCGGTTATGAACACCCAGATGTTGCCAAAATTTGCTTATCAATTAGTAACCGCGATGTGGGAGCACCATCAAAAAGCGGACCTCTCACTTAGTAATTAAGATTACATACAAGTCCATATTCGAATACCACCCAGTAATCAAACACTTGCCCAGTACTCGCCGATTTGTCAACAGCAACATTGCGCAAGCGCACCGGTCGTAGCTTCTCAGGTTGCAGGCTTGTGTCGCAATCAACATACGTATTAATGCTCTTCTTACAATCGATACATGGATCTCTGTTAAAGATATTCGCTGTTATTTAGCTCGAGACAGCCAATCGATTAAATAATTTGAATTTCATAATTGCAGCATAGTTTTCGACTTCTAACTTTCAGTTTGTGGCAGAACAAACATTAATTTTGTTCTTGATTTTTATATTTTGTTGAGTATGCTGTTAGTTAGTAGGTACCCTAAGCAAAATGACCATTCAATTATAAGGTCGAAGTATTATAAAAAATAAACGGCACTCACTGAAAGACTAAAGCAGTTGTGGCTTTTCAGCACCCTTATTTAAGATGACTTCAGAGGAAGAAGGGGTTACGGTGGCTAATTCTAATATTATTCTTCTTAATGCAAATGGGTCACAATAATTATGGCATTATACCTGATTGACCAACGGCAATAAGTCCATTATTATTTCTGACAACACAAACAACCAGCTGGCCAGTCTCCAAAGGTCGAAAGTTTTTAATCTGTGCCAATCCTACGTGCTTTGTCTATGCAAATTTTTAATCTCAAATGACAAGTGGTTTGTGTGGACATCTCCTAAAAAAGCTCCAAGCTATTCATATCCATTACAAGCTGAACTTGCACCGCGCAGGAGACGATATAACTGAGAGTTCTGCTAATAATGGTCTGCTCACACTTGACTTGCGGCCAAGTGTATGTTTGGCAATGGTCATTAAAAGACGGCATTATTAAGGATCTGCATACATTATGTAAAATAAAGCAATCAATCAACACTCTAAGAAAGTTTTGCAATAGAATACCCAATGGTTATTTAACTCGTTAAGGCTGAAGATAAATTTGTATATGCGCTAGAAGCTAGGTATTTAATAAATTTTATTTCACGACAGCGCCACCCTGTCACTGCCTCAAGGAAAACATAACTTTATGAATATAACAAAAATTGTGACCACAACTTAACTGATCTGGTAAATTACTCAAATATTCAAAATTATTTGGCTTTCGTTGTTAGCAAGAGTTGCTATTGAAGAATTCTCCCTTTTTAAATTAGTCACTAAAAGCATTAATATAAACAAAAAGAGGAAGACAAGTTACGTTCATCCTTCACGAATTCGAAAACTGGCACATGACATTGACGTATGAATGACGTTCAACGAACAAGTCGCTGTCATATCTGCTTGCAAGCAGGTCCATTGGACCTGTTCCAGGATGGCCACTTCTGGTACGTGGATGCCCTACCTCTTTTTGTTTAAATCAATGCTAAAAAGTGAGATCACCAGACCAAAATTCGTCTAAATTAATCTAAAAAGAAAAATGACGCCTAAAATATAAGCAAAGCAATTCAGTAAGTTTCTAAACATAATAAATCATCGACTGTCCCCATAAATTGGGCTTATGAAGAGCCTTTGTGGCGTTGTTGCCACAGCTCATAAATGCCACCAATCCCTGTCCATATATGGCTAATCAGGATAGAATGGCCCCTAACGAGTCTGCTATGACACGTCCTAATGTAAATGATGTATTTATTTGCATCACAAAAGGTGAAGCATTTAGGCCGTCATTTGAATAAACGATTACAGATGGCGCCGCTGCTTGATGTCCTAATCAGAAACAGCAATGGAAGGCGTCCTCAATCTCAATGTGATGATTGATCAGGGTTTTTAATGAATTAGCACAACTATTACGACTCTTTAAAAATATTGCATTATTTATGCGTAAATTGCCCCCATACCTCTTAACATGCTCTCAAGTGATTTTGTGGTCCAAGATAGCTGCTAATTTAGAATAATTGTCGAAAAGTTACACAATTGTTCAAAAAATCACAAGTGAAGTCTTGGCATATTCGCCACTTTGAAGCGCGATTAATAAAAATAAAACACAGAGAAATTAATTCTGTCAATTTTGTTGGATTGTCGTGACCATTATGTCGACTTTGACATAATCGCTAAAAAAAGTTGGTTGAATCACTTGAAATTATTAGTATTCGGTTACAATTATAAGCCAACCGAACATCTTCTCCAAATAAACCAGTAGAAACGGCTCCACATACTTTTCATGTGCAATGATATACGGTTGCTTTACGTAGCCTATGTGAATCCCCATAACGTGAACTACAGCGCAACTGTAGTACAACAATACTGTACAGTGATAACAAATCAGTAAAAAAATATACCGTTTCCGTACTGTTATTTCTCGGTGTCATTTTGTCATGTAATCAAAAGATAATATTTTTCCGGGAAGGAATTCAGCAACCTGTCACTCCGTCAGCAATATTTCATCATTTTATTCAATGGCGTTTCGATCGCGAAACCGGAGACATTTTTCATCTTCACTTGTTTTTCAACAAAGCGTTTTTATTACACCGCCATTTCGTAATATTTCACCGACTCGTATGATTTAATTCAACTACTCCCTGACCTACTGAGTTTTTTCGATAATTGTGATTGCTACGTAATGTTTGGGGTCTGTGAGCAAAAAAGATTAATGTTTTGCATATTTTTGTCGTAACACCAAATGCCAGGAGCTTTAACTGGTTGATAATAAATTCAGATTTGTCAATAAAAAAACAAGCTTTTACTTTATGTTTTTATGCATCAACAACCTGTACATATATGAATTCCGTCGTGGGACCTATATGTATAAAAATACATACTTGTTATACATACAGTAGTCATATAAATAAAAGACACTTAAATTTTCTCCGTAACATACTGTAAATTGCTACAGAACATTATACTCTTCGTTTCTTTTAACACCCCTAATAAGGAGATTTCGCTGAAGACAGTATTTTTAATCAACATTCCCGTTGATAGCTTATCTCAAACGATATTTAAATGTAAATGTGGCTGCGCGGGCGCAACATTTGTCCCAGCAGTTCTACGGCCCGTGATTTATGCAAAATAATCAATACATCGCCGATACCTTTTTACGAGTGGGAATTGTCGAGCATTAAATAAGATTTTATCGGAACTTTTTTGTTGCATTCCAAGGTTTTTTTTCTAAGGACACGGACACGTCTATCGTCATTCGATTCAAGGTCTGGGATACTGTCCGGGTTTCGAAGGTTTTTTTTGTTTTGACAAGTGCTAATTTTGGTCAAGTTAAAAGTAAGGTCTGTATTTATTAAGAAGATTTGCGAGAGATGATGATTTTGATGGTTTTCCATATTGTTACAGAGCTCACTTACAAAAAAAAAATTTGACTTGGACCAAATTAATGTCTGTGTGTCATCATCACGATACAGGAGGGTCTACACTTTAACAAACCGTCCGTAGTTACGATAAAATGAATGTATCGAAGACTTGCAGTTTGAATTTCAGCTGTTTGTAGGCATGCATCATTTGTTTATGCGTTTTTATCATCATCGTCATGGTGCCTAGTGTTAGTTTTCTTAATCAAATGCATCGAGCAAATTTACATAAAAAAGTCTTACATTAAAATTTCACCACGAATTTCATAGAAATCTGCGTCAACTTTTTTGCTGCTTTTGATCTAACTCGCACTCGGCACTCTGATGGATAAGCAGTTAGAAAGAAAAGAAAGAAATAAATAAAAACTGTTTATTGGCCCACAAGACACAAGGAAAACAAAGAAAAATAACCAAATTAAAAAAGCTATGATAAAAAGTAAACAAAACAGAAAACAAATGCTAACAAAATAAATTATACAATATATCAAAATATGCTTAAGAAAAAAATAATAAGTGGGGCCAATTGCTAGGTCTCTGTCTCAGCATTTGTCGCCACAGTTTTTTTAAAGCTGCAGCGACGCTAGTATTCTGACAGAGCCTTGCCAGTCGCTACCAGTTTGCTAGTGAGTGAAGACCAGGAGCCTTCTTCGACTCTTCACCTAAGCTGTTGTATTTATGAGTATATTAATTAGGTGCTTCACGGCACGCCCCAGGTCGTGCTGAAGGTAATTGCGGTGGGGAGATTTACTATGGTCTAGAGGTGATTGTAAATCCGCCTCAACAGGCCGATAGTTTACTTAGTTTCCGATTTGGCAGGGCTATTAACAATTAGGTTTATAAACAAACTTAAAAACTTCGGCCAAAAAAGTCTTAAACTATCGAAATTTAAGAATCAAACGTCATGTGGTCCGCTGGAACACTTCACTTTTTAAAGAATGTTCGAAATTCCGGTCTGATCCCCCATTTTGTGATCCACCTCTCGTGATTGTAAGAAAAAAACCACCAGGGGGATCACAACGGAATAAATAAACTAAACTTTATGCTGTTCATTGAACGGAAACATCGGATGAGCAAATTAAAGTGAGGCATTGCGCAAGTACAAATGGCTCATCGATGAAGCAAGGATGATTTGAAATGGATATCACTTGATGAACAACGCAGCGTGGTGTCAATTGGGAAAAACTACAGATTTATTTGGAATTACTGTTTCACCAGGCAATACTATTAGAAATTGCTTATTTTATTGTTCTTTTTGTCTATCGAGTAAGACTCAAATAATAAAAGTGAAATAGGCTTTTAAAAATCACGGCCACGGACTATGACAGCATTATAACTGGACCAGAGCGACGCCTACTGATTGCAAGATTATGATGACAGCTCAACTCTACATAAGTAAGATAGGATCACACTAAATAAGAGGCTCTAAAATTATACAGAAGCAGAACACGACACGAACTCATTAGACCTTCAAAAATATTAGTTACCTGCGGTTCTAATAAAAGGGCTTCAACAAAAACCATTACAGAATTCAATTGTAATTGTAAAGCGAACAAGATTTAGTGGCCATTAACGATAATGAACTTTCTAACTAATATTAATAAGGGCCCAAACGAAGCGTTGTTAGCCGCCGACGTAAATTAATCTGTCTCGTAAATTGTAATGGAATAGGGCAGCCCTAGCTGGCCCGTTACGTGCGCACGCGCGCGAAATATGAATGCGCGAAAATCATAAAGCTCTCGAAGCGTGCGCCTGCGCCGAGCGACAGACGACACGTAGAAGGCGCTGTGGCTATGCTGCAGCGAGATGGTGCGGTAAGACATTTAGTAAGACGACTAGGGGAGTTAAAAGACAGGATTTTACTTCTAGGGTGCTTGAAATCGATTTTATTTTGTGAAACGCAACAGTACTGCATGAATCTAAACATTTTAAAGTGTTGCTAGTCAAATGCGAGCTAGTTAATTAAGGCTTAGCAAAATTGATTTTTTCTTACAAAAGCTTCTTTCTTACGGCTCCTGCCTGCAGTTATTGTGACCTTCAAAATCTAGTACAATAGCATCGTGAATAGAGCACGAAAGCCCAAAAAACATTTTGCAAAGTAATAGGCAAATCTATTTTTTTATTACAAAAAAACGAAAATTGAGGTTTAAATTGGATTCGATGATATTGTTAGTTAGCCGTTTAATTGGTTGCCAATTTTTGTCAATAGCTGCTACATGTACACTAGGTGACCAAATCACAAATCTACACCACCTTATTGTTAACACGACAAGACCCATTTTAGATTGTCACAGATAAATTACGATTTCAGATTTTGAAATTTGCGAATCGAATGTTTTGTCTCGGCGTTGGGAACGATGTTAACACGACCTGCTTGGAGTATGGTCTACGAACTTCCATATAATACTGCGCCCACGCCAATGATAACGCTATTTTGATTCTAGCAATCAGTAAGCCAGATGAACTAAATTTGGGTTTGTTAGAACCTAGGGCACAATTTTCGCGGATTCAATATCATTTCGCACAGGATAAATATGAAGAAAACTGTTATATGTGTATGAACTGTATCGAGATGAAGAATAAACTGAAAAAGGAGAAACTAATATGTCCTAATGTGCAAACGAAAAATAAATAAAATTACTACCAGACAGTGTTGACGGTGTGTTAAAATTTGCTAACCCGAATTGAATTTAGTATATTATTTTGACTAGTGGTATTTGTCTAATTTCATTACATCCAGTTAACTGCAATTTGGTCTCTGGCTACTAAACCTATAAATAAACTGACAACTTTTATAACTGCATGGAATTGATCATTAAACTTCTTAATAATCGTTTTATTATATTTGTACAGCAAATGATAATTAGTTCGATTTTCACAGTTGCAAACTGACCTTTATTGCATGAGGATTAAGTGATAAAAACTTCCCGAAAAATACGCTTGACTTGTGGCTATTTGAAAATTAAGGCCTTAATATAGAATTACTCTGCTACGAATTAAGCTTTATTATGACCTTAGTGGTCCATGGGATAAAAAAAAACAGATTTGAAAGTAGGAAAAATATAAAATAGACAAGAAAAATGAAGAAGGCCGACTGAGTAAAAAAAAGAATTGATTGGTTGAAGAATCCTTTTTTTTTTTTTTTTGACGCGGAGAATGCGTTTACGCACTATCCCGCTCCCTGGGTAGGAGAGCGGGGGAGTGTGGGACTCGCCCACCCCAATGGGGACGGGACTACCCACTAAACTCCGCGGAGGCCATCTTCCGCGCGTAACCGAAGGTCCCCGAGTACCACCGCGAGGGACTCTACCGGCGGACCCCTGGCGCGCTATGCCGGCTTCCCGGCTCTACTCGAGAGGAGTTATATCTCCCCTCTTACACCCACCGGTGTTAACGGCAGTGCGAGGCCCCCCCGCACCGCCGCCCTCCACGGAGTCGCCTGTGCAATGGAGGCACACAGTCCCCACCGTGTGCACTCCTAGCGACCCCGGGGCCCCCCTTTAGTCGCCTTTTACGACAGGCGGGGGGGAACCTTGGCAGTATTCTAATGCCCCATACCACAGGGCACGGTTGAAGAATCCTGAAGAAGGTCCTGATTGTTAATCCTTCAATTTCTCAAGTTTACTTTTTTTTTTTTTTTTTTTTTTACCCGGGGAAATTCTTTTATGAACTTCCCGCCCTCCGAGGGTAGGGCGGGGGAGTGTGGGACTCACCCACCCCACAGGGGGTGAGAATACCGCACTAAAACCCCGGGGTGGCCATCTTCCGCGCGTGTTCGGGGTTTACTTCCCTCAAGTTCACACAAATGACGTATTAATCATGAAAATCGGTCAACGCGTCACATGAAAACAAACCAACATACATACATGGACAGATGACATTACCCTCAATGCGTCGCCCAGTCGGGTAAAAACACCATTTTTTTTTTTCGGGGAAAAAACGGGTAAAAAAAAAAACACCAAACACAACTTCTTTGAATCACTATAACACTTTTGATTAATTCACCTTTCCAACAAAAACGTCAAAATCACAATCGGTTCATTCGTTTAAAAGCAACGATTTCATAGACAGATACTTTAATGTGTGTGTTAAATTAAAATGAAGACAACTGGCAGCATTTACAGTAATGTGATTGCCAAAACCCAAATAGTTGGTTCCCATTGCAACTCCATTTCTAAGAATTTTCAAATGACCACTATTTGCCGCATCATTGCTGTATCTCCATGTTATTATCATGTAAATTCCTTTTTCATTAATATTGCTTAAGCCGTTTCAACTCTCCCATGTTAGTCTCCGAAGATGTCTCGTAATGCCACATCCCGCTATGTTTAAAGGTTATATCTCCGAAGCAATTGGTCGTAGAGCTATATAAAGCTAAAAACTGTTTAAATTGCAGGAAATTACTCAATTAACATTTAAAAGTACGTACCTGTTTGACAAAATGTTGAGCAATCAAAGTGAGGGCAGCGGATTAACTGTTTGAATTGAGTATACGGCTTTACGAGACGAATTACTGTAAAAGGATTGGTTTAAATCATTTAGGATCAGTAATTACCATCAAATTCGTCTCTTTGCTTCACTATTTATTCAGATTTAGTTTCACGATTTTAAAAACTTAACAACATCCGAAGACGTTACATTTCATTAATAAATCTCACTTTCACTTTATAGTTCTTCTAGTAATCTAAAAAAACATGACAAGTTTAAAGTGAAGTCGATTTTAGTTTTTGAAATGACAAGTATAAAATGGTAAATAATTACAAAGCTATCAAGTATGACTCAAGTAATTATAATTCTGAATTCGACCGTTCATACGAGAAATGCTGATGAAATGCATGAAAAAGCTGTCATTAAAGAAAAAGGAAGAGATACAAGCCTTTACAAACAAAGCAAAGATAACTAACGTCTCCTAATATATCAAACTAATAAAATCAATAAATCCTCTATAGAATGTTCTGTCTCATGCTTGCAATATATCGATATCCCGAACGTGTCGATATGAAGAGTTATCGCATCCTCGGCAATTAGCCCGCGTCGAGGGTAGGTGTTTCCCATAAACAGCTCATTTCCTTTACATGTCGACGGCCGTTTGTCAATGCTCCTTAAAGCACTTGAGGATTTACGAGGACTTATAGCACAGGTTCTAATCGAGTACGTGCAGGTCTACAGGGATTCTTAATTGAAATTTCCAACGGAAAAAATACTGGAAATGTAAATGAGATCGTAAGAATTATTGAGATCAGGGGAAACACTTATCTGTCTAGGGTGATAATCGAAACTGATCATTTATAGGAAATTGAAGATCACTTTAGCTTTTTCGATAAACAATGCCGAATAATTTATGACAAATTAATAAGCACTAAAATTCAAAAATAAGGAAGGTATGACATTTATTGATACCTACTCACCAATAATCAATTTGTTAATGACTACATGATTTGTATGCTCTATTTGTAAATTCGTATACTCTAATTAGGTTTTATCCATAAAACTAACACAAAAAATAGATTGTTCCACAAGCTATCTTCTTTAGCCACCGCAAAAGTAAAAACGCAATTGTTAAATCAACGGCTTTAGAATAGAAACCTCTCACAGTTTACTACGTCGTCATAAAATGTTAGTGGCTTTAATACAGAATACGAAATGTAAAATCCGGCGGAGTAGAGGCCCCTGCAGGACGCCGCAGACATGACGCAATGGCTGGTGCGCACGCGCATTGCTAAACGCGTTAGTGCAGCCGCAATAATTGTGCGTCTATGCCATGCAGGGCTACCAAAAATACTAATGGAAGTAAAACTCTGCGTTTTTTCGAAGCACAGAGCGAAATGCGCAAAGAATAAACTTTGATACATTTTGAACTGGAAACAAACAAGGATACCGATAATTAATAAAATAAAATAACCCTAAATAATGTATGATGTATAAACATATTGTTTTGATGTTACATATGGTGCAAGTGAACAAATAAATGAAAAAGCGAATAATATTAATAATTGGGCAAAAACGGACAATACCAACACTCTCACTAAACATGGTTAAAGATAACTTTATGAAGGTGAAGGTACTAGATTACTGATTCTCGAGTTTCCAATTTGACGAAAATTTCATATCTATACAAAACATAAACATAAAGCACTAGTACGACTAAACCCACATAATCCCTTTGGTCAGCAGTTAACTTAAAATTACCCAAAAAATACTCACAAGGATATTTCAGAGATAAGGATATCTTTTATCTTCCCTATTTAGTCGACTCTGGCGCCACTTACCTGCAAAGAAAGATAAACAAATGAGCACATGATTCATCGGTATTGTTAACTTATCAATGTTTATCGATGCAAGCTTAATTTAAAACCACGATCGCATTGCATGACCAAGAATATTGGCTGATGATTAGTGCATCAGAAATAATTTAGAGGCGACTCTTTCACCTGCTGTTATTCACGTAACCTTAATCGTTTTTGTATATATTTTTTTCTTATACCACAATTTAGGGTGAAACCACACACACACGTTACATAATCACATGTATAATCTAAGTATGTACACAGCACAGTACCATTGGAACATCTGTAGACATTCCTTAATTAAGTACTAAAATAAGGAGATAATTAGCAGATCACGGTTGATCAAACGAACAAAGATGCTAATAGGAGCTTCATAAATATCGGTGCATTAACAAGTATTGTGTAGTTTATAAGAGAAGAACAAACAGATAAACATCTTGAACAATTTAGAGAGGAAATGTGTTCAAAATTCAAATACGAGTCTGTTTAATATTCTCGGAATATTGCATCGCGCAATAAACACTCGCGTACTATCGTTTACCATCGCATTATAGTATTTCTACCCTAACAGTAGAACACGTTTAAGCCGGAAACATCTTCAGGCTCCACAAATCGCCTGGCCTGTTACTGGCTCGAACTCGCCACTTCCCCTGACATTCGGTACTCAATCAATTACGCACACACACAATCAGGTAGCCGTTTGCATTCCATTCATTCGCTCTTTGAATGAAACAATGTTGCGGCCAGAAGTGCATTTAAGAGGATGAATAGAGCTTATTTTCCAATAGAATTTCAATAAAAATAGCCGTGAGCAGACGAATAAAAAGATAAATAAAATGAAGACACTTTGTCCGAGGCTCTTGATAGCACAATAAAATTAACACTGCGCGTTTATAAAATATGCTAATTCTGTTTTGAAGCGGCATAAAGTATACTGTGACTTAATCTTTCTGAAAAAAGGAACAAATTATAAAATGTTTTTCTCGTCTTTGATCGCATAATTATTGAGTAGATTAACTCAATTATTATAAAAATAACTAAGTTCTAAATATAGAACCAATCAAGCATGCAAACCAGGAAGAGAGGACTTACTTAGAGCACAAATTATATGTCATCGAGTCATGCACGCCTTGAGCTATGCGCGTGGGCACAACACGATCAACATATCCAATCAGCCTATTACAGTCTACTACTGGACATAGACCACAAGTTCTATACCAGTCTTAACTGTTATGCAAATAAAGCAGTATATTTCTAATAATTTGGAGACTAATAAGGCTTCTCATACCATTTACAGAATTTTCAATTGATTTGAGTCAAAAGTGTAGAAATCAATTGTCTCAACAATCTTGATTCAACATGACATGGTTGAATCAAGATTGTTGAGACATTTGATTTGAGACAGGTGATTCTTTAGTAAACGACGACAAATGTGCAGGATCGATAAGTCCGACATTAATATCGAAGGTACACTGTGGAACGTTGAAAACTTATTACTTTACTTTAACACAACTCAGAACGTTCTCCGCACTACAAATTGCCATGTTTGTCGTCGGCCATAGTGACCTGGCACACGACCTGTCACGTACACTTTATCGCGCCGTCAGGGCTGTCGCAGGTTGTTCCCGCTATCGCAGCATGTCACGTTGCGCGTGCGCACCGCTAATTGCGATCACGCAGATTGACAACCCTGGGTCGGGCTAACGGGGATGTTTAGACTTGAAATAAATATACCATGGTCGATTACTGTAAATTGAGTTACCATAACCAGGTAAGTTGCATGCAATAAAAGTAGTATGATTTAAAAAATAGGTTTTTGTTAAGTTTTGCATTTTATAATCTGATTCTCATTAAAATCTGATTAACATCACGAGTTTTTTAGGGTGCCAAAATTGGCTACTTCAGAGTCAATACGGCCTAACAAGCCGCTTGAATGCATAACAGATTGCCTCATTAGTTTCAAATCACTTGAGCTTTATATCGTCATTTTTCGAACAAGATTTTTGGGAAACAAAGCAGTGCTTCAAGGCACTATTCTAGCTCCATTACTATTTCTTTGAAAACCCTGTCCAACTCCTCAACTTTCCCTCTAGAAAGAATTCAATTTCAAACGTTACAAAGGGTTATTTTTTCACAGCTTTCTCTGGTAATGGCGTGTAATTTTAGCACGACGCCATATTAGCATTCCCGTCGGTTTAGCCTGCGCCTGCGGTTGCGTCTTCCGCCTCGAAGGCTTGAATGACGGGATTGCAGCTTGTGGTTGCAAAGAATTTAGCATTTCTTTCGAGATTAGAGAAAAAGGTTGCAGATAGCAATGATGACGCGGTCGGCTGTCAAAGAATTCCTTTGCTAATTCTGTCGTTGACTCTTCCAAGTCACACATTGAATATGAACCTTATAACATTATGGAGAACAATCCATGTGTTTTTTGGACATTTAAAAATGGTAGCCACACACATTTTCACAATTATTTAGGGATTGGTCTTGCAATTATTGAATATTCAGTATAATGAGATTTCAACACCGATAAAATAAAGTAGAACTAGCGTATAAGTATTATTATATTTCCAACAACTCATTTTGAGCTATGACATTTTGACATGCAAGATTTGTAACTCAAATCAGCATGATTTGAGAGACAAAAACAATACAATCAGTCGTTCCCACACACGTTTGCATGACTTTGCAAAAGTAACTGCGAACGTTAACATGGACTCCGCCTATCATATGTTAAAAATAGATCATACAAGTTTTTGTTTGGTCTTAAATATCATTTCCCGGATATCAATCATCGTGTGTGTTGACAGCGTGTAAAAATAATCTCAATTGACCTTACGTCACAACTCCAGCGTCATTACGATCAAAATTACCTATTCTATAACTAACAAGGCTTTCTAACAATTTCCCCTGTCTTTTACATAACTTAACTGTCAATTACAGTCACCAACACTACTTACTCCGTTGACACGTAATGTGCAATAAAGTTAATCATGCAATGTAACGCAAACAATATGAGCAACCGCAAAAAGTTTTCCATCCTTACTACCGAGTTGAAGTTACATCAGCTGATCACAAGGAAACTCACATGAGTGAACGGATTTCCTGGTTAAGTTAGGCAGTTGGAAAAAAAGTGTCGTAATCCTGAGTGAAAAGTTCCGTAATAATGAAACACTCGTTGCTTGACAAATCATGTAACTTTAATTGCTGAGTTAATTTTATCTAACTACCTTGCCGATTGGTTAAGCGACGTTGGCTATGATTATCAATAGCCTAGAGTTTGATAAATTGCATTGAATGAAGAAAGATGCAACGGAGTAAATAGACAAAGGCCTTAAATTACATTATAGCGGTCAAATGCTGACAAAATATTCAACATAGCATATTTGTGTAAATATTCTACAAAATACAGAGGTACTCGACGCCTTGTACCAAGTGTCATCTCAATACACTGACCCTTATCTCTATGACCAGTTCAAAATTAAGCTGCCCTTTGCAAGTAAGCTGTCCCTTTTCCTTCTCCAGCTATATTAAAACTGAAGTATTCAAGATCTGTGGCAGGTCCCCTTTTATTATGGTACCCTAAAACTCTGCAATTAGTGCCGGCGTCGACACAGGCAAGTTTTATCTCCGTCAGATGCAATTTCTCTTCTGCAAGTAGACATTGCGTGTCTTTGAACTGATGTAATTCATATTATTAACGAGAATTACCGGTGGTTACACATCTGTGTTAGAAGATGCGGATTTACTGCAGTTTCCTTTGATAAACACAAATAGCTGGGTAGGAGACAGAAAGGTTTGACTTAAGTAAAATACACCAGCTACAGTGAGCGCAACGGTGATGATTGCAAATAAGGAAGGAATGACAGTAGAGATAAAACTTGAAAAACATCAGGGCCCATTTTCGATAATCCTTATGCAAAAAAAACATTATTGGTATCCGTTTATGCACAAACCTTGGTCTGTTAATGGGACGAACTGGATGTGTACAGATTGACAGCAGAAGATTTAAAGGGTACCAACTGGTCTTATCGCGATTCAAGAAACTTAAGCTGGCCAAAAGGGGATAAGTTGTGCATTCGGCCACAGAAGCACAGACAGTAGGACAATTCTGTAAACCATTTTCCTGCATCACATGCTATTAATAATTTTACCTGCTTCTTCACTATGAAGGTAATATTAGGAAATACGTCATCTTTGAGTCTAGGGTGCATCACTTAGTGACGACACACATGTTTTTCCAATTGGCGTTTCACGATTACTAACACTAAACTGATACCAATACTTTCCTCATCCAATTGCGTCCAAAATTTTCTGTTCCGTTATCTATTAGCAGTAGAGCGAGAGAGGCATATCTTTCTCAGGGCCCGCTTGTCGCTTGCGCCACAAACCGGAGTGATTTGTCTATGCGCGGGCGCATAATTATCGGCGCGACAGAGATGGATGCGCGCTAATGACGGCTTGTGGCCTGCCGACGGATACTCCTCAATTGTAATAAGTATAGGATCGGGGGTAGTACCAGATCCTGGGGCATGGGAACGAAACATAGGCGTCGGGCTAATGTGTTCATACTAATGTACCGCGCATTGCATCATCAGTCGAAGACTGTTACTCATTCCAAGTATAGTTATTTTAATACATAAAATAGTCAAGGTCTCAACTTAGCGATAGTTATTCCAGTGTCCCCTTTTTCTGATTCCCTGCGGATGTAACATTAAAAAACCTTGAAACTGCAGTAACCACATAAAGCCAGAAAGACAGGCTAGGCCCTGCTACGTTGGGCAAATGTTGACAACCGCCTCAGGCGCTGCTGATTTCGGCACTGACTAACCATCAAAAGGGCGTATAAGGAGTAGTAGTACGAATGAAAAAGGTGTTTAATTGAGTTCCACAATCCCGTTCACGAAGGGGGAAGGGGAGTTCATAGAAGGGGATGAATGGTGACGTGTTGTTAAATGACACTGATATCGTTACCCTGTTCTCATATTTGTTCTCCTTCTGATAGAAATTTCGTAAGTGCTCCAAGCAATTTGGTTAAAACCTAAACTTTAATTAGGTTTTTAAACTTTCTTGTTGCATTTTTCACTTTATAAACACTAAAAACCAGCAAATACAGGTAGAATGGTAGTTTTTACCGTAGTTCAAATGTTGTAGAAAACCCGGTTTTTAGTGTTTATAATCTTTAATTGTTAGTGATTTGCAATAGCTTAAATTTACTTAGCAAGTTAAGTGAAATAAAAATACCTATGCATTATTTATCTTTAATCCGTGAGCGACAACAAGCAAGAGACGGTGAGGAATGAGGAATGCGAGAGTTTCGAAGTGTTTACTTGTACAGGAAATTTCTAAGTTCTAAGGCTAATGTATAGCGTGATTTACAGTAATAAATACGGGTCTAGATACAGTGGAATTGGGTCTGAATGGCTAGAACCATGGCAACCAATCGACGACTTGATTGAACGAATCATCACTTGACGTCAAATGATGACGGCGGTACCTGCGGACCTGATTAAATATGCATTTAAGGATTAATCAATAGAAACGAAATGATATTCTTGCCAAGAAAAATGACAAGGGCACAACCAAACACATTTTTGATATAAGTTTAATTTAGAGCAAGCATTTATAAAATCATTTGTATTATTTAAGTACCTATTTCTTTAACAGTCATTCAGGGTAAAAACTAATGGCAAAGTAAAACTTTTACATTTAAAAATGGGTCAAAAGACCCTCACTTGCCTTTCTAGTGTTCATGCAATGCATGAATGAACGGTAAAACCTTCATGTATGATAGCGAGAAAGGTCAACATAACGTAAACAAACACTGAGATATGAATGGGAAGTGCCGGTAACATTCGTTGCTAGGGCAAGTTATGACGTCATTACTGCTAATTGCAAATTTATCGCTAGTAAGTTATAATTACGTGCAATAAATAACATCTTAATAGACACAGTAACACATCATGTATACGTGTCCCATAAATATGTATGTGCGAATATATTATTGTTGTCTGTTCATATTAGTTTCTCTCTTCTCGTCTTTTGTAATGTTGGAAATTATGAATTGTTTCTCGGTTATAGGCATTTTATTACAAAGTTGCACATAAGTTAGTTACCTTAGACTATACCTAAAAAGGCCCAAAATTCCACGCGAGTGTGGATGAGGGGAAGAGAGGCCTTTGCCCAGCAGTGGGATCCTCATGGCTGATTTAGATTAGATTAGACTATACGCTATCCAGGGAATATTAACGTCTTAATTTCCATAAAGGTTAAGACGTTGACGTATGACAATGATTATTTCAACAATGTTTTAAGCGATGGCATTACACAATTCTCATCCTTAGCATTGCTAACTTGAAGCTGCGAAGAAACTAGAAGTTAGCAGAAACACAACTCAACGATATGATCTACAGTCCAAAGACACGTCTTCTTTACACCACAGAGGACGCATAAACAGCGACAAAGTAAAAACAACTAAAGCAATAAACAAATAAGAGAGAAACCGCAGATGAGTTATCGCACTCGCGAAGGCAGGCTGGCCTGGCCACACAGGTCCTAACTCAACAGCCCGCCTGGTGTCTGGCAGGCAGTAAACTAAGCAACAGCATTAATGTCTCTAACTAATGAAAGTTTTGAAATGTTGCCACCGAGGCTGCGATTTGCGTTAGCGAAGACAAATATATGCTGTAACGTTGTTGAGGACGAGGAGTCATGGGATTCCACGGTGTCAATTACGCATTGTGGAGAATTATTGATCTGTTATAGGTGAGGTATAAAGGTAAGAGTACTTCACATTCTATGTCGAATGTGTTTATGCAGGAGACCTGTGTCTAGTCTCTGCTGAAGTTGGATGTTCTGCAAGGTTGTAATCTTGGTTTGTTTTTCTTTCTAATTGGTTGAAGATCAAGCCTGTGTTTTTTACAATATTTGCGACATTAATATTTGTAAGTTACGCTAAAAAAGAAATACTTATTACTCTCTAATTTGTTAAAGGTTTTCAACAACTTAACGCATATGCTTTACAGTCCCTGCCTTCAATACGAAGGATTAGCTCCTAACTTATAATGTATCTTTGTAAGGAAATTAACATTATTTCCATATCCCTTGTAAAAGCAAAGATTCATTGGCAATTAAATGCAAACTATTGATAACTATCAGACAGAAAAAGAACCAATTGAGCAAAAAAACCACCTATCGGACGCAACTAAAGAAACAGCATACTAAAAATGCACTGATTAATCAGACAAATGTACAGCTAAGTTTAACAGATGCTGCGAACCAGCCAGCGGATCGGGTACAACGCCATTAGCTGATATTTGCTGCGCCTGCGATTGCCACTGTATGCCTCAATGGGTGCATTAAATTGCAAATATTCCTGCAGAAAGTGTTTGCGTGGAACACGAAACCAGAGACGAAGTATTAGACCGTGGTGGTGCGGCGCAAGTTGTAGGCTTGTGGCGGGGTTGCGCAAACATTTCATTCCGCAGTGTTTTTATATAGAATTTCATTGGAAAACTAGCAATGAGACCACGGGACTGTGAGCGTCATGTACGAAATCACATTAAACTCTCTTTGAAGAACTTCACAATGTTTCAGAATACCTCAGCAGAAATCCCATTCACCATTCTATCTTCCTGGGAAGCGAGCATCTTAAAACCGACTTTCACAAGGTAGAAACTGTTTTCCTTGGCACATTGCTGGATTAGTTCAGCAGGCCGAGAGATTTAAGACTCTACTTTTGTGCCAAGATAATCTTTTGGTGCTGGTCACACCACCGTAATCTGACTGTAACGCAAATTGACTGACGCTATCCCGTCACACTTCGGAAGACCTGCAAGTGACAGGACAGGAGTTGCTTTGAAAGAAGTTCCACCACTTGAGCAAGATTTCTATGATGATACGGGTCATCATATCAAAAATAAAACAGGGTGAAATTAATTTTTAAATCTTCAGAAATGCAGACACAAAGAGAATACAACTACACCAAATTGAGTGACTCCACAACAAAAACCAGACTAATAATCTCATTTTCGTCATATTTAGTAAGCAAACAACAGGGTGTGGCTGATACAAAAGGATTAAACTGGTGACTAAATTAATGCCCTTCACATTTAATCATCACCTGAGGTTGAAAGATAACACTAAGTACAAATTTATTAAAAAAATATGATATAAAAATACTTTTAAGGAAAAAAACAATCGGAATTTGTATCTTTACGAAAAACTAACGTACGTACAATACACTAACTCCAGCTCTTGTCGTCCGTTTAAAATAATGGTTTAATGTCAACTTTAGTCAAATTTTCCCGTAATGAAGTCTGTTTTAGAAAATGCAATTTTAGGATTAATGATTAATAACTCTAGTTGACATCGCATGTTAGATGTACGATGACAATTTTCGTCTATGATGATGATGATAGACTGATTTACCTACCAATCGAAAGTAAGTTGCAGTGTAAACTAATCGTAAATTATATTTTGTTAATAACTTGCATAATGCGTACAAAATGTATATCTTCATCGCATTTCTATCTAATCAATAAGTACGGCTTTGTAACGCCTGTTCCGATATGGAGTATTCTAGAATGACCAGTTCAAAGTTGCACAAGTTGGTCTACAAAGTATTGGGAATTCAATAATAATCCTATGTATAGAAGGAGAATTGAATCCGGAATGTCGACCAAAGTCGTCACCAAAAGGATATCGTTACAGAGATGATTTCAAGACAAGGTGCTTCAGACACCGAATGTCAAAGGGGTTTATAAGCAGGATCACAGTTTAAAAGAAAAGAAACTAAAACTGTTTAAACCTCCAAATGTCAAGAATCGCGAAACGTTCACCACTTGAACCAAGGAACATAGCATTCAGAGTGTGAAGTGAACGAAGGAAAAACACAACGTATTTGCGCCACATTATTTTGTACCTGTCCCTGTCATAGTTATAGATAGAGCAGCCGCTAATGTGAAGAAAAATAAAAGGAATAAATAGCTCTGACAAGACTTTACTCTTGCCCATCTCACCCTAAAATTTCAAAGGAGGTCTAGCTGGCTCAAGCCACAAGATGAAAATTATACCGAAATGTATATGCTAATGCTTTTTTGAACGGACTAAACTTCGCGACGTTTATGTTCGTCCCGGGTGGCAATCACTACATAGTATAAAACAAAGTCGCTTTCTCTGTCCCTATGTCCCTATGTATGCTTAAATCTTTGAAACTAAGCAACTGATTTTGATGCGGTTTTCTTTAATAGATAGAGTGATTCAAGAGGAAGGTTTATATGTATGACATCCTATTGCACTCGTGCGAAGCGGGGGGGGGTCGCTAGTTCAGTCATAAATTAAAGAACAAGCGACGGTCCTAATGTCAAGAGGCAGTCTCTACCAGTCAACCTCATCACAACCAACAACCTACGACGTAGTACAAGTAAACAGGATCATTAGCAACTGAGATAACGGGCCGACCAAGGAAATGAAGGTAGTATGTCGTTGAATTAATAAGTGAATCGAGAGATATAGTGATAGTCATATTTGGATTTGATTTCGACCCTAATTCAAAACTAGTGGATCTCCGGCTTGCATCAGAAACAAGTTTTCATCAGCCCATAAAAATCAAATACAGTTTACATAAAATTATAACTAAACTATATACTTTATTGCCACAGTTATAGAATTATATCATTTTAAATTATGTCATTAGTAGAACGGCGTTCCTCAAACTATTTTACTGCAGTTATAATAATAAATAATGTAGAGATTTTAACGAAAACAATGGACTCATCTAATTTACAGTTTTTATAGGCTTTTTGGTATATGATAATGCGCTCGTAAATATTTCAATAACACGTCAGAATTCCAATGAATTAATTTTTAAATTCGGCATTTAAATTCCGAATGGCCACGTTTGATTCTTAAAATTTGTATTAAAAAAAGGTTTTCTCAACGTTGGTGTCTTGAACGAGGTCTTTTTGGCCTCCAACGTAGATGAAACTAATTCACCAAGAACGAAATGGTGGCCGGTGGTCATCAGAAGTGTAAATAGAGAAAGAGAAATGAAGTATTGAGTTGCATTCACCATCATTTGGTCTCGATTTTAAGGCTTTTCCGCATAAAACATACATAGTTAGTTCTTCTCGGTTATCGCAGTATGTGCGCTTATGGATCTGCATATAGGCACCATACCATACATGATACATACATTGCGAAAAAGATCATGTTCCTGTTTTGATAATCTCTAGGTTTTTTCAACAAGCATTTTGCTTGTTGATTTATGTTGCCAGAGTCGAGCACTTTTTTTTTTCAAAACATTGACTCAGTTCACTTACTAAAAATCCATTCGGCCTCGTGACCAAGACCCCAAGTGGAAAGTCCCGCGTAAATCGAAACTCCTGGCAACACTAGTTACAGGTGCTGATTTTGATTTGCGCAGGCGCCGGTTCCTAGCCAGTTTAATTACAAGCAACTCCAACAAACTCATAATATATTGTTAATGGTTCTTCCGCGTTTTCAGGAATATATCTAGTTCTACTTCATATCGTAATGGATTCGCTGTTTCTAATCCAACGAGTGACATACGAAACGCAATAAGGATAACAAGTACTGGCAGTGCGCAAGAGCACAAATGAGAAGAAAAAATTGTGCTTTCTTTGCTGGGCACTGAAAACGAAATATCGGTCTTATATTAGGTCCTACTGCTAGCTCTAAGGCTACACTATAAGGACGTGGTCCGTTTTGAGTCAAAAGTGATAATGATATTATGCTATTTGATAAATTGTATGAGCGTCAGCGACGTCAGCGCGCTATTATCACTTCTGACTCAAAACGGACTGCACTATAACACGGGGGCTCAGAGCAGATTGTTGAAGAGGGGTAGGCATGGTGTAAGACAAGTGACAACCTGACCTGTGACCTCAATAGGGATCATCACTTTTAGGCCTCCGACTAGGCATCACTTAATTTCTTTGGAAAACATCACCTTAAACAACTTAGTTTGGCAGTTAGAATGTGAAGTATATTTCTTAAATAAAACTTTACGTTAAATGTAAATGAATAAATAAAAACATATTATCGGAACAGAGATAACATGTAGGTAGTGGTGCGCGCGCTCACAAATTGGAAGAAAGTGCTTCAGATTTATGTTCATTTAGTATTAATTAAGATAAAACAAAACAAAAGAATGTCCACTTTCACACATAATTACTTGTACAGTCTTGTACCAGCTGGTTTATTGCGACACGATAAAATAAACACCGATAATTTCACTTTGAATTTCCATTTTACAATAAGCAATTAACTGTAGCAATAAAATTGCATTATTGCGTTTCTAACTTGAATTAAAAATATATATCTGGTTTTATAAATCCACTTTCGCAATTCCAGATCAGAAACTGAGAAAAGGACATAATAACTAATTAGTGAAAGTAAATGGAAATAGGTGATACACTGGGTGCAAAAAATTTAACAAATAGATATAACGATATTTTCAATACTAAGCTTGACCGTTTAAGGCAAGAGTAGCATTCGTTTTTAAGCGTGCTTTGCGATGCTTTGATTGATAGGTATGATGAAAGAACTTTTACGTCCTATTAATTGCTACGGCACGTGTCGGGTCGCTCTTCTACCGAAATATATTATGTCAGATTTCCTTCTCCCAGTAAAATCCCAGGGCTGAGGTCCATAGCTCTCTGAGGAGCCCGTTCCTTTGAAATTTGAGCTTAAGAGCCCTCTGTGCTCACCCTACAGTCCGGTAAAGTTGATAGTCATTTACAGATATAAAAAATGTATACATACAATTTTGCTGAGCCCTTACACGGTGCCATGTGAGTAATAGCAATTGAGAACTATATGATACGTAATGCAATGAATAACAAAATAAATAAAGGTGTATTGATTTGATGGAAGCACATGCTTATCCACATCGGGTATTATTTCATAAGCTTATCGGTGCTATCGCGCAGATAGTGCGGTGCGCGCGCGCAGTCGCAGGCACAATTAAGGCGCGATACCAGCCAATCAGCGGCCAGTTTTTATCGACCATCTATTTTGTAGCTACAGTTATCTCGTGGAGGAAGTTGGAGATTGTGAAATGTTTGGCTTCGTTGTTTTGCTATGCTGTTTTGGTGGTAATGATATCATTTTCTGCTGTTTTCCCATTTCAAGAGGAAATGTATATTACGTTATACCTAATACAAATAAAGTATTCATCCGTTGTTTCGTATCCCATAGTACAAGTTCTGCTTAGTTTGGGACCAGACTCCCTGTCTGAAATAATGTCTTTTTTTTAATTTAACCTGATGTGTCCCACTGCTGGGCAAAGGTCTAACCTAAAGCTCTCCAACTATGCCTGTTATGTGCCAATATTTCCCATTCACTGGAGTGATGGCTCAAGTCGTCACACCATAGTTGAAGGGGCCTTCTAATGTCTAATTATATTTTCTTATATTTATGTTCAGCAGTGAACGTCGTATGGCTGCGTGATGATGATGATGATATTTATTTATCCATTCACCTGTGACCTGCACCTAATAGTTTTGTAACTTGCGAGTCTCTCTATTTTGCAGAGTAGGCAAATTATTACATACAACAACGATAACATTATTCATACGTGTCGGTATGTTTGTTTAACAAAACATACACAATCGGCAATACAACATATATTGTTAAGAGGCGTAAATGCGTCTGTCTATAAACATACGGCTGTGTTTACATATGCGACATCAATCAACTTGCGGTTTTGACTCAAAGGTAAACAATGAAAAGACAATGTTTGAAAACAATGGACACTTAAAACGTTAATTATTTTGAATTTTAGCGTTGATGATGCCATTCAAACTGTAAAGGTTGTAAGGCTTTACAGCAATATGTAATTATGTTGATAAGATGATGTAAGTTAAGTTAAGGTAGTTAGTTAGAAAATGTAGTATGTTTAGGCGGGATCAGAATGTTGAATAAAAGTGTCCGTCACCGCTTAGAGTGTTTATTGCACTAAAAATAAATGATTACAAATAACGTATATAAAGCATCAATTTGTTAAGACGCGTTGTCAGCAAAAGTTAGTTGTTATGTCGAGCGTGCTCGTACATGCTGCCAAATTTAAGAGAAAGAAAGAAGAAGAAAAGGAAAAGTTTAGGGCGATGATGCCTTATCTAGTTTACGAGCAGCAGTTACGATCACCTCGTCGATAACACTGTCGGAGTTCACGCGCTGCTCGGGTCGCGACGCCGGTCCTCGAGTTAGCTGCTCGGTGTTGCTGGTGTCTCGTGTCTGACGTAGATTCATGCTGCAACCGCGATATTTTCTTCTCAATCGAAGAGCTCCCAATGTTATAAATGTGATGGAGACAAATACAATCACGAAGTAAAGGAGATAACGATGTGTCTCATGTGTCAGTGATTGTACATTCAACGTTTCTTGTTGTTCTTTAACCTTGTCTATTTTGTTTTTCAGTACGTCTAGGGCTACCTTGTGATCTTCCGGTACAAAGGTATAGTTGAAGTCGGTCAAAATGTGGTTTATGCTCGACTCTCGTATGTAAAAACTTCCTTCTGTTGGAGTCAGTTTCAACTCGCTGTGATAGTCTTTGCGAGCATTAATAATGAAACTGTCTCCCTTTAACATGCAGCCAAGGTCGAGTGTTATCATTCCTGTGCCGCGTAAATGTTGTGACGTCACTCCAGCTGGACAGAAAATGCGCGTAGTGCATTCTTCGCAACAGGAGAATAGCCAAGCGCCGCGATTTTGCAAGCGCACCCATCGGTCGGTGCAATCCGATACTCTTGTTCGGCACGTTGATAAGTCGCCATTGTTTACTATTTGCGCTTCGCAGAATGATTTTGCGACCTTGATGTTATAAATAGGTTGATTTATGGAGCACAATAATTGATTTTCTTGTATGTTGGTGCAGGAATCCACATCTTGATCTTCTAAGGGTACCACCATGTCTCTCTTTAGATTCACAGCCATGTATTTAGATGTAAGTATTATATTTGTTTCTGTGGGTCCGGTGATTTTCGGTATAGGAATTATGCGATTAAGTTCGTATTGTTCGTTACTTATCAGCGGCAGCTTTACTTCAAACAGAAGGTATGTAGTTGTTAGGCGGGCATGTACTCGCGCCAGCTTGTGAAGGCCTCGCGTACAATGACGTGTGTTCACACATGGCAGTGATAATCCGCTTGGTAGTTGACCAGAAATGATGTTAAGCTGTTCCTCGAACTGATCAGGTTTAATGAGATGGGTGTCCATTTTTCCATCACGGACGTCTGTTACCAAGTCCAGCAGTTGTTGTTGAATCTGTCGTATGTTGGAGATCATCATGTTCACTGCGAGGGCGGTAGCAGTCACGTACATTGCATTGTCTTGACTCAGTTTTATTCTTTGTTGAACTTCGGCGAGATGTTCATCTATGATTCGAAACTGGGTGTTCATTACCTTCTCGTTTCTCTTAATCAGATTATACTCGCTTTCCAATATTGACGTATGGTTTTTGTAAAGGTTTAGTAGGTGGTTTTCATTAGTCTGTATGATCTGGATGTCGTTCACGTATTGGTCAGCAAATCTCTGATCGAGAATGCCGAATAGTGAGTTTGCCACGTAGCCAACTCCGTCAATGAGTCCTCTTTTTCGTCGATAAGTGGCATGTTCAGAATGCAAAATCTCGTTATAATGTTGAATTTCGTTGAGTTCGTGTTGAAACTGAGATGATATTGACAGGTAAGATGTTTCGTCCTTGCAAAGGGTGTTGAAGTGGTTGACATAATTTTGAACGTTAACCAAACTGCGCCAATACGTCGTCATGTTGTAGTATACGACCATTTTCCATTCATCTTGAATGATTTTCATATCAGCCACCTTGTCAAAATAGATGACCCGTGCAGGATTCAGTTCTGTAATATTAGTTGTTTGCTGCATACTAGGCCCCACGAACATTGTAAACGTCATCAGTAATGCGCAAAAGAAGTTGTTAAAATGTTTTTTGCTGTTGTTCGTTTTGCGCCTACATTGTATTCTAGGCTTGGCAGGTTTGTCGTCACATGGTGCAGTGGTAGAACCTTTTGGGGGCTCCAGGGGCAGGCGTGACAGCTTCGTTACCGGTCGCTTCATGTAATTCGTTTTCGTCTTGAGCGTCACGACTCGTACCCGACCGTCCGGACCGGGGTGAGTTTCTGTCACCCTTCCCAGAATCCATTTGGCGGGGGGGATGTTGTCTTCTCTGATGATAACGACGTCTCCGATTTCTAAATTAGTCCTTGAGAAGTTCCACTTGCTTCGTGTTTGTAGTGTTTGTAAATAGTCAATCGACCATTTCTTCCAAAAATCCTTAAACATTTTTTCCATAAGTTGCCATCTCGTGGTGAAGGTCATGTCATCACCTTCTGCTGACAGAGGAGTTTCCAAGAGTGGTTCGCCAATTAAGAAGTGTGCCGGGGTTAAATAGTCGATGTTATCAATGTTTTCTGTTAGTGCTACCAGGGGCCGAGAGTTTAGACACGCTTCGATTTGCGTTAAAAGTGTGTAAAACTCTTCGAAGGTTAGTTTTTGGTCCCCGAGTACACGTTTCAGATGATGCTTGAGACTCTGTACCGCTCTTTCCCAAAGTCCGCCGGCCGTGGGCCATGAGGGAGCGTTAAAGTGCCATTCAATACCTTCTTCTGACAGGTTTGTTATGACGTCATCGTTGATATAATACTGTAGGGCCTCCTTTCGTTGTTTCTCTAGTGTTCTAGCTGCTCCCACAAAGTTTGTGCCGTTATCACTGTAGAGGTGTCGAGGCTTTCCTCTGCGGGCGCATAGTCGTTTCAAGGCGTTCATGAAGGCAGCTGTGCTGAGATCGGAGACCAGCTCTAGGTGGATCGCCTTAGTGCATAGGCACACGAATACTGCAATGTAGGCCTTCATGGTTTTTATCCCTCTGCCCTTGTTTGCTTTGACATCTACGTGTCCGGTAAAATCTACGCCGGTGTGCGTAAAAGGACGTGAGGGTGTGACGCGCTGTGGTGGTAAGTCCGCCATAAGTTGATTATTACAGGTGGTCTTGAAACGATGACATCGGACGCACTTGACAAGTTGTTTCTTCACTGCTCTTAAACCGCTGATCACCCAGTGTTTGTTGCGAAGATAAGATAGGGTAAGTCGGGGTCCGCCGTGCAAAGTTCGTTTGTGCGCTTGTTCTATCAATAGTTCTGTTAACTTGCTCTGGTATGGTAAAATGATTGGATGTTTTCGTTCTTGACTTAACTCAGCATGTTCCAATCGACCTCCGACACGTAGAAGGTTGTGTTCGTCCAGGAAGGGATTTAAGTTCAAAATGTTGCTCGTTGATCGCACTCTGTTATTTTTAATAAGTTGTGCAATATCGTCGGCGAAGTAATTTATTTGTATTGCCTTTATAATTGCATTGTGAGCATTTTCCAAGTCGCTCGTTGCTAAGTGCGATGTTCGCTTGGCATTCCTGACGTCACGCGCATTGTTTATGAATCGTAGCACCCAACTTAGGATTCGCGTTACGCGGGCCATAGAGCTGTTATTGTTCAGAAGTTCCTCTATTAATGGCATTGATTTTTGTGTTGCGCAAACTTGTTTGATCTTCTTTTGTTCAACGTCAGTATGGAATGTTTCTTGAGATGTAAATTTTTCATCTTTTAACCAGCTGGGGCCTTCCCACCACAAAGGATGTGATAGAAGTTGAGATGGGGTTATACCCCTACTGGCGCAGTCCACCGGGTTATCTTCCGACTTCACATGTTTCCAACAGGTAGCTGGCATGGTTTCTGTTATCTTCACAACTCTGTTAGATACGAAGGTTTTCCAACGAGATGGGTCTCCATGTAACCACCCCAGTACTACCATTGAGTCGGTCCATCCATGCACTGTTACATTCTGTATGTTTGTTGAGTCTATGATCTTTTTCATAAGCTGTGACAACAACTGCGCTCCGCATAATTCCAATTTAGGTAGCGAAATCGGTGTTCTTAGTGGTGCAAGTTTGTTTTTTCCAGCCACTAATCTAATGACGTATCTTCCCTGATGGTCGAACGACTTGCAGTAAATGGCACACGCATAGGCCTTTTCAGATGCGTCACTAAATCCATGCAACTCGATTGCTTGTGACGTATTTCCCATCCACCGCGGTATCTCAATGTTGTCGATTTGAGGCAGATCAAGACGAAATTGCTCCCATTCACTTTGAATGCAGTCTGGTAGGGGCTCATCCCAGGACACTTCTGAGGTCCATGTTTGTTGAAATATCAGTTTGGCTTTCATAGTCATAGGTGAAAGCCATCCCAATGGATCATACAGTTTTGAAATGTCGGAAAGCAATCTTCGCTTTGTGATAATAGCGGGCTTGTTGTTAGGTTCATCATGTAGAAAAGTAAAATGATCCGTGCTCGGGTTCCAATTGATACCGAGCGTTTTGTTAGTTTCCGCGTGTTTGAAGTTTAGCATGTTTTGATGGATAAGATGTGCAGGTAAGTTTTCTAGTAATTTAGGATTGTTACTGGCCCACTTGCGCAGGTTGAAACCTCCGCCCTTCATCATGTTGATTAGTTGCTCCTGGGTCTCTTGTGCTTCGGCTATGCTGTTACTCCCACCAAGAAGGTCATCCACATACAGCTGGTGTTCCAAAATGGGAGCGGCTGCAGGATACTTGGATGCATCGTCCTTGATTAGCTGTTTGATAGTGCGCATGGCCAGGAAGGATGCTGACTTGGAACCGTATGAGACGGTGCACAGCTGGTACTCCTTGATGGGGTCCAATGAGGAGTCGCGCCAGACGATCTTTTGTAGGTGTTGGTCTTCCACACGGACTAGTATCTGTCGGTAGAATTTTTCGATGTCAGCCGTGTAGACGAATTGGAAGGACCTCCATCGCATGATGATAGATTGAAGGTCTTGTTGTATGTTCGGGCCGCGTTCCATCAGGTCATTCAGACTATGACCTGATGATGTGTTGGCTGAGGCGTTGAATACGACACGGAGCTTTGTTGTCGTAGAGTCAGGTTTGATGACTCCATGATGAGGTAGGATACAGCTGGGCTCACGTGGGCTAGTGCATTCTTTCATATGATCTAGCTCGAGGTATTCGTCTATAAATTCCTTGTAGCTCTGTGCTAACTGCTCGTCCTTAGCTAGCCTTTTTTCTAGTTGTCGGAATTGTGCAATCGCCTGTGGCTTAGACGCCCCCAGATGTTTCTCAAAGTTTGGCTTCATGGGTATTTTCACCTCATATCGGCCGTCTTCCCGTCGATTCGTTGTGTTGCTGTACAACGTTTCGCAATAGTGACCTTCAGGTGACTCGGGGCGTGTTTCCGTGATCTCCTCCATTTCCCAGAATCTCGAGATGTCGTCTATGTTGTTTAGTATGACGTGGCAGTTAAAAGTTTTGACGTTTCCCATTAACACCCAACCGAGTTTTGTTTGTTGGGCAATGGGTGCTTCAGGAGAGCCTCTAAGTACTCCAGCCATGACAATGTCGGCGTATACTCCGGCATCCAAAAGAATATCAACTGGCCGAGATACGTTGTAATCTGGATCTGCCAAGTTGATGTTATCTAAATGTGACCACTGCTGCTTTTCAAATGTATAGTTGGGGAGGTTGTTGAGCATCTTGGTCATAATTAGCGCTTCAGTAGTGAAAGAGTAATTCCCAAATAATGATTCACATACAAGTTGAACTGTTCCGTGGCTTTGATTTGCCGAAAACCCGATTCCAGAAATGGTTGCACTCTGTTTTCGGCGTTGTAATCCGAGACGTTGGGCAGCTGATTCTGTAATCAGATTTATCTGCGACCCTTGGTCGAGCAAACATCTCAGGTTTAGGTAAGTGCCATCAGCTGACCTAATTTTTAGTTGCATAGTAGCAAGTAAAACTTCGTTGAAATCGCCGGTAACATGATTCGCTTTACGCTGTGACTGTGATACCGAAGTAGATTGCGGCGTCGTATTTGTCGGTATGTTCAATGTGTCCACTTCGCGTAACATGTCATGTAACGAAGTATGGTGTTGACCATTGCAAACGCGGCATCGTTTGATCGATGTACACTTCTTGTCGTTGTGTGAGAACATGCAATTTTTGCACACGTTGAGTTGCGAAATTGTTTTCAACTTGGCTTTGGATGTCATTAGCTTGAAAGATTGGCAAAAAGGTAGAAAATGACCGCCTTTGCATAGCGGGCAATTTCTTTCGGTGTTCACATGAAATGTTTTGCCAAAATAAGCCTTAGGCCTGCTTGAGTGTTGAAACGCCTTTGGGTATGTTGTAGGATTGTCCTTGTTTGGTTGGATCGTTCTTGAAGTAGGAATGTTTTGCAGCCTTTTCTTGTTTATAGGTTCTAAGGCCATAAATTTTCGTTGAAGGAACTCCATAAATTCGTCAAAGGATGGGAGTTCTCTCGGGTTTCTTCTAGTTTCCATGTAGGACGCGTAAGTCTCGGAGTCCAGTTTGCCAGCCAAGATATGCACTAGAATGGAGTCCCAGGTCGTTGTGTCGACTCCCAGATTATGGATCGCATGTATAGTCTCCAAACTAGTGTCATAAAGTCGCTTTAGCTCAAACGAAGATTGTTGTTGTATGGAAGGCTGATTCATGAAAGCCTGGGCCTGCCTGGTGAAGAGCAGTTGTTTGTTATTGTACCGAAGGGTGAGGATGTCCCAGCAGGCCTCATAGTTTTCACCCGTCACAGCGAGATGTTGGATGATGCGTTCCGCCTCTCCTCTCAGTTTACCTTTAAGGTGCTGCATTTTTTGCGTTGACGTAAGTGTTGAGTTGTTGTGGATTGCCTCACAATATAAATCCATGAATGTTGGCCACTGGGCATAGTTGCCAGTGAATGTTGGGATTTCAATAGGCGGCAATGAACGTTGCTGATGTTTGGTTGTGTTCAGCTTGCGATGTAATTCTCGTTTAGCGGCCTCAAATTCAGCTTCACGTCTTGAAAACTGTTCTTCGTACTCCAAATTGGTGCCGATCAGAAGGTGGTCGATCTGCCAATGGGTTTCGTCTATGACACGCCAACGAGCATGTAAAGTTTGCAGTTTATCTTCAAGTTCCCACTTCTCCGTAAGCGTGCTTATGTCAATGTTACGTACCAAACGAGAGAAGGCACGGAAGTTGGTGATTTGAAGACCAATGAGCTCGTCAGATTTCGATAAGCCACCGGTTTCTGCTAGTACAGGGGCTTCCTCTGCTTGGATGATCCTTTGGAGAGCTTCTTTCAGAGTCTCATATTTCAAGGCCACAGTTTCATAAGCCTTGGTGGTGAAGTAGACGTCAGATGTGTCTTCAAAGTTGAGAAGTTGGTTGTGATTGACGTCAAACTCACCCCATAGTGATTCAAGGGCTTCCAGGCGTTTGAGAGCGTACTCCTTTGTTTTCCGGCTGGAAGAGTCCTTCTTAAAATTTACCACGATCTTCTCGATCCCTTCGGCAGTAATTTGTTGTTGTAGAAGTAAATCCTTCATGTTGATGAAGTTGGAAGGTTTCACCTTGTGGTGTATTTCCTGATGGTGTTAGCACGTGACAGAGATTCCTCTGCAATATGTGCGCCTTCTCAATTGAACTGGTGAGACCCACTTGTGGGAGGCCAGTCAACCGATTCGCTATCACAGATTTATCACTTATCACGTTTTCACACCTCACTGATGTAAGAATCCGGCTCGAAGAAATGTAAAGGTTGTAAGGCTTTACAGCAATATGTAATTATGTTGATAAGATGATGTAAGTTAAGTTAAGGTAGTTAGTTAGAAAATGTAGTATGTTTAGGCGGGATCAGAATGTTGAATAAAAGTGTCCGTCACCGCTTAGAGTGTTTATTGCACTAAAAATAAATGATTACAAATAACGTATATAAAGCATCAATTTGTTAAGACGCGTTGTCAGCAAAAGTTAGTTGTTATGTCGAGCGTGCTCGTACACAAACGTATTGAGAAAGGCTCGATGATGACTGGCTAGTCAGTTCAATGGTTTGTATTCCCCCTACCTTCCCCCGGAGTCGTGGCTTCGATTCCCATACAGGGCAATTTTTTTTTCTGTTTTAGGTTATTTTTAACTGAGTTCAAGAAAGGAGGAGGTTATTAATTCGATGGTTTTCCCTTTTTATTTCAAGTTTTACTTTCAAATACCTAACACACACCTGCCTAAAAATAGTGGTTCTATCGTTACTGAAAACGCACAGTCGGCATCGAAATTATATTAAAGTAATATTTAGGAAGAGCAACCTTATTCATACCGAATTAAAATAGTAAATATTCCAGTTCTTTCAGATTTAAGAGACACTTCAAAATACCAACTAGAGTCGTAGGATTATAATTGCTTTAGTCAACCATCAAACAGCTTTTTGACCACTACTTATCATGGGTGATCTTAACAGTCTGACCTGCTCAGCCTTAAACAGCTCCAATTCAAAACATGTGGGCAGAAATTGAGGCGCCTATCGAAAATTTACGACTTTTGAAAGTTACTTTGACGACCCAAATAGCATACAAAGTTGCTAAGATTTTCCTTTCGTCGAACACTTTATTAGGAATTCGCAGAACTTTATTGCCATTCCTGTAAAAAGCAATACTTTGCTTGCGTAGGTTTTACTGCCATAAAACCAGCGATAAATCAATATAATAGTATCATTAACACATTTAATAATATTCGCTCTTTCCTTGTGTTATCATAACTGTCGATATTAGTTAAAATAACGATTAATATTATTCTTTGATGTCTTAATTTAGTGAATTTCTATAATCGGTTTAAATAAATTTAGTTACGTTTAATAATCCTATCCTTGATGACAACTTGTATTAGATGGCAGCTTATGAATAATAGCTTTTAATGATTTGAAAACCTTTCTGCTATCAACGCCGGTTTCCACATGACGTGAGCAGTAAAAATGTGGACTGTGGAGGTATGTTTTTAACAACCAATCAGATATAAAGATATCGTTAACAATTTCACATACTTCTTCCTCTTATTTAAATATCAAGAAGTTATTAGAAGCTCAAAACATGTTGGTTAGTACTCTGAAAACATCTAGGACAGTTCATACCAAGATCATCAGACTTTATTTATTTATTTTGTAAACCTAGTTTTGGAGAACATTTTGTCGTATTCCGTGCACAACAAGTATGTTATTGTAAAATCCATTCCAAGCTTGTAACACAACGTAACAAACACTATACCCCAACAACAATAATCGTTACAGCCGGACCCGAGTGTGAATCGAATAAATCAATCGTTCGAATGACAGCTAGGAAATCGATTCGCTCTCGATCCGACGCCGGGGAGTTGATCCGATTATGTAGACCACACTTTACATACTTTACGCAGTGAGCTTCGACAAAGCGGAAACTGCAGTGGCTGCGTATTTGAATATCAGTGATGTGACTGACAAGGCTAGTTCGATATGCAATCAATTTTTATTCATTGACAATACTGTTTGCTGTGTTTTAAGGGCATATTTAGAAAGTAAATAACCTTAATCAATAGATCAATGGTAAGAAAATCATGGCTACTATTTTCAGCTTACTATTTAATTATTTAATTAAATTCCATTTTTCAGTTTGGCATCTTCATGAGGTATAATAATAAGCAATATGCAAATAATGACAATGCAATAAGCACTATGTAATTCAGCTATTTTTTTCTAGTTAAATTAGCTAGCTTCAGTTGATGTCAACGTACTTAGTACAGTTTGTTCTATCGCTCGGCATGCTTATGATGCAGGTTCGGATCCCTCCTTAGTAACAATTGAAAACATAACAGAATACCACCCTATAATGCCATAAACTTTCGTCCTACTTAAGACTTATTACGATAATTTAAAACGTAACTCCACGGTACAATAATGGATAACGACCGGTAAATTAGCGTCGTCGATTTTATTACGAGCCGATCGTCGACATTATCCGCTAACTGTCGGTAATATCGAGTCACTTGATATCGGGATGGACATCACTAGCATGGATGATCTTTTTGAAAATTAGACTTACGATAAAGACTATAGATTCAAAATGAATAGGTGTTTCACGTTTAAATGAAATGTCGAGTTGCGTAGGACTCAAGTGTAGTTTTAAAGAAATTCTTAAATGATTAAATGGTGTCGTGAACGCTTATGAAATGTAATTAATGTATATGAGTGAAAAAAACCAATACCAAATCAAAGAATCAGTCATAATTAGAGCTGTGTTGACAACTATCGCGACTATTTGTGTCTGCAACATAAGTTCGGCTCTACGCTAACAAAAGCAAACACCCAATCAAAAAATCTGTCATAATTGGAGGTGTGTTGACTACTAATAATAAGCAAACAAGCAATAAGATGCGTTTTTTCCTTCCTTGCCACTGCCTTACAATTTTTTACTTCAAACCAGTAAATTGCAACATAAGTAAGTTATTTTCTCGTCCACAAATCATTCGGCTACCGTCCTAATCATTAGTGTTTTTCATTGATATTGTAAGTTTAATTACTTACTAATTGACTTATTAAACTAATTTATCACTCAAAATCACTTAATGGACAACCCTAACATAGACACCGGTAATGCGCCGCTAACGGATTTCGATAACGAGTAACGTTACGTAACGTCGACGAGCTATTAATGAAACGTTATTTCAGATTTACCTTAAACCCAACATTATTATTGCTGTAAAATTAGATTAGATGAATCTCTTAAAGGAAGGGACCCCTTTTTCGCATTAGGGGGCAACTCGTCCCACTTTGAAACTGGGCCCTAGGACAATACGTATTTTATTTTTGTATGTTTTACAACTTGTCCAATTCATATTTTCGAGGGGTTTTTGGTCCAAATATTACACTGACCCAATCCAAATATAAATACGATAAGATTTCTACGATTCTTGACACAGAACAGGTCAAATAAAAATACTTTGCCAGTTGTTAGCATATTATTTAAATGCCCTGACCTATACTAGATCTTGTACTACGGGTGTCAGGGACTGACACACACAAGATCAACAATTTTAACTGAATATTTAAACGGAAAGTAACAACAGAAAAAAGTGGTGGCAGCATCCTTCAAGGCTTAAACTACACTTTACATCAAATAGATCTGCATAATAATCATAGTTTTGATCCATTTAAACCCTTTCTAGGTACTAGGTTACCAGAACACTTATCCTTTAGACACGAAACGTACCTGCAAACAAACAAAATGACAATTAACATTTGCTACACATGAAAAAAGACGGTAACAGTAATAGGCAGACTTAAAAAAACAAAACACTTTTTTTTTGTAAGTATAGGGTTAGAGTTTAACAGTTTTAATATTTACGGCCACTTTCATTTTTTTAATGGAAATAAAGTAACGGGATTTTGTACTTTATTTTTTTAAGAATCAACTTAGTCGGCCAAAAAGCTAATCTGCTCTCTTTGGAGGTACATATTCAATCTACCTCCAATGAGAGTTAATTTAATTCTTTGAACTATCAAAACTGTATAAGATGGTAATAGACTTATCATACCCGCAACTGGGTCAAATTTACCACAAAACTGGTAAAAAACATTACATCACTAACCACTGACCACTATTCTAACAATGAGTATTTTGTTCAAACAAAAAGTTAATGCCTCATACAAATGCTTTTTGCTCTCGCGAACAAAACAAGATGCTTTGGCAATATTGTTGGTAAATATATTGCAAATGCTATTACGTTATTCTGGCGAGTTATTTGTTTGGGTAACAAACAACAAGACCTGATATTGTTTTCATTTGTACCGCAACTTTTGAATGCTGTCAAATAAAACAAACGACAAAATAGAATTGATTACAAAATGGGTCAATATTTAATTCAAGTAGAAAGAAAATTACTGAATCGTTCAACAACACGGTTCTGAATTGGTGACCTGGTTTGATTCCTGGCTAACTGGTCGAAATCGGCTACCAAACTCTTTTGAGCATTTTATCTATCTTTTAGGATCTAGCCTCGGAATTATTCGCCCTGTATTTTAAGTACCACTTGACAATTTGAGACAGAGACTAAACCATTCCTATTTTGAACCATGTAGATACATTTCTAATTTAAGAGATTAAAAAAGGTAAAAATATCGTGAGTCACCAGTTCGGTTTGATTTTCTACCGTTTTACAAAAACATACCGTTAAACTGACCGGCAATATTCTAATAAACCGGCATACCAAATCATTAACAGAAGCAGCTGAAACTAATCTAAATTGAAATACGTATTACAATGTGCCAATCATTTGACAGGCCAATTTAACTAAATCAGAACCGCTAAGCGAATGCACCGACAAGTACAATGCCTCCATCAAAACAGCGCCAGATTTTGTCAAAAGATGACAGGTGGAATCTTGTCGCTTGTATCACAGATAAAAACCAGCATCAGAGAAGGCCAGTCCCGTTAAATTTGTTCTAACAGCTAACAGAACCTGTCCGCTTGTAGCTCATTCACAAAAAGCTGCGACCAAATTTCGGCGCACGCGCACCCGCTAGGGTGACCATGCGCGACCGTCACGTATTTAATAATAAATAGTTTTTATACTCTTTGTGTCCGGATCGATTATGTTCTTTAATTAGTTCTCTGAGTATATTTTGGACAAGCCACATTTGTGTTTTGATTTTAGGTCATAATTATTTATGCTCTCGATCGAACGGGAAGCAAGAACTGCATAAAAAGTAGAAATGCCAATAGGTTTTTAAATTAATCAAATGCGTGATAATTTTGCCATGCTGTCACTGGTTAAATGACTGATTGGTGAATCGTTAGGCGAATTCTTAGTTGTGTGCCGTTCACAGGACAAGAATCTCAAGCTCGCAGAAATTATACTCTTCCTAATATTTGTTCTTTGAAGAACAAACCGTAATGTACCTTTTTTCAAAAGGAGCCTTGTACATGTTGGAATACATGAAGTAATGAGTTCTGTAGACAAGAATTGTTCATTAGGATTTGTAAATAATCGTTTCACACAACCCACAAGTTTAGATTTGACAACTTTTACTAACTAACAAGCTAATAATGCATACTCAACCTAGATCAACGAGTATGAACGTTATACTTTTCTTGGTGTAAAAATGGTTAAGTTTTTGGAATGAAACGTTAGCCCTAACCAAAGCATACTCTTCAAACCTTAATAAGCAAACACACAAAAAATTCTTAACATAGGTATTATAGAAATTTTGCTGAGAATACTTTCAAATCGTTAAATATGATTTAACTACGGGACCCTGAAAAAAATATCTGACAGAGGCCAGTTAAGACATCAAGCAATTCAACTGCGCACAATTTTAATAGCTAACAAAAAACTATATTAATTGCTAAGTAGCCGGCAACTTGAGCTACATTTTCGAGTATCTAATTCGTCGAAGCAAACGAATGCAAATACATATTAGGATAACTAACGAAACCGGTCAGATAGCTGGAAACCGCTTAATACCGTTTAACTCTTAAATGTATATTTTATACCACTACCTCTATAAGATACAGTGATTATACGACTTTGGCAGCGCAAATTATACCCTTTATTGCAATAATCTTGCATACATTAATAAATATGAATATTAATTACGAAATCGCTTGGTTTTCTGATGATACATTTTTCAAATGAGTTTGCTAATTATGAACATTATTTACCTACACTGTAGCAGTAAAAAATTAATTGATACAATGATTATGTTATTAGTTGATTTATTTGATGTGTCATTTGTATAACACCTTCCATTAGTTAGAAAACATGCACATATTATTGCACCATTTATTAAAAACAATTTGAACTCAAAAAACTTAATATCCAAACGGCCAATTTGAACTTTTAACCCAAGTTCGCTCTTTAAGCGAAAACGTGTGAATATTTCCCGAAACCTACCAATTTCGTACAATTAATCATCCGAATGGCTTTGGTCGTAAAAAACTTGTTTACAATTCATCAAACATCGAAAGCGATACCAAATACCCACTGGCCTATATTGTCCATAAATTTGAGGTCACGTAATCAAGTTTCGTATAAACGCATTCAAAGCTAGAGGCGAGGTTTTCGACGCAGGCGCACAATAAGAAACCAGCATTTGCATAGCATTGGACACGCTTTTTTAAACAGCTTCAGTGGCCAATCAGCACGTTGCCGACCCAGAAAGAAGCTTTTCAAATCCCATTGTATCATTGGGTAAACCTAGACTACTCTTTTAGAACTTAAGCGGATTCCTAAGATAAGATGTTCATTTAAGAAACATGACGAGATAGTGCTAAACCCTCAGAGGGCTGTAAGGGTGTCTAAGTGCGCCTGAGGCATGCAAGGTGAAACTTTTTTTACTATTTCTATTATCTCTGCCTGTGCATTTTTGTAACTAATCGTCATCACAATCAGCCAAATGACATTCAAAGACCAGCCAGTTGCTGGCGGCCTGCTTCCACCGAATTCACCATTCTTAGGTCAGCAGTCCAATTTGTGGGTGGACGGTCTTACAAAAAACTAATCATTAAGGTGCAAATCCGTAAGGTATCCGTAAGGCGCGCGTGTGGGCTGATTACTAGTTAGTATTTAACAATTACTGTATTCAGTTCTTAACACTTAATTTTCTCAAGGGCCACTTCGAGTAAGCGACACTTCTTCACCAGGTGTTACATTGATCACGTGATTTCCCGCCCACCTGCGCCCGCACACGTGTTTCACGCTATCGTCGCAAAATATGCTCTTGCGCATAACTGACATTATGACTGGCATGATTAGCAATTATGAGCACGTTTTTTTCTTTACAATTCCTTGTCGTTGTGGGCGGGCAGCGGAAAAATTGCATTTAAGTATCTTTACTATTAAACTATCTACACGTACTTTTACGTAACGTGTTCGATATAGTAAATTGATCGTCGTCATCCCATTAACAATTTCTGGTAATTTACGAATTAGAATTTACGATATGTAAATACGTCATTTTATATCAATAATTGTTTGACATATTTATCATGGTTGAGAATGAGACAAACCAATTAAATAAAGTAAATTTTTTTTGACCTTTTTTCGAAGAATTTTAGTTCCAAGAACCTTTCATGACCCAAGATAGGATTACCGGAAAGAATATGACTAATATGAGTAACATCATCATTTGAGTAACTGTTGCTAAGCGATGGCAAATAAAAACCGCAGTATTATCCGCCCAGGATCCATTACTCGCCTCTCAGGAGGGTCAAGGTTCCAAGGAATACCGTAGCCAGTTCCACTTGTTTGTATATTAAAGCCAAATTGACGGAATTAACAATTTACTACAGCACATTTGGCAAAAGAAATATTGTACTTGCCGTTTTATACGGTCACGCATAGCTGCAGGCGTGTCATGACTCGAAAATATGAAGACAAAACGTCTTGGCCTTAATTTTTTCATCCGTGTATCGTATTTCGATATTTACGCAATTCAAGTGAGGACAGCTGGCTCCCTTACAAGTATCAATGCAAGGGTAACTCGATAGGTTCTCGATACGATGCGGAAGCTTTTTTATCGAGGATATCGTGTCGAGACTCTGTTCGATTACAGTCATGTCACCTTTTCGGGTTTAAATATTTATAAACGATGTCGAATGTCGTTAAAGGTCGGCGGTTAATTTGATACGTTTGACAATACATTCTCGTTGCAAGAAAATTGTTTTGTCTACACCATATGAAACTTCTATAAAGCCATCTATAGTCCGTTCACGTTAAGAATGCAGTGATTTTTAATTGTAATTCTGTTGGACACAAAAAAACATATCCTCAACATTTGCGTTCGTAAGTATGCGTCCAACTGGTCACTGTGGTTTTGACTTTCTAATTAGGATTGGTTAGGGGGTGTGCTAGATCGGAGGACAAGTATGAAATTGCTGCATTCTTAACGCGAACGGACTATAATATCAAACAACAGAATGCTTTCATTGCTGTTGCTAACAATAGTTTCAGGCCAGCGAAAAGCGTATAAATGTCCGATACGAAATCGCAAATCAAAAGATAAGCCAACGGTTCTGATTTTTTCAACGTTCTCCATCAAAACCTGTCCGACAAAAAGCAAATTGACCTACATATCGACCACAAATAGAGGAAATTTACACAGTTGGGCTAAAACTGGTAGAACCGTTAGACTATTGTGTACGGCAAACGGAGAGTTTGACACTTGACGATTGAGTTTGACGTGCGCGCGCGCACCGCTTGATCGGAGGCTGTCCCGCTGAGCCGCGTAATTAGCTCCGAGGTTTGCCAGATAGCGAGGATAATTAGCGAATGATTTATTGTAGAAACTTTTTAAATATTTGATTGTACAGAAAAATTAAAGGTTGTAGTTTTTTTAATCGTCGTGGTATGGGTTAGGCATTGTAGTTTTAATACTTTAATCGGTAAAGTTTCACTGTAGATCTTGTTATGTTGCGACGAGATCTAATAAAGGTTGTAAGATTCGGAACTACAGGCCACCTACAGCCGGGCCCTATGAATACTTAGGGAAGTTGAATTCAAATGATGTTGACTAGAAGTTTGATCTGCCTATTATTGTTCTTACTTCTCTAATTACAACAAGCGAAGACTTGATTGAAAAATCATGAAAACCTTTTTTACAGCAGTGGGCAAGTGTTGTGACACTTAAGGTGTGAAGGCAGTTTATTCGAACATTATTTCTGTAATCATCGTATTTGAGCAATCCTATCGTTAACTGATTAACCTTTTTTTCCTTATTAAGTTGTAGAGAAGACAAGATCTCAGTGTTACTGCTTTTAATACATTGGTTCCACTGTCGGAAGTTGATCACTTCCTGTCTCTGCGCATGTACAAATATGGACACAGTAGAACAACCTTTTAATTGCTAAATGCATCCTTTAACCTGGCAAGTGCTACATCAATAAATTTTAATTATCTCTGGGATATCTTTACACATGGTCACCTGATCCGAGCCAGACTGCTTATGAAAAAGAAACTAGAAATAATAAAGAAGTGTTTTGTCCGAATAAGGTTATAGTTGTATTTCATTAGGGAAACCATACATTTGGGTGGTCTTATCCCAATGCGAAATCTCTTCGAAACAACAAATAGGTCGAGCATCATATCTATGAAGACAGAAAATAACCAAATATGGGTAAGGCAGCTAAAGACACAAATAATGCTAATGCGGAAATAGAATCCGCAACCTTTTGCGTTCCAACCGGCGCTCGTAACCACTGAGTTTAACGTGTCGTCAAAAACCTATCAAATTATACCGTAGAAAATTAGTATTCATGTGAGCTTAGGAATTCCTTGTGGAAATAAAATACCGTTCCTTGTACGTGTGCAAACTGGTCATAAAGGCAACATTGTAGATTGATCAGACTGTACTGTTAAATGTCGCCGGGTCACACGATAAGGCATGGTTCGGGTCACACCTGTACAATGCAGGATCCTACTTGTCGTGACCTTAATAGTGTCGCAGGGAGCTTTCCTAACTTTCTGATGGGGCTTCGGAAGCTACTGTTGCGTTTTGGCGGGAGCATAGTGCCTTTCGGTTGATTTATAATCATTTTACTAGCTTTTGCTCGTGACTTAGTCCGTGAAATTCGAAACATAATCCTTTCATACATAAACTGTTGGTTTTGGGAAAAAAATACAGTATGTATTTACTATTACGCCATCTAGATGTGTCGCTAATCAGCATCAAATTCTGGGAAGTAAAGTATGCACAAGATTGATTGTGATATTTTAGAAGATTTCATTCAAAAATATTAACATGGGTTGTGCAACTGTACAAAATGTGATAACTTCAAGCGAAATCACTGTTGAATAATGTTTGTTGTTTGTTTGCAAGATTATTTACCTATTTAATGTTATTTGGAAAGTGGTTACGCGAACCACAAGTCTAGAATTGTTAATGAACACCTCATTCATTCAAACATTTTATTTTTACAACATGACTCACGCAGCTTGCACCTCTCGACTAATGTACACAAACGGACGTACACATTTCCATACATCCAAAGGACATACATTCATTCATTTATTTACTCCCTTTATTGATTAAGGCGATAGTTTGCGGAAAATGTATGATGACTAAGTGAGGTTGCGAATTTTTCACACAACAAATTTTACCTATACTTTTATTTTCTAACATGTATAAAAACCAAACCTTTTTTCTGAAGTTCTACAATAGTGTAACGGTGTCCTGTATATGAGTAATGTCTAGCGGTGGAATTCCATCAATATGTAGTTCCTGGACCCAGTCAATGATTCGCCTGCAATTATTTCGTTAGCTCCAACGGCAACAACTAGCCCGAAGTTATTTGAAGCAATCAATCGCCTATCAGATAACAGGCTCATCGCTGGCCCACTCAACGACCAACTTCAACTAATCTCGAAGACTAGCCGTCTCGCTCCCACAAACTAATAATCCCTAAGAGCAACAGAGAAAGGTTATCGGAGATGGCGAGCGCGCCAAAATTGAGGCCTCTATCGTCTTTCGTCTATCGTATTCGTGACTCTTATCGACTATCGCTATCATTTACTAATATTTCGACATCTGCCCCCTGATTTCAAACTGCATTGTCGAATCATTTGATCAAAATTTCAAGATCTGCCTTTTTTAAGGGGACTAAAAAGCAAAAAATGGTTGTCGAATTAGCACGAGGCACAATTAAAAACCAAAGCGCTTTCAGTACACTCACTGACCTAAGCCCCTCAAGCAATCCGCATTGAGCCCGCGTGTTGGAGTATGGCTCGCACCATCTCATAGTTGAGGTGAGGCCTGTGCCCAGTAGTGGGACGTATATAGACCGTTTATGTGATGTAAGTATTTCTTTCAGTAGGTATGTACATGAAAAGATTCTGACGAATTTAAAACTTCCTCTTCTTTTTGGAGTCGAGTATTAACAGACATGTATCGCTGAATGTTTAATTGAAGTAACCAACATTAAAAAACCAATCGTTTGACAACAAGGATCTTACAACGGCCGGGTCAAACTCCATTAAAAAGTTCTCACTACCAATTAAATCTATTTTTTAATTTATGCGCTGAGTGAAGCATTATGAACGCATCATTAGGCTAATTTTGTAATTAACAATCTTTAGTAGAAAGGCAGGTAATTAATTTGATTTCTCTAATTTAAATGTAACATGATACGGATATACCTGACGCGGTAATCTGCACTAAGGATGTGGTATTAGAAATATTTTAGCAAATCTAGATAATGTTTATCAACATAAAAACTTGGCATTGCAGCAATTAAGAGAAGATGAAAAAGTGACTTATCTTGTTTAAGAGTCTAATCAGCTTTAAGGCGCCACTATAAACTTGATTGCCAGTGCTTAAAATCATATTTATATCTTAAATTATATCAAAAATCGCGTCTGCATCCGATTATCCTCTCTTAATCGTGAGAATGGTTTTATACACCATAGGCAGGTTATGTAGGCCATCAAGATATGCAAAATGTTAAGTTTCGAAATCAAAATATCAGAATTATGGTTTATTCAGCTTTTTTGTATCAGCCGAACGACGCCCACTGCTGGGCATAGGCCTCCCCCAATGATCTCCACAACGATCGGTCCTGCGCTGTCCGCATCATATGCGGCCATCTCGGTCCGCATCATATAAATTTGGAGGCATATATTTGATCACAATCTACTCGTATCTCCTTAAGCGTTTTTGTCCATTTCATTTTACCCAATTTCCTAGTAGTTCAAGTTGGAAATGGGATGGGTGATCGCGACTGAAGTTTTGTGATGAATTAATTTCGGGCATATCCGTGCTTCGTAAGATACGTTAAGCAGTTGGTCCCGCCTGACGGCGCTATAGATGTCAGTCGTTAAGTAAGCCTAGTCGGGAGCTTTAGAGTGGCTGTAACATCTGACAGTTAGGTTTTATCACCAATCTTACACCCTCTCTCATAATCAGCCCGCGATTTGGAATATAGCTCGTGCCACCTCATCGTTCAAGTGAAGTTAGTGCCCAGCAGTGGGCAAATAAAGACTGTTGTTTGTTTGTAGTTAAGATTGATGTTGTAATTGACAATCCACTGTCACAACTGACCAAGAGGCACTTGTAATTAACCTCTGATTAATCTTACTAGCAAGATAAAACTCTAATAGGCTGAAACGGGCCGAAAGATCACTTCATCAATTTAGCTACAGTACATTCACCTGCAGTCTTAAATTATCTGACCATCTAGTGCACCCAAATCTGAACTTTATTGTCTTAAAGATACGGATCGATGGAAAGATAAGTCCATAGACAGCGCATTTTGCAACAGACAACGACAGGGTTGCCTCACGATATTTAAGTATATTATAAAAGAAAGAGAAAAAAATCATTTATTGACCCACAAAAATCATAACAAAACATTCAAAGACATTTATGAATGCAAAATCATTATGCATTTATGAAATGTGTTCGCCTGTAATAGGTATATATATGAGAAAATTGTATTTTAATGTTATTTGTAAATTGTGTCCATAAATGTACTGTTGGCGATCCTTTTTCCTTAAATAAATAAATAAAATAAAAAAAGGGAATAATAATAAAATTTAATTGTAATTAAGGAGAAAAGGCAAAAAATACTGATAGAAAAATACTCTATAGAGAACCATTTTATTGGCTGAACTAAAATACAGGTGAAAACAAAATCTCGAAACAAATAAAATAACATCATTCTCAAACATCACTCTGGGTGCATTGTGACAGTTTGTAAAAAAACATGTTTTTTTTTGTAACATTTTTTTCTGACAGAAAGTCCAGAGCACACTGCTATCTTGAACTAGAACGTAGAAATGAATCTTTATTTGACGATTTTGTTAACGTTTTCATGGTTCAATGAGCTAAACCTGTACTGTTTTCTTGTGTGTTCTCTTCGTTTACAGTCTGAATAATTCAGGAGTTAACGACGATTTTGAGATGGTCAGAAGTTACTCGTATAATAAAAATTAAAAGGAATAATAGATATGCCAAAGAGAAGTATACAACCTCTTGCAGTCAGAATTTTTAGGAATGAATAATTTAAATTGAGAGATAGCAACTCAAAAGTCATTAAACATTTTGCGCTGGAAGAAATCAAAAAGCTTGCCAATTGTATTTCCGATGGTTTGACAGCCCTAGCAGTTACAGCTATTCAGTTTCGTAAGAGATCGTAATGCAGCCGATCTGGTTTGGATCTGTTTGATTGAATGAGAGCGTCAAGGTCCCTGATGACAATCGCCCGTTTTCCTATTTGTTTACGGTTTAAATATCAGCGTGATCTTTGGGCAACCCAGAGAAACGATTGTGTGATACGGAATGCGACGTGACCTACCTTTTTTCATGCATCTGTCACTAAAATTCCAAAAAGGTCTATGGATTTTTTATCCATATTTGGATATGAGATAGGTAACTTCATCCACCTTGCTTGCTGTCGCGTAAGAGGCATAAGAAAGAGAAGGGTATATTTATTAAAGTATCGAATCGTATAGTCAACTCTACGATGTACAGTGATATCATAGCAAAGACTTCAGCTTATGCCTGGAGGGTATACCACTTTAGCTGTGAGCGACTGTATTCGCGAATATTTCCTGACGCTTCCCATATTCAGGCATTTTTTCGTGTAATTTTGTGTTCCACACTGTACAACCAGGTAAGCTTTGCGCACGCGTTAGCGATAATACATCGTTTAAGGCTACGTCTTCTTGTTTAAATCTACTGGAGAAGAAAAGCAATTGACAACAAGGCAGGTCAATGTTTGCTCTCATAATTGAACTGGCCCAGGCTCTCAAAAACAAGGTCAATTCCAATGACCGTCATTGCCTATAGATGTCATTATTTACCATATACGGCAGAAGGCAGCTCGTATTGTATACCTTTTTCGTAGATAATTCTTTAATTGAGGTCGCGGCAGTACGTGTCTTTAGAAGAGAGTCGGTCTCAGCCATTTTGATTGGACAATCATGTAGATGTAGAGAAACAAAATATGGAAGGACCACCATGGAGACCACCCTGGGAGCAAGAACTAAAATACTATATGATCCACATATAAATAACCTAGTTATTATAACGAAGTCTTGGAACGTGGTCTCTTACTTTAGGGCTCATAAAAACAAAGGACTCAGTATAACATAGAGAAGGTCAAACACAGCGAGAACAAATCAGGTAACAAGAAATTGTTGAAGAGTTAAAGTCCCCGACGTAGCAGCGTTCCCCGATGATGATGACATAATGGCGGTGATGGGGATTGGTGAAGTTTATTATTTTTTCTTTAATTTTCATTTTTCCCTTGTCGCTACAAATACCACGTTTTGTTTGGGTATGGCACACGGTAGACAAAGACCAACTTTTGTACCATAGCTTGTTTTAGCACTCGCACTTCTGTCTGTTTGCGTGCACTTGTATATTTGTTTGTCTGCCTGTTTTGTATGGTGAAAGTTACAGACCGTTGCGGCAAGCCAGATTTGGACATTTTCAGCTGTGTTACTTGTAATACCAGCCACGACCATCATTCCAGCCTCTCGAGGTGGATTTTGAAGAGGAAATATTACTGTTGAGTACGTTGCTACCTAGGGCGCTGAGAGTCTATTGGACAAGTTCAAGACATTCTTAGAAAAAGTCAGTACAGAAGATAACCGACATCTCTGAAAAGATCAACGAGGGAAGAAGAAACGCAGGAAAGTAGTAACTGGAAAGAAGTAACTTCTGCCTATCCTATTAGGGGAAAAGCCTGATGGTATGATAATGGTCGAGATTAGGACGGCGATCGGCAGGCGGACCATCTGCTTGATGGTCTCATGACATCAGTGTGGCGGCTGGTAAGGAAAGGATGTGAGTGAGGGGATGATTCATAATAGCATAAAAAGAAGAGGGTTTGTTCGAGACGTATATTTCCGAGAAGGACTACCAACCGCCGACTTTACTGCGGTGATTCCAAGACTAATTGTCATTCCGACACAGAGTCCACCGTATGACTGGTGCTGCGGTCTGCAAACGCCGCGCTGGGAATGATTCCGTAGAGATCCATAGATAGGAGTAGTGTAGTTTGTGGTCAGCTGCTGCAGTCAGCGGTCAGCAGTTTGCGGTCGCTATTGGACTTGTACCTTTATACTCAGTAGTGGTTGGATGTACCCTGGCACAACGAAGTGAAATCGCTGTCATTGCATGCCTTGTTACCAGTAATTTCGTCCGCGTGTCTGTAAAGTCGCTGGTCTGTTTACACACTGCGAATCCCGTGTTCGGCCATTGTTGAAGGACTAGCGTTTATTTAGAAATGTATTGCGTTTTGTTCGGTATACCCGTGGTGGTTGGTTTTGTAGGCAAAGTTAAACAAGCCCATACTGGTCCTTTTGCTTTTGGAATACGTGGAGGCGAAACTTGAAGCCTTGTAAATGGTTTTACGTGCAGTTAAATAAATGGGCTGAGAAAATGTACTGAGCCTTTTGAACATTCGGAAACAAAATTAAATGCTACATGTGAATGAATGTAAAAGTTAAAAAAGGTTTTCAAGTGAATGATAAGCACATGAAGTCTTTAGAAGCGTGGATTATTGGCCTGGACCTGTTTATTCTGTTTTGATAACCTTATCAGTATTCTCACGGGCTTTTGATTAAAGAAACGATTCCGCGAATAAAAAACTAGAACTGAAAAAGATATGCCATTGGCCTTAGTAGTATGTTTTCAGAATTGCGTGAAAACTGCTGTAGCGTTTCTTGAAATTTTGCTAATGGAGTACTAAAAGCTGGTATATCTACGTTTTTTACACAGGTTGTAAACTTTTAAAGGCTATAAGTTCACTGGGACGAAAGCCCATGACATCAGCTTATGTATAAAATAAACGGTGTATCATCAAAGAAACAACGTTTATAACTGTTAAATTGTCACAACCAAGTGTGATTGTACCGTTGTTGTTATTATGAAGCTGTGTGGTCCAAAAGTCTAAACTGGCAGCCGGCTGCTTTCTCAGTCTGCGCGCGCGCAAGAAATTAAACACAATGATGCGCCGTAAACTGTGTTTACGCTCGCGGGATACGTTTAGCACGCCCTTACAATGTTATCCTCGTAAACGGTTCCGTATAAATATAAACATGGAAAACAAATAGTGCTCAAGATGGCTTTATTTATTTTCATATACCTTGACCAGCAAAAAAGGTTGTTTTGAGTTGAGACTATGGGAAAAAGAGAAAATGCGGGGTTCATCCATCTCTGTCACCCAATACTAGTACAAATAATGGTTTGAGTTCAGGCTTTTAAGTGTCCCAATAAGGACCTTATTCTATAGTTATGATTGAACACTATAGCATCCGCTAATAATATTGATGAAAGAGGATCAATTTCAACCGCAAATCATACCGGTTCAATATTTTTTGGTCACAAATAAGATCTATGACAGGATATGATTCGACGAATTTTATAAAATTACCTTCTTTAGCTTGATGAGCATTGACATTTGAATAACGAAGATTTCAAGGCTTTCACTTCTTATTTATATAGAAAAATGCTAGACGATATTTTTTAAAACCTACTTACTTAGACAATTCGAAAGTTTTTGTGTACTTTTTCTCCTAAATCTTACTTCTAATGTGTAATATGAACAGCGTTATTAATGCAAATGGATTCTTCTTAAAATAATTTACCTGTACCTACAAACCTTAAGTATGGATTCTTAGCTGATTTAAATCAGGAATTTACTAGCAGCTATTAAACACACCATGACACTTTTTCCCCACTATTATGTACAGTCAGCTTCAAAATACGTAAGCACTTTCGAACTATATCGCAGTGACTTTGTTGACGTTGTCATAGGGAAATGACGAGGATGCTGTCAAATTACAATTAGCCAGTAATGACATATTTGGTCATACTGAAACCCTTAGATATTTTTGAAGTTGACTGTACTGGAAATAACTCAACTGTGTATAGTAAACCATCACCGCCATAACAAGGCTCGCTGAGAGCGAGCGTGCATTAAGGTCGCGCGGCACCTGCGCGCGCCGTGTCAGAGTGCAGGTGCGCGGGCGCAGTGGAAAGCGCATTTCACCGGCCAAGTGACGTCACAGTTACAATGACCGCGCTTGTTTGTCTACAGCGGTGGGTACTGTTTGTTTGGGGAAATTGGGACGATACTGGCACAAATTATGAATTTATTCAAATTAGGAAGTGGGAACCTTCAATCAACCTTCCGACGCCCGGTGGTCGAGTCACAGTATGAACATGTATTTTAAGTATTGCCTATTGTAATACTATGTGTTGTTATTTAGGGGTTAAAATTAAGATTCTTGACGATTCGAAAGTACTGTGTAATAGTCTACTTGAATAAAGAAATATTTAATTTTGACTTCAAATTCACAATTCAACCTAATTTGTTCAAGGTACCTATATAGTTCTCACCATGTTCGATCGATAGTTAGAACATACCTTAGAGGATAAAAACATTGAGACTTCCCTTCTCTTCTTCTTCTCTTCATTTATTGACTATCCCATATCACCTCACATCTAAAGCTGAGATAGATGCTTTGATGACACACAACTGAACTCCAACCTGATAATTACGGTAAAAAACAAATATTAAGTAAAACGTTGTCTTAAAACTCGAAATTGCAGTTAATTCACATAATTTAATTGGTGAATGTCTGCAAATTTACTTTTACACATAAAGCTATTTGCAAGGTGATTAATCAAAAAGTTTATTTTAGCGGCTGCCGGTAAGGCTCTAAAGAAGGTTACTGTGCCGCAGGTTTAGGGTTTCCAGGACTAAAGAAATAAGCAGGACCCTGTACTTTATAAATTAAAATTCGTTTCATGATACTTACCTAGATGCCAAAAAAAACAATCCATTTGTCGCAATTGAGAGGTGCCCGTGGCGCAGTTGTGACAGTGATCGGCGACGATCGCTGTTGTAAAGCAACACACGCCGGGTCGGAAAAGGGATGGGTGACCATCCGACCGAAATTTAGTGATGTGTATTTCGGGCATCTCCGTGCTTCGGAAGGCACGTTAAGCAGTTGGTCCCGGTTGACGTCGCTAGATGTCAGTCGTTAAGCCTAGTCAGAGGCCTTAGGGCGGCTTGATAACATCTGACAATAAGGTTGCTCACTAACCTTACACCCCTCCAACAACCCGCACTGAGCCCGCGTGTTGGAGTATGGCTTGTTCCACCTCATAGTTGAGGTGAGGCCTGTGCCCAGCAGTGGGACGTATATAGGCCGATTATGTTATGTTATGTTGTCGCAATTGCATAGACCAATTCATCCATTGAATTGTATGTTTGATGATTATGCCAGATTTTGCTTTCCTAACAATTCACTATTATCAACAACTGATCAAAAAACCTGCATGTTTTCTTTATCTTTCCGTGCCAGTAATATTTCATATTTGATGAGACCAGTATTCTGCCACTTGTACATTTTCATTGGCGCTCATCAGGGGGAAGGGAATCATTGAGGGGAAGGACCACATTCGCATACATTGCCCGCTTGATCCATAAACCCCCAGCTGCTCCACCGTCTTTGCATCTGCCAACCTGGGACCGCAGCCTATTTAGGGTTTTCCTGGTCAGCCAAGGCAAATTATATCCCGGCAAATTATTTTTGCCTTAAAAAGCAGTATGCTAATATTCAACCGCTTGATTTGAAAACTGCTTCAAAAAATATCGAAGTTTTTTTCGAAAAAGGAAGCAATCGTAAGAAGAAAGTCCCTCTCGAATCAAACGCGTGGCCACCTCACACAGGATCAGTATCGCCTGCGCAGGCGCACCGTGACCGGAACACCGGCAAGGTCGTCATTTAAAAGCAAACAACGCTGAGGAGATAATTAGCTTGCAATATGAACATCGTTATTGTAAATACTGGCAATTAATATTTTTTAAAACATTTTCCCGTTTTTTTCCTTTTCTGTAATTGAACAGGTTAAAATATCAATAATAGGGACATAGTCAATTAATGGTTGAAGAAGAAGAAGGAAAAAATACTTTTTACAATACTTCAAAGAAATTCGTTGATTGAAACTGATAAACTCGTAAGATCAATTCAGATTTAAGAAAAAGGAGGTGAATGTTCTTTGAAAAAGTGAAAAGAAACCAATAACGAATTACTTCAACATTTAACACGTTATTTCTGGCAGTACACTTGGCATTAAGGCGAATACAAGATTATATAACAGGTTTAAGCTTTATCCAACAAAAGTCTTCAACGTTATCCGACAAGTCATCTAAACATTTCTGCTACAGCCATTACAACTCTTTAAGCTAATGAGGCAGTCGCTAGTCAGTAACTTATTACTACTGGCAGCTGATTTACGACCATTGTAGACCTCTTCAAACGAAACAAGGAACTAATTTGTCCCAATTCCTGAGCCTATCTCCAAGCATCTCGGTTATCAGGGGTGAGGTGTCTGTACACGCAACATGACACCACACTCCACCGGTAGTCCTAGGAATTATTACTGCTAGTTGTCTGCTAAATAACCTTAATGCAGGCTTTAGTGATACTGGGAACCCGAATGGAACTCACGGCTTACGGCATTGCGGGATTTGCCAAGCAAATGAGGATTGAACAACTCATTGCATATGCACTTAGTGTTAGTTGCACCCTAAAATTATTAAGAATTTGTGGTACAGCCATTTATTTTTACCAGACTACGGCGAAGCAACAAGGCGGGTTATGATTCTGCCCTATACGTATGTTGAATTTCATACGTTCGCTCGGAACTTAGTAATCATAATTTGACAAATGGAGTGTCGATGGAAGCGTCTTGATTGGCCGCTGGGCATAAGCTACATGAATGACGTCACGTTGAGTTGACAACAGCGCCCTCTGGGGACCTTAAATGAAAGAACTAACAAAAAACTTATCTTTTTTTTAATCTCCTTTTTATTTCGGTAACCTAAATTACATCACTTATGTGATACCTACTCGTAGACAGTGCTTTTTTTAATTTCTTCCTACAGTTTCTAATTATCTTAAAACCAGTTCACCACCTTGCGTTCATAAACATGTTACTAGAGCATTGTGCAATGTTAACTAAAAAAACGGGTCAACACTATTACTTTTACTAAAGAAAACCATTGTTTACCCAAAGAAGGCAAATGTGAGTAATTTGTTTCCATTTGCCATATAAAGTACCAGATAGGCCTGTACCCATTGCCTATACAGGTCTATCGACAAACTGCCTGTCGAGAGGCTAGAGATGGGCGTGTCGATAAGCCGATATCCCTATCGAGCAGGATAGGTGTCTAGGCTAGCGGCAGCACCGTTACGGTAGTAATTAGTGATGTGCCGTGCGGTTATCGATAAATATCTTTGATTGAGGAGTAGCGGGTTTTAGAATGTTAGGAGGCAGCATGCTAAACCTGTTCACGGTTGAGATTGTTTATGATTAGTACACGTTATGAATATTTTCTGTATGTTATTTATTAAGGAGCTAACTAACAGAACTGAATCGTACATAAATAATATTATGTTTTAGAAGTACTTTTCTTTTTATTTAAGGTATGTTGGGGTAAGAGCGGATCGGGGTAAGAGCGGAGAGTTCTAATAACTCGTGAACGAAAAGCAATTTCATAAAACGAGCAACATAGGCTACGACGCCATTTCGTAGTGTACCAAAATAAAGCCTGTAGTATCTATTTTACACAAAAACACGTATGGTAAAGAGCAAAATGTAAAGGTGTGTAATTTTCGCCTGATTTTGTCAAAAACGCTCTTACCCCTGGTGCTGTATCTCAGCATCCGAAAGGAGTATTGTAAATCGGATGAGTTTTTTGTGCTTGTTGCTCTCGTCTCAATTATTTTTCATACGTTATGATGCTGAATAACGTACAGTTTATGTTTTACATTAGAATCCGATCTTTCCCCTATGGAGGAAGAGCGGACTACATTAATCCGCACTTTCCCTGGTTTCAAAATGTACTGAAAAAATCAGTGATACTCAAACTTTTAGCTTATCTCAAAAGTAGGTAGTACTAATTATACGGGGTGCTTATTAGACACACACTAAGTGATTGTTCCTCACCCAAGTACCATATTATTAATATTAAAGTTTATGACTTAAAAGTTGCCCTGTGACTGAGGTAGGTAACTAATTTTAGTTCTTCATTTAAATTTGATTAATACCTAAGTAGAGATCGTCAAAAATGACTGAAACGACGCGCCTCTGCACCGCATTTACGCATACAAGAGTGCTTGCTTGCTTGTATGTGTTGATGCAGTGGAAAGACGCGTCACTTCAGATTAGACGATCTCTACTTACTTACTTTTGTCGCGATTGAAATTTGTTACTTTGACCCTAAGACTATATTCAAGGGATCTATTTGTTACTCGAATTAGTCCCGCCGTTTGTTGACTTAAGATTCTCTTTATTTTTGTTTTGTTTTAATTTTTTCGGAAAACTACTGTACTTAATTTAACACTTTTTTTAAGTTCATGCTTTTCGGCTCTATAAAGTTTGAGAACCAGTTTTTTGTTTTATGTCCGGAAGGGGAAAGAGCGGATGTGTAAGACATTTTTTTTTTATTAAAAAACGTTTTCCGGCCAACTTAAGTAATAATCAAGACTGTTGAAAAAGTAAGATTTGGAAGGGGAAAGAGCAGAATCGAATTCTTTAGGAACCGTTTGCATACACAGAATAGAATCGATTTTAGGACTAGTCCGCTCTTCCCCCGATATGGTCCGCACTTTCCCTGGTGAAATAAAACACTTCTGCTCAATTTGAACTCATTTTGATAAGAAATCGCCTATTATAATGGGTTCAATTGCTTACGAACACAAAGCCGGGTATTTCTTCTATTAACTCGATATAAGTTGTAAGTCCGTTAACATAGCAGAATATTAGAAAAAAAATATTTCCCAAACTCTTTCAACAACATCAAAAAAGCATCCGCTCTTACCCCAACATACCTTACGAGTTCTTTTAACACCAACTTCAAGGTCAAATTACACATCAACAAAGTAGGTACCCTTAATGCCGCTCAAAGTTATGTTAAACTCAAATATTTTAGATGTTACTCTCCGCTTTACTGATATTTGGCATGGCTTCATTAAAATTAGGAGATCATTTATTTTACAAAATGTAACCTGTGTTTGATTGACGACATCAAAATATTTGTACGAGTGCCTGAGTTACAGCGATTTCGAATCATTTGTGATGTCACCGTCTACAATGAAACGGTAAAAGTCTTCAAACACAAATTACAACGGCGTGTACCGTGACGTCATGCACCGCTCGTTTCGGTGGCTGCATCTTCTGAACTCAGGAGTAATTAAATGAATATCAGGAAATGCAATCGAGAGCGAAACGACTTGACTGTAGTCAAGCAAACATTAATGTAATAGTACCAGTATAAACTGAGCATTCAATAGTATTTAGATTGTAAATGTTATCATGTCATGCCTTGGTCTTCAAAAATTTTGGGCGTAACTGTAAGGGTTAAAAAATTAGTGATACTGAAATATAATGTACTAAGAACTGGCTTGGCTTTGATCCGCACTGTGACAAAATTAGTCACGTGATATCTCGTGCGATTAGTATGGTTTTAGCGCGAGAAAAAACGCGACATGATGTCGTGGCGGTGCGTTTATTACACCAAGAAAGAGCTCTCAAACTTATGCACTTACATAAAACACGGGGCAGGGTAGTGATTCACAACCGAGTTATCGTACGATTAGGTAACTTTTATTCAATCTTAGTGAATCGCTTGTTCAGCGAAAGCGCTTCAATTTTGTATTTGTTAAAGTCAATGGCATCTAGTATTTATTGAGAGAATAATACAGACACCCACTACATAAAAAATAATTTAAAGTTTTATGAACCGAATCGTACCTGCGATAACTTGTTGTGGTTGTGAATCCTTTCCCAGGTCCGAAGACTAACTGTGTTACACTTGAGCTGTAGACTGTACAGTGTACACGTTTTCTATGATTCGCAAGATTGCAAATAAAGGCTAGAAAGATTTATAGACAAGACTAGCCGTTAGACGCCATACATAGTTTATCACTTAAAACGTTTTAATTAAAAGCCATTTGGAATTCAGCGCCAATTAATTTTATGCTTCTTGTTTGAGAAGCATTTTAAGTGTTCATCATAAAATTATTAAGTACAGATAGTACAAACTGGGAATAATTTGTCTTAAACTTTATTGATTTCATGTAGAGATCAAAATCTATTGAGTAAATTTCACAAGTGGTAACTTGATCTGCTGTTGTCTATACACTTACTACGTTCGACGAGAAATTAACATAAATATTTTAGGATATTTTTTCACACATTGTCCACTGACCCCAAACTAAGCAAACTGGTAATATAGGTGTCAAAGACTGATATACCTACATACTTAGGTAAGTTTTAGGTAATCTCGCTATCATGCACAGAATAAATACACGTGTAGATAGATATGGATTCCTAACGCACTATGAGTTGTGGGTTCAATTCCCATCCAGGCGGTATCAGGGCGCAAATGTATATTTATATATTTACTCCACTTAGACGGGGCTAGGTAACGTAACTCCCAATCATTGAAACAATTTTCGGCGATACTTATAGATTACATAACTTAAGAAAATTCCACTAGTCAGTTCTGTTAATCTGTGGCGTACACTCTAGGAAGAAATGCAGTCCCGATACAGGAGCGAACGGTAATTAATAGAAGGTCACGTGAAGCCGTTAGGTGCGCAAGCGCATCGCGACATATATAGCTGCGCCGGCGTCCGGCAGCCTTGTATAGATCGCCCTTTTTAACGTCCACGCTCGAGTCTCGCAATCAGCGTTGACTTGCCGAGAAAAAACCTTTCCGAGAACTGCTGGTAATTTATAGCTTATTCGTTAGTATTGCACGTTCAGAAGTTAAGCAATATCCGTGCCGGTCTACAGTGGTCGGTCATTTTAGGTATCGAAAGGCCTATTAAATCAACCTTCAAGACACTTGACAAAACTGACACCTACAATCTCCCAAGGTGGTACAGAGGCGTGCACATCAACCTTTACAAAACCATTGGTAAATGGGTTATGTCAGCAGTGTAGGTGCACCTACGTATAGGTTGATGTGATCGACTCTGTACAATAAATTACAGGCAACATTATCAAAAAATCCTTTCGGCCGGCTTTGGTACTAAAAATAAATTGAATCATTAATAAACAGCACATTATCAACTCTAACTATAAGCACAATATGTAAATCTATTTATGTTAGACATAAAAGATCCACAACATCCAATTCGATATTATCTTAAACTACAAGATAATTAAGATAAAAAGTTCAGATTCGGAGGATGTTTTTAATAACATATTAAACGATTTTAGCTTTCACTAGAAATCGCATCAATATTAATCGGCGTTTATGTCTGTTTTCGGAATTCGTCATGGTCTGACAATCGCGGGGGAGATTTCTTTCCGGAATCCACAGAGATGAGTTGTTGGTCATCTGCCAAACTGGAATTGCCAACGGCTTTGTTTCAAGACTGGACTGACAAGTTCATTTGAATTATCATCATTACCGCCTGAGGTTGTTATCTTAGCCATCGGATATACCAATAGAACACGCCTAGAGAGGGAAAAATTCAAACTCATAAAATGTTTCTACATAATTGCTTTCAGTCAATCTGAGGCTGGCGCCTAGCCCGCTGAGCTAAGCGGCTTGTTGCTACACGGACGAAATAAATAGTTAGTTAACGTAAGAACGTAGGTAGGAATCTTCACGGCTTTACACTTAGATACCTACAAGAAAACCAAAAGCATAAATACGCGATTTTGCTACTAAGATAGCTAAAGTAAGCGTCTGTACCATTGCTTCAAAAGTGAAATCTTAATACGTAAACAGCCTTTTTAGGTCCTACTACTGGCCACAGGCCTCACCTCAACTATAAGGTGGATTGAGCCACAGTCCAACACGCGGGATAAGTGCGGATTGTTGGAGGGGTGTAATCTAGGCTTAACCGGGACCAACTGCTTAACGTGCCTTCCGAAGCACGGAGACGCCCGAAAAATACATCACTCAAATTCGGTCGGAATGTCACAACTGCACCACGTGCACTTCAAGTCTGAAGTCTTAATAGTCGCTATCTTTTTCTACTTGCACCTCAGTGCAACGTTCCCGGTTCTTTCGATTGAACCGTTCATTCGCTACGAAACAATGACCACGGACTAACCACTATCTTCAGGTACCGTTCTGCATGGTCTGATGCTGCAAAAGTGCAAATTATCTCAACTGTACCGCTAGGAGACGATAATTGCAGATAATAATGTGATTGACAATTAACATACGTAATAGCCGTTTGTGCTGAGTTAACACTTAAAGTGGTTAACGAGTTTTCCATGTTATGATGATGGGAAGTTTTATATTAATTACGCAGATATATTTAACATCCGTGTAATGAAAGTACCGCAAAGTTGTAAGTCTAGCTAGTTTGATAGTAAAGATACTATGGCATTTGTTGCTAAGCTTATAGCGTATTTTCGTCTTGTATTCCTTCGATTCCTACGGAACAGCCTTTGGACATTTAATAAAACATAACCTATTCTTTCTACTCGGCATACAACGTGCAGTGCAGTTACTTAACCAAGTTATTTTTTCAACATGAACTTAATTAAAAATAAATTGAATACGCAAATAAATACAGAGCATAAGTATAGCATTTCCCAGTACTAGAAACTGTCCCATCTTACTAACCAGTTAGTATTCTGACACTAACTAGCTACTTCACTTTTTATGATTTGATATGTTTTCAGCATCACAACAACTACGGATGAATGCCACAGTTATTCTAAAGAGTCTCGCAAGTTTCTTAGGAGTGATTTGTCGATTAAATCCATAAGCAATTACAAGCAGTGCAATCAGTTGAAGAAGTCGCAGAAGAAAATGAACGACACGTAGCAATTTCTCAATCAGATAGAACTAAAAAGTATTTTTATGGCGTTTAAAAAAGTCGCAACAGTCGAGTAGCAGCGAAGATAAACAGGCGATGATTGGTGCCATATGGCGCCGTCCGCTATAGGCGTCGTCCGCTATAGCTGTCTTCCGCGAATGCGCGGGCGCACACATGCGCTACTGGGAACCACGCACCCGGACTGTTTGGCGAAAAGTAAACAGTTTGCGATCTCTATTAACTGCTGGCCTAATTTTCAGTTGCGGGAATAGACGACTGAAAAGAGAACTCGTAAACAATGATCGCCACATTTCTTCTTTCAAGCTTTATTTTTGTCATGTATTTTATTATGTTAGACCTCTTATAAAGCAACACGGCATGACCCCTGTATCGATACAATATAACGTCCAAATCAATAATACCTATGATGGGTATCCACTGGCGTAGGACTCCGGTGAAAAAGGTTATGGAAGAACACCAGAAGTGGCGGAAGACCAAGACATATTGAGTTGATGAGCCAACACTAGATGAGAGTAAATAGTGTCCAAATTGGTTACCGAGAATTGTCGACAACATTGCTGAAGAAGCTAATTCAGAGAATTCACTATGAAGAAATTTGGTTAGCGCTACAATATACAAGTTTTCTGAAAACAGCGAAGTTCAAGAAGTCCCTATTAGCTCATTTTTGCTGCATGCTTAAAGCCAAGTCTTGCTTACAGCAGACGGTGCTCACTCAATAGACGTGAAAGCTTCAAATTGAAATCCCAATTGCATTTCAACGGCGAGACATCTACAAAACGTGCACAACGTAGACGTCTGGTGCACTATGCTCTTAAATTGTCTCCTGTGAGCCAAATCGATACTGAAGTCTCGCAGACGGTGTCTTTTTAGTCTGTCTCGTCGACTTTCAAGTATTTATTACGACCACTAGCTGGAGCTATTTTGTCTGTGTGGACTTTGCTTTTAAAAGTTAGAATCCGTACTGATATTTGAAAGTTGGAAGTAAAATTGTGCACCATACATAAGCGTTACATACATGGGGTATTTTTGGATACACCAGGAACTATTTTTAGTTGTCTTTAGTAGCATGTTTTAGTAGCATGTCTTTGATAAGGCATATTTTGTTTGGTTAGTTAGATTTAACGAGTCGAATTAAGGTATTTTTTGTGTTTGTTTATATAGAATCGCTATTTTGTTCGTGTATTGGCTATCGACATTTATACCATGGGCCATGGTTTTTCATGTCTAACGCCATCCATATATTCTAAAAAATACTAACTGTACACCTTCAGATTTAAGTGACCTATCCCAGTAGCGACATCTGCGTGACATAGGTCACTTATATCTGAAGGCGTCTGTACCACAACATCTCGTAGGTTACGATATTATATGTTGCATCTTGACTTTCCTTTAGGTGACACGACGTGTATGCGGTCGTAGTCCCAAGATTAGAAACTTTATAGCTATGGCGTATGTCGTTTTAGAATTTATTGTTTTCGCATTTATACCATCGAAAGCGTGGTATCGTGCCTGCTATCGTAAATTGACTCGCTTTCACATTTCAGTGCGAAAAGAGAATTGAATTCTCTTTTATGACCGAAAGATAAACTATTATAAGACATTTACATGAAAACAAAAGATGTTCATGTCATGATTATGTAATGTGCATCTTTTCTGATTCAATTGTTACTTGAGTGTTAAAAGGTTCTAATCGTGGTTGATTTTTATCACAGCCATGAGAGTACGAGTGTTGAGATGTAAAATTTGGTGGAACGGTTAAGAAATTGGCTACTACACCAGTGATCTCGGGTTCAATCCCCGCACAGGACAGAACTACCGTAGAGAACGGGCTCGGGACTTCGATTCCCACTTGGGACGAAAATTCCATAGTAAACGTCTATAGTAATCTGTATTTCATATTTATTTTAGTATGTCTACATGTTACCGATGATGCAATTATTGCAAATGCAATAAAGTTAGGTTTTAGTCATTCGCGGTATTCGAGTGCGTTTATCGCTGCTATTTAAGCGATTTCATTTGAAATCGTAAACGATTCCGAGTATCGTTTTATGATGTGCGACTAGACAGAATCTAATTTAGAAACAAATTGTCGTTCAACGAATTATTTATTTATTGGTTCTACAGCAAAATACTTAGAGACTGAAAAACCAAAGCGCTTAAATGTCTAAGATGTATTTATTTATTGTTATAAAAACTTTTACTGATCCTTAATTTATTGTTCCAGGGTCGAAGGTTCGAATGCCACTCAGGAAAAACGTTTTTGCACTCTTTGAGAGTGAATGTTTGAGAAAAAATTTAATACATCATATTATTTTCTTATTTTGGCGACCGAAAACCTTGAAGATCTCTATGTGACTTAACCTCGTTTTGCCACTTTCTGCCTAACATTTTAAATCAATGATTATTCAATCATCAATAGGTCATTGCGCAAGATTACCTACTAGGTTATGTGTATAAACCTCTAAATGCTATTGCATACCTAAAACAGCACAGTCAGCACGAGTAGAACACGTGTCTGCGATTTATTTCGGAAAGCGGGTCGCGGGGGTCGACGCCCGCGTCACAGTATAAACCATACAGTAGGCTATCTAAGGCCGCCCGCCGAGTTATTAGCCTAGCGTGCACACAGTCACGCGGCACAGCCCGTCCGTACTGCCGCCTCCCTATGCCTCCCTATTTCATGCTAGCGTGTGCGTGATATCGCGGCACGGCGCGCGACGCGCACGCACACATTCAAACCGAGACTGGCACGTTTGTATTTAGATGTTCTACTGTATGGATTATACTGTGCCCGCGTCGCGGCGGCTCATGTTATTATTAGATGCGCGCGCGCAGGTGCAGTCGAGGGAGGGCTGCCATCGAATATTAGGAGCCAACAATAAGGTTGGGTTGCACCATCTGACTTTAACAATACCAAACATCAAAATTTCAGTTAAAGTACCGGTCAGGTAAGCAAAAATGACGTCAAATTGTCAAATTTGACAAAAACTTTAACTTTAACTTTAACTTCTACTATGGTGCAACTTACCCTAAGTGACCTTTATGAATTGATAACCTAATTTCATTTATGAACAATTGATGTGGATGACAGTTATGTGTGTGAGATAGTTATGCGCTCGCACCAGAAATAAATGTGGTTTATTAAAATAACATTTTTAGCTGATAATACAAAAATAAAAAGTTTAATAAAATAAAATACACCAGCTTATCCCATTACATGCACATTGTCAACATTTTAGTAAATTTTTAATTCATTCCTGAAATGGTTATGAACTCTTTATTTTTGGTCCATGCATGAGCTGCGATTGGGAACCACTAACTCCGGAAAAAATAGAGTATTTACTACTTGTGATCAAGTTGCTTACCGATAATTAGGTACCCGTTTAAGTAGAGATTCTAAACTAACAGCTTCCGGTACTTATTTATTTTTAGTTATAAGGGCAGTGAAGACTTGAATCTTGTTATTTCAAAAACTTACTAGAACTGCCAACCCTAACAGAGGGCGCGGATGGACAGACCGGGTGCACCGATATAGATGCAGCCAAATTAGCTTTGATATTTGACACTTTTTTATTTGGCTATGTCCAGTGCAGTGATTTAGGATGAATGTTTGGCCGCCATTTTGACCGGATGCGATTCTTTCACTAATATAGGCAGTTCTATTTTGAAATCATTGCGTAATGCTTGCGTAAAAACTATTTTATGGAATACTTAGATTTTTAGTCATTCAATATTTATTGTCTTTTATATTTTTATTTTAATGTTCTTTCATGTTCACATGGCCACCATGTATACAGTCAACGTGGCCCGGGGACCTTAATCCTTACCCAGTTAATTTAACCAAGTATGCCCAATACCCCATAATTGGGACAACGATGAAAAATCTTGTAAGTAGCACAAGTTCGTAGCTCCGCAATTGATCCGAGGCAAGTAGCGATTTGCGATTCGATTCGGATATAGAGGTAGTATCGGGTCCGGTACTTTTAATATCTGCAGTTCTCGTGCTATGAAGCATAGATTCCTTCTTGGCTCCTCGAACAAGCTACATGTAACATAAATTTTAACTAAGCTCTTTTGCGCTATGTCATATTAATGTTGATAGTAGTCATAGAGTATCGAGAAGCCGTTAGATTAGCTAATATGAGAAAACATTAAATTACTGAGCTAATTTTGTGGCAGAGTGTATAACCAACGATATAACAGATATTATAAAATCTCTACGTCTCCTCTTTTAGTTTCAAAAAAAAACTTTACCCTATTCTGATGATGTCTAACTTCTGTCACATACAGGCAAATCATGATGGATGGCATATTTTTCCTTGATTTGACTCTTATTCTATCATTGCTTTACAGCACACATACAAGTCATATAAATTGACATTTTGAATAGTAATTTAGCAAATCTAGAGATTTCAGTACAATCACATTTACTTAGCACTCATCAGATTATTAGAGCTATATTGCCCTAACAACGATAACTCGCCCTATCAAAGCTGGTGCAAATGTAAACTGACCAACTGGCTTATAAATTACTCCTTTGGTATCGCGATCGAACGCAGATTCAACAAGTTAGAAATAATTGTAGCCTGTCCGCGGGTATGTCACGGGTACATTATTTGAAACGAAATATGCGCAAGGTATTTAGGACTGCAATACGGTGTCGGAGAACAGTGTAGGTGCACTGGGCGGCTAAGATAGGTGCTGGTATTAAAAGTGAACTTTAACAACCTTTTGGGTTTGATTTTTGCTTTAGAACCACGTTGTTGATGATTTTGGTAATGTTCAGCGGTAGCTTCTATCTGTTTAAAAAATGGAACTAAGGCAACGATGACATGTTTTCATGGAGGTCCATAGTACATTCTGGTCCTTCTACTGCCAACTACTCTATACTCGAAACAAAAAAACTTTTTTATTTTCGAGTGTAAAATTGAATTGAAGGAAAACCAAATCGTATCTCAAGTCTGGTAACAGGGTCTTTAGCAAAACTTAAAAAAATATTTAGGTGTTAAAATTTCAAATGAATTACATAGTTTATTTTACTTATGGTCATATTTCGTCTTTACGGTCAAATTGAGCATTTTTTCATATCACGTACAAAATTATCGTTACATCGTACGTCCCAGACCTTTTAAGAGACATCCAGGTAGTCCAAGATTGTAATATTAATGTTAAAAATTAGACATAGGTAGTAGTAGTACAATATTGTTCATGTAGTTAAATCTAAAAGCCCGTTCATAACCGTCATGGTACATAGTTCGTGATAACTAAACGCCCACGCGAAAAAAAACAACTTTCTAAACGCGAATATAAAAACGGTCGTAAATCTACTTTTCGTAGAAAACACTAGAAGGCTTCCGTATTCCTCAAGCATGTCAGGATAGGATTCACCGCTAACACTGAACTAGGCAAGATCGTATAATTATCAGACTGGCTTATTGTGGGCGGGCATCGACCGAAATAGATTTGGAAAACCAGAAAAAGACATTCGGTCTTGTCTTCAGGCGGAAATCGAACCCGCGTCTTTCAGGTTTTCCTGTCTTTATTAAGATGATAATGCATTATCCTTGATGCTAAAATATAAAATATCCAAAATAGATTTGTTTGAAATTATACTATCTTGTAAAAAAAGTTAAAATGGGCTTTTTATAATATTAGCAACCATTTCGTTTTTGATTTATCTGTAGTAATTTCGGAAATACAGAGCTTTGAAGTTACTTGTTAGAAAATGATATTTATACTTGTTGCACACTGAAACGTCATTAGTTTACAGGCAAGAATCAATTAACATGTAAATTGATGATTGATGTTAATTTTGGCATGTAGTGTGATTTATAAACTTGCAAAAAAATACTAGACCGAAAGAATAATATACATTTTTGACTAATAAAACTGGGATTTACCTTTGCAAGTACATATTTGAGTCTATTGAAAGTAAAGTGATTAGGTTAGTGATTAGGTAAGAAAGTAGGTAAGTAAGCATGTAAATAATAATTGAAATTATTAAGTTACCTGCATTGTCCGTCCTCGTGTCATAAATATTTAAGAAACTCCAAAAATAGCTCTTAATAAGCTTGTAATTAAAAACACATGTTTGAAAATGAAAACATAAAACGTTTAAATTTATTGTTGTACTGTCAGCAACAAAAGCTATAAGACGCTAACGGCCAATCAAAGCGAGTTCATAACGCATTTTAATCTAATAATATTGTACCAACATCATTAGTATTCAAATTCAAACGTATTCTGTATTTTCCGTGTGGACCACCCTATGGCTCGCGACCGTTACGGTTGAGGTATGTTTAGCTTTTAAATGGATCTATTTTAATTTGTTCTGTGTTCCATTCCCATTTTATTAGAGTTCTTTTCGAAGATATAGAGTTGAAGTATTTTAATATTGATATTATTTGTCTTTCTTATTAGCACGCCCTGCTAAAGATACGTTTTTATGGTGCAAATATTATAGACCTCCTTGTTAAGGAGATCGTAACAAGTGGATAAATGTGTTTCTTCCTAGCCTGTAAGAAAAAACGTTATTGAGGATATTTATCCTAATTCCATTGTTGAATTTTTCGATTTTGAGGACATTGGATATGTTGATCAGTCTAATTTTAAGAGCGAGTCTTGTGTTTTCGGTACCAGTCTGTGATAGTCATAAGTTACCCAAGAGCTTTCATAGCCTACGACAGTTCCAGATACGCCGTTATAAGCAGCACCATCGCATCACAAACATGGTATTTATTCATTTTTAATTAAAAAAGCGTACGCTCTAGCGATTTCACATAAAACACAAATTTTCGTCTAATGAACTATAAAATATGTCACTGAATTTTAATTCCGACGATTTATTAACTAGTCCTGCATTAAGTAGCTGGGGGACTTGATTACCCGTAATTAAGACTTACGAAAGCCTTACGTCGTCCGCGGTCCTTAAGTGGCTTGAAACTATAAAAATAAATCGTAGCGGCGATCGAAAGTGAACGCCGGCGCACCTGTGAGTCGCCATACCGTGACCGGTCGCCGCGTTCTGCTCTTTTTCGTCAGGTCACTGTGACGCTATGAGTTACCGTTAAATACATTTCAAACTCGGAACACGAATCTTACGAAATTGCGTTTGTTTCGAATCGTTTCCGAACGAAAACGTCGCTGTGCGCGCACGCAGGTTGTGACTCATCCTCTTAAGCGCAGTCTCCGGGACAGACAGGACAATATGCTCAGAAAAACATCTCTGGTACGAAGGGTAGGACAAAAAAACTCAGTGAAACATTCACCGTTGTACGTGATTGAGTAATAATGCATGAATTATTTACGATGTGGTAATATCCCGGCCAGCCTTTTTAGGCGTTTCGCGGCGGGTCGGCTCGCCTTAACTCATACCCAACGAGAACTGTACAGTCAAGTGTTTGCTCTCGTAAAATTTATGGCATGATGGATTTTGTTTTCGTGTGAATTTTATGCCGTGCGTGTTTCGTGGATAAACACGCAGACGAAACTCCGTTTCTTGCGGATAAAACTCTGGTCGACACAAAAACTAAGTAATGTAATTGCACAAACACGTGCAAAAGCATTAACATATTTTTTCCGAAGCGAATTGACTAATTAAATAGTTAACAAAAATAACAAGATTGGAGATTTCGTAAAAAACATCAATATAGCGCCATAACTGGTTTACACCAGTTGCACAACAAGATGAAATACTCTAGACATGGCAGTGCGACCCGCGGTATATTTAATGATCTTTCTAAACTTGGTCACATGCTGTGTACAGTCGAGAGTTTTTTGTTACAGCTCCTATAAACTAAGATATACCCAAAGTAAATACCATTTTAAAATGTTGGCTAGTGAAATAAAATCTAAATAAAAGGAATAAGGTTTATACTACAGGATGAGCATCTACCTTTCCCTAAAGATTATAAGAAGGTGCATTTTTCTAGTGTGTCACAATATTATTTCTCACGCAATGTCTTCCGGTCTTGGTCGCAATTCACTACCCACCAACCCAAGTGTTAAAACTTAAATAAAAACCTTTAAGCAATATTTTATCATAGCTAAGAACACTGGTAATAAAATCAGCTTTTAAATTATGAAATCTAAATTGAAATCAGTTGATTTGTTTAGGAGTCACAAAAGCACAGACAGATAAACACATAAAGCTCAAACCATCACGCTGTGTTCATGAGGGTTAATTAAATTGAAAGATAGCATAACAGAATTTAGTACATTCGTAAACCTTGTAAGCTGTAACTCCGTATATGGTGGTAAAGGTGTCTAAAGCACCATCTTTGAGTGCTGACGCAATAAATACTACCACAGTTCTGTTAAGTGCAAAATAAACGCCGTTTTCAATGCCCAAGACGATGAGACTGGTTTAGTTAGCTCAGTAAGACCACCAAGTTAAAAACATGACTTATTTTTACGGTTATCGCCACGAAGCGGTTAAGTAATAGTTCGGTTTAGCGGAGATTTCAATCAAACATCGATACCACGATCTCGAATAAGCAATAATTGTTATTGATCATTATCAAGTACTTATTCGATTGTATTCCAACGGATAGCAAGCGAAAACGTGATTTAAATGACGGTGAAAAGGCACAAAATAGGTATTTGTATTATTAAAGTATACGATATATGAATCTTGCCGTCCTGAAAAACGGAACACGTAAAACCAAACACATACAAAACATCCATGGATGTTTTGTATGTGTTTGGTTTTCTCAAGATAAGAAAAAACAGATTTGAATCAGCTATCCAACGATGTTTTTTTATGTTATTTAATAAGAATAACAACGGCATCGTATAGTAAATACACACAGTACTTACTTACTTAATCACTAGTTAGTAACGCTAATAAAAGGTTTCCTTTAACTAATCCAAGGTACCAGGTTTCGTGAACTCTCGTGAGCCATAGTATTTCTATTTTTAGATTACCAGTATTGTGAATAATAAAAATAACGGAATTGTAAACATAGTAATTACGTCCTAATAAACTACTAACAAAAACATACGCCATACCCTTACAAGATACTAGTGTTGTAAACTAGTCACAGTATAAATTAATATCAAATGATCAAGTCTACCAAGATCTTAGATTAGTGACTTATCGGTTGCCACTTTGACAGTAGGTAACTTAGTATTATTTATTCATGTGGTAACACGCTTAGTAAGGGCTTGCCATGTGACGTAACTTCCCTTGCTGGTTGCGTAGGCGGTGTTTAACGAATTTGAGTTTTCTATCGTAAATATTTATTCACAAATAACAGAAATTGCATAACTAACTTATGTCATGGAAAAAAACGTATAAGGGCTTTGGATTCGCCAGATGGTATTTGAGTGAACCCGTAGATTGACCAGTTGAAGTTGAATTAGTGGGTTTTCGAGGAAAACTTCTAGAAAAGAGATGAATATATAGCAAACGGAATGTGTTTAGGGTTATCACCAGGGCTTGAAATTAAAAGAACAATTGCAACTTGAAAAAAACATTTTTTATAAATTACCGTTCTTTAGCTCGTAATGAAACTCAGTAGTAAAATCATAAATTTTCTTACTGGCAAAAGCTTTAGAAAATGTTGTTTTTAAAGATTTCATTTCGTTTCGGGCATTCACGCTAGCACCAGTGATTTGTTGTCTGACATGGCGAATATCCGGTGTCGAAAAAGATCCAGTTCAGTGTTCACAAAATCCGGTCAAAACCCTTGAGTTCTGGTCAGATGGTAATCCTGAATGTATGAATGACGCCTATTTATGAAAACATCAGAAGATCATTTCACAATTTAAGGGTCCATGGAAGGATATATCTCAGCAGCCGAACCGGGGATGATCTTCGAAGATGGCGACAAGTAGGACAAAAAAACCATGGGCATTAATGAAAAGCGGTGCGGTCAAGTTAAATAGCCGGGGGTATTATAAAACTGTTCTTCAGAATGAAGTTCTGTTTCGCCCCAAACTTTGAAACCGCGAGTCAACTTTAGATAATCAACAATAGCATATTTCACTGATATACAAATGCACCTAAATCTCAAAGGTAAACGCGAACAAATTGGATTAAGTCCAGAAACTTGACACTTGTAACGACCAAACCATTTGTCCTCAATCACTCAGCCAGTTACCTATTTAGTATGCGGTAACAAAATTATTTCATAACACGTAGGTGCAAGGCCTAGATAATACTGTTTAATTAGCACAAAGCGACATTGAGGTGCGCGCGAGCAGCGGACGTGTCTAAGGATGCCAGTTTTGTGAAAGAAATAAATATACGAGACAAAAATGTACAAATTCTTCAACACTATAGTCAATGCCACTTAAAACACGTTCTACATGTACCCGAGTTAGACTAACTAGTTCAGAAAGTCATTGAATGATTTGTAAATTAATAATATCATTTTTTGTTTCACAATGTTGGCAACACCGCTTCGAAGGTCAAATTATTTGAATGCGCATGACAGATTTCAATCAAAAATTTAATCTTAGATCATCTAGGGACATCCCTATCCATCATAATCCGCGCGGGCAGGCGTGGGGGCGAGCTTATGTCACTCAACTCGATTAAATTAAGAATAACGGTTGGTTTACATATTAACTAGACACCAGATCAACTAATCAACCATGTTGGAAACAGTTTCAAGACAACGTTTAAAACGCATTCGGTTAGTGACCAGTCACAACCCTAGTAAGCCAATTCTACTATTAGGTGATGACTATTAGCTCGTCGGTTGAAGTAAGCACTAAAATAAAAGTATCAAATTGTGGTTGTTACTGTATTAAGTATAAATCAGAATTATACTGCATCTAGCTAACTTTGTATCATTATTACCAACACATGTTTATGCAAATAAATTAATCTTTATCTTTATCTTTATCTTTATCTAGATTCTAGTTGAAGTCAATTGAGATCTACTAAAAACGGGTCTACTGAAAACTGAACAGTTGATAAGACAAAAATTGGTATTATTTAAAAGCCTTCTTATAATATAATCTCATTTTCCTTATCGACAGAGATAAAAGAAACATAAAGCGATATTTTTATTCCACATTGATTTATAATCGAAACGGCGCGAGATAACCGCCAAAACCGAAAATTATGAATCGGAAAAATCGCTTTATAAATATTTAATGCGCCTGCACATGCAACATTGCAAGCGCGCGACAGTATCGTTGACCTGGCCACTATTTTAAACACATTTAAGCATTTTACCAACGTAATAATAGCCTTTTAACCGCCAGACTGCCAACTCCCGGTGAAATAAACGTACCTGAAAATAAGAAAACAGGGCATTAATTAAAAAGAACGAGAACTCAAAATTCGGACATAAAACCAGCATTTAATGTCCCCCGTAAAGAGGTAGTAACAATTTACACAATTTATTTTAGGTTATAAATAAGGTTGGTTCGGGTGTGGTTTAAGAAACTTGCAGCACCCCGCGAAACCGTTACGATGACGATTCAGATAACTGGGGAGTTTTATTGATATTTATTAATGAAATTGTGTAAGGCAGTTTACTTTAGCTGAAGTGGCAGTAGGCTGGTTCTGTCTCTAGAAAGTCTAGAAGGACGGATGGCCGTTGGAGCAGACGAGTCCTTGAGTGGAGACCGCGGATCGGCTAAGGCAGTGTAGGGCGCCCTTCAGGGAAATAGACCGATGACCTGAGAACGGTGGCGGGATCGGACTGGATGCGGAAGGCTCATATCCGGGAGTTGTGGCACACTTAGGGAGAAGGCTATATCCAGCAGTGGACTACGACAGCTGTGACGACAGGCTGATTGATGAGTTTACTTTAGGAAGGAATCAATCATTGAAGCCTTCATGGCATTGAAGTAGCCAGCGCGAAGAACTGATAGCCGTTGGGACAAAGAAGCCCTAGTAACCTAAGTAGATGGAAGACCTATTAAAGGTCACAGATTCGAGGTGGATGCAGGCAGCCATTTCTTTCAGAATATCATAAACAAATACTGGTCCTATTTCAAACTGAGAACATGAGAAAAACCAAAAGAATATGCTTGTTAGTTAAAGATAATCCAAATGACTATTCCCAAGAGCCAGTTGAATAAGATACTAAAAACTGAGTCACTACTTACTTACCTAGAAGTTATGTTAACATACAAATATCGTAAAATGTTATAGGATAACGGCCATTGTCAATTACTAGCTGAATCCGAGCTTGGCTAACGTTAGTTACTTTCTATAGAACAGCTTAGGTGGTCTGTATTGAGACATGGCAGTAAAAACCACCGTACTTTATTTTTTTTCAACTGGATTCTAGAAGCAAAAATGGCAAAATAAATAAACTTCACGAGTATTGTAACAATTGATCACATTATTTCATGACATATTTTAAACGTTTACTTACGGTGTTTGTCGGGCTAGCACGAACCGCTAACGTTTTGGTAATCGAAAAGTAAACGATACTTTTTTTTCTTAAAGACATGGAAAAAAGACAAAAAAGTATCGTTTACTTTTCGATTACCAAAACGTTAGCGGTTCGTGCTAGGCCTACAGATTACAAGTGTCACTAGAACAAAGAAGATATTAGAACTGATTTAGGCAACAAAAAAGCTATTTGATACTAGAAATCTGAATTGACAATCGAGATACTCCTTGTCAGTTGAAAAAAATAAAAAATATCATAGCTTTATGCTTCAAATTTGCATCGGGCATAGTGTTTCTTATCTTGTGTTAAACATATAAAAATAATAGTCAAGATTCACTTTTCCAAAACCGGCAATAATCAACACGAGCCACAGTCTAAACTAATAGAGGAAACGACCGATAACCAATCGGATACTTGAGCTAATAGCAATGCATTAGTCACCCTGCCTTCTCATGTATACTTTCAAAGGAGCCGGCAAAACAGACGTTTGACGGCATAGACTTGCAAATAATAAAGTAACAGCTAGTTTGAAGACGGTCGTTTTATAATGGATCACTTAAGAACAAACTGCTTAATTATCTATGGTTAAGTTTCAAAGTAAAGGGACTGAACGATTCATTTGAAACTTTAAAATACTTCAGTCGAAGCTTAAACCACTTCCCTTGCCCTCATGACGAAATGTAACTCATGGTACTCCACAATTACGTGTTAATGCCAACTTTATTACTCTAATGTTTACATCAACCATAGTATAGATCAATCTTTATTTTCGAGAAAGAGGGTTTGAATTTTACCCACTTTAAGAGATAGCAGTCAATATTGTATCTAACATAAGTTACCTATTACCTCATACCTTAGTATTAGGCACTCATGTTTTTAAAATCAAGATTCTTACACATGAATTCTCAAGGGTTGACCGAAAGTCATAAAGGCAAGATGGCGCAAGCGCACCGCAACTGCGAATACGCATGTTCACCGGCGAACAATCGAATGTTCAAAACGCAACGTAACCCCGGCTGTGCGCAGGAATTAGCATACTCGCGGGTCTCCTTGCCCACGCGCACCTCGCCAATCCATCATAGGAGGCTACGACCGGAAGGTGTTCACTGCCGTTTCGATATTTTGTTGAAACTTACATAAACAAAGCACAAATATGGAAAAATAGATAAGCTCAAAAATCATTATCTGCACGTAATTCTTCATCATTTAGTTTAGTGCCTCTGCTGTAAAATTGATCTCTGCATATTATGTTTCTTGTATTATCTTTACTTGGACTTTTTACTAGGTTCCAAAAATAATAGGTTAGAGTGAAAATCTGTAATTTTCTAGGAAAATCTATTATTTTAAATTAAATAACCTGTCATTTTACTGCACCTAATTAAAAGTCAGAGTATAAGTTCAGAATTGAATTTACAATAATTCATATGATGAACATTTTCTATTCCTCTAGACGGCTATTTAGGTATGAATTAAGTAGGTAAATAAAGTTATACTACAAGTTTAGAGTGAGATGATTTTAGTGTAAGATATTATAGACATAACTAATTTGTACAAACACGTGTAACAGGACTGTACATGTGTGAATTCCTTACGCAGTAACTTTTAGATCAAATATGGTTCTAACGTCCGTGATACAGAAACTCGTTCTAGCTAGCTCTGCTCTTTAAATAGCCAGGACGTTGGACATCCCAAGAAGTCTTCACTGCCTTCACAGAGGTACATTATCTAAGTGTATGAGAACGTTTATTCTACGCTACAATGTTTTTAAATTATTTTGAAATAGCGCACTTAGGTTGTTACACCTACAGATCCTTTTCTACGTAGTTGTAGACTTGTTTGTTTCATTATTTCGTATTGTAGAACAGTCGTTAAAATCAAATCTAGTTTAGATTTGCAATTTTATTCCAACATTACTGTGATAAGTTGCGATTGCCTCGGACATACGACAAACATTTATCAAATTCACAAAATTCAACGCCGATTTGAGCAGTAGTTATGGGCGCCAGTCGAGACGCAAGGGGTTTGGATTCCGCACCAACACAAAATGTTCGTTTCTAAAACAGATAAAACTGTAACTAAGGTAGTTATTCCCCGGTTTAAAAATACAATAGGAACCCTCAATGGGCGACAAAAGTATAGTATTTGTTTATGAATGCTCAGATGTTTAATTATAACATATTTATTGATGACAAATCACGGAAACTATGTGTCCTATTTAAAACGATTTCCGTTAAAACTTATTGATTACCGATTTCCTTCAGAGCAATGTAAATGCGCGTGCGCAAAGCGAATGCTTCACAATTCGAGGCCATTACAATCCGAGTTTAATTATGGGATTGATTGATCTAGATTGAAAATAAATGGTTTTATAACCAAATGCAGATAATAGATAGGCATTATTTATATTTATGACTGTAGAAGCACCAATTAATTAATTAATTCTCAAGTTATTTTAACAAGGTACTTACTCAATGTGCAAGTGTAATTAGACATGGCATTTCAAGGCTGAAATAGCTGAGGCTTTAGTAAACAGAAACCTCACGAGCCAACACATCGATCCAAACAGAAAATGTGGGTTAATTGTCATGATCAATGTACTGATATTCCGTCATTCCTAACGTTTAATTTGTCATCCATTGATTGTTTGCTTAGAGCGGTCCACGAGCGACCTCGTCGCCCACGCACATCGTAATGCACGCGTTTAATAACATCGACAGTGCGATCATAGACAGAGAAAATATTCTGACAGTTCTTTGACGAAATTCCTATGTTACTTAACATTTCTCGGGGCAAACTTATCTGTACTCGGCGCGAGACTAACTAAAGTTTGAAAATGAACGTGATCTGGTAAAGATATTTTTATCTCTTTATCAAATTTCTTGATAAAGATGGGAAATATCGTCATTTAAGCAATTGACTAATTACTTATTTTAGTTTGACAGTGTATATTTCTTGAATTAACAAAAACCGGATGGCATAAAACACCTTGCATTTTACAAATAGGCAACGAATGTTAGGCATTATATTTTGCACGTATTTCTATCCCAGCCTTTAGCTACAGCTCAGGTTAAACCGGTGTTTGCTGCATTCAGGAGGAACACAATGCAACCGCGATCTTGTTTCATTTCGCATTCTCAAACAAACGGATAGATAGCTTCTTCAGAATGTAAGCAATGCGATTCAGTAGTTTCAGTTTACAAACTAATTCGACACTGTGGTAATGAAAACAAACATTGTGACGAACGCGTCGACATGTTGGAAGAGGAAACAATGGAAGATCGGTGACTGTGACGACACCCGATCCTGACCGAACAATAACGTTCCCGCAGAAACTCGCGAACGTTCTGTTAAACTGTCTCGTTGCGGAAATCACGTGTGGACATTCTAAGCATACATTAATCCAAAGAAAGCGACAATTGTCGGATTAAATAGCATTCACACAGAGCTAATTCCTTCAATATAACCACGTACATCACAAAAGTCGTGGCGTTTCTTCACCTTATGTTTCTGAGTTGTTTTTACGACCATGTTAGAATATTTTTATTTTTTCTAAGTTGTTTCTAAGTTGTCCAAGAAGGCCATCGAAGCTAATAATCAACAGAACCTCGTAAGACAGATCCAGATTTTTTAAATTAAACATTTGTTCAAACAGTGTGGCATGAGAATAACGGATGAATTTCAGACCCGTAGTAGGAGCTTATTATTTAGATTTTGGTAAGTATAAAATCTTCGATTTACAAGGACTAACTCTGCCTCGTTTGAAGTCAGATATTCTAGCAGAAGATGTCCTGGATGTTCATATCTTTTTATTAGTAAATGGTTCGAGAGCTTTAATGAAACATAATAACGGCTTGAATTACATACAAATAGTTCATGATATCGGCCCGTTAATAACTTTATAAAGTTATCGTAGTTGTTATGAATAAAGTGCTGTTTTTATAGCTGTCAATGAAGAACAGATAAGCTTAGTGCTCAACATTGTTGAAAAGTTAAGAAATGGTCATGTGCATTTATAGTAAGTAAACAAGATGGTTGGCAGAAAAGTCTACAAACGATAAACAGAGTTGGATTAAAAGTGAATCTTTAACATCTAGATATAAATTCATTTAAATATAAAATAACATACACCACAACTATATCCCAAGCGGGGAATTAGGATCCACACTGGTGTACGCTACATTCAGAAGCCAACATTTCGTTCGACGATCCTATCGCGGTCATCCAGCTTGCTTAGTTTTCTTAACGGTGATTCCCTTTTCGCAAAGTAAAAATCATTTAAAAGAAGAGAAAACAAAAGAATGTGTTTCGCTGGTTTACAAAGACCGCATTCTGCACTTGAACTCTGAGGAATGCTAATTGCACAAGCTAAATGCAAATGAGATTATAAATAGAAGCAAAAATGCTTCCTTGTTGGTGTGCAAGTATAGGCCAGGCCAGGCCTGAGACATCAATCAACAAACCCCGGCGTTACTAGTGAAGCGAGCTGCCGCAGGGCAACACTGGAATAACGCTAAAACCATTCAATATTCCAGTTAGCAATAAATAACTGCACCCTTAATTAAACATTCCTCATGACGCGGCTCATCTGAGTTTACACTCAATCGGCTCTTAATTGTGCATTTTCAACTGTTTTATTGCGAAAGCTCTGTTCACGCCAGTGCAGCAGTGTTGCCAACCGAACAATCAAATGGTATTTGTTTACGTTTTGCTCTGATACTACGATACGGCTGTATATTCCAAATCGTACGCAAAATAAAATATATAAGATGACTTTTGTGCTTAATCTATCTCGCTTTAGAGATCGCCTTTAGCGATAAGGCCGCCTAAATTGTACGTCCTAAATCTCTGTAAACATTTTTTTCTATGATAAAATTTGTATCATAACAAAATCTTTTTCTTTCTTTTTTTTTCAAATTTGTATCTTGCTTAAGTATTTTCTCGTAGTGTATGACAAGATACACCAAAAAACAAAGCTAGCAACACTAGTTTCCACCTGGTTAATTCAATTTCAAAATGAACGCGCCGGCGCGCGATTCGATCGGCCGATTATCGGTTACAGCTCGCAGTTTGCATCAGAATCATATTGCACAACTAGTTCTGCTCGACCTTTATTTTTTTCGGCATTGACTTGTCGAATTATTCATGACGCGACGAGAAGAAATCATCTTTTGTTATACCGCAGGTGTCTAATCAACGGACAATATCGCTAATAGTCGCAATTTAGCAGTTGCAATTGCATCGTAAAGATTTGTATGATAAGATCTCTTTTACGTGCAATTATTTGGTTAAGAGATTCCGTTTGGTGAACGTTTAACGTTTAAAAATAGCCACGGTCACGGATAAACACGTAATTACGGAATTACCATACAGGATCTGCTAGTATTTTATTGGCCGCATCCACTGCGATATGACTTGGTTATTACCGTGCTGGAATATCAAACCAGGAATCTTAAGAGTGTCCTGTCCTGCTCGCTCTTGTAGCTAAAGGTGTTTGTGGGAAAGAAAGGTTTTAAAAGTATTTAGATATATTTTTACGAGGGATTGGTGTTCAGAAGCTGTGTCCACGGGGGACAAGCGCTGACATTATGTGGTGGCGCTAGTTTAACAAAGTTGCTGAAATGATGATAGCTGCTGCAGAGCATTTAAAATCTAGAAATGACCTATAGAATAAAACTTCATGCAGTGTTTATATTCAAGTAGCTACTCAATTATTTTTACCTGATTGAGTATCTTTATTTTATCAGTTTGCGGTTCCAGTCTACAAGTTCTAAAAGTACTAATTATTCCTAATTAGATACTATTTTAATCAGCACATTATCTGTCCATCCCCGTGTGGCGCTAAGTGAAGATATCAACATATTACATTCGTTACTGATTTCAAAGGAAATAATAAAAAATAGACAGCAATTATATGCACGCAGAGTCAAAGAATAACAGAAAGAAGGTTAGAAACTAATAAGTTAATATTATAATACAAATGGCTTCATCCATTGATAAGGCACATAAGTTACTTAGTTTGTAACTGTGCAGTATATTTCGGGCTTAGATGCGTTCAGCATTGACGGTCTTGCAAATAATCTAAGTCTAATTTAGCCGATTTCGCCTCACTGCTAAGCAAATATTCTCAGACATCAAATCTCCAATTCACAAATAATTTGATAAAATGAAATACAATGTATTTAAAGTTTTTCTTCCTTTCTCAAAGGCCTCTATCTGATAATATGTAATGTTGAGCCCAAAGTAGAAAGTAAGTAAAATAAAAGAAGGTCATGATGATGATACACGCAATTCAATGAAAACTCAGTGCGTAATGTCAACAAGGATATTTCAGGAAGTTATACTTAAGTATGATAAGATAGGTGATAATTACTGATAATAGATAAAATATCATGGAATCGTGTAAGTCAAATCTTTTTAAAACATGTCACAAAAACCTCTAAGTACCAGACGATGAACGAAGTGAAGATGGAATACCCATGCGACTGCGTAAGCAAAATCTGACGGCAGATAAACCCTTGCTCATTTTATATTAGTTCACCACCTGTACGGTTTCTATTGGCAAATTTTGAAACAAGCTAATCTCAGAAGGATAGTCAACTATAGTCGTCACTTATAAACGCACTTAATAACGTTCACAACTGTATCTGAAACAGTGAAGTCCGAGGGTTCTGCCGGAACATTTAGAAGCTCACACTTCAAATTTAAACCTGATACTTAAATCAAACTTTTAACGTAGGCAGATGTAAGAACTACCCAAACGGACGGAGCTTCTGTATCTTTTTCTTATGTGCCGTGCATTTCAGTACGCCAATGCCGCCACATTGGTTATGTTATTCTGCGTCCGCCGTTCGAAAAACGAAACATATTGTATTTTTAACGTTTTAATTAGTGGTACACTTTAACTCGCCGCCGCTATCTCTAGTCTAGATTGTGAATATGCAAATGTTAAAACGCATCGTGACTGGTAAAACATTCGCCAGATAATGTACGTAGTGAAAAATAAAAGAGTTCTTAGCACGGTACGTCCGACAAATAAAACACCATTTACAATGACATTAGTTACCTCTTAACCGCATGGTAATGCTGAAACAGCTTCACACAGTAAACTACAGTTAATACGAGCGTGTATTTTTTCAAGACAACTTAAGTTGGTCAAATGCTATAAATTAGTTGCGCATCTTTCGCAAAAGTTATGCGTTGATAAAACAACACTTCTGTAGGGAAAATCATAGAATACATTATCCAACAGATATAGTCCAACTAATAGATAATATTCTGTATTGTAGAATTAATTTAAAATGCCAGTCTTTTTTTGGAGCAATGCAAAATTTTGAACCAAGCATACCCATTACTGTTTTTTGGTGCACTTAGCCTAAAATTACATGATGAGTAATAATACCCCTCTGTATGAAGGTTGTGAAAACAAGAACATTCAGAATTGTTCGTTGTAATTCCACCGCATACAAAAAAAAACACAAAACAAAATAAAAACACTTTGTTTTAATTTGCAACCATGACGACGAACAGGAACGGAAAAAATTAGACATTTAAGTTACCAAAATGGCTCAAAAATTAAAATGGCGGGCGTGTCAACTGTCATCTCACACGACCAACGGTCTCTCACCTGTCGGTGTGTATGCTCACCTCTGCTGAACCGTTAAAATTATGTTCCAGACCATAGTACCCCGTCAACTTATACCTACTTTGCTTATTTATATTTCATATCCAATCGATAAAAAATATTTACCTTGTCGTCCGCATGTATCCAGAATGAATCTGACAGGTGCACTCGTGAGAACGGGTTTCTACTTGAATTTGATATGTGACATCGCCTCGATCGTAGACAGAGTGGCTCGTAAAATTAATTCAACGCATAAATTATCGTCATAGAGATTTACTATTATGAAATGCAATACAACGTGTGTTAAAGAATGGGGATAAAGCGTGAATAAAGGACAGTCATTAGGCCCTCGGCTCTGTAAGACGTTTGATAGCATGCATTTAATGCACAATGAAACGAAACGCATCTATCCTATGTGCACTGCGCTTTACATTTATTTAACAGAGCACTATTATTTTTTAAACAAAGACAACATTTTATATGCAGCCAGATTAAAGAGTGTCTACCACAAAAGAGTTTTGAAAGAAGAAGGTATTATGACACTATCTTGGAGTAAGTAAATAAAAGATTGCCTTGAGTAGGCGTTGAGCAAACAAACGTAAAAACGTCATGTTTAGCTTGTGGTTAATTAATGATGTAAGAAGTGTTACGCATCTTTCTTATCTTTAAGGATATTAAAGGTCAACTCTGAACAGTTGCGTCTATTATTAGTGTGGCTGGACGGCTGCATTAGCATATCGCACGATAACTGTACCGACGTCGATAAAACGTTTATCAAATATACCAACAAACAGGTATTCGGTAGCACGAAAACCTAGAAAAACAGCATACCGCACAGTTAAAGTCTGAAGCCACTGCGAAATCGTTAAAAATATTCATAGCGACCCAAATGTGATAAAACACGCAGCTTTATTTATTAGTGTGCCATTTTTAGGGTTGTCTAGCTTGTGAAAATTACCTTTTCAAATTATATTTTTCGGTATGCAATTTAATCATTCAAGCAAATGACCAAAGAAGTCACAATTAGGGCGACTACATCCTAATTCATAAGTTCCTAACTCGCAGTGACGCTGCCTCAATATGTTACTTTAGTTTATTTTAACTTTAATTTTATAAAAAAACTATTGTGCGCACCGTTTCAACCGTTTCTATGGACGCACTACAAGTACACTACAAGTATAAAAACACCCTAAAACACAAAGCAGCGAACAAAAAGTAAAACGCTTTTAATCTAATTAAGTACATTCCATGACTAACCAACTTCTCTTTACATAATGTAAATTAAGTAGGCCTTTCTTATCATTTAACCTTAACCTTATTTGGCTCTACTTAGCTTCTCTTTCTTGTATCTTAATTTATTTGTGCATTGGATTACCGACAGAAGATACCGCTTTATAAACTAATTTAATTTAAGGCGTCTTGCAAATTCTTTTCACTGGTGTTTCTAGACATCATTAACATCTCAGGAATATCAGCATCAAAAAGCCTGTGGGTCACTTCCTTTCTCATTTATTACCTGATTGCAATGGTAATAGTAAACTCGTTATCGCTTAAACTGTGTCGACACAGCAGTGTTTTTATGTATATGTCACCGGAAAATAACAAAAACCGTAAATTTATAAATTTCCTAGGAAATTTATAAACTTTCGTAGGATTCTAAACGAGAGATAAATTGTATTATTTTACGCCCACATTTCCGGAAATTTATAAATTTGCGACGACTCATCGTAAATTTATAAACTTACGGATATCTATCCGTAAGATTCTAAACGGTTCGACTAATCAGAGAAGAGCTTTTAATTTTACGCTTTTATGAATTACGGAAAATAACACACTGCTCTCTGATTGGTCGATGTTGACAGTAGCAATGCTTGTGTTCGTAGATTATGGTACAATCACACTTGCCAAACTGTACATTCATCAGTTTCGAATACCTACCTGTCTGGACTTTTACTTTAAAACTGGGTAGGTTTAACGGGTTACTTTTTACAATTAATAGGCTGATAACCCCTACTTAATCAAAATAAGACGGCAGAAATCGTGTTTTACGATATCAAAAAGTTTATAAAAAAATGAAATACACTTATAAAATATAACATACAAAACATGCCATACCATCTTGATCTTATGCCAAATGGGGTAGTCAGAGTCGCACTGAGTTCCCGTCACGGTGAACGAACGGAACATTCAGAAGCCCACATTTCACCGAGGGAATTTGAACCCATCGTGGTAAGAAGCGAGCATACCGCCGTTATCTGGGTTGCTTAGATTTTTTATCGGTGTTTCTCATCGCCGGAGAGTTAGCCGCAAATTATACAATGAACACGAAGATGAATTGTTCTTACAAAATATAAAACATTAGAACCGGCCTTCTACCAAAATTAAATGGCGGAGGAGAGGAATGACACGTGACTAATTCGACCAATCAGAGCGCACATGGCGTTTGGTTACCGCCCACTTATTATTTTACGGATGCGTTCCGAAAATTTATAAATTTCCGGAAATGTGGGCGTAAAATAATACAATTTATCTCTCGTTTAGAATCCTACGAAAGTTTATAAATTTCCTAGGAAATTTATAAATTTACGGTTCTTGTTATTTTCCGGTGACATATACAAATTTTAAGAAACTCTGTTTTGATCGCTCATGTAGGTTTTCACATCACACCGCTGATAGCGGCTATTTCAGAAGTCGAGTCAAGAAAAGTCAAATAGATGCATTTCTGGTAACTCACCAGTGTTGCGGGAACGGATTCCTTCGCTATCGAGTTACGAAGACCGTTGTGGTCCTGCGCATGTTACACGCGAAACTGGACTACTGTAAACACGACCGTTAGACGAAATTCAACACTGACTTATCTTGTACAACCAACTTTAATTGTTCACATCGTCCGGTGTCAGATAGTTTGCGGCTTTTCTTTGAAGAAGATATGGCTGATGATTTTATAACTGATTACTGAAGATATTTTTGTTTACAGATGCGATTCTTTGAATCTTTAAAACGCCGATGTGGTACCTTTCTGGCAGCACCTAGATTGTATCAGAAGATGCACTCGTAGCATTAGATGTCATAAGTATGTATCAAGTCTTAATAGCTTTTACTACGCAAGAAACCTGTCGGCTTTCTGCTAGCAAATAGCTAGGTTCCCATCAGACTCCGGCGATGCACAAGAGGTCTGGGTGTCGAGTGTGTTCCTAACGGCCCCAAGTCAGAAGGCAGTACGTTAACGTACGTTTAGTACGGTACGCGCGCATGGTTTCATGGTCTAGGTCAGCTGGTGGTTCCCCAGTATATCAAGAAGGAAGTAGGAAGCTTCAGTAGCTATTGAACAGAGATTATTATTTTGATGAAACCGCTCAAAGACGTATGACGACGTAACGCACTAATGAGGCATGTCATCAAAAATGTGTACAACGACGCAGCGGTTGACGTTCCTGTGCGTCTAGCCACGCTTTATATTCTAAAACTGTATGTATTAGAAAGACAAGATTCACCTCAAAAAAGCACTAGCTTGTAACTACACTGCGAAATAAATCAAAACTTGCAACAATTCAAAGCTTTTTATTTGTAACCAGTGTGAATGTAACTACAATCTATCTCGTTATACCTTCCCAAGCCTTGCCCGAGTGTTGACTTTAATTGTCCGTATTATCCGTTGTCGCGGCGACCTACATAATATTGTTGTTTAGCACATCCATTGTGCTTTTAACGGTAGATTGTAGTCGATGTCGAGTGTAAATTTCGCCGACTCAGATAGCAAAGCCTCGGGGTACTGTTGAGTTGCGATTACGGGTTAATCCATATGGCTAGACGTTGATGGGTTAATTGACAAAGCCAGACGCTATCTCGGGTTCTAAAAAATGAGCTGGTTTAAATTGACTGTGCAAAGTTTTGGTTAAACTACAATGGGACTGATGATGAACAAATATTTGTGTGTAACAGTGCGTTATTAGAAAAAAAAGGACTAACGGGACGATTACTAGAGAGACTAACAATGTGACAATGTGTGACAAAACCTACGTTTAGGTGATACAAATGTATTGTTTTGTTACATTTCTCTAAAAACGCCAATTACCTACTTAATTACGATTAAGAATTACTTACTAACAGAAATGAGGCTATCAGGAGTATTCAGAACCAGCTAAACTAAAATATGGACTATTGGAATGCTACGCTTTACAGACTAACGTTGTTTGGTTTACATGTTAACATCCTACTGTCTTTATTCATCAAGGATAAAAGAGCCTCAACAGATTGGCAACCTCAGGAGTGAGTCGCACACATACTTCATCTTTCGACTTATCTTGGTAATTCTATCCCACAAATGCATTATCTCCAGTTAGGGGTCTGGCTGGCATTAGGCGCGTACGGACACAAAAATGCGAGTTGGAGGCGGGGCCCGCGGCCGTTGCACCTGGCCCGCGGCGGCGCATTCCTCACGCACTCCTTTTTAGGGTTCTTTATGTCTAATGTGTTTGAAGACTCGCTTTGTCTTGACATCCTTCAGTTGCGATCTAGCCTTAGAGAATAAAAATAGACACCTCACATTTCTAACAATAAAATACAACACTTCTTCTAACGCTTGGTTTGGTAGACTAACGATAGCTCCAGTTTGTGATTGATGCATTGTGGTAGTGTGAATCTTAGTCAGCTGGCAGGCAGGGAAAATGAAACTGATATTTTTAAGTGGAGGTATCTGGGGTGGCGTACGTCAAGATGTCTTGATAAGGACACTCCATGCATAGTAGGAATATGGATAACTGCCAGGGTCTCTGGAAATGTGTAAAGCCTTAATTTCAGTAAGTTCCGCGTCAATTATCTCATGGCTGTGTAAAATGACGATGCTACGCTAATTTCAGAAATTGAGAGTCTACTTAGGGAAAAAAATCCCGTCTCGTATTAATCTTTTTAAAACTCAAAAATAGATTCATTATAAAATACGCAACAGACTTGTATTCCGTATGCACGCCCCAACTCCAGCTTGGCCGGTTTTTATGTTACTCACATCGAATCCACCACATTACCCTGACACACCTACCTCGTCCTATCATAGCCGGATCCAATACTAAGCCTATCAGTCCCGTTCAGACGCAGGTCTCTCTAAGCTGGTCGTCTCGAAACACGGAACGTATCTCCCATTTTGTTTTTTAATTTGACTATTCCATCTTTATATCTTCGTTGTTCGGATCAAGAATGTTTTTGGATGCGGCGTCGCTTCATTGTTGGTTCGGACCAAATATTGACGTTGAGTTAAACTAACCAAGGCGTTTGTCGGATAGATTTATGACACATTGACACCTTGGTGCTCTGTTTTAATACGGAGGTTCAAATTAGGCGTTTTGTAACGGGAAATACTGACAGTTAAAAATTATCTCTTGTTATTTTTAAAAACAGTAGCCACGGGGTCGAATTACCAAAACGATATAGTTATATATGTAAATGTTTTTTCAGTACAAAAATATATATCATAAAACCAAACGCAACTTGATAATATTTTGTGATCTACTTCAAGCAACACTTTATCGCAGAGAAAATTAATTAGTATCGCTTGCATGGTTTTTACCATGGCGTTCTACCTATCATGGCTTTTCAAGGTTAACTACTATGTTGATACATATGTAAAAATCGTGTTTTAGCGGTCGTGCGCATTAAAAAGTATGTCAAAGTACTAAACGAGCGTTTGCGCTCTGGGCTTACGCATTAACCGCAAAACCGTAGCCGGCCGGCGCCGGCGCAGAGGAAATCTCTTAAACCTGTTCGCAAAACGTTAATTTCGTTAAAACAAACACAAGCGACCCACAAACTAACTCGTGTGAAAGTGGGAAAAGCTAATTATTTTCCAGCCAAATGACAGAGGCTGTCCCGCGTAGGCCTAACAGGGTTGCCATACTTGCCGTTGCTTATACTGTGCCGTTGCTGTGACACGGTTACCTGCTGACTATGTCCGATTGCCCTCGCCCAATACGCCCTAAGCCGCGGTTTTTGCCCCAATTTGGTTTAAGATTTTCAAAGGGTGTTATAGGTACGAGAGCCTTCAGGTTAGTTTTGATAGTTAAAAACCTGTTGACTTGCATTTTTTTGGTGTTGTTAAATAGATAGCATCACTTTGCCCGACTGTAAAAAATAAATGAAGCAGAAGGCTAGGAAGGATACTCAGACAGATTATTTAATGTAACATTCAATCTGATACGCAAGGATCAGCTTCCATTCAACGACAAATCTCTATAAGACATTGAGTTGGTCCTCAGGTTTTATGTACGTTTTATGTATGAATGAAACTAAACGAATAAAACTACTAACCTAAACAAAATTTTAATACTTACAAAAAACATTTTTTTTTTAAATCTAAGCGAAAACCTTTAAACATTTACCATAGTAAAGAAAGGCTATGAGCAAACCATATTCTACTTAGCAAAGCACATTTTGAGCATAAGGTCCGGCTTTTTACGCGGCCATCTCAACGCATAGGTGTCCCGCTAACGAGCCAGCCCACTTAGTTTCGCAAAAGAAGCCTAGGCCCATAGATGTCGCCATTGCGCTGAGTTAGCTCCCCATTACATAAGTACTTGTAAACTAACCGCTAATAGTTAACCGGGCCAGACATTAAAATGCAATAATGCAGTTGTCGTTGTAACTTCTTACCCTGTGCCTTGCGGTGAGGCGGTTACCCTGATTTTCTGTATCCTGTAACGACCATTTAGTGCTGTGTTCTATGAGAACATTTTCGATATTGGTTTCTGTGTTAGTTTCTGGTTCAATTGATGTTTGAGACTACTGATATGAACAAGAATTCTAGCTACGCTTCTTGTTCAATTAAACAAAAAATATTCCAACAATGCCTGTGTAAATATTTGGCCTACATCATAAATCGCTGTTTCACAATTTCCCAAAGTTCAAGTACAATATCGAAACAAAAGCTGAAAATATTTCAAACCCTTTTTCAAGTAGACAATGTAGACAAGTCATTGACCATAGAAAATATTCAAAAAGAAACAGCACACACAAATATTTCTTCTAATAATAAGGAAAGCGCCAGTATGACAGACAGGTTTCACGCACCACACCACGCTCGGACCGTGAACACAAGGAAGACATTTGCTTAATAAGCGAAAACTTTCACCGGCATTCGTTACACAAGCATAATATAAAAAATCTGCATCTATTTAGCGAAGCATGTTAAAGTTAGCGTCTATTGTACCGATCGTTAACTTCCTATTGGCCGCGTGTCACCTTGCCCGCGCGCATCCAACATGGCGGTCGTCACATCGCTTCGTTAGTGGAGCATTTGTCAAGATAATTGTCCAAACCTCGCCATTTGAGGTTTGACGTTTCCGTATTATTACATACTGCGTTGTCTCTCAGTCGACCCTCACACCGTTACCGTTACGACCTAACTCGAAGGATTAAGGTTGTTATTCCGACAGAAACTAGTTTGAGGATTGCAAATCGGAGGCTCGACTTAGCCTTGGCTTTGACACTGTCACGACACGTGTCGCCAATCCTGGCTGTTTTGTTAATTATCTTTACGGACGTGTCCATTGTTGACTTACTCTGAATCTACAAAGACATTTCTCGTCCGAATAGCTTCAGTTGTGTTAATTTTTAAACCAACTCAACCAATTGTAGAGTATATTTCCAGTTTGTTGATAAATTACAGGTAAAAAAGCATGCGTTGCGGGCCTCAATGGGGTTACTATTATCGTGTAGTGTTTCAACAGGTGTTGCGCCTGCGTAAGTGACTCGTGTTTGCTGAGACCAAAATTGTGGTCAGATGTTGGAACGATGTTTCATTATCATACATACGGCTAATTTACTCGTTTCAAGTGTTTGTCGCAGTTGGAAGAGATGCAACTTCAATGAAATACCTATCTAGTTGCTAATTAAGAAGTTAACTGGTTACCAGAATATGATGCTCGTTACAAATTTAATGTAGCACCTATTCGAATTGAAGCAGACAAAATAGAAGCATTATAAAGTAGGTAACACACCGCTGTAACTTTCACACATCGATTTATTTTAAACAAATGAGGTCTGCGACTCCAATTGATTGAATCAATAGAAGATCGAGTGTTATTTTTTAAATTGTAAAGAGCGATGACTCAGAGACGTGAGCATGCGTGGAGCCAACCTCTTTACTCGTGTTATTTGTTTTTATTATACTGCACTCGTTGATTACGTACTTAGTGGTTAAACTGACTACTTTCACAGTGACCTTAAACGTTGTAACTACTTGTATCGACGTAACTTCAATAATTGGCGGGATAATTCTCCCAATAATGCTGTCTGATTTGGATATCATTTTAACTTAATTTTTAGTACGCAATTTTGACAGTTTTTCATTGACTGTAAGTTTTATGTAATCGTAAACCATTATTGAGCAAAACTTACAAAAATGATAGGTCACTCAAGGTTTTTCGAATATCGGAACACCTTTTTCATTAAAGTAGATATGTTTGTGTGTACAGTAGTTTCAATCATAATATTAGTTCCAACCAACGGAATCATTGCAACTAGCACATCTAATGGTTGAGTTAGAACACAAACCACCCATACAAGGCCTTCGGCTATGATAATTATGGGAGATCCCTTACTTAGCAGATAATTAACAATTTGTATGGTCAATGCGAGGCGTTTTGCTTTTCGCTCGAATGGGCTTAAGGCAGTCACACATGTTTATTAATTCTAGCCATTTGAATTGTAATCGTGGGATAGAAATAGGATTCATAATTGTAGTTATAGGAATCATGGATTTCATATTTCGATTGCTTAGATTCATACCTGTAGTTTGAATGATGAAAAAGTGTAGCAATAATCGACAGACTCTTTTCTTTCCAAAGTATTTTTTTATACCGTGGTAAATCGAAAAATTATGAGACAAGTGGATTTAAAAAACAAAGTTTAGGATTGGGCATGATTTTAAATCATTGTTTTACGGTGATCATCTATGAGTTTTTAATGCGTTAGTTTGTTTTATTACTCAGCAAAGGCAACAGCTATGAAACGCACATGAGCCATAACGACACCACAGAATCCTCACCTGCTGTCAAAGGACCTAAAGGTTACATGGGTAGCAAGAAAGGAAGAAAGAAAAAACTTTATTGATTCTGCACATCGGAACAGATAAAAAAACATAACAGAACAAGGTGGTTAGGAAAAAACAAAAAAATAAAACAAACAATAGAAAAACAAAGAACAATTTCCACCAGACAGCAGTGTCACGAGTGGTAGGTATGTCAATACTGTAGTTAAATTTGTTATCCCGTGAACTCACACGACTGTTATGAAATTTCAACCACCACCTTAGTCACGTCTAGTTAAAAAAACAGAAAAAATAAAATGAAAGTCGAATCCGTGAAGTTAATTTATTTCAGTGAAACTTTTAGTGTTTTATTTCGGATACCGCTGCACCGGCATTAGATAATAGGTACTTATAAGTCAGTTATACGGGATACCTATATTGATTTGTGTTGTTCACTAGGTGTGTAAATAATTATTAGTAAATAAATAATCATCCTTAGTTTCCTAGTGAATTCAAACTAAAATCCGTATTGTTATTACTTTCAACAATTATTATATTTCAAGGACCACAGTGAAATACAGATGCAGAAACTATGATAACTATGATCATATGTAGGTAGTTGATCATAAATATTTTAAATAATTTTATTAAAATTTAAACACTCGCTCGTTTTCGGTGTAAGTTTCACCTCTATCTAATTTTAAATCTTAATACCTACTTTAGATAGGCAACCTAATCAAGGAAATTATCGTGTTTCGACTCACAAATACCTACCTAGGTACCCTAAGCGAGATAATCAACTTACGTCAACAGGTGCAATAACGTCAATTCTTGCTTCACTATCGCTCAGCGATATTCTTGGAAAATATATTGTAGTGAGAAAGGTAACCCATCAACCAACGTAGGTATCTAGGTATCTGCCTAACGTAAATTTTCTAAATTGGGTAAACCGTAATACCTACCTTTACGTTTGGGTTGCGTTGAACTTCACATTCCCTTTTTTTTTCTTGTCATGGCCAGGGTTAAAACAATTTGTTTAAATTATATTTCAGTAACGACAAACACAGTTGGTAACAAAACATTTATTTCAGTATTCAAACCAAATTGGCGGCCAACTTTACCTACTCTTAACTCTTTTACATAATACCTATGTAGGTAGGTACCTATATTTTTTATTCCCAATTTTACGGTTCTTCGTAGGTAAGACCTATTGCCTTATTTTGCTTTTGTTGTGATTGTAACTTATCTCTTGTCATTCCTGAATAAGTTTACGGACACTGCAGAAGAGACGGCGTTTTTTGGTATTTAAAGGGAGGGTAGTGCGTGGCCCTCTAGGTCGGACAAAACTGCCCTTTGTCCTTAGTTCAAATCTGGCCAGACCACCAATTTTGTGTTCTATGAGTCGGGCCTGGCCCAATACTGTCTCTGTTGAAGTAAAACTCATGCAAACCCAGGTGGTAGGCTCGCCCCTTACCACATCGGTTTGAGTCAATTAAGTTGAGGCTTCTGAATCTACCGTTCACCCTGACTACCATTTTTTTTCTAAGAGACTAGGTACATAAGCTGTTTAGCCGCTGATGGCTTTGACAGCTTTGCCGGACTGTAGGGTGAGCGTAGAAGGCTCTCAACCTTAATATTTATAGTAACGAGCTAGTAGCACCCCAGATCCTCGGCTTAGGCCGCTAATGGCTCTCCAAGTAAATATGTCTAATCTTGTCTTAATGTAATTAATAGGTAGGTAGGTACTACATATTAATATTTTTGGGAATAAAAACGAACTGGCGCGTGCCGGTATCAATTATCGGGATCATCCATGACTACCCCATTTAAGACACCTATATTACCTTTAATAATTTATTAATCACACATGTGGGTAGTTGGACAAAATCAGCTACGAGGCTGTCAAAGTCAATACAGCTATTGTAAAAGCCGGTATTACACTAGGTACCTACCTACCTAGTTTTTATCTTGTCCATTTCTGACCGACCCGAGCCCGACTCAATACAATTTTAATAACTCGATAAACTCCGTTAGACCAACAACACCTGAAGAGTGGCCAGCCCACGCACACATACACAACACACCCACACGTGCGCAAGTTATTCTGTTGAATGGGACGTAAACTTTTAAGAACTTAGGTAGGTACTTACCCGATTAGATTCCAATGCTTCAGCACTGTGTTCCTCCTTCTGTCGGAAGCAATTAGTGCATTTGCTTTTGTTGAAGATGTTTGGTGCAAACTTCCTGCAATCCGATCGCCCAGACATGGTTGTCAGAGGTCAGGGATAGTACAACGTTCACTATGTCACCGTATGCAGCATCGTGGTACTGCGAAACACCCTCACTAGGCGACTATTCGCCTTTTTTTAAAAACCGAACACGTAGTTTATCACGCGCACCCACCGGCGAGTGAACTATCAGCAAAATCACTGCAAGTGAAGTGAGCGCCAACGTCAACCGAAAAACACATCCACAAACACAATCTGCTTCGGCACCGAACACCGAAGTAGTCGAACAATCGGATAAACAATATTCGTAATCACGTCAAAATTTAAAACAATAAACATCGATATTCAACCGATCACGCGGAGTACGCGAGCGCGCAACAACACGTCCGCCCGTCCATTTTACATCTGATAGAAAAGCAAAGCAGCGAGCGAACACAGTTGTTGTTTTACAACTTCTCTTTTCTTGTTATGTGTCTGGCAACTTAACTTGTCTCTGTAGTGGTGCATTTTGTCAGTGTGGTGAGCTGAAGCTATCTCGTTCTACACAGTTCATTATCGTATCATACTTTCTCTTTCGCACGTTTCATTAATTATCTAGAAGCAAGTAGCGACATCTCTGGGCGTTTTAAACAAGTAGTGCTCGAGATTGGGAACCGACGCATGAGCATGATAAAAGTTCAGAACCGTGGTGTGATAGTACCTGTAGAATCCGTTAGATGGCAGGAAAGAAACGGATGGAAAAACCAACCTGGAGTTTAGTCACAAGCAATCGAATAAACTTAATCATTTTTACCGAAAAATCATTATCTCATTGGTACTAATAGGTACCAACCATAAAACTTTTGATTTTCAATTTCATGCTTGATTAAAATTTGTTTTTTTATGAATTCCGAACTGACAAGCTGACAACAACACGGCTACGCCCAATTTGACATTGACATTGGTGTTTAGGGATGTAAAACTACTGCTCTCACATAATATCGATAAACATGGAACACCGCATAAAATTATAAAATAACTGCAGCAGCGTCGAAAAACCAAGTAGTTTAATTGACTGTAAAAGTTGTTGACTGGAATGGTATTGCAACAGTAAGAAATAATGCCCAAACAAGTGCCATCAGAATAGGCTATTTGACTTTTTTTTTGTTTACTATAGTTAGACCATACGTTTATGTAAATAATTGTAAAAGAATCACGTCATTAGTATCAATACTACCTGACATATCACAATGTGAAATGCACAGTTTTGGAGTTGCCGCTTCATACAAACGTGACTGCGATTTTGACGTCACGTTCACTGTTTTTGTTAGGAGCGCGTGAGAACTTTGTTCGACGGCTATTAAATAAATAATGTAGCGTTTATGAAAATGGTCTCCTAAATTTATTGCTTCATAGTAGTATGGGTTACAAAACAGTAATATTGTGTCACAAAAGTTTAACACTTTTAAAATGGACTTGCCCACCCAAGTTTGCAGGCCTATTGTGGCCTGCACTATGAAACAAATTTCAATTGTGGTTTCACAATAAGATTTGAATTCAACTATTATTTTTGATGAACATAAAAAAACATGCACATGAATAGTCACCTACCATTAATGGCCATGGCTTAAAAACTTTCTGTACTGAAGATAACAAGTTTCGTAGTTGTTGACATCGATATCATCATTTGTTAGTTAAGATTCGTAACCAACAAAACAGCTATTATTAATTGTTGGCCAGAAAATTCCAGAATCTTGTCATAAATTTCTTCGAAACTAAGCAGATTCATAAACTCGTATCATTCTTGCATAAATGGAACACAACGGAATGCTTTTATACATTTTATCGATATCGTAACACTCCCAACGCACAACGCAACTTTTTTGACAGTGACATCAGTCAGGCAGGCTGAATCCGTTCTGTTCGAGTCGCGTTGATTGGCGTTGATAACGAGTGACGTGTGGTTTGCTAAATGCAAGATACAAGGCGGTGTGACTGTTCTAAAGTTTATGAGTGCGCGGCCGCCGCTCGCAAGTGTACGACGCCTTCCTCGCAAATTACCGGCCTAACACGACCTGCAAAAAGTTAACCTCAATCACTGCTATCAAGGTCTCTGTATTCGGTGACCTGCCGATACAATTCATACTTCACGGTCCACCGTGCCCTGATAAAGAGGTCATTAATTCTCTAATGTGTTCCCTATTAGTCTGAGTTTAGCGGTTTAGTCATCGGTCGTAATAAAATACGCGCGCTCGTTCGAGGAAGGCAACGCGATAAGCTGTGTTGAATAATTATTTTAGAAGTATGGAAGACCTGAGCTTTATCCCGGATATCCCGAGCGGGCCTCTGGACCGATATAGGAGCACCGCCTCGTTCGATTGGAAACGGCTTAAACTAGCTTTGGAGGGAGATATTGAATTGTTACGATTAAAGGTGAGTTTTTAAAAAGTTAATTTTCATATTTCGAAATAAAACAACTACGGATTCTACTCGCGGTGTTATATTTTCTTTCATTTTCTAACCCAAAAAAATTAGAAAATGAAAGAAAATATAACACCGCGAGTAGAATCCGTAAAGTTGTTTTATTTCGATGTATAGTGTTCGCGTAAATATTAGAAAACATTAATTTTTATATTTTTTTCGACATAGAAGCTATCCAATTAAGTCATAAATTTTATTAAAATTTGTAGTGCATTCTGTGTCACCAATCATCCAATTACAGTGGAAATTAATAAACCAACCTCACACCGATCTATAACATTTTGTAAAACAATAATTCTTCCCAATCTTTTTTTTGCAAAATGTGTTTCACATCTTGGGAACAAACAACTGAAGTATTATTTAACCATAGTTTCACTTAAAAATTCATTCTTCAAACAATTTCTCAAGCACTGATTGTTTCTCACTGAATTTCTTGATTTATGGGTAGAAACTGTTACTATAAGAGTATGATATAATTTTAATATTTTTTCTGGGAAACACAATATGTTGCCTCAAAACTGATACAACTTTAAAAAACACATTGAAATTGAATAAAGGTACTTCACCACCAATGATAACCTAACAGATAGAAATGCATGGGGCTTGACACAGGTCTAGTCCAACCATTTCAATAGTTATTTAATATAGAAAAAAAACAAAAATATTTTAATCTTTTTTTTAATTTTTTTTTGTATTCTGCAGTTTAGTTGTATTGTATTCACTTCAATAAGTCTGTTTTGTTCAAATTGTAAAAAAAAACATTGTACATACTTCCTCATTTTCTGAAAGACAATTATATTTCAAAAGTGTGACTGCTAAGTTTCTTGCTGATTATTCTCAGTATGTAAACATCAGTACAACACCAGTTGTAAAGTCACATTATGTTTGTGTATTATGTACATACATACTTGTATATTCTTGCTTTAAAAATATTTAGTTCTGTTAATTTGTAAGTATTTTCTTTGGTTATTTTAACATTTGAAAGTCTTGCGTATTTTCCGGCAGATTTAAAACACATTAGTCCACAAATTGTTTTAATTTTTTTTTAAGATTTTTATTCAGTCGGTTTGAAAGCTCAAATCATAATTAGAAGAAAATCCTTTTCTGTCCCTAGCAGTGTGGTGTAGAATCGATATTGTTTGCTTGTTTTTTATAAATAATTATCTGACCTAGTTCTTAACTCATTCAAGTAGGAATGAAAAAAAGTAGGTCACTTGTATAGGTGTGCAAAACCTTGGTGCATCAGTGTCATGTTTTCAGATTGTGCAATTTAATAGAAATAATTAAACAAATAATGTTTTAATGATTTTAATAGCATAAAATTGGGTCAATCTTTAAATAAAGACTTTGAAAATGTAAATTAAGTAAAACTTATTGCCAACTAAGTGTTTAAGTTAAGTAATGTATCAGGTTGACGGCTCTGATGTCCGGTAAAACTCGAATGAGTTTATGTGGCATCTTAATATTCACATGTATTGTTTTTACTTTTATGAATAAATAAATAAATAAGGTAATATAACATGATTTTCTTATAAACGAAATATCTCTTAAACTAAATATTAACTGTCTTGCACCACCACATCTAATCTTCTTTACCTGTTTTTGTGGTCTGCTGGAAGAAATCTCTTTTTAGAGATAAGCTCACCTGTACTTTTAATCTCCCAACTGGCTGTCTATTATAATTGTCTTTTTGTGTACAGACTAATAAATAAATAAATTATCTGGAAGAGATCACTTTTAAAGGCCGCCTAAATGCTACATCCTAAATCTTTGTATACATTGTTGTGTAATTGTTTCCTTTGTGCAATAAAGTCCCTATATCTCATTTCTTAAAATAGGATCATGCAGTAATATATTACATGTAAAACAACTTAAAGCAACTGCTCACAATAACCACACATGGTGTCATTTGTGTACTAGTTAAATGAGTACATAATATGTCTTCTATTTTTATTAAATAGTGTAAATGACATATTTTTGATGCTCTCTACGCATACATAACTTTAATGTGGACTGTTACTGCATCAACATGACATTAATCACGCAATGTCTAATTTTGCTATGGACGAGTCATACAAACCACTCCATTCCGAGAGAAAAATCTGGAGTGATAATTTGATTTAATTGTGCAATACCTAATTTGTTTATCAGTGCTATTAGTGTGTCATATTTTTGTAAAACATATTATTATTTATTTATTCTCAAAAATCAGAGAAATCTGTCTCTATCTGTCATTTGTGTAATGATTTGGACCAGTGTTAAGTATCTTAACAGTATATTTATATTTTAAAAAATCCAGGACTTAACCCCTAAAACCTGTTTCTATGAATTTTTTGGTTGCTGGGTTTTGAAATTAGACAGCCATTCTGGTAACTGTACTCATATACTCCCTTTTCCTCCTTGTTCCAGTACAAAATATGGAAAACCCTGGAGAAAGACCCATTGTTCGCGCACAGCCGAGTGACGCCATTGGCTGAGGAGCAGAAAAGGATAGCACAGCTGCGGGTCAAGAGGATCAACGAGTACCAGTTCCTCACCAAGGAAACCTTCAGATCCAGTTACACAAAAAAGGTTTGAAATGTTTTTTTTACGACATATTTGTGAGCTGAGGAGTTCTAGGAAGTAATGTCAACAATTAATTTAATCTTGTTTGAAGGAGAATGTAAATTAATTTTTCTTAGATTAAAACTAACTAATCAATTATTATAATATTATTATTCAAAGTGATGCAAAAAAATAGACGCCAATTATAAAATTACCTGTTTTTGTATCTTGGACTGAATGGGTCGAGGCGGTTTTATGTTGCAGTAATTTGAGTGTCAAATTGCACAATTTATTAGACACGATTAATGAACGTAGAGAAAATAAACACCGTTTTCTAAAATGAAGAATTTGCTTTAGGTTTGTTAGGTTTTGGATTCAAAATTATTTTTTAAAGATTCGTCGTTTAAGGTGGGACTAAGATGTGGCATAATAATGCAGAACTTGTGTTTTAAAACTAGCGACCCGCCCCGGCTTCGCAAGGGGGCAATGGGATGTTATTATACACGTAACCTTCCTCTTCAATCAATCACTCTAGGTATTAAAAAAAACTACGGTACATCAAAATCCGTTGCGTAGTTTTAAAGATATAAGCATACATAGGGATATAGGGACAGAGAAAGCGACTTTGTTTTATATTTACTATGTAGTGATGTCTTCACAATAGGTGCTTTGTTTCTTTTCCTACAACAACAACATGAAAATAAATAAATATTTAATTTCCTTACGGTTTCCTGCTTGTCCACAGACGCAAACATTGATGACGATAAACGAAGCAGTCCAGTCGCTGAACCCGAGTGTCTCCGTCAAGATGGCCATCGGCACCTACTTGGTGTCCAACGCGCTGCTCTCGCTAGGAACTGAACGGCATCACAAATTCTACGAGGCGACGTTATTGAAAAGAGAGGTATGTATTCCTTACTCTTCAGTCCTCGATTGTACACTTTGATCAGCAAAGTAAACGCAGTCTTTAGGTTCACAGGTCGGTATCTCCCTCGAACCGTTACATAGTGTATGGTATAACTAGCTCCGAATACTCTGAGGATTATCACGACAGTGATACCTAAATTACCGCAAGTTAGGAAAGCTCTAAATATCTTTCCAAAAACGATGAATTTTGGGTGGACGCTGGCTTCAGTTGATTTAAAAGACATAATCATTATAACAATACATTTATAAATGACAAATCAAGCTCTTACAATGGCGACATTAAACCTCTGCGGGCCTCGGCTCGAGCTGGCTGGATGACACAAAGCCAACGCGAAAAAAGAAAGAAAAAGAAAACAATTGAGAGAAAATTTCCCTCGCCGTTCATAGCTACGAGTGTACAGTCAGCATCAAAACTATGGGTGCGTTGAAAGTGGTCAAACATGTCTGAAGAATTCAAGCAAAACCTCATCTCTACAGAATTATAATAGGGGTTCACTTTTTAAGATTTTAGTGACGCTTCAAATGACGTGTGTGTCACTTGTATTTTTCTTTTCTCGAACCTTCTTCTATTGGTTTGATGGCAATTTCTGTGTTTACCACAATTCTGCCAGTATCACGTACTCGTACGTGGCCATAAAAGGTACGGAATTGTTATTTCACGAGGTGAAATTATTTTAAAACTGAGGCGAGATACAACACAAATAAGACATCGCAGTTAAAAATATGTATACAAATGAGGGAGAATATAGAAACAAAACAATAAACAAAAAAACAGGTTTTCTCGAACCTTCAATACCTAGGATATTGCTTCTTATGCAGTAAATTAGATTATTTGTTGTTGTGTTTGTTATTACCAGCACAAGGTTTGTTTGAAGGTTAACTCTTAAAAGTTTTAAAAAAGGCGTAGACTAATCTAGAAAAGTTAACGAACTACGCGTGTTAGACAGTACAATGTTTAGCAGGACAACGACTTATGCCAGCTAGTACATTATGAACACATGTTAATTGTCTTTTGGCTTTACTTCTTCTTCTTATCGTGTCGATGGCTATATTCTTTTTGACCAAAACTCCGCCACCATAACGGCATGGTCGTTGGCACTCATAAGTTCCTCACGCGTACAGCTTACCGGGCACGAAGGACATGATATGAGGTGGTCCATAGTTACTTAGTGGCTTTACTTAGGAAGTAGCTAAACCAGCAACCCTCCCTCTTTTTTCTAAATTAATCTGCTGTTTAGCTGCTAATAGCTTTGAAAGCTTAACCGGAGTGTAGAATGAGCGCAGAAGACTCAACCCTGAGAAACCAGCCAGCTGTATGCAGATTAAAAACGCTGCAACGTAAAGCAAACCTTTTTAAATCTACTGGTGACTGAATTAATAGATACGTCCTAATGTTTATTTTTTAGCTTGTGCATTGGTTTTGTCGCTTCAAATACTTACGAAACTATCATCGAAGATGACAATGACAGTTGCTTTAAAGAAATAGTTGACCTAGTTAGACTTAGGAATTTCAAGGGCGCGCTCATTTAGTTCTGGGCTTTAAATGAGTGTGCGCTTGACTTGCTCATGTTCAATTACTTGACAGTAGAAATCGGTCGCTGGCAACTCTCCTGGCTTAGTAGGTACCTATATACACAAGTTCTAAAAAAAAGTCATAGTTGCCTAATAAAATAGACGTTGTTGGTTTTTATGATAATAGGGTAGATGACTATGAGTGATTTTGCATGTTTTTTTATGTTCCCCAAAAATAATAATTGATTACAAATGTTATTGTAAAACCACAATCGAAATTCGTTTCAAAATGAGGCTACAATAGGCCTGCAAACTTGGGTGGGCAAGTCCATTTCATATATGTTAAATTTTTGTAAAACAATATCACTTTTTTGTAACCCAAACTATTATGAAGGAATTATGTTAGGAGACCATTATCATAAACGCAATATTGAATATAGCTGTCGAACAAAGTTATTACGCGCTCCTTACAAAAACAGCGACAGTGACGTCACTGTCGCTGTCACTTTTGTATGGAGCGTTTTTGGGCAAGTCCAAAAATGTGCATTTCAAATTGTGATATCTCTGGTGGTATTGATCCAGATGAAGTGATTCTTTGAGGATTGTTTACATAAATGTAAGGTCTTTCGATAATAAACAAAAAAAAAATACAGTCATCATGCCTATTAATTGACAAAGTATGACGTAAGTAATACTTAACAATATTGATAAGATAAAATAACTTATCTAAAATCTTAATTGCAATGGATGTCACATTAGGATCATCAACAGGAAGTTACTGCTAATTGTTAAATGTTTTTTTTTCTTCTTATCTTTTTAGCATTATCCATTATCTTTCAAAGCTCATCATCACAAGGGGCATATGGCTCTTTCCGGTTTCGCTACAATGGTAGCATTTCAAGCTTAGTCATTAGTAACGTGGTGATTAACTCTCTTACTCATAAAAATCGGTTGTCTGTAAAGTTGGTTTACTAAAGATAGTTGAATGTGACAACGTCATGAATGGAACGCCTCAGAGCGAGGTAATACGTCATGTTTTTTCGTGCGTGCAGCCGACTCTATCGAATTGTAAGACGTTTTCACGTCAAAAAGTTCTGATAAGTTTTGCAATATACACTAATTTGTACTTTAGATCTTAGCGCTACCACCTCTTGTGGATAACAGAACATTTAATTTGACCCTCCTCCTCGGTTCGGTCTCCTCAATTCCGAAGGTCGTGGTGTTTATGGAGCACTTTGTTGGAAACTATTTGAGGGCATCTGCCTCTGTCAGAAGCAGATAGAGCATCGTGGACAGTGGTTTCAAGGGTGGTGCGAATTTCACCGCTTTATCGTATTGGGTTTCTCCATTTTTGTCTTTTACCCTCCACTTTAGCAAGGATTGTTAGCCTGTCTAGACAGTCTAGGTGAGCTTAAAAGTCTCTGTCATACAACGGTTGACAGAACTAACTCACGGCTTGAAAGTGACGCTGGCTTAGGTTTCTAATTTTAAATGTCGTTCAAACATCCATATTTCTTTCTTCCTAAGATATGTCTTACATGAAATTCTACCATCATTCTGATCTATTTCAAAACGTCCATTGCAGGCATGGATAATAGATTAAGCAGAGTAAGAAAGCTTAAACAACTTTTCCATAAGGTTAGGCCAAAAATGTGTTTATTTATGTATTCAGTCATAAAAGTACTATTTTTAGCCGTCGTTTATGCCATAAATGTGACGTCTTTTAGAAGACCTTGTGTTCTAATATGTTAAAAACACTACGTCACAGGTGTCACAAATGTTGGTGAATAAATTATAACGATCATCAATTAATAAACCTTCGGGCGATAACCAGTTTCTTGCCTGACCTACGTCTATTGGACATTTAATCACGTGCACGACCCAATTTTGTTACGAAGTTTTTGTAAGTTTCCACAATGATACTCACACATACTCACAAGCAATCGAACGTACTAGAGAATATTCATATTTCCAGTTAAGGACGCTGGCAGTAGGCTCGGATGATCGGTCCGTCTGTTGGCCATTTCGTCTATTTCCCCAGGCCTCCAGGGTATTTTGTCTCGTAGCTTTACTGAGTCAGGCACTCACCTCCTCCGTCAGTGTACTTTATTGTTCTATGTCTTACTTGCCCGACCCATCTGATCGGTATTTGCTTCTTAATACTTCACACATGGGGTCGTCTTTCCCGGCTATCAAAGTCATATGTCTGAAGGTTGTCTGGAAGAGATCGCTTTGTAGCGATAAGACCGCCTGAATTGTACAAATCACGTTCTTTTTACCGAAATCCTGTAAAATGTATTTTTGTGCAATAAAGATTATTTATCTTATCTTATCTTATGTCTATTCCGTCCGGAAATGTCCCGTTACTATCTCGATGGCTGAGCAGGTTGCTCCTGGATATTATAGCTTCATCAGTGGATCCGTCTTGTTTTTATCTAAACCGTTGATGTACATCTTCGACTGCGACCTTTACCCGCATTGGGGCCAGCCATATGCTTACCTGAATTATGAAGTGGTGCGAGTCATAGTTCAATATGCGGGATTCTCAGACGTACGTAGGGCTAGCGATAAACTTACTGTCAGATATTAAGCTGTCCTAAGACGCAGTTAGGCTAACTTTTTTCTGTGAGAATTTCGGCCAAGCCGACCGAAGGCCGTCGGCTAGCTCGACGAGTGACATCTAGCGAAACTGCTTCCTCAGTCGCCAAATTTTTTCCTTAACCTTGGCATCACGTGTGTTGCCATTAGAAATGTAATTTTGCTCAAAGCCAGCAATAGATCTAGGCAGCTATTAAGGATGTAATATATGACAGTAATTAGACATGTCTTGACTTGATGAAGGATATATTCCTAAATTGTTAAGGCCGACAGCTATTGCGATTTAGGCAAATAGATTCTCTCTCTTGATTTTTGATTAATTGATGTTATTGAATCTAATGTGGAGTGAATATTTGACTAATACACAGTGTAGTGTAAAATTCAGAGACTGTTGGGTCCTGACTGCACTGCCTGGTTGCACACTGTTGATGAGCGTTTCTTCCTAAGGGTAGATTTGGCTGGTCCGGAGAGATACTCTCGTCTCCACTTCTCTTCTCTCCTCTTCTCGTGAAGGTATTGTATTCTCAAAACGACAAAACGGCAACTTTCCTTAATAATATATAATTTCTTAGCTTCCTTCTAGTAAGATTCCAGCTTAACGCCTTGATTACAGCAAAATGTCGCTTTGCAGAGTAAGTGGTTACTTAGGACTTTACGTTCCGACTAGATGTAAGCGCATTTCACAATCGTTTACGAAATTCTTGTAACATGTTTACTGATACAACGCTTTTGTATTGTTGTTTTTTGTTTATGAATAAATTTTAGCTGTGGACGTCAAGAGATCAAAAGACAGTCAGCAAAAAAGTCAAATTAAAGAAATAAGCTAGTTAGGAATACAAATTGTGAGCCTGCTTGAGTATCCTTTTGTTCCTTATGTATAGATAAGTTAATCACTTAAAAGAAAAACACTAAATGCCGTCGAAATTGCGCGAAACAAAAAGACGCGAAAATAACTAGTTGAAAAGTCCCAACTGATAAGATTTAGTTTTATCTCATTTTATAAAAATCTTGCCATTTTACACTGTGTAAGAGGGCCCACTAACTTAGAATGCGAATACCGTTATAGGAGTATACGTTTAACCATGAAGAGTAAAAGATAAAATTCCACTGCGAAATCTTATGCGAGTATATGCATCTGCATTATGTTATGTTATATGCATCTCTTAGATCCTTAACTATTTTTTTTAAAAATGGAAAAATGAAAAAATGGTTTATTTTGATAATAGGCATGATGACTGTATTTTTTTTTTGTTTATTATCGAAAGACCTTACATTTATGTAAACAATCCTCAAAGAATCACTTCATCTGGATCAATACCACCAGAGATATCACAATTTGAAATGCACATTTTTGGACTTGCCCAAAAACGCTCCATACAAAAGTGACAGCGACAGTGACGTCACTGTCGCTGTTTTTGTAAGGAGCGCGTAATAACTTTGTTCGACAGCTATATTCAATATTGCGTTTATGATAATGGTCTCCTAACATAATTCCTTCATAATAGTTTGGGTTACAAAAAAGTGATATTGTTTTACAAAAATTTAACACATATGAAATGGACTTGCCCACCCAAGTTTGCAGGCCTATTGTAGCCTCATTTTGAAACGAATTTCGATTGTGGTTTTACAATAACATTTGTAATCAATTATTATTTTTGGGGAACATAAAAAAACATGCAAAATCACTCATAGTCATCTACCCTATTGTAGTGATTTACAATTAATAAGGTTGACTTCTCCTTTTAAGTGTTTTATATGTATGTCAGTTCTCTACATAATGAATTAATACTTAAAAAACTTGTCAACGCGGTACACGCGCGGTGCTCCCAAAGACTGGTTCAACAGAATTGCGCAAAATACCACTTAGAAGTAAAAAAGACATTGACACTGACCCTCTATTCGACCCCTAGGTAATTGAAATAGCTTAATGTGCTATTTAATGTTGAGCACCGTTTGGTTTCGCCAAGGACGAGTTCTGGTCCGCCTAGAAACTTCAAAACTTTCCGCACTGTAAATAGGTCTAAGTACCGCTGATATTTTAACAGCTTTTATAGACATTAAAATGCAGAGCTTAATAAAAATCCGTAATGGAACCATCGGGCAAGAGACCAGACGCTAGCAATGGACTGAAGGCTCAAGTTCTGCCTGCCTGCTGTTATTAAAATCCCGTACAAAAAAAACTGAAATCCACATCATCAGACTATTTTTTTTTTCAAAATGAAGTTCGTACTAGGACAATCTGATTTAGAGACATGTGCAATTTCTCATCGGTTACGTTTGTTTTAAATATCTCAATAAATTTAAATATTTTACTGTATCAAAATTCTGTTACATTTCTAGATCCTGGCGAGCATGTCGTTGACGGAGATGGCGCACGGCTCTGACGCGAAACTCATGCGCACCACGGCGACTTACGACCCGCGCACCAAGGAGTTCGTGGTCCACACGCCAGACTTCGAGGCCGCTAAATGCTGGGTTGGTAATCTAGGTAAAATTTCGTATGATTTTTATATTAATTCTCCTGTCGCGTTAAGCCGCGCTGCGATTTTCAAACTTTCATGCTGAGATAGTGCTGGCGGTTTGACACATCTACTTTATCGATATGAGTGCTGATGAGAATGGATTACTAAACTACACAGATCCTTAGCCTTCTAAACTAATAAAAGCTATGTTTTTGGAGCTAGTGGCTTCGCCCATCGCACGTCCCAAGAGGCAAAAATAGTTTTATGGTAGTAGTTAAATCATTGTTGTTAGTTTCAATTTATTTCATTTGGATTTTGTCAGTTCGGGACGATGTATTAATATGCTTAAAAAAATACATTCATCGCTCTTGGTATACGCGTATTCTGTGTATGGAACTTACTAGAAAACAGCTTCATCCGGTGATATTTAGGATATTTCTATTTAAAGCCGCTGTTTATCCTTGACCTCCGTTTTATCTGGTGAAGCTTGCCTTGTAACGGTTGGATAGCCGTGCAATGACCCTCAAAAATCTGTTTAGACCATTCCTTATTAAATAATTAATGAAAAAATATGTATTAAATCAATTCATATGTTCTGAACACGTGAGGTCCTTTTGTGCACCAGAGGAGCTAGTACATTCGGTCTCGAAGTTACTCGCCCTGTTGGTAGGCATGAACCGCTAACGTTTTGGTAATCGCAAAGTAAACGATACTTTTTTATTTTTCCTGTGTCTTTAAAAAATAAAAGTAACGATTACCAAACGTTAGCGGTACGTTCTAAGCCTACTGAACTCTGTTGAATAAACGTTTGACGCATTGTCAGCTATATTCAATGGTGACGAAATTTAAAAATAAATTTAAAAGTATTTTTTTACGTTACGTTAGCCACTGCGATAATTTATATCCGATATTTTTTTCTACTTGATGGAAAAATTGGCATCAAATGAACTCAAGCCGAAAAAAACTAAGTTCAAAGTCTTTCATTTATTAAAAAAATACAGTTGAAGAACCTCAAATTTCGTGACACCTTGTTTATGTAAATGACACTAGACGTTACAAGGCAACTAGGGTACTATTTTGATTGTTGCATTGTTGCACGAATGATGTCATTGTCGGGTAGTATGTTTATTATGAGTAGGAAACTGGGTTTCTTTCACGCGTCGAAAGTACCGTGCAAGAAAAAAAGAATTTAAAATTTTAAGATTTTTTTTATTTTGAATCGGAAGTTTGGTTTGGGTGCCGTACGGCAGAACTGCGACTCTTGGCTGCACCCGCACAGTTGTGTATTTTGAATTCAAATTGACAATTAATAGCCGGACGACTGCATGTTTGTATGGAAAAATGCGACCATACTTTACAGAGTAAAGTAAGTAAAAGTTGGTAACAACAGGTTAACGAGAAAAAGGAAATATTATACACACGCAGGAAATGATATTAACTGTCATGACGATATTAGCTTAATTTACAATTACATCTACCTATTATTTAATGAAAATAATAAATGGAAAATTATTCATGCATACCAACCATTGTTCAGAGTATTCATAAAAACAATTATATTTTTTTCAAGTACGTAAATAGATACTCATCAGCATCTCTTCTGTGCTATGAATATCGGAGATTGATGTACTAAAATAAAATAAACGATAGCAGATTTACAAGGCAGTAAAAATTAAATGGGTCAGGTAATTGAGATTATTAGGTATAGCAAGATAAATTATTTCGAAAACATAGACAACATATTATAATATCAACCAAAAAAACAAAAAACAGAATTGTATGTATTTTCTTTCTTATTACGACATTTTGAAGTAATTGCTATTAGCTTCCAAATAAATAATTATCCTTGGACATTAATTAACACGAAACAGAATAAAAACGGATGAACATACATGAAACACCCAAACCAATACAAACAGCCTCGTTCATGCAGACGAACGGTGTTGTGTAGCTAACATTTTTACCATTATACCAATTCGGTCGTGTATACTAAAAACTACCGATATTGGGAGTAGACAAGCAAGCACTCTTGTAGCGTAGATGCGGTAAAAGGGTGCGTTATTTCAGCTCAGACGATCTCAACCTAATTCAAACGATAATTGAATTAAAGCTATAAAACGAGAGTATCCTCGGTATCGTAACGTACGGTAACGTGATGTTACGCAACCGATAACGTGTTCGGGTTCTTTATCGGCTCATTATTTGGACGACCTTGCAGCATTTGGACGATTCATGTAGGTGTGGAGTTTAATCTCCAAAATCGACGATGTTTTACACACTGGATATGTTATTTTTGTTGTGCAATTAAATCTGCTACTGCAGTACCGAGTTTACTCATGAAATAAGGCGCTTTTGATTTAGACTGATCTCGCAACTATCCTGTCCGAATAGCCTAATCTAAAAGGGTCCATTTCTCATTCAATTAAGGTGGAAAACAAATATGTGGACTGCGTAGTAGTTAGAAGTAACCGCAGCCTAAAGACACTAGTAGGAGATCGCTTTGAGGTAATAGATGAAAAGTGAATGTAACTTTTTTTTAAAATACAGGTAGTAAGTACCATTTACTTTTCGATTTTCAAAACGCTAACTAGACCTACTGATTTGCTAGGCTATGTAGGATCTTTTAGCAACAACCCGGCAAGTTGTCCAGAAACATGAAAATAAAATAAATAACACATAAGTCTTATGAAGGCTGTGGTAATATATGCAGGACTTAAGATGTTTAGGTATAACAGGGTGCAAAGTATAATAGATCAAGTGGCAATCGATTCCCCTGGAAACCGTTAGTATGCGTTAATTCAATTATCGATGTGGTAATTATTAATTACTAAATAAATTAAAACAGGGGGCAGGAGGTTAATCGTGTATTGTAAAACATGATTGGTTTTAATTAACTTGAACCTGACTGACACTTAAACTGGCATAATTAATTAGTATAGGTATGTAATAATTCTGACATAGATAATGAGGTTATTTAAATATTTAATTCGCGAAAGTCAAGCTAGTCTAGGAAATAGACGTGTGATATTAACAAGTATAATCTTAATTGTTATTTTTACGATTTTCTCGCTAATTGATGATAGGCGAGCTTATCGCATCGTATCACATTATATGTACCATATTGGCCTTGATGCAGTAGTACTAACATTAATTCATACCTATATTTTTTTATGTCAAATTGCTGAACCTACTTACTTTCTTTAGGTCTCGATTACACGTTAACGGTTTCTTTTATCGCAACTTCGCAGCGTTACATGTTCTTGACTGTACGACATTAAATTAAGCATAGTGTTAAGTTGAGCTCGTATCTGCACTATGTTCGCTAACACTGCCCTTTGCGTCCGAGCAATTTCTCCTGCTTTGTATTTGTATGGTGGGTCTTTTTGGTTGCTTTTTGGACGTAACCATTTTTTTCCTCGTAAATCCGCGATTACGAGCTCTATGAGTTTAATCGAGGGTTCTCGCATTAGGCTTTCTAAACAGCCGACGAACGCAAAGCGCAGGATTCGCAGACATAGTGGATACCCACTTTTAGGCTGTGTTTGCACCAGAGATGCGTAGCGAGGAATGTGTTTTTAGAAACCAATAGAATCGCTTCATTGAGCAAGCTAGGTAAATGGAGAGATTCTTTTAGTACTTAAGAACACACTCGCTACGCATCTGGGGTGGAAACGAGCCTTACAGCACACTTCATACACATTTTCTAGATTCGAGCGAGAATCAGCTGATTCTGACTAATATTATCTGTTACTCAGAATGAACCTACCTATAAGTCTACTTGAAATTCGCACGTCAATTGTTAATCACTGATTTCTTATCCTTTATCAGACGGGTTAAGATAATTAAATAATACTTATTAATTAATCCGTGCCTACGTAGAAATCAGTATTTAGTGTAAACAGATTGAAGTTTTGATTATACTTACGTTATTATTTTATGAATCATTCGCACTTGATGCCACGCGTCTTTAGTATCTAAATGATAAGTTATTTTAACTTCGATGACCAATAGTTTATCAATAACATTCATGTATAATCAGACAGACAGGCAGGATGTAAAATAAAGAATTCCAAGTTATCTTTTGGAAATATCAATGATTTGAACATAGGTACTTAATCTATTTTAACTCTGGGTGTAAGTGTTCTGGGAAACAAATACTCTGTACTTTGGACGTAAAGCACTTGAGTAGGTATACAGGGTTACTTCTTTGTACTTTGGACGTCACCTAGATAGTGATGGTGAATTCAAATATAACGATCTCTAAAGAAAATTAAAAATAACTTATTTTTTGGTTTGATACCATTCAGTACTAAAACAGATGTTGTGGATTAACGCAAATTTTTGCTGTTATGGTCTAACTTTTTTTTGTTTTACCATTTTGTTTTATGAAGTATTTATTTGATTAATCTTTTTCAGGAAAAACATGCACGCACACGCTCCTATTCGCCCAGCTAATAACCCCAGATGGCACCAACCACGGCCTGCACGGGTTCCTGGTTCCTATCAGGGACCCTGACACCTTGGAGACGTACGCTGGCCTCATAGTTGGAGACATGGGCGAGAAAATCGGCGTCAATGGAATTGACAATGGGTGAGAACAGTTTAAAAGTTGCTATAATAAATAAATGTCACTGGCCATTATGCCACACAGCGCCATTTAGCCCCAAATAAAGCAAAACAAATGCTTGTGCTCCTTATGGGATACTAGACATTTTTGAATTGATTGAATGCCCAGACATGTTCATGCACACAAATGGTTGTACTGTGCGGGCAATAAAACCGCGACCACTGGTGCCATAGCCCACCTTTGAACCGTTACATCGAATCGGTCGTCAAACACACAATATACAATAACAGATGTGCTTAACATACGTCTCTTAGATCTGATTTCCCTCGGCGCCACACACGGATAGGCCTGCTCAATAGAGCGATTCTGCTAACTTATTTCGACCTTGAGTTCACCTGTACGAGCAATGCTATAATCTTACTTATGAATCACTCAGTGCATTTTGTTATTGCATAGAAAGCGTATTATCTGTGAATCACTCTACACCTACCTGTTTCGAGCATAGTACTCGTTTGACACAGCAGTAAAGATACGACCATACAAGTCAGAAAGCCAGAAAGATCATACAAGTTCACCTGCCGGCTATTGCTCAAGAACACCGGGTAAATTTTCACTTACCTACCTTTACCTACACAGCCAAAAGATACTACGGCTACGTGATAGGCTAATATCCTACCTATAGCGGGGATTTAAAAAGCGCTCCAAGAAGTCTCAAGACCGATTGTGACAAATACTGAAACTGCATAATGTCCTTAGATTTTGTATTACATCCTGTATATCGCTTTATATTTAGGATGGCCTAAAATATGAAGATAAAGACTGACCTATGAAACAATAAAGCCATCATATCCGATGGCCGATAAACCGTATACGACTTTGAAGTACCGACGTAATCTTTTATCTAGAAACAGTCCGCAAAGCGTTTTGTAGAAATGGCTATTTTATCTCAAGAATGTTCTTTGCACCTACGTTTAATCTTCATGCATATGTGATATCAACATCGATACACCTCTGACGAATAGTGTTTGTTTAAGTTGATTCAGATTATCAATGATTAGGCCTATGTACCTACAGAAGTTCACCTTTGATGCAATGTGTAGGCGGGCATTCGACCATAATCGCACCGTATCTTAGTGATGTAGTCTAAGGTGACCAGTGATTGATATATCTGCGATGTTTTCGCATATTTATTTATTTATTACCAAAGTCTGTGTGTGTTAAAAGAGCAAAAATCAATGATATTATAATAAAAAGAGTTACTAGTGCTAAAAAAGTGGCACTCGAAATCATAACTTTCGAACAACTGAGCAAAGCATTGACAGTGTTGACTGTTTGAGACGATACTGCGCAATATGTACCTGTCTCGTTTACGCTCTAGTAAATAATCATACTCTCTTGTTCATACGGTCAAATTATAGGTACGAACGCCAGAGGATAATTTTCGACTTCACATCAGGACTGACATAGTTATGTCATTACATGTTATGTTATGTTAGTTATGTTATGACATGTGACAGTAAAAAAGAGGTAGATAAACTTTTCTACCTCTTTTTTATTGTCAAATGTCATTGGCGAAAATGCGAATTCTATCGTTCAATAAGCGATTTCTATACCTAAGGTTATTTTATTCCAGATTCGTGATGTTCAACCAGTACCGGATACCGCGCGAGAATTTGCTGAACCGCACAGCTGACGTGACAGAAGAGGGTGTATATGAGAGCTCCTTTTCAGATCCATCAAGGATTCTGGGAGCAGCGTTGGAAAACTTATCCGCAGGTAAGTCTGCTTTGACAGAAAGGAAGCGTGTGATCACCTATACAATTTTGTAAAGCAACGACTGTGGTAAACGCAGACGCGGTGTTTATATTTTTCTAAAGTCAATTTGACACTACTTCATTTCCGTTTGGGTTGCGTATCCTACTAATATTATGAAGGCGAAAGTTTGGATGTGCCGTGTTGCTCTTCCACGTAAAAACTACTGGATGGATTTGAATGAAACTTTACAATAATGTAGCTTATTCATCTGAATCGCACGATGGCTAAAATTTACAAAGAAATATTACTTTTAGTTTTTAAACTTAAGTCCACGCGAACGAAGTCGCGGGTGGCCGCTGTGTCACCATAAATGAAGAACAATCACATACTCTCCCGCTGAATTACATTTATTTGTACGAAAACAGAAGCCTATTTAAAAAAAAACATATTTGTTCAAATATTGTATGCTCTTTAGATTTATTTATTGGCTGAAAGAAACAAGATGTAATAAAACTACATTTATCGCTTCACATACATTCGTGCCGGGCCATATAACTTCAATCCGTGTGCATTGTAACCATGTTACTTTATTGAAAACTTAGATGTTAAATACTAAATTCACATGTCGTTAATTTGCGAATAAAGATTTTAGGATAACCAGTTACCCGTGTTTGTAAAGTTAATTGCGAAATTGGTAGTCAATTTACTAATTTTACGATGTCCTTCGAGGTCCTTGATAGTATTGATTTTACACAAAATTTATTGATGTAATAAATAAAATGATACACGGCCTCGAATTAGTGTTTCCGTGGGTTTAGATAGCGTATCCGCCATTTACATTTGTGGTCATTGTAACTGATTCGTCAAGCTAGTAATAAGTTCCTATACGTCTTGCCAATGAGTGGCAGACCAAGTTAAAGATGATCCATGATCTATCCACTAATGTCGCCTCACTTAATAGTTTCCTTCACAGATATTAGATTAGGAATCGTAAAAGGAAAATACAAAACCGATATGACTTCATTTCTAGGCTACAGTTTCCTCATCTTACTGACTTTTAGGTATGATTATGCAATAGATTTATTAAAACCAAATCTGATTGGATATTACAAGTGATGCGGCTATTATGTGCTCGTCCTAATCTGTAAATTTTTATTGAAATTATTTGGACCCATAATGTAAGTAAGCGATTGCTACTAAGCTGACTGGTATACTGGACCGGAGGTTAGAGTAGTTTGCGTGAACCTCGAATCTGACCTAGAATGAAACCTAGACCTGATGTTTTTTTAGCTAGTTCTATTTTCCTTTAAAGTTGATTATCTTTCCAATTTTAATTTTCAATTTGCCTAAATGAGCAAACTGTTTATTGAAAAATGTGTTTGTCTCCATTCTCGCCCCCCTCAAAAATTTGTCTGGATTCGACAAAAGGTTAGTTTTGTTTGATTAGATTCCATTTAAATTTTCGTCATTTTCCTCTGCAGGTCGACTCGGCATCATGCAGGAGAGCTGCCTCTCGATCGCTAGCGCGGTGGCGATCGCGATCCGGTACGCGGCGACGCGCAAGCAGTTCGGCGAGCAGGACGCCGAAATTCCGCTGATCGAGTACGAGCTACATGTCAGTTGGTTGATTAGTACGGACAGAGTGTCCAGGGGGATGTTTTACACGGTTGAGGGATTGATGGTTTGGTTAAAGCAGAAGCCTTACATTTTATCGTAGGATAAGTAATTTGCAAGCAACTTCAAAAAGGAAGGCCGGAAAAAAGATAGCAAAATGATCTCGAAAAATACTCAATTGGCACTAAGCCACACTTTAGCTCAAGATAGAGGTCGCTACATAGATATAGGGAGGCCTTTACTCACCGTAATACTGGCTAAGGCTAAGTGAAAAAAGTGGATCTAATCTTAATTTTCAAAATGGAGCATCCCCTTTAATATATATTTTTTTCATGATCATACATTAATTATTTTAATTATAATTACTATTTTGTTTGCAAACATTGCTTGTTTTTTCCAAGTGCTTCACAGCCTGGCTATAGATAGTGGTATTGAATAACTCAACCCATGTGGTCGCGTACTCAAACCTGGCTGTGACACTGCCTTTTTAGGTTTCCGTAGTCAACAACTAACCTTCGACAAGGGCCAGTTAAATAGTAGAGATATAGTTAGTTTGGCAACATTATTTAACGGTATGACAGTAAGGAAGTGTCATTTTGCTGCAGCTATAAAATGTCCGACTTTATAGTCCGTTCGAGCTAAGAATGCAGTGATTTCATGCTTGTCCTTCGACCTAGCACGGTCCCTTACCAATAAAATCGTTCCTTATTAGAAAGCAAAGTCCACAGTGACCAGCTGAATGTATACTTTTGAAAGCAAGGGTTGTGGATCTGCGTTTTTCGTGTGTGACAGAATTAAGTTTAAATATCACTGCATTCTTATCGCGAACGGACTATAGCTTCGCTAACATCGCCGTTGGTCATAAATTGATTGTGTTCAACGAGTTCTCTCGTTCACTCACAGCAATGGCGGTTGTTCGGGTACGTGGCAGCGGCAGTGGTCTTCCGCCTTTACATCGAGAACTTCACCCGAGTCTATCTAGGCTTTATCGAGAGGTCCAACACTGGTGTCCGAGTAGATAACCTGGTAAGTTTATCATTACATTGCTATAAACAATTGAATTGCTGTCAGGGTCACATGTTGGGTATACTAAGATCTGAAAACCAGAAAAAGGCATTTTGTTGTCTTGGCATCAGGCAGGAATCGAACCCGCATCTTTAGCAAACCGGGCAACTGCACTAACCACTGTGCTACCGAGACCATTAACAGACCGGCCGAATCTTTCTGGTATATTTTACCCTATGATCTAGGGTTTCATGAATGTTAAAGGCATCCCGCTATAAGGTGGGGGCACCTTCAACACTCGGAAGAAATATTATTTCAAATATTTAACTTCCGATTAGGATGAAAAAGCTATGAATATGATAAGTGCAGTCGCCCGGTTTGCAAAAGATGCGGGTTCGATTCCTGCCTGATGCCAAGACGACCAAATGTATTTGCCTGGTCATCAGATCTCAGTGAAGATACTGCATGGAAAATGCTGAAAACAATAATGACCAGGTTGGGTATAGTTTCACAGTTAATATGTGGCGCAAAATAATAAATAAAAAGTGGTGTGCCATAATTATACGATAACTACAGGCACTGTACCTTGTGTTCTGCACATAATGTATGTTTAAAATGAGAAATATTGTATTTAGACAAACATCTTAATGTGTTATTCACAAGACAATGCCAGTCGTGTTTTTAACAGTGGAGTTTTCACCACTCTTTTTTTCTTTAACCTCTCACATGTCAGGAACCATTTTTTACGTTAAAAATAGATTGCTATTGTGTCTGTTTTCACGAGACGCGAGAGGTTAAAACGTGACATTCTAGAAACACTGTCACTCGTATTTGTTTACTCATTATGAATAGGTAAACAACCGAAACTCGAAAAAACCTAAAACGTCATTAATATTATACTCTGACGTAATTCCAAATTTCCATTCCATTTCCACTAGGCCTATTACTTGAAGTGTCCTTATACGAGTACACTGGAGGAGCTTACGACTTATGAAACTCGGTAACACAAATTAGATGCGCCGCGGCTTATAAAGCTCGCGACAGCTGATTATATTAATAATCAATCTTTATTTGAAACTCCCTAACGAACTCCGTCGTCCCTCCAAACTCGTCCTTCGCAAACTTGCCCGGCTCCACGAACTAATCGAGTTCCTGTTTATCAGCCAACCATTAGTTAAACTCCAAATTGGATTAAACTTTTTCGCTTCAGCGCCCACTTGTAGGACATATTTTACCGTTTTAGATAATTTACATTACACTTTATTTTGAGAAATAGCTTAGACAATAAATAAATTGAAGTACTTGCGATCCAGCAGTGGACAGCCTGTCGATTTTCACGAACATCTCGCTGCACGCAAGCAATCGTCTATTTGCTGCAACTTGAATCAGTACTCTCCGTCATGTGTATGAAAATAATTTTGAAATATTTTTGCCATAGCTCCTTTCACTCAAACAATCACAGTCGCGAAGTTGTTAAGTTTTACAGAAGGCTATAATCAAAGTGTAGTATACACACGCCTTCATTTTTAAGTGACCTATCTCAGTAACGACATCTTCTCGACATAGGTCACTAAATTCTGAAGGCGTCTGAACATTGAGAATACCACCCCTGTAGGCCTAGCACGAACTGTAATCTTTTTGGTAATCGGAGAGTGAACAATACTTTTTTTCTTTAAGTCATAGGAAGAAGGAAAAAGGATCGTTTTTTTCGATTACCAAAACGTTAGCGGTTCGTGCTAGGTCTACTGATGTTGTCAATTGTTCTCAGAGTGAAGCGGTGGGCGAGATCCACGCGATGGTGTCGTGCAGCAAGCCGCTGCTGACGTGGACGGTGCTGGAGGCCGCGCAGCAGTGCCGCGAGGCCTGCGGGGGACACGGCTTTATGAAGGTGAGCTGGTGGGAATGTGATGTTTGTTTATTTAAGGAACAGCATTAGGACACAAATTACAACATACAGTGATTGATATGCACGATTTTTTTTATGTTTTATGATAGCTTGAATCGCTTTTTGACTGTTCAATAATATTCGTCATCAAAAATGCAAAATGTAGTATAATTATAATTTATAAAAAAATACAAACTTTTCTAGGCGTTTTAAACGCCCGCAATTATGGCGCGCTTGGCGCGTGACGTCAAAGTCCATGACAACTCAAATGTTACCTACAAAATATTGAATTCTTCTTCTTGTCGCGCTTCTGTCAGTGAAACATACTGTGACTTTGACGTCACACTCAACTGACGGCATATTGGTCAAATCGTCTGACAAATAACGCTCTGTTTCGACCGCTTTGAATTTCCCATATTTTTGGCACTTTTCCGTCCGCTTTGCGAAAGAAGCAGGTTTGAATCCCGCCTGAAACCTGAACGGACTGATTTTTCTGGTACTCATTTCTATCTTAAAACTTACACTATGAATATTGCAAAATAATGAATAAATAATATTCAAAAATCTCCTCAGAGCGCGAATCTAGGCGACATCCGCAGCAACCACGAGCCAACAGTCACCTACGAAGGAGACAACAACGTGCTATCCCAACAGGCCGGGAACTGGCTGTTACGGCAACACGAGGCAGCTGCGGGCGGCGGGACCGTCGACTCACCCATCGGCACCGTTGAGTTCCTGACACAGCACGACCAGATAACACAGCTGTGCTTCAATTGTACACATGAGAGCCAGCTTATTAGTACTCAATGTAAGTATAGCCCTTATTTGTTGGTTTGAAAAGTGTTTGTTGAATAATATAAACGTGTCACTAAACATCCGGCTCGAAGGACCAAATATACAGACAGCAAGGAAGTAACTCATGAATCTCTTAAGCAAAGACTGCCTCAAGTGATTTTGGGTAATGTTTTACACTTTTAATTTGTTTCAGTTATCACAAACACATACAAGTGGCTGATATGCTGGCTTCTCAAGCAAACCGACGAAAAATACAAAGCTGAACTAGCTACCGGCCTCTCCAGATTTCAAGCCAGAACCAAAGCACAGGTATGTTTTACAATGTTATATCTTAAACTGTTAGCGTCAATATGTTTTTAATGTAACCAAATGTTGGATACAAAACCATAGACAAAAAAAACAGTAAATAATGATAATATATTAATGCTTATTCAAGTGTCTATTTTTTATAGAATTCATTTTCGTCTGAATAAGTCGTCCACATAAAATTTTGAAAATCGTTAACATCATTAAAACATGGAACCATGATACTTATATACACATTGCACACAGGTTTACAGGTGGAAAGTGCTAACCAAAGCCTACGCAGAATACCTAGCCATAATCTTCTCCCTCGAAGCAATACAAAAGAAAGAGAAAGAGCTTCAGCCAGTGTTATACAAACTTTTCTACTTATACGGTCTCTGGTCATTGGACAAACATTTGGTGGAATTGTACCAAGGGGGGTACGCTAGCGGGGAAGCCCCGGCGAGGTTGTTGCGATCAGCTGTGGTCCAGCTGTGCTCGGAGCTAAGGGGGGAGGTTGTGAATGTTGTGGATGCGCTTGCGCCGACTGACTTCGTGCTCAACTCGGTACTAGGGAAGAGCGATGGAAAGGTGAGTAGATTCGTCTTATTTATAGCTTTTGACAATTAGATAGGTTATGTCAGTAGTTCATTTGACCCTGTTATAACGTGTGAAGAAGACAGTACGATTATTTACTGAAGCGTAAACGAGACAGACACATGTTGCGAAGTGTCGTCTCAGACTGTAAACACAGTCAATGCTTTGCTCAGGTGTACGAATCGTTCGAATGTCGGGTGCCACTGTCTTACCTATTTGTATTAAAAAATCATTGGCTTTCGACCGCGACTTGGTCCATAGGTGATCCATCATCGCACTTTATTAGTAAACTTGAGTCCCGTTCAGGCTTCGCACGGGTGGGTGCATGGGGATGTTATGGTTATACATACAGGGTGGCCCAGCGACAGTGGTCAAAATTTTTTTTTAAGTAGAGGGCATCATAACAAGTCATTTAAAAAAAACGTTAGTTCCGCGAAAATCAATACTTTAGAAGTTATGATTTTTCCAAGCTTCTTTTGAAATTTCTCAACTCCAACCACTTAATTCACTCTTGTTTGGAAACTGTCGCATTGATTCAGTTCAAATTTGGCATAGATGTACAATAGTAATGTAGAAACCATATTATGTGCGACTTTTGATTTTATTCTAAGACAATTTGTTGAAAATTTAAAAAATGATAACTTCTAAACTATTGCTTTTCGAGTATCAAATGTTCTTTTTAAATGAGTTACTATGATGCCCTCTCTTTATCCGAAAAAAAATATTTTGGCTACTTTTTTTAAAAAAATAGTGTCAGTGCAGAAATGAGTGACCCATTCTAAGTTTTAGCGACTTACCGTACATGATATTAATTTGAAAGTGATACATTGGTTGGCGAAAAATTATTAACGAAACTTAAAAAAAAACAAATTGTCTTAGAATAAACTCAAAACTCGCACATAATATGGTTTCTAGTTTCTACATTACTATTGTACAACTACACCAAATTTGAACTGATTCAGTGCGATAGTTTCCAAACAAAAGTGAAGTAAGTGAATGGAGTTGAGAAATTTCAAAAGAAACTTGAATAAATTAGTATTGATTTTCGCGGAACTAATGTTTTTTTTAAATGACTCGTTACGTTACGATGCCCTCTAACTAAAAAAATTTTGGACCACTGTCGCTGGGCCACCCTGTATAAACCTTCCTCTTCAATTACTCTTATCTATTTAAAAAAATCGCAACCTTCCTCTTCAATTACTCTTATCTATTTAAAAAAAAACGCATCAAAATTCGTTGCGTAGTTTTGAAGATTTAAGCATACATTGGGATAGAGGGACAGAGAAAGCTAATTGGTTTTATACTATGTAGTGATCACCTACGGAAATAATGGAGACTACTCGACAGCTGGCGCCCAAAAAGATTTAATAGAATTGAATTTCTATATTCTACCGAGCGGCTTGTGTTGCTCATGGCTTTTATTTGTGGCCAGTTATATGGTGTCCGAAGCTCGGTCTACTCCGCTTCTTCTACGTTTTCACTGACTCCCCGATTTTCTTTGTTGCAGTTATATCAAAACATAGAGAAAGAAATGTTCAGCTCACCAGACGCATTCGGCCGCGCCCCCTGGTGGCGAGAGGTAGTCGGCAAGACTCCCTCAAAGCTATAAGGACCGGACCACTTTAGGAGACAATGTATTTAATCTCACTTATCTTGTCTTAAATTGAAAGAGCCTATTTGGCCATTGTTGCAAAGTGAAATATCAAACGTTATGCCCTTCTAGTGGGTTAGCTAGAATTATGACAGTTAATATTTTTTTACCATATCTCATTTTGATAAGGTCCATTTTAATCTTGTTGTACATCGGTGTTGCAAACGCATTTTTTTATTGTTTTTATTATGTACATGTCAATCTTTTATTCTCATGTTACATATGGTTGTAGGTATGTTTTTGCTAAATATAATTGTTGGGGTTTTGAGGAAGTAGGCTGTAGATCCAATGAGGCAGCGGAAGCAGCAATTTAAGCCCAGTATACACTAGTGTAGTACTAGAGTGTAGCGAAGATGTGTTTAACATCCATTTTGACAACTGGCCAGATCTCTGGTGGTTACTAGGCCAGAGGATCAAGAGAGCCAGGATGGGTTAATTCTAACATGTTCAATGTGTATTATATTATATGAATCTACCAGGAACAGCTGTCAACATTTAATAAATAAATATTTCGCTTAGTTTCATACAACACACATATGCTACAGCAGGTAACATAAGCAGTTCTCTTTAAATACCTTAATATAATTTAATATGAAATTCATGGCAATCCGGCTCCAGGACCATAGACTAATCACGAATTAACTAAATCTTGTGAATAAACACTTTTTGACGAGTCAAACTGACACTCGGCGGAAGAATTAAGTTCAATCTAGGTTTAGCGTGTTATCCTAGTGGACCTAACTCAAGAGTTATAAATGTGTTATATTAATTTTAATGAAATGAACAAACAAAGTCACAAACAGTTTCAAGAATGATGTATTATAGACATTGTTATTGAAAATTAGGTAATCAAACCATGTGACTAAGACGTACTGGGAGCTAAGTTACTTGTTAGTAACAACAAACTATTGTTCTCTTTAATCCAGTTTTTAATTTTAAGTGTAGGTCTCATATTGGAGTGCTTGTTCAAAATCAAAAAATACTTTCTATCCGGTTGGACTTGCCTGTTCAGAAGAACCATCTGTTTTAAAACTCATTATAAAGTGTCGCATTAATTTAAAAGTTGCAATTATCCCATCTCGTTCGAAGGGACGCCACATACCAAATATAGCACCAAATACTCGACCCAAATATATTTTTTAGGTTGCAGCTCCCGTTTAAAGATAGCAAGTATGCATTTCGAGTTCCTTTGTACACATTTTACTATAATTATCATTTAAAGCTGTTTTGCATTTATGTACATTTGCATTTTCAAAGTTCAAACCTATTTAAAGTAAGGGCACACAGATAAATAATAACTATTTAAATATTAACCATTATTTTAAAGTTTATTCGTCTATTTCTGGGCGCATTTTCATCAAAAATACTCAATTTAGGAACACTCTTACCGCCGAATTCACAAATATAAATCAAGATTGCTGTTACTTTCAGTTCTTAAGTCAATTTACGGGACCGCATGAGTTTGAATGCACGCTCTACCTTGATTGAAGTTTGTGAATTGGGAGTTAACGATATATTAGTTCTAAGTTTTCATCTTCCTGTTTAACCTATGATAATTTATTACTTGGTTTTTAAACCTTTACCTGTGGCTTATTTAGTACCACTGGAGAGATCGAATTGCGAACCACAGAAAGCACATTTTGAAATTCACTTTTATAGCTTGTTTTCACCAGCGACCACTCGAACCGGAATAATACCGGTAGATGTGTGTCTAATTAGGTTGTTGTCATTTTTACATTCCGTTACTTAGGATGGTTCATTGTTGTATGTGGTTTAAAATGAAGCTGATAAATAAATTATCTCACGGTAAGTATATTGTATTTGTATTGTTGTATTTTATTGTATAGTACGAAGTAAAGAGATGACCTCAGTGAAAAGTATTAATATTTATTATGTTATATCATATCATTTGAAACTGAATATATATTCACTGCTATGATATATATTATTTTGCTATTTATTTTTGATAAACTTGTGTTGTATTGTACTTTTGATTCCTTACGTTCTTATTTGTGTTGTATATTTTGTTTTAAATGATGTATTTTTGTATTATTTTATTTTTCATGGGTAATATAAGTGAATACTTTTTAAATAATAAGAGTGGTAATAAACGGGACCAGGGGACTTCGTTCAAATAAATAGAATTATGGGTTTACCCTACTAATCATTAAAGAAAAACTATTAGTCAAAGACTTATTTATTTTTGAGTGTTTTGTCCTTTGCAGTAATATTTTGACAGGATTGCAAAAGAGACAAGTCAAACAATATATAAGAGTGATTTTACTCAGCAAGCATGAATGTGGAATAATGTATAAATAAGAGCATAATCTTATAGTCCAGTTTCCTTCAATGCGGTGAGGAGAGTTATGTTTTTTTCGTTACTGCCAGATAATTTACTGTCACATTCGCTACTCGCTTAATCCGCCCTGATAGCTGGGTTCACAACACAACTCCTCACCGCTTTGTTGAAAACCAGAGTGCCTAGTGCAAGTTTCCTCGATGGACCGATCGATGGATCGAGTGTTTATATTCATAAATATATTCAATTATCGATATCTACGGGTACAGTCAGCATCAAAATGGTGTGTGCTGACATAGTGGCCAAAAACGGTTATCGATGTTATCACATAAGCAATTCTAATACTATAGTGACAGAGACGTATGTCAGTTGAAGCGTCACTGAATTGAAAATAAGTGAAATTCGGTAGTTCTTACTTTTTGCTGCTTCTTTCAATGACCTCATATTTGACGCACATCATTTTAACGCTCACCGTACTAGTTACGTTGCTTAGTTTTGCGAAGATATTGGTAATATTGTGTCCAACATTATTTATAGAATTTTAACGGGTTTATACAAAACCAAAGCTATTTTATAGCAAATGAATGTGTATAGCCAGGGTTATCAAGAATGTCTTTTGTATCATGATAACATAGAATTCATGCTGTTAGAACTCTCCTCCTAATCTACTAAAAGATACCGCCTACGCGGTCGCCATCATCTGCGAAAATACTTGACATTATTTGTACAGGACTTAGTAATGAACAACATAATTGGATGACGAAATTCTAAGCAAAATTCATGTCGCAGACACTGGTGTTTGCGTAAAAAAAACTAATGGTAGACTCTGTTACAGATCGTTCAAGCTAAAACGACCCTCCACTGCATCTACGCATACAAGCAAGCACTGTTTTGTGCGTAGATGCGGTGGAGGGGCGCGTCATCTCAGACGATCTATACCATTGTGTGGCTCTGCCTGTGGTGACCTGTCGTGCGGAGTAGAGGACACTACAGTCCGTTCGCGTTAAGAATGCAGTGATTTTTTAATTTAATTCTGTTGCACAAAAAAAACTCAGAGCCACAACCTTTGCGTTCAACTGGTCACTGTGGACTTGAGTTTCTCATCAGGACCGATTTGATTTGATTGGTTAGGGGGCGTGCTAGATCGAAGGACAAGTATGAAATTACTGCATTCTTAACGCGAACGGACTATAGTTAATAATCATACTATCCTTTTTTTCTCTCACGTGGTAAGTACAGGTCGGTTCACGGATCTTGACCACAAATGGCGGCCGTCGCGCATATGTACATTCATGAAGAAAAGACTTAACACAAAATAATATTTCATTGTTATACAGGGTGGCCCAAACGGTGAGGATAAAAATTTTTTTTTGGGTTCCTGACATATAGGGGTACCCGAAAATACCCCATGTATGTTTGCCGATTTCTTGTAGTTTTCGAGTTATGATTTTTTTAAAGTAAATTTGAGAATAATCGATCTGACCTCCTAAAAAATTTTTTTTTTCGGAAAGTATGTATTTTTTATTAATTTATTTTTTTGTAACATAGACCTCATTAGTTGTACTTTTACCCATAAAATTGCCAGCTTCATGCCAATAATTAAAGGTACAAATTTATTGACCAAAATAAAAAAAACTGGGGTAAATGCGAGACACAGTAAAAATTTCAAACTTAAATTAAAAATTAAAAAAAAAGGTTCATGACTTTTAAGTAATTTCAAAAACTGCTCGAAACCCTTAGCTTCAATTATAACCAAAAAAACTTGGTGCTCAATAGGCCTTTTTTAGCCGAAACTTGCCTTCAAGTAAACAAAGGTGGAATTTTTTAAGTTAATAATTTGTTGTAAAAACACCTTTTGTTAATTGCTAGGGTTAATGTGGGTTGGACATAACATGGTCAATAAACATAAAGTGAATTAATTTAGGATTTCTTATTATTCTAGTATCAGAACAGTGTCATTTCAACAGCACAAGTCAGCCTTCGTCCCATTAATAGTAGATAGTTATGGAGACAAGTGCGGAATGTATGTCGTTTTGCACGCACGAGTCCCGAAGTCAGCCTGAGCTGTAAGGCGAGGATCAAAAGTTGGGACAAGTGAAAATGACATACCCGTTCTGTATCGGACAACGATTTTCAATACATTTGCGTTAAAAATCATGAAAAAACATGGAAACCTACGTATGATTTACTAAATTAAATCTTGAAGAAAGCGGACATGAAAAAGCTAGGATAGGATAGAACAGTTTCCCGGTACAAACGGTAATTTAATTGGTAATTACATTTAAACATGGATTTCATTCAAATCCCAGAAACTCAATAAATGCCTATTATTTTATCTTTGGTAAAGTTTAACTAATCTCAGAAATTCATTTTGACAGCTGCTAATGTCATTAGAAATTACACTTACTACAATGCTAAAATGGTTCAGAGGAAGGCCCATTTGAGATTCCATGAGAAATATTAGCAGAACCTATCACAAGATCGAGATCTATGAAGAACATGGGGAGAGACCTTTGCCCAGTAGTGGGATGAAATGGGATGGAAAAGGGTTCAAGTGTTATGTCCTTGTCAAAAGTCAAGCCGTCAGCAATTTAACGTTTATTTAAATAGACGTTTTTTTTTCTTCCTTTCAAATATCCTTAATAATATCAGATTTTTATTATTTGATACGGGACAAGTGCAAAACGACATAATACATTCCGCACTTGTATCGCTAACTACTATTCTTGGGACAAAGACTGACTTGTGCTGTTGAAATGCCACCGGGCTGATACTAGAATAATAAGAAATCCTAAATTATTTCACTTTATGTTTATTGACCATGTTATGTCCAACCCACATTAACCCTAGCAATTAACAAAAGGTGTTTTTACAACAAATTATTAACTTAAAAAAATCCACCTTTGTTTACTTGAAGGCAAGTTTCGGCTAAAAGAGGCCTATTAAGCACCAAGTTTTTTTAGTTGTAATTGAAGCTAAGGGTTTCGAGCAGTTTTTAAAATTACTTAAAAGTCATGGAACTTTTTTTTTAATTTTTAATTTAAGTTTGAAAATTTTACTGTGACTCGCATTCACCCCAGTTTTTTTTATTTTGGTCAGTAAATTTGTACCTTTAATTAATGGCACGACGCTGGTAATTTTATGGGTAAAAGTACAACTAATGAGGTCTATGTTACAAAAAAATGAATTAATAAAAAATGCATACTTTCCGAAAAAAAAAATTTTTTAGGAGGTCAGATCGATTATTCTCAAATTTACTTTAAAAAAATCATAACTCGAAAACTACAAAAAATCGGCAAACATACATGGGGTATTTTCGGGTACCCCTATATGCCAGGAACCCAAAAAAAAATTTTTATCCTCACCGTTTGGGCCACCCTGTATGTAGGTACCCAATAATATTGTAACTGGTGGTTATGAAAATAAATTAAACGTAAGTCCCTAATTTAAAATGTTTATTGAAATAAAATGAATTAAAATACTGTGCAAAAATAGTCATAGTCATAACATTTAGTCGCTATCGCTATCAAGTTCCATGATTCCCTCTATCATGGAACTTGAGGGATTCGTGGACCTTGAGGAACTAGGGCCGGGTTCCGTATTAAAAACAACGAACAAAAGCAATAGCAATACTAACAAGTAACAAAAACAATGTGAAACAAATAACTAAAACAGCGAAACACTTTTCGTTTCAATTACACTCGACAGCAGCGACAGTGTGTCAAAACCGCGATAGACGAATAGCGACTGAGCGGCCTGCTGCAGTCTATCACGTGACGCGCGCGCACCAATGGCGTCGCTCCGCTCTTGACGCATTCCCCCCGCGCCTCACACGCACCTCAAAGGGGACCTAAAAAATGCTTTCTGCGCAGTGGTCAACTCTCGTGAATCTTACTGTAGCAGGATTCAATAATATAGGTATATGTTCTGTATGCCACGTTACGTTGTACCTAGCATAAATGATATTCAAAAATGTTTATAATTATTTGATAGAGGTAATTAATATTTAGAAATTATTATCGGAGTTTTTCAATCGATGGATTGAACATATTTTTTATTAATAAATTGAATGCATGTGTCAAAAATTTTAAATCTTATAAATGTTGATTTATTATCACTAAATGTATAAAAATTACTACATACATAAATATATCTCACTCCCTAGAAGTGCCTTCCCTTAAATTGTGTATATTTGTGTAATAAAGTAAATATACCTTGTGTACTGTTTTATTACTTCTATGACTGTTTTTTGCGTAGGTTGGATATTTAATCTCACAAGTACTGCGTATTTTAGAGGGACATTTCCAATCATATCTTTTTTATAAGTTAGTTTGAGCGCGCATTCGACTATAAATTTTATTCATCTGATTGTAAGTGATGATGTGATCTAAAGTGGCACATGCCGACCTAACAAATGCCCGTTCACTCTCTTCTGGAAGAACCCCAAATTGTATTGATCTGAGACCTCCAGAGGCGCCTTCATTCAATAAATAATCTTATGTATAATCAACGGCACATCAGGCTACCCACTTCCGTCTTTTATCTTGCTCTTGCCAAGTGACAATCCTTTGCAATAGAGCAAGGAGGACCGGTAAATGAACCGACCGGTACCCATTTTGTTGCAAACAGGATAAAAATGTAAAAATAGAAGAGAATGAAATTCCAATGATATTTTTTTGACATTTATTTATTTATTAGTACACCTAACAATACAACAGTGGGAAAATGGGTTAGTGTCAAGTCGACTTCAACGGCTAGGCCGCAAAAATCCAAATAGTAAAGATTTTAGTAAACAACAGATAGGTGGTAGTAGTAGGATACTTTGAAAAACAAAAAAAGGAAAATTTCATAAAGGGAAGTTATTATTCTGAGTTTAACTTGGGTAATTCGGAATTTATTTGTAAAATTCAATGAATCGCCTAGACTTAGATAAAAATACTGGTCAAACTATTACTCTTCAAATGTAATTATCAAAGGCGAGTAGATTCAATGTTTCAATTGAATTCAAAATACCCGAACATAGCAGTTAGTAAGTACAACATGGTCTATTGATAAAGAGAAAAAAAAAATGAATTGCATAAAATCTTTGAGCTAAGGTTTGTGTGCTGTGGCAATAAGGTTTAATGGTTGTAAGTTTTTGCTGGAAACTAAATGGTTGTGAATAGACCTAGCCATTTTGGTGCCTTTGATAAAAACCCGAGTGAATTACCTATGTGCAAATAAGTTAAGTGCAAGTAGCAAGAGAGCTTAGACACAAAAGTTGCCCACTGAAAACTCCAATCGCAGACCTTGATATTGTATAATGCAGTAAAGTTTCAAAGATTACAAAGTAGTTGACTTTGAGCTCACATGGCAACCCTGGCGTGCCTGTGATGCCGAGTTTCATCAGATACATCATACGTTGGGCCATCTGAGTGGGATCTAACTTCCCCTGGGCCGCTGCTCCTAGGGGCTTTGAAATGTATTGAAATCTTTTACACTGTGGGCGAGGGCCCCGTGCCATTCGGCCTATCTGTCACGCCGTTGCTTAGCAGCTAAAAGATTAGCTAAGAGCAAATCATATTTTTTGAGAGTTCAGCTTATTTTGGCAGTGTTTAGCTCAGTACAGTTTGTGTCAAGTACTAGAGGCTTGTGCGTTGTTCACGAAAGTATAGTTCGAAACGAAGTATGTATCCCGAAAAAAGTTGATAAATTGGATTTAAATTATCATAACTAAGTATAACCCAAATGTGTTTTTTTCCACCAAGGCTGATTTCATCTACATTATCTAAAAATGTATAACTTATATAGAAATGGTGTATACTAAGAATTCATTGACATCACAAAACGTACCCTAAATTTAATTGAAGATTTAGTTAAATGCATTACCCAACCTAAATGTTAGTCATTTTCACATAGATACGAACAAGATAACTCAAATAACATAGGGAATTTACACCACACAACAGCTATGACGGAACACTTTTTTGATCCGTTTTACTGTTAGTTATTGACTGTTCACGTCTGTTTTCTTCCTAAAGTATGTTATTTTGAACTACTTATGCCATAGTATTACCTCCTTCTTCATAAAAACTCAAACAGCTCACACAGCATCATCACAGCACCATTTCAACTGGCAAAGTTTTGTCTCTTCAATTATTTTTTCTGTCAACTTTTGCACATAAACGACAGGATACAATTCGTTGCACACTGATTAAGCTTTTATGATGAAGGGGGCAAATATTTAAGTCACATAAAAAAACTAGCCCCTAATTCACAAATGTCAATCAATGTAGAGCATGTCGTCGAACTCATGCCGTTTCGTAAAATTTCTATAGAACCGAAAGTGACAGCTATACTTGTGAGAGATGCTTAACTTTGATTTGCGTTTGTGAATTCGAGTTTTTCTCTACCACCTTGCCTAAGTACCAACCGTGTTTTCCAGTCTTTCTTTACTTCCGCTGACAATCCATCATATTGTATAAGAAATGAAGGCACATATTTCCAAAAGTGAGGAAAGTTTATCGATAAAATGGCTACGTTTTACAGAAAAAAAAACAGTTAATTCAAAATGTGTAACTAATCACTATTCTAAAAATGCCATCTTAGTGAGCCTAAATAATCCACTAAAAGGCAAAAATACGTATAGCCTGTTGCAGGAAGGGGGTTCCTTACTGGCAAGTGATCACTTTGTATTCAGAGAACCAGTTTTCTCAAATGTTGAACACTATTTATTTACCCACCTTATGTTTTACAAGATGAAGCTCTTTTTGATACCGGTAAGATGGGGTTAATTGGTATCTGGGTCTTAATTGGGACAGGACTTTGAAGATGTTTCAAAGCTTTATTTTTCTTAATTTCTTGAATGTTTTTATATTCACTACAGATATGAACAAAAACACCCAAAAATAAAATAAATACAGCACTTCTCTCAAGCTTTGAAACATTTTCAAAGTCCTGTCCCAATTAAGACCCAGATACCAATTAACCCCACCTTACGGTATAGTGTTCAACATTAATGAATTATGACAGCTCCTGGAGACTGGATACAAGACAAGAGATCATTTTAAATATTTCCAAATATTTGGTAATGGTGACTACATAATAATGTGTTGACGAACGCTGCGGCAAGCCCGCTACCGGCATGCGTATTTTGGCCTTATTATGAATCTTACGACAACAAAATACATAATCGTTTAATACTTCAGATACAACCAATTTTCGTCTAAATAACTACCAAAAACTAACCACAGATTTAATTAAAATTGTATTAATTTATTTATAAATAGTCTACATTTGCAGTAAGATGGGCTGTTTACAACCAAATACCAAGAAGAATCTCGAAAATAATATGTGTTATAAAATAAATATCAGTGTGTGTCCTTATCGGTGGAATGATATGGCTAATAAAATCAAATAGTACATCAGAAATTACATTAATCTAACATAAAACATACACCTAATGGAAAACATGAGACATCACATAAGAATTGCCGTAACTAGTCTAGCTAATCATTAAAAAGGTGAGCTTTTAAAATGTTTATTTCGATTTTTCTTTTTTATAAAATCTAACACGTAGAAATTGACATCGATGTAAAAATGACAAATGAACACAGGTGAAATCTTTTGCGGAAAGATTCTAAAAGTGTCATGGTGATAAATATTTAACTATTGTCGCTGTCAGTAATAGTTGAGCTTGTCATCCTGATGACAGGATTCTGAGTGGAGTCGCTCGAGTCGCATTCCACCATTAGGATCTCATCAGGACTCTCGTTTCTGTCAGAGTTACTCTCAGTGTAAGTCCCAGTTGGGGACTTGTCCTCAATAACCGCTTTTAAGTACGACTCCCTGTCCATAGTTGCGGTATCTCTAGCTAAAGCCAAAACGTCCAGTGACATCATGGATTTAGATTTTTCAGTCTTACTTATAGGTGGATTCGTGTTCTCGTACACAACTTCTCGACTGACAGACTTGGTTCTAGTAAGATTGCTTTCGAAGTTCCAGCTGTCACTCGGTGGTGGGCTGTGCATAAACCCTTTATTGATGCTAGTAGAGGGCGCGCTGGCGTTCCTTGGCGAACTAGCAGTGAACTTGGATCTTTTCTGCTGGTTGCTCTCTTTCATCATGAGTAGTTGGTCTAGTTTGTTGATGGTTTCATTCAGTTCTAGGGCCCAAGCATCATCAGTTTCGACGTCTTTTCTGTCTATTGGTTTGAGTGCTAATTCTCTGACGCGCATTCTGAGTTCTTGCAGGCTGGATTCCTCGTCTACTTCTTTTATGTCTGTTTCGTCGTGGACTGGGTCTCTCTCTGCTCCAACGCCTGGTTCTCTAGGTCCGACAGGTATGGTGTCTTTGTAGTCTCCTCTACGACGGTGTATCTCCTCAGATATCTCCTCTAGGGCTTTGAGAGACTTAGAGTAGCGGAACTTGGCGTCCGCGATTAGACGCTGCAGTTTTTCTATCTTCTCGTTCTGAGTTTGCAGCTGCTCATCGCATAACTTCTTTTCTTCGAAGTACAAGCGGGATTTGATTATATTCCGTTTTAAGTTGTCTTCTAGCTGGATCACCTGAAACATTGGAATTTGGGACATGGTGAGCGTTGAGCAGAAAAATGTAGTAGGTGGTGGGTAGGCGGTAAGGGTAAGTAAAAACTAACCCCATAAGTTATTTAAAAAGATTATTATAATAAGGGGAGGGAGGTAGCAATGTTACCTTTTTCTCAGCTGCAATATACGCGGCCGCTTTCTTCTGGTGTTCGCGTCCGCTTTCAGCTTTTCTTTTCTCTGCATCCATAACCTTAAAAGTTCAATTACTTGATATTAAACCTCACAAGAACTACACGTATTTTTATAAATTACGGGCCCTTTTTTAAACTTTAAATCAGCAAACAATAGCAGCTTATTTTCCTAATACTACATAAGCAGAGAGCTTTCAATTGCTTTTGTCAAACCATCAATACCTTTTTGACCAGTCTGTTCCCACACATCATCTTGATCCTGACTGTACAGTCAACAGCACATCAGGTTACCCCATTTCCGTTTTTTCTCTCGCTTTTGCCAAATGACATTTGTTCGCGATAGAGCAAGGGGGACTGACCGGAAATGGGTAGCGTGATGTGCCGGCCACCGTACATCACATCAGCCTGACAGTTGGTCTCAATTACCTTGATGATGGCATGGTTGAGCACCTCCTGCCAGTTGCTGTCAAACTGCCACTCATCCTGCTTGCTCACGAAGCGCTGCTCAGCTAGCGTGACAGTCTCTTTAGCAGCTGCGTGAAGTTCTACAACCAAAAAGTTTGGAATCAGCTCAAAGAGACCACACAGATAACCTAGAATATTTAATGTAGGTATATTGAAAGTATTGTCGTGAGCATTGGGTGTGTCAGAATATTATGGCAAATAGGTTGCCTCACAAAATAAATCATAGAAAGTGCAACCTGCATTCAAGACCGCAAGCTGTCTGAGTTGTAAATACTTCCAGAACTGCCCTTAAATTGATAGTAAAACCAGAAAAAGACATTCGGTCTTGCCTTCAGGCGGGAATCGAACCCGCATCTTTCGCAAACCGGGCGACTGCAATAACCACTGTGCTACCGAGGCCATTAACAGACTGGCTGATTTTTTTCTGGTATATTTTTTACCTGGCAGCCAGGTTGTGCTCGGTAGTACAGTGGTTAGTGCTCGGTAGTACAGTGGTTAGTGCAGTCGGCCGGTTTGCGGGAGATGCGGGTTTGATTCCCGCCTGAAGCCAAGACAAATTTTCCTATCTTTAGTAAGATGATAATGCATTATCCCTAATGCTAACATAAAATAGCCCTTTAACTGGCCTACGACCTTTGAATGGACAGGGAGAAGGGGCCCTTTACCTTGCAGTGGGGCAAAATGATTGATCTCCTGATTTACCCCTTACGGAGCCGAGCATGTTAAATTTTCATGGGTTTTAAGCTTTATCTCAGAGGGCTGAGGTTCAAAATAAAGTGGAAAGCATATGCATCTCAGTCTGGTTAAGAGTCAAATTGAGATAACATTCAGGGCTTTCACATAATGAATGCATTCATAGGTACAGGTTACGTCTCCTCTGTTGACTAAATTGTCATGCAAATACCTACTTGTTTTTGTTATTAAGAGCAAGTGACAGACATGATGAAGTTATAGCGAAAGACAGGTGACAGGTGCGCATACTCTTAATATAAATTTTAGTATTTTCCTATTTCATTTATGAACAACACTGTCTACAAATATTTGAAGATATTAAAAAATGAGGTCAAAACCTGCAATTGCGTAAACGTAAATTCAGTCAAGGCGTATCTTCAGTGAGAGAGGAGTGTGTAATCATGCCAAGCCTAAATAAGAATAATAAGATAAGGTATTTAACATGTATTTAATAATAAACTTTCATCCAATGACAAGGTCACAGATAACATTTGCAGCTGTCCCGTGATATATTCCGTATCTAATCGCGCGTGTGTTTGTGTGTCACACTTTACCGACTTCTAACGACGCCTTTATTTGCTTTCACGATAGGCGTTGGTTTGACCATATTTTGCGACTTAACTTAAGGTAGACCTTGGCCCCCGTTTTCCACGTGTCAATAAGCTACGGTAACCACTTGCCTTCAGGTGATCAGCATGCTTCTTCGCCATCGTTGCCATTAACGGTTCGATAAGGCCATTCCCCTTCAGCCGACTAACTTAATATTATTATTATCTACTTTATTATTTTCGAAACTACTTGTGACATAAAAAAGACGCAAGAAAAAGACAAAGAAACATTAGTTAAAGAAATTAAACTACTTATTTAACATAAACAAAAATAAAAATCTCTATACACCAAAATGGATTGCTGTTCGTTAGTCTCGCTAAAACTCGGGAATGGCTTGGCTAATTTGGTTTTGAAATGTTTGTGGAAGTTCAGGAAAGGTTGGAAAACACACATGAATAAATGCTAGGAATATAGTGAAAAAACACAATTTTGTTTCCTCTCAGCAACCGTTTCTACCTCTCACGTGACACTGAATGTTTGACAACAGAACGAAGTCTGTTGGTGAACATTCGCTACAGTAGCATGGGTTTTTTAAACAGCCGAAAAGTGGTCAATTTGTTTCAAGGGAATAGAAAATAATGCATTACTTAAACTACACAATTTTACATTTAAATAATGAATTGTATTGGCCTTCATTGATGTACCAAGCAAACATCATGGGATTTAAATTAAACATGTTAACAGGCGCTCTGATAAGCGCCTTCCTGCCACAGGACGCCGCATGCCGACCTAACGACTTGTTCAGTGTACTACATGTGTATTGCTACTACTACATTACTACAGCCGTCAAGTAGGTACGGTAGCAAAGTATATATGGGCAGTTAAGGGCCCCTCGCGTAACTGATTTAGCAGTTATAAAATACCGATTTGGTGTAATGGTTAAGAAATTGGCTAAGACAACAGAAGTCGCGGGATTGATAACCAGCACTGCAGAATTGGTTGAGCGATTGAAGTGTTCTGTTCTTTTGACAGTAATATGAATGAAAGAGGCAAAACTTTACAGTAGTAATAGTTACGCAGGGCTATCTGAGTTTTTATAAATATTATATCAATAGCTATAATACCTAAAATAATGTTAGAATAATTAGGTATCTAAAGCGGTTTTTAAATATAGGCATGTCTGTCTATGAGTCTGCAAATCTGTTAGTGGTGACCTGATAAGTGGCCAGCTGGATTGTGCTAATTTGGTGGTGAACAAACAGGCTATTCAAGCCGAACATTATGAACCTTATAACAAGTGAACATAAATGAATCTCATGGCAAGTTTTTTGCACGAGTGTAATAACTATGTTGCTCTAACTAGCACGCTCTAGTTTCCTATGTAGGGCGGTGGATACCCTTGGCCATGTTATCTATTTCTCTTTACATAATAAAACTGCAGAATTTGTTTTCTGGAACGCGCTTATCTTTAGAACTATCATTTGAAATTTAACCTTCAAAGGAGTTAATGACATGGTGTGCAGTGAGGCCTTATTAGCGCGTTGCGTTGCGCTGTTTCGTCGTAGCTGTATTGTTCAACAAATAGTTTAGTTGACATGCTACATAATGCGCTGCGTTGTTGTACGAATGCTTTAACGGATCGGTTAGTGAGGATTCACCCTAACGCTTTACAAAGCATTAGTAATATAGTTTTCATTTATATTTGAGCCCTATATGATCGGAATACTGTACACTGCTTTAAATATGGTTGGATAAAAATGATGTAAGATCCCGCTTATTTCATACATTATTTAATCGTTACATTGTATTGTATATTTGTTTTAAGGTCAGTGATATAGCGGCAACATTAAGGTGAAGGGCGATGCTATCGACGGTGATTGAGCACTACATTATCGATATGTAAACATACCTAATTTTCATTCACAGGTAATTTTATTTTTCTGTTTAATTTTGGTAATTAATAGTCCTTCACTACATAGTATAAAACAAAGTCACTTTCTCTGTCCCTATGTCCCTTTGTATGCTTGAATCTTTGAAACTACGCAACAGATTTTGATGCGGTTTTTTAATAGATAGAGTGATTCAAGAGGAAGGTTTATATGTATAATAACATCCTATTGCACCCTTGCGAAGCGGGGGCGGGTCGCTAGTATTGTTATAAGAGGCATACACCAGACATTTTGCGCACATGATAATAAAATATGTTAGGAATTTAAATCATATTATTCTTGTAAATCCATAGTTTTCATTTTTGGATTCTTATGTGAAGTCTTCAGCTCTTTTTGGTTTACGATTTTCTATGAAAATAAAATTAAATATACCAGTTTTCGGTATCAATGCAATTAGGGGGTCTGGCCTAAGGAGCTAGGCTTACACGAGACGCATAAATTAAACTCCGTTTTACCTGCTAGACAACCAAAATCAAACAATTCATTTAAAATGTTGGGCCAAATACAAGGTATTGGATGGCTATGTGTGAACTCGAATAGTTCCTATTCTGGAGTAAGAACATAAATTGTACTGTACTTAATTTATTTATTTACTAGCGGCTGCCCGCGACTTCATCCGCGTGGACTTGAGTTGAAAAACAAAAAGTAATATGTAGCCTATGTGCGATTCAGATGTATAGCTACATTATTATAAGTTTCATTAAATCCATTCAGTAGTTTTCACGTGAAAGAGCAACACGGCATCCATACATAAAAACTTCCGTCTTTATAATAGGTAGTAGGATGAAAAAGCTTATGCCTTTACAGTGTTCAACTGGACTTACACAGCTCTCGATCGCCTGACACAACCGCCTCTAGAACAAATTCTAGAACCCTCGAAGCTGTAAAACTTTCAGAAGGCCATGACCGTGACCTTGGGCCCGCCCTGCCAGCAGGAAGCCATTAATGGCTGATAACGACTCCGATAACACCACCGGTCAGACCAACCGCTTCGTTCGGGGATATTTGCCATCTTTCGCGCTGAAGTTGGCTCAATAAAATAAAAATACTTACTTAGAAGTAAGTATTTTTATAGAACTACTTTGTATAGAATTCATTATGTAAGCGACACCACTTTCTTCTGTGAATTTGTATACAGATACTCTGAATAGCGGTCTAGCCGCAGTTTCATAATTTCATAGAAATCAGTGGTGCCACCGTGGTCAAACCAGATCTGTGATTTGCCATTCAACCAAGTCATCTGCAGCCCCAAACCGTATGCCTTGGACTTCACTTTGGCATGAGTCTTAAGCTATAGAGCCGGCCATCAAATCTGGCCGGAACACACCTAGCTAGACCGATGTCTCACACACAGGTGAGAACTGTGCATAGTTGAACGTAAAGGCTGATATTTATTTAAAAACCCCATTTCGTTTGATTTTTATATTAAAAACTGGTAATAGGTACTGTACTAGAAATAATCCATAGTGGAGCAACCTAGACGAATCGTGCTGGCAGCAATTTAGTATGTGAGATATCCAGCCGTTTCCATATTCATGAGCGTTCAGTTAGCCGTACAACGCATTCTATACTGCTATTATGGTAATTAGGTTTTTCTTCGACGTCTTCAGGCGTTTTAAGGAGAAATACTCGTAGCTTGCTTGGCGATCGTTGTTATTCCTTTTGATATGAAGAATATGAGAGTTTATTAAATGGGTCGAAAGACATTCCATGGTGAAACCTATTTTCTAAGGTGGAGGCGGAGATTTCACTAATACCTTGTGATGTAATCTAGAATTCGAGAGCAGACAATGCACACAAAGAATGAAATCCAAATCGACATTAGGGTTGAAAACTACTAATCGCTTTTCTTTACTAATTACATTAATAACTTATAGTTATCTGCTTTCATTAGCTAAGAAAAAATCTGGGCTTTTAATTGCATATTATTTACAGAGTTGCATTAACTGAGGTGATAAGGAACCGCGTCTGTCATTGTTATATTTGGCCAACTGAGCAGAAAAGTTCGATAAAGTGAGACAATGGAGGGCATCTAGTGAATACAGGTCTTAGTAATTGCTAAATAGTCAATAACAGTTCTTTGGTTTATTTTTTGTCCATTGGAAAGAAAAGAAGACAGTCGAGGAAGTATTATGGGCGGATGGTCAAGAAAAGGCTAAAAGGATTTTTTGAGGACCACAGATAACAAAATAGATGCGGGTAGCGATAATAATACATACATACATATTATATGTACTTATATACACGTCTGTATCCCAAACGGGGTAGTCTCCGTATCCGGGTTCTTTGGTTTTCCTTCACCGGATAGGTAGCCGCAAATTGAGCAATGGATTTGGATGGATGGATTGGCACACGGGTTCCGATCCCAAGTACTTAACCACTGGGCCACGACGCCCTGATGATGATCGCTAAATGTGTAGCTACCCACGAAACGCCGCGACAGCGGCCAAGCCGATGCTAAAGTCTACGGAAGATTCATAAATAGAGAAAAAACGTGAAAATAAGAGGAAACTTTTAAAAACCATTTTTAGCTTTTTTCTAGGTTGTGTACCTGTGAACGGAACGAGATCGATATCTGTTAGCTGGCAAATCTTGTTACAATCGAACTATCACGGTCCAAAAGCATTTGACAGAACTTAATCTTTTACAGCTAGTATTTTAATTTGTTTACACTGGATGTGTTCAGTTGTGTGTTTGATAAATGATCATGTTCAAGCCAACTTACCACTAGCCCTTTGGAACTGCACGGCGGCGCGCTGGCACTCAGCGCGTGCGGCCGTGGCCACGCCCACCGCGTCGTAGTACGGGCGGGACTTGTCCACGCAGGTGCCCAGGCGCTTGGTCAGCCCTTGCAGGCGGCGGGAGGTCTCGTTCAGCAGCAAGTGGAATGTCTTCATGGACTCCTGTGACAGGTTATGAGATTAATAAAATCAATATTATGGAGGCCCTGTCATACTAACATGTTATACGCGTGGAAGAACAAATTTTGTTTTAATAATTCTATTTTACAAAATGAACCGAACTCAAGCAATCCTGATAACGGGGGGTAAGCTCTTCCTTCACCCCATTGGGTTCACATTCTCAATGTTCTGCCATGTTTTACAGAAATCAAACCAAAGAGTGGCTACAATGCCCAGGCCTAGTCTACAGTTATGTATTTCACCAATAAACAATGTCAATAAACTCGTGTTAAATGGGTCGAAAAATGCATACCAACTACAATCAATATACTATTTATTATCAAAGCTAGGGGCGTTACCCAGAACATACACGACGTTCATACGTGACAACTAGCGTACATTAAAGTATCACTTTACAGACCGTCCTCAGTATCAGTACAAAGGGTGTCCCAATTATTAGCGGTCGTGTGCAATTGACCTAATCTAGCCGTGCGCCTGCGCCGGCCTCGCCTATTGAAATCACCTTGTTATTTACTATACTGGCATACTTAAACTACGAATATATTACTAGCGTTATTTTATTTTATCATCTCAAGGTGGGAAAACCAGAAAAAGACATTCGGTCTCGGCTTCACCTAAACATTGGTGAAACAAACCTGACTGCATCGTATAATATACCAGAAAAATTCGGCCGGTCTGTTAATGGTCTCGGTAGCAGTGGTTAGTACAGGCGCCCGGTTTGAGAGAGACGCGGGTTCGATTCCAGCCTGAAGCCAAGATAGAGTGTCTTTTTCTGGTTTCCTATCTATATTCCTAACGTTATTACAAGTAACGTTTATAGTGCCTACTGAATAAGTTTTTTAAATACATATTTGTGCAATTATACCGGAGCACAATTTCATCGTATCGGGTTGAAGTATCTTAAGGCTCGTGTAAGGCGATAGTGGCATCCTCATTGGATAAAAAACATTTCATAGAATAGAAAATAATGCTTAAAAAATCCTATGCAGTTTGTCACAAAGCAGATTTTTTTCCGTAATTGATTTTTTACCTAAAGACAATTACGGTTAATTTAAAGTTTATCTTAATTGAATGAAGTCATTAGGTCTATTAACATTACAGTAGTTTTTATTGGATTTCATAAGCCAAAAGCCTCCAAAGATTAACGAAACTTCGTTTTATTGTTGCTAACACCCGAATTGATGCTCTGTACGTTAAGTTTCATCAGTGACTTTACAGGGTCAACTATATTCATTTTGACAGTTCGCATCATCTTACGCCAATGCATTGAAGGTAATTTTCCAACTGGTGCACTTGAAGTGCCGCCCCCTGTACAAGCTGACCTGACTGCACTCCCACATACAGGTGTGAACCTTGCAACTCGGCCGGTGGAACTGGTTACGAGCAGGTACGTAACAGGATTTCTTTCATCTCGTTACGCAACAGCTGACGTTTCTTAGAGGGCTTTGTTTGTCGTACAATTGGTACTACATGCATGCTTGCATGGTAGGGCTGTGGGAGTGAGAGGTAAAAAACGTTTAAAGGCAGTTGGGAAAGGTTCTAATCACTTCACTAAACGAGTCAGTGATACCTGGGTGGTCGCGATCAGAAGCATCAGAGTCTGTTCATACCGAGAGTTTGTTGAGCGATATCAAGGCGCGGCGCCGCGAGCGCGCGGCGTGCTCGCAGCATATTAGTTTTATGAATATGAGAACATAACCAGAATTGATTTAATTTTGGTTTTTCAAACTATTTTTACTTTTTTTTGAGGATCGCAATATTAATTCTTGTAATTTGACACTGAATTAATTTGACACAGAATTTGAACTGTAATTAAATTATACCTAAAGGTCAAGCCACACAGCGGGCGCGGCGCGGCGTAACGTGACGGCAACGCGACGTTGACCAGTTGTAATGTACTAAACAGTATGGTGGCAGTGGCAGCAGCCACACAGAGCCGACGCGACCGCAGCGCGACGCGACGCGAACGCGACGTCCTGCGGTCGCGTCGGCTGTGTGGCGTGACTTTAATGTTTATTGTGAAATAAATAAATCTAATCTAATCTTGTAATCATTACCCTATTAACATCTAATTTGAAATAAACAAAACAAATAAGTATTTCGCAGAGGCCGAACGTTTTGTTAAAAAATACTTTAGTTGGGAAACATGTCAGAAAGTCTGTGGAATTTGTGCATATTGTAGCAAAAATAAAAACTGCCAACCCTACCACTGGGAGTTACTTGGAAGATGGAAATGGCACAATTTACACGGTGCTGTGCCTGCGCCGCCTGGGGTCAAACACCAGAGGAGGATCCACTCAGATACGCACGGTCGCCATCACAATGGAATAGCAATGCTGGTATTTTTTAAGAATAGCTGTCTATTGACAAATGCCTAATTCACATTGCAAAGATCACGGATGCTATCATTTAAGATACGAATAGTTCCACCATTGTGAAAAAACAAATAAAATAAATCTTTCACTAAACTATATGCTTGTTCATTCCCTGTTAAAACCTTGGTTTTTGACTTATGAACGCACTAGCACTAGCCCGAAGATGTATATTTGCAAGATACGCATCTTTGGGAATCGATCGACGATTACTCGCATCGACAAGATCGAGTCGAATATCGACAGTAGTAACATTATTTCAATATTCCATCAATAGCTAAGAAAGAACTTCATAGTACTTCTAACAAATAGCAACAATACTGACGACTAGCATTACTTACTACAGAGAAGAGCTATAATAACGACGGAGATGAACAATACCACTAGGACGAGCAATACTACTGACGGAGAGAAGGACTATCGAACTGCTACTAAACGAATAACAGTCCATAGTCGATACTATCGGTAACGTGGTTTTATTCGTGTTCGCTAGAACGGTTAATCGATTTCAATCTGCCTTGGATAACATCTTACCCATTTCGGACCGAGGCCTTGACAAATTTTCTCAGAGTAGCAGCACAATACCAGTCATGATATTCAGTGTTACCGAACACCCGTACAATAAAATATGCGAGCAGACCGCGGAAAACATAAATATTTAACATCCCGCATTGAAGAAAGCGGCTCGACCTTGCCGCTCGCTCAATGCGCATGACACTTATACCTACTGAAACTTGTACACTGTGGCTATGCTGAACAATAACAAACTTCTATTTTTATCTACAATGAAATACTTATTGCTGGGTATCGACGGTGTCGAGTTTGTACATGTGCGTGGCAGACGCTCCGATCAATAGGTGTGGAAAAATTGATTAAGTGATCGCTTTCAATACCATGAAAGGGCATTCTGTGATGATCAACTGTTCGATGAAATGTTCGTTCAAATGAATTTCAGAAACGTTATGTACCTACTAGTTAAAGTTAGCTATGTAATCATTGAGTTGTTTGCACTCATTGCCTTGTAATCAATGTAACTCAGTTCCATCTGGCTTAGTTAAACCCTCGACTTATCTACAATTTGCTGACTCGCCAGTTTGCCACTGCATTAAGGTACAAGTAGGTATTTGCTAAAGCTAGGTCAAGAAATTGCACATTATTTATTGTACGCTCTAACAAAGTGAACTATGTGCCCATTTGTGAATAGATTGCTGCAAGCAATTACAGCACAATGGCCTTTTTATAAACTACAAATTCTCATACCTCGTGTATTTGTAAAGATTATGTTTGCCGATTTTATTGGTAAGCCTCAACAGCATTCCTGTCTGCACAATAGTCTCCTTTTTGAGTCGTATCTTGAAGAGATAAAAGTGTAATAACATAGGCAGATAGTATAATCGTTTAATGAAATATAATTCGACGAAGGACTTTGAATAACTAAGACTACTACTCATCCATCAGATAAACAAGTGCCTGATGGGGATATAATTTGTATAAAACATTGTTGTGAGTATCCTTAAGACTTCAGCGGTTGAAACCCCACGTGGGGGATTAGAGGCCTTTGAAACTAGATACTGCACACTAATGGGCGAGAAATGTATTTTCTGAAGGTTGCTGCCGAAACGGATATTTCGAGTCGGATTTCCGGTAGGGGATTTAGATAGCAGGGTTTCGGTGGATGCAGGCCGCTCTGGACCCCCTCACGGGTTCTCGCCTCGGCGTGGCGAGGGGCCTAGTACCGGTGGTAGGGGCACCACCGGGAAGCGAAGAGAACCCAGGCGTGGCAGCGTGGTGGACTGGACACCCGCCCGCTGCGGCCCGCAAGGGCGACGGGCTGCGGGGCCAGTGGGGCCTGCAGGCGCCTTTGAGGCGCGTGGTTGGGGCCGCGGCGCACAACCGGTTGGTGGGGGCCAGTGATCCGAGGCTGATCCCCCCTGTGCGTCGCGGCCCGGCGGGGCCGTACCGTCGGTTACGGCAGCGGAGCCGTCCTTTGGGTGGCTCGTGGTTGCGGGCCCAGTAGGGTCGCTGCGGCCCGTAAGGGCGACGTGGGGCTGCGGGGCCAGTGGGGCCTGCAGGCGCCTTGAGGCGCGTGGTTGGGGCCGCGGCGCACAACCGGTTGGTGGGGGCCAGTGATCCGAGGCTGATCCCCCCTGTGCGTCGCGGCCCGGCGGGGCCGTACCGAAGGTTACGGCAGCGGAGCCGCCCTTTGGGTGGCTCGTGGTTGCGGGCCCAGTAGGGCCTGCGTACGGTGGCCAGCTGGCGCGTGGTACGGGGGGGCCGCCGCCAGCATTGCACGGGTCACCGCTGCCTGGTAGGGACGGCTTGACATCCTGGGCTGTCCCTTCTGGCCTCCCCTCACGATGGGGGGGGTCGCTTCCGGCCCGCCGTCCAGGCGGGCTCCGTCCGGGGGAACGCGTAACAGGCTTCGCGCTACTCACCGTGTTCCCCCACTATACGGACGATAAGAGGGAGTAGTAGGGGTTTTAGTCGGTAGGGCCACTGGTATACCACCTTTCCAGTGGAGAGTCCGACATAACCCGTCCGTCCCCCGGTGGACGGGTAAGCGTAAGGCATTTCCCCTACTTTAAAAAAAAAAAAAAGGCCGCTCTGGAAATCAGTAGGGGAGGCCTATGGGCCAACAGTGGAGGTCATACGGCTGGTGATGATGATGATTTAGGACTTTTCGCCATAAAATTTAGTCAAGTCAAAAAAATATGATTCATTAATAGGGTAGGTAAGTAGACTAACATAATCTGTTAAGCAAGTTGGGATACCATAATATGCAATTATTAACGTTTAATATTGATGTCCTATCTTTTGGGGTTCAGAACCTAGCCACTCATAGAAATGATTTAAACTGATCGGCACGTAGAGCATTTTGGCAATGGTAAAAAACAACTTTACTGTGATCAAAGTACCTATAATCTTGAAATTTTGACCGCGCGGATTCTGTGGAAAGACCATACAAAATTGGATTGGATCTTTTTATGTATGTTTGGTGTTATTTACCTTAGCAATATGTCATAAGAATCTTTACATAACGTTTGTAATACGTGCTTGCTTGTAACTTGTCCTTGGCCTACTAAGGAGAAATGTGGTGAATGATGGAATTAGGGAACTCTTTAAGCACAACTACCAAGAGTACGATAAAACCGATTAAGTGCTTACGAGGTCACAGGTAGTGGTGATGAATTGGAGCGAAACTTCTGACGAACTTGGTTTCTAAATTGGTCGAATATTACTCCTTAACTTGTAAAGCCTACCTAGCTAGGTTAGTATTCGTGCCTTCCGTGCTTTTTCACATACCTCAAAAACAATTCAGCTCGTAAACATAATATTCTGGCTATGGGTATTGCATATTTCTAAATGTTTTTAAGAAAAGAAAAGAATAGAAAAGAACATTAACTTATTTTATAACGATACCGTAAAAATGCAAAAACCGTGTAGGTTCTAATTAATTTAAAGTAGAGATGTAATCTTGATTCAGACAAAACCTACGAGTCATGAAGAAAAAGCGAAACAAAAAGACACTTACATCCAGCTCCAGTTCCAGCTTGTTAATCTCGTCAGTGGCGGCGTTTAGTTTCTCCAACTCCACCTGGAACGTTTTGAAGAACTTTAGGCAGTCGCATGGCACTTCCACGAACTCCCACGCATAAGGCAGAAGCAAGCAACACGTAGGGACGGGAAACCTGAGTGCGACCGCGCTCATAACAAGAGTTGCCAGATAGTTTTACATTGATGATGTTAGCACTGGTGCAGAGGATGGGCTTGGGCTTAATTTGAAACCTCTTCTGAAGTTAGTTTACTGGAAATATTTAGTGCAACTAAATTTAATTTAAGTTAGGACTGTGTCTACCAAAATATCTAATTGGGTTTGAATGTCATGTTTACAAATAGACGATGATTTTAGATCTTAACGCTAACAAAACTTGATGAAATACATGCGGTTCTCTTTTTTTAATGCTCTCTCTGGTGAATTTAAGTCCAAGCCTATGCACTGGTCTCAACAGATAGTTAACACAAATTTAAAACTAAGTTATTTTTTATGTTAAAATGAGTTGGCAACCCTAATAGAGCGCACGCACGACCGCGCTTGGAAGAACACAGTTCGGACACTACCTAACTGTACCAAAATACGATTGTTTCCTGTCCCTACGGCGAGCTGCAGACCTGATATGTACAGATAACAGCAGATAAAGATAACATAGCAGATCTGCAGACGCCAAAAGCAACTACTTAGATACTAAAAAAATTACTTACTTATCAATCTCAGTTCAGAAATTATCGGTGGTAGGAAAAAATCACAGTGAGAATGCTAAAATTACATTTTATTTCGAATTACCATGAATGTAATAGTACAGTACGATACATAATTAGAATTATACATGCGATAAATTTTACAATACAAAAATACTTTTTTACGCTTTCAATTACATACATATTTTTTGTATCTAACATTATTGTGAATTTATTAAAACGAAATCGATTACAATAATTTTATTAACTAGACATTCTTGCTGGCAAACTAATAGTTTACTAAAACTTTATTTTATTTATGTAATATTTTGTGAACATAATCCTTAAATATTAAAAATAAAGAAGATACTATTAGTATTGGAATGGTTTAAATCGTTTTTATTACCTATAACTTATAAAAAATCTTTTATTTTATGAACACTTTACTTTTGGTAAAGTTTGTAGTTTCATTATTTAAAAGGTAGGAATTCAATAAATATTAGGCCGTTGGGCTGTGAAGGAAACATTTTTATATTCTAACATACACATAATAATAACTATATTTTAGAAACATTAAAATATGAGATTACTAATGAGTAAAAATTGATATAACAAGATAATTTTACTGCATAAGTAATATATAAAGCTAACAATTTTGTAACACAAGTTATATGCGGAGGGTTCCCCAAGCTAAATGCTGCTTCAAACTAATAAATCTCAAACAACACAAAACTCAACTAAAAAATCAAATACTTATTTCAGAGATTCAATCAAACCTGTAGAATCAAAAATAAAATAGAATTCTTTATGAACAATAATAATCTGAGACTTAGTTTGTATCCAAGTTCTCCATTAGGTTATTATTGTGGCCTATTAAGTAGGTAAAATTAATAATTAGTTATTGTATATACTTAGGCCCTTAAGCAAACTACAAATGAAAAATATCTACTCTAAATACGAAATTCAGTTAGTAAAGTAAAATAAAATTATTTGTGTAAGCATTACAAACACATAATGTATTAAATTAAATGTGAATAACAGAGGAAATCAAAATAATGACCCCATTATAAGGTGAACAAATGTGATAAGGTGATTTATAACGAAAGTAATAAAAGTAATTAATAATTGATACTCCTATTTTAAAGGCTCTATTGAAAATGTTTTACAATTACAATAATAGTAATAGCCAACTTGTACAACTTATTTTTGGTTTCATCTTAATCTGTTCGGAATTTTAAAGAAATATGGGCCATTGTCTAAGGTCTAAACATAAAATGTATAATTAATAGTAATAATGTGATGCTTTATTGCTGCCAGTACACAGAAGAAAAGATTTTCTTCAAAAACTTGCAACCCAGGGACCCAGCTTGCAGAAATAATTAGCTACAAATACAAACAAACTACCGTTCATATCTGTTGCAGCTGTGCCTTTTTGCAAAATGGGTATCTGGTAGAAATCTAGTTGTTCTGAAATAATACAAATTTATATTTTAATAATATAAATGGCACATTCCTTTGTTAAACTAATTGTTTAATATGAAAATTGACCAACTTATGTTGTAACTAATTAATGTAACTTAATTTCGTGGACAGGAAACAGTCCTATAAGGTACCAAACATTTCGTTGAGAAACATGGACTATTTAATAAAATTCTAAAGATTGCATACACACCTTAAAATATAGACGAAAATATTATTTCTACAGATACGTGAATCAATAAAGTTTTGGACCAATCAGTGCAACTCACTATCACAAATATATTTGCCAGAAACGAAGCGTCGTTTGACGAGTGAGAGCCGATAGCCGCTGCCTATCAGCTCAAACTCAATCCCGGAGAGGGTGGCGCCCTCGCAGTTGAATTGTGCCGAAATAGTGGCCCGGGTGGAAGGGCCCTTGGCCAGCTCGAAGCGCGCCCGCAACGACCCTACACCCCTGTCCTCCGTGTGCTGCGACAACTCCGTGAACCGCCACAAAGCCTGCTCGTTATCGGCGTTCCACTGGTTCTGTGGCATCGCGATCACATTCTTGACAGATCCATCCATCGGCACGCACACCGACACGTTCAACAACGGTGACGGAGGACTCATGGCGTGTAAGTTATACTTATAATCCACCTTCAGATCTGTATGGTCGTTCTCGCATTTCCAATAGGACACCAATTGGAAGGGACACGACGCCGCCCCGGTTTTAGGTCGTATCTGATACTTCAGTATGTCGACATTGAAGTATTGCGCGGTAGGATTCTTCTCCGACTGCCTCTTCAGCAAAGACGTAAGCGCGGGCATATTGAACTCCAACACGGTGGAGTCTCGCGTCGACATCATCGCGTTGATCGATATCAACTGCTTGTTAGGCAGTACATTGTCCAGTCTGTGAATATTTTTCAGTCTAAAACAAAGCTTTGCTGGGTTCGGATTATTGGCTAGGACACCAACAATACCGGTGGGAAAGGATAGCATCATATCTCCGGACATTTTCACTTGACACTTCGACTCTTCAGTACCTCGGAAATAAGAGTGTATAATCTCATGAAATGCAACTGCTAAGGGAATGGTGTCGGCCATGCCGATCGTGAGTGGGGACGGGCCGCGTGACCCTGAGGAGCCGGCGGTCCGGAAGTCGCCCTCCGACCTCCTCGATGGTGGGCGTGGAAGGGAAATAGAGGACATTGTTGGAGTCGAAGTACGGACGGTCGTCTGGTCGCCTACTTCAGAGAATAGGTCCCCTACTTCTGCGTTCGAGACTGGGGTGGGGCTCTCTAACAAATGAGACTGGTTGGCTTGCAAGGGCGCGTAAGGGTTCGAGACATTTCCATGTGGCGAAGTGGGATTACTGCCTGTGGGACTCTGGAAGAAATTCAGATCCAGCAAATCACTACTTGCTTTGCTTGTGTTTGCATTGGAACCACGGCGAGTGGTAGTCCCTATTTTGTACAAAGAAATGTTTTCTACAGTAGCTCTTAATTCATCAACACTGGCAGACATGGGGCCTCCTCCATTACTTATGGGTTTTATTTCAACATGTATTTTGCGATCCCTTTCCTCATCCGAATCAGAATCTGTAGATGAATAGACACTACCTTTCTCATCTTTAGGCCTTATACAAAACCCTTCCTCATCTACTTCAGGTGAATTCATTAAGTCTTCTTTTGTAACCACTTCTTCTTCCTTTTCTTCTAAGTCAGACTTATCCCCTGCATTTGAATTTTCAGATATTTCATCCTTTTTCTTTTTGGATTTTTTTAATTTGGTCTTAGTCCTCCGGCTGCGTAGGAACCATTTTGATTCACGGAGAGTAGTACGACCCATGTTGGCATCTTTATCGGGAGCTACTGGTGTGGCTGGAGTGCCACTAGGGCTGGAGGGTGCTGAACATGGAGCTGCTCCTTCAATGCTGCCACTTGGCTCATCTTTACTTTGGAAATTAGGTGTGAACAAATTCAGGAGAGATGTTGTTCTCCTGGAAGTTTTTGTAGCAAAAGATGGTTCTTTCTTAGCTGCCTTTGCAGGCTGAGCAGGTTTGTGAGAACCATTGGAAACAGTTGAAATTTGGTCAGCCTCAGATATTGAATTGTTGGCAGAGCCAGGTTTAGGCAGTGAAGTTGGCAGCTCAACTAAGTTAGCCTTCTCTATAGCATTGTATTTTTCAATGAGAAACTGCTCTAGAAGCTTTTCAACAGTTAATTCTACACACTGGTGTTTGAAGTCTCTGTGGACTTGGCCTATAAGGTCATGATTATTGTGAGTTATGTCTGCATATGCATTTACAAACTGCTTCATCTGCTTTAAATGGGCCTCTTCAACATCTTGAAAATGTTTACATGTCTGAGTCATTTTCTTTTCAAAATCTTGCTTCACTAAGTTGTATTTCTCAGCCAGCTGCCGATAATCCTCATGAAGTTTTTTGAGTTTTACTTCAGCTTTTTCAATGTCTTTAGCTGATGCATTGTCCTTACGTAGCTTCTCTAATTCAGCAGATTTACTGGTATACACATCTTTAGCTTTCTGCAAAGCTTGTTTAGTGTTTTGTATGAGTAGGACTACTTCTAGAGTGTTAGATTCCGAGTCTTTAACAGCCTTGTGTTTTTTGTGCAGTTCATCAGCATAGCGGGCTACATCTTTCACTAATTCGCTGACTTTCTGGAACATATCCTGGTGTAAATTGGACAAGATCTCAGCTGAGCACTTGAGCACGCCCCAGAACGGCGCGAAGGTGCCCTGCGCACAGTTGCTATTCGCCTGCTTCGCCAATTTCGCGAGTAATTTCGAATTAGATTCTTCAATATTAGATCTCTCTCTAAGGTACTCCGATAATTCTTTGCTAGCGATAAGTCCGTATTTCATGTTTTGATACAGAATATCGTATCCATTGTGCTCGTTGGCGAAATAATCCACAAAGTTGACACTCATCTTTGCAGTTACAAAGGCCTACGAATACTGTTATTTCAATACATTATATTGTCACTCACTGACCTGTATTCTAGGATCAAGCTCAGTATCACCATTGTCATCGGCTGGTATCGTGAACGAGGATTCCTCCATTGTAGTAAGGGACTAGGAAGCCACCCAATCACCTAAATTACATCACCGACACAAAAGTGTTTAGCGTCACATTCACTTTGAATACATTAGTCAAATAATTTACCATACATCACTTTAACTGTATAATTTAATAATAAAACAACGTAGAATATTAAAAACAGCTCCGCGTAACGTGTTTTTTTTGCAAAATAAATAATAAAATAGATTTTTTCATTCAAGATGACGTCCTCCTACATGACGTCAAATCATAACAATAGACAATTTTGTTTTTTTTTTCAATTTCGTGTCGTGCAAGACATGACAGTGGCAATTGAACTTACAATCGTTCACAACTAATAGAAAATACATGTTGTAAAGGGATATAGTGCTGATAACTCATTAATGAGAGGTAAAAAGTCCGCACCGCATATGCCCGGCGGGCAGTTTGTGCTTTGTGAGGGCATTGGCCCGACGCCTTCCCCCGCCGTTTCTACAAAGCACCTCACAAACAGGGCCGCGCCGCCCCTGTGTGCGAAGTGTGCGGCGCACACAGGCGCCAAGACAATAGGGGCGCCGCGCCGCCACTGCCACCTAAATTATTTTTGTTACCTAGGTATATGATTGTTTTTTGTAGTGGAGTATCGACAAGTAAGTAGGTACAATAGGCGCAACATAGGCCTTGTAAACAACAAAACATCTATAACGCTTATTGGACAAGTATCTCAATATTTAATGTTTATTATTGTTCACGTTTATGGTTTCATTTTACGTTAAGGGTTTTAGTTTACATTTCTTACAAGCTCAACGTTAAAACGGCGGCAGTTCTTTGAACCAGAGAAAAAGGACTAGTTATTTTAAACCGTAGAGGCGTCGAGTTTGTATGAGTATGAGTGAGTTTCTGGACGCAACCCGATGCGATGCGTGCGACGCAAGCGGGGGTGGGGTCACGGGTATTCCCCGATTTTAACGAACGAGATAGCTAAGGCAAAACAAAACAAATGACCTATCATTTGATTGAAAGTGTGTGTGTGTAAGGTGCGCATTGAATTTTTATAATCATTGTTTGGGTGTTACCTACTGATTGTTTTAACGTGTTTTCACGATGAGTGATAGTAATCATGATAAAAAAAACGTTATCTGGTTACCAGAATCTAATAAGAAAAAGAAATAAGCCTCCCTCGTGGTCCCACTAGTGGGTCAAATTAGTGGGTCCACGAGAAAACAGGGGAGAACAAGAAGAAGAACGTAATAAAAATGCAACTAAAATAAGTAAATATTTTACGGCTCTACCATCCACTTCGACACAATCATTAGAGACAGAAACCAGTCATGTTATCGATGAAAGTGTTATTAAATCTGATTCAAAAAACGCTTCATGTAGTGGTAAGTGTGTACTTTTTATGTAATTTTGTATAAAATAAATATTATAACTTCTGTTTGGGATATTTTAAAAAAGATATTTTTTTTTTCAATTTTGAATAGAAAAATTAACTTTTTTTCCGGCCGTTTTTAGAGATTAGACGGAAGGAACAGACAGACAAAAATTGTAAAAAAAATTATTTTATTTTATGTACTTTTTACTGAATGCGTACATCCATAAGCATTAAGTAAAAAGCGGTTATTTTAATATTAAAAACAGACACACTAATTTGTATAAAAATAAATAATTATTCATAGATAGATAAATCAGTTTATTCAGACAAGGAGATAGATAGGTACTCATGTGAACAATATTATGTATTTGTTTGTCTTAAGTTCATAATTTGTTCATCTTATTAATTTAAGATGATGCCATGCCGCCGAAGTTACGTCTGTGCCTGTGCCTGATACACCACCGTCAAGACAATTATCGTCACCAATACCAACTTTTTCCAAAGATGATCCTGGAGCCTGACCAGAAGTTTTAAACGCTATTTTGATCCAGTATTTAATAGAAAATCCGATTAAACAAATTAAACAGTATAATTTTCCGCATGATTCTTCGGGCGAAAATTTTCTGAATATTATTATGAAAGGCATTTAGGAAACGGTGAAAAGTATCACAGAGAGTGGCTGCTGTATTCAGTGTCCAAAAATGCCGTTTACTGCTTCTGTTGCAAGCTATTTGAATCAAAACATAAAAATAAATTCTGCGAATCTCTTCTGAATTAGTGATTGGCAAAAAAAAATTTTTTTATTCGTTTTATGATGATTCGTTAAAAAAGAGGCGCTTCATAGGTTTCGCACACAGGCGCTGCCGGGGGTCGGCGCGGCCCTGCTCACAAATAAGATATCATTGCCATATCCCTTTACCTCATGCCATCGCCAACCCGCCTACCCAGCGTGGCGATTATGGGCATAACCTCCTATGAAGACACAGCGAAGGCCACGGCCCCCAGTTCCCGGTAGCCCCACTATTCCTGGTTATGGTGGCGACCATGGTAACGGTGGGGCGGGGGGTGCAAAGAATCTCCGGGCTACGGGAGGCCACCACAACCGACTGACCCTGGCGACGTATAACGGACGCACGCTGCGGCTCGACTCGCATCTGGTGCAACTTGAGGTGGAACTTGGGAACATCAGGTGGCACATACTAGGGTTATGTGAAGTCCGAAGAGAGGGAGAGGACACCATAACTCTCAATTCAGGCCACCTGATGTACTTCCGAGAGGGAGACCAAAAATCCCAAGGTGGCGTTGGGTTTCTGGTTAATAAGTCCCTAGCTAACAACGTTGTGGAAATGTCCAGTGTGTCGAACAGGGTGGCGTACCTCATCATCAAGCTCACCGAGAGGTATAGCCTCAAGGTGGTGCAAGTGTACGCACCGACCTCGTCACACTCGGACGATGAGGTGGAGGATATGTTCGATGACATATCAAGGGCCCTCCACTCCACTACCAAGACCCATTTCACCGTTGTTATGGGGGACTTTAACGCTAAAGTGGGAGTACAGAATTGCAGTGAATCGGTAGTAGGATCCCATGGATATGGAAGCAGAAATCATAGGGGGCAAATGCTCGTCAATTTCCTCGAACGGGAGGGGCTCTTCTTGATGAACTCATTCTTCAAGAAGCAACCCCAAAGGAAGTGGACGTGGCAAAGCCCCGACACTATGACAAAAAATGAGATCGACTTCATCATGGCGGACAAAAAGCACATATTCAGAGACGTCTCCGTGATCAATAGGTTTAATACCGGTAGCGATCACCGACTCGTCCGAGGCTCTCTGAATATCGACTTCAGAGCTGAACGAGTCCGCTTGATGAAGGCCAGGCTCCGACCAACTCTGCTTCAAACTATGATGGGATCTGAAGCGTTCCAGTCAAATCTGGAGAACCGATTTGCTGCCGTGGAAACCACAACTGACGTTAACCAGAACCTTGAAGATGTGGTTCGAGTCCTCAGGGAAGAAGGTACGAGATTTTGTAAAATGCAGCGCAAGGGCAAGAAGTCGAAGCTTTCCGAAGAGACTTTAGGGCTAATGAAGAGACGACGAGAAGACCCACCCGTCACTTCGTCAGGGAAACGGACTCTAAACCGAGAGATTAGTAAGCACGTGCGACGCGATCTCCGTTGCTCTAATACCCTCTCGATTGAGAGAGCGATCGAGCAAAACCGGGGATCAAAAGTGTTCGTACGATCTCTTGGAAGAAGCCACCTGACGAAGTTGACCATAGAAAGTGGAGAAGTCGTTGTCTCGAAGCCAGCAGTGCTTTCGGAAGTAGAAAACTTCTATGGCCGGCTATACGCTTCGCATGCATCTCGACCTGACCCCGGAAATGAGGACTCTAGAGCCACTCTAACACGCCACTACACCGAAGACCTGCCAGAAGTCAGCATTGACGAAATCGAGATCGCTCTTGGGCGGCTTAAAAATGGAAAAGCCCCCGGAGAGGACGGTGTTACAACAGAGTTGTTAAAGGCAGGAGGCAGACCCTTACTCAGGGAGCTTCAAAAGCTTTTTAACGCTGTCCTCTTCGAAGGGAGAACTCCAGAGGCGTGGAGTAGGAGTGTGGTCGTCCTGTTCTTCAAAAAGGGAGACAAAACCCTACTGAAGAACTATCGACCCATTTCCCTTCTAAGCCACGTCTATAAGCTGTTCTCAAGGGTGATCACGAACCGTCTTGCGCGAAGACTCGACGAATTCCAACCACCGGAACAGGCTGGGTTTCGGAGCGGATACGGCACCATAGACCACATACACACAGTGCGGCAGCTTATACAGAAAACTGGAGAGTATAATCACCCAAGCAGCAACCAAGCGTAATGAACACCTAAAAAGCAGCCAATATAGCTCTTAACGCTGTTTAACTGCTGTATAAGAACGTTGAAAAGATATTGTAGTGTTATAATGTCGGTTTTGGAGTAAATATTCAGCTCTAACAGTATTAAGTCTGTATTAAGGAGTCAAAGTACGCTTAAAGTTCTATTTCAGTGTGTGAAAACTGTCATTTACAGCTTTAAGTTTCCTGTAACGCTTTAATCCTCATTTTAGTTTTAATTCTGTACAACAGCTGTATTTTGCATACCGTCACTTACTTAATACAGCTTAGAGCTGTATTATGGTGGTCCTCAAATCTTATATCTGTATTATGAAGTTGACAAACTCTCTTCTACAGCTTCTTTTTATGGTGTAATAGTACACCCTTTTACAGACTATGGCTGTATAATTTCTGTCTTTGAGAGTAATAAACAGCAATAAACACAAATGACGCCTATAGTACAGCCTTAATCTGTATAAGTGACAGAGTCGCCATTTTGAATTATTGTGCATTTGTATGCTATATTTTGTGATTGTTTTATAAATATGTGGCAAAAGCAAAAAAGACTATTAGAAGGAAGATTAAACAGGAATATTTAAATATTACTAATTATCAACTAAATTTTGCAACAGATTAGATCACCTACAGTCAAGTGTCAAAATCGTCGACATCTAATGAAAGAGGTTCCGTAGAAAATATTGTGAATGATCATAGTTATATCGCTAGTTAATAAACTACATCATTATGTTGAGCCCGTTTATTTGTGTTAAATAAAAAAAAATATCACAGATGTAACTTTTTAGCTTTAACTTTTGCAGTTGATGACGACATTTCATCATGCAGCAGTTCAATTGACGGTGAAAGTGAATATGAAGAAAAAATATTATTTCGCCAACAAATTCAGAATTGGGCCAGGGAAAGAAACATAACTAGGATCGAATGATTTGGTTATTTGATGATAAATTAAAATAATGAAATATATGGGTACTTCATTTAATGAGGTTTTTTATACAATTATAAAATTAGAATGAAATGCTATTTTTCTTGTAAAAAAAATACAATTTAAAGTTAGTTGATGAGCAAAATTGAGACAGATATATGGGCGTATTGTATTGTGAGTCTGGGCTTTTGTGGGCTTCCCCACAAGAAGCGACGAGGGGTATTTCCACGTCACGCCCAAGAGTGGGCTGTCTTAGTCCACGCGTGGATTTGTGTGGTCTACACCAGAAGTGACATTAGATAAGTTACACGTCACGCCCGACAATCTTCCATCTTAGTTCACGCGTGGGCTTGTGTGGACTTCACCGGAAGTGAGATCAGATAAGTTTCACATCACGCATGACAGTGGGCTATCTTAGTTCACGCGTGGGCTTGTATGGGCTTCACCAGAAGTGACATTACATGAGTTCCTCGTCACGCCCAAGATTCGGCCATCATAGTCCACACGTGGGCTTGAGTGGACTTCACCAGAAACGACTAAGTTCCACGTCGCGCCCGATTACTAGTTGCATTAGATTGATAGTCATAATAATTGCAGATTTTGTTTTGAAATGTTGCGCATCTCTAGTTGCAGGCGTCCAGTTTGGCCATTTCTAAATGCTATTTGTTTCCCATAACCTGGTTACAATGGAAAGTGAACTTTTCCCTTTCTCCATTGTCTCCACAATCTCGAACGGCATTTTTCCTGAAAAATAAATAAATATGTAAGTGCTATTAGTTATTACCAAAGGGTTAATTTTTCAATTTTAAAATACCTATTTTTCGAAGACGTGATATGATCTCACAGTGCATTTTAGTTTTTTACTTAATATTACGTATCCCTAAAAAGAGTTACAGGTTATGTTCGAAACACTGCTATGCAGCATTAACAGTAAATTTATTCGTTTATACAGCCCATTAACAGCTAAAAGCTGCATACAAGTATACATTACTTACATAGTACAGCTATTGGTGCTATAAAAGCATTAAAATAGAATTCAGGCTGCTTAGCAAATTGTCGCCATTTTATCAATTACAAATCAAAGATTACGAACATGAGTACATAAAAACTAGACTAATGATTTTATGTTAATCAATATTTTCAGTTTGTCCAATAACTTACTATGCACCAATGAGGATCTACGTCCATTAATTCAAACATTTTTAACTTCTAACCTATAAAAAATATATTTACTTACCTTATTTAATATCTCTTCCTTAGTTATTTAGCTGGCGCGTTTATTTTCAATCACAAAACATATATATCTTCACAATAAATTCACTTTTGCACGATAATGAACTGTATCCTGCGCCTATCGAAACTCCATGCAAATCTTTTATCACAATAAGCATTTAAATAAATGTCACTTTGATCAACACTGTTAAATATAAACGCCATCTTTAAAATATCGTCTTCATTTCGTTATATTCTTTTGCAACTCTGTTCAACAGACTTTTACACTGTAAAACTTGACAAGTGAGTTACAATGTAGTAATTGGAGTGTATTAGTTTCGTCGTACACCATAGTACAGCCGCAAAATAGCTAATATGCAGCCTATTTTATGCTTATACAGCTACTGTACAGCTAATATACAGCAACAGGCTGGATAATTTGTGCCCATTTCGGAGGTATAAGGGCTGTATAAGCGCTTATACAGCCTTTATGCAGCCAAGAAATACAGCCTTAGGAGTAAAACCGAACTTTAATACAGCTGTTATACAGCTTGAGATGCTGCTTGGGCAGCCCCTGTGTCTAGCATTTGTGGACTATGAGAAGGCCTTTGACTCAATTGAAATCTGGTCTGTTCTGGAGTCTCTGCAGCGATGCCAAGTAGATTGGCGATATATCCAAGTGATGAGATGTCTTTACAAAGCTGCCACTATGTCCGTCCAAATCCAGAATCAGCAAACAAGTCCCATACCGTTGCATCGGGGTGTGAGACAAGGGGATGTTATCTCCCCGAAATTGTTCTCAAATGCAATGGAGGATATGTTCAAGACGCTGAACTGGAAAGGACGTGGCATCAACATCAATGGCGAGTACATCTCTCACTTGCGATTTGCTGACGACATTGTCATCGTGGCGGAAACGCTGCAGGACCTACAACAGATGCTGAATGACCTGGCTGACTCTTCTGTGCGCATCGGTCTACGGATGAACTTGGACAAAACCAAGGTCATGTTCAATGAACATGTACTACCGGAACCGATTGCGGTACACGGCGCCGTTCTCGAAGTTGTTCAAAAATATGTATACCTCGGGCAGACATTGCAGTTAGGTAGGAACAACTTCGAGAACGAGGTGAATAGAAGAATTCAGCTGGGTTGGGCAGCGTTTGGGAAGCTACGTCGGGTCTTCACATCGTCGATCCCACAGTGCCTAAAGACAAAAGTCTTCAATCAGTGCTTCCTACCCGTCATGACATACGGAGCCGAAACGTGGACACTAACGGCACGGCTGGTCCACAAATTTAAAGTCAACCAGCGGGCTATGGAGAGGGCTATGCTCGGCGTTTCTCTGCGGGACCAAATTAGAAATGAGGTGATAAGGCAGAGAACCAAGGTTATCGACATAGCCCACCGGATTAGCAAGTTGAAGTGGCAGTGGGCTGGCCATGTAAGCCGTAGAACCGACAACCGTTGGAGTAAACGTGTTCTTGAGTGGAGACCGCGTCTCGGCAAGCGTAGTGTAGGACGTCCTCAGGCAAGGTGGAGTGATGATTTGCGCAGGATGGCTGGCAGGAGCTGGATGCGAGCAGCCGAAGATCGAGCTCAGTGGCGTGTAATGGGAGAGGCCTATGTCCAGCAGTGGACTGCAACAGGCTGATGATGATGATGATGATGACATGGATTTTTTAAAAATGTGAAAAAATACACATGTCAATAATAATTAGTCATTTTGATTGATGTATACAAGAAAATTAAAAAAAAAAAAACAATTACTGTTCGTTAAAAATTGAAACAACAACACTTGCATTCTGGTCGTGAAAAGTCTGTGTTCCATATTTGATACGCAATAAAGGCAAATAATTAATGTAACTAGGTTTGTTTGTTTGTTTATAAAGATCTTTATTAAATAAAATTACAATAAATACTTATGCCTAGTGTACATTTGATCCTAGGAGTAGTATACTTATAATGTAGACAGTTTAGCAGACAGTTTGTCTTTTTTAAAACTTTATGTTAAGATGGAACCAAGTTGGGTTTATAGCTAATAAAATATGACTATGATTAAGTACTTACATTTACACTTAGATGAATGTCCAACATAAATATGCTCGCTTTGTCATTAGCTCACATTTGCAACTTCTACTATTTACACTTAGGTACGTTTTCAACGTAATAAATAATAAACTATGTGATAATCGTATTAACCGGTAACACGGGCACAGTAACAAGAAACAACAGATCACCAGAATACCACAATCTTAAATAATCTGAACCGATACAATTAAACATTACACATTACAATTATGCGACTAAAATGTGAGAGTACCTACATGTTTAGTTTTATGCGGCGATGTTAGTCGTCGCGTCAGTCCGGTTCAAGCACGTAGTGATGGGGAAGGCGATACGTTCGATAGTTGTCGGCATATTTTAAGTCCGGTAATCTTGTGATTCCAATATTTGCAATTAGTTTGTTCTTACTTTTAAAATTTTTTGACAAATAAAAGGTTTTTGTTAATTTTAAAATGAAAGCTTTGAGCGTCGGGAGTTGAATTTTACTATGCAATAGTTTAAGGTTAGTATATCGTGGTGTATTATGAGAAATTTTTATCGCTTTATTTTGGACTCTTAATTTTGTATCAAGGTTAACACCAAGATATTTTACAGATGTACTCCAGGGTACTTCATGACCTTCAATACGCAGTTTTCTACTTGGCAGTTTTCGTTGCCTCGTAAACATTATTGCTTCTGTTTTTGCTGCGTTTAACTTAAGTTTCCACTTTTTAAAATAGCTAAGTAGGAGTTCAAGGGATAGTTGCAGTCTATCTATGATGAGATCGATGTCATTAGAAGATGTAAATGAAGCAGTGTCATCTGCAAAACAGGCCAAGTGGGTTCTAGTTTGGATGGGTATATCATTTAAGAAAATAAGAAAAAGATAGGGGCCCAAAATGGAGCCCTGTGGAATACCTGCTGGAATGTGATGTAAGGTGGAGGATGAGTTTGCGATGTGGACTCTGAAGTCACGGTTAGATAAATATGAATTGATAACTTTAATGAGATACATAGGGACATTTATTTTCATTAATTTATGAATAAGGCCTTTATGCCAGACAGTATCAAAGGCTTTTTCTAGATCTAAGAGGAACATACCAGTGGAGTTCTTGAGATTTAAATTATGGGAGACATGTTCAGCTACACGCGCCAATTGTTGGACAGTAGAGTGAGAAGGACGAAAGCCGAATTGTTCGCAGACGATGAGATGATCTGTTGCTCGAGCAAGCCTTGCATAAATCACTTTTTCCAGAAGTTTTCCTATAGAGGATAACAAGCTTATAGGTCTATAACTAGTGGGGTATTCAGGGTCTTTACCCGGCTTCTTGATACCAATGACTTTTGCTACTTTCCATGTATCCGGAAAGTATGCAGTACTTAAGCAAGCGTTAAAAATTCTTGTGAGCTCAATGACTGCCTTCTGTGGCATGTTTTTTAAAAGAACGTTATGGATTTCGTCATCACCGGGAGCTTTATAAGGTAGACTTTTTTTAATATACTGTCTGATTTCACTCGGATGGACCGGGTAACGAAGTGCACCGTCCAAAGGACTGCTAATACTGTTACAAGATATAGCGACTAAGTCATCAAACTCACTAGCCTCATTAAGTGTAAGCTTACAATTGCTTTGGAACGCATTTGCCAAGAGTTCGCACTGCTCCAGTGTGTTAGATGTATACGAGCCGTCATCATTTTTAAGTGGCTGCATTTTGTTCTCTTGATTTTTTTTTAGTGATTTAATTACTTTCCAGATGTCCGTGCCTGTGTTGTCAATTTTGCTTAGTTTCTCATTCCATTTCTCGTCATTATAATTTTTGATGCGCTGTTTAATATTATTCTGAAGGTACTTAATATGGTTACGTAGGAGGATGTTACTTTGAGGGTTAATTTCCCGTTGTTGCTGTTTGCGAAGTTTGTCTTTATACCTAATCATTCGAAGTATGTTTCGAGGTAGTGAGGTAATTTTACGATTCGGTTTGAGGGTGGGTATATTTAAGTTTCGACTGTTTAAGATGCAATTTTGAAGGCTGACCACCGCAGAATTGATCTCATGGCGAGATTTGTAGACTTTCGAGGAAAGGAATATATTACTATTCAAGTATGTTTTGTAACCCTTCCAATCAGCAGAGCCATAATCATATTGAATAACTGATTGAACCGAAGGTTCCTCTCCGACAATGTTAAAGTAAATGGGGAAATGGTTGGATGATAGGGCCGGCACAGTTTTAATATTAGCTATGGAGTTTACATTCTTTTCTATGACCAGATCTGGAAGAGTAGGAGTAAAATTTTGTTGATAGTGGACAAGAGATGGAGTATTAGGCGCATGTATGATATATTCTCCTTCCAGCATGTGGTTGTACAGAACTTTGCCGTTGTTGTTATTGACCGTACCGTACCAGTGCTGGTGCCTGGCGTTAAAGTCGCCCATAATCAAGACTCTTTTGCCTAGCTTTAACAAAATATCAAGGTCACCTGGAATGAGTTTTAAATTTGGGGATTGATATATAGATATTAGTAAAACTTTAGACGTCGACAGCTGTAGTTCTACACCAACTGCTTCTAGGTGAACCGTGTCAGGTATGTGTATTTGTGAGTGTTTGATGTTTGATTTGACTAGGATAGCGACGCCTTGCCCTCTACCACTGCCGTGCTTGTCCCTGCGGTAGCAAGAGTACTCAGGAAAATGAATTTGTGAGTTTACACTTAGCTTAGTTTCACAAATAGATATGATATCAGCTTCTTTACGAGCTGCAAGGTTTAGCAATTCAAGACGCTTTGCTCTAAGGCCATCGGCGTTCCATAAAATTAGCCGTAAGCCATCATTAGACATAGTCACCTAAATGGGTAAGTACTAGAATTACTTTGTCCACCATTGTGGCACATGATCGAAACTTATCCTTTAGGGACTTGACCACTGACAGAATGCTTATCATTTCACTTATAACTGTTTCATCTTCTTTCTGAGAAGGCTTCTCAATTTGAGGCCATGTTGCATTAGGGTGGACAGATTTGGTTTTGGACTTGAAGTTCATAACATCTGGATTCGGTAATATTGGTTTAGCTGGAGCTGATGCTACTTTCGACCACAGTTGTCTTCCATTTTGTGTGTATGACGATATTTTACTTTGGACTTCTGGTAGTGTTCGTTGAGTTGCATTCTTCGCTTTATTTGATTCGATATATTTTACACGCTCACTGCATTTCCTGTAGTTAGCTGGATGGTCCTCGTCACAGTTGCAACATTTAGCAGGAGTTGCGCGGTCCTTTTTCGAGCAATCTTTGGTGGCATGGGGTGCTGTGCACTTTACACATCGTTCTGGCAAGTTACAATTACGAGCCGCATGACCAAAGCGCTGACAGCGAAAACATTGGGTACCAGCTGATGTGTTTGGAGTAAATTTTTGTATACGTACGGTACAGTGACATAAATACCGAATTTGACGAAATTTGTTTATATCTGAACCAGGTGGTAGTAAGGCCAGATACAGAGACGATGACTTGATGGTTGATATGGTGACATTTTTGAAACCAATGGAATCCAATTCTTCTTTAAGATCTTCGTCAAGGGCGATTGGCAGTCCACGGATTACAACTTTATATGGTTTCTCGTCTTTTCTGCTAAATGTATGAAAGGAGACGTTTTCTGCTCGTAGACCTTCTTTTAAGGTTTGATGATGGGTTGCTGTGTCACAGTACACTGCTACCTTCTGGTTGCCTTTATACTGCAGATGATAAGAGTTGGTGTATTTCGATATCATATTTCTTAGGAACGCATGCGTCCATTCTTGCTTAATATCAAGAAATATAGGTGGTACCTTACTTGAGGAAGCTTTCTTCGAAGTAGCTGCGCGGAATGCTGCAACATTTTCATCGTTGGGTTGATCGGTTGGAAGTACTGTATATCTATTTTCCGTACTCACTTGCGACTGGGCTGTGTTGTAGAGGTGCGCAAATCATGTCCGGCACTGGATTGAACCTGGAACGATTAACTCACCCTCCGGAACTATGTCCGTTAACATGTCCGCGGAACTATTTAGTTCCACCGAAGCGTGCACCTTTTCCGACATCGCACCGTAAAGGGTCTTAGTTCTACCATGTTCATAAACAGTTCCAGCGTTCCAGTTCTGTGTTTTGAAATGTTGTAAAGGAGTGAATTCCAACATTTCAAAGCAAAATCTGCAAAGTTTATTATGACTATCGATCTAATGCAACTAGTATGGGGCGCAATGTGGAACTTCATCGTTTCTGGTGAAGTCCACTCAAGCCCACGCGTGGACTAAGATGACCAACTGCCGGGCGCGACGTGTAACTTATCTAATGTCACTTCTGGTGAAGCCCACAAAAGCCCACGCGTGGACTAAAATATCCCACGCGTGGACTAAGTTAGCAGACTGCCGGGCGCGACGTAGAACTTATCTAATGTCACTTCTGGTGAAGCCCACACAAGCCCACGCGTGGACTAAGATATCCCACTGTCAGGGGTGACGTGAAACTTATCTGGTCTCACTTCTGATGAAGTCCACACAAGCCCACGCGTGGACTAAGGTAGCCCACACAAGCCCAGACTCACACTACTCTAACGCCCATGTATAGCTGTTTTAATTTTGCTCATACACGACAACATTGCCTTTGCACAGACGTCAACGCATACATTTTTGTGACAAAATCGCACCTATTGCAACGATATAAGATGACACATTGTACAAGTATCACTCAATGTGCTGTCCCTTTAGGTTACTCCGTCGGTGGGGATCGGGTCACGCTCGGCCGGGCTCGTTGGCGCCGCCGATCGTTCCTTTTCCTTACCCGTACAACTGTGTTCGGTCCGTCTCGCTGGGACATGTGAGGAACGATGAACCTGTTTAATAAGGTGCCTCGGATCGGAACGATGTCGTTCCAGTGCCGGACATAGTTCCTGGAACTATTAAGGTCCGGAACTACACATGTCTACTGTGTTGTGACGGGTTCTGTGGGCTGGTCTTTTCGGCTTAAGCCATTCACCTGGATCATCTTCATCTGCAGGCCTCTTAGCAGCTAGGCTCTCAGTCGATGAGGATCTTGATAGCAAGAATTTATCCATTATCGATGACGGGTTTTCCCATCACTATTTTTGAAGCGGTTTAAGAGGTGCACGAATGAACTCGAACGACAAGTAGGCAAAAGTAAACGACCACTCGGGAGCAGTGTCGGCGAACGAATGGCCAGTAACCAGGTACCAAACCAAGGTAACCAATGTAACCAGGTGTGTATTTGTAAATTGATGAATGAAAAAGTGGTATAAATACGAGCACGGTTTTGAAAATCCAGTGATGCGTTTAGCACAGTTTTGCTATAACATCGATGTAATTTATTTTTGATGGTGAAATATCATGTAATGATAAGTGCATGGTTTGCCTAATTTACCTGGAAGGTTTTAGAATATAAGTGCATAATGTTCCAAATTTAGAAAACATATTTGTTCGTTATTGCATACAGATAAAAATATGGAAAAAACTTTAAATCTTCATTGAACTGATTGAACAATATTACTTTTTATTCCATATAAATGCTATGTACCCATTATTGTCACGGAAAAATAGGATTTGGCTGAAGAGATTTGGCTCCTTTATAAATCATTCGAAATATTAAGAACAACTATGACAAACGCAGCACATAGAAGTTTGCCATCTTGACTCATTGACTACCCGATTTGAACCATTGAAAAACGTTTTTGTCAGTTTAATAACATTTTATGAGAGCGTGGAACCCAAATTTAATTGAAGCATCAGTAGTCCTAGGTAACGAAACTAAGCACTTGTTCCAGATGTGTCACGACCGACATGCGGTAAAAGGATATACGTAGATAATGGGAAAGGAAAAGGGACCAACAATGTTCAAAGGTCTTTAAGTAGTTTAAATATTCGTCTAACTAAAATATATTTTCAAACGTCCAAAAATAGTTCTCGATGTTAATACAAATGTTATGTTCAATTCATCTTATCCGAATCGATGATTGATTGTACTGACTCTAGTTTTGTATTGTTGCAGCACCAGCTACAGACAGTTCCGCTTGTCTATGCGCGCATAGGATGGAAAAATAAAAATATTATCATTTCATGTAAAACACTCTGACCTCTCTTTCTCTCTCAGTAATTTACATGCCTCACTAGCGCCAGTCTTGTACAATTGGGTCTGTATTGTTTGTGGCTGCATTTTATGATGCTTTTTGTGCAGTTTGACGTAAAGCAGCTTTGAACAGCTCCATCCACTTTGGATTTCGTTCTTCTGCTAAAGTGGATTTTTAAAGATTTTTTTATGTAAGTGGCACAGTTCGTGGTCGCCTTCTGTTGCTTAGATTCCCAAGTAAACTAAACGTGGACGAGGTTCAGATCTGAAGCGGTGATCGCAGACAATCTGTATGCAACTGTTACGCGTTGCTTCGGCTATGTCATACCAAGGATCACCATATTCGGGCCCGGGTGATGAGTACGACTTCGAAGACGATGGGTACGATGATCTGGATGAGTACAGGGATCAGGAAGACACTTTACCACCGCCGCCAGTGGACGACAGCGACGAGGGTGAGTTTTGTTTACGAACGCCTCAGCGACCTGTTTTGGCTCCATAATTCGGTCATTATCACCCAAACCTGTTCAAATCATTAATCTCGTTTTTATCAGTACATAAATACACTGATATTTCAATTCGTTGAGGTTATAATATTATCTAGCCATTGTCTTCCCGCCTAATTTAGTGTTAACCTGTTTGATGACGTAATTTTATGTATACGCCACTTTCACCATAGGCTGGTTGAGAATTTAGGACGCTACACACCGTAAACATGATGCTATATAGCTTCACTGAGACTCATGTCTTCTCAATGCCCAGTATTGATGAAAAGCCTGAAATCCATGCACAGCTGGTATTTTTTATCTGGTCCTCTTGCCCTTAATCTAATTGTCATTCAGTAATGCTACCCTTTGCATATTTTTACCCTTGTGAAATTCTTACTTGAAGGCAATAGATCTTAGTTCTGTTTCCACAGTTAATTCACAAATGGCATTGTGCTACCAATCACTGCAATTTTTAAGCATTCAAGATCTTAGTATTTGAATTGAAACCTCTCATAATTTCAGCAACATTAAATGAAATTATTCAAATTAATTAGTTGCCTAGTAGTAGTATTTTAGATGACATCCAGGCTTATAGCACCAAAACAAATAATGTGAAATATGTGGTGGGGTTCTAAAGTTATCATCTTTAATTCCACAAGTAGCAATTTTGTTTATGAATCTGTTTTTGGCACAGTTACAAGACAAAGTACAATAAATATGCACCTGCATAATATAGCAACCCTGCACAATTTGCAAATTGAAGTTTTGCATTTAACAAATGGGTAAGAGACATCACATACTAAAATAAAGAGGTATTTACTGGCCCCCCTGTGGAACCCTGGAAAATTGATCACCTTGACACAGGTCACAGGCCACAGGGCCTTAAATGTCAGTTCTGTTTGCAAAATTCCTTACATTTGTAAAGATAACAAAACACACGGAATACATGTCTGTTCTGGGTTCTCTATCTTTTACCGTTTTTGTGATCAGCACTAGTCGGCAAGATTACCTAATTTAACCTTTCTAGACTTCTTGTTGTGTTTCTTGAAGTCATAAGTCCATGTCAACAAGGCTCAGACTCTTGAAGCGCTCAGAGTATCACTCAGGTATAGTATAGGTTTCAAGCATAGGGGGGTTTTTTATTGCTAAATTTCTAGAAGGTTTTCACATAAAAAACTATTTAAAAAAATCAACATCCTCTTATTTTACACTAGAAAAAAGTTCACAATCAACCATTTAAACACCTATTTAAACAAGTACTATTAAAATCAGTTCTTTTGAACCTTACCACAGACAGTTTAAAGATGATTAATAGTCTTAGAATAGCCATTACCAAACAGTATACAAACATTTAATATAAAATAAAATTGAATAAAATATAATAGGGCTAACTACTTCAGCTCCTAGTTGAGTACACATTTTGCTGGGTTGATACACACATCAAAACTGTCTAGGGATATCATAGGGATATCATTTTTCAAATATTTCATAAAGTTAAGTTTGTTTACAGGTTGAGCATTATCTTAGAATAATGCGAGGACAGAGGCATAAGATAAAGGTTAAGAATATTACGATAAAAAAACGTTGAACGTGATTTTGCTAAAATGTTGACACCTTTTAAAAGAAAAATCTGTCTTTTTTTAACGTCCTTACGATTGTACAATTATGCTACTACAATGAATTTCCTTATACAATCTGAAAGGGCAGATATAGCAGTTTATGTGTTCTAAAAATTTCTATGTTGGTATCAATATTTTAATTTTTACAGCCTCCCAAATAGCTATACTTTGGATGAAAATGCTTGAGATATCCCTAGACACTTTTGAGCAGTGTATTTTACCTCTAGTATTCTCCAGATTTTTGTTTTATACAGCTTGTTGTTGATTATAGGTCTTTTCTAAAGAGTTCCTACACAATCTTCTCTTATGACCGGTCTGGACCAGTTATTTTACTTTACTCTGCTATTTTTGCATCATCTTTACTCTTCTTGCTGTCCCTTGAGACCATTATGCTCTTTTTTTTGCCTTATTTGCTTGGTTTCTTAAACTTAAATATGTAGGCATACCCAATTTATTTTCTTAGCAGATTGCCAGCAACAAATCAATCAGCAAATTAAAATTTGTGCTCATTAATATTTTTGCATTTTATGGAATAGGTACTTACACAAAACTAATGTATTCTTTCTAGATACTGAAGAAGCCAGTGAAACAGATGTGCCCAAGGCTGATGAGCCACTTGAAGTCAAAGAACAGTAAGTACATGTTGCTTATGTTTTAAGTAAACTCAACTATCACTGCACTGGACCAATAGTAACCATATAATTAATTATAGACTTTGACACACAAAATTAAAATCTGCAGAGTTGTATTTTATTTGTTTAATTCATTCTGTCTAACTATTTGAAAATCACCCCTAACAGCCAGTTAATTCATATGATTACAGGATGTACCAAGATAAGCTAGCCAACCTCAAGAAGCAGCTGCAACAGCTGGAGGACGGCATCCACGTGGAGTTTCTGCGACGGGTGAAGAGGTTGGAGCACCAGCTGCATGAGAGGCTCCGGCTCAACAGGATATACAAGTAAGATGAGATAAGATAAACTTCATTGCACAAAGAAAAGAAATAACATAACAATGCTTAGATATTTGGAATGTGTTTGTAGATATTTGGATAAGACCTAAGATAGATGCATAGTGATATTTCGATCAACCAGTTTCTGAATTTATTAGCTCAACGTATTTTGTCTTCCACTTGTTTACCAGGCAAGAGGGTCAGCAGAAAGCCCCTGACACTTAAATAATGTGCCCAAGGTCCCCCCGGGGGCCCAAGACACGTCCTTGGGCGTTACTGGGAGACTGCATTCGGACTAACGTAATCATCATAATTATCAACAGTCGCATGACGTCCACTTGAACATAGGGCCTATAGATTTCATTCACCGAAATTTTGCGACCTTCAAACAGATAAAGAACCACTCAGCTAGCCCAACGTTCATTTATCAATTGTTAGCCTTAAAATACTTCTCACAAAACTCAGGTTTATGCTCTGTAAATGAAAAGCTGTCATGCAATATCCGTTTTAAAATTGCATTTGTCCTCAGAGATCACATGTACGATGTGGTGGAGAGGGAGTACATAGCAGAAAAGAAGGCAGCGGCAAAGGAGTTTGAAGAGAAGAAAATAGAACTGCGAGAGAACCTTTTAAATGACTTTGAGGATAAGAGGAAGATGATTGAAAGCGAGAGGCATAGCATGGAGTTGAATGGAGACTCCATGGAGGTCAATATTAATTTTATGAATATACTTGTTTTTAGTGAATTTAGTTTTGTATTTTAAACAACATCTTGTTAGTTGGACTTTGAGAAACTGCAGCTCTTTGTAATAGATCTGTAATGTCATCACCACTCACTTGATACTAATAAGATGTTGACAAACCAATACAAGCAAATTTTTTTTAAAGTTTTTTTTTCCGAACTCACTCACTCGAATCGGCTTGATTTGTTTTTGACTTGGCTGGATTTGGTTCCGATTCAGCTCGACTCGTTTGCAGTGCGGCTGCACAACCCGACTCGACTTCATATGAATAATAAGTAGTAGCCACTAGTCTTATTGGAATAAGTCAAATGATTTGTCCATTTGAATGGTTTTGTTAGTATTATTTAATGTAACATGGCTAGGAAGTGGTATCTAACAACTAATGGGCACGTCTCCTCCAGGTGAAGCCAGTAATGAAGCGCATCCTGCGCCGGCGCGCCAACGAGCCTGCGCCCGCGCCGGAGAAGCGCCGCAAGCCGCTGGCGACTACCCTCACTTTCCAGTTAGACGAGCGCGACATCGACGCGGACCTGCGCGCCATCTCGCGGCATTCCCCACCCCCCGCGCGCCTTGCTGCGTCAACACTTGCCTCGCAGCCGAGGAAACATCGCAGCTCCACCAGCTGTGAGTATTAACGACATTGGTTGAAGGTGAAGCCACACAGCGGGCGCGGTGACTACCCTCACGTTCCAACTAGGCGAGCGCGACATCGACGCGGACCTGCGCGCCATCTCGCGGCACTCCCCGCCCCCCGCGCGCCTTGCTGCGTCAACACTCGCCTCGCAGCCCAGGAAGCATCGCAGCTCCACCAGCTGTGAGTATTAATCCTTCAAGTGTCGGAGACATACGAGCTGTCAGGCGCGTCGTCGCCGAATCTTACTAAAATGACGGTAGATCGTTGCGCGTCATTATTTGGCACCAAAACAGCCCAAATGCCAATGGCCAAAATGGTTATTTTTTTAGCGCGAAAGTCATAATTATACTAGGCTTTGCCGCTTGGTACTGCTGCAATTTCCTGATGAGCTAAATCAGCTCCTCCGACGCTCCAGGGGATAACAACATAGGTTAAAGGTCAAGCCACACAGCGGGCGCGGTGACTACCCTCACATTCCAACTAGATGAGCGCGACATCGACGCGGACCTGCGCGCCATCTCGCGGCACTCCCCGCCGCCCGCGCGTCTCGCCGCCTCAACCCTCGCCTCGCAGCCCAGGAAGCATCGCAGCTCCACCAGCTGTGAGTATTAACGACATAAGTTGAAGGTCAAGCCACACAGCGGGCGCGGCGACTACCCTCACGTTCCAGCGAGACGAGCGCGACATCGACGCCGACCTGCGCGCCATCTCGCGGCATTCCCCGCCCCCCGCGCGCCTCGCCGCTTCAACACTCGCCTCGCAGCCCAGGAAGCATCGCAGCTCCACCAGCTGTGAGTATTAACGACATAGGTTGAAGGTCAAGCCACACAGCGGGCGCGGCGACTACCCTCACATTCCAGCTGGACGAGCGCGACATCGACGCGTCAACACTCGCCTCGCAGCCCAGGAAGCATCGCAGCTCCACCAGCTGTGAGTATTAACGACATAGGTTAAAGGGCAAGCCACACAGCGGGCGCGGCGACTGCCCTCACGTTCTAACTAGCTGCTTCAACACTCGCCTCGCAGCCCAGGAAACATCGCAGCTCCACCAGCTGTGAGTATTAACGGCTTAGGTTAAAGGTCAAGCCACACAGCGGGCGCGGCGACTACCCTCACGTTCCAACTAACTGCTTCAGCCCTCGCCTCGCAGCCCAGGAAACATCGCAGCTCCACCAGCTGTGAGTATTAACGACATAGGTTGAAGGTCAAGCCACACAGCGGGCGCGGCGACTACCCTCACGTTCCAACTGGACGAGCGCGACATCGCCGCGTCAACACTCGCCTCGCAGCCGAGGAAGCATCGCAGCTCTACCAGCTGTGAGTATACTTATTAAAATACATAGGTACATATATAAATGGCCCATATAATACGTCCCACTGCTGGGCACAGGCCATGAGGTGGAACGAGCCATACTACTACACGCAGGTTCAGTGCGGATTGTTGGAGGGGAGTAAGGTTAGTGAGCAACCTTAATATCAGATGTTATCAAGCCACCCTAAGGCCTCCGACTAGGCTTAATGACTGACATCAAGCGACGTCTAGACCAACAGCTTAACGTGCCTTCCGAAGCACGGAGATGCCCGAAAAATAGATCACTAAATTTCGGTCGGGTGGTCACCCATACCATTACCGATCCGGCGTGTGTTGCTTTACAACGGCTATTGGTACTGATCCACTGTCACAACTGCACCACGGGCACCTGGACTTGGCAGGATGCTGTGAGTGTGCATACGTCGTCTCAAGAAGTGGTACCAAGTGTCGAAATTCTGATTGCAAGCAGAACAAATCATGATTTTTGAAAAAAAAACGCAGAAAATTAAACTCAGTGGATTATAAATAGTTGAGTTGTTCTACTTATATTTTTCGTGACAAGCAAAAATTCGGGTCTAAACTCTTTTTCTGGTCTTCAAAACTCACAATTTATTTGTGTGGTTGCAGGCGAGTCCCCAGTGCGCGAGAGTAACGAGACGACGGAGACGCGGGTGGAAGACGGGAAGCTGCTGTACGAAAGGCGGTGGTTCCACCGCGGGCAGAGCGTCTACGTGGAGGGAAGAGAGGTGCCTTGCTTCCCCGGTCATATACACGCCATCACTGATGAGGCGGTAAGAATGCTCTTTTAATCTCTCATAGGATACGGTCCGAGATGCAATTTTAGCAGTGCTGACTGGGAATAAAATTACGACTATAGTGCTCACAGCGTTGTCAGCGTCAAAATGATATGGCGTGCTATCCAGACGTGGAACGCTATCCAAGCGCATGTGTTCCATTCTTCCTATAATCCCGGCTTTTTATTAACGGGGCGTGAAAAGGCATTTAAAAGCAGGCCTTCAAGATGGGATTGACCAGCTCAGTAGTACCTGTATTACTGTACTTGTCAACGCCAGATCTGGACCTCACTGCTGGTTTCCATCAGGGTGGGAGAAGAAGCAGTGAGATCATTTTTAAAAGCATAATGTAAAATAAATAAATGAAAACTGCTAAACATACTTGGATACTCTGTGAATTCATACAAAATCTGTTTCCTATGTTTATAATGTACATAGGAAATATTATTTAGACCAATACGATCGGACATGACCACATGATTTTTGTACTGTGGCGTAGTAGTCAACTTCTTAACCATAACACCACATCGGTCGTCAAACATGTGTCTAAAAACAGTTTAATTTGTTCCAGATATGGGTGAAGCGGCCAAACCTAGAGCGCTTCAGGATATACATATCTCAGTTAGCGCGAGGCAAAGTGACAATAAAGAGACGCGCGTCATAGACTTGTAAATAGTTAGTGTATTAGTGAGTGCGCGTACGTAGTACTAACGCTAGGGAGTGGGTGGTGACGCCGTCTGCAGGCCGGCCCGGATGGAGTGAACTCGAAAGGTTGCTAGATTTTATTTTGATGTGGATTATTATTTTATTAGTAATTTATTAATCAATCAGTGGTAACATTTTCAACAAATGCTGGTAGTATTTAAGACCAATTGGTTTTAGTAACAATTTAGACCATTTGGTGGTACAATCGAATTACATGACGAGGCCCAGAACATAAACTGGATATTTGGAAAGACTTCAGCAAACAATTTCTTGCCATTGTTTAGGAACTGGTCGGTACAAGGGCAGATTTAATAGTGACTGCTACTATAGTTATTGTTTGTGACGATAGTTAATTTCTTTGCATGAAAAGAACAAATGAAAGTCTGTTTAACAACTTTTGCAGAAAAATACCAATCGAGAAATTACATGGTAGAAAAAATATTTAATAATAGTCCCCATTGACTTATAATTCGCCTTTTGATAGGTGATGGCGCCGTGGCCGCCGCTGCTTCGCTCGCCAGGGCCGGCGCTGGGTACAACTGTGTCCTATTAGGTAAAACTGATCCCCACTGGGTACAACTGTTCCCTACCGAGTACAACTGTGTCTTATTGGTTACAACTGTACCATAATGGGTACAACTGTTTCCGCCTGGTTACTACTGTATCTTACTGGGTTCAGCTGTGCCCTACTGGGTGCAAGTGTGTACAGGATACAATGCAATATGTATTTTGTCTTCGGAGCTTACTTGTGACATGAGAATTTATGAAGTATGCGTATGTAGATTATATTTATGACTCATTTAGATCTTCGTCAAGGTGTTTTCACCTTTAGTTTTATGTATTGTTCAATCAGGTTCTTTGACGAGGCTCTTTTGTACAGAATATTTTTAAAAGATTTTTTTAAATTGTGTGTATTTTTTTTTCATCAAATAATTCTGCGCCAAGCTCTCAAGCTGTGAATATATTTCCCTTTTTTATCGTTCTCAGTCTTTGCCTTTATTTGACAAAAATGTATTAAAATGGCGATAGCATTTCTAATGATCTCCTATTGTAACTTTATTTAATTTTTCAAATAATTCAAATGAGATGCAATGAAATGAGATATTGTTTTTTCATGATTGATAATTCTTATCTTTTGAAATTCATAAACTAACTTCGGTCAAATTTTTTTTCTTTCTGTGTCACTGTGAAATAATTCTTGTAGCGCAAACAATCCTGCTGAATGAAATGAACAGACAGAATTGGTGTTAAGGCCTTTTCTCTGAGTCTTAGTGCTCAATAATAGATTCAAACTCAAGCATAGATTCATAGATTAAAGTCTGACATGGGTTAATTCTCAATAATCTGCCAAATACCATGCTTGTTATTTCAGAATACAGGCTCTAGTGTTTTACACTATCTGCTGTGTTGATAAGATGCCTCAAGCTCGTAGAATAAAGTAAACATTCGAAAAATCATTTTATTTCGTAATTGCGTTAAATCCTACAGCAAATTCAAATCAATCATTGTCCTTTAATCAATCGAAAACAAATTTTTAACTAATGATGCCTTTCTACTCAAAGCGATTTGACCCCAAACTAAGCACAGCTTTGGATCTCAGACATCAAACATTTATAGCCACATATTTTAAAATTATTAATATTGGAAAGGTATAAACACTACAATGATTGACCACAGGAAGGACAAATAACTAGAAACAGTTTGCTAACCTTTGTTCTTGCTCTCATAAAAACTGGCCCATGCGATTGATTGTTAGTGTAGGACAAAGCGCACATAATCGTGCTATTGTAAAGTGCGTCCAATAGTAAAGTGTAATTGAGTTGGTAACCTACGAGCTTTTAAGAACGTTATTCCTGAGGCCTGAGGGTTTAACATACGTTTTCGCTTACTCAGCCGCTAGCTTTTGCGTAAATACTTGGCAGTCTAGAATATCATGCAGTGCCCCTAGTAACAGAACTAATCCCTCACAAATAATTTACCCAGACACTAGCAAAAACGAAATCGGTTGGTTTTATTCACTCTGGTTACGTCACAAATGAAATTAATATGAAAGAGAGCCAAGTCTTGTGACAACGGATCATTCGTACGAATACAGTATTTAATTGTAAATATGTAAATGAATGATGTTACATACCAATCTGTATGTAGATGAAGTGATTTTTAACAAGTATTCCAAAAGATTAAATCTATAATATTTGTATTTTGAAGGCTCAATTAGACAATGGCAACTTTTAAAGATATTTAATAATGTATTTTAAGATTATAAATCCCTTGAATGTCTAAAACTGGACTCCAACTAGTCATAGCTGATTATAATACCTCAATGACTCAGTGATAAAAGCTCTCAGCCCGAAATGTCCGGGGTTTCATTCCACCGTGTCACTAATTGTTTTCCTGATATCTCTAACAAAAATGAATCAAATAAACCAAAATCATTTGACCAGACACTATAGTCTAACTAATCTAAGAAATACATTTGGACAGCTGCCAGTGTCATTAAAAATTAAACTTTAGGCAATGCTGATAGGGTTCAAGTTCTATGTGAGACTCAAAATAATTGTCATTGGAAATTGTACTTCACTTCAATTCATTGAATTGAAGCAAACTGGCAGCTGTCAAAATACCTTTCTTAGATTAGTGGGACTATAAGCAGTAGTGTTATTCTCAATATACACTCCACTTCACGCTTCACTACACTTAGATTTTGGCCACCTGGCCTTCTTTAAAACTCAAAACCTTCGCGACTGTGAAAGATATGATTCACTCAAAAACAGATACAGAATGTTTGTCATGTGTAGGGTCGAACCCATGATCTTATGCGCTATAGGCATTGGGCTATCTTGCCACTGTTGGTTTCGGTATGCGATTACTAACCCGTGTTTGACAAGCAATGTGATGCCTGTGCCCAGCTGTGGTTTATAAAGGTTGATGTTTGGTATTGAGGCTACTTTTAAAAAACCGTTTAACTAAAGTGTCCCACTAATCTAAGAAATAAAGTTTGATAGCTGCCAGTGTCATTGGAAGACGTACTTCAATCCAATAGAAATACGATCCGTGAGCTGTGGCTTGACTCTTGAGCCTGACAGAACCCTTGAACCCTTTTAACATTGCACAAAGGTTAAATTTCAATGACACTGGCAGCTGTCAAAATGTATTTCTAAGATTAGTTGGACTGTAAAAGATTAGTCTTTTGGAAAACTATTTTTGACTGTCCAGTCTGTTTCAGATTATATTTTAACTTGTGATTATTGTGCGAATGTGTTGTAAATATGTAAATGGTTGTTTTTACGAATGTAATAGATGATATTGAGAAAGATCTTTTTAATTACACAATGTATTATAAGAATTCTGTGTTTTATTGTCCGAATTATTGTGTGTTTGTTTTGGTGAGAATAATTTAAGTAGGTATCGTTTGTAGTTATAAGGCGTTCGTTGTTGATTGTTGGAAATGGGGTCCCTTTTCCCTTATATAAACCTAAAAGAAAGTGGAATCCTAAAAAAACACATGTGATGGGTTTTGAAGTAAGTATTTTGTACAATTACGAGTAAATAGGATGCAGACTCAGAATCAGAGTTAAATGCCTGTAAAAGGTTGGCTACGGTGTAGATTTGCTTCCATTTAATTAGTGCATCCATTTAGACCGTTCGAACAAAAATCAAATGTTTAGTAACAATTCCTCTTTTTTGGTTTGGTACGCGATCTCAAATCGATGAACAGGGGAAGAAGAAAATAAGAAAGAATGAATATAAATAAAGTAACAGTGCGGACAACATCAAGACAGGCCTTTACTTGGACTTTGACTTAGGTGCAGCAAAATTACAGTTTGACACAATGTGACAGATTTCCTAGAAAACCTTGTCGTTTTTCTTCATTTTGCCTAAATCCTACACAGATTTTCTTTAACAACCTGTCATGTTCTGTCAAATTAACGGTCATTTAACTGCACCTAATTAACGTCCGAGTATAGGTACGTACACGAATGATAGAAAAGAAAACATACACTAAGCAACATTGTCGTTTCTACCCGGTCACTCCTTAACATAACATAGGTCCCTCACGAACATATTCCTAAAGGGTTAGTCGGAGGCACACTGATTGTTGCCGTCATTCATGGTGAACGGAACGGTTTACCCTTGTTTGATCGAACAACGTTTCGTCGAATTTCAGTTGGTCGAATTTCAGTTGGTCGAATTATTCATTTGACCGAATATTTAATTGGTAAATTTTCATTTGATGTAATTATTTGTTTGACCGAATTTCATTTGAACTAATTTCATATTATCGAATTTGGTCACTGCCCTATACTATAGTTTGGGCGGAACCGACTCGGTTAGATTAGGTTAGAAGGTTTAAGGCGGGAGCGAAGCGGAGCGTAGCTCCCGCCTTAAGCCTTCGTGGTTATTTTTTTTTTTAAACCCAAAAAAACGACTTGCCTCATTACATGCTGCTTGGCATGTTATACCATCTGAAAATTACATCAAATGAACATTCTACCTTTTGATCATTAGTGCAAACGTTGTTATAGCAAATAAACATTCGACGAACTGAAAATTCTATCAAATAAACATTCGACGAACTGAAAATTCGATCAAATAAACATTCGACGAACTGAAAATTCGATCAAATGATATTATACAAAGTGATGATTTTCTCAAACGTTGTTCGACCAACTGAAATTCGACGAAACGTTGTTCGATCAAACAAGGGTAAACCGAACGGAACATCCAGAAACCCCCCAACCCCCAGAGTATCTCACTCTAGACATCAATATTTGTAGATTTTTAAAAAATCTCTTGTAAATTACTTATTTGCATATTTTACCAATGTTTCATTTGTTATTACCAGAATAATTTCTAAGAATAAAAAAACTTATCTAAAAAAGCTGTAACTTAAGCACCATTATCGGAAAATATTATCTATGCGTAGATATACCTATACAAAGTAGGTATTTACTGGCCGAAGACCTTTATGTTTTTATTATTATAGTCTGTTGAGAAGGGACATAAATAACTAAGAACATGTTGTAGTTTCGAGCACAAAAGCACATAAAGCGGTCATTATAAGTTGATCATTTGCATAAAAGTTTTCACCTTTGGCTCAACGAGTGACAGAATTACTAATATTAACATTCTGAATTATTCAAATCTGATTTCAATGGCTTTGTCGAGCTTACGCGTAATGGTATGGTGTTAGTATGCAGATTTAGATCTTGGTCGGGTCATGTTGAAAAGCTTACTGTTCTAAATTGAACTTAATTAAATTTCCCGGTTTGACGGACGTATTCTGCCACCCTGCACCCTGAACTTCGAAAGTCGGACAAGCGAATTTGAAGAAAGTTTTCTTTTTGACATTCTCTCAACCACAAGAACGGTAGCGGCGCGACTGTGGCCGTGGGAAGATCTAAGCCGCATAGGATTCGAAATTATTTCCATACGAATAAGGGAGAATACAAATTCAAGTTGAAGTGAAGAGATGTAGAAGTGAGCGTGTTCACTCGAGGGAGATCGAAACGATGAAACGTTGTTTGCAAAAATCTCTATTATGAGTTTCTATGAAATATTGGTCCCACTACCCGCCTTCCAATAGGGATTCAACTGGGAAGCAATTTCCCAGCTGAATAAAAGTAACGATGACGCCCAGTCGTCCTGTGAGACAAAAAATTGCTTGATTCCCACAAATGGCATATTATGTTTGATTGTCCAATCAAGATTATTTATCTTATCTCATAGTTTTGAACAGAAAGTTGTTGAAGCTTTGCTGTATTTGCATGTGAACATTTTAATTTGCCCACCAGGTGTTAAGCTCCAGCCGGAAGTGACAGCCCTTGACTCATTGGCTGTGGATACCGGGAACCTGAAAACGAATAACCCAGGGTGATTCCTGTAACTGGGAAGATAAACGTAGCTGCACTCACTATTTTGGGTAAGTGCTTAAAACCATCGCATTTTTTTATAAATGGCCTGTAGGGTCCACGTCATCCCAGGCTACCCATTTCCTGTCAGACCTACCAAACCTCTTCGGACCGCGGTGTGAATTGCCAAAGAGCTCTTTTTGAATGGGTCTGAACTGCTCGTGGTGTGGAATGACCCAGAACCCAAACGAGAAGCCTGATGTGCTGTTGACTTTTCGAGCAAGAGTAGCACACAAATAGGATCGTCTACTATGACAGTTTTCATGCAATTGTATGCACTTTTGCCTTAACGGAAAAATAAAAAACTTGGTATAGCAAAAGCGTTCACATTGCGGCTTCAATTTGGTGACCTATTTTAAAATAACAAAAATAAACATCATTAAGGAGGCTCAGCACTTCTAGCAGCAATCCGTTTCAGTAGAACAGTAGGTTATTAGTCCGTAATTAACTTAATTTCTTAGATATTTCTTGTGATTCAAAATTACTTAAGATAACATTTTTAAAATCGCTTACTCATACGATAATGAATTTCTGCACGTTTTGTGTAACGTGAAAGGAAGAAGACTGGCCTCAGATTCCGAACCCTGTGGTCGAATGATTCGGTAAAGGATCAAGCCCAAGAATTGTACTTACATTTATGTTTGTAACCTCTTTGATTTCGAATTTAGCGAAACGGTTCTTCTCGGTTTAAGTAGATTCAATAATCATTTTAAAGGTTACCGTCGGCACATCTGATTGTCATGGCTTATAAGACAGGCTGCGACAGGGTCTATTGTCACGCCTACGCCCAGTGTCACGTGACGCATGCATCAACCATCACACACCTTCCTCGCCTCAAGTACAGCTAGCTAAATGATAATGATGTTACTGCGTCATGATGATTAGCCATAAAAACTCAGGAGTTCGTAGGTTGATGGCACCTTTTTTTATAACGTGGCGAAACTTAGACACCTCGCTATGTTGGACTCTTACTGACTAGAACCTTTCAACCTCTGCATTTCGGAGGTGACATGGCATTTCAGTGTCACGGGGGGTGTCTCTAGCCGGGGAAATGTATTTCTGCCACAAAAGCTACTGGATTTCTTCATCCTTGTTAACCCGACCCCATCAGGGTTTAATGCCTGAAAAATATCTCCCACAATTTCTGGAGCCCTAGGAACCCTTAGAAAAATCGTCGTTCTTTATGAACATTTAACAGGTTCAAAACCTGTAGAACCCTGTGAATACGTTGGCAACCTTGCAAAATGCGTTGCCGATGAGTGCAATAATAAATAGTTGAATGCGCGTATCTGTGTATTTTATCGCGTCCGACTGTACATACTTATTTAACGCCGCGCGCGCAGCTATGCGGATCGCTTTAATTTCTTTTAAATATTTCTGAGCGATTTATTGTTTCTTTCAAGCAACGCGATTACGGAAGATTTCAATTTGGTGCGTCCTCACTGTAATTTTATGAAGAAATTTTATAATGGGATTGTTTTTGTGAGAGAGGGAGGTATGAAGGAATCGTCTGTAAACTGCTAGTGTTATTTTTTAATATTTTCGCAAAACTCAAAGCAAATGGTAGACAAACTATGGATTGACTTTATCTACCTGATATCACATTCTTTTTTGAGAGTTCCGTTCCATTATACAGGTACTTACCAAGTGCTTTTCTGCTTATCCTAATTGTTGCCCAGTAGAGAATGCTTTATTAGCATGATAGTCTGCCATTTAGGTACCAAATAAATAAAACGCATGGTACCTAAGTCATTTTGCAATAAATAACAATAACTCCCATATTAGCCGATAAAAATGTATTGTACAGTTCAATAAGTGTTTTTTTTGAAAGCGTCAAAAATGTTTTACACAAACTAACAAAAACATTTTGATTTTAACAGTTCTTTCGAACTTCTGTAATACTGTATGTTATGAGGTAATGTAAAAACGGTTGATAGCACATTATTGAAGAATTCTTCAACACACGCTAAGTTACACAGTAGGGTTTCTGTATGCAAAAATATAAAAATACTTATGGTTTTATAATCAGAAAATACCGCTACAAACGGGGCATAACGTACTGTTAGTACTTTCTTACTGCATTATTCGGGGGCTGTAGACTTATTTAAAATTGAAGATTGATGATTCCTTTACGTTCTTGTTTTACGATCCATAGTTTGAAGATACGTTACAAGTAGCGAGTTTATTACACGTTACCACGTTACCGTGACGTTACATTCCATACTCTCAACTATATCCCAAACGGGGTACTCAGAGGACCACTGATTGTTGCCGTCATGATAAACGGAACATGCAGAAGCCCACATTTTGCCGAGCGATTGAACCTAATAACGTGACAAGGGGTTAAGCCTAATTTGAATAAAGGGGAAGAAGGGCCTGGAATGGAAGCGTAGATTATCTGTTCGTATGTCCCTGTCATCAAAATTGTACTAAGTCCAAATTTTTGCTGCCCTAGGAACCATGAACATAATTATGTGATAGGTATACTCAGTGCCACTTCGACTGGGTAGCTTATTCGCTTGGTTACGTTGAGTTCTTCTGCAGATTTCCTCATTTCTTATTCGATGTCAAAGCATAGTCATATCTTTAGCTTGTCTATTAAGCCTATAGTGAGAGACAAAGATTCAAATTTAGGTATACGTTGCTGATTCACTGATGGATACACGTGTTATTGACAAGTTATGCACTTTTCCTACCATTTGAAATGTTTTATTCAGTGGTCCCTAGTCTTGCATGATATGATATGATACCCTAACTTGTATACGGGTTTTCAAACGTACCTCCTTCTAAAATTTTCAAAAGTATATAGGGAGTGTTATATGTTAACTAGCTCAAAAAATAAAAGATCATTTGAATAAATTAGAATAAATCAATGTTAGCAGAGGTGTTTATAGTGTTGAAATCTACCAAATGTCGTTAATTGAAGAAACTGGCAGAGCTAGTTAATAATAGATGTTTTATAGGCTGTTTTAGTTAAGTTAAAAATAGTTTAGTGGTTAGAATAAAACGCAAACAAAAAGTTCCGATTTCCGAATGATTGCTATTACATTGGAGTTCCAAATAGATTTTAAAAGCGCGCAAACGTATGAAGTGATATATTTTTCACTAACGTTGTTTGTTTTTCTCGTTTCTTGGACTCTTTCTCTCCTTGGTCGATTCCAGTAATCATTAAAAAAATGTTTGTCCTGTCCATTTGTCTAATCACACTTTAACATGTAGGTATGGCACGGAAACCACCAAAATCCATGTACAGTTACGTGGATGGACAAAGTCAATTTATAAGTCGATGTCCTGCGGCTGCGGCCAGTCTCGCAGAGCCGCGCGGCGTCCGCTCATTCAAAACTTCGCCACCGATGCGACAACCGCTCCCAAAATACTTCCAATCGAGCATTTTCAAAAAATCGATTTCGGCACCGACCGCCATCGCTATTCGACTCACGCGCAGCGCCTAGGTCGTCGCGCGACGCGCCACTGACACATTTCTGCGGTTACGCGCTATTTGAATTCAGAATAGTTTTTTTTCGAAACCGTGATTTCGTATATTGTTGTGCCAGCACCACGTGCGTGAAAAATTTGTGCATACCCAACTGAAAACTTTTTGTGGACTTAGCTGTTAACGGTAAGTTTTGGAAATTCTTATCAAATTTAATTGTTTAAGTCTTAGTTATGAATTGAGTGTTTGGGCAAGCTTTTTCAACTTCGAATGGCATATTTTTTTTCATTAATTGCACTTATTGTTGAAGTAAGCACTACAAAAGTTTCAGCACTTGCACGCAAGCCAGCAAACTTTTTCACTCTGGCCTACCTGCCTGTGCACTAGTGTACGTTAAACTTTTTATTTAGCTAATACAAGACAAAAATATATAAATAATTGTGATTTTCATATTAACATAGTTCCGTACTATTTCTTTGTAAGGCAACATACAAAGGGATACCTAAACAGTATTTTTTTTGACAAAAAGTCAAGCAATTTTCGGACTATCAAAATACGTCTCATACGTAAAAGCTATGATCAAATAAGCCCATATCTACTTAACAAGGAAATCGGCTACCTAACGTATCCTTCTTATTTTAGAAAGGGCCAAGGACGTTGAGAATATTTATAAATAATAATCGGTTTTTAATACTTAATTATAGATTCCACAATATGCCTTAATTGTCCAGCGTAATTGCAGCGTGATCGCATGCCATTATTTTTTGATTTTTTCGTCTGCTGCTTCTGTGGCTAATAAAAGCGTAAACATATCAAAAGCAATCTGTTAACAAAGGAAGGACTCTCGAATTGACAAACAGAGTAGAACCGGTCATGTTAACAACGTAGGTACCAACGGGCATATAGTGGCTGACATTTGCGATTAAAAAAAGATGACAGGCGAACGGACACCTTCTGTGACGCGACTCCCATCGGCCGGCATAATTTCACGCTTATTATTTCGGCTAGGTGCAATTATATCATTACAGGAAGTTTTGGGCTAAGTTTTAAGTCATCAAGGGTGAACCACTGTCTCTTACAGCTGGAAAACCTACGCAGCTTCTTGCACTAACGCTAATATCGTCCAATGTAATGTTCAGTCAACAGCACATCAGGTTATACCTTTTCCGTTTTTTCTCTCGCTCTTGCCAAATGTCATTTCTTTGCAATAAAGCAAGGAGGACTGACCGGAAATGGGTAGAGTGATGTGTTTTCGGTACAGCCAGCATCAAACATACAGTGTGATCAAATATTCTAATGAAGTGTGTAGTTCAGGAAATGGATATCATTCGTCTGAATGCCCATATTTCGAACACTTCCATTTGTTCACTACAATAGATGAGCAAACACCAATTCACCATGTAGCTGACTGCATGAATGGCAATCACAAGCCAGAGCAAAAGCTGTGTCACCAAAATCGTAATACTCCTTGTTTGCGCTGTTTATGTTGCCTTTAATTTCCACTGAGCATTCTTATCTCTGAGGCGGTTTCACTAAAGACAGTACCTGCAGTCGGCATCAGGAACATGTGTTCTTTCATAATGGCCAAAATTGACTGTACAGTTGAAGCATTTTTTTACTACAAAGAAAGTGTCGTATGTTGTTTGTAGAGTCACTAAAATAGAAATAGAAGACTATTAATTTTGGATAATGTGTAATAATGTAGTGGTTTTTCTCTAATATTAAAGATTTATTCACACATTACTATGTAGAGGGTCTACCTGAACACAACAATGACTCTATCATCCATTCAGAAATTAACCGAGAAGGCGCGACGCCCCCGTCTAGAAATACCGCTACTTATAAACATTTATCTTATTTATTTAATTCTAATAAGATTTCTGCTTAGGCATTAAATCTAATTTTGAATTTTTATTGCTTATCAATATCATAAATACATAATTTACGACCAAAACCTAACGGAGTTTCTGGAGTGACTAGTTTTGGTAGGCTAATTTTATTTAACTTTGCATTTGAAATATTGTCATAATCTCAATCAGTGGCCTGATTACTTTAATAGGCACGTGAATACATTATCTTTTATTTTAATTTTCACAAAATTATCCTCTCTCCAGGCTTTGCACCATAGCGGAACGAGGGGGCTAGGTGGCGGTACGAATAAGCCACTTTCAGGTTATTCGGACCCGTCCATACGCTTCCCCGACCCACTAGGAAAATCAAACTATTCATGAATTCATTAGTCCGGTCAAATTAGACCAAAAAATAAGAGTGAAGTTACATTAATTCCCATCAAGCTGAAAATCGGTAAGATTGTTTGAAATATCATTAAAAACAAAATTTGAAAGTTCCCCATCTTTCCCCTGTAAGGAAAAAGAAATATTCAAGGTCAAAGGTAAAAAAAATGAGTTTTTCGCGATTTTCAGCAAAACGGTAAGTTTTATCATAAAAATATCTCAGACAAAAATTGTAGATCATAAAATTATCTACAAAAAATAATTTTTTTCTACGAGCCACCGTTTTTGAGATATAACGATTCAAAAAGCTGTAAAAGTTGCGCTAAGTACACTACCTCATAGGTGTCGTGGAAACGTGTGCATATTATGACGATTACATAACAGTTTTTTGTATTAACTTGCCAAGTAAGTGTTGAAAAGCTCTATTTAGTCATAAATTATTTAAAGCCGTCTTTAAGCCTATCGCTTTCATAAATATTAAGCTGTCATAAATTCAGTGCACGTCAGGTCTGTCAGACCTTCCGGCAGATGCCGTCGGACCGCGCCGGGAGACAAGCGAAGCGAGCAGCTGCTGCTACAGTATTCTCAATTCGGACCTTTTTACTGTCATTATCACACCAAATTTGGTGCCGAACATTCCGCGATAAACCTGCTCAGTGACGATAATTAACTTAATAAATTGTATTAATATCGACATTAACGTGCAGCAATTCATTCTCGTCCACGTCTGCGAAATTGTTTTTGGGGTTCCGTAGTTAATAAAGACCCCAAAGTAGTCAGACATTTTACTCGCAGTTTACTTCTTTGCTAGAAAAACCATTGGCACCGAAGACGCATACTGTTACGAGGTAGAAATCAAGAAATGTATATTAGGGTTCCTTCCATTGTTGTGAGTTAAAGCCATTTTTATTTGTTGTGCATTTTGTAAGTAGTTGCTCATGGCTGACGTCGCTAAAAGTCAGTCGTTAAGCCCAGTAGGAGACCTTAGGGCAGCTTCATCACATCTGCCAGTAAGGTTTGTTTTGTTTCTAACCTTATGGGGTGAATAAACAGTCCCTCAGGGAGCCCCGGTAGTGGCCAGGATTGGATGTTGGGGGATGTTTTAAGTGTGTATGGTAAATCTGTGGTACAGATCTAACTATGATAGTGTATGTGATCCTGTCTTATATTTTTATACCAAATAGGTACATGTGCAGGTAACAAGGAAGTGATCATGCTGAACAATATATTGTTAGACAAATTCGATCCAGAATATTAGCAAAATCACATGGCGATAATATTTTTTTGGTTATAAATAACAAGCTCGGAATGCCGAAAGTTTTTATCCGTTGTCGTCGTTGGAAAGGTCATGCTAGAGTCGTCTGAAGTAAAAATGGATCAAGTTTTTTGCTGATGTAGCTATGCTATGTATGTTGCTAGAAAAGGAACAAGTCCGCTGGTGTGGCGGGTTTACATTTAAAATCATGAACCCATTTTCAAGGTATGCCTTACACGCGTCGCATAAATTATGGTAAAAATTCGTGGTGCTATAAATCTTGGAAATGTTCGCTACAAGATCTTCATTATCGAAAATCAGTTAAAGTCTGATAATAATAGGATCCTCTCCTTTAATTCTATCAACCTTTCATTTGAGCCCTCCTGGTAGGTTTCTCCCACATTTTATTCTACCCTTTTTACAAGTTTCTGTTATTTTTTTATTACTAGTGAGTTCAAAGCCCCAGAAGCATTTAGTATCAAAACAAAGTCATTCACTGTACCTAAATCTAGAAGTTTATGCATTAATTTGACGTATTGTGGAAGCCTGTTTTCGCAATTATATATTCTGTTCGTTTGTATTTAATTACTAGCTGTCATTCAATCTCCAATCATGATGTCGGTATCTTTTATTCTGCTGTATTTACCACTGTTGTGCCTTCCGCATTTGTTGTCATCATAGTGATACATAGCTTAGAGCTAAGCTGAACTTGTGAGTTCGTTCCACCTCATAATTATCATAGATCATTATAAAAACAAAGTTAAAGCTCTGTCTCGGCGTTGTGTTATGTTAATTACGCGAGTTCGTCGACCGACCTTCGTCACCGTTTAGCAGTAACTGAATTATGAAAGAATTAAGCGAATCTCTCGTTTTTGCCCGACGTCCTGACAGGGCAATTACCGGCGGTAAGTGAAACAAGACAGTTTGTCAGTTCGCCCGCCCTACGGGCTGGGCTGCGGGCTGATGGCGGGAACTCGCCTTGAAGAAGCCGAAATGTCAATATGACATAATTTCGCTGTCAAAAATTGCCAAGTTTCTTCGATGCCTATCTTTTCTTTCGTGGCTTGCCAATATATAGGAATAACATCTTAAATCAGTATATTGCTGTATATTTTGCTTTTTAGTTGTTACTTTTACATTTTCTTGTCAAACCAGCTACTTGACTCCAGACAAACTCAGTACTTAGGTACTCCAGATTCGGTTTGAATTAAACGTTCAATTTATGATCTCACTGACGTTAACTAGCAGTTAAAATTAGTTGCTTCTATACATGCAACTTCCCGTAGTCTAATGACGATTTTCAGTATTATTATCTACGTATCCGCATTACTATACTGAGTTCCTAACCTCACAAAGACACTGCATTAAATAACGATAATTCAACTTGAACGTAAAAGCATTTTTAGTTGTTCGTGGCATCCTGACAGGACAATCATCGGCTAAGTGAAACAAGACATCTTGTCAGTCAACCGCCCCCGTGCTTGGCGCGATGTGGGACCTTGAAGTTGCCGAAATGTCACATTGACACACGACATTTCGGACGTTTGGCATTTCGATTTATTGATTGTTGATTGAGCAGTATATTCAAATAAAATATAAAGAGGCTATTTAGAGGCAACTACACAGTATCATTACCTTGTTGCAAATGTTGTTTAGGGACTTGTTTGCAATTTGCATACAATTTATTATCTCGTATATTCAAATTATGTCATTAAAAATAACTGAATTAAAAAAGTCATAAAGTTAAACTGTCACTAATTCGTATGATTTTGGTATACTGCTTACGTAAATTGTAGTGTTCACAAATCCAGAGTACACTTATTTAATTTTACAACTTATTATTACAATAAATCATCGAAACCTACATAATTATGAGAAATAACCAATTAGCATTAAAATTACTAGGGGACGATATTGAAAAAGTACACGATTAAAGTTTACGATGTCCTGCGTCGGTTTGGGGTTAATTTTAAATTAATTTCGTTTCGAAGCGCGTGCGCATCACAATGAAAGCCATTTAAAATAATGATCGATGCTATCACAAAAACCGAGAGTTAAATTGTAATAATTGGCTGTGTTAAGTGTCAGGCTCATTAAATGTTGATTGTATAGTGATCTTTGATTAAATGTTACAAAATAAATTGGTGAACTGTTGAATTACACACCATTATGGTTTTTGCAAAAAGAAAGGAAAAATTGGATTGGTGTTAACATTAAGTGTCCACATAATGGGTTTAACATTGTTATAGTGTGCTAATAATGTGTGGTAAATTATGTTTTATTACTATTGTAATGTTGTTTTCAAACTAACTTTATAACCATACAGAACATTGAATCTAATTTGCTGATTCAAAACGGACTTACTTTACTAATTAATTACCTATGTAAGCTCCATTAAAATAACTAATAAGTAAACCTTTTTCGTGGAAGCTACATTATTATAAAAAATATAGTTACGCTAGTTTTTTTAGCTACTAGGGATATAAAAATAAAAGCTAATGCTTATGAGAGCGTCGTGGCCTAGTGGTTAAACACTCCGACTCGGAACTCAATGGTCCCGAGATCGAATCCGGCCGGAACACACCTACTTTGTGTTCATTGTAAAATTTGCGGCTAACTCTCCGGTGTTGGAAAACACCGATATAAAACCCAAGCAACCCGGATAACGGCGGTAGGCTCGCCCCTTGCCACGTTGGGTTCAAATTCCCTCGGCGAAATGTGGGCTCCTGAATGTTCCGTTCACCATGACGGTAACAGTCAGTGCGCCTCTGACTAACCCATTAGGGATATGGTCGTGAGGGTATGTATGTATGTAATGCTTATGTTCGCCAATTTACGTGATTCGAAACCAGTTTCTTAACCGATCTGATTTATGGTTGATAAGCATAGTTGTGTGATACTAAACCTATATTACCTCTTATTACAAAAAGTTAATTTATTCACATTGAATAATTTTATAATGTCTAGTCAACAGAGAGTGTTGTGGCCCAGTGGTTAAGCACTCTGGTTCGGAACCCGATGGTCGCGATTTGGGCCGGAACACACCTACTTTGAGTTCATTGTACAATTTGCCGCTAATTCTCCGGTGATGGAAAACACCGATATAAAACGAGCCTACCGTCGATAATTGAGGTAGGCTCGCCCCTTACCACTTTGGGTTTAAATTCCCTCGGCGAAATGTGGGCTTCTGAATGTTCCTAAAACCCATTTCTATGCCAATTCGGTCTGATGGCATCGCAGTGTTAACCGGGAAGTATGTTGAAATCTCTACCTGGCAGCATTTGATGCAAGTAGCGAGAGAGGCAAGAGAAAAATGGCGTGGCAAGGAAGAGTAGTCCTATTTTCCGCAGTAGCTGGGGATGTTGGGTGACCGGATTTGACCGGCTTTTAGCAAATGAGTTCTTGGAACTGGAAGAACCATCCATCTCGCAAAGTATATCTAATAAGTAAGATACCTACATTTGGCTTTTGGTATTATCGTTTATCTTCAGATGTTTTGAGGTTAATTTGAATAAAGATTATTATGTTTTCTTTACTTTTAGGTCAGATAGTAGAGTCAAAATTAATTAAGTGTGAACTAATGACGTTGTGAATAATCTACACGTATTACAGCATAGAGTTCGAGAAAATCTGTATTAATTCATGAATTTTGTCCCATCAATGAAAAAAAACATTTTATTCTACCTTGATAGTGTTCATTCAACCTTTAGTTTTTTCTTATAAGACTAAAATGACATTGTATCTGCGTCTTCACTTATCGCATGTCATATAAATGTAAGCATAATATGTAAATTATGGCAAATAAATAAATGAAAAAATCTAAAATCAATATTCCGAGTGTAAAAGAGCGTGATTAACGATATAGCAATTTATCTGAGTGCCAATCAGAGCCTTTAAACAGGCTAAGGGGCGGTTATAAATCAGACGAACAGAAGGCACATATGAGGAATTGAGAGGTCTGTGTCCTGCGATTGTTTGCATAGCCCATCGGTTTGAGGTTTTGCGGATAAACATTTTATTCAAAGACAGGATATGTGCTCAAAATCAATAACTGCAGGGTCAGGAATTTTAGATTAGGGTAGTTTTCTGCGTGTTGTTTCAGAAAACGCTCTTGCATCGACATGGATCCTGACGGAAAAACATAACGACTCGCGCCTATACGGGCTTGTAAGCGCGTTAACCCTCCTACCAGCTGAAAATCCAAAAATGAGCTTATACGCGCCTATAAAACGCTGGTCTGAAACCGGTCTTAATATGCCAGTTATGTACGCGTATGAATAAAACTAAAGTCGATTTCAACTACCATAAGGAATTATGGTTTTCATAATTCTTCTTTTTAAAATAGTATTTTTTTATTATTTAACATGAAATAAGTTAATAATATGGGCATACGGGTTTTTTTCAGTGGCTAAATTTTGATACCCACTTAGGTATACCCACTACGCAACTATAATTTGATGTCAATAGTACAGAAGATAATCAACTTCAATGGGTTTATCATTCCAATAATTCCTTTATCAACAGTAATCCTAAGAAAACCATACTAAATAATGGCTACCACATTTCCCAATAATAAATAACACATGGATATTTTGTACACAGGTCTCGAAAGGATCCTTAAAAACTTTTACGAGTATTTATGACACCCATCGGCGGGCTTATGACTGTGTTTAATGATTGTTTATGGAAGAAATGTCTGTTGCCGTGCAGATAACATGTCACCCCCTTAGGGGATGAGTATGTATATTTTTTTTTAAACAAATATCCGGCTAAGTGCGTTCCGGGGTTCCGTAGTGCTGCCGCTGCCGCTGCGAATGTCCGTGTGTCCACTCAGTGGGTCCCCCTCAAAATCAGCGTCTGAGCCTATCTGGTCCAGGCATTAGCTGAGTGGGGTCTATTTAATTTTGGACATCGTGACACTGCTGTCTGGTGGAAATTATTCTTTGTTTTTCTATTGCTATTTTTCCTAACCATTATGTTTTTATCAGTTGTGATGTTCAAAATCAATAAACGTTTTTTCTAGTTGGCCCTCACAATATGAGTACTTAGATAGCGTTTATACTGTAAGCACCGACTTTTGGCATTGCGCCGTAGAAAGTCGACCCAACTTATGTTGGTAAAAACGCTTTTTAAAAGGTTTTATCAAAATCCATTAAGTGAAACCACTTTAATTTAACTCGTACTTATTGGAGAGTACGCTCTACTAGCTCTATGGGCAGAGCAGCCGAGGCTACCTTTTAAGATGTACTGAGCTACCATCAGCACAACCATATCGCAAAGGGTTTTTTATTAGTGTCTTCCTTTACCGGAGAGCGGCATATTGCAGAGTGAATACAAACTGGGTGATCTTGGGAACCCAGGACCACGCGGGAATCCAGAGTGTTAAACCACTAGGCCACGATGCTCTCGTACTGCTTCTTCTTATTAAATTTTGTTTATCTTGTAGCTGTTAGTATAACTCACAACCTGCGTCATAATTAGGTGGAATATTTTATAGTTATGAATCGGAACATTTTCCTACCTTAAAAAATGATTCAGAATATTTCCACAATGAGTTAAGTTATTGTGAAATATTATATAAAAATTAGTGCACACGATAACGTTTATGTAGATCGCTAGAATTCTAGGTTAATGAAATTGTCATAGATCTCAAACTTTACTAAGGTCATTAACAGTTTTATTGCGTACCTATTTCAAATGTTGAATTAAACCTTTGAGTTCTTCTGTGTGATAAATGTGGTATAGTACATTGTTATCCTAGGGGTGAAAGTAACTTATTTAGTCCCGAGACGGGGTTTGGCGCCCGGAACGAAGTGAGGGCGCCAATAGTTCGAGGGACTAAATAAGTCTTTAAGCCGAGGTAAACACTGTGCTTTTCATTACAAATACGAGGAAAGTAAAAATAAAAACATGAATTAATTCATGAAGATCGAATTGCCGCTTTCCCGCCTATTTTGTTTGTTTTTTTTTCTTTGGCCGGCCCGCTATTCAGCCATTATTTTTTATTTTCATCATTGGAAAAATGGTAAATATTTTGCTCAAAGCTAAGTTATTTTAAAGAAATTGTTGAAACTTAATTATAATAAAGTTATTTAAAAAATATATATTCTCTAATCAATACTTAACTTTAAGTTTTTTCAATTTTACATCGTGGCTGTATAGAAAGTTGGAACATGGTTCAATAGTTGAGTGAAAAAATAACTAGTTTTTAAAAAAATAATATGACAGCTGTCAGTTGAAAGTGATTCTCCCTAGGGATGAAAAGTATTACTTTCAGCCCGCTTCTCAGGTCAGTAATGACCTACTTTCAGAGTATGAGTAATGAAATAGTACATTGTTACGCTAGGGGTGAAAGTAACTTAGTTAGTCCCGAGACGGGGTTTGGCGCCCGGAACGAAGTGAGGGCGCCAATAGTTCGAGGGACTAAATAAGTCTTTCACCCGAGGTAAACACTGTGCTTTTCATTACAAATACGAGGAAAGTAAAAATAAAAACATGAATTAGCTAAAGAAAAAATGAGGAAAATAATTGAAGATCGAATTGCCGCTTTCCCGCCTATTTTGTTTGTTTTTTTTCTGTGGCCGGCCCGCTATTCAGCCATTATTTTTTATTTGGAAAAATGGTAAATATTTTGCGCAAAGCTAAGTTATTTTAAAGAAATTGTTGAAACTAAATTATTATAAACTTATTTAAAACATATATATTCTCTGATCAATACTTAACTTTAAGTTATTTCAAATTTTACATCGTGGCTGTATAAGAAGTTGGAACATGGTTCAATAGATAATGTGAAAAAGAACTAGTTTTTTAAAAAAATATTTGACAGCTGTCAGTTGAAAGTGATTCTCCCTAGGGATGAAAAGTGTTACTTTCAGCCCGCTTCTCAGGTCAGTAATGACCTACTTTCAGAGTATGAGTAATGAAAAAGACATTTTCCTTATCTATGTCATGCCATATTATTTTTAGGGTCAAAATGCACTGTTCAAATGTCAGCTAATATTATTATCATGCCAATGAACTCTTAAGATATTTTTCCGTTTGCTATTATCAACTCATATGGCCCACTGCTTATAAATATAATTTTTGAACACTTGCGTCAAGGAAACTACCTAATACACAGCCAATTACCAACCCAATACGTTAATAAAATCGTTTGCCCAGGAATCAAATCCTCAAAATAACCTATGCTCCTAAAAGAACTGAATATAGGTAAATAAGTTCGAATTACCAGAATAGTTGGTTACAGTTCCGGTTACTGAACTTTTTGTACCTACCAAGACGAATCCGCGACATCGAAACTTAAATCTTCCTTATCTTAATCTTTCGTAAGAGTCTGTTGATATTAACAAGCTCATAAATAACATTGAATGTCGGCAATCTACATAACATTATTGGTGAATTCAGAAAGTACGTTACGTTATTGATAAAGATGGCTTGTGGTCAGGTCTAGGCCAAACTCTACCAATTACAGGGTCAACTTATATTCGAAGGTAAGCTTGACAGATATGTATCATACAGATAGCCTGAAACAATAACATAAGATTAAAGATATATTTATTCTCACTAAAGACAGAAAACAGTCACTTACATAAGAAACACAAACAAACATGGCACATATAAAGATAAAAGGACTATTTTTTCCGTTTTTGCAACATTTCTTATTATGCTCCGCTCTTATTGGCCGTAGCGTTTTAACCTTACTCGGTAAATGGAAATGGTAAAAAAGGATTTACCAATTCTAACCAGTACTTACTGGTAATTTCTGGTAATAGTACATTGTTACCCAAGGGGTGAAAGTAACTTATTTAGTCCTGAGACGGGGTTTGGCGCCCGGAACGAAGTGAGGTCGCCAATAGTTCGAGGGACTAAATAAGTCTTTCACCCGAGGTAAACACTGTGCTTTTCATTACAAATACGAGGAAAGTAAAAATAGAAACATGAATTAGCTAAAGAAAAAATGAGGAAAATAAAAATGAAGACCAAATTCCCGCTTCCCGCCTATTTTGTTTGTTTTTTTTTCTGTTATTATTTTTTATTTTCATCATTGGAAAAATGGTAAATTTACCATAAAAATATTTAAGAAAAGTTCCTTTTCATTACTCATACTCTGAAAGTAGGTCATTACTGACCTGAGAAGCGGGCTGAAAGTAATACTTTTCATCCCTAGGGAGAATCACTTTCAACTGACAGCTGTCATATTATTTAAAAAAAACTGGTTCTTTTTCACTTAACTATTGAACCATGTTCCAACTTTCTATACAGCCACGATGTAAAATTGAAATAACTTAAAGTTAAGTATTGATTAGAGAATATATATTTATTAAATAACTTTATTATAGTTTAGTTTCAGCAATTTCTTCAAAATAACTTAGCTTTGAGCAAAATATTTACCATTTTTCCAATGATGAAAATAAAAAAATAATGGCTGAATAGCGGACCGGCCACAGAAAAAAGAAACAAACAAAATAGGCGGGAAAGCGGCAATTCGATCTTCATGAATTAATTCATGATTTTATTTTTACTTTCCTCGTATTTGTAATGAAAAGCACAGTGTTTACCTCGGGTTAAAGGCTTATTTAGTCCCTCGAACTATTGGCGCCCTCACTTCGTTCCGGGCGCCAAACCCCGTCTCGGGACTAAATAAGTTACTTTCACCCCTAGGATAATGTAGGGTATCTCAGAAATGATCAACTCAAGTCTTTCCAAAACTTATATTTTCCTTTTCAGCACCCAAACTTATTGTAGACGTCAAACAAACTCACTGTAGCTGCAGGACAAAACTTATTACAGCTGTAGGTCAAAACTTATCGTAGCTGCAGAACAAAACTTATTGCAGCGTAAATCAAAACTTATTTTAACAGTAGAACCAAACTTATTTATTATCCAAACTTATTAGAACCAAACTTATTAATTATCGAAACTTATTCCATCATCAAATTTATTAAGCGCAATTACACGTCACAAGCATTAAGACCACCGTCCGTCTCCGATGCTCGCCCAACAAGAAGTGGCCCGCTCCGCCAAGGAAGCTCGCTATCCCCGCCTTACAACTAGTGTTGCCAACACAAAAGTTGCTACCCGCCAATAATTATTAAATTATTTTATTCGTTATAGCAATATAGCAGTATTTTAACGGACTATTTTTAACGAAACCTTACACTCGACCATTCTGACAACGTGAATGTCCCCATTCACGCATCAGGTGAAACCTTACACTTGGCGAAAGGGAACACTTTAAAAATCAAATGATAATTCAGATTTATGAATCGCAAATCATACAAATAAAATACTAATTAACTTATACATATCTATCTGAATCGCTTAAATCGTACATTGGTCTCTGTAATTTAATACAACTATAATGTTTTCGTGCAATAAAGAATATCTATCTATTAATTTTTTTGTAGGTAAGTTAAGTTTATCTTAGGTATAGTTTTACAAATCTTTTAGTTATCTATCTAGAGTAAATTATATACAAATATAGATCATGATATTAGAACAAGAAAATAATTTGCTACGAATAATTTTACATTTTGAATTTGATTGTCAACCAATATTTAAATCTATGTATAGCTAAATAGGTACTTATTTTACGACAGTCACCCTTAATCAAAAATGAAATCAATCACATTGGATATTACATTGGTCCAGCTAGTTATTAGAAACAATATAATAATATCAACTATCTTTATCTTCTAATTGTCAGATCAGCTAGGAAACGTTCTGGTTGTCCCAGGTCAAGTCAGGAACCCTTCCAAGTTTGCTTGTGCTTGACCTGAAACAACACAGACAACAAATCAATGTACAAGTAATACAACAATAATGGTAAAGGATGAAGTTAAGCATAACACTTTGTAATAATCTTTACATGCCACAAGTTTATTAAGGACTAATATTTTAAAATAGAATAATCAGGTAAAATGATGTTATCATTTCTTTATATTTTGAGAGTATATAACAATTATTACTCTGACATGCTATCCTCATCGATTGCATCATCTCCAGCATCGTTATCAGTGTCATTATCGATTTCTAAAGAAGCAACATGGATCCAGGGTTGCATTCGGTCGGCAGCTACAGTTGTTTTACGTTTCTTCCTCATCCCTTCGAACCCTGCTATGGGAGCTACCTTGTACCGATCGTTACCTAAGACCTTAACAACTTTATAAGGGCCCTCATAGGAGGGCATAAGCTTTGTGCTTTTCCCATCATTTTGAAAAGCAACTTTTGTTATCTTAACCAATTCACCTTTGTTATAGGTACGTGCTGGTCGCCTGTTCTTATCGTAGTATCTCTTTTGTGCATCTTGTGCTTTATCTATTGCGCGTTTAACCTCACTACGAATAGATGCCCGTGTGGAAGTGACACACGAGTCTTCAGTTACCTCATTCAGGGCTGGATTGAATTCTCCATTCATCTCCATTCCAAACATGACATCTGCAGGTGATCTTCCTATAGTTTTTTGAAGAGTATTGTTCAAGCCCCACTGGATTCTACCTAGTTTGTTATCCCAGTCTTTTTCATTCTCCCTAAGATTTTGCGCTGTCAACGAGTCTAAAATAGTCCTGTTATAACGTTCAACTTGACCGTTGGCCCTTGGACTGGCGACTGCATTTAATACGTGCTTTACGCCTCGGTCAAGACAGAACTTTCTGAAAGCATGTGAAGTGAAACAAGAGCCCCTATCGCTTATAATCCGGTCTGGAGTCCTAAAGAGATCGAATATGTCTTGCAATACCCGGATCACATTTTCACAGTTTGTATTTCTGACTGGTCTGATAAATACGAATTTTGTGAATGAATCTACCATAGATAATATGTGAGTGTTACCTCTCTTGGATTTCACAAAGGGCCCAAGGTGGTCGATGTGCAATGTGTGGAACGGTTTTTCGACCTTTGTGATGGGATGTAAGAGCCCTTCTCGTGAGTTGGAAGTCCTTTTGGCGTAAGCACAATCGATGCAAGCTCCGACATACTTTTTCACGAATCTTTTCATTTTCGCGAACCAAAAGTTCTTTTTGATCCTTTCTAAGGTTTTCTCGAAACCAACATGACCTATGTCATCGTGGTTTCTTTTGCACACTTGCCACCTTGCACCCTTAGGAACCACCCATCTTGTACATTCCTTATCACCCTTCAAACATCTAAACAGCTTGTTGTCTCTCAAAACATAATTGTCCTTAATATAGTCTAATCCTTTCGGATCCAGATTACTACCAACAATACCACGAATTCGAAGCAACTCTGGGTCTCCTAACTGTAAAGTAAGCAGCCAGTCTTCGTCGCTGATAGCCATGACCGCAGGGTATTGTACGGGAACGTTTGTTTCGGGGTCGTCAATCGGGTTTCTAGATAGTGCGTCGACGTGCCCCATATTCTTGCCTGCACGGTAGTCCATCGAGCAGTCAAACTCTTGAAGGGCTAGCCACCATCGCGCTATCCGGGGTATAAGGTCGCGTTTTACAAAGGTTGACCGTAGCGCACTGCAGTCAGTGATAATTTTAAAATGTTTCCCTAGAAGGTACACTCTTAGCTTTTTCAGAGCGCATATCACAGCTAATGTTTCCAGCTCGTAGGAGTGAAAATTCTTCTCCTCCGGGGTAGTCTGACGACTATAATACGCTACCGGATGAAAAGGATCCTCACTCCCTTCGGGGCGCTGCAGCATGATTCCACCAATGCCCACCCTGCTAGCATCCGTGTGTAGTTCGGTTTCTGCTGCGGGATTGTAAATGGCGAGAACAGGTCTATCAATAAGTTTAGCCTTAAGGGCTTGAAAAGAATCTTCTTGATCGACCGACCATTCCCACGTTGCGTTCTTCTTGAGCAGTTTAGTTATAGGACAAGCCAGCTGTGCAAACCCATGGATGAATTTTCGAAAGTAGCTAACAAGTCCCAAGAACTGACGTGCACCGTGCACATTCTCAGGACGAGGGAAGTCAGCTACGCTCTGGATCTTAGCTTTTCCAGGCCGCATACAACCTGAACTGATTTCAAAACCTAAATAGTTGATTGTATTTTGGAGAAAACTGCATTTCGAGAGATTAAGCTTGAGATTTGCCTTTTGTAATAAAATGAGAACCTCTTCCAATCGATCCATGCACTCCGCTGGGCTGCTTCCAAAAATTAGTAGGTCATCAATATAAACCGTGGCTTTGTTAAACCTAGCTGCGCCCAGGACGTTATTCATCATCCGCTGGAAAACTGCCGGCGCATTGGCCAGGCCAAACGGCATACGATTGTATTCATATTGGCCGTCTGGCGTGACAAATGCTGTCAGATGCTTGCTCTCTTCAGATATGGGTACCTGATAATAACCGGACATAAGATCGAGGGTTATGAACCATGCTTGTCCGGATAACCTTGCTATCTCGTCCTCAATTACGGGGATGGGGTACCTTTCCTTCACGGTAACCGAATTAAGTAGCCTGTAATCCACACATAGCCGAACACCCCCGTCCTTTTTCCGAACGAGGATAATCGGGCTAGCGTAGTTGGATACGGATTCCCTTATAACTCCCGCTCGGAGCATTTCGTCTACCATTGAACGAACCTTTTCGCGTTCATGATATGACAAACGATATGGTCTATAAACTACTGGGCGTTGACTGTTTAGCTCAATCTTCATCTCGGTAGAGTTAGTACAACCTAAATCGTTCAAATCATGTGCAAAGCAATTCCTATACCGTTGTAAGAGTTCTATTAGCTTAGTTTTATCGCTATGAGTCACAGTATCTCCTAGACGTATTTGGCTCTCATCAAGCCTCTTGGCTAAGGCAAGCTCAGTAATTGGGTCGGTTGATAAAGGGGCTTCTACACCCACAAGTCTGCACACGGCATCTACCGTTTCAGCTCTAGAGAATACGAAATTCTCGTGGAGGCAACAAGGTACAGTGCATGGAGTTACCATTACAAATAGAACACCGTTCTTTACGTCGTAGGCTCCCCCACACACTACATACTGTTCATTTGGCTTGCCTACTATTTTAGTGTCGATTATAACGCTACCTGTAAAAGAGGTCGCCGTTGTAGCCTTGATACTGGCGGGACCATAAATCTTAATATGTGCTAGTACCCGGACCGGGACTAAGCATTCGTTATCCTCATGAGTGCCAGGTAGCTCGGTACCCATGTGCAGGAATTGTAGCCTACTTGAGTCTTTGTAAACTACAATATGAGGTTGTTCCGAATATGTCTGACCTACCAGCATAGGTTTCTCTAACAAATGATCTTCTACAACCCGACACAAAACAGTTGCAGAAACGTTATCAATTGACAAAGTTAACCTGGCAGACCCTAAAGATTGGACAAGACTGTTACCGAAACCCTTCATCATGGAGGGAGTTTCATCGTGAGTTAGTTTAAGGCTAGTAAAGTTGGTTTTTCTAATGAGTGTAACTTCACTGCCTAAGTCAATAAAAGCCTCCAACAGTATGTCATTAACGAGCACCTTTTTGATGAACTTGTTGCACGGCATAGAATTTGAGATGCGCATGGTTTTTGCCACAGAGTCAGTCTTTGTTTGCCCAGAATTCTGCTTAAGTTTGCAGGAATCTGATTTATGACCCACTTTACTGCAAATATCACATTTAATCAAAGGTTTAGAACATCTGGAAAAGGGATGTCCCATCTCCTTGCAATTATAGCAATAAAGCATTGAATTATTCCTCACATTCGTATGATTCATATTCCTTTTATTTTGCCTATCATCTATTGTACTTGCATACCTATCCCTGTATGGTGGGAGTTGGGCGAAAGGTTCCCTATTGTTACTTAGCAGAAACTTTAAAAGCTGATCGGGTTCCTCACAGCGTAGTGCCAGGGCACTTGACCGCATGGTCCTATCGATAATACCGTGAATAATGCAATCGACAGCGCGCCTACCCACAATCTCACATCGATTTAATAGTGAAAGTTTTTCATAAAAATAAACTTCCATTGACTCATTAGGCCTACTTTTTCGCTTCAACATATCTTCTAAGATCTGCCCATAATTTTGTTCGGATGGGAAAGCATTAATTAACCTCTCTTGCCACTCTGGCCAAGTGTACATTATAGTATTAAGACTTTCAAACCAGGTCTTGGCTAAACCTGTAAGCTTTTGCATTGCAAAAAGTACTGTAGTCTTTTCATCCCAGCCATAAACCTTCGCACATTCATTAACCTTTTTGAGCCAAACGTCTATACGCTGGTTTTTTTCTGAAGGATTAAACTCGGGAATTATGTTTTTATGGTCCAGACTTCTGATGTTCGGTAAATTGCTTTGGTTTAAGGGCTGTGATGGAATGACTTCCTTAATAGATTTAATTATTTGGACTATGTCTTTTGAAGAAAAAGTTGGACTACGTGACCTTGAATGATGTCTGGCGCTCGCGCAGTCTCGATTCCTCCTGTAGTGACTGCGGCTGCGATGCTCGCGGCTCGTCCTCGCACCAGTCACCCTGCTGCGGCTCCGGCTGCGCCGTTCGCTGCGCCGACGATGTTGTATGTCCTCTCGCTCCTTCCGGAGATCCGCCTCCATTCTGCGGACCCGCTCCTGCTCGACTTTTAGAGCTTCCTCTCGCTCCAAAAGACGGCGAACATGGCTGCGGCTTCGACTTCTTCTGCGCGTGCTTGATCCACTTCGCCTGGAGCGCGAGCGCTCCTTTCGAGGAGTCTCCAGACTCCGACGGCCTCCTTCGCCTCCGTCCATGATCTGAAACTCACCCCGAAGGTATGGAGACGTTAATATCGTAATAATAAGGCAAGGTATAAAAATAATTAAAACCGCCATATCTCGAAAACTACGCGTCTTAGAGCAAAAAGGACAAAAATTTCAACCCCCTTTATAAAACCCCGCAGTTAGGACCACAGAACCCGAACCCACAAAAAAAGGGGCCCAAATGACATGGGCTCATTAAAGGGGCCCAGTTGCCTTGCGGAACTGACTCGAGCCTTGGCTAGGAATGTACTCGCACTAAAACTTCAAATGGCCTACAGTTAAGCCCTCCTGATGTCTAAGTAAGCTGAAGTTCCATGGGACCGTTGAGGCCAGTAAGTTAAGAAAACAAAAAGAACAAAAGTCGTTATTAGATTTTCAGAAAAATACGTTTTAATCTATCATAAGTAGGTAGATGTGGCCACGTGCCTTTTACAATTATAAAATCCATTTAACCGGTAGATTTCGAAACACATAGTGAAGAAAAGTATTGTGGGTAGTGTTTGTACTGGGTTTAAATAAGCTAGGCATTGGAATTGAACAGGTTTTGATTCTTACAATAGTACGTTGCAACTAAGAATAACCATTTTCCTTCGTAAAAATAGGACAAAACTACCCACAACCTTAAAAAGCAAAAAGATATAACGTAGTAAAATTACATTGTAGGCGTGTACTTACGGTAATCCCACTTCTGAGATGTAAGGTATCTCAGAAATGATCAACTCAAGTCTTTCCAAAACTTATATTTTCCTTTTCAGCACCCAAACTTATTGTAGACGTCAAACAAACTCACTGTAGCTGCAGGACAAAACTTATTACAGCTGTAGGTCAAAACTTATCGTAGCTGCAGAACAAAACTTATTGCAGCGTAAATCAAAACTTATTTTAACAGTAGAACCAAACTTATTTATTATCCAAACTTATTAGAACCAAACTTATTAATTATCGAAACTTATTCCATCATCAAATTTATTAAGCGCAATTACACGTCACAAGCATTAAGACCACCGTCCGTCTCCGATGCTCGCCCAACAAGAAGTGGCCCGCTCCGCCAAGGAAGCTCGCTATCCCCGCCTTACAACTAGTGTTGCCAACACAAAAGTTGCTACCCGCCAATAATTATTAAATTATTTTATTCGTTATAGCAATATAGCAGTATTTTAACGGACTATTTTTAACGAAACCTTACAATAACAATGTACTATTTCATTACTCATACTCTGAAAATAGGTCATTACTGACCTGAGAAGCGGGCTGAAAGTAATACATTTCATCCCTAGGGAGAATCACTTTCAACTGACAGCTGCCAAATTATTAAAAAAAAACTAGTTTCTTTTTCACATATCTATTGTACCATGTTCCAACTTTCCATACAGCCACGATGTAAAATTGATAAAACTCAAAGTTAAGTATTGATTAGAGACTATTATATTTTTTAAATAACTTTATTATATTTTAGTTTCAACAATTTCTTTAAACTTTTCTTCAATAACTTTGCTTTGAGCAAAATATTCACCCTTTTTATAATGATAAAAATAAAAAATAATGGCTGAATAGCGGGCCGGCCACAGAAAAAAAAACAAACAAAATAGGCGGGAAAGCGGCAATTCGATCTTCATTAATTTTTCTCATTTTTTCTTCAGCTAATTCATGTTTTTATTTTTACTTTCCTCGTATTTGTAATGAAAAGCACAGTGTTTACCTCGGGTTAAAGACTTATTTAGTCCCTCGAACTATTGGCGCCCTCACTTCGTTCCGGGCGCCAAATCCGTCTCGGGACTAAATAAGTTACTTTCACTCCTAGGATAACAATGTACTATTCCTGTGAACAGCGCGTTCAACCATAGATACAAACTTTGAAATAAAGGATATTTTTAGGATATTTTGAAACTTTTTCTGTAGTTCAAAGTCTTGCAAAGTCTCCTTGATATGTATACAGACAGGAACCTGCTCTACGGACCTGAGATATTCCCTCAACAGAGATATCCCAGGTTAGGTGATGGACACTAGAGTGTTCGCCCTGTGGTCTGGGGCGTAAGAATACAGCCAAGGTCACCCACGCCTGTCGTAAGAGGCGACTAAGGGGGCCCCGAAGTCGCTAGGAGTGTACACGGCGGGGGCTGTGTGCTTTCATTTCACAAGCGATTCCGAGGAGGACGGCAGTGTGGGGTGGCCTCGCACTGTCGAACACCGGCGGGTGTGTAAGAGGATAGGTACTACTCCCCTCGAGATGAGCCGGGACACCGGCACAGCGCGCCAGGGTTCTACCGGTAGAGTGCTTCCCTGGGAGAGCCCTCGGTAAATCCTGGTCACGCGCAGAAGAAGACCGCCCCGGTGTCTTAGTCGGTATTCTCACCCCCTTGCAGGGGTGGGGGACTCCCACCCCCTTGCAGGTGGGGGGCGATTCCCACACTCCCCCGCTGCCCTCCCCCGAGCACAGGGAAGTGCGTAAAGGCATTCCAACTTGTTAAAAAAAAATAGACACCAGTCATTTACGTGAAGTCAATTCGTAGTATCGATGATACAGTCTGGCGGGCCCGTCTGTTACCTCAGCGTGTCATTGATAAGCACGACGCGTATGCTGCGCGCGCGCACCTACCGCTGTTTCTTACCGATGCCCTAACGTATAACGACGGTTTGCTTTTCTTTTGAAAAGTTAAAACTTCTTGCTCTTGACGTGGTTAGCCGTTGTCGCTTGTTTATTAAGCACTCTTGATAATTTGTGAATATTTACTACCAGCGGCCGCCCGCGACTTCGTCCGCGTGGACTAAAAATAAGTCGTATTTTTTATAAATTGTGTTATTCAGATGTTTAAGTAAGCTTATTGTAAAGTTTCATTAAAATCCATTCAGTAGTTTTTACATCCACACATACAAACTTTCGCATTTATAATATTAGTAGGATTTCGAGACCCAACATGTGAGAATACTACCTTGTTATGTTACATGCCAGTAAACTTGCTACGAGATCCTTTTTATCCGATCCGATAAAAAGGATCCGATTTAACTAACGCCCTCTAAGCACATCGACTGATATGATTAATTTTTTGCCTCCCAAGTGACGGACTTGTGCTCAAATGTCAGTCTGGTCCACTTAGAGCGGCTGGCCCTGACATTACCGCCGCTGGCCCAGTGGTTCCGCGATAACAACGCCATTGTACCGAGCTCACCCAACTAGGGCAGAGGAAGTAACACGATGCTTTTTTGCATTTTAATCGAATTTCATAACGCATATCCTTGATGAAAGATTCGGTTCATTTCACGTGCTTTTTTATAGCTGACAGCAATTGGCTTCTGAAAGAAAATAAAACAGTGATGCCCTTAATCAAAACGAGTATTTCAGTCCTAAGAAATAAAACGATCGGTAGAGTACAGAGCAAGATTGTTCAGGCAGATGATGTTGTGTTAAATAGACCTACTTGGATTATTGAGCCAACAAACGCATGTTGAGGCAATGCGGCTTATAGCCAAGAACGTTTGTGACCTCAGTAAGTATGTTTTAGTTTCGTGAACGCAACTTCTAATGATGGTTATTCAAAATATTTAACTATGTCAAACGGAATTCTAGAGATCGAGCACACCTTCTGAGTACAGTTTACAGAATCACCCTTATCACACATTAATTATTGAAATTAAGTGAATGAGGTGTCTGATTACATTGCAAATGATATAATCTAAACGGTTTAAAAAATTGTACGCTTGTAGGCCCAACGATGTTACAGCAAATAATATTATTTTCGGCACATACCTACATCGGCCGGTCGTTTATTAAGAAAAAAGAATTTACGGAAAAAACTTGTTTATTCAAATGTTTCGATTACCACTCTTTGAATTTGGGCCTAATATGTTAGTTTATAAGGTCATGTTTACGGTACTTTCTTGGCAGGGGTATAATTATTGAGAGTTGACACTGCAAAGGATTCTCAAAGTGGGTCTGCGCATTCCAGCCAACACGCCACCACCGATTTATTGGGATACCCATTAAGGTATTTTGCATTCGAGCTTATTAGCATTATATTCGAATCGCTTACTTGTCGTGCTGAGGGGAAAAAGTAAAAAATGCCGAAAGTACAGGACCACAATATTATTTCTTGACGGTGTTGGTTATTTATGCACTTTGGGGCAACGTGTAAAGAGCAGAAGCTTTAATTTTTATTGACGTTGTAAATCTGGAAATTGCTGATCAATACCTATATGATACGATATGAAATTAATAAGATGTTGGGTTTTAAAGCTATGAGTGACTGTAAGAAAATATATACCTAAGTAATAAGTCGAGGATATATCTAATGTTAGGTACACATAACAGAACAGTTCAAAATAATTAATTATGTATTTGGTAGCTTCACTTGGTTTATAACTTGGTATAATACTCGTATTTGCAGCCGCGTTGAACCCGATAACTAACACAGCAAAAACCGGATTAACTCTACTTCACTCGTTCAACTATAGACTTCTTAATCAATCACATGAACGATTAAGAAGTCTATGGTAGAACGAGTGAAAATTTACCGTCGCATTCAAACCCTTTTTCTTTCTTCATTTCACATGGGGCATTTTACACAAGACAGGACACACCATTCATAAAGATACTATCAAAACAGATGTGATATTATTAAAAAAACAACCATTCCATAACAAAATGAAGACATTTTACCTAATTCGTGAGTAAAATGTCATTTAGTCACTTCCCAATTTAGTTTACAAAAATAAAACCAGTTGCAGTATTTTAGCTTTTTACACTTTTATAATGAGAAAATGTTATGCTATAAGCAATAATTTACTGCAACATAGTGTTAAATCGCAGTAAACCGCATACAAACTGTAATTTCGTTCGAACCCACTTGTAAAATTTTTCAATAAAAATATCCGGATGCAATTACGGTCTGTATACCTGGCAATTCTACTTAAATTTCCATATGGTTTCAGTCCAAAAAGGTATATTCATATGGAATATAGTAGCGGTGTATTTAATTCGTGATACTTATTATAATTACGTCAATTGAGGGCGCTCTTAGGGATCCGTGATACCTTCATTAGTTAGCTCAGATTTACATAATTATTATCGTTATATTATGGTTTTACATGCTAATGAGTATGAGGGTAGGTATATTTAATTATTACCTAAATGGGTTTATTTTGTGAGATAAGCAGCTACAAATTCTTTTTTTTGTAAACTTCAAATAGGGAAATGGGAGGGGAAATTCTAAGTGTATCCTGCACAGTGGGCCTAGTTGGTGTTAAGTTTACTCTGTTAACCGCGCGTGAAGGAGGAACTCTACAATGAAGCTATGTCTAGTACAAAATGAACCGGTTTCTTCAAAGGACAAGTACTAAAATTGAGAAGAATTCCGAACATTGTATGTATATTACCCAATATACGTGGGCAGGCAAAGGTGTGTTGTTTTGATGTTAAGCGAAAGGATTTTGTTTTAAATAATTTCGGCACCACCTAGCACGTTTCAAAAACACAATACATATCGGTGTATGCAGGCCACCCTACAACTGGCCATTTCGCGAATTTATGGCCGACCTGTATTCATTCTCGGTCCTGAGAATGATGATGACATTTAATACAAGTAAACCTTAAAGCGCCCATAATGCATGATGTTACTTTTTTATTAACTTGTTAGATGGTGAATGAAGTCATTAATGTTTTAATTAAAGTTAATAGTCCATAGAATAAATTCGTCTCAGGTATTTATCGCTATGCTGCGCAAACGCAGTGGCCGATGCCAGGCCAGGTGCACTGGATGCGACTCTTTTTGTAATTCGATCCAGTGTGTCCTTATTTACACAACAGGAATTATTGCCATTTCGCTTGCGAATCAATTACTTATGAATACACCTCTCTCAGCCGTGTTTTAATATATCGACTTTAATTTTTTTTGTCTTTAAAGAATAGGACAGACAATATTATTTGCAATTGAAATAAATCATTATTGCTGCATCGTAAGCCCTTGCTTGTTTTTCAATTATGTATGACTTAGAACTAATTTGCTCGTTGTTGAATATGGACACTGTTCGTTTTATGATAATGTAGGCGTTAGGTCTAATAAGCGTGTTTCCATTGGTTTACCCTTGTTTGATCGAACAACGTTTCGTCGAATTTCAGTTGGTCGAATTTCAGTTGGTCGAATTATTCATTTGACCGAATATTTAATTGGTAAATTTTCATTTGATGTAATTATTTGTTTGACCGAATTTCATTTGAACTAATTTCATATTATCGAATTTCGTCACTGCCCTATACTATAGTTTGGGCGGAACCGACTCGGTTAGATTAGGTTAGAAGGTTTAAGGCGGGAGCGAAGCGGAGCGTAGCTCCCGCCTTAAGCCTTCGTGGTTATTTTTTTTTTAAACCCAAAAAAACGACTTGCCTCATTACATGCTGCTTGGCATGTTATACCATCTGAAAATTACATCAAATGAACATTCTACCTTTTGATCATTAGTGCAAACGTTGTTATAGCAAATAAACATTCGACGAACTGAAAATTCTATCAAATAAACATTCGACGAACTGAAAATTCTATCAAATAAACATTCGACGAACTGAAAATTCGATCAAATGATATTATACAAAGTGATGATTTTCTCAAACGTTGTTCGACCAACTGAAATTCGACGAAACGTTGTTCGATCAAACAAGGGTAAACCGTTTCCATTCCTACGAGTGAAAATGAGAAATTGTTTTTTTGATTTCATCTCAAATTAATAAAAACATGATGCATGCTTTAATCCATCACCATAGGTTAAATGGCCGCGCCAATTATTTCCCACGTTATTTCACGTGAAATATGAGGGGAAAGTGCATTTTAATCTGAAAGCTGTATAAGGGTATTATCCATCCCCTGCGATGATTGATGCGGTCGCCATTACTCAGATCGCCGATAAACACTTCAAAAACGAGTTAACGGGTGGGTTTTATTTAAACTGACATTATGGCTAACTTTTAATGCCTGTCTCCATCATCTTTTGATGCCAAAGCGCATTTAAATGCATGACATCACACTGTATTTATAATTTATATCATAATCATCTGTGTTTCAATGATATATCATTATTCACGTTAATGTCACTTCCTTTTACATTATACTAGCGACCCGCCCCCGCTTCGCACGGGTGCAATAGGATGTTATTATACATATAAACCTTCCTCTTGAATCACTCTATCTATTAAAAAAACTGCATCAAAATCCGTTGCGTAGTTTCAAAGATTTAAGCAAACAAAGGGACATAGGGACAGAGAAAGCGACTTTGTCGTGATGATCACTGCTTTTAAAATTGGATATTTCTTAAAAAATAGTAGTAATATAGGTTGTCGGTGGCCGACGACGACTTACGCCGCTTCTGTTCAAAAATTGCATATTTTTGAAGGATAGAAAGGTAGAAAATAATTAAACATTTGTGATTTGCGCACCTGCGCAGAATGTCCACTTTGTTGACTGTGCAAACAAGCTCTAATTTGGGGATAGACAGACAGCTGGGAGTCTTATGTAAATCAAGTGCGAAGAAGTCGTGACTGTCAACCTGATCGTGAATCATCGTTAACTGTAAATGACCTCAGCGAAAAGGAGCATCTGCTCGTAAACGTGGTCGTGTCGTGTGAAATGATATGTTCGACAACACCTAGTGCAACAATACATTTTCCTTGTTAGGAGAAACAATCACTGTAGCGTTTGCGCATGTTCTTGCATTTCACTCAGTGATTCTACTATTACTGCCCGTGCAGGGTGTTGTTTGGTTTGGTTTCCTCTACCTGCATTTTACGTTGCATTATAATTAAATTAGCGTGTGCCATACACGCGAAAACGACTTCCATTAAAGAAGCTCTCCCGTAATAGAAGCTTTGTGTATTTTTACCCTACCTAAGCAGGGCTTCAAAAATGCTATAGACTCATTTGAGTGTTCCTCTCCACGGAAATCTTTAGTAAAAGGTGAAAGATTTAAGCGCGTTGAAAGGAAACCAGAGTTACTGAAAATGTGCGGGCAATCTATCTATCTATCTATCTATATCCCGGCTAATACTCGTAGTATCCGAACGATTATTAGTAGTTTCGTTGATTAAAAACTCACCTTGGTCTCCTAGAGAAATCTGTTTCAAGTGATAAGCTCAAATTGTAGTTTTGCTATCAAAAGTACCTATTGTCTTATGTGATTGTCTTCTTGTGTACGAACTAGGAAATAAATAAAAACAAAATAAATTAGTAGTATCATAAGCAGAATTTCTACAAGAGGTTATGACCGAAAGGACTGTCCAGTGTGCTCATTTCGTAGGCTGCTTTTCCCGCCATTGGCACATTGTGGCGCGTGCGGTGGACTGTGACTGTTTTTATGACTTAAAGGTTTTTCATGTTTAATTATTTAGGAGAAGGATCAATCTATGGAATGCAATCTATGGAATGCAAACTTACAGGTATTATGAGTCATTATTCTAAAACTAAGTTTATTGGTAGAGGTCAACCTGCGCGGATTATGGTAATGAAGGCCTGCGTAGGTTAAAATATTTACTTTGCTCTTCGCATTAACCAAAAATTGACTTGATTTCTTTCAGTGTTTTCGATGATGATGACTGGCTATTGTTGACTTAATATGTGAGACATTCGCAGTAGGCAGTTTTTTATTAATGGACTTTGCCTGATAGGACATTGATCTTTCCTGGATTGTATATACGTAGTAAGTGTATTAGTAAGACGTGGGCGTGGGAGTTAGGGGTCTTTTTCACAGCAGTGGGACAGTATAAGCTGAGTAAATAAACCAATATAAAGAAAATCAGGATACAAAGTTCTACACGGTATATTATTTGGTGCGGAGAGCTCTTACTAGAAAAAAAAAAAAGGTTAATTTCAATTTAAATTCGCGGGGTGTAGTAGAGGTAATGTAGCTTTACATTGAAAAAATCGAAGTTTTGGGTAAGGATTTAAAAACATGTCCATAAATTTCCTAGTAACTGATCCTAATGACACGTTTATCTGCAAGAGATAAGCACCGTTTAGCAGGTTTGTCTTGACATTTTATCTCTGAGCGTGTGAATCACTACCAAAAACAAAACAAAGTTTTATCCCTTTTAAAATTCGGAACGTGTTTGGTAAAATTTAAAAAGTACTTGCTGACATACCAATTGGATTGAATAAGGTAATACATATTTAAGTTAGTATAATTGCGACCATGCTATTAAACGTTGAACTAAAATTAATTTCCAAAAAATCACTGATGCATTCCGACGATACACATCTCAAAATCAAAAAGACTTCATTTCATCGGCCTGTGTGGAGGTTATTTATGAGTACCTCATTTTGCGCAAATATACCCATGCATGCCGCTGATTTAAGTAACAGTTTGAGGGCCTGGTGAATCCATCGCCACTATGACAAAAACATGCAACGCCTTCTTTACAGTATTAGGTAAGTAAAGAAGCCCTAAAAAATCTGCGAGAGAACATCTTAGTTGCGGGGCTGTGATACAGGGTTTTGTTTATTTAGGCTCGATTTGCCAAACGATCACCGCTAATTTAGTTGTAGATTGATGTCGGTTTGAATGTGAGCAGACTGAGCATGCGTGGGCGCAGGGCGATGATCTACAGAGCTCATCGCGCGTAGATCAATGGCGGGCACCGGCTAATGAAGTCATTAATATTTATACTCAAGTTCGGCTAAGATCATTGGCTTGGGATAGTTTTGATGCCCGTAATAAAGTGTCAAGTCTTTGGTTATTATCAAACATGCGATACTTTAAGGTTCTCTTAAATGTTGATACTTACGTCTTTTAACTGAAAGGACGACATTTTGTAGCGATAGTAGCGATACAAAAATTCGCGAGTCATTTTAGATTCAACTTTGAACAATACATTACATACAATACTACCCCCACTGGTATACTGTAACATTTAATATAGATTTCACTATTGATTCAGATTTTACAAGTTGTATTACACATTGTACCATTACAAGGTGCGCATTGCAATGCTTGCTTCTCCTCCCTCACTGATGTGATGCTTGAATCTGTAACGGTATATTACACGCTAATGTTCCCGGCTTCCGGTGAGGAAGAACCATAAAACAAAAAAAGTATGATTTTATCATGCTCAAAAATGACGCTACCTCTTTTACGCTTACCCACCGCTCAGGCCCCGGGCCCAGGAAGACGTGAAGGGGCGCGTCCGTCGGCACTCGGAATGTGAACTGCGACGGCGCAGAGAATGTCCAATTATAAAACTGAGTCGACCAGTCTTTAAATTTTACTGGAAAAACTGCTCCAGTTTTTATTGTGCAGACTTAAGAACGATAGAACTTCTGTCACTTAAAATCCGATTAATAAGTACCTGGTCACTGAATCCTACCTACACCGAGGTTATCTCACACCGAAGTCAGAAAACTAAAGCAAAATCAACAACAACAAAAAGTTGTCTATTTTAAAAGAAACTTGAGAACCTTATAGCAAAAGGTTTCTTAGTAGATAGGTCCTAAATTTATTTATTTATGCAAGTAGTCAACCTTTTCCATAAGAAGTTAACTGGTTGTTGTGAGGTCATAGTGTCTCTAAGTAAAAATTTAAAAATCAAATTAGCATTCAAATGATAGAGCCCCATGAACAAAGACTGGGCGATAATACCCGCCGCAACGGTACTGCGCTCGTGACCGCTATTGCGATGCATTTGGGCGCATGCAAATTAAATTTAAATTTTATGGTGCTCTATAAAGCTGAACTTTCGATTTAGTAGGGTCAGAGAATTACTTTCCTATTAATTAGTGAAGCCACATTTTTTAACGACTCTTGCAGACGAACTGCTCCAAGCGCATTCGCTGGCAACGTCTACTTCATGGCTCTCTGGCTGGTAAAAGTCCCTATAACATAATGCACTCAAATGTCACGTGTCTTGCGTTGTTTCTTGTCGTCAGCTGGCAAAATGATATCAGTTACATACCTATATTGTCCTGCTCTTGGATACCTGCCACTTTCTACGATAAGCGGTTTTGTACGTGGCCGTGTCGACGAATAATCAAGCTTTTCTTTTGAATCTAGATTTAATTGTAGTTCCGTGTTCTTCTCAAACATGAGATAGCTACTGTAAAGGACAAGTTATGCCAAAATGTCGTGAACATCGCATGACAGAACACAGCACAACGACAACGGATAATTTTCTTATCAATGTTTGCTTTTAAAACGTCCAGTAGAAGGTTACGTGAACCACGCACCGATTAAAAAGTTACAAGGATGCTGACGTTTTAGCAGCATTTGGCTTGGCAATAAAAGCATTCAAAAGTCACCTTTTGAATGCTTTTATTGCCTAGTTTGTTAAAACTTTGTTATACTATGAGTAAAAACCTAGTCCAAATTAAGTTTCAATGTGAGCAGAGAAGCATTCAATTCAATCAAACTGATGCTGCAATCTATGGTCCTTATTTATAAAAACCCTATAGCCCTATAGGACTGCTATAACAACACGTCAACTTTTGTATCTTGCAATGCTGCAGCGTTGCGTTTAGTTTTTATAAATAGGGGGGTATGTTTACTGAACTTTCAGTGACAGCTTAACTAAAAATAACGCGGACATTTTGAAACACGCCAGTAATACTCGGACTTCCTGTGCTTGGTTAACCATCGACATTCTGATAACATTGACCAATTTGGTCTGAATTTTACAAGAAGCTTTTCGCAAACTACTTCCAACTCTACCACATACTTAGCTCTACATATAGAGTAGAATTGAGACTAGACGAGCCCCCGCGCTACGGCCGGTGCTGAATGTCAAGGGTAGTTCAATGACTTCGCCGGTAAATAGGACATAAACATTGCTAATTATTGTCCAGATACAGCGCGTACGCATGTAGAGAACATTGGGAACTCGATGCAAAGGGAGTAAGCATCGGTACAGATTCTTATCCATCGAGTTATTATTAATTAATTGTTTTTTTGTGTTTTAAACTGGCTAGCAAGTCGATTTGCTAGTAAGTCGTTGGTTTTGAATTTCAGTCCAAGCCCATTGAAGTGGCAGCGTAGCGGCTAGCCTATCCCAGTATTCTCGTAGATTAAGAAAATTTACGTAGCTTAATAACCACTTTTATGATATAAAAAACAACTATAACAAACTTATACTGTTTAGATTAGAATGTTGAAATTGAGAACTGTTAATTCAGTTCTTGATGTCCGGAAGTTTCCACATTGGCAATTCTCATCAATATTCAGTTTATGGTGTTAATTTTTAATATTAAAATCGTGCCCTTTCATAACCACTACAGGCTTACGACCTTAAAAATAAAGTCGATACTCAGACCCAAAAAACGTTTAATGAGACGTTAAACCAATTTGTAAATGCAAGAAGAGTTGCATTCATTCTGCAGTTAAGTTATGAAGGTTTGGTCGGTTTCGAAGGCAATCTTTAACAACACGAATAAATTTGCTCAATAAGGTGCTCTGTATTAATGTAGGGCTGGTCTGATATTGTTATCTTGTAAAGAATTAACTTTTTACCGCTTCAAAAGCGATCTTCGTGAAGGTTAAGGATGTAGGACATTCACGAGAGCAACCCTCGCAAGTATCTCTTTAAGTAGTTGTACATTTTGAACTTTGGGAATAACGTAGTAGTTTATAAATTAAATAAACGGTATTCGAGGGAACTCACGAGGCTTTTGATTCTCATCCAAGATACTGTTAATCCTGTTGTTAAAGGAATTTTGTTTTACTTTTTTGTAGCGGCTCTTGCGGCTATGCCACTTGTTTCCTTCAAATGGGGTCAATACCTTTCCCAAATCATGTGAAAGTTTGTTGGTTATGTTGCATATAAAATATAAACAGATTGTATTGACTGTAGTGTAGGTAAGTATATTCTTTTCAGTACATTTTAAGAATAGAATATTTAAATCTACTGTTCGTGCTCCTAGTGCTGGACAATGCTTGTTTTTTGGTCTGGACATAATTTTTTTTTCAAATATCTAATATTGCATTTTATTCACTAATCCCCTACCTTTTTGTTTTTTTTGTTGAACATCATTTGACCTGTATTATTAGTAAAACTTTCGTCTCTCAAGACAAAAAAATATTTATCCATCTACCACTTGACGAATACTAATGCAATTTAAAATGCAATCGAAACTAAAACACAAAATATGTTCATTTGTTCACCTCTGTCGGGAAGTGACCAGACCAGTAGAGTCACATTATCTACATGTATTTTATGTATTGTTCATATATCGTGTTATTATGTGCATGTTAATTATTAAGTGGTTAAATCTAAGATTCTTGACGATTCGAAAGTACTGTGTAATAGTCTACTTGAATGAAGAAAGATTGAATTTGAAGATATCGCTACTGAAATAGGTCACTTAAATCTGAAGGCGTCCCTACATACAAATATTACTGTGTAGGTGGGTCTTTAAAAGAAAAGTGGTTAAACTCTTTGGACAGGGAACCCAATAAGTTAACCTTGTTCCAATTCGATACCTCGATACGCTTTATAATCTCGTTCTCAAAGGGTAAACCGCGAAGCTGACTTGAAAAGCCTCGAACTATTTCTCATTAAGATCACCTTTCAGGAAGTTCCAACAGAGAAAGAAATTAATAATCGAACGAGTTTTGACAACAATAAGCTCCAATACAATCATTTTCAATTTCGTCACGCATGTTACTCAGCCATAACAATACCCACCTTATTTTCCTGTCGAAATCCATATTCATTTAAAACCAATTACAAATGATGTGTTTATTTTGTTCTCTTGCTGTTTTAAAATAAAGATGCCATTTTTTTTCTTGACTGTGCATCGGAAATATTATTATCATTCTGGGGGGCTAAAATGGCGACATTAGACGTTTCATATCTGAAACATAATATGAATCACTTTTTGAAATCCTAAAATGGCAACTTATTGGGTGAATCATATTATGAACATAATATGTTTCATATTTGTTTTTCATACAATTTGACAGTTTTGTATGGGAATTCGTAAAATGGTGCACTATTAAACGTCAAATTGGAGGAATGTTAGATGTTTAGGGTCAGTTCACCTGTTCGCGTCCACCACCCCGTTCGCGTCCATTTTACGGAAAATCCTCGAAATTAAGTAAACCAATACAACAATTAAAAATACGTCACTAATGCTAATACTTCAAAGTTAAGTTCAAAGACACACGCACATTAGGACAAATAGTGTGCAGCTGCGCATTCGGATGTTTTTTATTGATTTTATGTGAATTTTAAGATACATTTTTAACGAATAAAATGAGGTAGACGCGAATTAAATACATCTTATTTAGAACTTAGCGTTTGCGTCCGCTATGGCCGCAAACTATACCTACAGGAGATAATCATAAACCAAATTGCGTCCACTACTTTCTTGAATGCAATAAAATTAACTTGCTTGTAAAAATAATTTCAAATGTATTGTTCATAATTATGATACATATTTAACTAAGACTACGGCCAATAATTATATTTTTAAATGAAATAAGTAATTCCTTTCATTATTTTTATTAGTCAAGACATTTATTAGGTCTTCGGTGACAAGAAATAATAATGAAGAGAGAACATAAACTGAAGACCATATAAAGAAAGCGTAAAATGAAATGCGAAATGAAGAGACCTGATTACTGTTTATTCATTCATAGACAGACCACTGGAGAACAGACACAGGTGGTCTTATATGCTACACAGACGGATTCAGGAAATAATCAATCAAACTCTTGGTTGCTGGCGTGCACAGACGCACTATGTGATGACGGCTCGGCGATAAAGAGATCAGTACGCTTGGGCAGGCTGGCCAGCGTTCTTGAAACCAAAATTTATGCATTCTGGTTTGCGCTTACATAGCAGGCAAGCGTCACAACGATGTCACAAAAGTGACGGTCTACAGCGACAGCAAGGTAAGAGTAGCACTGCAAGCATTCAACAACCAGCAATTGTCAAGGAATGCAAATCAGCGCTAGGGAGACTAGCTGGCAAAGCGGAAGTTGGATGTGCAAGGGTCCCCTGCCAAGAGTTAATGCTGGCAGTAAAGCAGCTGATAAATTATTCCTGCGAAATGGTCTACAGTGGACGCTAATTGTCATTTTTGGAAAAACACCTAATTCTGTAATATATCTATTAAAAAAATGCAATGTTTCGAAAAAAACTTTAAGTTGATCCTAAAATAAACTAGAATATAATGGATACATTATATATATTTTATATATAAATCAGTGCTGGAGCATTTTTTGATTCACTGTCAAATTTAGCAACTGCACTAAATGGACGCGAACAGACGAAATTACCCTACTAGGTGACAGCGCTGAGCTGTCAAATTCACATAGCAGTAAACATTATTTAATCGTTTTTAGGATAAATTTAATTATTCCTAGTAAAATGTGTTACTGTGAATTATTATAATGACACCAAGAATACATAATAGTGACAATAAATTGAATCAATTTCCAAGACCGTGGTGGAAACGACACTGAAGGTTTATCACATTTTGAATGAAATTCCTGAGAACTTAGTTCATCACATTTACGTTAACTAGCTGTCTTCTGGTGAATATTCCAATATTATCGAGTAAATAAAAAACGTTTTTGTTATTATAATGTGTATTATTTAAAAAATGTGCGGCATTAAAACCTAAAAATCTGCTCCCAAATAAAGTCGTCTTGTACGCCATTGCCGAGGCAGAAGTTTGGCAAATCACTCGGGCTTTGTTGTTACAGATTGCAAATATCTTCAATCTCAAGAACATGCATAGCTAGCACCAATTTCTTGTCTTCATTCATCGTTTCCGGTCGGAAAATGATTTTTATCACAAGTTTTCACGAACATTATTTCCAATCTCGATTGACAGCTGTGACATTATTGTTCTTAGGCCACCTGTCACGGTCCTCATTGCCAGACATAAAAATTGTAAATTAAAAACATTTTACAATTATTAGTGATAAGAAATCACACAAATTCAATAATAAGCTACTTTTTAAGCCTTAAATTATTAGTTGTAATGATGAAAATATTTGTTTAATGAAAACCGTTAAGTTTACAATTATTAGGCGCGACACTAATTTTTTTGGTCATCAAACTATGTCTAAGAGTCCAAGCCATGAAATAAATTTAAAAAAGAAAAATATGTCTAAGATATGAAATGTCAAGTAGGTGAAACACTTTTCATGTCGCCGTTTTACCGTTTTTAGCAATTCACCAGATGAAACGTCACTTAGATGATTCATATATGAAACACCTAAAATGTTGCCGTTTTAGACCCCCTGTTCGAATTGACGAGGTGGAAAAGCGAAATTAACATTACCTCGTGAATGAACATACTTTAAACAAGCTACTTCACTAACTAGAAGGTTTGAATCAAAAGTTAACATTTAATTATGCAAGTGTCGATCTACCTAAGAAAATTCAATTCCTTCTTCAATAACAGGGGTTGAGTACTACTAGATTACTAAAGATAAGATTACTTACATTCATATATGATCATAGCATAATAGAGTTACCATACTTAATGACGATTAATTAGTCCCATCATCCAGTCCATGTTCAGCAGTGGACTTCTTGCGGCTGATAATGATGATGATGATGATGAATTAGTCCCAAAATCTCATATTGCAAAAAAAACTTTCTAACCAACTAAATAAAGAACTTTGCAGAATGTCGAATTTGTACACTAAGTTCAGCCGTTAGCTATAGTGGACGACTTTGAGGGCGGCAGTCAGTTGAAACCATTTCCTTTTGTCATGTATTGACGCGATAAAACATTGCCACGAGACCGGTTCCTTTTCAACATATTTAAATATTCAATCATTAATATAGCGTCAATTACAACGAAAAAGCGTCTCCAGTAATGAGTGTTAATTTTGATGAAAGCAATCTTGCTCCGAGGCCGCTGTCAAAACGACGATTTGTATCTTCAGTTAAGTCCCATCAGCTCATCGCTTAATCTCGTGGTATCGGGACATCGACAATGTGGCATTAAGAGACGTGTGCTTACATGGACGTGATATATCGCCTTTTAATTAAGTTCCCTGAACAATAAGGTAGCGGCTATGAAAGGAGCGGAGAGATCAATCGTCAGTCTCGGCACTAAATCGACATGAGACAGTCTTGGCCCTTTCGACGGACTTAGTCATTAATTATTAACCGATCGCATTTTAAACCGAATCAGTCTATAAAATCCAGCAATCGCACACGACTGTCATAACAGAACCGAGAAACAGTAAATCGCAGAAAAGAGTAAGCGCGTCTATATCGTGCCAAATTAAAGTAAATACTTAAGTAGAGTTAACTATATCGATCGATATGGCCAAAATACACAAAACCTGTTCTTATACATTACATTTTCTTTGGTTAGCTTTTCCCTCTTTTAACCCTTTATAACTCTATTCCACGGGAATAGGGTCCAAAACCAATGAAAAATTGCAGCATTGTCTGCCTTATATACCGCGGCACCATATTAACCACCCCGCTTCACTTCTCGTTCTCCCCGCTCAGTTCACACCGCAGCCTATAAGCCGTTGATATTCAGCCATACGCGTCAGGAGGCAAATAACATGTAATCATGGTGTACAACAGTTTGTTGGCTCAGCGAGATGAATGGCCAACGATCAGTTTGGGTTGTAAGCGATAATTTAAGGCGATCGCGGTAATGTACGATCGAAGCGTGCTCTTCATTAATAATTTTCGAGCCGCATATCAATATTCGCGAGCAACTTGGGGCTAATTGTCGGGGCTATAGGGAAAACTACAAGCGAAAAGTCGGTGGGGTCTCACGCGTGTGTGGGTAGGTATTGTAGTCCTTTATAATTTAAATTATGACAGGACAACTCTTTGAAAATTATAGCAGATCCGAGAACACACAAAGGGAAACCCCACGTGTGTTAAGTAGCTGGATTAATTTTTTGCTCACGACCGCACGAGATGTATTCAATATATCATTATAATTGTATTGGGAGCACGTTTTTGTCCTTTCTCATAAGTAATGTCTCAAGTTTCATACTTTGGCATCGGATTTTTATTTCTTAGAATATTTGATCGAGGTGCATTTATGTTCATTTCGGTTCGCTCGTCTTGTGTTTTCCGGTTTCAATTGATGCCCAGAGTTAAATTGCGCCTGCTCAAAGTGATGTGATTTAAAAATAACCGAGATCTCTACCTGACACGTAAATCACCGAATTGCTCCATAATTATGGTTTTATGAAGCAATTATGTTTTTAAATGAATGAAGCAATTAGGCAATTAAGCGACGCGAAATTGAGAATGTGAAGGCTTCAAAAATAGCACTTATGAGTAATAAGAATTAAATTAGCGTGAATTTTTGTGAGAATTGCCGACTGAATCTGAATAAAAATGCACTTGTTTGCTCCGACCTGCGCTTTAATGTGCATTTTTTTTAAGTTGGAAGGAATCATTGGCCAGAATAATATAAAACATGTGATGACCCTTTTAGGATGTGGGGTACAGGAAATAACAACTGGCAGAACGTTGAGTTCTTCATTTTGTTACAGACATACAAAAATTGGAACCAGACGGTAAAGATGGTAGCATGGGCACGAGCGGCTCGTTGTGCTAAAGGTAAAGAAACAATACCTACGGCTACTTTCTACCATTGCACCCTCACTCAGGGTTTACACTTTCATACTTTACATGCCCCATGGCCGTACTGTTCAGTTTCCTCAGAGACCTTAATCATCTCAGTGTTTCGTTCTTAGGGCACTTAAATAGATTGTGAACTCCTCACGCAGGTTTCTGCCTGCGATGGCAAGCTGGCCAGGCCGACTATCTAGGGAACCACATCTATGAAGTTGCTCGCTACAAATTAACCATTAAAAATATGTACGAAACTCGCACATTGTGCGTTTCCTGTTGAAATAGGGAAAAAGTATTTAGATACATTTTCACAATTTCAACATTATTACAACACTACAACAACGTATTAGAGATGATTACGTTGTTATAGGTTTTGGGTTAGAATTTGTTGTTTATTCACAATATTTGAGTAGTCTGCAGACCCCACCAAGCACTCATACGTATAATTATAATAAATGCATTTCGCAAAATACATTTGGTAAAGATGTGTAAACATGCCTTCCGCATTGGCGCACTCTCGTTAATGCGCCAACTGGCATTCCCTTAAGGGGCCTTAGTAGGTGAAAACGGCAAAATATACTGTTATCTATGAGCTATAATTGAAAATATTGAATGTTCTAATATGTATTACAGAACGTATGTGTGATGGGATGACTGTTTCCAAAACACGATTGGAAAAACTTTGCTCGATAGAAAAAAATCCTGAAGGTACCTCTAAAATATCATATAAATGCTCATTACAACCGCATTTTACGATAATAATTCGTATAAAATCACAAAAACATAGGTATTTACCTTCTCGATTTCGTGACTGTTTTAGATTTAGCAAATACTAAATATTTTCATTCACTTTTTGATAAAAATGTTAATGGCGCTTACGATTTTTAGTTCGAGCACGTTGATTCCATACTAAACGCGGACCCTCACCTCCTCCCCCACCCCCTCACCTCAGGCGCGAAGAGCTACGAAATCTGAATTTTTGCTGACCGCCTAACCCCTCTTAACTCTAGAGAGTATTCTGAATTAAACGTCCACGGGATTAATGCAGCAACATCTCGGACCGTTGTCACGAGGTAACGCTGCGCATGAGCATCATTTATATGTAAATTCGACAATTTGTCATGTTACCTTAATGAGCCGAAATGATTAACTTGTATGATGTTCGTCTCTGGCTTCTCTGAGCTTTGATTAATCCTTGAAATCAAAGAACAAAAGTTCAGCTCTTGAAAGAGCCATGTTTCCCTTGAGGCTGAAAAAAATGTACATAGAGTTCGTCAAACTTATTTAATTACAATGAATAATTTAAGCAGCATTCCTACCTTATCATGCATCAAACTAATTCCAAAGCTTACATTTAATTATTTATGAGAATAAAAAACTTATATAATGATTTAATTATAGAGGCAAGTTAAACTAACCGACTAGGCATTGATTTATGGATTATTTACGTAATTCATTTAGTAACCAGTTGGCCATCCGCGGGCAACCGTTAAGACTGACATAATCGGAGGATGATGTTGTCAAGTTGCGCGCGCGTCTTTCCTGCCAAGGCCGCGCGAATCTTGACCTAAACGCTTTAAATGACACCAATCTGTTTACATTTAAGCCTCGTGTTCACTACAGACATCGTGGTACATGTCAGTAATGTCCCATCCCATGCGACCTGTCACGACATGACAATTGTCGCTTATGACGTCGGGCGACGTTGCGTTATGTCGTCAGACGCGTCTTGGTCAAATGGTACTGGAACGAGAAACACGCCTCACGACGTTAAGACGTCGCATCGACGTGGCTTAGTTTCACGGCAAGACGTCGTTTCGTGGGAATCTACACGTAACGTTAAAAAACTCTGTTTTTAGCCATGGAAATCGTAAGTTGTGGTGACGTTTGAGTTTCATTCAATGCAAATGTATCGCAGAAGCATTATTTAAAGTCTTAAAATGGCTTGAGATATTTCTCTTTGAAAGGATTTCAATTTTTGACTGGCCCTTTGGCGCAATTGTGTAAGTTCTGGGTTCGATTCCCAAACAAGAGAAACAAATCAGTGACGAATGTTTCTGTTTCTTCTGTGGCTGGGTGTTTTGTTGGGTGTGTGTGTGTGTTTCGGTTTTGGGTGTTTTGTCATGTTAAATGTATATTTCATGCTACCAAAATCTTGGTTTAGATTATGTTGATAGGTATTATGGTCAATCACAGATTCCTATTAGTCAGTCCAAAATAATTAATCCGGTGTTTAGCTCTATGCAATCTACTAAGACGTGTTTATTACAAAAAGACGCTCAGTAGGTACTCAAATCCCTGATATACACACACATTAGGTGATTAATTACAAATTGTTTAATTCGACCGGTGCGCGCGCGCAGGTCTAATAAAATAAATTCAGCCGGCGCGCCCGCGAACACTGTCGTTCGGTTGACATTAATGTCCGCAAAAACGATAAAATAGCAGTTTATTGACCAAAACATTCTGTAGATGATAATCCGGCATCGGAAAGCTATCATTTCAACCAGTACCGTTTGTTTTGATGTAAATATCGATAACTATGGAAATTCAAAGCTTACTTAAATTTATTTTTAATGAAATTGTTATTTGTATTTTATTCCACTTGAAAACATGGAAATCGACTTCATAAAAAGCTCTAAAATAGTAATAATGTATTATTTTTTGAGTTCAAATCTTTAGATATAAATATATAAGCGAAAATAGATAATCTAGTTTTCTGCTGACTCCTATACTAAGTATAAGTATTAAAATAGGTTTAATTGTACTGTAATCTCCCTGAGTTGCTCATAAAATCACGAAAGCTCCACATTTGTGAGCCAATTGCAGCTTAAAGACGCGCAAAGCCTTGAGACCACATACGGAGGTAGCATTTTCAGCGTTATTATAAAACGTTTTTAATTGCGTGTCCACGAGGACTGTAATTAAATTATTTAATCAATTTAAGGCATCCGGAGTTATCCAGCAAATTTATGTCAACGCTTCGGCAGCCACAGTAGACATTTAAAAACTTTCAATGCTTCTTTAATGGCAGTTTAAGAGTACTTTGACTACTTTAAAGACACGGTTTTTTTCGTAATTATGGTTATCGAGTATACCCTTATGAAACATCAGGGTACACCGTCACTACTCGTTTTTATTGAAAACCATTGATCATGTATACCTAGTTAAATCAATCGATCGATTAAACTACACGTAAAAGCTTTTTAATGGCTTTCGAAAAAAAAGAGCTTACAAAAGCGGAAACTCGCATCTAAAAGGCTCTACATTTAGCGCCGTAGCCTTTTTCAGTTGATCATGTGAGTATACTAAGTTAAGTACTGTAGGTATCTGTTTGCGGGATGGTAAGCGCATAGAATATATACTACTTATACTTATAGAATTTTAAGTAACAAAAAATCCAAAATTAGGTATGGAACCAATCAAAGTCAACTTGTGCACAATTAAATATATTAGCCTTTTATTTTATCTAAGCAGAATACTGTGGCTTCAAAAACTCAAACGCACATTTACAACAAACTTTCACAAGTTTTACAAGAAGTTACGCAAATTAAAAACATCATAATGTACCTCGAGTACTCTCCCCCGTTAGGACGTTGATTCTATCGAGAGTAATACGGAATGTCTATACAGCGACTCCTGCCTCTACAGTATTTTATTTTATACCTTATTTATGTGCTGATATCAGATGGATAGATCTAGATGCTTTATTGTACCAAAATCATTACAGAAGTATCAAATTACCGAGACCAATATTATAACTCAGGCGCTATCGTTTCTTATTGCGGCTATTACAATAGGGTTGAAAATTGAAATCGATATTTTCGTAGTATTTCATGTTCTTGAAGCTATCTCAGAGTAACTAAGTAGTCAATTTTTGCTGTCCGGCATGTTGTTGTCTACGCTATTAAGTAGGTGCAGCTGCAATGGTGTTATGTGCTTTAAGCAATATCTATAAATAAAAATGGATTGCTGTTCGTTAGTCTCGCTAAAACTCGGGAATGGCTGGACCGATTTGGCTAATTTTGATTTTGAAATATTTGTAATGGTCGAGGGAAGGTATAAAAGGTGAGTAATCATGAGAAAATGCTGGGAATATAGTAAAAGTCTCAATTTAAGTTTCCTCTTAGTAAATGTTACTACCTGTCACGTGACACTAAATGTTTGACAACAGAACGAAGTCTGTTGGGACAGCTAGTATATTATAATAAAAAAGACGTGCATGAGTTACTTTTGCGAAAAAAGTGGCGCCCGATATCAGAACTTTGAACACCTAAGCAAAGCATTGACAGTTTGAGACGACACTGCGACATTTATCTGCCTCGTTTACGCTCTGGTAAATAATCATACTATCTATCTTGTACACACGTTCAAATCATAGGTACGTACGCCAGGGTATAATTTTCGACTTCGCATCAGTACTGACATAACGTATCTACTCTTTTAAATATCATTGACATTAAGAATAATTTGTCATGTTTGTTCTTCACAGATGGAAATCAGGCGGTGGAAATCCGACGGGACGTCCTTCTTAACATATTGGATATTTCTTTTGCAAGTGAGTAAGTTGATGCAGTGATTCTAGTATTTTATTGTCATAGATTTGCATTATATATCTATTAAGCTATTCTTTTTTATTTTAGTACTTTTTGAGTAGGTACTACCTGCCTATTTGCCTATGTATGGCTTTATAAGGTTAATTTACATATAACATAACGAACATAAATACATAACTATACATTCTTAAGCTTCTTAGGCATTGAAATCGATAAGTACTGTCCAATTAAATGTCAGAAGATCTGAATGTAACAAGAATGAAAAAGAAACTGATCAAGGCTGCTTATTTCCAGAGTTTCAGTGGGTTTGAAATTTCTCCAGAAAGCTAACATTCCTGTATTGATATTCTAAAATCAAAAAGTGGACGCCTGTTACAAATCCTCGGCATCTTAATTTGTTTGAAAACCTTTTCTCAGATGTTAGGCAGTGCCCGGAGGGGGGCGGAAGGCCATGGGCGATTGATGGACCCCCCCGCGCGCAACTCCATGTGGCGGTTCGGGTTCCCTAACCCCGTGAACTACAACGACAACGAACTATTTTGCGGCGGCTATGCTGGTAGGTATGAATGTTTTTTATTATCTACTACTTAGTCACAGAATATGTTTTAGTCACCATTGCCGAGGAATCCAGCGCCTACACATCGGATAACACGGACGCCCCCTTTGCCGAATATACGTTGGACATTGATAAGGCTGGTATGAATGTTTGATGGACTTCTCTAGGACGTAGCCCTATGAGGCGGTCTAACACAATACATGATGTGCCGTCCAGGGGACGTCAACGAGGTCAGACTACTACCGACTATAACATCGCGTCACGGTTCGCGTCTTTGACATTTCAGTGGTCAAGCTGAAGTCTTTCTTGCCCCTTTACAAGGCCTTCTAGCTGACGGCAAGGGGGGGGGGGTTAAGGGGGTGAGCACGGAAGTACCTGAACATGCAGGCAGTTGGCCTGAAAATAATAGGTCCTGCCAGGCGCCTTCTAGCCCTATTTTTTTCTCACCTTCCCAAATTTCAAAAAAGTTGTGTGTCGGGGTGCGAGAAGCCCTTTGTAAGATTATCCTGTTTACGGACACCTATATTTTTTTTGTAATTTTTTAAGACGAAGTAAGCATACCAGCGTTGGTCAATTAATGTTACCTGCCAATATTTACAAACTTGTCCGCAAATACACTCAGCTTCTTAGGATTCTGTATTCGTACCACCTTGAGTTTACCTTTAGGCATTGCCTACGGCAAACAATGTAAGGAGATGTAAGTAGTTTGTTTAACTGCAGTCTACAATGTTTTATTATTATTCTCCTTTGTGGAATGCTGTTACTCGTATATACCTACTATTTTTAGTTTAACAGATCATCTAGCTAATTGACTACATATATGTCAACCACAAATTTACATCGCAATTAATAATTACACAGTTTTTTATTAGAAACATCTTAATATAATAGTACAATAGGTCTAGCAAGAACCTCTAACGTTTTGGATAACGAATAGTAAACGTTACTTTTGTTTTTTAAAGCCATAGGACGAAGAAAAAAACTATCGTTTACTTTTCGATTACCAAAACGTTAGCGGTTCGTGCTAGGCCTACAGCCGTGCTATTCCGGCGGTGCACGTCGGACATCACTTCACATCTCGGTGCTTCACGCTTACCTCAATCATCAATACGCTTTACTTTGAATTTGTATTTTTCCTCATTTTGTATGTATAAAATAAAAAAATAATATTTGGCTTAGTTCTTTTCTCTGTAACGACCACAGTTGCAAAGAAATTGAATTTTAAAGTTCACTCACACGAGCGAAGGGAGTTTTGGTGTCTGCCGGAATAGCATAGCTGATACCAATGTTTCGCTGAAGAGCAATCCCTACTAGACGGCCTCCAAGTAGAGTGAGTAGCTGAGACAGAAAAACGTTCAATTAGTTCGGATCGTTCGGAAACATTCGGATTTTATCTCTCTCCACTGAACTCCAAAATGCGGCATACCTAACACATCCATTCAAATAGTCCCGGGGCATTATCCTTGCACCGGTACACACACACATGTTTTGGCAAACGTTTTTTTGTTCTATTGATGAGACTGATGATGCGCGAAGGCGATGAGCTCTCAAAACAAAGACGAGTTCACTGACCTTCTTGTTTGTTAAGACTGCGTGAACTATTCCATTATTCGAGGAAGAGGACTACCAGGAATGGTGGTCATTTATAGCTACCCAGAGCTGCAAAAAGTATGGCGTCGTAAAATATCTACTTATAGTAAGAGTAATAATGGAAGAAGGTACAAGCTTTCTAGTTTTCTCCAGTTTTAAAGCTTAATTAATGCATGCTAGGTCCAGGCCTTTGGAAGTATCTCGTAAGTAACTACATAGTATGCGCCGAGTAAAAAGAAATTTATTTACCTTTGGTTTCACTAATTTAATAATTGTGACGTTTGATTTTATGTATCTAATAGTTAATTATGTGTGTGCAGTCCAATGGGAGCAGAATTCCGGTAGGTGTGGCGTGTGTGGTGATGCACACCACCTGAACGAGCCTCGGCCACACGAGGCCGGCGGCATGTACGGCAAGGGGATCGTCACCAGGCACTACAGCGTGGGACAGGTCAGTTGCAACATAACCATCAACCGTCTACTTCGGACATAGGTCACACCCAGAGATTTACAAAGCGGCCTGTTGTAGGGTGCATGTATCCATCGATACCCTGCAACCTTTGCAGGTTCTCCGTCTAACCTGCGGTGGGTGTCTTAGTCGGTCGGTTCAAAAAACCAATTTTTCATGGGAAACTTATGATCATTTGCAATAAGTCAAAATAATACCCATTAATTGAATGTTTTTTTCAGGAAATAGAAATTGAAGTAGAACTGACAGCGAACCACCTCGGAACTTTCGTCATAAAAATGTGTCCAAACAACAACCCGAGGCAAGAAGCTAGCCAGGAGTGCTTTGATCGGTAAGATATGTCATTATATGAAAATGTTGTCAAAAGAAACAAAGATTTATAATTTTAATTATTTTATTAATTACAGTGGCCCAATGACAGTGGGTCAATGAGGTGCTTTCGACTAAAGATAGCTTTATGCTGCTTATTGACTGCCTCACTGCACTTAGTAGGGACTTTTTATTGCAATCCTGATTCTGAAGGGTTAGATTAGATCCCCTCTTCATGATATATTCAGTTTTTAGAATCATTCCAAAACAAGGCATGAATGTTTTATCTTAAAATTTTCAGGTTTCCCCTATTTATATCAAGGACGAGGGAGGACCGGTTCCTTATCCCGCTGGACTCGGCTAAGAAGGACATCTTCAGGTATCGCGTACAGCTGCCTCCATACGTCACATGCACACAGTGTGTACTTCAGTGGACTTACTATACTGGTATGTGTGGGCTTTTGCTTCCTTCCATTCTGGTGTCCTCGTTCGACAATGCTGCCGTCTTCTCCATGCTTTTCGTAGTTTAACTCGGTTTATGATTGATTATCAGCTATAACGGTGAGGCAAATATTTTTCAAAACAGTTTATTGAAACAAATAAGTAAATCAGTGACTAAACTAATACTGGTGATTTCATAAAAATCTTCCAAAACGTAAACGTCTTAATTTTTTGCATCTCATTTTCTTGGCGTAAACGCGTTGATGTCTTTGCTACTAAAAAGATGAATTACTTTCTTTGAAATATTGTTGACTCTTTTTATTTCATATAGAGACTGCCTGAATTACTACCCATCTTGTTCGTACTTTCTATTTGAAAGCATTTACAATCTGCAATAAATCATTCTTCAAAAAATCACAGTCAAACACTATATCATTTGTTATTATTTTAGGTATTTTGTACTCAACTATCTGTTTCAGGTAACATGTGGGGCATCTGTCCCAACGGCACCGAAGCGGTGGGCTGTGGCCGCTCGGAGACCTTCCGCAACTGCGCCGACGTGACCGTGGTGACCAGCACCGGCGGCCTCCCCCCAGCGTTCGCGGGAGACCTCCGCCGCGACTACCCCTTCCTACTCTACTACCGCGACTTCCGCATGCCAGCTAACGTCTTCCCACTCGTTGTCAGGTGAGTAGAACCGGTCAAGTCAGGCTTTGAAGTCTCAAATCGACTGGTTCAACCTTATTTTGCCACTAGTTTATTGATGAAGGTGAAACTATGTTTTAGTATAAGTGTAAAGTTTGTGTTGCACTGTATAAAGTCTGAAATACGAGCACAGAAATCAACTTCAGTACTGTAAGAAAAACTAAAAGATATTTTTTACAGTATTCCATCACATCTTCTGTAAAAAATTCACAATATATCTATGACATTTAATTTCTTACATTTATTTATTTTTATTAGGTACAAAGGCGTTAACATTAACCTTTGCAAAATTATTGGTCCCTCGTCAGCAGTATAAGGTAAAATAGGGGGGCCCTTTAAAGGTTGATGTGAACGCCTCTGTACCAGTGACGGACTTAGATTACAGGCTTTTAGTGTACGAAAAATATCCAAATATAAATATCTCAACAAATCAATTTTGAACTTTCGTTAGGCCTTATCGTTAGGCTGTCACTGTTTACTACATAAAAAATATTTTGAACTATTTACGTAAGCAACTTTTTCAACAAAAAAATGTTTAACAGCTATTTCATGTAAATACACAATTTTGTACGTATGTTATGATGTCTACCTTTCGATAATGTACTTATATATTATGTTATGACTATATCTATATCTTCATTACTTATGGCTTCTTACTATATTACTATGAGGCTGACTGAAACTTAGGCCATAAAATTCTTATAGTTGTAGTTATTTCAGAATAATAGAACTATCCAACACATCCGAACCGGTGGTAGAATCACATTATTACTTTTTTATTTTTTTATGTTGTGACTTGTCTTAAGTGCTTTTTAATAAGTTTACATGAATAAAGATTATTATTACTTTACTTTACAATAGTTGAAGTCAGCTTCGTATGATCCATTTTTCAGACATACACGCAAAGACATCGAGATGGCACAATTAAAGGTCATTAGGTAAACATCTGCAGTTTTATCTTTTCTCATTTATTTCACTTCTTATCACAAAATCTTAATACCTATCCAAATAATATATATTTTTATTCACTTATATGTCAATAACGTGCACTACATTTAATGTTACATTTTTTTCAGCAACGATATATCTGAGACTGATGATGAGGAATTAAAACCACCGATCATTAGGTATCACACGATTTGTCTTTTTGAATGCGGGAACGGCTGTTCCGGTGTTGGTTCTGAGTCTTGTACGAATCTTGTTGTGAATAATTTCTGCCCCTCTCTTGAAGAGCTAATGTAGATCGTTCTAAGAGTAAATCCAGGTTACGCGTTAGAAATTAGAAGTCTGGGTGGAAACTGCCACTTGCAGCAGCTCAACGGCTTAGCAGTTCGAATATTTCGATCGCTGAATCCGTCTCTGTGTACATAAGGCGTCTGGATTTGCTCTTGTTACTGTTAATGTACAGTGTTGTTATCTTGTGTATAATAAATTTGTTGTGACTAACTTGCTATTTGTGTCTGAGACATGTTAGCACTTATTTTTCTTTTTATACAGCTCAAATGAAGAAAGATCTGTAATGATCCAGTAGTTGATAACTTAGTTCTTTCAGTTTTCGTTACACAGTAAACTGCGTAGCTTTACGTTTATCGCTCAATCAATTCAATAATATCGTTTTATCAGCAATTTAAGTAAATGCGCTTCTTAGATAAAGCTGTAAATATAAAAAGCCTGTTGAAATATATGAAAGAAAAGTTAACTTTGTAACCAACTTGTGTTTAACCCCCAAACATTACCTTGTTAACTAAACAATTAACTAACAACTGTATTTTTTTATAAATATTTCTGTAGAAAGTAGAAGTACTTAGATCATATCCTGCCAGTCCTTTTTGTAAATAATGTGGTTGTCATGACACCTTTTTTAACACATTTACAGGACCAAGTATTCAGGTAAACAGATACGTTTTTTACCTACCTATGCTACCTACCTATGCTAAAAGTCTACAGTTGACCACGAGATTGAATGCACAACATATTATGGTCTCGTTTAACAAAGCGTGAAATATTTATTGATTTATTCATTATAGCACAAAATTACGCAAAAAGTACAATTGTCGGACTTAATGCCTAGAGGCAAATGTACGAATCATGCTAAAAATGCGTATTCCTTTCTGAAAGGCAGCAACGCATCTCGTGACACCTGTCCGCTGTTTGGTGTCGCGGTTGTTCATGGGAGGAGGTGATCACTTTCCATTAGGTCACCTTCGAATTCGTCTAGGTAGTTGCGATCCAAAAAATGTGTATGTTGTTAAATTAATACCTAGAAATATTGGTACTGATCAAGTGGAGGATAAGTACTTATCTAGAACTATTGAAATGGATATCTCCCTGAGACTTGTACAAAATCACATATACCCTTGACTTAAAACTGATACTGTGCTGATATGTATACTATAATAGGTACTCAGTAACTGTCTAAGTATGTTAAAGTTATTTATATTGTATCTTGCATTTTAAAAAAAATATTCTCATACCTAAAAGTCAGAAAAATTAATGATCGGTGGAAAAACCACGACTGTTGTGTCCTGTCGGTGACGCAGCAGCCCTAAGGACTGAGGAAGGAATTAACACTGTTTTCATATTTTAATATTTACTTGATGATGTTTCCAGGGATCAGGTGTGTTTACCATCAGACGGATACCGTATGATCCCCGGCATGCTGAACTGGTGTCAGACGAACTGTCTGCGGTACCCCCCCAATTGTCCTGTTGCACTTTGTCAATGCCCGTAAGTAAAACTTAAATTCGAAAACGTTTTAAACTTTGGGCCGTCGATGTCTGTTTCGAGACAGGGAATAGCAATATATTAATTTATTCATCTCGGACACAGTAGACTTACTCCTGAATTCACAAACGTCGATTAACGCTAAGAACGCGCTCACGCTAATGCTGTCCCGTAAAATTTCAATAGCACTGAAAGGGACCGCTATACTTCTGAGGGATGCTCAACGTTAATTTGCGTTTGTGAACTCGGGGGTTAAGTATTTAAATAAATAATGTAGGTTTCTTTCTGAATCAAAGTATGCATTTATTTCTACATGCATGTATGTTTAGGTTTCTTCGTGTGGTTAATATTGTGCGCACTGCAGCAATCTCAATTAGGTACCGAGTAAAGGCCCACAGTACAACGACTTGCGTTTGCCTACAAGAATTTGGCAAGCATAATATTATTAAAATTTCACCAAATCAGTATCTATTGTAGCAATTTTAGTACATGTAGATGATGAACGTGAACGCCTTTACCTTAGAGTTACAACTGCGGCTCCACTTTAAAGCATGGCACAAGTTAATTAAATGTTATTTTGCAGGCAAACATGCGAAGCTATAGGTGAGATCGAAGGGCGCGACGGAGCGGACGTCTACTGCATGGACCAGTGCATCGTGTTCCCCCCGCACTGCCCCAGGAACCGGTGTCGCTGTTACTGAGGACCTCTCACTGCCACACACATAGCACAGTAGGCCACATGTCAAGCTTAACATGACAGCTGGAAAATGACCTTATAGGGTGATACGAACTGTCAATGTGTAGCTTGACCGGTGGACTTCTTAACTCGAGTTAAGCAAATAGCTGCTGGTACCTTGCATCTCAGACTTCAACTCTTAAAACTGATAACCTTTAAGTTTTCAACTGTTCATTCAGAATCAAATTACAAAATAACATAACATCGTTCCAAAAAAATCAGACTCGTGCTTCACTTGTTTCGTTGCCTTCGTCTCTCACAAATCTGCCTATTGTCCTTTTGTGATGTTACAGATTACTTAGATGGTAAATGCATTCATATTTTGGTGATTAATAGTTCTGTGCCGTCTAACCACTTCTTAATAGCATCTACCTTGCTCAACCTTTTTTCTTCAAATGAACTGAAACGATATTCCCCCTGATTTCGAGTCCCGCCTGATGCCAAGACCGAATGCCTTTTTCTGGTTTTCCTATCTTTTGAAACGATATTATTTTTCTGAGACATCTATTTTTTTGAAATTGAAAGCACAAAGTGTTTTTACCACATGAAATATTGTAAGTAGATAGACAGTTACTTGGAGCTGTTTGTCATAAAGATTCCTTATTTTTATTCAAACAAACTGCTTTGTACAGCTGTAGATTATAATAGGAATCTCGTAGTTATGTAAGAATAAGTATGTAATAATTCGATATTTTTTATGTAAAATAAAACAAAATTGTAACGACATTTTCTTGGAGTTAAGTATTTTAGAATGAAATATTTACTACTTTAAATAAATGTCGTATTTTGAAATTTTCTTAATGTCTAATATGTATTTGCCATAAAAATGTAAACTTGTGCCAGAATTACTACAGTAAGTTTATTGCAATAAGTTGTACAACACTCTAAAGTATTTGTAAAATAAATAAAAGTATTTTAATAAAAGTGGTTGTTTTTATTGCAGTCCATATAGTTCTTAACCGATACAAGTGGTGCACTAGCGCCTCCAAAACTCTTTGTTAACTTTCTAGAAAAGTTTTTAAACTAAATAAATAGGTATATTTCAGTAGGATAAAAACAGAGAGGTTTTGTTGGTTAAAGATATCCTGCCAAAAGTTTAAGGTTCGCTACTGGGGTCGGCCGGAGAGAAAATCTGTCAAATTTGAAAGCGATCGTGACAGCTACGTGCACACAGTGGTTGGGCCGTGCAATCCGTGCATAAATGCAATGCATAAATCCGGACGACCGTCTTGGTGTAATTGTTTAGAAGTCGGCTACTACACCAAAGGTCGCGGGTTCGATCCCCGCACAGTACAAACATTTGTGTGCATGAACATGTCTGTTTGTATTGGTCTGGGTGTTTCCTTTGTATAATAAGTATGTATTTACAAAAGAAAAAGTATTTGAGTATGTTTATCCGTTGTCTAGTATCCCATAAAAACGGAGTATAATTAACTCACTTGGGGCTAGATGGCGCTGTGTGGAATTATGTCCAGGGATATTTATTTATTTATTATTATTATAAATCGCGGCATGATAATCATTTGATGCGTTCACCAAAGATATTTTTATTTCGCCACCCAATATATTTCAGGATATAGGGCAAACAAAAGAAACTAACCAAAAATTGTATTTTATTAAACATACTAACAAGCGGTTTTGCCAATTATTTTTTTACACTATTATTTGCAATCTATTCTCGTGACCACGTTATTTGCTCAATGTTATATCTGGTACTTGACGATTCCATCGAGATTTAGTTGTAACTTGGCTTATCCGTTCGATCATCATCAACACAAAATATTTCTTACATCCAATGCATATGATATAGCAATACACGGAGCCATTTCTAGTAACATGCAGAAGAACCCACTAATTAATTGGTCTTACTTGTAATGAAAAGCTGCAAGAAGCATTAAACGGAGCTATCTTGTTACTAACTAAAACGAGGAATTTAACAGTTGTTAACAGTTGAGACACTTTTAGTGGATAATTTATTTTAGATAATAACACTTGAGTAATACCTTTAGTCTCCTGTAGAGGCCATCGTATTTCAGGCTTTTTACGCTGAATTTAATACAGAATCCACCGTGATCTTCATCTTACTGGAATTGATCTACGAGTAAAGCATAGTATGAAAGGAAGTCACTTCACACAGTTTCTGTCTGTTTTTACATAAGCTTTCACTATCTAAATGATAGTTGATGCTAATTATATTTTCTAGAACGTTTGTCTGTATAGTTCATTCAAATTACTACAGGGAAAAGCTGTGTGCAAATAGCCAGTTAGAGATAAAAATGCTTGCACTGCCATTTTTCCATGGCTGACGTAAATATGATAATTCATATTTATGTCAAAGTTCTATCTGATCCATTTTTTTTAATTTAAAATGGGTTTGCGTTTGACCTCAGTCTTGCCAGCCACGCTTACCCAAAAAATGCCTATTCACTCTTGCCTTGAAGACACCAAGGTTGTATGTATCCGGAAACACAGACGCAGGGAGGGCGTTCCACTCCTTAGCGGTGCGGACCAGAAAGGAAGCACCAAACCACTTAGTTCGGACCGCTGGAAAGTCGACCACATGGAGATGAAAGCTCTCGCGGCGTCTTGTGGTCCGGTAGTAGAAAGTAGAGGGTGGTATCAGGTCATGAAGTTCTTGCGCACACTCTCCGAAATACACCTTATAAAAAACCGATAGACAGGCAACTCTACACCGATGCTCCAAACTCGAGTTTGGTTCCAACGAGCGTCTCGTCACCTATCAGTCTCCTGGCTCTTCGGTCTACTGAGTCCAGTGCATCCAGCTGATACTTGGCAGAGCCATCCCAGAGGTGGCAGAAGTACTCCATACACAACCGAATTTGTGCTTGGTACAATTGTAAAAGCTGTTCCGGTGTGAAGTGTGTTTCCATTTCGAATAACTTGTCATTATGTTCTATTGCAATAACTATTTATGTAAAAGTAAAAGTAAAAAAGTAAAAATAGTCTTTATTCATGTAAACTTATTAAAAAGCACTTATGACACTGACAAGTCATAACATAAAAATTAATGTTTCGTATAAGCAAACGCAAACTTTAATTTTTTTTGGTCGAGATCTCCATCCTAATTACTATGGAACGAGTGAAGTTTCTTTGACAGCCGTCTGCGCAGTCCCGCAAGTCAGTCTTCCACATGACGCCGGGTGAGTGCACGTCACTGCGTAAAGAATAGGAAAATGAAATGGCAACTAGTACGAAATTGTCAAACCCAAGAGAGCTTTTAATCAAGTGTACTTATAAATATAAACCTGCCTTATAACTCTCATGGTGAATCATGATAAAATCATACGTTTGATAAATTATGCATAATGCATATGAACAAACAGTACGGAGGAAAAAAATAAAGTTGTACTATTTTCAACAAAAGACCCTATGTGCGCCTATTTCGTGTAAATTATCCGCGTAATTATAAATGTCATTTTCGTCAAAAGCGACGTGCGCTCACCTTGGGGACATGGGGGGGAGTGAGCTGCGACGGTGCGCGGACAGCTATCAAAGAAACTTCACTCACTCCATAGTAATTTGTATGGAGATTTCAAGCGAAAAATTCGGAATGTTTGGGAATTTTTTGCACAAAACTGAAATAAAGCAATGAAAAACAACTGATTGGCAATGCTTCTTTGATATCTGATCTTTACACGTTATTTAAAACACGTAAGTTGTTAGTTTATATGATGCCTAAACTTTTGAAATACGGGAGTGCGTTTTGCACGTTTTTAGCGATATTCTGATTTTTTTTCACATTAATCTAGTAAGTTGATCCATATACTGGAAGTTTGAGCTGATTGTGCAACTCTTTGACTACTATAACGATTTTTTTCGTGCCTCATACTTCATATTTTCTATATAAAACTTTAGTTTTCCCGAGAGCCGTTTTCCTGGTATCGCGCCTTAAGGGAGCATAAAAAAAAACCATCCCAATTTCAAATGTATAATGGTCACGCTATGCAAAACGTAGTTTATGAAAGTAGGACATATCGTAATTCCTTTTTCCCATGGCACTAATATTCACAAGTTTTCCCGTCTAACGATCGCGATAGTCCAGTCAGCAATTGAAAGCTGTATAAAAACTTTCAAAAACTTTATCTTTTCCGCCTATTTTTGTTAGTCGCCCATTGGCTGTGTCAGGTTAGCATCAAACGTTACTTAGCATGAAAACAAGGGACATTTTTTAATAATTATGATCCCTTCCAAGTAACAATATCCACTGAGTATGGTTGAATTATTGCTGTGTTTTATATTCTTACTTGAATGTTTTGATTTTGCATTTAAATATTATTGCGAAAACAAGTTGCAACAACAAGAAACGAAACGTTGAATGGGATGGGTGACATTTTTCCTTGCGTGACATGACATTGTCATTGACAACATTGACGTTTCTCTTATCAGCCGGAGACGGTCGATCGATTATTTACACAAAAGTGCTAAATTAGTTAAAAGGAAATAACAATAAACTTAATATCATCTTAAATAAAATGAGTGAGATGCTAGACGAAGATTTGGAATTCCGTGGGGGAACCCTGCAGTTAACCTCCGATAATATTGCGCCAGAAAGTTCAGAACGCAATCAAAACAATCCCGAGGATGATTCTAACAAAAATAAACCAAAACCAAACGTAAATCCCTCTGTGCTATCAGGAGCCGACTCCCTGTCGTCGTCCACGTCATCATTTGCAGGTAACTAACATCTTATTATTTTAATAAAATCGGCATCTTTAATCACTACTATAGCTGGAATGCGCAAATTAATTGACCTTTCCTTGTTTCCTTTTATCTCACTCATAACCGGTTTATTTATACCTATAAACAATGTTAGGGCAAAAGGTACATCAGTAAATTATTTGGTAATCGAAGTAGATGTTTTAAAATAAATAGTATATTTGGGTTGATAATTTTATATATTGTTTCCACATTGCACTCTAAGATGCAAGAACTGAGGGCCAGATAAATGCCGCTGCTGCCGCACCTACCGAGGCCGGGTCTGCCGAGCCGGGTCCTGCTGACCCAACACAGACGGTGTACCCACGTTATGATGTGCCATTTGACCGGGAAAACATCAAAGACTTCTTTACGTTCCGTCGAGGTGTAGTAGAGAATGCGATTCAGGATTGTATCACAGCATTGCTCTTCCCTGAAGATGGGGAGTACCTTGGGGCTTGGTTGCTGACCGAGTAAGTATTTTTGAAATAAAACAACTTTATTGAGGAAATAAAAACCATGCAAGGGATCCTCCCTTGCAAGAGATCCTCCCTTGCATGGTTTTTATTTCCTCAAATTTACCAACCCACTGTTTAGAATAGAAAGACAATAATATTATGTTGTACTTGTAGACATGACAATAATTATGACTTATAAGTAGCTTCAAAATCAACTGTTATGTCCTGTATTCAACTGAAATGGACATCAAGTTAGTTAATGATTATTTTTTCACCAGAATAACTTTGTGGGATAATGAGAAGGAGAGGATTGTGATTCTGACATCTCGATTAGTTATGACTATAAAATATGACTTCATTGCGATGAAGCAATTGGACTTCAAAAAGACATACTTGGATGATTTGGACACTATAGTCATTGGAGAACTGGTATACCCTCCATCTTCTTTAGTGCCGTAAGTAATATTTTATAATAACACTCGACTTCCATGTTTTAAACTTTCTCAGTGGTTTTTGAATATTCCTACTACAAAAATTAGAGGTCAAGTTCTTTACAATGTTCTTAATTTTTACACTTTTGAATTTTCTTATGTTTGTGGAAATCAAGCATTTAATGATTGAAATATAATGAGGAATGACATTATCAATATCATCTTTAATAATTGAATCCTATTGTCAAAGTATTTCTTACGAATGTCTTATCAGCAACTGTGATAAAGTTAACTGGTTTAAAACACATGTCCTACTCATTTATAGTGTATAATGTTGTGTATGTGTACTTCTAACATAACAAGACATAATGTCTAGCAGATATTAAAACTTATTTTAAATTATTTGAGTTATAAAATGATGTATCAAATATTCAGTCAAGTATCTTACTTAAGTTATTAAGTTCAGCTCTTACAGAGCACATTTGCCGATAATGTTAGTACTAATAGTGGTCGATATCACTGACAGCCGGCTAAACGGCATCGCGACGGGCGTGACGACAGTGGTGAAGGATGTCGTCATAGACCGCCTGTGCCGGCGGCCCGTCCCGCCCGACGAGGACAGTAAACTGTTCGATCCCAAGTATTTTGAACCTAGGTACTTTGAGTTGCGGTAGACGCTCACATTTAAACCTTTTTGTTCGCCGGCTTTGTTTTTCATAACTTAACACCAGTTCATTTGTTCTTCTAACCACTTTAGTAACTAGCCTGAAATGACGCACGTCAAGGTATGGTTCTCAAATCACTAGCTTTTAGTTTGCTTTTTCTGAACTAATCTGTTTAACTTTTTTTTTCTTTCTGCTCACTGTTGTTAGTTCGGGTAGTTTGTAGCTTATCTAATAACTTTCAAACTCTTATTATTTTGTAGCAAGCTAGATTATAAGTACAGTCAACTATTTCTTTTTCTAATTTTTGTTTTTTTTATAAAGTAATCAAAATATTGTGAAGAGTCAATAACGTATGTAACTAGATTTATCTCTAGATTTTTATTTCTAAAATAGACGTTCATTTTATTCAGAAAATAACATTCACCAACTGCACGAAAAATAATATGTAATTATCATAAAGCTATGTTAAACGAAAATTCGCAACGGTAATTGAACTGCTTATTAATACCTGTAGCTGGAGTATTGTTGCACCCTTCGTTTTATTTTGCAGAGCCTACTTGACTTTCTACAGGTGAGTCAAAAATGTCACTAATAACGTCCTCGTTTTCTGTTAAAGGGAGCGCAACCTTCGAGGTGTGCGGCTTATGTGGAACAAGGGTGAGCCGCTGCCGATGAAGACAGTGTGGAACCCGTTCAGCCAAGATGTGCCATTCATCACATTCGCATCTCATCCTATATTTTGGCATAAAGGTAGGTGCTAAGAGAACCATCATAGTCCTGTTATAAAATTAGCTAGTTCTTCATCAGCTTCATGAATCCTACCGAATATAGGCCTCGTCCATAGATATCGAAAGAAACCAGATGTAGGCCGCTCGCACCCACCGAAATCCGTAGTTTTCGCGTGTCTCCATTGGATTACTTTTCGGAGGTATGTGCCCCACTCACTGCTGCTTCAACGTGCTTACCTACTGGTCTACGCTGACAACATCCGTTTTTCGACGGATTTCATAATTTCCTTGGTTCGAATTCGTAGCTAAATGCTTGGTAAAGCCTATCTAAGCGTTTGTTCTTAATGTGTAGTCTTAATATTATCCTATGACGAAGTTAATGGAAATCTATAATCATTCAATGATTGGTGCAAAATTTAAAGCATTGACCTGCGTTTACAGATGGTGAACTAGAAGACAAAGCTACATACGACATGGAAATATTTGCTCAAAAGCTGCAGCGCGCCATAGAGGCGATGCCGGCGTCTGCCTGCTGCATCCACCACTCGCCCATCGTCATACAGAGCTACGTGGGCATCACCTCCATGCTACACAACAAGACCAGTTTGGGCTTCTTTAAGGTTAGAGGAAAGTTCAGTTTCTAATGAGAGCTAGCATTTAAAGATTCACCAGATGGCGCTACTAGATATTTGCAGATAGCATGACCAATTTAACATATTGTTTTGTAGCTGGTCATAATTGTTCAAAAACTATACCTGGAAATCGTAAAAAAAAACCAATTTTATCTAACGAATCAAAATAAAGACAAGAGTATATCAACCCTTACACTCCTCGAAAGAAATCTGTGTGTTTGATAAATGATTAAATTCACTTTCTCCTAGACCCAATGTAAGAAAAGAATCAACATGGCTTCTGGTTCTGGTGCGATAAACACTCAGACGAGATGTTGTCATCGCTTAATTTTTTTCAGTAGCATAAATTATAGTCTTTTTGGAAAGCTTTATTTTGTTTATCTTAAAATCACAAACCTTTACGAAATATTGCGACAGCAAGAGATTTGACGATATCTCCATGAGAATTGGCGAACTACTCTGCAAAATGCAATTCATTATGAATAATGCCAGCGCTCTCTGGTGGCAAACTTAAGCATGTTGACTTTCATTAGTTAATGACATCAAGTCCATTTACGACGAAAATAACGATTTTCAGGATCTTGGGAAGGCAAAATTTAAATTACTCATAGAATTTTATAATTCGTTGTTAATAATAAGATTCTAGTGTTTTTTATTTTTGCTTTCTCGAACTTGTCAATCTTAGCTTTGGTGGAAAATGCGACTATATACTGGATAGAGATTACAGCGATTTGCTAGTTCGCTATAACTCATGCGTCTGTTGTTAACGTTATTTTAGGAAAGTAATGAATCATGTTTATTCCGAAACTATTTGTTATTTTGTTATGTAATAACTTAAATGAAGAATTAAAAATGATAAGTGATTGGTGGTACCTAAACGAATGTTCAGATTTGAAGATTTTGCTCGATATATTTGACTCGAAGTGTTAACATAATGTGAGATGCATTATTAAAGGTAAGTAGCTAGAATTGAGTCATAGGTCATAGCATGATGACGCTCAGTAAGAATTTTGGTGCAGTAACTTAATTAAAACTGTAATGATTTTATTATCTAATTTAGCATTTACAATACTGTGTTACAAGATGCAGGTTCGGATCACATCTGGCATCTATACCAAGTTGTTGTTCTCTGGTATTTAAATCTTCAGATTATGTTGTAATAGTTTTGGGGTATTTTTGTTATTTTAGGTTTAAGTTCTCCACTTCCTAACAGTGTATAAGTTTCTGAACATATTGCAAAACCTCGTCCTCGGTGAAGGATAGACAGAAGTTATAGGGCTTTGCCGACTAAGGAAGATGCGCGCCCATCCTTGCGTCATGAACACGTGAGTCAGAATGTGAACTCATGCGAAATTAATCAACGCTCATAACGAATAATAGCTTGCGAAATCGGAAACAAATCATTACATATTTCAAGATCTCTTGATAGTCTGTTTCATGTTAAGAAGGAATAAGAAAAGAATATCGGTATCTTAACTCAAACTTGTGTACTTGCAACAGAACATTTTCCATTAAACCTTATAATGGTTTTGTTTTGCCATTCGCAAAAGTAATTCCAATTACATTTATTTGGTTACATAGAAACATTCAAAATATAAGGAAAGATAAACCTCAAATGATGGGTTTTATTATAAGCAACTTAGTCATGATACGGTTATCTAAATCTAAAGATTAGTATTAGCGTTTACAAGTTCATTCGTCATAATAAATAGTCATAAAACTATACTGTTCTCATTGGATTTGAATATTGTGTTAATAACGTACTATACTATAAATCTTTGTCATTAATGTGGATGTAATGTAAGTGTTAAATAATGATGTTGCATTGGGCTGGAATCGCTTGATATGTATTGTAGTAGGTTATATGGAATCAATTTTTGAAAGCCCCTTAAAACTTAGAATATTCCACAAAAAATATTAAAAATTAAACTATGCCTGATATTACTGTTCAATCGTAATTATAACGATTCACGAATGTAAAAAAAATGTCTAAGTTTTCAGGGACGACTGCTGACACTTTCTAGGTGTCAGCACTCTCCTATCTACCTAACCCTGGTCGTATGAGGTTACATAATTTTTGCAATTTCGGCGTGGCCTTATTTATACACTTTAATTGGGTAGGTAGTTATACCGGGCTAAAACATTTATAGGTGAGTGGAAGCCAACATTTTTAGGGCATGGTATTGAAAAGAGAAATTCTGCCCCTTTAAATGAAACTAGTTAAACCGGATTAATCTGATTTAACTGAGCCAAATTACATCCATAGCACATGTGGCTCAATAACTCTGGGTGTTTCCTTTGCATATTAAGTATGTATTTACAAAAGAAAGTATTTAAGCATGGAGGTTACGGTAAAAATGTATGAGTAAGTTAAAGTTCTATTATAACAGCGCCAATACTTTCCTGTAAGGTGCAATTTGAATTTATCCAAAGGAATGTTAAAATTATATGAGAGTATTTATTAGCAACAATGTAGCTTTTGCATAAAATAGTCACTTAGATACATTTCTGTAAATATTTGGAAATATTACATAATACTATAATAACCAGATTGATCTCGCGAAGAAAAATTAGAGGATGAAGTACCTAAAGTTTGTGTTGATAATGTACATAATAATTTTTATTCAACATAGTTTATAGCGTTTTATTTTTATATTTTAAATACTTATCTATCTCTTGTTAGCGAGAATAGATAACGTATTCTAATAATTCATATTATTAATTATTGTTTTATATTGAAATATTTTATACAAACGGATCATTTATCTAGAACAATATCAATCGAGTACGTTTAAAGCTATTTCACAATTTCACTGTTATGTAGAGATACTGAAATCACTACTGATACTAGGTTTTTATGAAAATGTTATAAACATAATTATGATACTGCAAAGAAACGTGTTATAGATACTCATTTTAAATAAATTGTTTTGTTGCAGTGTGAAAGGCCTAAATTTTTGTGTATAGGTAATTAAATTACTATTTATTTTCTGTGTAATATACATGTTACTGTTTGTGATATAATCACCACGACATTGTACCTAAACGTAGTTATTAAAGATAATGAAGTGTTTAATGTCTGTTAATGTGTTTAATTGAATAAATAGCAGGTCATAAATTATTTTGCTTTCTAAGTTTAAAAATATTTCTTTTTGAATCTTGTCAATTTTTCTACTTTACTTAAATACATTTTAATCTTCTTTAACTTTCATTAAATTATAAATCGCATTACAAAGGTGTTTCATTATTTCTAATTTAAATCTTCAGGTTATTACCATGGTAAGTTGTGTTTTTGAAGACAACTACATATAATCTATGGTCTACAAAAAAAAACATTCGGTCTAGGTTGCAGGCGTGAAACCGGCGTATTCCGAATACCGGGTGGCTACTCTTCTCCTACCAAGCGACCGAGATCCTAACAGACCGGCTGAATATTTTTAGCGTATGTTCAACTGTAAGCCAGGGTTTTCAATGCTGTATCTTTATTCCCGCCGGAAACCTAGGCCTAATGTTATTTAAATGTGTGTTGTTTCCTAATTACGATAATGTGTGGCTAAGGGCCAAAGTCTAGAATGGCTAAACCGATTCGTCTGATTTGTTTTTTGTTTTATTTGAAGTTTGAGGGTGGTTCTTATGGCGAAAAAAATACCAAAAGAGTACGGTGAAAAAACTATTTTTCATTACTCATACTCTGAAAGTAGGTCATTACTGACCTGAGAAGCGGGCTGAAAGTAATACTTTTCATCCCTAGGGAGAATCACTTTCAACTGACAGCTGTCAAATTATGAAGAAAAAAACTAGTTCTTTTTCACATATCTGAACCATGAACCATGTTCCAACTTTTACAGCCACGATGTAAAATTGAAATAACTTAAAGTTAAGTATTGATTAGAGAATATATATTTTTCAAATAACTTCATTATAATTTAGTTTTCATTACAATTTCTTTAAAATAATTTAGCTTTGAGCAAAATATTTACCATTTTTGCAATGATGAAAATAAAAAATAATGGCTGAATAGCGGGCTGGCAGAACAAAAGAAAAAGAAAAAAAACAAACAAAATAGGCGGGAAAGCGGCAATTCGATCTTAATTTTTTTTCTCATTTGTTCTTTAGCTAAATTCATGTTTTTATTTTTACTTTCCTCGTATTCGTAATGAAAAGCACAGTGTTTACCTCGGGTTAAAGACTTATTTAGTCCCTCGAACTATTGGCGCCCTCACTTCGTTCCGGGCGCCAAACCCCGTCTCGGGACTAAATAAGCAACTTTCACCCCTAGGATAACAATGTACTATTAACTTTACTTCCTGTTTTTGCATAATTAGTGTGACTTTATTTCATGTGATGATTAAAAGGAGAGTGGGTTGTAAATCTTCTTTTAATCACCACATGAAATGAAATCCCAGGGGTATAAATGTTTGTAACTGTAATATTCAATTCATTTTTTTAAATATCTATTCAAAATTGTGATCGTTCCAGTTTACAGGCAAAAAACAATTATCCCAGAAAGTACCATCTGTGCAATACAGGTTTGGGTCATTCTCCTCCAGATGTATTTCTCTCACATATTTTATATTTTCGATCCAAGACAGGTCTTCTTCAATACACGTTTTGCGAATTAGTGCATTGAGTTTTAAATTTTTAATATTTTCAGTAACTTGACCTGATTCTTTGGGAAATTTTGTCAAGGGATAAAATGTGTCATTGGTTACTTTATTTTTGGTCGTGCGCTTCTTGGTTTTCGGTCTACTATTTTCTCCTTTCTTCTTTCTGTTATCCTTATTTTTCTTGAGTGTTTTCTTTTTATTGACAGAATTAGGCATTTCATTGGACTTATTATCACGTTTCGACATTTCAGTGAATACATTTTGTATTTTAAAGCTTTCTTCAGTTTTTGTTTTGTCTGATCCATCTCTTTTTGGTGCCTGGTAGGAATCCTGGGTTTGTGTTATGAGGGTTTTATGATTATTTATGTTGGGTACATGTTCATCTCGTGTTACATCACTATTTTTAATTCCAGCATTAACGCTAGTGCTAAAGTTATTGCGAGGGCTTGCAACTTCTTCATTGTAACTTGTGTTTTTACTTTGGGTACAAAAATACTGATTATTTTCATGCATAGCATCAGATATTATTCTGAAACTATTTGTTGGTTGAGACTGAACCAACACAACTTCGTTTTGAGGTTTATTACTATTTCCGTTAATGGCAACATGCCCGTTGAGTTTCATTATTCGTTCGAGTTCTTTATCAATTTCACTCATGCTTTGGCCATGTGAATTGTTTGTATTGCTATTTGGTGCTTCTGAGTATACATTTTCAAGTATACTTTGAGAGCACAATTTATAATCACCCTCATGGGTAATATCATTTAAAGTTAAGTCTATTACACTGTTAACAAGTTCAATTTCAACAGTTTGGACATGCATTTGACTAATGTCTTGAGTTTTCGTTTGCATTATTTTATTTGTAGCTAGAAAACAATGCGATGGTTCATCGAAGGCGTTGTCTTCGAGGCTTTTGCCGTTGTTATCATTTAACTCAATGTTCATGCTTGTGTTTTCTCCGGGGATCTGAGTTATGTCTTCATCTGCTGTTGAGTAAACTGGAGATGACATGTAGTTGTTCATGTTCTCATTTTGTTCGAGAAGACTTTTACTATCAGCTAAACATAATATTTCGTTAGAGTATGTTTCTTTAATGATGAGTTTCAAGCATCTTGTAAGTTTCTCTATAACCTGTATGAAAAATAAATAATTGTAATTTTTAACTTTGTTTGAATACTGAAGACAAATAGTAATTCAATTAAAATAGTTGTTGAGCCAACTGGATAGACCAGATAAAAGATAGTGTATGCTTATTTAACGTATTGTACTTCGGTGTGCAATACCGGTAGCAGCACCCCACAACACGGCATGTATCATTCTGTACGCTGTGCCTGGGGTCCACACACTCCTTGCTCTTCCAAATAAAGACTCTATCCTCAAATGAAATAGGAACTTCGTGGTGTTGAACGTTGTATGGTATGTATTGTAAAGGCACTGTAAAGTAGGCGAGAAGCGAGTACTCGCCCCCAGAGTTGAGTTTTAACTTCCCTGAGACTCCTTTGAGATTTTTTAGCTATCCCCTTTTCTTTGAATAATACATGAGACAATATCAAATAGGTACCTACGTAGCATGTTTCATTAACAAACATTATGTTTTAGCCGCTACACATTAAGGATCATCCCAATCTTTTGAGATTTGGCCAACCATGTTGCAAGATTCACCCCGCAGTCAAAGCCCGGATGCACATTGTCGAAAAAAAACTTTACAAAAAGTATGGCTAGGTTGCTCTACTAATCCTTTCCACTTTCTTGCTACGAGTACCTACCTACCGAGGAAGTTATTATATGACTTACTTGTAGTAATCGCTTATCCCCGTAGCACAGCGGTTCGTATGATATGACTTCTTGTAAGTATATTTCAGCTATTGCAACTGGTATGGGTTTATGTTTATAAATGTATTTGTCAACTTTTATACTTATTTCCATTAGTCTTTTTGTAATTTGCTTTTTCTGGAATAAAACATTTAAAGGCTTAGAATAATTAAAATGTTAATGGAAATTCATAATTAAAATTATATTCCTACTTTTCTTAACTAGGTGGTATCTACCTTATTCCTATTTCAGAAACAGGTAGAGGCATTGGAGTCACCGGCGTGACAGGCTTCACATTTTTGAGCATTTCTAAATTATTGCTCTATTGCAGAGAAGCGTTATTTGGCAAGAGCGTGACAAAAAACGGAAATGGGTAGTCTGATGAGCTGTCTACTGTACACTGTACAGAGGCGCTCACATAAACCTTTACATAGGGGCACCTTATGCCGCTGATATAAGATCCATTTTGCAAAGATTTTGTAAAGGTGATGTGTGCGCCTCTGTACATATACTCCACCACACTGCTTTTGCCTGAGACACCTTTTGCTTTGCACCTGAGAATCTAAGCAGCCTTCTAAGAAGGGCCTATGTAGAAATAGTATTAAAATTTAGCAATCAATGTTACATTATGTATGTCTTCGCGTTACAGTTAAGATGAAATAATGAAGTTTTATTTTGGTCGCACCGCCTACTGTACTTTTCTGCTCAGCCTTATGGTTGACTGGTAGAGTAAGCCTTATTGGCATTAAGTCCGCCTTTTGTACCATTGATTGTTGTGCAATAAAGAATAAATAAATAAAATAAATAAATAAATACCTATAGAGGAGTTGTGTGTTTATTAATTTAACCCCTAGAAAATAAACATCAGTTTATAGATAATATCTTCCGGATTACAACAAATTAGGGTTAGAGTGTAGCAAAGGGTGTAATAAAAAATATTAATCTTATGAAATTCAAATGTTTGTGATTCTAATGTTTAGAGAGGGTCAAATGAAACCCCTAACTTTTTTTCTCTGACGCACGGTTCGGTGGGAATAAGCGATCATAGAAGCGTAGGATTTGGGATCTGTCGGCAAAAAATATTGAATTGAAATATCTTCATGAAAGAGAGATATAAAACTTGTCTTTTTCTGGTTTTCTTTAGAAAGATATAAACACTTTTTATACGTGTAACTTTTTTCTCCCACTCATGGTTCAATGGGAAAATCCGATACAATCTTAGACGCGTTTGGGACAACTATAGCATTTCCCGATAAACCGTGAATCGGAGAGAAAAAGTGACACGTATAAAAAGTGTTTTTTTTCTTTCATTGAGTCCCAAACGCCTTGCACACCCTTTGCTACACTACAACCCAAATTAGGTTTGGTTTGCTCGTAAGATGATCGTGAGGAGACGTAAGTTCATTTGGAAGATCATTTTTCAAGATATTTCAGGCAATAATACAACCTAGGTACCTATCTAACGTAACTAGGTAACGTGACTGCAAATACTGTAAAAGGTTCTTACCTGCTTTAATTTAATTTTCCGTTTTTGTCTTTTAATCGGTGGCATTGTTTCGTTTGTATAGTGCAATATATTTCTGTAGATTTGTAAATGAAGAAAGTTTAGTTAACTTTTTTTATCTTGCTGCTGCTTCCCGCCCTTTTTTGTATTGAATGTTTTTTTTTAAATGATAGGCTATGTTAAGGAGGTTTTAAAAAAGTTAAATCAGAAAAGTCATCACTCTCTTATTTATTATTTTTGATTCCCTTTTTGGCCTAAAACAACTTGCCTATTAACTCAATCATAATTTGCGACCAAACATCCGCTAAACTGGGAGGATGTATATCTTTGAGTTTCCTGATTTATTTAATAAAAGAGATAACACAATGTCGGAAATACTTAACCGCTAGGGATTCAGTGCGGCTTGTGGCACCATAGCAAGCAACAGATTTTATATTAATTCATAAAAATAATAAATGGCTTTTGTTCGTTATTTATCACAATGCGTTTAGTTACACACGCGTTTATTTTGCTATACGGGATATGTTATTGCAACGGTGGATATGGCGATATACCTGAGGCGTAAGTTTCAAGTCAAGATGTTCCTTGTTATTTTGTTAGCATTATATGGTCATAAGATAAATTTATACATTACTAGGTACATAGTGAAAAACTAAGTCGCTTTCTCAGTCCCTATATCCCTGTGTATGCTTAAATCTTTAGAACTACGCAACGATTAGATGTGGTCTTTTTTTTAATAAAAAGAGTGTTTGAAGATGACTTTTTATATGTAAAATGAAATAACACCCCATTGCACCCGTGTGAAGCCGGGGGCGTCGCTAGTTTCAAATTCAAGTCTTTTTATTCCAACCTTGCCAAATATTCGCGAGAGGTAAAGACGTTCAAAACGGTGGCTCTACATAACAATTTGTTTTTTGAGCTTGACCTTAATTTAAGAAAATGTTTATTATTATCTAGCTGGATTCTGAAAGTTTCCTTGAAATATTTAGATCCAAGTTTTGACATAGAAAAAATTATATTAAAACATCAGCCCGACGTGGCACGGTGAATGATGGATGATCATTGGTCATGTAGGTATGTTAAGTGGTGATGGACACTATATCCATCATCAGAGACTGAGATGTATCTTCTAAAAATAGCTGTCGTCTTATACTAATCACGCACGCTGCAACCAGTCGCTTGAAAATGTGGCTAATTGGTTGACTAGTATGCTTAGATTTTATTTTAGATTTAAAATGTCTCATAATTTCTGCCACTGAACGCCTTACAACGTTTACCTATGTGCCAGTTCGCCACTTTTTTTTTAAGAAGAAAACCAATGGATGTGTAGTAGCGTTGACTTTGCCTGCGGGTTGGCTTTGGTTGTCTGTCCATAGAGTATGAAGCTGAAAAAGGCGCGCTTTGTTACTTCAATCAATAAGAAGTTTATTATCCTCATCTGACAAAGGAAGTTCCAAAAAACTGCGCAACAAAAACCCTGAAACAGTCGAAAGTTAAGATCGAAGTTTACAAAAATCTTTCCCATAAATATTGAACAAATCATACACGGCCCAAAACAGACTATAAGTTTCGAATTACTTTTTTCTAGACTTAGTGGTTTAGGCTGTATGTTGATCCTATCTTAGATTAAACAAACCATTTCAAAGAAAATTGGGTCTAAATATTGTACAAACAGAACAAACAGACTGATGTGCCTACCTAAAAAAAATACATAATTCGTAAAAGTTGGAACTTCGATTTATCACTCTGCTAAATACCTAGCTCAATGAAAAGTGTTAATTTTGAATTAAATATGTTGACATCGATTTTTGTGTGTAAATTTCTATTGGCTTCTGTAATAATTTAACCTAAATCTTTGTCTAATTTTTCAATGCATCTTTCTTTATAATTGTTTAAATATCGACACACTTGCAGACAATCTGATGTTCAAGCACCGGCATACGTTCCGTCGTATATGAAAAATCAAAAGAACACCAAGACCGGTTATTCTGATAGGAAAACTTCGTACTCAGGCACCAAAACCGGGTATGCGGGTACCAAAACCGGGTATGCGGGGACGAAGACCGGCTATTCTGCTACCAAAACCCAATATGGTGAAAGGAGGTCGTGGGATACCAAAAATGGTCAAGGGTAAGTTTAAGTGCTTGCAAATTAAGAGCTAGCTTTATAACTAGACTTATTTGTAGGTAGGTAGTTGTTCAAAAGACCCCGCTAAGTATATACATATCTCCATAACTAGGTAGGTACCGTATCGTTTTGTCTCTACAGGATACTTCAATCGCTAAACCATGCTGCAGCACTGAATTAACTTAATAAGGGGTTTGGTTGGTATCAGGTATGTTAACATTGTTGTGCATATCAATATACCAATGCACTAGAATTCATCCCTACCTACGTACTACAATAGAGATTAGTTTGATGATTAATTTATGTTAAGCAGAGCGGGTTATAATTTGAACACCCGTACCCAACATCCGTGCGTTAAACTTATATTTGTTTTTGTTCTGAGAGTTAGTGATACGCCTCTTGTGTGACAAGAAGCTGATGTGATGTGATTATAGATAGACGTTAGGCATCCTTTAAAAGTACGTATAGCTGTCAGGTTCAGTTCTAGAAGACACTTCATGTGACGCGACGCGCATATGTAGAAGGCATCAACCCCACTTTGACTAACGTTTCTGAATACCCCCCGTATTCAGAAACACAATTAGTTACCACAAATCTTCTGAAATATAAAAATGGAGTGCTGTTCGTTAAGTCTTTCTAAAACTCGACAACCACTGGACCGATTTGACTAATTTTGGTCTTGAAATAACCGTGAAATTTCAGGGAAGGTTGGAAAGGTGAGTAAATTTGAAAAACGCTAAGATTAAATTAAAACCACAATTTAGGTTTCTCTTAGCAACCGTTCCTACCTGTCTCGTGACACTGATGTTTAAGAACCGAACGAAGTCTAATTTTTAATTCATTGTAAACAGCTAGTTCACAATAAATAAAAATAGATAACCTAACATGTTCTTGTCAACATTCTTGCGAGTTTTTTTCACTTACACATTCATGTTCTTCCAGGCCCACATACCAAGAGTTTCAACACAGTGCCAATCAAGCCTATGTTTTAGGTAAGTAAAAGTCTGCATTTACTCGTGTCATATCAAAATATGAATACCTATCCTGACTATTTCTAGCGCCTCCTGGAGCCTACTAGTAAGTTAGTAGGTACTATAGCCTAGTAGGTATAATAGTTCTGGGAAGCGCTAGAAATAGGCTTTTATTACTACGTTTATTTGTCCATCAAAGCTAATAAAGTACCAAAGTACATTTGCACTTGCTGGAGAAGTATTACAATAGTTAGGTGGATTTGCTTCTATGCTGTACCTTTTGTGCCCTATGCTTTGTATTAAATTCAAAATTCTGCTTAGTAACCGCGTACTTATGCGTACATAATATACTATTTATAGATCAAAAACTGTCATAAACATGTCTAAATTCTAAATAATCTGTAAATTTATCAGAGGCGTCGGGCGCCTATCGGCCCGGCCGGAAACTGCTGCAAATCCAGCCGGATGACCGTTGTGTGAAAATTCTAATAAATAACATTAATTTTAGACGTTTTGCGACACAATTAGTCTTTAAGTAACCCTTTTTTTGGATGTACCTTAGTTTTACCTCGAGGTATTTGCATTGAGATTCATGGAAGAACTTTGGAACTTTGGATATACTTCTGAGGAAGAAGCTTCCTCTCCAATTACAATTTTGAACAAAACGATGTCAAAGTTTTTGTTTTGGTCAAGAAAATTTTTTAGGCGTCAACTAAGACACCGACACCTCCATGACGAATAATATAGACTATTAGGGTTTATTTTCACTACCTACCTACCCAGATTTCTAGATCCTTTGTTCAAGTGTGGCTCTCTGAAAGTGCCTGAGTGACCTTCAACTCCCACGAAGCTTGACCCACTTAGGTGCCTCACAACACTATTGATAACGTGCTGATAGACGCGGGTCACGGCTAGCAAAATAGATAAGTGCCTGACTAGTTTAGTTAGGAAGAATGCAATTATGCACATTTATTGCGAAGCATATCTTTGTAATTGCTAATGCATTAAAACAAAAAAATTTAATAATAGCATACAACTTGAATAAAGATTATGGATTGACTTCAATTGGCGTCCTAGAATTTTCACCTGGACAATTTAGGTTTGACTTAAGTATGTTAAGTTACTTACCTAGTAGGTGTTCTTTGGTATAACTCATTGGTAGGTATATCTGTTAAGATATCGAAATATAAAAGAACATCAAAATATACTAAGCGTTTAGTTCATTATTTCATACCTACGTTTGTTTTTTATCTGTTTGTGTTCACTTACACACGAAATATTAATTTTAGTGAGAATTATTTGATTGTTGTGTTGTCTCTTAGCTCCAAAATGTGTGCCGGAGTGTCTGAACAATGGCATCTGCGTGGCTACGAACACCTGCCAGTGTCCGCAGAACTACCGCGGGAGCCACTGCGAGTTCGAGAAGAAGCCCTGCCTGGTCTACCCGCCTTTACCCATGAACTCGCACAGGAACTGCTCCTCTGAGTATGTCTCTTAAAATGCTACTAATATTTCAAACCTGGAAGTTACCTTACTACTTTGCATAAAAACTATGGCTGGAATTTTGATGAGACCTAGGCTAACTAAGTTACCCATATCTTAGGTAGACATCAGAAAAATGCGTAGTCTTATAATATTTTAGAATCTATTGAGACCAAAGCAAAAATCAGCCACTAACCAACTGGGCAGGTACACAACAAAAGCCAGTGGTTTAGAGTTTATGTCTCTTTCTTCTTCTTCCAAGCTCTCGCCGTTCTCTCGGAAGTTTAGTAACGCTATCAAAGCCATCAGCGGCTAATGAACAGTTAAGTAGTAATTTAAGAAAAACTCTCTCCTCAAGTTCTTAATTTCCTATTCTATGTTTTCTTTTATAGCTTTTGCACCATAAGATGCATGGAAGGGCACAGATTTCCCGACGGCTCCACAGTGGCCAACATGCGCTGCAACGAAGGCTCATGGCAGCCCACTCGCACGGACTTCACCGTCATACCTGACTGCTTGCCGGAGTGCTCCCCGCCCTGCCAGAACGGAGGAGTCTGCCTGGCACTCGACACCTGTCAGTGTCCGGAAGATTTTAGAGGACCACAGTGCCAGTATTGTAAGCCTACATACTTAATTTTTTCATTATTTTCTTCAAGTGCGGACTACAATACCACTTCTGACTGCCTGTTAGAATTTTATCTTCTGCCAGAACGGAAAAGTCTATCTGGAGCGGATATCTGCCCGCTTGTATAGTAACTGGACTACTATACCTGTAGACTAAGCAAATATTTGGTATCCATCTCTACAGCGGTCTTTGCTTGCTATCTGCATCCGCTGAGTCAAAATTCATTTTTGATCTGCTATGTTTTTACCCGACGTGACGATCTGAATTCTGGCAGCTATACAACTACAAAACAATATCAGCAACTTTTGTGTGTGCATGGTGTAGCACAGTGGTAATGGTCATGGTAGTGGTGAAATACTTATCATAAGTGTTTCACTGTCTTTTCTAGGAGATAACTCTGTAGATTGTCAGCTGGTGAATTAGGCAAAAGTTCACAGCAAAACAAATTTCAAATACCATCATGGATTTACATCCACCTCTAGTGCGGACTAATTTGATACACTCACCACCACAATGTTCCAATTGAGGTGTTTAATTATAATAAACTGTCATTATTATTTCCGCCTACAGCCGCTAGCGTGTGCGACATGCGGAAGCTAGCGTTCAACGGCGGCTACAGCTGCTTCGGCGACAGCGAAAAGTTCTCCTGCAAGCTGAACTGCCCCTCCGGAGCGACGTACAGTACGCCGCGTGCCGACCTGTATACTTGCCAGTATGCGACTGGAGTGTTCCAGCCGCAGCCGATACCGCACTGCGTGTTCAGTAAGTACCTAAGCTGTCCGTTAGGAGAAGCCATAGGGAACGAAAAGAAAACTAAACATTTAACAGCCATAACGGGATACCTACCTATGTTACAGTTGGGTGGAACTGTTGAGTTCAAAGTAACTGATTTTTATTAGCTTTGCTGGGCTTAGGTACCAACCTTTTCGATTATGCCATGATGGCAGGTAGCATATGTTGTCTACTTCAACAGGTAAACTGATTTCACCTTGTTTCAGATGATGCTTTTGTCGTTCTCCCTTCTAATTCTCACAATACTGTAAGTATTTGCTTCCGTATCATTTAAAAACACAAACCACGCATGAAACACTCTTCCTCTTTAATACTTACAATAACGTTTTTTTAAAATACGTTAGCTGTTTTAATATTTATACACATTACTATGCCTATTTCAGTATTTGGGAAGAGCGCAACTAAGTATTGAAGGCATATTATTATAGTAGACACTAGACAGGTCAATTGTGGATTACTGAAGATTATTAGAATCAGGCCTATGATTGGTCTAAAATATTGGAATTCAACCGTTTGGATCAAGTTTTGGGTGTAATTTCACTACTTTGATTTAAGACCTTACTAAAGAACTGTATAAGTCTTTTTGTAACATTCCGAAATAATTTGTTGAATTGTTATAGAGCCACTACGAAAGTTACTCCTGGACAAGCCACAGCGAGGGCGGGTCGAGCGGGGGCTCAGGCGGGGGCTCCGGGGGACACTCACACATGACCTACGGGTCTAAGACAGGGCACGGCGGCCAGTCCCAACTGCTGGTGCAGGACTTCACGCCCAAGGGGGGCACTTGCCTCACCTGGGCTGGGGAGCATTATAAGACATTTGATGGGAAGATTTATAGGTGAGATAAAACCATTTATTGCACACAAAATTAGGTACATAAGTAATTTACAAGTAATAGAGTTCATCCCTTCTTAGTCAGGCACCCTTCTCTGAGTGGTCGTGGTTAGCCTGATGAAGCAATTGAAATGATAAGTATTAAAGAGTGTTTATACCAAATGTTTCATGAATATCATGAACGTTATTGAAATGAAGTTATCTGAACCGATTCGCACCCACACAAAGTACTTAGGTGTTGCTGCCAAATTTTTACTTCTAGTCAGAGTGCTTATCCACTAAGGCACCCCGCTCTCAAAACCAGTCTCTCCATGTTATTTTTGGGGAAGTGATTAACAGGGTGTTAAGTTCCACATCCACCATTGAAAAGGGAGGATCCTCCTCAGTGTTATGTTTGGTGGCCCTCTGCCCGACGGTTGTTGTCGGGTTTTTCTATCTATGCGCAATCGCTCCGAAAACTTTGATAGCGCGTTTCAGGATTGTACTCGTAGTTCCTGTGGCGAGATTGATGTCGCTACATATTCATTAATAAACACAAAGTAAGAGTTCTGGCTAGATTTGAACTCCTAGTGCTTTTTCACTGGATAACGCCGTTCTTGACGCCTTGTACCCCTCCATCAGCTTCAAGTCGTCCTGCCAGCACATCCTGGTGCGCGACGCTTCGCAGCACCGCTACACGGTGGCCGTGCGCGCGGGCGCCTGCACGCGCTCCTACTGCCCCTCGGAGATCACCATCTACTTGGAAGAGAAGCCTTATACGCTCGCTGTGCAGCCGGGTAAAGTTTTGAACATTTTCGCTTAACTTACTTCTAGCCTTAGGCTGCGTTTCCAACAGAGGTGCGTTGTGAGGAATATGTTTTAAGAACTAATAGAAATCCTCCATTTACCTAGTAAAGCTAGATTTGGTTCTTAAAAACACATTCCTCGCAACGTATCTCTGGTGGCAACGCAGCCTCCATAGCCTTTAGTGTACACTGATGTCCAAAAATGTTCCCCTAGATTTTGGTATAATTATTTATTAGAGGAAGAGGGGTGAAAAATCAAAAAAAGGAAGAGGTAGACCTAAAGCCCGCTGATGATGGATGACGTGCTGAAAGAGCTGGAATTGAGTCAGCCTGGGACCGAGCCATATGTCGGTACCTAGAGGAGGCATTATTTTTCTGTATCGTACAAATATATTTGCATGCATGGAAAGCGAAGAACTAATATGGAAACGGTGGCCCTAAAACCAAACCCGTTTAGCAAAATAGAATTTTAAAAATCTACTGAATACCTATTCGAATAGGTCGTTTTGAATCTTCGAGGTGAGACAAGTTTTTAGGTACTGCTTGGCTACTACTTTTGAATACTTCATTTATTTCACTACCTGCAATATTTTGTCTGAATGTGTTGTTGTTTCCGTAGAAGACGGCAGCGTGCTGTTCCGCAGCACGAAGCGCCTGATCCCGATCCCGGCGTCGCTGCCCGGGATCCGCGTGGCCATGCCGGCGGACCACGTGCTCGTGCATCTAGATGGCGCTGGGATCACCATTAAGTGGGATACTAACGTAAGCTAGATTCCTTTCACTTTAATCTTTTCATTTATGTCTTTAGGATGAATCATACTTTCCCATTTGGGAATGGAACAAACATTCTGAAATACTCTTATTATTCGTATAGGTACATTAAATTTCAAAAAAAGTTAAATAAAAGTTAACGGTAATGTGATCGCGTTAAATTTATCTTTGAATGTTATTTGTATAACTTGAGTTTAAGTTGATTTCACAGGCATTACTATTACATGTAATTATGACAAAACCTTACTCCTTAGTTACTAAATTGCCTCCTATGTGCTATTTTTAAGCATGAGTTATTTTCCAGGACGTGATCATAGTAGAAGCGTCAGTAGTGATGTGGAACAACACGGAAGGTCTATGTGGGTCGCTGAACAGCAACCCCGAGGACGACCTGGTCACCAGAGAAGGGGCCCGCGCCAACACGAGGGCTGCGATGGCGTCGTCTTGGCAGCTCAATAAAATTGGCGGTTAGTTACTGTAGACATTCCTATTTTTTGAAAGAAGACTGGCGAAGTTCCTTGAGTTTGAGCCCCAACTCTAATAGGCCTCCTTTCTGAACGAAATTAACCAAGATTTGTACAACTAAACACTGCTATCGAAATGATACTAAAACTTACCCTCTAAAAGTTAGGAATATATATAGAGATATAAAAATAATAAATTATAGGGGATAACATCTGGTAAACAGTTTTTAATTAATTTCTGTATCATGCATCAGAGCACTTTGTGGCTTCAATCGTAAGTCCGAGAAACACGCGTAGTCCAAAGATAATTCACTGTAAAAACACGAAATCCTTGCAAACGATTCAACAACAACAACAAACAGACAATGCACGCATGTCAGTCTGTCTTTGACGTTTGACACAATGTGACATTTAAACGTTCTGTTACTGGCATTTATTTCATTTCTTTTGCTGTTTGACGTGCCATTGAACCGTTTTGTTAAAATCTAGTCACTTGAAACATCGTAATCTAGTTAGAAATGCTTCAATAACAGTAAAATAAGAACAGCAAAACTAGTCAAAACAATACAACCTAGATGATGGTTCAGTTTAGAAAGAAAGTAAAATAACACTGATGCATGAACAGGAACGTCCTTCACTTATCCGGTTTTCTGTTTAGTTTCATCATTATTTATGACGTTTAGAAAATATACTTCCGTAAATTATTTAAAAATGAAATCCCTGTTCTACAAAATCCTATAAATTATGAATTGAAATCTACTAATACCATTTTATAAAGTTATTATCAGTCTCAACGTGAACGTGGTTGGGTCGACATTCGCCATTCTTCTTTAGATTAGACATTTGACTACAATCCTAATTTTGTTTATTTAGAAAAAAGTATCCTCCACTTTTCGATTATCACAACGTTAGCGGTTCGTGCTAGGCCTACTGATGGATTAAGTCATAATGCGGTCTATGATAGCAGTCCATGTTTGCCCAACAATAAGTGCCTATTTACTTTCGGGAACATTTGCTCCTTAGCTGTTCGCTTCATAAACGAATCAGCAAAACGTTTATTTAATTGAATTTTTAATGAAATGCCTGAACTTTGCTATATCCAGACATTTGTGAGAGCAGCCCCACGGACGTCCGAAGCTGCCTCTCGCAGCCAGAAGACGTGAAAAAGAAGGCGCTGCAGTTCTGCAACAACATATTCACCAAGGAGAAGTTCCGCAAGTGCTCGAAGGTGACGTATGGAGGGGGTTAACACTAAGGCTGCCATGCAGGTCACCGGCGACCTACAGCCAATCGATTTTCTATTATGGTGGTCAAATTTATTCAGAATCTAACTTAAGGTGAACTTCTTTCAATATGAGTATTAATGCTTAAAAGCCGTATATGGACTCTGCCAGCATCTTCAGTTCTTCAAACATCATGACGTTGAATAAAAGTCCGTCAACGTTTAGACATTTCGCGCCTAAACCTCTTGCAAAAAGATTGCACTCAATAGAGAACGAACTTACGATTCTTTAACACTCTTCCTAATACCTACCATGCTTACTAGTATATTTTGGTGTTAAAACTTCATCCTGCATTATCAGATTTTAAATATGTCTTACCAGGTTATGGATGTGTCTTTGCTAATGGAAGCTTGTCAAGACGACTACTGCTCATGCAAAAACAGTCAAGGTACGAAACCATATCTTTACCTATAGCCTGGCAAAAAAGTCGTGAAATTAATAGGGGCGCCACTATCGCTAATGTGGTCACCCCGTAGACTACGACATAAACGGTTTTGATAGTTTTATTAATTCAAATATTTTTTTAGATAGAATAGCTATCTTGTAGGCGTTGTCTACGAACTAAGTTCACGCGAAAAAAGTTTAATCGTTTTAGTTGCGCTAATGTATCACGTGATCACCTATCAGGACACCTAATCTAGATCAGTATATTCTTATTGCGTTGTATGAGAAAAACGCTTTACATTTCTTTAATTCCATATTATCCAGTAGACTAAAAGAAGAAGTCATACAGGCACCAATAGCAAAGGTTTGCTTCTCCCTCTAATAATGTATTATATTAGAGTATGGAAAAATGTTGTCTAAATATTCGAAACCAGAAAAGTCTTTATCTATGGCTTGGCCCTTCTCCAAAATTCTAAGCTTTACTTCGTTCCGATGAGTCGCTCATGCTGATATTATACTGTCATCTTGCAGGTTTATGATTACCAGTCGATTTACTTATTTAAAGTTTTTCCTCGTTGGTAATAATTCTTTTCTATTTTAATGACATGTTATAATGATTTTCTCAAAAGCCGGCTTGAATAAAAAAATTGAAATCAAAGTTTAAACCTAAAATCAATTAAAAAAAGTATCAATTGGATAAAATGTGGTAACTTTCCAATTTGCTTTTTTTAAACACAGTATTGCCAGTGAAAATATTTTTTAGTTCCCGTTCAGGACTTTTTTGCCAAGTACCTATGTAGTTTTTGTATTGTCATACTGCTCTGTAAAATGTGATTGGAATTGGTAAGCGATTAGATGCTATTATTTCCAGATCCTGAAGAATGTGCCTGCAGCACCGTATCGGTGTATGCGAAAGAGTGCTTACGACAAGGAGTGGAGGAAATGAAGTACTGGCGCGACGAGGACACTTGCCGTGAGTATACTATAATTAATCGACTTAATATTTATTTGTTTATCTTCAAGATATGAATAGAGGATGTATACTTTACATCCTCGCCTTTACATCATCCCCTTATACTTTTATTTCGGTTTTATCAATCAATATTGTTAGTAATTTTGGTATGCCACATGTGTACCAGTCATCGAACTAGATTATGTGTTAATCTCACATCTCTCTCACAGCCACATCTTTTATTCTTAGGAAAGGACTAAAACCCACTGTCAAAATGGCTTGTCACACCCACAAATCATTTGAAAAATTGCTTTCAAATAAAAACAATATTTTTGAACTACCGGTTGAACATGTGCCTTCCAACAATTATATCATGATGAAAAAGACATAGATAGGTTACTTGTGCTAAAAAAGTGGCACCCGGAATCAGAACTTCGAACACCTGAGCAAAGCATTGAACAGTTTGAGACGACACTGCGCAACATGTATCTGTCTCGTTTACGCTCTAGTAAATAATCATACTATTTAGTACACACGGTCAAATTGTAATTACGTACGCTAGGGGTCAATTTCCGACTTCGCATCAGTACTGACGTATCTACGGCTTTAAATATCATTGCCTTCTTGTAACCCACAGCAAAGACCTGCCCAGACGGCAAGATCTACAAGGTGTGCGGCCCCGAGAGCCAGCCCAGCTGTCTGTTCCCGGACGTGTCGCTTAAAGTGGACAATGCGACCTGTAGCGAGGGCTGCTTCTGTCCCGAGGGCCTGCTGCTGGAGGGCGGCAAGTGCATACAGAAGGACGAGTGCCCTTGTCGACTTAGGAATAGGAGCTTCAAACGGGGAGCGGTTATATCTAAGGACTGTAATACTTGGTAAGTTCATTCTTAAAGTGGACAATGCGACCTGTAGCGAGGGCTGCTTCTGTCCCGAGGGCCTGCTGCTGGAGGGCGGCAAGTGCATACAGAAGGACGAGTGCCCTTGTCGACTTAGGAATAGGAGCTTCAAACGGGGAGCGGTTATATCTAAGGACTGTAATACTTGGTAAGTTCATTCTTAAAGTGGACAACGCGACCTGTAGCGAGGGCTGCTTCTGTCCCGAGGGCCTGCTGCTGGAGGGCGGCAAGTGCATACAGAAGGAGGAGTGCCCCTGTCGACTTAGGAATAGGAACTTCAAACGGGGAGCGGTTATATCTAAGGACTGTAATACTTGGTAAGTTCATTCTTAAAGTGGACAACGCGACCTGTAGCGAGGGCTGCTTCTGTCCCGAGGGCCTGCTGCTGGAGGGCGGCAAGTGCATACAGAAGGACGAGTGCCCCTGTCGACTTAGGAATAGGAGCTTCAAACGGGGAGCGGTTATATCTAAGGATTGTAATACTTGGTAAGTACAATCTAATAGAATTCTCTTAAAAAAAATAGCTTTATTTAAATAGACCTGTTGCACAGTATTTTTAAATCGCCAAATCTAATTAAAAAACAAAATATACCTAATAATAGACATGAATACCATAATATTAAATGTAAACAATAAATATACTGTACTTAAATAAATGGGACGCTACCACCGGATCGGAAAGTTGTTTCGGTACTGAGAAAAACCGGCAAGAAACTTAGCAGTTGTTCTTTTCAACTGTTTCTCTGCTTCTCTCTTTATATCATACTCTCCCAACTATTTTTCAAACGGGATAGTCAGGGGCTGAGATTTGCTGTAATGGTGAACGGAACATTCAGCCCACATTTCGGGGAATGAAGTCTATAACTTCTTTATTTGTTAATCCGAAAAAAATGTTTATTATTTGTTTTTGTTTGACGTAATTTTAGGTATTTAATAGTCATCTATTATTTCAAAAATTTTGAATAGAGCTGTACATTTTATGTAAAGGAACTTTTGATCTGATCCTTTTTAATAGGGTCATAACTGGTCCAAGGTACGTTAGTCTAGTCTTTCGCTTTCAACAGTAACACACGTTTTGAATAAAATAAGAAGAGATCGAAATTGGAAGAGGAAGAATTTTTTCGATAATGCAGCTCTAAATAGCACTATGGCTAAGCTCACGATGTTCTCAGGAAGTGTAAATTTTCTGAGAACATCCTGAGCTTGGCCACAAGGCATGTCAACGTACCTTTCCATCTTTAAAAATGTCTGTATTCCCCAGTACTTGCCAGTCCGGCACCTGGCAGTGCACGCAAGCCGCGTGCGGCGCGCGCTGCTCCGCCGTGGGCGACCCGCACTACGCCACCTTCGACGGGCAGCGGTACGACTTCATGGGCCGCTGCACCTACACGCTGCTGCAAACGCCCAACGTCACCGTGCACGTCGAAAACGTCGCTTGCTCCGGATCCATCACTGAGGTACGCGACACTCAGAAGGCCACACTTAGACGAGCAATTTAAAAAAAAACAGTCATTCAGGATCTATGAATTGGAACCTTGGTAACTTTCGTCAGAGGCAAGCCTACCGTCATTAACATGGGCTTGGGTTGTTCATCAGCGTTTTTCATCAGTGGCATAATCGCCATGCTTGCCAGGTGGGTTGGCGAACATACTATGGCCTTTTTTTTTTGGAGACGCAGTTTTCCCTCTGTTGACTCTTACGACTCCCACGGGAAGAGAGAGGGGTAGTCCTATTCTTTTAATGTGCCGGCACTACACGGCTTTTAGCAAAACAAATACTTTTAGAAAATATTTGCTTAAAAATAATGAATTAAATAGGTATCTCTGGTGTAAAATGTTAGAAATGAAGATTAGACAATTAAGCATTCATGCGACGAGAAGTTATAACTGTACAACTAAATGTACCCTCAACTTTGCTCCAGGAAATGAACCTAACGCCCTACAAAGGCTCCGGCAAGCCCTCGTGCACCAAAGCAGTGAGCCTGAGCTACGGCGGGGCTCAGATCCACCTGAAGCAAGGCGGGCTGATCCTCGTCAACGGCCGCGAGGCCTCCGTGCTGCCCGTCAACGTCGGCGACATCCGGATACGAGCTGCCTCCTCTCTGTTCGTCATAGGTATTGATGTACATAGTTAACATAAATGAACCTAACGCCCTACAAAGGCTCGGGCAAGCCGTCGTGCACCAAAGCAGTGAGCCTGAGCTACGGCGGGGCTCAGATCCACCTGAAGCAAGGCGGGCTGATCCTCGTCAACGGCCGCGAGGCCTCCGTGCTGCCCGTCAACGTCGGCGACATCCGGATACGAGCTGCCTCCTCTCTGTTCGTCATAGGTCTGTCTTATAGGATGTAACTTACAAAATACTGGTACCATTTTTTTTAGAAAAACAATATGCTCTCCTTGTACAAAATAGATTTTTGTTTTAAACCTAATTCAGGCAATATTTTTTTCAATGTGGTATAGCTCGATTCTGAACCTTCTTTTACTTGAACTTTTGAAAAGAATTGTGTTTAATAACTAACGATATATTTTTTGAATCCGAACTTCCACTGAACGTTTGTTGGCTAATACATAATTGTTTCTTTGTAGTGCAACTACCGATAAAAGTGGACTTATGGTGGGACGGCAACACCAGAGTGTTTGTCGACGTGCCACCGGAACTAGCAGGCAAGACCAAGGTAATTGATGAGATCAAAGACCAAGGTGTTCCTTTTACTACTACTGCCTCATCTGCGGCTTATTTCACAATTTTTCCCTATATTAGCGAACAGAAATCTTGAAATTCTGATCGTCCCAAAAACACAGTTTGGCTTTTCAAATTATTTTATCAATAACACATCTGTGAGCAAGCGCAGTGTACTGAATATGAACTGTCGTGGTTAAACGTTCCCAGGGTCTATGTGGAACCTTCAACATGAACCAAAAAGACGACTTCCTCACCCCTGAAGGAGATGTGGAGCAGTCCATCCCAGCCTTCGCCAACAAGTGGAAGACCAGGGAGTTCTGCTCCGACGTGGATGCCGAGGAGCCGGAGCACCCCTGCAAGGCCAACGTGCAGAATAAGGAGGCAGCAGAGAAGTATTGCAGCAAGCTCAAGAGTAAACTGTTTGAAGGTCAGCAATTTTTCATCTAGGACATAATGTGACAACCATTAATCAGCGTAGCTTTGTTTTTGAAAATAATCTGAAACTGTTCTCTAATAGTTCTCTCGTTTACGACGAACTTCGACTGATTGTTTTGTACATCTATTAGCATTTTCGTTATTGAAGTTTTTTTACTATGACCAATTTACCGACATTACCTTTTGTCACTTTTTCTGCTGCGAAATGAATAGGTACACCAACGATATTCTTCGAGTGAACTGTATTTAATACACCATTCACAAGCGTGGAATAACTTGCTAAACCTCTTACTAAAAGTGGAATATAAACCCTTAATTCAATATTCCTATTTCTCCAACGATTTCAACTGTCGGTAATCAAATCCTTGATTTTTATTTTCTAGGCTTCTTGAACATTAAAAACTTAATTGTAGGAAATGTTATACAACAACAATTTCAAATGTATGTGACAGAAAAGTTGTAAAAATCAAAAGTATTGTATTTTTTCTGTCTAGCTAGAATAAGCGACTTTCACCAGTACTTACATAGTTTTATGTTTCAGAATGCCACTGGCACGTGGACGTGGAGCCTCTATACTCAGCGTGCCTGTACGACGTGTGCGCGTGCGCCGGCGACGTGGCGCGCTGCCTGTGCCCCGTGCTCGGCGACTACGCCATGCGCTGCGCTCACGCCGGGGTCAAGGTGCAGTGGCGGTACAGCGTCAAGGAGTGCGGTTGGTAGCCAGTTCACTTAACCAGACGGGTGTCCTGTCCTTGATCTTCACCTTCTCCAAAACACGGCACGTCACGTCGGGGTCACTATTTTGGGTGGAGACGCCTAATGGGAACGAATTAAACGGGAATGAATTAAATTCAAATAAAATCTAGCGGGACCTCTTAGGCTAGGTTAAGTGGACTGTATTTTAGGTTTTGCTGGTTACAGTTAAAGACATGAACAGTAGATGCTTGCAATTGCTTAAATAGTTCGGACGACGAAATATGACATAGGACCTAGGAAGACGGTAGGAAATGCGCACTTATCTCGTGTCTCCGTTCGCCACCACTAGTCCAGAAGGGCTGGGCGTTGCTGATCACTGTCCACACACTAACAACTGTATAGTACCTTGTAACATAAGTTTAAATTGCACATTTAGGAGAAAATATTCGAATTCACATATTTTAGCTTTAGAAGGCGGTCAAAAAAGGAGTGAGCCCTCGCGTGGGCCGTCGCGATGACAGAGTCAGCTGTCATCAAGTGTACATGTGGGAAAGGGATGGGAATAGATAAACTAAAGCAATTGCAAGTATATTAAAACTACCTTAATCCTTAATTAATAAAAATGGAAAAATACGAAATCCAATCCCCCATTGAAATGGGAGGATCCTCCGACCAGACATGTGTTGTGTGCGGTAGGCTACTGCCCGACGGTTGTTGTCGGGATTTTCTAGCTATTCGCAATCGCTCCGAAAACCTTGATAGCGATAGCGCTTCAGGATTGTACTCGTATTTCCTATGTGGCGAGATAGATGTCGCTACAAACTTTACAGATTTCAGCTTTTTAGGCGCAGTAGTTTTGGCGGGGTTTGATCGTGCGATATTACTAATATCTAATATTTGTAGTTATAGCGGAATACAAATGGATAGAAAAGTTAATAAAACTTATATGTACCCACTTTAATACTAGAGTAGTGTCACAAAATGAGGTTCTAACGTTTTATCACGTCAGTAGTTTTTTTTTTGTAAGGTGTAAAAATAGTTCAGCATAAGGTGCATTGGAATCAATGGGGGAGGCCCATGTTCAGCTGTGGACATCGTGCAGCTGGACTTCTTGCGCTGATGATGATGATAATGATAAGGCGCATTCGCGCCAGTAAAATTGACGTAAGCCATGGTTGAACTTGAATGCTTAGTTAGCTTAAACTTAGTTTTATTCATCATAGCAAAATACGAGTATAAGCTTAGGCCAACATGTTTTTATCGTAAATGTTTGTTGATTCAAATGATTAATTGCGTTATGCTTTATAGTTAGTTGGCGTTTTCGTTGCTTAACACTTTTCGCCAGTACTCTCATTGATCCTCTAACGTCTATTGATCACAGAGCTGCAGTGTACAGGCGGGCAGGAGTACACGGTGTGCGCGGATAGCTGCGAACGCACGTGCACCGATGTCGCACTAGCGGGGATCGCGCACTGCAAGCCGTGCTGCGTGGAGGGCTGCGCGTGCCCGCCCGGACAGGTAGGACCTTATGCGCTTGGAATAGGGTCCAGAGCTGCAGTGCACAGGCGGGCAGGAGTACACAGTGTGCGCTGATAGCTGCGAGCGCACGTGCACAGATGTCGCACTAGCGGGGATCGCGCACTGCAAGCCGTGCTGCGTGGAGGGCTGCGCGTGCCCGCCCGGACAGGTAGGACCTTATGCGCTTGGAATAGGGTCCAGAGCTGCAGTGCACAGGCGGGCAGGAGTACACAGTGTGCGCTGATAGCTGTGAGCGCACGTGCACCGATGTCGCACTAGCGGGGATCGCGCGCTGCAAGCCGTGCTGCGTGGAGGGCTGCGCCTGCCCGCCCGGACAGGTAGGCAGGATACTTGACACCTTATTATAAACCTTATGCGCTTGGAATAGGGTCCAATACCAATGAAACGCTCGCGGGGATCGCGCACTGCAAGCCGTGCTGCGTGGAGGGCTGCGCGTGCCCGCCCGGACAGGTAGGCAGGATACTTGACACCTTATTATAAACCTTATGCGCTTGGAATAGGGTACCAATACCAATGAAACGCTCGCGGGGATCGCGCACTGCAAGCCGTGCTGCGTGGAGGGCTGCGCGTGCCCGCCCGGACAGGTAGGACCTTATGCGCTTGGAATAGGGTCCAATACCAATGAAACGCTCGCGGGGATCGCGCACTGCAAGCCGTGCTGCGTGGAGGGATGCGCGTGCCCGCCCGGACAGGTAGGCCGAGGACAGACACAACTTGACACCTTATTATAAACCTTATGCGCTTAGAATAGGGTCCAAATGACATTGCAACAAGTTCCGCCGTTAAAGGGCTGAATGCATGAATAGAATAGGATATTGTTTATTTGCGTTAAGCATAGTATAAGTAAGCATGTAAGTAAATACTTTATTGCACACTAAACAATAACAATAGTTCACAGAAAAATATAAATTAACATGTAATAGATAAAATTCGAGCTTATACCTATACGAAAACATTTATAATCAAGCCATTAATTATACACAGGAAAAGCACGAAAACACTGGGTCATCACACTACTCGTTCAAATGAATGAAAATATTCCTAACTAGGTACACTTTCAGATCAACCACATTCTCACCTTTTTTAAACAAACCAATGAATAATACGTCTGATACATATTAGCACTAAGATTATCCGACCCTAAACTTAGCAGAGGTTGTTTAGAGTCAGCAGATCAAGTTACCACAATCTGTCAAAGTTCCCCATTTTTTCATGGACTTTATCACTTTACTGTAGAGATCAATATCTGTTGTAGAAATTTTACAGTTTGGTGTATAATACTTAGTTAAATCAATTTCAGTGAAGTCATGAATAGTTTGGCTTTACGAATAATACCTACTCAATGATATGTTATTTTGCTATATAATAGATATAGGATTAATCGACACTGGAGTGTGGCGAGGGGGGGTGTCCCTTGTCCTGTAGTGGAACGGAATGAATATCTGATTTAGATAAAAGAAGAAAAACTAACGTCTACTAAATTACAAACACCTTTTCAGGTATTGGACGACAGTAACACCTGTGTACCAAAAGGGCTATGCCCCTGTATGCACAAGGGAATGAAATTCGATGCTGGCTATAAGGAAGTTAGGCCCGGCAGACGCGAGAGGGAACTTTGGTAAGAATATAGTTTTATTTTTAACCAACATACAATTATTATCGCTATACAGGGTGACTTTCAAGTACATGCCATTTATTAAAAGTAATCTCTATAGATAGAACACTAGAAAACTAAGTCGTTATCGTATTTTTTTTTATGGGGTGTTTTTTTTAAATTAAGTCAATTATGGATCGTGCTCATTTTCGCGCACAAAAACAACTTTCAAACTTGGTGTTCAACTTGTGCAATAATATCGGGACGTGCGCTGGCGTATTTTTAGTGAATTACCGATTCTTTTTAATACCACATGGTAAAAACAAAGGAGAACAACCATTACGTACCCAAAAATGAAAGTAACCAGACGAAAATAAAACTGGCATCCTATTTGAAATGACTCCCTGAAAGTTTCTTTATAGCACAAGAACCGTCAACAATTAACCCTTAGACTGCTACTTGAAATTAAAAAAAGATTATTATTTCCTAGGATTAATGGATGAACGGATTTCACCTTGTGAGGTGTCGTTAGATTCGTCTTTACTGTGAGAGAGGGTTAAATTAAAGATCATCCCTTTCAGTACGTGTGTGGGCGCCAAATGGGAATGCTCCGGCGCGACGCAGAACGACATCGCGATGTACCCGCCGGCCGCGGACCTGCGCGCCAACTGCAGCGCCGCGCGACACATGGACTTCACCACCTGCCTCATCGCCGAACCTCTCACTTGCAAGGTGACTGTCTGATATAAAAAAATATTAAAAAAAAAGAAATTACGGGCCCCGGTGAAGACTATCCTAGGTCCATAAGTTATTTTTTTCAATCAAACTTGTTATATCCATGTTACAATACATTAAAACATTTTTAAGCAAAAATTAAAATAGTCTTATACAGGGTGAGTTTTTCAAGTGGGCCTGCAGGTAGGCCAAATCTTAAATTATGTGAAATATAGGAAAATGCTCAAAAGAGTCTCGAACCCGAGTTTGACTAAAAACATAATTGCACACCTACTGAGGTTTTAAACATAATTTAGACTTGTAATTTCACTGCACCTAATAACAATACCTACATAATGTATAGGTCCGACTAGGTTTAGTTTAGGTTAACTGTCAGCAAAACTCGTTTGGCGGCACAAATGCTCAGTCCAAACGTAAGATTGAGGCAAGATGCTAAAAATAAAACACCACATGATAACGCGCACATGCGCAGACCGTGCGCGCTGATAATTCCCTCGGCTTCCAATAGATGTCAGTACTTCGGCTACTTCTGAATCGCGCTATTAAGATTTTTCTTCGTTGAATGACCCTCCGAGCGCAGTTTGATATCGGCAAGACCTTACTTCATAGGATCATTTCTATAGTAAGCTCTTCGCTAGACTTTCACACTACGTGAGGTCCTACCAACCACGTTGATGAGGCGTGGCGCGGTGCCCTGAGCGTGAGGCGGGCAGCAGTGGTTCACTGTTAGCCTTCGATGATCGTTCGCCCCCTACTTCGGTAGGGGGAGTGGGGTACTGTCGCTGTCTGAGTGGTTATTTTTAAACTTTATAAAAACACTGTCTGTATACTTATCATCTTAAGTTCAACTTTGCTATATACTTAAAGTCTGGGTTTAGATATTAATTTAATTAAATTGCATAATAACAGTAGTGGTACCCTGAGCTAAAAATACAGGGTGGTCTCTTTAACTGGTCGTGGAATACAGAAAAATGCTTAAGAGAATCCAGATATTGATTATGACAATACTAAAACTGCATATTCTGATTAAAAAAAGTTTTTTCCTTAGCCAAGAAACTCTCACTAGTTATTGCGCCAACCCGTAGTTTCACTTCTGGGGATCAAAATCTGGGAAATAAAATTAACTGAAATAACGTTGATCCACTTCAACTCTCATGCGAGATAATATTTATGAATGGCCAATAATCGTCACCATGTTGGTTAGTTAAGAAAATGTTAAATTAATATTTTTGATGGAATTTTGCACTTCATGAGTAAAAATAATCAAACAACGTTTCATTTGGTGCCTGTCGCTAGATGGAGTTATACTCCTTTACATCGCGCAAGTGAAGTTTGCCCGCAACTGATGTAGTCTCGCCTCACGCTCATAATTTTTAACTCTGGTTTCCCTTCAAAACGTATAAATCTTTCGCCTTTTACTAAAGATTTCCGTGGAGGGGAACACTCAAATGAGTCTATAACATTTTTTGAAGCCCTGCTTTGCAGGGTACATGATTATTACACTTCTCGATTGATAACATGATAGCGAATGAATATGCATTTTTTATCATTTAATTTATTTTATTCTCCACACAAGTAATAAGTTCCGTCTCGGGATCTCGTCGGGAACTAGGTACATATTTCAAGAAGTGTATTTATGCAGTTGGTAAGTTGGCACTAGCATCCTTTCCTAATACAGGATGAGTTTTTCAAGAGGTCGTGGTAAACTCTGATTTTTTATACTTTTCACGCTCACTTGCTAAATTCACCCTGTATAGAAAATGTGTTTTTCATTACTCATACTCTGAAAGTAGGTCATTACTGACCTGAGAAGCGGGCTGAAAGTAATACTTTTCATCCCTAGGGAGAATCACTTTCAACTGACAGCTGTCATATTATTTTAAAAAAAACTAGTTCTTTTTCACTTAACTATTGAACCATGTTCCAACTTTCTATACAGCCACGATGTAAAATTGAAATAACTTAAAGTTAAGTATTGATTAGAGAATATATATTTTTTAAATAACTTTATTTTATAATTAAGTTTCAACAATTTCTTTAAAATAACGTAGCTTTGAGCAAATTATTTACCATTTTTCCAATGATGAAAATAAAAAATAATGGCTGAATAGTGGGCCCGCCACAGAAAAAAAAAACAAACAAAATAGGCGGGATAGCGCCAATTCGATCTTCATTTATTTTTAAATCTTTTTCTTTGGCTAATTCATGTTTTATTTTTACTTTCCTTGTATTCGTAATGAAAAGCACAGTGTTTACCTCGGGTGAAAGACTTATTTAGTCCCTCGAACTATTGGCGCCCTCACTTCGTTCCGGGCGCCAAACCCCGTCTCGGGACTAATTAAGTTACTTTCACCCCTAGGATAACAATGTACTATTTTGCTGGTCTGTGGCATAAAAAATATTTTTTTTTAAATAAAGGCGACTAAAACGTTCCACAAAGCTGCTTCATCAGACGATTATAACATGGCAGATACGATCAAGACACCCGTTTATAAAAAGAAATAATATTGGGTACTTCTTCATATTTTGAATTACTTTACTTTGATTTAAGTGCCAGTTTGTACATGGGTTAATCAAATTCTTAATTTTCATGGGATAGTTTGGATCAGACCAACAGTTCTTTTTAAATTAAAAAAAAGAATTATTTGAAGTTTTTTTAAAAAAATAACGCTTTTTCCATGCTCTTTGGATCAATATTGTCTCTGGCTTTGTTTTTTTCCTGTACTTTACCAATAAAACTCTAGTTACCTATAAAACGAATTTGTAAAATCCATGATTAAAACATTGGACCTTGAGCTATTTTTGCTTTTAAAACGAAGTGCCTTCTAAAATTTTATCGCCCTACGGCGCTGATTATAAAATCGCCTCTATGTGGCATATCGCCCCTTTTTATTCGGCTTCGCTTCGATAACGCTAGGTGTCGCTCCAATTTACAGCGCACGCTTGTTTCTAGCCGACGCTATTAACATTTTTCTCAGCGGAATGACCCTCCCCGTTGTACTAAGCTGCGGTATCGCTTCTCGGCCTTTTGGCTAAGATCAAAGTGTAGTATCTGTTCTTTTCAGCTTAATATCTGAAAGTTCCCTCACAGAGGGACCAGTATATTAAACTGATTTTTGTAAAGCGGTGGGATGTTCGGGGCTCGCTCCACTCCCGCCACGGGTCGGCCCGGCATTGCAGTGCCGCCGGGATCGGCCCTCCTAAACCCTGAGATAAATTTAGATTTTATTGAACATCTGCTGCTTTTTTTAAGAGCATAAAAGTAGCAAAATTTTAAAGAGCCCTTTCATAACAATTTTATACTTACACTAGTTGTAGTAGTAGTTACTGGTACTAGGGGGGAAAATGAACAATAACAAATTACCTTTTCGTTAGTTTGCCATATCATTATAATGTCAAATTTTAAAATGATTCCTTTAAGCGACACTACCAGATGGTATAATAATACAGGTGACCTTTTTTTTCAAAAGCAACAGGTTCGATACCCGGCTAAAAAAAAAAGTTCTTGTAAAATCTGAGGGTGCAGTTTTAGTTTTCGCCAAAATCGGCCTCGAGACTACTTGCAGCATTTTTGATATTTCTCATAGTTTAAGTTTTAGCCTACCACGCCCTCTTGAAAAACTCACCATGTATAAGTCAAACAATTATTTAAGAACTCTCAATTGAAGAACTCTGACAGACTTTCTTCGTAAAAGGTATTTAAGCGCTGGTGCATTATACAGTGTGAATAAGTGTAAGCGTGGTAGGTTAAATATTAAACTAAAAAGGAAATAAAAAATGATCAATGGAGTCTCCAGACCGATTTTTACGCTCACTTGCAAAATTCACCTTGAATGGCAAATGTATATTTTGCTGGACTGTGGCATAAAAAAGATTTTTAAAAATAAATACTAACCCCCTTATTCATAAAAACGAACGCAACGCTAACGCATTGTTTAAGCTATTGACGTGTTCTGTCACTTACTCGCAAATGGCGGCAGCAACAAGAATGACAGTGACAAAGCGATACAATAGTTATCGTGTTCTATAAGAGCTGTTTAAATTTTTATGAATAAGGGGGTAAGACGTTCCAAAGATACCTTGTAATATTTTTTAATAACTTTACCATGAAAACTTTAAGTAACTTAATTTAACTTAGTTACTTTAAGTGCCAGTTTTGTACTTGGGTTATTCAAGTTCCTATTTTTTTTGTGATAATTTAGATCTCGCGAACAGTTTTCTTTTTATATTAAAAAAATACAATTCTTTAAGCTTTCTAAAAAAAACGCTTTTCCATGCTTTTTGGATCATTATAGTCTCTGGCTTTGAATTTCCTGTACTTTACCAATGAAACTTATTTTTAAAATTCATAAATTAAAACATTGGACGTAGAGACATTTTTGCTTTTAAAGCAAAGTGCCATCTAAAATTTTGTCGCCTTAAGGCACTGAGTATTAAATCGCTTCTTTGTAGCAGGTCGCCACTTTTTTCGTTTCGCTGCGATAACGCTAGGTGTCGCTCCAATTCACAGCGCACGCTTATTTCTAGCCGACGGTATTAAGATTTTTCTCCGCGGAATGACCCTCCCCGTTGTACTTAGCTACGGTATCGCTTCTCGGCCTTTTGGCTAAGATCAAAGTGTAGTATCTGTTCTTTTCAGCTTAATATCTGAAAGTTCCCTCACAGAGGGACCAGTATATTAAACTGATTTTTGTAAAGCGGTGGGATGTTCGGGGCTCGCTCCACTCCCGCCACGGGTCGGCCCGGCATTGCAGTGCCGCCGGGATCGGCCCTCCTAAACCCTGAGATAAATTAAGTTTTTATTGAACATCTGCTGCTCATTTTAAGAACATAAAAATAGCTAAGTTTTAAAGTGCCCTTTCAAAAATTTGCATACTTACCCCCTTATTCATAAAAATTTAAACAGCTCTTATACAGGGTGGCCCAGCGACAGTGGTCCAAAAATTTTTTTTAGGTAGAGGGCATCATAACAAGTCATTTAAAAAAAAACAGTAGTTCCGCGAAAATCAATACTTTAGAAGTTATGATTTTTTCAAGTTTCTTTTGAAATTTCTCAACTCCAATCACTTAATTCCCTCTTGTTTGGAAACTATCGCACTGAATCAGTCCAAATTTGGTATAAATGTACAATAGTAATGTAGAAACCATATAATCTGCGAGTTTTGAGTTTATTCTTAGACAATTTGTTTTTTTTTTAACTTTCGTCAAAATTTTTTCGCCATTTCAAAAACTAATACAATTTTCAAAAAATCACCGCTGCAATGTTTGTGCACTTGATGATTCGTTTATGATCTTAAAAACTGTCCATAAGCATGATAATAGTCCATGCAAAAACTTGAAGTGATGCAACCAATGGAACACTTTCAAAATTAACGTTATGTACGGTAAGTCGCTAAAACTCAGTATGGGTCATTTCTGCACTGCTATGCTATTCCGGTGGTCGCCGACACTCACTTCGCTTGTGCGAGTTAACTTTAAAATTCCATTCCTTCGCGACGGTCGTCGTTTGAGAGAAAAGAACTAAGCCAAAAAACATTTTTTAATTATTTACATACAAAATGAGAGAAAATACTAATTCAAAGTAAAGCGTATTGATGATTGAGGTGAGCGTGAAGCGCCGAGATGTGAAGTGATGTTCGATGTGCACCGCCGGAATAGCACGGCTGACCCTAATTTTTTTTAAAAAAAGTACCCAAAATATTTTTTTTCAGATAGAGGGCATCATAGCAACTCATTTAAAAAACCATTAGATCGTCTAAAATCAATAGTTTAGAAGTTATTATTTTTTAAATTTTTGGCTTAAGTGGTTGAACTTCAGAGACATAAATCACTTGTGTTTGTAAATTATCCGACTGAGCTTCAAAATGAGTAAGAATAGAAGAGAGTGAAAAGGGATTTATCTCATTTATTCATTACAATACAATGAGAGATAAAAAAAGGCGGACTTAAATGCTGTTAAGGCATTATCTACCAGTCAACATAAAATAAAGCGAAGGCAATTAAAGTATGGGGTGAATTATTAAGTCATCCCATATTTGAAGTTCCTTAGTAGGATAGTTTACGAACAAAAGTTATCTATGTCTCTGAAGTTCAACCACTTGGCCCAAAATTTAAAAAATTATAACTTCTAAACTATTGGTTTTCGACTATCTAATGTTGTTTTTAAATGAGTTGCAATGATGCCCTCTATCCGAAAAAAAAATTTGGCTACTTTTTTTTTAAATAAGGGTCGGTAACCCATTCTGAGTTTTAGCGACTTACCTTACATTTTGTTGATTTTGAAAGTGTTCCATTGGTTGCATCACTTCAAGTTTTTGCATAGACTATTATCATACTTATGGACAGTTTTTAAGATCATAAACAAATCATCAAGTGCACAAACATTGCAGCGGTGATTTATTGAAAATTGTATTAGTTTTTGAAATGGCGAAAAATTAGTGACGAAAGTTAAAAAAAAAAACAAATTGTCTAAGAATAAACTCAAAACTCGCACAATATATGGTTTCTACATTACTATTGTACATTTATACCAAATTTAAACTGATTCAGTGCGGTAGTTTCCAAACAAGAGGGAATTAAGTGATTGGAGTTGAGAAATTTCAAAAGAAACTTGAAAAAATCATAACTTCTAAAGTATTGATTTTCGCGGAACTAATGTTTTTTTTAAATGACTTGTTATGATGCCCTCTACCTAAAAAAAATTTTTGGACCACTGTCGCTGGGCCACCCTGTAGAACACGATAACTATTGTATCGCTTTGTCATTCTTGTTGCTGCCGCCATTTGATAGTAAGTGACAGAACACGTCAATAGCTTAAACAATGCGTTAGCGTTGCGTTCGTTTTTATGAATAAGGGGGTAAAACTAGTTGTAGTAGTAGTTACTGGTACTAGTGGGGAAAATCAACAAAAACAAATTACCTTTTACTGTCCTGTATCCTTATAAGCGACCCTACAAGATGACATAATAAAATGATATTATTAGAAGGCCTTTTTCTTCAAAATCCAACTTCTATTCCTGGCTAAGAAAAAAAAGTAAGTTGTTTGGTACGAGACTCTTCTTATAAGCATTCTTTTTAAATCCTCATAGGTTTTTTCGACCTACCACGGTCTCTTGAAAAATTCACCCTGTTTAATGATTTTGAATTACAATTTAAATTAAATGTCACATGAATGAATATCACAAATTGTATCAAAGTTATCAGTATGTCATCAGTGATTGATGTCTCGGACACATACAAGGTAACTTTTTCAAGTGAGCGGGGTAGGTCGAAAAAACCTATGAGGAATTAAAAAAAATGCTTAGAAGAGTCTCTATCGATTTGACAAAAGCCAAAACTGCATACTGAGATCTAAAACAACTTACTTTTTTTTCTTAGCCGGGAATCGAAGTTGGATTTTGAAGAAAAAGGCCTTCTTGTATCATTTTATTATGTCATCTTGTAGGGTCGCTTATAAGCATCATTTTCTGGGAAGTAACATTATATGGTAAACTAAGTAAAAGGTAATTTGTTTTTATGTTCATTTGCCCCACTAGTACCAGTAACTACTACTACAACTAGTTTAAGTATACTAATTGTTTGGAAGGGCACTTTAAAATTATTCTATTTATAAGCTCATAGAATGAGCAGCAGATTTTCAATGGATACTTAATTTAACATAGGGTTTAGGAGGGCCGATCCCGGCGGCACTGCAATGCCGGGCCGACCCGTGGCGGGAGTGGAGCGAGCCCCGAACATTCCACCGCTTTACAAAAATCAGTTTAATATGCTGGTCCCTCTGTGAGGGAACTTTCAGATATTAAGCTGAAAAGAACAGATACTACACTTTGATCTTAGCCAAAAGGCCGAGAAGCGATACCGCAGCTGAGTACAACGAGGAGGGTCATTCCGCGAAAAAAAATGTTGATAGCGTCGGCTAGAAATAAGCGTGCGCTGTAAATTGGAGCGACCCCTAGCGTTATCGCAGCGAAACGAAAGAAACAGCTGCGGTGTTATATCTCTGGAAATGCTTCAATTTCAAATATGCACAATCTCTGACTATGCACAAGGTTTGATCAAGCCACACGAATCTCGACGGATTCTTTTTTTGTTTTTGGTTTATGCACAATTTCATTCGCGGGATTTTCAGGGAACCCGTCTGATTATTTTATTTTATAAGACTTATAAAAAAAACTTTTTATTTTATTATACTTTGCCATGAAATTATGACATTAATCTATGACCAAATCAATCCCGAGACTCCTTTGAGGATTTTTCTATATTCCTCATAGTTTAGGCTTTGGCCTATCACGCCTACTGGATAAATTCACCCTGTATAATAGGTACATGCTTAGTAGCTGTTTTTAAACAAGGATCACCAGGTTACCGCTCCAATTTCCCAATTTAGAGTTGACTTGAAATTAAATGCTATCTATTGTCAAAAAAAAACCCTGTTTCAAAGTCTAAAGTCAAGTCACAGGCTAAGTAGTTTAGCCTTTTTCTTAATCTGACGCTCGGGAAGACGATTTTACTAATAATAAATTGCATTGCCCGCTTCTTCCATACAGAACATGCACCTGCCACCTACAACGACCACAACAGAGTGCCGGCCAGGATGCCAGTGCAAGGCGGGCTACGTGTTGGATACTGCGGCCAACGTTTGCGTGTTGGCGGCCAACTGCCCGTGCCATCACGGCGGCCGCAGCTATCCGGACTCGCACGTTATGAAAGAAGAGTGCAACGACTGGTCTGTTGTTTTAATTTACTTGTGACTAACCAATATTTCAGTGCAAGGCTGACACTCTTATGTCCAACGCAAACCTGTTTCCGGCCAACTAATTAACCAGACACACATCATAAAAGAGGAAGGAAGCTCCTGATCACTCAGATGTATCCATACATTCGTTCTAGTAAACTATGCCATGATTTTGAAGCAGTACTGCAGTATTAAAGTTAGGTAGATCTTCAGAGAACTACCGGCTTCCGAAAAAAAAACAATTAACTGTAAAAATACTTACTTTCTGTGACTTCTTAAAACCTTGCTTCATGGATCCATTAAATGAATGACTCGCATGACGCACACTTATTTATGTGCTGTACCTATCGTGTGTACCTAACTTATTGTACCTAACTTCAAGCACCTGATACCTATTTGATATGGTGATAACACTTGTACGTACAACTGGTTTTTGTTTCCAGTTGATTTAAGTAGTACTAAATTAAAGAATGGCTGTCCGTATCGACGGTGCGCTCGAATGTACACTGACTAAGTAGGTAACAAATTTTTGCGTACCTACGAAATCATAACTTTAGTCGCATTGGCACTCGGGGGCGTAGCTCAGATGGTAGAGCGCTCGCTTAGCATGCGAGAGGTACCGGGATCGATACCCGGCGCCTCCAAAATCGATCAAGAGGAATATTTTGTCTGATTTTAATTATGTTGTGTGAGATTGTTACCTGTAATTTTTATTTTATTGCTACTGTCTATTCTATTCTAGAGCCTACGTTCAATTAAATAAGACAGTAAACTAAGTTGACGTTTTCATCTTTGTCAGCCGTATGAGATGTCTATTGAATGTAAACATAGGGCTATAGGGCTTTGAATAGTTGGTGGTTAAAACCAATAAACATTTTGATATTCTTAGTATCATTAAAATACTTACGTATTTTCTACCCCCGACCCCAACAAAACTGTGTTATGACGAGTTTGACGTGTGTGTCCGTCTATGTTTATAGCATCGTAGCTGTATGAGAAAATATGCAATATATGCTCACGAGCCACTTTTATATCCCAAACGGGGCAGTCTGCTGAATGTTCTCGACTGTGTACAGCAAATTCAGCAATCCACATTTGCCCAGATAACTCAAATCGAACGTTAGAGGGTAATCCAAGTTAGTCCGAGAATCCGCCGCTAATAGGGAATAAATGCACTTAAAACAGATGAGCGTTATACAGGGTGGCCCAGCGACAGTGGTCCAAAATTTTTTTTTAGGTAGAGGGCACCATAACAAGTCATTTTAAAAAAAACATTAGTTCCGCGAAAATCAATACTTTAAAAGTAATGATTTTTTCAAGTTTCTTTTAAAATTTCTCAACTCCAATCACTTAATTCACTCTTGTTTGGAAACTATCCCACTGAATCAGTTCAAATTTGGTATAAATGTACAATAGTAATGTAGAAACCATATTATGTGCGAGTTTTGAGTTTATTCTAAGGCAGTTTGTTTTTTTTTATGTTTTGTCAATAATTTTTCGCCATTTTAAAAGCTAATACAATTTTCAAAAAAACACCGCTGCAATGTTTGAGCACTTGATGATTTGTTTATGATCTTAAATACTGTCCATAAGTTTGATAATAGTCTATGCAAAAACTTGAAGTGATGCAACCAATGGAACACTTTCAAAATTAACATCATGTACGGTAAGTCGCTAAAACTCAGAATGGGTCATTTCTGCACTGACCCTAATTTAAAAAAAAGTAGCCAAAATATTTTTTTTTTATAGAGGGCAACATAGCAACTCATTTAAAAAAATATTAGATAGTCGAAAACCAACAGTTTAGAAGTTATATTTTTTTAATTTTGGGCCTAAGTGGTTGAACTTCAGAGACATAAATCACTTGTGTTTGTAAACTATCCGACTGACCAACTTCAAAATGAGTAAGAATAGAAGAGAGTGAAAAAGGATTTATCTCATTTCTTCATTACAATACAATTAGTGATACAAAAGGCGAACTTAATGCTGTTAAGGCATTATCTACCAAAAGTGATCTGAGTTTTAGCAACCTTTTGAAAGTGTTCCTTTGGTTGCATCACTTCAAGTTTTTGCATAGTCTATTATCATACTTATGGACAGTTTTTAAGCTCATAAACAAATCATCAAGTGCACAAACATTGCAGCAGTGATTTTTGGAAAATTGTATTGGTTTTTGAAATGGCGAAAAATTATTGATGAAAATTAAAAAAAAAACAAATTGTGTCTCAGAATAAACTCAAAACTCGCACATAATATGGTTTCTACATTACTATTGTACATCCATACCAAATTTGAACTGATTTAGTGGGATGGTTTCCAAACAAGAGTGAATTAAGTGATTGGAGTTGAGAAATTTCAAAAGAAACTTGAAACAATCATAACTTCTAAAGTATTGATTTTCGCGGAACTAATGTTTTTTTAAACGACTTGTTATGGTGCCCTCTATCTAAAAAAATTTTTACGTCTAATGAGCACTAAGCCCTTTGAACTCATGACGACAAGTCCTCTGAGCCAGAGGAGTTAATCAGCTCTCGAACTGTTTAAGTCCTCTGGCTCAAAGTCCTGCCAGGGATTTTTCAACTCATCATTATCATCATCATATCAGCCGAGCGACGCCCACTGCTGGGCATAGGCCTCCCCCAAAAAGGGGGGGGGGGGGGGGTTTGCCATAATCGCCACGCTTGGCAGGCGGGTTGGCGATCGCAGTAAGGCCTGTTGTTGTGCGGAGACGCTGCTGCCCATCTCCTTATGGCAGTTTTCCCTCAGTCGGCTCTTACGACACCCACGGGAAGAGAGGGGGTAGTGCTTTTCTATTTACGTGCCGGCACTACACGGCACAGATTTTTCAACTAAATGATCATATTTGAATACTGTTGTTCCCTAGCGTGTGCAAGAGTGGCAACTGGTCGTGCACAACCCGCGCCTGCGCCGGCGTGTGCAGCGCGTGGGGTGATTCTCACCTCGACACCTTCGACGGCGCCGAGTACGACTTCGAGGGCGTCTGCACGTACTTACTCGCCAAGGGGGTCATGGACTCTAGTGACGGTTTTGAAGTGGAGATACAGGTCAATATCATTGTCATCAGACATTATTTGCTAACATGAAATGAGACAGACATCTTCTGCTAAAATATTCCTTCATTGTTTTTATAAGAAGCCAGTTGCAGGTGCCTTGAAAACTAAAACCTTTATCAAGCCTTTCCACCGACGTCTCCAGTTTCGTCTCCTTCAAATGTTTTCCTCCAAATCTCAGATTTGCCCTGCTCTTAACCAGTAGAATTGAACTTTACCACTGGTAAAGCGAGCACTTTGTAAGCGATTTAAGTTAGTATAAGTAGTTATTTTAGAGATTAAATCAAAATACCGAACTAGCCTCGCGATAGGATAATGATCACTGCCACATATTTTGTTACACGTTTATTCACTGAAAGGAATTTAAAAGATATTCAGTTTTTTAGTTTGACACAAGGTTCCAGCGCATTAGCAATTGGCGAGGATTATAAGAATGTATATTTTATTCAATGTTTCCTGTATTTTATCTTCAGAACGTGCCATGCGGCACGACCGGAGCAACCTGCTCAAAATCTACAACCCTGAAAGTTGGAGGGGGAGGCAATCAAGAAATTATCTCTCTTACCAAAGATGCCCCACTTCCTGACACATCCAAGTTAAAGAGGTAAGACATGTGCTATTGAAACTCAGACGTATGATGTTGTATGATATCGTTTACGAAGAAACATTTGTCACGTGACACTCATACATACCTAATGTTTCTACTTGTAATTAAATGTTGTTTTATTGGATCTACAAGTTCAAAATGCAGGTGTTATTGCTGTATTTTATTTGTTTGTTTTTTAGAATTAAGCTGCGTGTCGCCGGCGCATACGTTTTCCTGGACGTTCCATCGCTGGGCATGAGTCTGCAGTGGGACAGAGAACTACGCGTCTACGTCAATGTCGACTCAATTTGGCGAAATAGGGTATGAATAATAGACATTATCATAATAAGTGTAATGATTTGTTGCATACATGTGTCTTTACGCCTACACTGCTTTACTACGTATTATATTATGTATCAAAGTAAATAAAATTAGAAAAACACCTACTGATACTGGTCGTGTGTTTGAATCCCACCGAGTTATGAATACTTAGTTAGTTCAGCAATAATGTGATAAAATGTGCTGTCTGTCTGGGTCTGGTATTGTATCTATTTCGAATGCATCTTTTCTTACTTAGTCTCTGTCTCCAATAATGAAGCCCTATTAATGCCATTATTCAGAACAGATGATGTTGTGTGAGATGTTCCTGTCATTTAGTCTCTTAATATCCAGGTGAAAGGTCTCTGCGGCAACTTCAACGGCGACCAGCGCGATGACTTCCAGACGCCATCGGGCGGTGGACTGCCCGAGTCCTCGGCGCTGGTGTTCGCCGACTCGTGGAAGCTGAAGCCGACTTGCCCTAAGCCTAAGCCTGTAGAGGTTTGTTTATTCTTATAATTTCATTATTTATTGAACTCGATTGTAGGCATTGGCAGATGAGCGGGAAACATAAGCGGAAGGCTGAAGCCGTTTGTGCTGTGAAGGCACAAATACAGCCTGGAACGCCCTAACTCACGTGGTGAATGATTTACCTGATACTTAAAGGTTGGCCTTGATGCCTATTTTCAACAGTGGACGTAGTGACGTGAAGGTGAAAAAAACATAGATTCATAAATTTATATCAGAATTTTTGTTGTGAAACACTCGCAGAGGTGTCAACTCGCGGGGTAAAACTTCAAACTTCTATTGCATTCATGTTGTACACAGACACATTGCACACCAAAACAACATAAATCAACAGTAGAGTAACACAGATTGACGTAAAGTGCTGACCTAAAATTATATCACAGGACTACTGCCAACTCCATCCTGAAAGAAAAGACTGGGCATTCAGCACTTGCGGCGCTCTGAAGCGCTACCCGTTCACCCTGTGTGCCAGCGAGGTGTCTCCCGCGCCGTTTGTGCGGCGCTGCGAGGCGGACGCGTGCGCGTGCGACGGCGGCGGCGACTGCGCCTGCGCCTGCGCCGCGCTCGCCGCCTACGCGCACGCCTGCGCGCGACGCGGCGTGCACGTCGCGTGGAGGAGCCAGCCACTGTGCCGTGAGTGACTAGTGTGTTAGAGCGACTGCGCCTGCGCCTGCGCCGCGCTCGCCGCCTACGCGCACGCCTGCGCGCGACGCGGCGTGCACGTCGCGTGGAGGAGCCAGCCACTGTGCCGTGAGTGACTAGTGTGTTAGAGCGACTGCGCCTGCGCCTGCGCCGCGCTCGCCGCCTACGCGCACGCCTGCGCGCGACGCGGCGTGCACGTCGCGTGGAGGAGCCAGCCACTGTGCCGTGAGTGACTAGTGTGTTAGAGCGACTGCGCCTGCGCCTGCGCCGCGCTCGCCGCCTACGCGCACGCCTGCGCGCGACGCGGCGTGCACGTCGCGTGGAGGAGCCAGCCACTGTGCCGTGAGTGACTAGTGTGTTAGAGCGACTGCGCCTGCGCCTGCGCCGCGCTCGCCGCCTACGCGCACGCCTGCGCGCGACGCGGCGTGCACGTCGCGTGGAGGAGCCAGCCACTGTGCCGTGAGTGACTAGTGTGTTAGAGCGACTGCGCCTGCGCCTGCGCCGCGCTCGCCGCCTACGCGCACGCCTGCGCGCGACGCGGCGTGCACGTCGCGTGGAGGAGCCAGCCACTGTGCCGTGAGTGACTAGTGTGTTAGAGCGACTGCGCCTGCGCCTGCGCCGCGCTCGCCGCCTACGCGCACGCCTGCGCGCGACGCGGCGTGCACGTCGCGTGGAGGAGCCAGCCACTGTGCCGTGAGTGACTAGTGTGTTAGAGCGACTGCGCCTGCGCCTGCGCCGCGCTCGCCGCCTACGCGCACGCCTGCGCGCGACGCGGCGTGCACGTCGCGTGGAGGAGCCAGCCACTGTGCCGTGAGTGACTAGTGTGTTAGAGCGACTGCGCCTGCGCCTGCGCCGCGCTCGCCGCCTACGCGCACGCCTGCGCGCGACGCGGCGTGCACGTCGCGTGGAGGAGCCAGCCACTGTGCCGTGAGTGACTAGTGTGTTAGAGCGACTGCGCCTGCGCCTGCGCCGCGCTCGCCGCCTACGCGCACGCCTGCGCGCGACGCGGCGTGCACGTCGCGTGGAGGAGCCAGCCACTGTGCCGTGAGTGACTAGTGTGTTAGAGCGACTGCGCCTGCGCCTGCGCCGCGCTCGCCGCCTACGCGCACGCCTGCGCGCGACGCGGCGTGCACGTCGCGTGGAGGAGCCAGCCACTGTGCCGTGAGTGACCAGTGTGTTAGAGCGACTGCGCCTGCGCCTGCGCCGCGCTCGCCGCCTACGCGCACGCCTGCGCGCGACGCGGCGTGCACGTCGCGTGGAGGAGCCAGCCACTGTGCCGTGAGTGACTAGTGTGTTAGAGCGACTGCGCCTGCGCCTGCGCCGCGCTCGCCGCCTACGCGCACGCCTGCGCGCGACGCGGCGTGCACGTCGCGTGGAGGAGCCAGCCACTGTGCCGTGAGTGACTAGTGTGTTAGAGCGACTGCGCCTGCGCCTGCGCCGCGCTCGCCGCCTACGCGCACGCCTGCGCGCGACGCGGCGTGCACGTCGCGTGGAGGAGCCAGCCACTGTGCCGTGAGTGACCAGTGTGTTAGAGCGACTGCGCCTGCGCCTGCGCCGCGCTCGCCGCCTACGCGCACGCCTGCGCGCGACGCGGCGTGCACGTCGCGTGGAGGAGCCAGCCACTGTGCCGTGAGTGACCAGTGTGTTAGAGCGACTGCGCCTGCGCCTGCGCCGCGCTCGCCGCCTACGCGCACGCCTGCGCGCGACGCGGCGTGCACGTCGCGTGGAGGAGCCAGCCACTGTGCCGTGAGTGACTAGTGTGTTAGAGCGACTGCGCCTGCGCCTGCGCCGCGCTCGCCGCCTACGCGCACGCCTGCGCGCGACGCGGCGTGCACGTCGCGTGGAGGAGCCAGCCACTGTGCCGTGAGTGACTAGTGTGTTAGAGCGACTGCGCCTGCGCCTGCGCCGCGCTCGCCGCCTACGCGCACGCCTGCGCGCGACGCGGCGTGCACGTCGCGTGGAGGAGCCAGCCACTGTGCCGTGAGTGACCAGTGTGTTAGAGCGACTGCGCCTGCGCCTGCGCCGCGCTCGCCGCCTACGCGCACGCCTGCGCGCGACGCGGCGTGCACGTCGCGTGGAGGAGCCAGCCACTGTGCCGTGAGTGACTAGTGTGTTAGAGCGACTGCGCCTGCGCCTGCGCCGCGCTCGCCGCCTACGCGCACGCCTGCGCGCGACGCGGCGTGCACGTCGCGTGGAGGAGCCAGCCACTGTGCCGTGAGTGACTAGTGTGTTAGAGCGACTGCGCCTGCGCCTGCGCCGCGCTCGCCGCCTACGCGCACGCCTGCGCGCGACGCGGCGTGCACGTCGCGTGGAGGAGCCAGCCACTGTGCCGTGAGTGACTAGTGTGTTAGAGCGACTGCGCCTGCGCCTGCGCCGCGCTCGCCGCCTACGCGCACGCCTGCGCGCGACGCGGCGTGCACGTCGCGTGGAGGAGCCAGCCACTGTGCCGTGAGTGACCAGTGTGTTAGAGCGACTGCGCCTGCGCCTGCGCCGCGCTCGCCGCCTACGCGCACGCCTGCGCGCGACGCGGCGTGCACGTCGCGTGGAGGAGCCAGCCACTGTGCCGTGAGTGACTAGTGTGTTAGAGCGACTGCGCCTGCGCCTGCGCCGCGCTCGCCGCCTACGCGCACGCCTGCGCGCGACGCGGCGTGCACGTCGCGTGGAGGAGCCAGCCACTGTGCCGTGAGTGACTAGTGTGTTAGAGCGACTGCGCCTGCGCCTGCGCCGCGCTCGCCGCCTACGCGCACGCCTGCGCGCGACGCGGCGTGCACGTCGCGTGGAGGAGCCAGCCACTGTGCCGTGAGTGACTAGTGTGTTAGAGCGACTGCGCCTGCGCCTGCGCCGCGCTCGCCGCCTACGCGCACGCCTGCGCGCGACGCGGCGTGCACGTCGCGTGGAGGAGCCAGCCACTGTGCCGTGAGTGACTAGTGTGTTAGAGCGACTGCGCCTGCGCCTGCGCCGCGCTCGCCGCCTACGCGCACGCCTGCGCGCGACGCGGCGTGCACGTCGCGTGGAGGAGCCAGCCACTGTGCCGTGAGTGACTAGTGTGTTAGAGCGACTGCGCCTGCGCCTGCGCCGCGCTCGCCGCCTACGCGCACGCCTGCGCGCGACGCGGCGTGCACGTCGCGTGGAGGAGCCAGCCACTGTGCCGTGAGTGACTAGTGTGTTAGAGCGACTGCGCCTGCGCCTGCGCCGCGCTCGCCGCCTACGCGCACGCCTGCGCGCGACGCGGCGTGCACGTCGCGTGGAGGAGCCAGCCACTGTGCCGTGAGTGACTAGTGTGTTAGAGCGACTGCGCCTGCGCCTGCGCCGCGCTCGCCGCCTACGCGCACGCCTGCGCGCGACGCGGCGTGCACGTCGCGTGGAGGAGCCAGCCACTGTGCCGTGAGTGACTAGTGTGTTAGAGCGACTGCGCCTGCGCCTGCGCCGCGCTCGCCGCCTACGCGCACGCCTGCGCGCGACGCGGCGTGCACGTCGCGTGGAGGAGCCAGCCACTGTGCCGTGAGTGACTAGTGTGTTAGAGCGACTGCGCCTGCGCCTGCGCCGCGCTCGCCGCCTACGCGCACGCCTGCGCGCGACGCGGCGTGCACGTCGCGTGGAGGAGCCAGCCACTGTGCCGTGAGTGATAACTGGACGCCAGCCTTTATTATAGGCTACGACCATGGTCTACGATCTTAGCCACTCCTAGCTTCGCAGTTGCAACTTTGCTGCTATATTTCAATATTTTCTTGGAGACTCAAGTGTTTATACAATAATATCCTAGACAAAGTTTTTTCCTACCTCAACAAATGAACCCTAAAAATTTATAGCCGCTCCGAGCGCTCTGGCGGCATGCAACTTCATGGCATACTCAAATAAATAACCTACAAATATTCAGATCATGAAGATGTTTTTTAACAAAATGTGATGAAGTTACCGTATGTTACATTATTTTTGGAACAATTTCAGCCTTCTGTAACCGAGTTATCCACTCAAGTAAAAAAAATACCTATTTCCATCTTCCAGCCATGCAATGCGATGCCGAGTGCTCCAACTACGACGGCTGCATGTCGGCGTGTCCGCTGGAGACGTGCGACAACGCGCACGCCTACGCGGACCTCAAGGGCTCCTGCGAACAAGACACCTGTGTTGAAGGTAGGCCTCAAACATGCTGAGGTTGGTTTTAGTCAACCGACCGGCCCGGTAAGACGTCATCTGTTTAGGCTACGAAGAAAGCCAGCAATAACATAAGATAAGACATACTTTATTGCACAAAGAAAACAATTACATAACAATGCTTGTACAGAGATTTAGCAGCACACTGTAGGCGGCCTTATCGCTAAAAGCGATAAAACAATGTACCTATGTTCGCACGTGCTGAAACTGAAACGATTACAGACTCAAAAGCCTCGACTTTAAATTAATTCGTGGGATGAACTGACTCAGATCATTTTCATACATGTTTATACATAAAAGTAGATAGATGATAGGTTACCTTTTCGAACTTCCGACATCTTTTTGCAGAGCTGCTTTGAATTTAACACAACAAAGCAACAGACATTACAATACATGTCTGCCAGGAATGAGTATTATTATTTTGTACAGCATTGTTTGGCGGTGGGAACTTTTGTGTAGATGGACATAATTTATCTTTTGCGAAGGGGATAGGGTTGTTTCTTTAATCGGTTTTTTTCAAAGGTTTATGGCAATAGTTAAGTACTTACGTTTCCATGTGTCATGCTTGTATAAGGTACACTAAAATGTTAATTTTCATTTTTAACTATCCATTTTTTAACTCACCTACCTACGTGCTCCAATCATTGTATTATACTAAAATAATAATAAAAACTATTTGTAATTTAAGTTTTTAATGTGTCGTTTTGCAATATACACTTCTTAAACCAGGTTGCAAGCCCAAGAAGCCGTGTCCTGAAGGGCAAGTGTACAGCAACAGCAGCTTAAGCGAGTGCGTGCCGCAAGCGAAGTGCCGCCCACTGTGCATGACCCTGCCGGACGGGCGCGAGGTGTTAGAGGGAGAGGTGCTAGAAGAGGACGCCTGCCACACCTGCCGCTGCTCTAAGCAACAGCGAGTCTGCACTGGACAGCCTTGTTCTACTGAAGCTGTGAGTTTATTTATCAACACCATAAACGTTTAAGAGTCCGCTGGATCTGCCTCCCTCATAGAACGCCACAACGAGCGGCTTTGAGCCGTATGAATCCAATGGTTCCCCGCAAACTGCACCAGGTCATCGGTCCACCAAATGGGAGCCTTCCCACGCTAAGTTTTCCAAATTGTGGTCGTCTCGCCATTCCAGAGAATAAGATGTAATTTTTGTGAAAGAATGGTAGTTCTAATTTACACACAGCAATATTTTTACCACAGGATTATCGGTGCAGCGTTTATTCTACACAAACCTAGGTACAAGCGCACCCATCAACCTTTACATAGGTGCCCCACCTTATGCGGTTGACATTAGACCCATTTTGCAATGGTTTTGTAAAGGTTGATTTGTGCGCCCCTGTACCGACTAGCGCCGAATGAATGAAACGTATCAGAGAGCGTAATATTGATATTTATACAGTGTTAAAAAAAATGGCGAGCAGCTGCCATTTATTTTTTACACGTTACTCCGTTTTTCCCATTTTTTTTACTACCTACTTAGGTATTCATTTAGTATCTAATTGTGGCAACTAACGCTTTTAAATCTAATTTATTAAAGCTATGTTCTCACCTAAGTGTCTAAGGTAATAAATGAACATAAACGTTTATTCGGTGCAGGAGTCAACAGTATGGACGAGTCCGAAGCCGCACGACGAGCCGCTGAAGTGCTTGAGCGGCTGGACGGCGTGGCTGAGCGCGCACACGCCGGAGCCGGGCGCGAACGGCGCCTCCGTCGAGAGGGAACCGCTGCCGAGCATCAACGACTTTGTAAGCCTCACTCTCTTATCTATGCCATACAACATCTAGTCTACACGAGCCGCTGAAGTGCTTGAGCGGCTGGACGGCGTGGCTGAGCGCGCACACGCCGGAGCCGGGCGCGAACGGCGCCTCCGTCGAGAGGGAACCGCTGCCGAGCATCAACGACTTTGTAAGCCTCACTCTCTTATCTATGCCATACAACATCTAGTCTACACGAGCCGCTGAAGTGCTTGAGCGGCTGGACGGCGTGGCTGAGCGCGCACACGCCGGAGCCGGGCGCGAACGGCGCCTCCGTCGAGAGGGAACCGCTGCCGAGCATCAACGACTTTGTAAGCCTCACTCTCTTATCTATGCCATACAACATCTAGTCTACACGAGCCGCTGAAGTGCTTGAGCGGCTGGACGGCGTGGCTGAGCGCGCACACGCCGGAGCCGGGCGCGAACGGCGCCTCCGTCGAGAGGGAACCGCTGCCGAGCATCAACGACTTTGTAAGCCTCACTCTCTTATCTATGCCATACAACATCTAGTCTACACGAGCCGCTGAAGTGCTTGAGCGGCTGGACGGCGTGGCTGAGCGCGCACACGCCGGAGCCGGGCGCGAACGGCGCCTCCGTCGAGAGGGAACCGCTGCCGAGCATCAACGACTTTGTAAGACTCACTCGGCTATCTATGCCATACAACATCTAGTCTACACGAGCCGCTGAAGTGCGCGAGCGGCTGGACGGCGTGGCTGAGCGCGCACACGCCGGAGCCGGGCGCGAACGGCGCCTCCGTCGAGAGGGAACCGCTGCCGAGCATCAACGACTTTGTAAGACTCACTCGGCTATCTATGCCATACAACATCTAGTCTACACGAGCCGCTGAAGTGCGCGAGCGGCTGGACGGCGTGGCTGAGCGCGCACACGCCGGAGCCGGGCGCGAACGGCGCCTCCGTCGAGAAGGAACCGCTGCCGAGCATCAACGACTTTGTAAGGCTCACTCGGTTATCTATGCCATACAACATCTAGTCTACACGAGCCGCTGAAGTGCTTGAGCGGCTGGACGGCGTGGCTGAGCGCGCACACGCCGGAGCCGGGCGCGAACGGCGCCTCCGTCGAGAAGGAACCGCTGCCGACCATCAACCACTTTGTAAGGCCCACTCTCTTATCTATGGCATTCAACATCTAGTCTGTTATAATACGATTCAAACTTAATGGCGGCTCGGAAGTTAGATGCAAGCACCGAGTGCGCAAGACTGACCTCACCTCGCAACCCGCTGACACCTTAATTTGTGTACTGCGCATCTACTAGCGCGATGTTCACAGCCGCCATTAAGTTTGAATCGTACTAATAATACTAGTACTGATTATCGGACCGCCTTTTCCAAGGCACAAAGAATTATCAAAAGGAATACGAATGAATGGTCTATCGAACGGAATAAAAGATGGAAAACTTTTTTCTTCGGTGAGTTATGCGGATTTTTGCAATACAACGCCTCATTGTGATGTGGGTGATGATGAGTATAATATCGTTCCCTGCTCCTAAAGTTCTTGTTGGGACATAATGATAAATACAGATACACCACATCAAGAAGTTTTTAATTAAAAACATCAAAAACTTTTTTCTTCGGTGAGTTATGCGGATTTTTGCAATACAACGCCTCATGTGAAATGGGTAATCATCATTCATCATCAACCTCCATTGCTGGACATAGGCCTCCCCCATAGAGCGCCAGAACGAGCGGCTTTGGGCCGTTACTTTAGCATCCAATGAAGTGGGTAATGATGAGTAAAACATCGTTACCTGTTCTATAAGTTCTTGCTGGGACCTAAGGTGTTTTACAGAGTTACCATTTCAAGATGTTAATCATAGGGTTTAGGAGGGCTGATCCCGGCGGCACTGCAATGCCGGGCCGACCCGTGGCGGGAGTGGAGCGAGCCCCGAACATCCCACCGCTTTACAAAAATCAGTTTATTATACTGGTCCCTCTGTGAGGGAACTTTCAGATATTAAGCTGAAAAGAACAGATACTACACTTTGATCTTAGCCAAAAGGCCGAGAAGCGATACCGTAGTCAAGTCCAACGGGGAGGGTCATTCCGCAGAGAAAAATCTTAATACCGTCGGCTAGAAATAAGCGTGAGCTGTAAATGCGAGCGACATCTAGGCGTTATCGCAGCGAAACATGCCAACGTGCTAACGTAGAGGGGATCTTAACGCTTGAGGGCCGGCGCCCACTATCGGCATCGGCACGCTTCAGGATTTTAAGGTGGCAAATAGCAATATACTTTAACATTAGAGCAATAAAGTAGAAATTTCCGTGATGTGTTCTCGTAAAAACAAACTGCATTTGTTCTGTTTCTGTTTCGGCATTTTCTACTTTATTGCCATTGCCATTGCCAGAAAATGCCGAAACAGAAACAGAACAAATGCATTTTGTTTTTACGAGAACAAATCACGGAAATTTCTACTTTATTGCCATAATGTTAAAGTATATTGCTATTTGCCACCCTAAAATCCTGAAGCGTGCCGATGCCGATAGTGGGCGCCGGCCCTAAGTTAAGTTAATATTTTGAGTTATGTTCTTCATATTTCTTCATTAGTACATTTTTTTCATTTTCTTACTAAAAATATTATTATTGCTTAAGCCAACCCAAGACAATCTTGTCGAGCAGCGCTATCTAGCGCAAAAGCATGTGGGACGTACAGTGTAGATAAAGCTTCGTATGTTAGGGCAAAGATGACTCTTCCCCGTGAGTTAATAATTAAACAAAAAAAAAATATATACTGTTATAGACAAGGAATATTCTGTACCTAGATATTACTTCTCTTAAAATAATAATAACGTAAGTTACAATTAGATGCAGGATTTGATTAAGTTATGTACAAAGTAAAAACCAAACGCTTCTTTTATGTTAGTCAAAAAAAAACATGAATTAAACAAATGATTAATTTTCAAACTATTGTCGAAAAATGATTGATTATATGTAGGTATACAGTGTGAGTTTTCATAAAGTGCACTATTGAAATATGGCATTCTATGCTTAATTTTATAGACGAAAAACATATCAAAAAAATCTAAAATAATGTTTTTTTTTTTATGGATTTTTTAAAGTTTTTGTTCCCTACTGTGACCTTCGTGTAAATAAAACCTTGTTTCATTCAAATTAATTGGTTTGTAACAATGAATTAAACTTAGCAATGATCGTAGATGGTCAGGCGTCCTCATAAGATTTAACACCGTGAAAAAACTGCCCACTAAACAGAAATAAAATGTGTTTTTGAGCAAACATTTTTTTTTAATTTTTTTTTTCAGTAATTGCTAAATTTCTTTTTAAAACATATGCTTCACCTGCATGTTTTATAATTTTAAATTATTCCACTTCGTATTAGCTATCGAGAACTAAAAATAACTTATTTTTAAGTTAATAAACACGCGTCAAATGAATTGTTAAAAAAGGGTTTAGTGCGTTGCCATGCCCTATTGTTTAGCAGGTAGGGACCCTTTTTTGGGAATTTAGATGTAAATACGCTCGGGTTGGGGTGCAGGGTCTTCCAGTCGGTCAAAGGACAAAAGAATCTTGTGTTATGATAGGCAGTCGCCCACTTGTACATTTACTTAGCATTAACGCACAAGTGCGACGATTTTGAAATAAGTAGTAAAATATTATGTAAAACTTTATAAGCATTATGTTATGTATAAGATTATGTTTAAGTAGTTGTTTTCGATACAAGTGCGGAAAGTATGTCATTTTGCACGAGTCTCGAGGCATCTTGGCCCAAGCCGGCAGGCGAGGGTCATGACTCGGGACGAGTGAAAATGACACTTCCGCTCGTGTATCGAACAATGTTTTTGAATACATTTGCGAAAAAAATACAGTGTAACAGTAATAAAACAGTAGTTAAAAGAGACTAAATCGAAAATCAAAAAAGCGGTCATGAAAAACTTAGGATTTACAGTTTTTTTAACACGGCATCGGTTGTATTCAGCCTAGTAAAAATATAAGAAGTAATTTAATTGCATTTAAACATGGAAATGCAATACATACCTATTATTTTATTTCAAGTATTTTTTGGTGAACCTCATACTTACAAATCTCCCGCCATTGTTAATACACAAACAGCCAACTTTAAGTAAACTGTTTCCGAAATTTAATGGTTTATAGTAACTAAATAACCCTTTATTTTGTCAATTTATGCAGTTGAAATATATTTAATATTATTATATTCCCAGTTTTGATGCCAAACAACGTATCAAAAAACAAGATAAAGTGATTAAACAGACAACCTCTTTGGTAGGATGTATGGGTTTATTAACATTATCAAAAAATATATTAGAATAGCAAAAAGCACTATTGCGGAGAAACCAACTTTCCGCACGCTAAGCAGCTACGAACAGTACCACATTTGAGCAACTGTATTAAAAATAATATATTCATAGGGTTTAAAATTAACAACCACTCAGACAGCGACAGTACCCCACTCCCCCTACCGAAGTAGGGGGCGAACGATCATCGAAGGCTAACAGTGAACCACTGCTGCCCGCCTCACGCTCAGGGCACCGCGCCACGCCTCATCAACGTGGTTGGTAGGACCTCACGTAGTGTGAAAGTCTAGCGAAGAGCTTACTATAGAAATGATCCTATGAAGTAAGGTCTTGCCGCAATCAAACTGCACTCGGAGGGTCATTCAACGCAGAAAAATCTTAATAGCGCGATTCAGAAGTAGCTTAAGTACTGTCATCTATTGCTAGCGGCGTGGAAGTTTCAACTAATACACGTGCGTCTGCACGTGCGCCGCGCAAGTAATCAATACCTTGCTCGGTGTTTATTTATTTACTTGAAGCGTCGCCTATGGGCCGGCGCCTACTATCGGCATCGGCACGCTTCAGGATTTTAAGGTGGCAAATAGCAATATACTTTAACATTATGGCAATAAAGTAGAAATTTCCGTGATGTGTTCTCGTAAAAACAAAATGCATTTGTTCTGTTTCTGTTTCGGCATTTTCTACTTTATTGCCATTGTGTTAGAGTATATTACTATTTGCCACCTTAAAAGCCTGAAGCGTGCCGATGCCGATAGTGGGCGCCGGCCCTATGACATCAAGAATCATGACGAGCCAAAAATGGTTTTGATTTCAAAATTCTGTCAAAAATGGCTTTGACGGCAAAAAACAGTCAAAAATGGTTTTGATTTTTCTTTCAAGTTTAATCATAGTAAAATTTTTAATGCACGGTCAATTAAAAAACGGAAATGGGTACCCTGCTATGTGCTGTTGACTGTACAACTTTTTTTAAATTATATTCTTAAGAAAATATGTATACTTATTCACGTTTTTGTAAAAGAGGCGTATAGTTTTAACTTTGTACATAACTTAATCAAATGCTACATCTAATGTAACCAGCCTGTAACTGAGCCAGCCAGCCTGTAACCGTAGGCATTGTGACTTGTGTGATTATTCTGTGAGAAGAAACAGGTACAGAATATTCCATGTGTTATTTATTTTATAATTAATTTGAATGAAACAAGGTTTTATTTACACGAAGGTCACACTAAGGAACAATAACTTTAAAAAATCCATTAAAAAAACATAAAAACTCACACTGTATACCTACATATAATCAATCATTTTTCGACAATGGTTTGAAAATTAATCATTTGTTTAATTCATGTTTTTTTTTGACTAACATAAAAGAAGCGTTTGGTTTTTACTTTGTACATAACTTAATCAAATCCTGCATCTAATTGTAACTTACGTTATTATTATTTTAAGAGAAGTAATATCTAGGTACAGAATATTCCTTGTCTATAACAGTATATATTTTTTTTTTGTTTAATTATTAACTCACGGGGAAGAGTCATCTTTGCCCTAACATACGAAGCTTTATCTACACTGTACGTCCCACATGCTTTTGCGCTAGATAGCGCTGCTCGACAAGATTGTCTTGGGTTGGCTTAAGCAATAATAATATTTCTAGTAAGAAAATGAAAAAAATGTACTAATGAAGAAATATGAAGAACATAACTCAAAATATTAACTTAACTTAGAATAATGTCATTCCACGAAAAGTATCAATTTTGCCTTAAAATGTTATAGGGCCGGCGCCCACTATCGGCATCGGCACGCTTCAGGATTTTAAGGTGACAAATAGCAATATACTTTAACAGTATGGCAATAAAGAAGAAATTTCCGTGATGTGTTCTCGTAAAAACAAAATGCATTTGTTCTGTTTCTGTTTCGGCATTTTCTACTTTATTGCCATTATGTTAGAGTATATTACTATTTGCCACCTTAAGAGCCTGAAGCGTGCCGATGCCGATAGTGGGCGCCGGCCCATAGTGTCACCTACAGCTTTGTCGCAAGGTGGCAAGCGTTAGGGCCGGCGCCCACTATCGGCATCGGCACGCTTCAGGATTTTAAGGTGGCAAATAGCAATATACTTTAACATTATGGCAATAAAGTAGAAATTTCCGTGATGTGTTCTCGTAAAAACAAAATGCATTTGTTCTGTTTCTGTTTCGGCATTTTCTACTTTATTGCCATTATGTTAGAGTATATTACTATTTGCCACTTTAAAAGCCTGAAGCGTGCCGATGCCGATGGTGGGCGCCGGCCCTAAAGATCCCCTCTACGTTAGCACGTTGGCATGTTTCGCTGCGATAACGCCTAGATGTCGCTCGCATTTACAGCTCACGCTTATTTCTAGCCGACGGTATTAAGATTTTTCTCTGCGGAATGACCCTCCCCGTTGGACTTGACTACGGTATCGCTTCTCGGCCTTTTGGCTAAGATCAAAGTGTAGTATCTGTTCTTTTCAGCTTAATATCTGAAAGTTCCCTCACAGAGGGACCAGTATATTAAACTGATTTTTGTAAAGCGGTGGGATGTTCGGGGCTCGCTCCACTCCCGCCACGGGTCGGCCCGGCATTGCAGTGCCGCCGGGATCAGCCCTCCTAAACCCTATGATTAACATCTTGAAATGGTAACTCTGTAAAACACCTTAGGTCCCAGCAAGAACTTATAGAACAGGTAACGATGTTTTACTCATCATTACCCACTTCATTGGATGCTAAAGTAACGGCCCAAAGCCGCTCGTTCTGGCGCTCTATGGGGGAGGCCTATGTCCAGCAATGGAGGTTGATGATGAATGATGATTACCCATTTCACATGAGGCGTTGTATTGCAAAAATCCGCATAACTCACCGAAGAAAAAAGTTTTTGATGTTTTTAATTAAAAACTTCTTGATGTGGTGTATCTGTATTTATCATTATGTCCCAACAAGAACTTTAGGAGCAGGGAACGATATTATACTCATCATCACCCACATCACAATGAGGCGTTGTATTGCAAAAATCCGCATAACTCACCGAAGAAAAAAGCTTTTGATGTTTTTAATTAAAAACTTCTTGATGTGGTGTATCTGTATTTATCATTATGTCCCAACAAGAACTTAAGGAGCAGGGAACGATATTATACTCATCATCACCCACATCACAATGAGGCGTTGTATTGCAAAAATCCGCATAACTCACCGAAGAAAAAAGCTTTCCATCTTTTCTTTCGATCCTCCTGAACCATTATAACGTGTACTTGTGTAGTTGTTCGTTTTCATTTCAATGGAAGATGTAGTGCTCATTTCATTTACTTCAAAGGATTCAGCAAGATCCTATGAAGTTAATTACTACTAATACACTGATCACGGATGATTAACATTTCTACCAGTAAGTTTTTCACCATCTCTAATACTCGTACACAATAAGAGGTTGAATAACTATATACACTACTAGTGCACAATTTGATCTTTTTGAATTCGTTCTAGCGACGTTTGAAGTGTGTGTAAAGAAACGCACCCCAGGCCTGGAGACCGCTCTCCGCTATAATGATGAACAATAAAATACATTTTTTCATGAAAATTACAGAAAATCGGCTCTCCAATGTGTGAAAAAGAGATGATGAGTCAGATAGAGTGCCGCACGCGGACCAATCACGAGTCGCCGAAGCAGACGGGACTGGACGTGGAGTGCAGCCTGGAGCGGGGCCTGCTCTGCGTGGAGACCGCCGGCTTGTGTCCCGACTTCGAGATACGCGTGTTCTGCGAATGTGGTGAGTTCACACGAAGTTTGTAGTTGTATGGACGTTGGCAGCCTTGCGAGTAAGCAGGCTCATGTAGGTGACGACACCTTACCAAAGAACTGATGGCCGATGGGGTCGAATATTTCTAGCAAAGGGGGCTGGCATTAAGGCCCATGTCTGCAGTGGACTTCGAGAGGCTAATTTTATGATAATTATTATTTTGGTCGCACACGCAGAACTTGCAATACCTATACCATTTATTAGTTTTCATTTATTGAAATTGAATTACACATGTAAACCTTCTATAGAATATGCAGTTTAGCATAAACACGGTTTCCGACCACAGAGTGTATTTACGGACAACGGCACATCACGCAAACCATTTCTGGTCAGTCTTTCTTGCAGTATTGCAAATAAATGTCATTTGGCAGAGCAAGACAAAAAACTTAAATGGGTAGGTAGCCTGATGTGGTACATAATATGTATAAGTTAGTGCAGTCATTACAAATCGATCATTCATTTTTTTGAACTTAATTGCATTTGAGTAGGTGACTAACAATATTGTAATGTAAACCTTATTGTGACAGTTTAATATAAAGAAAATTTCCCGTCTCAGAACCGTTCCAATGCATGAACGCAACGCAGCCGAACCACAAGCACCCCACAGACTGCGCGATGTTCTACGAGTGCACCCCCGGCCTGCTAAACCCTGGTACACCGCACACCGTGCTCAAGAACTGCGCGCCCGGCACGCTCTACAACCCGGTCACGATGGTCTGTGATTGGCCGGACGTTGTGATTGCTATTCGACCCGAGTGCGGCACTACAACCGTTCTTAGTACTGAACAAACTACCACTGTCAAGATCACTACTCCTTCCACGACTACTGCAGGTGAGCGACTCATATTGATTTAGGCCTTATACAGAGGGCGTAAGTTAAAACCTAACTTACCCACCTCCATTATCAAATATTTTGTAGAAATTGGACAGTGTTTGGTAACCTTATCTAGTGTGGTCTGTACGTTGACTAGCAGGGGCTTTAAAAAGAAGAATTAAAAAAAAAACAAGACACGCGCAAAGAAGAAACTCGATAAACTCCTAACTACATAATTTATAAAATAAAAGAAAATTATTATTTTGATTTCATACAACATCAATCCGCATTATCGTTAATCAAACTTGCATTAGGTAGTATATTATTATAAAGTATCTAACACTACGAAAAAAATATGCTATCCACTACTTTAAAGGTGCAATTGGACCTAGTATATACAGGGTGAATTTCTCAACTCGGTGATTTTGGCCTAATTCAGGCCTAGGTTAAAATAGGAAGTCGATAAACTGAAAAATGCTGAATGCGCTATGCGATCGAGTTTACCACAGGCCAAATATTCAAAATGCGCCAGTTGAAAAATTCACTCTGATTACTCTGTGAAGTAACTTTGCTGTTAAAATAAGTGTGTTACTTTACAGCCACAACGCCGTCCACTACTACCCAGCAAGCGAGCACAGTGGGCCTGTGTCCCCCCGGCCAGGTGTACTTGGAGTGCGCCTACCCGTGCGACCAGCTCTGCGAATACTTCAAGGCCTCTTTGCTCAACCAGAGCAAGTGCGGCCCTAAAGAGGTTGGTATTTATGCATAGCATCGTATTTTATCAACAAGCTTTTTAGGCAAGACCAACAAAACGAAATTAAACTGTAAACAAACTTACAAAAGGTAAAATATTCTGCTACGAAAGAATACGTTATACCTACTACACTTCATAGCAAAAGTGGTATTGGTGGTAATTGTTGGTTAGGTGTACACTATGTATGCATTGTGATAAACTTAGGTACCACTTATGAGGTGTTTTCCAGCCGCTATAAGGCATCGGAATAGGCTCTAACTGTATAATGTTATCGCGCTGAACTTGTGTCTCCCGAAACCGTGAAAATACTCCACTAAATGCCTTTTGGATTCCTTGGGCACCTGAGCCACCATCCAATTACTCGACCAGTGGGCTCACCGCGACAGATCTCTTCTCCTGCCAAAATCAAAAGAATTGCACGAGATAACACGTGACAAAATGTCACGTTATTCATCTTAGCCCACCTGGCGTGCGTAGCTTGACAGAGCTAGCTGAATATAAAGATATTACTAAAGATCCTAAAACCAGAAAAAGACATTCGGTCTTGGCTTCAGGCGGGAATCGAACCCGCGTCTAGGGCAAACCTTGTGGCTGCACTAATCACTGTGCTACCAAGACCATTAACGTAAAAGCTATGACTGGGTTATTATACTGTAGATGAGATACCTTCTAAATAAATGTTCAAATGTGTTCCCAGAGGTGCATAGAAGGGTGTGTGAACAAGACAATAGCGGCCACGAAGTGCGGCCCCGGCGAGCGCTGGCGAGACCTTCGCACCTGCGTGCCTGAGGAGGACTGCACTTGCTACCACGATGGGAAACTCATCAAGGTATAATAATCAACATATATTCCTACATCCTACTAATATTATAAAGTTTGTATGTGTGAATATTGTGCTGTGTTGCTCTTTCACGTAAAAACTACTGAATGGATTTTAATGAAAATTTACAATGGTGTAGCGTATACATCTGAAACGCACATAGGCTACCATTTATAAAGAAATATTACTTTTTGCTCTCCAACCTACTCATAAGTCCACGCGGACGAAGTCGCGGCCGGTTAATAATTTTACATAGATAGGAAGATAATGTCACTGGACATTATTTCACACAGCGCCGTCTAAGCCCTAAACTAATCAAAGTTTGTACTAGACAATAGCTGATAAACGTAGGTTGGTGGTACTTAAATAGGCACATTTTTGTAAGTACATACATACTTAATTACCATAGTATAGTAAACACCCAAACCAATACAAACAGACATTTTCATGCACATGAAATGTTCGTGAGTTCTGCTCTAGTATCGAACCCGCGACCCCTGGTGAGTTAGCTGACTTCTGAACCGTTAAACCAAATGGTTCATCATCGTAGTGGCCTTTATTGCACTCGGTAGTTACTTCTTGATGTAATTTATTTATTACCTAATTAGAAAAATCTATACAATTTCGTAGAAATTGTGCAATTTTAGCGATAAGACCGCCTTTATTATAAATCAACGCCAAAATGTATTGCTGGCAAATATAACATTATTTAGGTAGGTATCGCGTGTGCAACAAAGTGATCCATAACTTAACTTAAATCTTCATTCTGCACTCACCACAGCCAAATCTTGCCAAAAGTTTTAAACAAATAAGACAGTGTTTTAAACAAATAAGTGTTGTCAAGGTAAGGCAGCTAAGTGACATTCAAGTTATCTTCTACTTGGAAATAAAAAAGTCCCTACCCCTGATTGAAAATATAAAACTTGAAGGGTGCCGAAGCCAGAAAACAAAAGTTTGACTGGTTCATCTGTGTAAAAGACTTCCGGTAACAGCAGGGCGACCAGAAGACAAGCAACCCTTAAATTTCATCCGTATTTATTTTTCTTATCAGCTAAAAACGCTTTTAATCATGTCACCTTCCAACTTATATGAAAAAACGGTTCATCCGCTTGAAAGCTAGAATGTCACGAGACACAAAGACACAGAATTACACCAACACACCTAGTGTGTACGCGCCGGCCAAACGAATAACAAACGCAGCAAAATGTAGAGAGGGGTCTTACGTCAGAGCTATTAATAAAACACCACGCACGATAACGCGGCGCACGCGCATATCGTGCTAGCTTCCCTTAGCTCACAATAGATGTCGGTACTTCGACTACTTCTGAATCGCGCTATTAGGATTTTTCTTCGTTGAATGACCCTGCGCGCTAAGTTACGTTGCGGCAAGGGATTGGCCTCGTATCGTTTTCGCACGGACTACATCTTGATACCAGCAAAGCGTGACTCCCGTAGGATCAGTCGTCACTTCCCGGCCTCCCACCAGCGGGTCTCACCGGGGAGGGCACAGTGAATACGGGGGACTGCCGAGCTTGGCTAGTCGCTGCGATACGACCCAAACATACGCTCTCTCGCTCTAACCAACTTCTCGCTCTGACAGTGTTGATATCCCACTCTCGCGATTGTGCATCTCGCTCAGTCGCGAAACTGAGGGTACCCACGTCGGGCAATAGCGGTATCCCGCTCTAACAGTGATACCAACCACCAACTACCCGCAGAAATATTTGTTTTTATTTCTCGAAATAAAAACAAATATTTCATCGGAGAAAGTGACTTGCGTCGCACTGGTTATGCGTTTACCGCACCGTCAGTGAGACGCAAGAACTTTCACGATGCATCCGGTCGGAAAGCCGATGAAACGGAAACACCGGCCAAAGGTGTTTGTCAGGGCCAGCGAACCCACCGAGTGCGTGAATCGCACCCTGAAAGCTGGGCACCTCCGGAAAATGAGTGACTTCATGGAAGTCACGCAGCCGAAGAAGCCAGGATCCCCAGACGGAGCGGGTGACACCCGCTTCCCCTGGGACGGCTCTGCTGCACTCGGCCAATTCCCCACCCCCGCGCGCCCCGAGGCAGCGCCCGCGCTAGCAGTGCTCGCCGCACTCGCCGGACCCAGCACGTCCGCCGCGTCCGCCCCGCCCGCGCGCCCCGTGGCCGCGCCCGCCGCCCCCGCGCGCCCCAAGGCTGCGCCCGCCGCGTCCGCCGCGCCCACCGCGCAGGCAAGCACGTCCGCGTCGCGACCCGCAGACCTCGTTCCCACGCGCGAACAAGCTGCGCCGCCGCGCGTCCCTACCACCTATGCCGCCCCGCTACCGCAGCGTAACCTACGCGACCCGCGCACGCGAGGGATAACTGCACCGACGAGCTCACAGCCGATGGTCATGCCCACACCGGCTCTGAGCCCGCCCGCACCACTGGCTACGGTTGGTATGCGCGTCAAATCGCCTACGCGATTTGTTCCGCCAACCAACCTGCCAATTCCCTTCGCCGCGGCCGTTGCTAAAAGGCAACAGCAGTCGCCGCCGAGCACCCAGCCGCAACCATCGATGCCGCGGCTGGATTTGTCCCCGATGGACACACTGGCACCACCAGTGTCCCCAATACCAGGGACCCCGCCGCCAGTGCCACCGCGTTCAACAACGCCACCGACAACGACCGCCCCAATAGCTCCTCCGCCGAAGTACCCCCCGCTGGTAGTCGAAGTACTGCCGGAATGGGCCCGGCACTTCAAAGCGCTAAAGGAGATCCTCGGACACCCCCCAAATGCCAGACCATTCGGCAGGGGCATCAAATTCGTGCCCACCCACGAAAAAGAATACCGTGAGGTACAAAGGTACCTCACCAAACTAGAAAAAGAAACCAGGATCTCCTGGTTTTGCTACTCGCTGCCAGCGGAGCGGAGTTTGAAAGTGGCCATCAGAGGGCTGCCGGAGAACACCGATCCGGAGGATATAAAGGAGGACCTCCAGAACAACGGCTTCAACGCCGAGTACGTGCGCCACATCAAGGCGAGGAGCGGCCGACCAGGCTGCATCTTTTACGCCCAAATCCAGCGCACCTCCAACGCAGCCGAAATTTATAACTCCACGGAGATACTGGGCATGCCGGGAGTTAAAATAGAGGGATGGAGGGGAAAGAAAGGCCCGGCGCAATGTCACCGATGCCAAACTTTCCGGCACTCCTCCCACAATTGTCACCGCACACAGGCGTGCGTACGTTGTGGCGAGGAACATGCCGCCCGCGATTGTCCGCGCCCCCGCGAAGAGCCGCCCACCTGCGCCAACTGCGGCGGAGACCATACGGCCAACAATACCAGCTGCCCTGTCTTCAGAAAAGAATTCAGGAACAAAGCGGCTGGTACTGTGGCCCGCACCGCCAACAAACCCGCAGCCTCCGTTGTTCGCGCTGGAGAAACCGACGCGCCGAACAACCTCATGGCAGCCGCCAATCCCGCGTCCGGTCCCCGGAAGAGAGGAAAGCGGAAGAACCGAAAGCCAAAGAGGGGCAAGAAGCAGTCAGAGCCCGATCCTCCGCAACACAAGGGGGAGAATCCGCCGTCTGTGGCCGCACCGGTACCAGCTCTAGCCCGTGCCCCTGTTAAAGGGCCGAAGGCAGGGCTGGATGGTTCGGATACGCAGACGGAGAGGAGTAAAGTGATTGCGGAGTGCATCAAGACACTCCAAGCCGTTCTTGAGGCTGTGCAGCTGGGCAAGAACCCCGTACCAATCATTCTCAGAGGCTTGGCAGACTTATACTCTGATGTGTAGTAGTCCCCCTCTGAGAATGATGTTCTGGAACGCAGACGGCCTATCACCGGTGAAAACTGGGCTGCTCAAGAACCTGCTGTCGGAGCATAAGGTGGATGTCGTTCTTTTACAAGAAACCCACCTTCGATCAGCTGACCGACGCAGGTTCCCAGGATACCACGTTTACCGGCAAGACGAAGTTTCTCCGCACGGAATCGCCTACAGGGGCTTGGCGATCTTGGTGAAGAGGAACATCGTCCACCAGCTGCTGCCACCTGTCACCACTCTCCGCACTACACACGCACTAGGTGTTGAGTTATGCGTAAACTCCACCCCATGCCGTGTGTTTTCATTCTATAAGCCGCCATCCACTCGTCTTGCCACAGCAGATATCCACGATTTGCTGTGTGCAAACCTGCCTACTATAGTGGCAGGTGACTTCAACTGTAAACACACGGCGTGGAACTCTGTACGCAACTGCGACAGCGGAACCCGCCTGCAAGCCGACGCCGAAACACACGGGTACGATGTACTGGGACCAGAGGTACCGACACACTACCCGTACCGATCCAGCCACCTACCCGACGTCATTGACCTGATGCTCGTCCGGGGCATCAGCAGAATGCCCACCCTCGAGGTCCTGGACGACCATCTGATCTCGGACCACCAGCCCGTCTTGGCGGAGTTCCCAACGCAGCCTATCCGCCTCACCTTCCCAGAACGGAAGAGGTGCAACTGGCCCGTCTTCGTCGCGCACATGGAAGAACACACGCCGTCTTTTCCGATCACATCCGTGGAGGAAGTAGACCGGCTCGCGCAGGAGTTCACCATGTGTGTCACAGACGGCCTTGAAGCCGCCACCACCAGTGCCCCGAACACCCGCAGCTCTAGACGACGAATCCCGGAGAGACTGAAGCAGGCAATAGCGGAGAAGCGAAAGCTACGCAGAGCCTGGCAAGCATCCAGATGCCCGACCATGAAGACACAGCTGAACAAGCTAGCCGAGAGAATCTCTGAAGCTCTGGCCACAGACGCAGAGATCTCTTGGCAGCTCGAACTGGACTCAGCTGTCGACGACTGGAACGGCATCCATCGCCTGTGCAGCCGCCTCAGTGGCAAGAAGCCTCCAATCCGCCCATTGATGTCCCGGGATGGCACGCTCAAGTACCGCGCGGAGGACCGCGCGGAGATCTTCGCGGACCACCTAGAGCAGCAGTTCCGCCCGAACCCAACCCGGAATCTCGAGCACGCAGAGATGGTGTCCGAATATCTTCGAGCATACTTCGAGGAGCCGATAGCTCCCGACGAAAGCCCGATAGTGATTTCCCCAGGCCAAGTGCAGAAGGCACTTAGACGCGCTCCTCTCAGGAAAGCCCCTGGACCGGATCGCATCCCGAACGAGGCGCTGCGCCGCCTCCCGCCGCGCTCAGTAGCAGCCCTGGCCCGCCTCTCCAACGGAATCTTGCGGTTCGGCCACTTCCCCCACATCTGGAAGCAAGGACGCGTCATCATGCTTCCTAAGCCGGGGAAAAACGTCACAAAACCGGAAAGCTATCGGCCCATCACATTGCTACCAACTATGTCGAAGATATTCGAGAAAATGCTGCTGCCCATCATGACACCATACATCGAGCCACGGGAGGAGCAGTTCGGATTCCGAGCCGAGCACTCGACCACCCACCAGCTTGCACGAGTCCTCCATCACGTCGCGGCCGCCTACAACAGAAAGGAACACTCGGTGGCAGTGTTCCTGGATATGGAGAAAGCCTTCGACCGCGTCTGGCATTCGGGTCTTCTGTACAAGCTGGCCACGTCTACTATGCCTCGTCGCATAGTTAAGACTGTGGCCACCTTCCTAGAAGACAGGCGCTTCCAAGTGGCAGTGGAAGATGCCCTCTCCGATGTCAGACCCATACGAGCCGGAGTTCCTCAAGGCAGTTGCCTTTCTCCCATCTGTTACGCCCGCTACACAGATGACATCCCCGCTGACGAAAGCGTGACACTGGCTCTCTACGCTGACGACGCAGCTTACATCACAACCTCCATCAGGCCCCACCACGCCGCATCCAAGATGCAGCGAGTATTGGACCGGCTCCCGTCGTGGTTGGATGATTGGAGGTTGTCAGTCAACGTAGGGAAGACGCAAGCCATGCTGCTGAGCTACGCCGTGAAGATGCCACCAAGACTGACCTTGCTAGGCCAGCCGGTGGAATGGTCCCCTAGGGCCAAGTACCTGGGGGTCACCATAGACCGCCGCATCACCATGGCCCAACACGTGAAGAATGTGGTAGGAGCAACTCGTTCCTCGCGAGCTCAATTGCGACCGCTGCTCCAGTCGAATCTTCCGCTACGAGCGAAGCTGGGCATCTACAAAGCCTATGTGCGTTCCCGCCTCACCTATGCAGCCCCAGCGTGGTATGCGCTGGTTGGGGAGGGCCACAGGAGGAAGCTAGATGCCCAACAATCACTGACGCTACGCACCATCGTGAACGCCCCACGTTACGTCAGGAACGACGTCATCCAGAGGGACCTACGCATGGAGTCTCTAGGCGCCTTCGTGGGACGCCTAGCCACGCGCATGTTCGGACGGGCGAGGAGGTCTCACCACCCGCACATCCGAGACATCGCGCCGTACCACACCCGCCCTCCGGACAGGAAGGCCCTGCCCCGTGATCTCCTGACCAACGATGAAGACCCAGCCCAGGCTGCTAGCTCGCAGGCGCAAGCCTCGCTGGCGGCCGGGCCACCACCGGACTAGACCCACTCGACGATGCCGGCTGGAGGCCCAGTCCTCGCCGGCATCACAACAAACAAGCAACACCACTGGCTCGCAGGCCCAGCCTCGCCAGTGGCACCCCAGCGACCCTACTGTTGTAGCAGTAGGCGACCGCTACCACTGAAAGGGGCCATCGCCCCGGACAGTTTCCCCGTCGTCCGCCCAGTGGACGCCGAGATGACAACCCGAGTTGCGGCAAGACCTTACTTCATAGGATCATTTCTATAGTAAGCTCTTCGCTAGACTTTCACACTACGTGAGGTCCTACCAACCACGTTGATGAGGCGTGGCGCGGTGCCCTGAGCGTGAGGCGGGCAGCAGTGGTTCACTGTTAGCCTTCGATGATCGTTCGCCCCCTACTTCGGTAGGGGGAGTGGGGTACTGTCGCTGTCTGAGTGGTTGGATTTTTAAAACCTTTATACGAACAATCTACTTCCACTATACATACGTGATGTGAATTTACAATATCATTTAATTTATTTTAAAAAACACGATAATATTTTAATTGAAGCCAAATTAATAAGGTTTGGTGGTCGCTTCCACTGACATAGATTGGATTAGATTCATTTATTTCTCAGTATTAGGATAACATTATAAATTACATTGATGTCCTTATAAGTGAGATCGTCAAAAAATTCAAAACAATAAGATCACAATAAAAATAATGTCACAATAAATAAAACTTAAAATCAAAAATAAAAAATACTATAGAAACAATGTCAAAACTGGTCAAAACTAGATGACAATAATACAAGAAAATAACAATAACGAAATAAAATAAATTCAATATTCATATTATTGATTAAATAGTGATGTAGTACACTATTTTTTTTTTTTATTAAATGACGCAGATGATGATAATTGCACAAATAAACAATTTACAGTACGTAATATTCGGTCTCATCGCTAAGGAGCGATCTATTCCAGACAACCTTCGAATAGTTTGAATTGAATGTTGATGACCTTATTGGAGTGTAATTCCACTTTACCTGATATCTTTTTTCTTTTCCTGAAAACTTGATAATATTCTTTTACCAACAGACTGCCTTTGCCATACACTACGTCTGGCCCATAGGCGCAATGGGTAGAGTACCTGTCTATAATGCCGTAGGTCGTGGGCTCAATCTCCATCCAGGACCTATTTGATTCGCGTGATGAACCGTTGTGTTTGTTCTGTGTCTCTGTCATAACAGCTATTTAAGTATGTATTTAGAAATATTTGAACAGTTTTGTCAGTTTCCGACACCTAACGTTTACAAGCTCGATTCACTATAAGGTAAAATGATCTGTGTGTAAGTAGTCACAGATATTGAATTATTAGATCAGGGTCACTGTAACCTTGTTCAATGCCTGAGAGTCCTAAAATGTAAACAACCTAGGTAGTTTTTTTAGGACAAAAATGAATACCAAAATCAGTCTCAGGTGTTTTCATTTGATGCCGCTAGGTGGAGTTATCCTCCTTTACATCGCGCAAGTAAAGTTTGCCCGCGACTGATGTAGTCTCGCCTCACGCCCCATTTACATTAACTCTGGTTTCCCTTCAAAACGTATAAATCTTTCGCCTTTTACTAAAGATTTCCGTGGAGGGGAACACTCAAATGAGTCTATAACATTTTTTGAAGCCCTGCTCTGCAGGGTACATAAAATATATTACTTAAATTACAATCTCTATTCACGAAACGGATTGCTGTTCGTTAGTCTCGCTATAACTCGGGAATGGCTGGACCGGTTTTACTTAATTTATTTTTGAAATATTTGTGAAGGATCAGGGAAGGTTAAAAAGGTGAGTAGGGTAGAGGAACCAAAAGATGAACGACCCCCAAAAGATGAACGTTCGGTAGAAATAATTAGATAAAAAATTAATTGCTCCTTTCTTCTGTGCAATATTTATTTATGTAATAAAGCCACCCTTTTCCTTTCCAACAACATAAGAATATTGACACTAATGTCACGGACGCGCTTACTATCGGCTGTTCCGCAAGCTGTTCCTGCCAAAAAACGGTTTTCTATGGAAACCTACTTAAGGTAAGCAGTGTCCATGCTTAAGCACAATGTTACGTCAAACACGTAATAACAGCTGTATTTGAATGGTTTTGGTTTTATCAAAATCTTGACATGTTTGGGTTCAATTGCTGTGTAGCAGATTTACATTATTTATCATATTTTTCGAGAAATTTACTGTTCAAGTAATGGTTTCAATTTCGTCCTTTGGATCCAATAAATGAACGGCGTTCAACTAATGGCGAAAGTGCTTATATTTACAGACTCCAAAAACGATGTAAATCATTTTGGAAGTCAAGTTAAAACCGTTTAAATTAGTTAATAGAAGTATTATGAAGTCACCTACCAAAAGTTGAACATAGATTGTTTAGGTTATTGTTAAGTTTCACGACAATTTATTTTAATCATTTAGTATGAAACCGTTCATTGTTCAACTTTTGGATTGATACCCCAAAACTTGAACCACATAATGAGGTTTGAATTTCAGACATAAAATTTTCCTAAATTCGAACGTTCTTAATTGATTTCAAAGAAACTGGGCTGTGTTAGAGTGTGAACATCTACGAATAATTATTTTATTGATGCTGTCTGCGATTTTTTTGGTAAAGAGATAGATTTATTATCCAGAAACAACACAAAAACACAGTTAGGAAGTACACCTTTTCGTGTTAATGTGTTTACATTATGATACATAATATAAAAAAGGTTAAAGATATATTTATTCTCATTAAAGACAAAAAAAACAGTCACTTACATGAGAAACACAAACAAACATAGGTACTTAATTATCTTCACAGTCGTTCGAACTTAATATTGTACCTACCACAGAAAAAACACAACACTAGCACATACCTAATAATAACATTTTGTTTACATGTTCTTCATCACATATTTACCAAGTTTTGTTTTAAATGCATTTAAGGAGCTTACGTTTCTTATAGACGAAGGTATTTTGTTAAAAAGTTGTGCACCTTCAAAACCAATCATTTTTTTGCCATAATTTGTTCTTGCCTTAGGTAGAACGAGAAAACTCGCGCGGCGTGTGCTGCGCTTAGTGACTTGTTTCACAGTATAAAGTGTTAGGCTAGTATGGAAAGAGCGTTCTTTGATTTTTTTAATAAGTATGCATGTGTGATAAATATAAAGTTGTCTTACAGTCATTAATTTACTATCTTCATATATTTTTAAAGTAGGTGTTAGGTAATGATATTGGAACAGTGTTTTTATAATTTTATTTTGTGCAATTTGAATAGCTTCTAGTTTTGTTTTGCTGGCACTGCCCCATATTTCTATTAAATAGAGAAGATGTGGTTTTACTAATGAATTATACAACGTATAACGCAAACGGCGCGGAATACATCCAGCAATCTGTCGCAGTGATGCTACAAGTGCTACTAATTTTGTTTTAATGTACTCGACTTGAGCATTCCATTTAAGACAGCTATCAATTCGTAAGCCAAGGTATTTTTCGCAAAGTTTTTCTTGTATTACAGAATCATTTATTTTTAAGGGTTCGAAAAGTGGATATTTTTTATTTGTGGCCTTGAATATCACATAACAAGTTTTTTCTGTGTTAATAGTTAAAAGATTATACTGAAACCAATCGTACAAAGTGTTTAAATCCTCTTGGGCCTTTTTTATAATGTCGTGTATATTCGGTCCAAAGTAAAATAGACATGTGTCGTCGGCATATAAGGTTATTTGCCCGTGTAAACCAAGTTCCTTTATGTTATTAATATAAATTGTAAAAAGCAGTGGTCCCAATATTGATCCTTGTGGTATCCCACACTTTATTGGTGCCGGTTCACTTTGATATTCATCTATTTTTACAACTTGGTATCTATTCGTTAAGTAAGATTGTAACATATCGAGTACACGACCTTTAATACCTATCTTTTCTAATTTCAACAAAAGAAGCCGATGGCTGACCGTGTCGAACGCCTTTTTTAAATCTATAAATACCCCTAAAACTAAATGTTTTTTATCTATTTCTGATCGTATTTTATTGACTAGATCAAGAGTAGCTGATAAAGTGCTGCTTTTGGGTCGAAAACCAAATTGACGCTCAAAAACGAAGTTGATTGATTTTAAGTAGGCTTCTAAGCGATCATTGATCAGCCGTTCAAGGACTTTAGACAAAGCGGGTAAAACAGAAATGGGTCTATAATTCCCGGGGTCGCTTTTAGATCCAGACTTGTGTAGCGGAGACACTTTTGCTATTTTTAATTTATCAGGAAAATGTCCGGAAAGAAGGAGTGCGTTGAAACAAACAGATATATTTTCCAGCATGAGGGATTTTAAACATTTAATAGATTTAATATTAATACCATCTAGACCTGTACTGCAATTCGCGTCAAGCTTATCTATAATTCTGTTGATTTCATCGGTGCTACATGGAGGGAAGTTTACAAGTCCGGTACTATCTACCTCACAAGGCAGAGCCTTCGCCAAGTCCGTATGAAATTTATTAGGAATTTCATTAGCTAATTTTATTCCGATTGTAGAAAAGTATTTATTAAATTCCTCACAAATATCTTTAGTGTTAACTATATGTTTCGAGCCAATGATTAATTTTGTAGGGGCACAACTAAGTTTTATTTTATTATTAGCCAAGTTATTCACTAAATTCCACATTTGTTTTGGGTTAGAACATTTTGTAAACTCATTGTTATAATAACTATTTTTAGTATTCTGTATCAGTGCCTTAACTTTTTGTCTACTCGCGTGATACTCGTCTCGCAAACGATCATTTTCTCGGTCCTTTTTGTAATCTTTGTGTAGGTGGTTTCTTCGATTAATTTCACATAGTATCTCTTGATTAATCCAATCCTTTTGAGGCAAGTTTAAAATCTTCGTTTTTGGTTCCTTGTTGTGAATAATGTAGTTATTCAGAGTGTTTTCAAATATCGCATAATCTTCATTAGATTCATCGAAACCAGTTTTTTCTACTGACTCAAATAGTTTAGTGTAATTCAGCGATTCATATTTATGGTAAATTCTTTTTGGTGGTTTGACTTTTTTCATTTCTAAATAAATCTGATTATGATCTGACATTGCCGATTCTATTATCGCCATATGGAAGAAATCTTGTTTTAAATTAGTAGAGACATGGTCCAAAATAGACTTACGTGTTTTCGAATCTCGCGTGCAGAACTTTTTCGAAACTTTATTTAGTATTCTGTGGCCAGCTTCACGGATCAAATCTTTATACTGTTTACTTTTAGCGTCATTTACTAACAAGTCAATGTTGAAATCTCCGAAAACTATAGCTCTGTTTCTTCTCTGGAGTTGTAGGTAGTAAGTTTCGAGAAAATTCTTGAAGTTGGTGTCACCTGGGTTATATACCGCTCCAATGTTTAGTCCATAATTTTCAAGGTGTATCCATAAATAATTGTTCCCGTCAGAGTATATGGACTCAGATAAGGCATGCTTCAGATTATTATGCACGAATACAGAAACTCCGCCACCCTTTGAATCTGTGCGATAATTGTAGTAGTGTGTGTAGTTAGGCAACTGAATTGCTATTGCTTGAGCTTCATTTCCAATCCAGGTTTCAGTAACTATGATCAAATGCACGGTAGTGGGTATTGATCTGAGAATGCATTTTAGTTCGTCGAGTTTCCCTTTTTTACGAATACTGCGTGCATTCAGATAAATCGAGGTAAGTCTGGTTTTATTTGTCTTGATATATTGGTAATTATGAAGTAGCTGATAGGTGTTTTTGCTTGGTTCTGTATCCCCAGCAGGTATTCTTCTTAGTTTTTTGGAACGTTTTTTGTAATGCAAGGAGTACCATTTGTATATTTTATTGTGAGGTCAGGTTCACCGTTTGCTATGCGTTGATTGAGTTCATCTTTTAGGTTACGAAAATATTTCTGTTGTGTTGGAGTCTGGTCCGAGAAGATTTTCACATTGTCGGGCAATTTATTTCTATTACGTAGTAACTCCTTTGCTGACTCTTTTGTGGCATAGCATACCTTAATGTTGCGGTTCTTTGTTGAGTTGTATTTGCCCAGCCGTATAACTTTTACAGGATTGGGAATATCTTTTTTAATTAATGAAGTTATTTTTATAATTTCCTCTTTGTCGTTGGCTATTCTTTCGGCGGTATTATCACAGGTTGATTCCCGTATGCCTGCGATTATTATGTTCTTTTCTCTTTCATTACGGTCATGAACTTCGCGAATCAGGGTTTCATTCAAGTGTAATTGTGATTCTGGTTGGGCAGATGAGGTAGTTAGGTGGGGCTGAGCGGTAGAAGTCAGGCAATTCTCTAATTTGGTTTCAAGATTTTTTATTTTGTTTTCACCGACGTTTACTTTATCATGAAGTAAGCCGACTTGAGCCTTGATGTTTTCCTGTTCAACATGGATGTTCGTCGATGTTGATTTAATTTCCGCTATCTGAGTACTCATTCCCGTGATGCTTTCCTTAATGAGACTTGTGTTTGCTACGGTGGCCAACTTAAGTTCAGCAATTTGAGTTGTTACTTCCGTGATATTATCCTGCATCTTAGTTATTAGTTGTTCATTAGAATTTATATATTTTTCCAATAGAGTAGTTATACGTGTTATTTCAGTACGCATTTCATTATTCTGTGTTGGACATTCGCATTCATGGTCAAAGCGTTGTTTCCGTTTTCTAAAAGTTATTAGTGAGTCCGTCTCCACATTAGTCAGCTTCGAGAGGTCTGGCTGCGATCCGCCGCCAGTAGTCGTAGTGGGAGAACGCATTAGGCTCATTGCGAATTACCGAGTGTAAGCGAGCAAAAAATAGCAATTGTACTACTTCCGCGGGGGTGCTCGCGGGGGGGTCACACGCACTGCCGACCGGCCGGACTTTGGGTCTAGGGTTATAACAACTTTAAAGTCACAAGTTTAACACACTGTAAATGGTTTTTATACTGACTACAACTAAGTCCACTTTCAACTAGCACTGATTATTTTGTCGGAAATAAAAAATTGTAACGCGACTGCTCTCTTAGACGTTCGAACGACTACTTATTCGACTAAAAAAACTACTTATTCATAAGATCTTCTTAAATTTATGGCTCATTAAAGAATTTAAATAACATTTAGCCCATAGTTATCCCCGTTAAAATGGTAGTTCATCTATTGGGTTCAAAACGTTCATAATTAGGACACACCGTTCATCGTTAGGGCAAAAAGCAAATGTTTTATGGAAAACATTTTTTTATGAATAACAGGTAGATTGAAGGAATTATTTTCTTTAACTAATGGAATCTTGAGTATATTTGGAAATCATAAAAAAATAAGAGCAAGCGCAAACAGCTCGAAAAGGCCGAGAAAAAAATACTCAAAGTCACCAAGATCGCTTAATCGTTCATTTAATGGTTCCTCTACCCTAAACATGAAAAAATGCTGGAGTGAAAAACCACAATGCAGTTTCATCTTAGCAACCTATCGGCCCAAAGCCGCTATGGGGGAGGCCAATGTCCAGCAGTGGACTTGTTACGGTGATGATGACCTTTTTTAAAGAGAACTTAAAAATAGAATTGGACTAGGTTTTTAAAATCGGCTTTACCGTTATCAGGATGTTTATTCATCAAATCATTTAATCTTTTATGTAGGTGAGGACGCGAGCAAGTAGTTACAATACTGTTTAACCCTTAGTTAATCTGGTGCCTAAATATACTTTAATTTATCTGGTGGAGTCCATGGGACTCCAAACATTTTTTTGGTTCAAATAAAACAACATAATTACAGATAGTAACAAAGTTCGTTATTTATTTGAGTTTCAATTAATACTCTATCAGACTATCGAATCAGATTTTGGTATTTATAATCATTTCAGTCTTTAACAATAGAATCAAAATTATCTTCTTAATTTTACCAACAAAAAGTAGTGCCAACTTCTGGGTACCATAAAAATATTATCTTTAGTTTATTTCAACTTTTCACTTATGAATAATTATAACAATATAGTGAAATTATAGAAATAAAATAAAATAGTTAGTGTTTTACAAAGAATAAAAAACGTGCAGCAGTTGTGGCAACACAATGGTCAACATTTTCTTCTAGTACAGCCTAAGCATACTGGCTTTTTACAGTTATGACATAAATATACAGTATTGCTATGACTCGAAGGTATGATCTGTCATGATTCAGATCCGAAGGTATGCACTTATCTTCGAACTCAGATAGCGATTCCGCAGGCATATTATTTTGAAGCACTTGGAACGGTTCAGATTCTTCGTCAGACTCCGAATCTTCGTCGTTTACCCATCCTATTATTATGAATTCAGCATTTGGTTAAGCTAATTACATTATTTTGCAATTTTGTAGCCTAAAATAAAGAAATTGTATAATAGAACTACAAAAATACGAAGTTATTGAATCAGTGAAAAAGTTACACAAACGCTCTGGTGGAGTCCCGTGGACTCCATGAACTTAATAACTCACCAATAAAAATGCACACATGCACGTTCTTCCGCTCCCGCACGCAGCGCGCTATTGTAGAAAGGTACTGAGACGCATGAACTTATAAGTGATATAATAAAAAAAATACAAAGCTTTGAAAATCGTGTGGAGTCCCTGGGACCTAACAGATAAATTAAGGGTTAAATACAAAATGGATGTAATTATGGAATCTCACCTCGTATACCGTAACATTTCTTTAAAGTTATCTCCCCGGTTTCCCTATTATTGTTGTATAAGTATTGAAGTAAAAAAAAATAATTGTTTTTTTAAAGTATTAAATAACGCCAGCTCAATGATAAAACTTATCAATCAGCCGGGAGGAGTGGTATCGGAGGGCTGCCTGAAGTGCCAGTGCCTGTCCAACGAGCTGCACTGCGACGAGAGCGAGTGCTCCACGGCCGGCAGCACCCTCATCGAGGAGCCGCCCGAGGCGCCCATCGTCCAGCTCACCACCGAGACCACCGAGGCCACGACAATCACCACACCCGAGACCACCAGTACCACGACGCAGAGAACTACTGTTACGCCTCTCATTGTTGTGGATACTGCGTCTCCGCCGCCGGAATGCGACCCAGCTGGGTACGTAAACATCGGTTTTCTCAATGTTCCCAGTCCATCCATACAGCTGAAGGACTTGTTTAATTTCCACTCAAGAATTACACTCCAAAATTCCTAATAAAAACAGCTCTTTTCTTCTCTCTTTAATGAAGGGCGAACCATTTGCTACAGGACTTTATTTTTAATTGTTTATTTATTCTTTACTAACTCACCCGGCGAACTTTGTTCCGCCTTAAGGGCAATAAATAAAAAAAAAAAAAAAAAAAAGTATCCTATGTCCTTCTCCTGGCTCTAAACTACCTCCGTGTCAATTTTCAGCTAAATCGGTTCAGCAATTCTTGAGTTTTAAGTGGAGTAACTAACACCACTTTCTTCTTTTATATATATATATAGATTGCACAAATAGAAAGTACAATTGGCGGACTATGGTATTAAGTCCGCTAACCACAGCTCGTTAGAGGGAATGCGAAATAATGTTGAATTAGTTTACAATTCATTTAGTTGTGCTTTTTATTCTCTCCTTACGCATTATTAAGTCCTTTCTTGCGAGAGCCATAGGCTGCGGTTTACTATCGGGAGGTTCCTATGCTGGATCCACATTTGGGCTAACAAACTTTGTTCAAACAGGCACATTTATATTTATGAACGACTAAACAGCTGACTTGATGGTGTGTTTCTGTCATCAGGTACAAAGATCTGCTGTGGACTGACGACGAGTCCGCGCGCCCCATCTTGACGGCAAGTTCTGTGGCCAACGCGCAGTTCGCACCCGAGTACGCTATTCTCAATGGACACCCACTTGAAATCACTGGTGAGAACAACAAACTATAACTGAAACAACTGAAACGAATAAACAGCCTTAAAGTCAACTTACAGTACAGTGAGAATAATCCTCACCGCACTCCACACTACGCTAAAAACTAAATAAAGAACTGGAGCATTATTTGACAAAGTCTGCACAGGTCACCTTAAATTAAAAGCCATGTAAAACCGAATAATATCACTCTTTTTAGCAGTCTTCTAGAAATTGATTTTAATTTTCCAGGTGTAAAATGTAGGCGCACAAAGTTATTTACTTCAGAGATTAATAAAGTAGAATGGCTAGCTAACGATAGCGAATGAAAAAAAAGGTTACGATTCTGATCAAACAACACAATAACTAGGTAGTCTTTGGAATAAATTGATGCTATTTTCATGTCAATTATGAAATTGAACATATTTTCAGCTGGGAGCTGGAGCCCTGAACAGATGGACAAGAACCAGTACATCCAAGTGGAGCTGCCGCATCCGGAGCCCATTCACGGCGTGGTGCTGCAAGGCAGTCCGCTGTTCGACCAGTACGTCTCCAGCTACGACGTCATGTACGGGGACGACGGCACCGCCTTCAGCTACGTCACGGCGCCAGATGGCTCGCCTAAGGTATAAAACCTCGTTACATTTATTTATTACACAGGAATACAAACTTAAAACAATCTTTTACTCGTTGCTGGATAACAAAGATTAAATCGACTTTTTTTCGGCGCTTAGAGCGATGAACACATAGGTAACTACATGAATCTATAACTTGAGTTTCTTTTAGACAAAAATTAATATCTATACTCAGACTTTTATTTAGAATTGACTGGTAGTTTCACTGCAACTTAATACCTGATACTTACTCCAACAATAGGCATTTACTAACTTACCTACTAGGTAAAGTTGTAGGTACCATACGTACGTTGTATACCTACAAATGACTTAGTCCAAAAAAATGTAACATGACTGACTTACATGCATTTAAACTCTCACGACTACATCGCAAACGGGGTAGTCAGAGACTGGTTGTGACCGTGATGTTGAAGGGAACATTAAGAAGCCCACATTTAAAACCCTGTGCCACGACGCCCCGACTTAACGTGTGTTATTATCTGTGCAGATTTTCCGCGGCCCAGTGGACCACCGCACCCCCCTGAAGCAGATGATCTCCCCGCCCATCGAGGCCAAGTTCCTGCGCATCCACCCGCTGACGTGGCACGAGGAGATCGCCGTGCGCCTGCAGCTCATCGGCTGCGGGGAACCACTCAGCACCACTCCGGAAGATTTCACCTCCACTGTGAGTTAGATTACGTGTCTACTAAATAATGCTTTAATGTACATTCAATTGTCCAACAATTTTTAACTCAGAATACAAACGTGTCATTATTTTAAAATAAAAATGTGTGTTTAAAATCCATTTTTTTTACATGTACAATCAACGGCACATCAGTCTGCTCTTTTTCATTCTTTTATTTTGCTCTTGCCAAATCTTTCTTTGCAAAAGAGTAAGCAGGAATGATAGGGAATGAATAGCCTGTCCTGCCGTTGACACAAAAGATTTGCTGTTCATTTCATGATATGGTAGATACCTATTATTTGTCTGGGAATTCGAGGAGTTCATAATGGGCTATTCATCAAGCAAGCTTAAAATAACAGTCTGAAAATAATCTTACCTGATATCAAAATGCCTTCTGAAGCTTAATTAACGACTATTGGTAATGTTTATTGTAACTTTTAGTTGAGCAAACACAAGGTTTACTCACATGGGGTTTGGCCTGGGTGGAGGGTTGAAATTGCGACCTTTGGCGATATAGTCAGACAGGACCTCCACCAATTGATCTAACAGGTCAGGTTGAATTGTGCGTCAAGATTAGATAATGGCACTCTCAGGTAGTTAAATTGAGGTAAATACTATTAATAAATATTTGGTAATGTTTATTGTACCTTTTAGTTGAGCAATCACAAGTTTTACTCACATGTGTGTTTGGCCTGGGTGGAGGGTTGAAATTGCGACCTTCGGCGATATAGTCAGTCAGACAGGACCTCTACCAATTGATCTAAGGGGTCAGGTTGAATTGTGCGTCAAGTTCAGATCACTCACTCTCAAGAAGTTAATCTCTATATATAAAAATAGATTGCTGTTCGTTAGTCTAGCTAAAACTCAGGAACGGCTGGACCGATTTGGCTAATCTTGGTTTTGAAATATTTGTTATGGCCCAGGGAAGGTTTAAAGGAGAGTAAACATGAGACAATGCTAGGAATATAGTAACAAACCACAATTTCGTTTTCTCTTAGCAACTGTTCCTACCTGTCACGTGACACTGAATGTTTGACAACAGTACGAAGTCTGTCGGGACAGCTAGTTTAAGATAAATACGAGTCCCCTGCTTCACAGACGGAGCCTTCGCCGATACAATGCACAGAGCCGCTAGGGCTGTCGGCGGGTCTGCCGCTGGAGAGCGTGGAGGTGAGCTCCAACAACGACGCGCGCCAGTACTTGTCGCTGGAGGGGGCGCGCGGCTGGCGCCCGCTCTACAGCACGCCCGGGGAGTGGCTCGCGGTGAGGATACAGTCTTGCTATCAATACTTCTTTAGTCTTCAGTTAAATATTGTCATTTTTCTCGCTTAACCATAAATAACCGCCAGAAGGTTACTTATCTGCTGACATTGATGTCCACTTTGAAACGCCAGAAAGTTTAAAACTGATTCAACAAAACTCGCCGCAATTGTATATTGACGAGTTGATAACTTCCTTCCTGCTTTACCTCCAAAGATACAATAATAAATGACTAGAAAATTTTTGTAGATTATGAAGCAAGAAAACTCAATTATTTAAATAATGAGCTGGTTCCTATAACTTTTCGATTTGCCATTTGGGGCCAAGGATCTACAGTAGCATTTAATTTAATTTGGCTTTTGAATTCAATTGGCATTCCGTTCGGTTGACGACATTAAACATGACCACTTATGTGAACGCATTCGTCTTCCAGTTTGACTTCTCCTCCCCCCGCAACCTGACCGGCATCAAAACCAAAGGTGGTCCTCACGGCTGGGTGTCCGCCTACCACGTCATGTACACCTCCGACTTGTCGACCTTCAACCCCGTCATCGACAACACTGGAGCCTCCAAGCTGTTCCCTGGGAACTTTGATGGGAACTCTGTCGTGTTCAACGAGTTCAAACTGCCTATCCACGCGAGATACCTCAAGGTGCTGCCAGTTAAGTGGAATAAGGCGATCGAGATGAGAATAGAGCCGATTGGATGCTTCGAGCCTTATCGTGAGTATATTTTATTTTTTAACTGAAGGCTTTACGTTTTCTTGTTATTCATATTCAACATCACTGAAAATACATCACATTAGATAATAAGTCCTTTGTTACTAACACTAAATGGGCAATAATCGGCAATTAGCCGAAATGAATGATTTCTATTTTATATATTCTATGAGAATGCCAGAGCAGCTGGATGTAGGTGGCTTACATCCACTGAAATCCTGCAATCTTGATTAGTTCCTTTGGTAGTCGGTGGTCTCCTCAACCTTTGGGCCGTTCCTATAAGTAGTTGCGTTTGCCTTCAAATAGCCTTCCATTACAGAACCTTTTAGTTCTTAAGGCTCTTCGCTCTACGTCCATCAAAATACAAAATACCAAAAAAGCAAGAGTGAAAGCAGGTAACCAAACGGGGTAAAAAAAAACTTTTTTGTCTCTACTATGAAGTTGCATAAAATGTAACGTCTATTGGTAACGTTGACGACGACGTATTCATCCTTCTAATATTATAATTACGAAAGTTTGTATGTGTGGATGGATGTACATATGTGCCATGTCGCTCTTTCACGTGAAAACTGCTGAATGGGTTTCAATGAAACTTTACAAACAGCTTATACATCTGGATAGGACATAGGCTGCAATTTATGAAAAAAATACTTGTTTTAAAAAAACAAAGTACACAAAGGATGAAGTTGCGGGCGACCCCGTTCATAATATATGATATTCCATAGCAATGCCAACGACAGCAGCCCCAGTAGTACCAGTAACGGCCGCCCCGTGCAGCGTGTGTCCGGGGCTGAAGGCGGGCGCGTGCAACTGCTCCGCGCCGAGCGCATACTACGACGGCGAGAACTGCGTGCCGAGGGACCTGTGCCCGTGCGTGCAGGGATATCTCACGTGAGTGCACTTACGCCAACTAAAGCGACCCTGAAATCAGTCATCTGCCTAAGTGGCCAAGGTGGTCTTTGTGCTTTTCCTATTGGAAATGGGGTCGTCCGACTTGCAAAAGATGCAGATTCGCATCATATTAGATATCTTCACCTGTATAATTGGCATACTACTTAATATGATCCTTAGTTGTAGGATTATGCTCTGCTATATTGTATTTTATTTATTTAAGAAAGGCACAGTAATAATAAAAAAAAACACTAAGCTCATGAACACCATAAGCAAGTCATTTCAGCTTAAATGCACAACGTTAACAATAAAAAATATGGATGCCTTAAACATTGATGAAATCACCCTAGCTCATAGGGTAAAATATACCAGAAAGATTCGGCCGGTCTGTTAATGGTCTCGGTAGCACAGTGGTTAGTGAAGTCGCCTGGTTTGAGAAAGATGCGAGTTCAATTCCTGTCTGATGCCAAGACGACAAAATATCTTTTTCTGGTTTTCAGATCTTTAGTAAAGATACTGCATGGAAAATGCTGAAAACAATAATAAAATAAAATATAAAAATCGTTTATTTCGGACCGGAATCCATAGTGTTAGTAACAAATAACTTTATCAACTATGTTAGTAACAGAATTTTTTTTTAATACTTCAAAGAAATAAGACACTACTATCCCGCATATCGATTGTACGTGATAGCAGTGTCCTTAGTTAGGTGGACACGAGTCCAGTGCTGCATTATTGCACTGGAAATGTCAACCTATAATGCAGATAGGTTTGACTCACTGATTAACAAAGGCAACCCTTGCAACCAATGTTCTGAAAGAATTGAGCTGGATTCTGGGTTGTTACATGTGAGACCAACCTCAGTTGTCCTTTGTGAGCCGACAGATGTGGTTACCTGTTCTACACCACCGGCTGCTACTAGCACTACTAGCAATGCTAAGAAAACAATATTTTTTTCTGACAAGATAGGTCAAGGATTAGGAATATTGCTGTCAAACGACACCAAGCAACAGGTAAAAAACTTGTGCTACCCAGGGCTGTCCTACTCCAACTTGATAGGTAACATTTCTAAAGAGGAGCTAGGGGAGAATACCACTGTGGTAGTTTTCCATGGGGACAGCCGATCAATTACAAAAAGGGGACTAGTAAAAAGCATTGAATCAATAATTGATATACAGGCAGAGTACAAGTGTAAATTTATTTTGTGTGCTTTCCCATACTCAAGTACTTCATCACCTAGTCAGAACAAGGCCATACATGACCTTAATATAACTTTATATAACCTGACGTGTCGTCACAGTGACATAACTTTATTTGATACAAACTCATTTGTATCTTACTTTAGGTTAACTGAAGATACAATGTATCTTCCCATTAGGACTAAGAAAAAACTGGCTACCTTGTTAGCTTATAACATCAACGATGCCGCTTTTGGCAGTACTGTTTATTCTTATTTTGACATTAGTACTAGTACTAATTTACCGGTTTTAAATAATATTTCTACAGCAGGGCCCTGTTTAAACTAGGACCCAAGACAACAGCCAAGCCCAAACATCTGAATGTTTTTCATCAGAATATTCAAAGCTTGACTGGCAAAGATTTAGAAATAGAACTATTTCTAGAAAATCAGGGTATAGATATTTTATGTATAACTGAACATTGGCTGACTGAAGCCAACCATCAGTCTTTTGTAATAAATAACTTTAAATTGTCAAGCGCCTTTTTTAGGAAGGCCACTATTCATGGTGGCTCAATAATTTATACAGTAAATAGCTTGAAATGTAAAGAGCGCAAAGACATAGTAGGCCTGTAGAACAAACTTCAAGAAAATCGAGTCAGTCATGGAGGAAGTTTTAGGAAAGTTGAACTCTAAGGCTAAGTCTATTATTGTGTGTGGTGATTTTAATGTGGATTTATTAGGTACCTCAACTGAGCGCAACAGATTAGTGTCCTTATTTAAATCGTTTGGATTAGATTATCAATTTCAGGAACCTACTAGAGTTACAGCCACCACGGCTACTTGTCTGGATAATATATTTTGTGATTGTACTCCGATAAATAAATCTATTGTGTCCGTTTTAACATCAGATCATTGCGGACAAAAGATAACATTTTTAGATAAGGCTCTCACCAAGTCTAATCCAGCGAAAATCATTTGTAGACCAAAGACAGGACATCGCATAAATCGTTTTAGGGACAGTTTAAAGTGTAAGTTACCCTGCATTGTTTATAAGCCAGGTGACTCGGGAAACCTTTACAAGAATTTTTTTGAGTGTGTTAAAGGTGAGTTTGATGCTAGTTTCCCTCTAAGAAAGGTGACTCGTAAAGCTCAGTCAAAGTTTTCTGAATGGGCCACACCCGGAATTTATAAAAGTAGAAATAAAATGTATGAGTTGTATGGCTTGAAAAAATACAGCGTTGATCCAGTTTTTATTGAGTACGTTAGAAAGTACTCTAAAGCTTTTAGGAAAGTATGTGCAATGGCCAAGGCATTACACATACGTGATAAAATATCTAAGTCCCAAAACAAAATAAAAACCACTTGGGACGTGATTAATCACGAAACGGGTAAAACGAAGCATCATGATACCACATTATCTTTGAATATTAACAGTAGAATTATTAAATCAGATGCAAACATAGCTGAAGCTTTTGAAGACTACTTTTCTAATATACCCGTGGTCACTACAGCTTCTCTGAATTCATGCCCAGCTAAAGCAGAACAGTTGTTGAAGGACAATGTATCCTGTAAGGCTGATGTATTTAAGTTTAAACACATAGATTCACTTGATGTTTTAAAATCATTTAAATTAATTAATAAAAAGAATACCACCGATCTTTGGGGTATTTCAGTAAATATTATTAGTCATATAGTAGATGTTCTTGCTCCGTACCTAGCCATAATTTTTAATGACTGTGTTGATGAAGGAGTGTTTCCAGATTTAATAAAACACAGTAAAGTGATACCTCTTTTTAAATCCGGCAGTAAGCAGGACCCTGGTAACTTTAGGCCCATATCTATTTTGCCAGCTTTAAGCAAGATTTTTGAAAAGATCATACTAGAACAACTTTTGAGTCATTTTCATGAGAATAAACTTCTACACAGGGAACAGTACGGATTCACTAGAGGTCGTTCTACTACAGATGCTGGTATTGCGCTCGTGAAACACATCTTCAGGGCTTGGGAGAGTGCTCAGAATGCTCTTGGTATCTTCTGTGACTTATCCAAAGCATTCGATTGCGTCGACCACCTCACTCTCATACGTAAGCTCGATTTTTATGGTGTTAAAGACACAGCGTTGGATTTAATTACTTCATATCTTAGTTTCAGAACTCAAAAAGTCGACGTGAATGGCACTTCATCTTCAGGATCACTGCTCAAAATGGGGGTTCCACAGGGATCAATTTTGGGCCCCTTTTTATTTTTGATATATATAAATGATTTACCTTTTTACGTTAGAGACCTTTGTGACATAGTTTTATTTGCAGATGATACATCATTAGTTTTTAATGTCGATAGAAATAAAGATAATTTTGATGACGTAAACAATGCACTTTCTAAGGTTTTGCAATGGTTTACAACCAACAACCTTCAGTTAAATGCAAACAAAACTAAATGCATTAATTTCAAGTTGCCTAATGTTAGAAATAACCACATTGATTTGAAAATAAACAATAATGATATGGAACTTGTAGATTCAACTGTTTTTCTTGGAATGACGATAGACTCTAAATTACAGTGGAGCCCTCACATAGATAAGCTTTCAGGCAGACTTAGCTCAGCTGCTTTTGCTATTAGAAAAATAAGATCTTTGACAGATGTAGACACAGCTCGATCGGTTTATTTCAGCTATTTCCACAGTATTATGTCATATGGTATTATACTTTGGGGCCAGGCAGCAGATATACAAACCATATTTATTCTTCAGAAGCGAGCCATCAGATCCATCTACAAGCTTCGTGCACGGACCTCGCTTAGGGATATTTTTAAGGAAGTTGGGATTCTTACTGTGGCTTCACAATACGTTTATAATTGTATTATATTGGTGCGAAAAAATATTAATCTCTTTACTAAACATAGCGACATACATGACAAAAATACGAGGAATAGGAATAAAATTGCGCTTCCTTTATTCAGGTTACAAAAGGTTTTAGGTTCCTTTATGGGGCAAGGTATACACTACAACAACAAAATTCCAGAAGCAATTTGTAAGTTACCATTACATAGGTTTAAACATCATATTAAAACTGTCTTATTAAAAAAAGGATATTATACCACAGCCGACTACCTTATGGATAGGAACGCCTGGGAGTAAGCTCTCAGCTCGACGCGGACTCCAATTAGCCATTTTGTAACAATTATACGGATTCAACTTAGTAATGTGAACCAACCAAACATTTTTTTCTTTGAATTGTATAACTGAATGTGAACCTCAAAACTCCTTTTTCATAATGTTAACCAGTAGTCTTTTCTAAACAATATTGTTAATTGCTTTTAATAATTTAACATTATTTTGTGCACTAACCATTTTCTTGAAATTTTATAACTGTATGTGTACTTAATAAAATTGTAATTTACTAACGGATTATTGTACAGAACATATTGAAAAGAGTAACTGCTGAGTTTCTTGCCGGTTCTTCTCAGTACAGAAACAACTTTCCGACACCGGTGGTTGAGTCACATTATGTTTGTTTACTGTGTATTTATTTATTATTTCTATTATAGTATTTAAGTCTATTATTAAGTGTATTTTTGTTTGTTTGATTAAGTTTTTGACGATTTGAAAGCACTTGTAACAGGTCTATTTAAATAAAGATATTTCTGATTCTGATTCTGATTCTGATTCTGTCCACGTCCAACCTCCCCGCCACTATCTTCAGAAGGCTGTTGGAGCTGCCTCGTCCCCGCTGAATCAGGGACGCTATACGCTTTCTGATAATAGCAGAAAAGCTATCAACCTCAGCCGCGGCTAGCATTCCCGAGGCACTGCAGTAGCGTGGAAGGCCCAACAGCGCCCTGTAGGCATTGTTATATTGGGTACGCAGGGCCCTGTATGATCCTCCGTGTAATTCATCCACAGGCCGCACGTGTACAGAGAGTGACAATACGCTTTGAATAGTGTGATTTTAGCTTGTTTAGAACAACGTGCTAACCTGCGGGAATACTACCCATATAATAATAATACCCATATAAAAAATATAAATTGTGTTCGCGAATAGTTTAGTTTAATTTTGTTTGGTTGTATTAAATCCTATGTACTATGTTGTAAATGTTCAGATACGAGGTAGGGGCACGGTTCCTGGGCGCGGCGTGCGACGAGTGCGTGTGCAAGCTCGGCGGCGTCACCGACTGCAAGCCCGTCAAGGAGTGCAAGTGCGCGCCGGTCAGTACCAAAAAGATATCATGACGTCGTTACCTAGCCGAATTGTAGACATTTATAGCGCGGTTGGCCCACCAACACGAGGCAGCTTAGCTGATATGGAAAGACCTACGCTTTCAGAAACTTTCAGAAACCCTAAATCCAGACGTTTTATCTTTGAAATCTGTAATTAGTTCAGACTAAAAACCTAAGTGCTCGACATAGCTTTTTGAGTATGCAATAAGTTGAAATGGAAGTGGGGTCACCACATTTACCGAACAGAAGATAACCGTTGAGGTAAGCTCGTCACTAAGTGTTGGCTAGGGATAGATGCATCAAGCTGAGTAAAGAGTGAGATGGCGCAATGCAGGAGAGGCCTACGTTCAGCGGTTGACCGATACATATGATATGGCTGATGATTGTTATGATGAAGACTAACTGCATTAAAAACAGGGACAGTTTGATTTCAGCCATTACAATTTTGTTGACACCTGTAACTCAGAAACTCATTAATAAACTTACAAAAACACGACAGTATTAGTATCCAGTGAAAGGGTGAAAAAAATGCCTGACCCATTGGTCAGGCATTTTTTTCACCCTTTACGTTTTGTCCGAATGAGCTAAAAATAATTTGTAGCGCGCTGACATATGTTCTTAATTTGTTCGAGTGCGCTGAAAACAGCTTTCGTGACGTTATAGAAGACATCAGTGACCGCGCCACAGCCCCTACCTTCCACATTACTTTGTGTCTCTAATAAAGTTGTGTGTATTTTAACTACAGAATCTCGTCCCAAAACTGATACCGAAGCCATCCTGCGAGTGCCTGTGCTCGCCGTGCCCCGACGGGACCAGGATCTGCCCCACCAGCAAGCTCTGCCTGTCCCTGGACAAGTGGTGCGACGGGCTGCAGGACTGCCCCGACGACGAGCGGGACTGTACCACAGTAGCGCCTACTACTACCACTGTGGAGCCGGTCGTGCTGACCACTGTACTGCAGACGGTCGGCGTCACTGCTGCGCCGCCTGCCACCACGCCCACACGTGAGTTTGTATACAATCTGCTCTGTCCACTGCTGAACAAGTGGTGCCACAGCGACGATGAGGAGCATCCAGGTGCCAGGGAGACTATACAAATGTAGTCCTGCAAACCATCTGCGTTACTGCTGGTACTACTGTCACCCAAAAGTGAGTGGTCATTAATTATCTCTGGATTTCTTATCACCTCTAACAATCTGACCTCAAATCCAAATGTACTATCAGGTATCAGACCGTTGATTTCTGAAATTTAACTCAAACTTGTGCATATTTAAAGCTAGTGCTCATCCTGTAACATGGGCAACTATGCTGGTGGCTGGTCTAATTTAATTGACCTTGAAACTCTGGCACAAAGCCACAAGAATAATTGACTATCAAGAAGTAGTTTTATCGTGTGACTATAGTTACAGGGTCATGGCTTGCAAGATGGGTCTTGCTGGTCGTTTTGTAATTTGAGCAGTATTGCAGTAGGCGGGCCCAAAGCTTATAAAGTGAATTAGCGTTTAGAGTTCGTTTCTAGAATTTTCCTTTCGAATAATTTTGTTATCATAACTTAGGTCAAAATTGTAGTATTTTTTTATGGAACAACACTAACTAGACTAGGTAGTTACCCGTTAAATAATGTTTATTCAGGATTTGAATAACCTGGGTTTTTTGAGTTTTATAGTAAAAAGCTTTATTATTTCTCCAGCTGTAGTATGTCCAGTGGTGGAATGTCCGCCCGGCTACTTCGTGAAGTACACGAGCTCGAACCCAACGACCCGCGCCTACACATCGGACCTGCCGCCGCCGCGCGCGCGCTACTCCTACCAGCGCTACCACCGCCCCGGGGGGTACGCCAAGGGAGGGTTCGCTAAGGGAGGATACTCCAAGGGCGGATACTCGAAGGGAGGATTCTCTAAAGGTGGATACAATCGTGAGTATTGTTTGGATTATGTTTTCATAGGTTTGCTTGGGGTCTGCATGAATTGTTTCCGCATGAAAGTACTAGAAAATATAATGACTATCATTCAGACTAGTAGACTTGCTTTTTTTAATATGGTTAACATTGATCTAAATGTTTCGAGTATTTAGGCCTCTGACGTAGGTTTTTATTATTTTATTGCTGTACGGAACAACCGTGCATTCTGCTAGATCAGCAATATCGATCATTGCGCGCGATCCACCTTTATTTTAACTCAGTTCATATCGTTTATCATTTTTCACTAGTTTAACTGGTTTTATTAATAAACTCTCCGTATGTCAACTACGTCTATCTTTCAATTATCAATCAACTAAAGGTGTACCTTAACCCGGCGTCATGGGGGTTGGGTCTAAGATACCCGGCCGTTTTTAGAATTTCTATAATTTTTATACTATTCACCCGACATTGCTGTTTTTTCCTATAGCTGGAGTTAATGAATCACTTCACACGTTTGTGCCCTGAAATAAGTCAGAAAACGCCTGAGTTTGGAGCTATAAGTGCCGTAACCTGAAAATGGGTAATTTAGACCCATGCCTGTACTCGGTGTTACAATTTCACTACATTTTTTCCATACAAAATGAGTTTTTTTTAATATTTTTATTTTATTTGTATTACTTCTTCTTTATTGTAGTTTAAACCTTTTTTATTTAGTTTGTTACTGCAAAGACCATATTTGAGCGGTTTTTATAGAATTTAAATATATTTTTTTCAAAGTCTCGTTTCCATGATAAAAATTATATATTTCATATTTTTTTTAGAGTTGGATAACCCTCATAACTCTAAATGAATGCTGGTAATAATAAAAACCTTTTCTTTCAACTGGAGACTAAAATATTTACATATCTTACCAGGGTCAAATAGACCCAACCCCCACGTCCGTGTTACAGTTTTTAACCCCCATGACGCCGGGTTAAAATTGCCTTTGCCGATATTTGACAATCAATAACGACCTACGCACATTGGCAGACAGGTGGGGACTCTTCGACACTGAGTCTCTCGGATCAGCATCTGTTTAACTACAAAATAGTGTAGGTGGTGCAACACTCATTCGACGACAGTTTTTTATTCTCTTACTTTTACTGACCCCTTAGCCATTAAGTGCTGCTATCGCTATGTGTATATTGTTCGCAATAAATTAATAAGTCCTATTGCACCACACTGTTTGTTCACCACACCCCTTATTTCCAGCATTCCCCCCTCCGCCGCCTTCGCAGAGCCAGGCCTTCACCCTGGTCAAGCCCACCTCCCCGCCCCCCTCAGCCCAGAAGCAGGCATGTCCGCAGTTCCGCTGCGTGCCGGCGCTGCCCCCGCCACCGCGGCCGGGCTCCACTCCGACGCCGTTGGTCTGCTCGACCCCCACCTGTCCCCCGCGGTACACGTTGAGATTGGACTCTGTGCCTTTTGGGGCCCGCGAGTGTCCGCAGTGAGTTAATTATCTAATTACAATTTTTGTGATATTTTTATATGTCTAAGATTTCTCCACGATAACCTACTAATGATGTAAAACTCGGAAAATTTGTTGGAATGGATGGATAATTGATACTCATTCACTAAAAATGGTTTTTAACGTAACTTTACAATGTTAAAAATTTAAACATCGATTCCAGGCAGACGAAGCTCTGACTATATCACTTCTTTCAACGCTCAACGTAAACATGTTGTTTGAAGCTTAACGTGTCTGTCCGTAGTAGTATAGCTACTAAATGAATTAGCTGATTTAGATATTATTTTATTCTAAGGGTGCCTATATTGTTCTTAGTTCCAAAAAAATAGCATAAAGTTTAATAAACTGTAACTAAATTAGATATTCGTGCGTGCCGCCGCCGGAGCGCCTGTCTTTCTGCAACGTGACGGAGCGCTCGCTGAGCACCTTCGACGGCGCCGAGTACAAGTACGAGCTCTGCTACCACATCCTTGCAAGAGACACACGAGGGGACGCCTGGACCGTACTTGGTAAGATAAATAAATAAACAGATAAATATGAGACAACATCGTATACAATACTCAGGCCTAAAGTTAAATTTTTCCTAGTAATAAGGAAACTAGAAACTCTGTAAACTATAAGTACCAAACCCAAAGCCTAAATATCTGTTTCATCAACAGACTTTGGCTAAGGACGCCATCAACTTGTCATCATTAGACTAAATACCTATTAGTCAAATATTATGATGGCCACAACTTGAAGTTAAACCCAAAAAAGCACACGTCCCATGCAGGAAAAAACCTCAAATCAACTATGATATAGCGCGAGCCATATTCCAATGCCTGCCACATAAATACAATTTAATCATGAACCCTCAGTTCGCAAGAAATGCCGCATAGACGGCTGTCAGAACGAGCTGATCATCCACCAAGACGACCAGCTGATCAAAGTGAAGCCGACCCTCATGATCGAGTACGACAACTACGAGTACACGGTGGAGCAGACCGCCAAGATCTGCTTCCAGCGGAACAGCTTCGACGTGGCCAAGTTAGGAGACGGGCTGGCCATCAAGAGTAGGAAGTACAACTTCACTGTGCTTTATAACAGTGATGGGGATATTAAGATTGGGGTAAGTCTCTGTGTATCAGAATGTTTTCTTTTTCAGATAGAAAAATCTATAAGTAGAGATCGTCTAAGCTAAAATGATAAGCCCCTCCAGTGCACCTACGCATTGAAGCAAGCATTCTTGTTTCAGAATACGAGTAAATCAAGTTCTAAACATCTGATAGGTAGTTAGTTCGAGAGACCAACCCTATAAAATTTGACTAAGAAAATTAGTGTTGATGAGCTGTCACCTCAAAAGGATAGATGAACGCGAAAAAACTTTTTTTTTTAAATCCCCTCTTTAAATATTTCATTGATGCACAAATAACCTACGCCTGCCTTAGTTAGCTTTTGTCCAGAATTCAATCCCTTGATCCTTGAGCTTTTGAGCCCTCGTGATGGGCCGTATAACAGTCAAACTAAAAAAATATCATGATGATGAAAAAAACTCCTGCGCTCTCCAATTCTTGCTTTCCATAACTTTTTCAGTATCTATTATAAAGCTTGGCTGTCCTTATCCAGGTATCAAAACAGTACATGGGTTCAGTAGACGGCCTGTGCGGCGCCTTCGACGGCTCGCTACACAACGAGCGGCGCCTACCTGACGGCAGCCTGGCGGGCTCGGGGTCTCAAATGGCTCGTGCCTGGGGCCGGCCGGGGCTCGCGCCCGACGCCTGCAAGACGAAGGCGATCACTGGACGCGAGCAGAGGCGCGTCACAGAGCTCTGTGACGTCATCACGTGAGTCTCATACAGTACATGGGTCCGCGGCGGCCTGGCGGGCTCGGGGTCTCAAATGGCTCGTGCCTGGGGCCGGCCGGGGCTCGCGCCCGACGCCTGCAAGACGAAGGCGATCACTGGACGCGAGCAGAGGCGCGTCACAGAGCTCTGTGACGTCATCACGTGAGTCTCATACAGTACATGGGTCCGCGGCGGCCTGGCGGGCTCGGGGTCTCAAATGGCTCGTGCCTGGGGCCGGCCGGGGCTCGCGCCCGACGCCTGCAAGACGAAGGCGATCACTGGACGCGAGCAGAGGCGCGTCACAGAGCTCTGTGACGTCATCACGTGAGTCTCATACAGTACATGGGTCCGCGGCGGCCTGGCGGGCTCGGGGTCTCAAATGGCTCGTGCCTGGGGCCGGCCGGGGCTCGCGCCCGACGCCTGCAAGACGAAGGCGATCACTGGACGCGAGCAGAGGCGCGTCACAGAGCTCTGTGACGTCATCACGTGAGTCTCATACAGTACATGGGTCCGCGGCGGCCTGGCGGGCTCGGGGTCTCAAATGGCTCGTGCCTGGGGCCGGCCGGGGCTCGCGCCCGACGCCTGCAAGACGAAGGCGATCACTGGACGCGAGCAGAGGCGCGTCACAGAGCTCTGTGACGTCATCACGTGAGTCTCATACAGTACATGGGTCCGCGGCGGCCTGGCGGGCTCGGGGTCTCAAATGGCTCGTGCCTGGGGCCGGCCGGGGCTCGCGCCCGACGCCTGCAAGACGAAGGCGATCACTGGACGCGAGCAGAGGCGCGTCACAGAGCTCTGTGACGTCATCACGTGAGTCTCATACAGTACATGGGTCCGCGGCGGCCTGGCGGGCTCGGGGTCTCAAATGGCTCGTGCCTGGGGCCGGCCGGGGCTCGCGCCCGACGCCTGCAAGACGAAGGCGATCACTGGACGCGAGCAGAGGCGCGTCACAGAGCTCTGTGACGTCATCACGTGAGTCTCATACAGTACATGGGTCCGCGGCGGCCTGGCGGGCTCGGGGTCTCAAATGGCTCGTGCCTGGGGCCGGCCGGGGCTCGCGCCCGACGCCTGCAAGACGAAGGCGATCACTGGACGCGAGCAGAGGCGCGTCACAGAGCTCTGTGACGTCATCACGTGAGTCTCATACAGTACATGGGTCCGCGGCGGCCTGGCGGGCTCGGGGTCTCAAATGGCTCGTGCCTGGGGCCGGCCGGGGCTCGCGCCCGACGCCTGCAAGACGAAGGCGATCACTGGACGCGAGCAGAGGCGCGTCACAGAGCTCTGTGACGTCATCACGTGAGTCTCATACAGTACATGGGTCCGCGGCGGCCTGGCGGGCTCGGGGTCTCAAATGGCTCGTGCCTGGGGCCGGCCGGGGCTCGCGCCCGACGCCTGCAAGACGAAGGCGATCACTGGACGCGAGCAGAGGCGCGTCACAGAGCTCTGTGACGTCATCACGTGAGTCTCATTATAATCAAACTTTTTCTGTCAATTTTCTGTTTTTTTCTGACAAGGTTTCTGCTTCGGCGGATGCTTGACTGGTAGAGAATGCCTTTGGGCTCTTAGTCCATTAATTATACTCGTTTTTTGTTTTGTGCAATAAATAATAAATAAATAAATGAAAAAAGGGAGTATTTGATATGTGTAGGTGAATCGATAAACTTTGCGAAACTTTGTCAAACGTAATGATCATTGCAAGAGCGGTACTTTCCTATAGTCCAGAGGTACACTAGTGGACAGGTGGCGGTCGCTGACGGTCCATCAAAACATTTGCTTGTATTTTATTTACCGTGAGAGGCACACTGCACAGAAGTGTGGAGAAAAGTAAACGATACTTTTTTCTTTTCACTGTCCATTTCATAATATTACCAGTTGTCTCGGTAGCAGACGCTTTCTCGGTGACCTACTCTATGACATGAAATCGTCAACGAATCAAATTTTGAAACGCCAATTGATAAAAGAAATCACAAAATAATCGTCAAATTTTCCATAATTTACAGACAAGAGCCACTATCAAAATGCGGTAAAGTGTTAAGCCTGGACAAATGGCGCAACATCTGCCTGGAGAAGATCTGCAAGTGCACAGACCTGGTGGTGAACGGCACCAAGAAGACGGAGGAAGAATGTCGCTGTCTGCTCGTGGAGAAGCTGGTGGCCGAGTGCTTGGCGGCTGACAAGGACGTCGATGTGGCTGCCTGGAGGGTGAAGCTGAATTGCCGTGAGTTTGGAATTTAAAGAATATTCAACATGTGAATTGATGAAAAAATAGGTTTTTTACTGTGCTGTTCAAAATGACTCACCTGATGAAAAGCAGCAGTGAGCTCCAAATATGGGGTTGTCAAGGGATTTGGGCTTATAGTAATACAGTTGCTACTGAGCTGGTCGAATGCCTTTTTATGCTCCGCTTCAAAAACCCGTGATCAGGAACAGGGGATTATACCTAAGTAAGTAAGAGGAAATAGTAAGTAGGAAGCGTTGCGCAGTTTTAAGATTTCGTTAACTTTATTTCGTGGTCGCCCCAACCTAGCAGTTAGAAGGTAAATTCAACTTCTAAGGTTTATTTACGTAGGTAGGTCATCATTACAAGTGAAAAGAATAAAAATGTTTTGTTTAAACGACTTAGGATTAATATTTCACTAAATTTTACCTAAATATGCGTCAAAAAAAAAACTTTTCTTCTTTATATTCCAGCGGCGGAGTGTCCCCCACCGCTGGTGCACTACGACTGCTACCGAGCCCGCTGCGAGCCAGCCTGCTCCTCGCTCGGCCCCTCAGCTCGAGCGTGCCCCGCAGAGGACGGGCACTGCTTCCCCGGCTGCTACTGCCCGCCCGGCACGCTGCGCCGAGGGGACACGTGTGTGGCGCCACACGGCTGTCGCGACTGTAAGTAGCTCTGTACGTGTAGTGCACTACGACTGCTACCGGGCCCGCTGCGAGCCAGCCTGCTCTGAACTAGGCCCAACAGCTCAAGCGTGCCCCGCAGAGGACGGGCACTGCTTCCCCGGCTGCTACTGCCCGCCCGGCACGCTGCGCCGAGGGGACACGTGTGTGGCGCCACACGGCTGTCGCGACTGTAAGTAGCTCTGTACGTGTAGTGCACTACGACTGCTACCGGGCCCGCTGCGAGCCAGCCTGCTCTGAACTAGGCCCAACAGCTCAAGCGTGCCCCGCAGAGGACGGGCACTGCTTCCCCGGCTGCTACTGCCCGCCCGGCACGCTGCGCCGAGGGGACACGTGTGTGGCGCCACACGGCTGTCGCGACTGTAAGTAGCTCTGTACGTGTAGTGCACTACGACTGCTACCGGGCCCGCTGCGAGCCAGCCTGCTCTGAACTAGGCCCAACAGCTCAAGCGTGCCCCGCAGAGGACGGGCACTGCTTCCCCGGCTGCTACTGCCCGCCCGGCACGCTGCGCCGAGGGGACACGTGTGTGGCGCCACACGGCTGTCGCGACTGTAAGTAGCTCTGTACGTGTAGTGCACTACGACTGCTACCGGGCCCGCTGCGAGCCAGCCTGCTCTGAACTAGGCCCAACAGCTCAAGCGTGCCCCGCAGAGGACGGGCACTGCTTCCCCGGCTGCTACTGCCCGCCCGGCACGCTGCGCCGAGGGGACACGTGTGTGGCGCCACACGGCTGTCGCGACTGTAAGTAGCTCTGTACGTGTAGTGCACTACGACTGCTACCGGGCCCGCTGCGAGCCAGCCTGCTCTGAACTAGGCCCAACAGCTCAAGCGTGCCCCGCAGAGGACGGGCACTGCTTCCCCGGCTGCTACTGCCCGCCCGGCACGCTGCGCCGAGGGGACACGTGTGTGGCGCCACACGGCTGTCGCGACTGTAAGTAGCTCTGTACGTGTAGTGCACTACGACTGCTACCGGGCCCGCTGCGAGCCAGCCTGCTCTGAACTAGGCCCAACAGCTCAAGCGTGCCCCGCAGAGGACGGGCACTGCTTCCCCGGCTGCTACTGCCCGCCCGGCACGCTGCGCCGAGGGGACACGTGTGTGGCGCCACACGGCTGTCGCGACTGTAAGTAGCTCTGTACGTGTAGTGCACTACGACTGCTACCGGGCCCGCTGCGAGCCAGCCTGCTCTGAACTAGGCCCAACAGCTCAAGCGTGCCCCGCAGAGGACGGGCACTGCTTCCCCGGCTGCTACTGCCCGCCCGGCACGCTGCGCCGAGGGGACACGTGTGTGGCGCCACACGGCTGTCGCGACTGTAAGTAGCTCTGTACGTGTAGTGCACTACGACTGCTACCGGGCCCGCTGCGAGCCAGCCTGCTCTGAACTAGGCCCAACAGCTCAAGCGTGCCCCGCAGAGGACGGGCACTGCTTCCCCGGCTGCTACTGCCCGCCCGGCACGCTGCGCCGAGGGGACACGTGTGTGGCGCCACACGGCTGTCGCGACTGTAAGTAGCTCTGTACGTGTAGTGCACTACGACTGCTACCGGGCCCGCTGCGAGCCAGCCTGCTCTGAACTAGGCCCAACAGCTCAAGCGTGCCCCGCAGAGGACGGGCACTGCTTCCCCGGCTGCTACTGCCCGCCCGGCACGCTGCGCCGAGGGGACACGTGTGTGGCGCCACACGGCTGTCGCGACTGTAAGTAGCTCTGTACGTGTAGTGCACTACGACTGCTACCGGGCCCGCTGCGAGCCAGCCTGCTCTGAACTAGGCCCAACAGCTCAAGCGTGCCCCGCAGAGGACGGGCACTGCTTCCCCGGCTGCTACTGCCCGCCCGGCACGCTGCGCCGAGGGGACACGTGTGTGGCGCCACACGGCTGTCGCGACTGTAAGAACATAACTTTTTTTAAACCATTCAGATCCTACTGCTGTGCAAAGGCCTCCCCCAAGCTCTTCCACCGGTCCCTATCCTTAGTCCAGAGTAGTTTACCTGGTCATCGCACCATCGCTTAATAGGTCTCTCTCTTCGACGATGACAGTCTGTAGGGACCCACAAGGTTGTGATTCGAGCCCATTTATCCGGGCGCATCCTGCAGACATGGTCCACCCTCTCCCATTTGAGCTTAGTGACAAAACATAAACGGCCTATATACGTCCCACCGCTGGGCACAGACCTCTCCGCAACTATGAGGTGGAACGAGCCATACTCCAACACGCGGGCTCAGTGATGGTGGGAGGGGGTGTAAGGTTAGGAACCAACCTTATTATCAGATTTTATCAAACCGCCCTAAAAATACTGACTAGGCTTAACGACTGACATCTAGCGACGTCAACTTTCACAGCTTTACCGGGCAATGGGATGAGCGGAGATTCACAACCCCTAACATTCAAGTAACGTACCTAAGGGTGCCCTGTGGGGGCCATACCTCGGCTTAGGGCGTTACTGTCAAATGGCAATCGGGCGTAATTCGTAAATTGGACTAGCATTAAATGAAACATTTTGTACCTATTTACAAATATCGGAATAGGAGTGCTCGACAAACTATTGTTGGTAAGTAAGAAATAACCTCTGCTAAGCCTCCGTCATTTAAATCAAGTCGTCGTTACGAACATAATTTCAGGTATTGCTCTTATTACAACGCTTGCCAAATGCAGGTTAAATTATCACAAACCGGATTAGCCCGACTTAACATTCAGGACCTCTGGATGCAGAGCCAAATGTGCTAAAAGGAGGCTAGTCATGTGCCACACCCGCTGCCATGTGCATTTATAAAGCGCCAAAAATAAATGAGATGACATCAAAAGGGCCACAGTGGTTAGATTTGCGTTTTTAGCACTCATTCATGGGATCAACGCTGAAGTAGCGTTATGCTTAAAATTGTTGTCTTTTTGCTGTCAATAGAAAAAAAACAAAGCAACTACAATAATATTCTTACGCAGGCGAATGCAAGGGCGTGGGCACCCCGGCGGACTACACCACGTTCGAGGGCGACAAGTTCCCGTTCCTCGGGGACTGCACCTACCTCGCCTCGCGCGACCGCAACCAGACCGGACACAGCTACGAGGTATGATCATAGAGAAACCGACTTAATCTTATCTTTTTTAGACGTTGGGATGCCACTGTTGGGCCAAGGTTTCCTTTCCTATACTTTTCGTAATAACATAGGTATTTATTTAACAATTTCTAGAAATTTTGTTTTAATTTTAATCTTTTTTACTCTGTCTCGCTATTTTGATTAGTCGGTATTGGCATGTAATTTAGCGGATCACCTCAATTACACACTCAATTTGATATCTTCATTGCATGTCACATGGATCTACATGTAAGTAGGCTACTTATTTAAATTTATTGTTTATTGTATGGAAAGCTGCGAACGACGAGTATGTTATAGTTATTGAAATTTTGTTTCTTGCCAGGTTTACGCCACGAATGCCCCATGCGAAGACAACATAAATGTGACTTGCACCAAGACAGTTCACGTTATTTACGACAAGAACGTAATTCACATCACAAGAGACCCCAACACTAAAAAAGTAAGAATGATTTCATGAGTTTAGTGTGACAAAGTAAATAAGGCTATTTTAGAAAAAATAATTAACTAATTTCTGTTGTTCTGCAGTTGGTGACGACGATCGGCAACCAAGTAGTGTTCAAGTACCCCGTGAAGAAGGACTGGGTCACCATCAGCCAACTGAACGGTCAAGACGTTTCGGTTCTGTTGTTGGATGCTCATGTTGAGGTAAAAAGTTAAAACTCTACAAAGAGGAATGTCATGTCAATGTCAATGTGGAATAAAATATTGCTTAGAGAAATCACTAGTGAAAAGAGGTCTTAAATTGAAGAAAATGCAAAGCGTAGGCAGTTTAAATAGTCTGTTTCTGAGACCATAGGACTGAACACCCTGAATTATGTTGGCATTATAAGACTGCTTACCATATAAGTTAGCGATGTTTCGTCCCCGATGTTTCATCCCCGAAGTTTCACCCCCTTTGTATAAGATTAATTTATTGGCGTTATCTATGTGATATCATGATACTTAACACCGATGAATAACTCATGATAAGCCCCAAACTAAAACCTTTTTTTATTAAATTTAATTTTTATTTTGTGTTTATTTATTGGCATCTCATCATAAACCATAGCCTAAAGGGGTGAAACCGAGCAGACAATAACTGTCTTGTTTCCACAGGTGACAGTGCTTCAAGCTAAGATGGAGCTATCAGTGCGCGTGCCCAGCTCCCTGTACAACGGGCGCACGGAGGGGCTGTGCGGCGAGTGCGGCGGCGCCGGGGACCAGCTGGTCCTGCCCAACGGGACCTTCACCGACGACGTCGAGGAGGTGAGTGGGTTCTTTATTGTGTTCCCACAGGTGACGGTGCTTCAAGCAAAGATGGAGCTATCAGTGCGCGTGCCCAGCTCCCTGTACAACGGGCGCACGGAGGGGCTGTGCGGCGAGTGCGGCGGCGCCGGGGACCAGCTGGTCCTGCCCAACGGGACCTTCACCGACGACGTCGAGGAGGTGAGTGGGTTCTTTATTGTGTTCCCACAGGTGACGGTGCTTCAAGCAAAGATGGAGCTATCAGTGCGCGTGCCCAGCTCCCTGTACAACGGGCGCACGGAGGGGCTGTGCGGCGAGTGCGGGGCCGCCGGGGACCAGCTGGTCCTGCCCAACGGGACCTTCACCGACGACGTCGAGGAGGTGAGTGGGTTCTTTATTGTGTTCCCACAGGTGACGGTGCTTCAAGCAAAGATGGAGCTATCAGTGCGCGTGCCCAGCTCCCTGTACAACGGGCGCACGGAGGGGCTGTGCGGCGAGTGCGGCGGCGCCGGGGACCAGCTGGTCCTGCCCAACGGGACCTTCACCGACGACGTCGAGGAGGTGAGTGGGTTCTTTATTGTGTTCCCACAGGTGACGGTGCTTCAAGCAAAGATGGAGCTATCAGTGCGCGTGCCCAGCTCCCTGTACAACGGGCGCACGGAGGGGCTGTGCGGCGAGTGCGGGGCCGCCGGGGACCAGCTGGTCCTGCCCAACGGGACCTTCACCGACGACGTCGAGGAGGTGAGTGGGTTCTTTATTGTGTTCCCACAGGTGACGGTGCTTCAAGCAAAGATGGAGCTATCAGTGCGTGTGCCCAGCTCCCTGTACGACGGGCGCACGGAGGGGCTGTGCGGCGAGTGCGGGGCCGCCGGGGACCAGCTGGTCCTGCCCAACGGGACCTTCACCGACGACGTCGAGGAGGTGAGTGGGTTCTTTATTGTGTTCCCACAGGTGACGGTGCTTCAAGCAAAGATGGAGCTATCAGTGCGTGTGCCCAGCTCCCTGTACGACGGGCGCACGGAGGGGCTGTGCGGCGAGTGCGGGGCCGCCGGGGACCAGCTGGTCCTGCCCAACGGGACCTTCACCGACGACGTCGAGGAGGTGAGTGGGTTCTTTATTGTGTTCCCACAGGTGACGGTGCTTCAAGCAAAGATGGAGCTATCAGTGCGTGTGCCCAGCTCCCTGTACGACGGGCGCACGGAGGGGCTGTGCGGCGAGTGCGGGGCCGCCGGGGACCAGCTGGTGTTGCCCAACGGGACCTTCACCGACGACGTCGAGGAGGTGAGTGGGTTCTTAACGGCTTGTAAGGTATGCACGTGTGATGATTCGCGACTCTTTAATACAGCATCGCTGTTTAAGATAAGATCGTGTTGAAACTGACAATATACATTATTTATATTTTTGTCTACCTGCAACCCAATATCAGGGTATGAACCGATGACCTGAGAACGTTGGCGGGGACGGGGAATTGTATAGAAGGCTTAGCACCGTAAGTTGTGCCGCACTTTGGGTGAGGCATATCAGCTATGGACTACGATAGACTGATGATGATAGCGTCATAAACTAGTCCTTTACACTGACCCTATAATCGATGACAACCGGTGTAAAGTAAGCTAACAAGCTATTTAATTTGAGGCTAGATGACGCTGTGTGAAATAATGTCTAGTGGTATTTAATGACCAGTGTCCAGTGGTAGGCACATGCGCTATTTGACATATTTTAAGTAGGTAAAACTAGACTGTACCCTAATAAATGCATACCTACATAAAATGAGTAAGTAATTAATGTTTCCAGTACGGCAAGAGCTGGAAGGCGTCCCCAGCGACCCTGGATCAGCTAGACATCCCACTGTCGGAGCAGCAATGCGACCAGCCGCCGCCGCCGCCGCCGCCCGCCTGTGTGCCGCCGCCGCCCCAGGACAACCCTTGCTACAACCTCTACAATGCCGAGGCGTTTGGACCTGTTAGTAGTTTTGTGCTTACCAATTTGGTGGACTCATAAAACATTTTTTTTGTGTTGGGTCTGACTGCTATAGAGGAAAACTTGATCTTCGCATCTACTTCCTTTTAACCTACTGTTTAAACTCAAGAAATACTAATTGATTCAACGTATTACTTACACTGCAAAAGCTTGTTTCTTGGCAGTAGAATTCCTAAAAATCCATGGTATCATACAGAAAACTGAGGCTGGAGACCGGAAAGTTAAACTTTTGTCAACTTACTCGTCAAAAATGTAGATAAACAGCCTATTTACGTCCCACTACTCCCACTACTGGGCACAGGCCTCATCTCAACCATGGAGTAGAACGAGCCATACTCCAACACGCGGGCTCAGTGCGTATTGTTGGAGGAGTGATGGAAGGTTAGTGAGCAACCTTTATGTCAGATGTTATCAAGCCGCCCTAAGGCCGACTAGGCTTAACGACTGACATCTAGCGACGTCAACATGACGACGACTGTGCCTTCCGGAGCACGGAGATGCCCGGAAAGAACATCACAAAATTTCGGTCGGAATGAAACCCATCCCATTTCTATACCTCATTAAACATACTTTATTCAATTTGTTTCTCTCTCTAGTGTCACGCTCTCGTAGACCCCCAGTCTTTCGTGGAGTCGTGTGAAGAAGAGCAGTGCGCTAACACGAGTAACATCTGCAACACCCTGGAGCGGTACGCCTCTGAGTGTCGCCAGCAGGGCGTGTGTCTGGACTGGCGCTCACGGTCCAATCTCTGTCCATACAACTGGTGAGTCTGATAAGCGGTTGCCGACCTTTTATAAGAACCTTTTTATGAACCTCTCGCGAATAATTATTTAATTACTTATTTATTATCATGGAGTCTTTCTCATACGGTTCGAGTAGAAATAACTTTTGAATTTGCGCTGTGTTGGATATATTTTATGCAGGGTGCGATTTTTTAAGCCTGCCAAACTTTTGAAGTGAGATTCAGCACCTAACGATCACTGCGTAACCCATCATTTAATATTTTGATAAAATTCGCTTGAAATTGTTCTCTATCTCGATTCGGGACCTCTCCTGAAAATACCATTAGTGCGGTCCGTTTTGAACCAAAAGTGTAGCGCGCTCACACGCGTCCCGAATTGATAAATAGGCATGATGACTGTAATTTTTTTTTGTTTATTATCGAAAGACCTTACATTTATGTAAACAATCCTCAAAGAATCACTTCATCTGGATCAATACCACCAGAGATATCACAATTTGAAATGCACATTTTTGGCCTTGCCCAAAAACGCTCCATACAAAAGTGACAGCGAACGTGACGTCACATTCGCTGTTTTTGTAAGGAGCGCGTAATAACTTTGTTCGACAGCTATATTAAATATTGCGTTTATGATAATGGTATCCTAACATAATTCCTTCATAATTTTTTTTAACCCACTTTTTGTAACCCACACTGGTTACAAAAAGTGATATTGTTTTACAAAAATTTAACACATATGAAATGGACTTGACCACCCAAGTTTGCACGCCTATTGTAGCCTCATTTTGAAACGAATTTCGATTGTGGTTTTACGATAACATTTGAAATCAATTGTTATTCTTGGGGAACATAAAAAAACATGCAAAATCACTCATAGTCATCTACCCTATTGTATGAGCGTGAGTGGCGTGAGAGCGCTATTATCACTTTTGACTCAAAACGGACTGCACTTCACATTGTATCTGTTCCTCATTGCAGTTCGGAACCGCTCGTATACCGGCCGTGTGTGGACTGCGAGCGCACGTGCGACAACCACGACGAACTCTCTTCCAACCCGGACAAGTGCACCAACCGACCCGTCGAAGGCTGCTTCTGTCCTGAAGGGGAGGTAACCTGAACCGTTTTCCCTATGTTAAAAACTATTGGCAAGAGTCCAGCTGAGGATAGAGCGCTATGGGCACATTAGGCAAGGCCAACGTTTTTAGCAGTGGACCAGTACAGGCTTATGATGATGGTAATGCCGAATGGGTGCTGTTGGCTGTCCTTTACACTTGAATGCTTCTAGAGATTCTTTAAAATCGTTTTTTTTCATCTTCTGGTCCAAAACGGACAGTGTTTGATGACTTGTACATCTTCAAAATACCTACACATTTTCCGTTTTTTTATTATTTAAGTAGGTAGATATAATTACGTTTAGAGTCCCCTTTTTAAGCGACTAGGTAGTTTCTGCTGTCAATTTAATGAAGGAAGTTGAGCACTTTTTTTAAACAAAAAACACTCTTCGTGACTCGTTTTTTTCTTTTGATGTCATATAACGTTCCTGAACTGTTACAATACACGTGACTACTCCCTGAAGCCCTTTTTAATCACTGGTGCTACTTAATGCAGATTTAAGGACTGGTTCTAACCTATGTTCTGTCCAGGTGCGAGTGAACAGCACGTGCATAGAGCCGACTAAGTGCTTCCCCTGCGACGCTGAGCGGGAACACTTCGCGGGAGACGAGTGGCAAGTAAGTCGCTCATTGCTTTTTTAATATAGGTCAACAACTATGAGCGATACCCTAACAATAAGATCCATGAAACAATAGATAAACATCGACAAAAAAAAACAAAATGTAAATTGTACATTTATGAGAACATGACGTTTTCCTTACAAATGTGTTATTTTGTGTGCAATAAAGTGTTTATCTATCTATCTATCTATCGACTAGTACTTCACTGCGTAAATGTTAATTGCAAACCTGAAACGGTCCGAGAACTAAATGTTTAAATTCAGGTAAAATCAAAATCAAAAATAGCTTTATTTAAATAGGCCTGTTACAGAGTACTTTTAAATTGTCAAATCGAATTAACAAACAAGTTAGTTACATTAAAACTAACCATCCATTTCCTGGTTTGTGATAACTAATAAGAATATCTTTTCCGACCAAATAATTGCATTCCTATCGGTCTTGCATTTAGCAAAAGTTAAATTCGTAAAATATCAAAAGGAAACTCAAAATTCACGCAGGGCTAAAGATTATTTGTTTTTTCTTTTAAGTGTTCATTCAATTTATCCAACATAAATTATTGATAACATCTCAACATATTTACCAAACAGGAGAATGCGTGCAAGAAGTGCACGTGCAGCAAAGTCCCCGGGTCGCAACAAGCGCACGTGGCGTGCACGACGCAGACGTGCTCGACGCCGGTCTGTGGAGAGGACGAGGACATGCTCGCCAAGCCGGAGCACGCCGGACAGTGCTGCCGGGAGTACATGTGTGGTGGGTTAACAATAGGGTAGATAGATAGCAAAGTCCCCGGGTCGCACGAGGCGCACGTGGCGTGCACGACGCAGACGTGCTCGACGCCGGTCTGTGGAGAGGACGAGGACATGCTCGCCAAGCCGGAGCGGCCCGGACAGTGCTGCCGGGAGTACATGTGTGGTGGGTTAACAATAGGGTAGATAGATAGCAAAGTCCCCGGGTCGCACGAGGCGCACGTGGCGTGCACGACGCAGACGTGCTCGACGCCGGTCTGTGGAGAGGACGAGGACATGCTCGCCAAGCCGGAGCACGCCGGACAGTGCTGCCGGGAGTACATGTGTGGTGGGTTAACAATAGGGTAGATAGATAGCAAAGTCCCCGGGTCGCACGAGGCGCACGTGGCGTGCACGACGCAGACGTGCTCGACGCCGGTCTGTGGAGAGGACGAGGACATGCTCGCCAAGCCGGAGCACGCCGGACAGTGCTGCCGGGAGTACATGTGTGGTGGGTTAACAATAGGGTAGATAGATAGCAAAGTCCCCGGGTCGCACGAGGCGCACGTGGCGTGCACGACGCAGACGTGCTCGACGCCGGTCTGTGGAGAGGACGAGGACATGCTCGCCAAGCCGGAGCACACCGGACAGTGCTGCCGGGAGTACATGTGTGGTGGGTTAACAATAGGGTAGATGACTATGAGTCAGTTTGCATGTTTTTTTATGTTCACCAAAAATAATAATTGAATTCAAATCTCATTGTGAAACCACAATCGAAGTTTGTTTCGAAATAAGGCCACAATAGGCCTGCAAACTTGGGTGGTCCATTTCAAAAGTGTTAAATTTTTGGTTAGGAGACCATTTGTATAAACGCAATATTTAATATATCTCTCGAACAAAGTTCTTACGCGCTCCTTAAAAAAACAGTGAACGTCATAATCACAGTCACGTTTCTATGAAGCGTTTAGGGCAAGTCCAACAGGTAGTATAGATCTTAATTAAGTGATTCTTTTAGGATTGTTTACATAAATGTAAGGTGTTCCGATAATAAACCAAAATAAATACAGTAATGTAAAGAAAACAGGGGTCTTCTTTTACAGCTCACGTTTAATAATTTATTGAAATTCTAGTGTGGGGACTAGAGTTTATTTTGTTAAAAAAAACCAAAACTGTTACAAATAAATAAATTATTAATTATTATTATTATTAATTTTACTAATCGTTAGCAAAGTAAACCGGGTCGGGAATGGGTGACAGTATCGATATATTTACTGATGTGTTCTTCGGTAGCCCACTAAGCAGTAGACACCTACTTTTACTACAGTCCGTTTATTCTCAACGACTGACGATCATTGTGTATTTTAATCAAGACTCAAATTAAGTACTTAATATCCTTAATAATTGTGTTTCAGTTCCAAAACCTCAAAAACAATGCGAGGAACCGAAGAAAATGGAGTGCGGCTTTGGCCAAGTATTGAAACAGAAGACTACACCCAACGGCTGCAAGGAGTTTGCTTGTGGTAAGTTATGCTCCCAACAGTAAATTGTTAAGCGTTTGATTCTTAAATTGGTCTATGGGTTAAAATGTCTCAAAATAAATGGTACTAAGTAGTACAAGTTCGGAAAATTGACAAAGGTCGTAAGATTTTGGTCCATGTAGGCATAAACTCGTCGCTCGATCGATACTTAGCATTTGGCTGATTATGATAATTGATGACTACACAAACGAGCAATTTCGCAGATTCCCTTATCGTTATTATTATTAGTTTATCTCTTCCTATTACACGTTTAACTTATTGTAAATAGCAAATTTAACCTTATTTGATTGTTCCAGAATGCATGCCACCGAGCGAATGCGAGCACATCCCGGACTCGAGCGAGGTGGAGCTGGAGCCGGGGCTGGAGCGGCTCATAGACCGGAGCGGGTGCTGCACGCGGGTGCAGCTCGTGTGTAGACCCGCCGCCTGCCCGCCGCCGCCTGTCTGCCCGCCCCTGCACGCGCTGCAGGCACGGAACATCTCCGGGAAGTGCTGCAAGGTGTATGACTGCGGTTAGTGTACATAGTGCAGAGTGGAGCTGAGCCGGGGCTGGAGCGGCTCATAGACCGGAGCCCAAACTCTTTATTAATATTTTCAAACTGCTGCAAGCACTTTATTAGTATTATCAAACAAAATTTTAGGCTTTCTTTTTAGCACTTTTTTTTTTAAACAGTAGCTTAACATCAAGACGCCGCTCACTGCCCACTAGCGCCACCAATAGTTTTTTAATCATTAAGGTTTAGATTGTTACTGAAAGACATCTTCCATCAGTTTATTTACACAGAGATAATTTATTCTGGTATTTTTTAAAACACCGAATATATCTTATTTTATGATCTTAATTAAATAAATAAACCACAATTAATAAAAAAGGATTGGTGGCGCTAGTAGGCAGTGAGCGGTCTCTTAAGATACTATTAGTATCTTAAGAGACCGCTCACTTTTGATAGTGGGATAAGACACGAAAATATCAACTTTTAGCGTGCCCCATTTTGATCTCCCACTTCCAACCCATAGGAATTAGTATAGCAAAATTGATATCATATATTTTTGATGGTTTCCTTTTCAGAATTACCTAAAGATAAGTGCATAGTCACACTAGAATGGGAAGCAGCACCGAGGGGAGGTGAAAAGCCGCGGGCTAAACCTGAAGAAGTGCTCAAAGATGTAAGTTATCAACCAGCTAAACGTTATTTGTCTGTAGACCCAGAGCGTAACGCCTTTCAATCTACATTTTTTTCAGCAACGTCGGGGCAATCTTTGTTTTATATTCATTTCATTGACTAGACAACTGCTTTAGAGTTGTCTTTTTACCATAACAACGAAGTGCAGGAAACAAAATTAGCTCGTCTATCTGCCCCGTTTATGCAACTTTTGGTGCATATTTAGGCTAGATGGTTATGTTCTTTTTGTTAATTTCAAACCCCATTCATTAACTTAAAACAGCATAACAAATTCGTTGGTCACTTGATCATCAATTATAGAAAGTAGCAATTTACTTAACAATCATTTAATCACATGACTTCTTCATGCACACGTTTCACATTGCAATTTTTGCACCTAACGAAACGAATTAACCGTTTGACAGCTAATGAAAGGTCTCTCAATAAATTATTACATCTTACATTCAGCTGGATGAGGCGTGGCTGGACGGCCCATGCCGCTGGTGCCGCTGCGAGGGGGGTCCCCGGGGCCCCGTTGCGCGCTGCGCCAGTACCGAGTGCGCGGCGGAGGGGCCCGGCGGGGACCAGTTCGTGCTGGAGCCGCGCCCCGTGCCCTTCGTCTGCTGCCCGGCCATGGTGCACGTGGCTTGCAGGGACCGCGATAATGTCTACAGGGTGAGTTGTTGCAGCAATGGGGGCACAGGAACTTGCTGATTAACGTCTTAACCCTTTGGATATGGGCACGCTGAGGAGTTGAAAATGTTAAATGAGTACCATACTTCTTATGAAAAAAAAGACCACTTAAACATTTAGCCAAGCAATTTTAGTGCCTCGTTGCTCAATAACAACCCAATCTAATATTTTTTTATGTTTTTATAAAGTTCTTTAGACAAACGTTTTCCTAAACGCCATACCTACAATACATTTGATTCACCCTCTTACCGCAAGACGGAAACGGGGTGTAGTTTTCGTAAAAAAGTAATAATAACCAACTCATTTAATTCGCAATTGGTGGGTGCTAATGCTAGTTGTTTTAAATGTGGTGCTCCTAGGAGCCACATTGTTAATAAAATAAAACATGATGAGTGTTGTGTACTCGAACGTATAAACATAACTTTTACTTGATATTATATTACGTCTCTTATAACTCTTGTAACAACATTGAACTCAGGTTGGCGAGAACTGGACGTCGCCGTACGACGTGTGCGAATCGTACTCATGCGTGGAGGCAGGCCCGGGGAAACTGGAGAAGGTCACCACCGTGAAGAGCTGCGACACCACCTGCCAACCGGTACGTTACTGTAATTTCATCTATACAACGTGTTTATGAAATACTGCTCAACCTCTTGCTTGCTGCTTGTATTAAACTTGCTGTATTAAAGCAGCAGGAACAAGGGGTATTTCTGCTGCTTTAATACAGCAAGTTACCTTTGACACTAACATTAAAATTGCAAAAACATACTTCCCAATAGGCAATATCAAACCACCAACCAGCTAAGATCAGTTGTCATAGGTTAAACACAGTCTGGTTTGTTCCATGGTTTTTGATCTGATGGATTGTCTCTGGTGTGGACTGAAACTGGTACTAGCAATGAAGTATTTGAAGGTTTTGATATTTGAATAATTTTCCCAGGGATGGGAGTACTTCCCCGCGCCGGTTGATAGCAACCAGTGCTGCGGCAAGTGCAAGCCGGTCGCGTGCGTGTGCGGCGAGGACCTGCACCCCATCGGCGACAGCTGGGGCTCCGCTGATTTCTGCTCCAACTACACCTGTGTTGACCTCAATGGCACTGTGAGTATTGGCTGCGGTCTGGTTTGCGCTCATAGCAGTTTTAGTGCACTCAAACGCGTTCCAATTTGAGGGTGGGGCGGCTAAATCATATCGCCCTCAATCGACTAACTGCGCTTTATTGATTACACATACGTCAACTCGACTCCTTAAATGAAGATATTATTTTCACCAGCAGGCAAAAAAAAGAAATAATAATAAATAGGCAAAATAATTAGGTAGACCACTTTTGCTGTGCAATTTCCTTTCCGATAATGCGATGATAATGTCATTAGTTTGATTCCTTGAAAACATCGTATTTTGATAGCATCTGCCAAATCGCGTTATTTGAATAAGTTTAGCGACAAATTAAGTTCTGCGTGCAATTGCAAATCGGACCACATGCTAGTAACTAAAGTTTCGCTAAAGTGGCCCATTCTGACTCATTTACTCGTATACTGGCGCTGACTGTTTCTTACACTTTTAAAGTGAAACAACATAAATGCACAAAACCACAGTAAGATTTTTATTCACGGATCCAGTGGTTAATTTTTCACTGATTAAGTACAACTTAATAATACCTTAAACGTTTCTTTTCCAATCAATACCAGCTCCAAGTCCAAAGCACGAACGTGTCGTGTCCCGAAGTGAGTGCAGAGCTGCAGAAGCAGTTCATGGTGAGCGACGAGCTGGTCCCCGGCCAGTGCTGCCGGCGCCGCGAGCCTGTGGCTTGCCGCGTTGGGAACCTCATCTACCAGGTTTGGACGGTCTTCATTTAATAAGAGAATCATGTAAAGTGTACAATATCAGCTCCAAGTCCAAAGCACGAACGAGTCGTGTCCTGAAGTGAGTGCAGAGCTGCAGAAGCAGTTCGTGGTGAGCGACGAGCTGGTCCCCGGCCAGTGCTGCCGGCGCCGCGAGCCTGTGGCTTGCCGCGTTGGGAACCTCATCTACCAGGTTTGGACCATTTTACATTTGATGAGAGAATCATGTAAGGGGGCGAACCTCCATCTATCGCCCCAAGTCAACCTCACCTGCTCGCGGTGCATCCTGCTGAGTAACGAACGAGGCTCTGGCGACCGACCGACGGCGGTATATCCGTCCTGAATAGGCGAGCTAAATACCACAGGCCGGTGACGGGCAGCAGCGTCACCGGTGCGAGAAGCTTCGCCCTGCGATCGCCAACCCGCCTGAAGACACAGCGAAGGCCACGGCCCCCAGTTCCCGGTAGCCCCACTATTCCTGGTTATGGTGGCGACCATGGTAACGGTGGGGCGGGGGGTGCAAAGAATCTCCGGGCTACGGGAGGCCACCACAACCGACTGACCCTGGCGACGTACAACGGACGCACGCTGCGGCTCGACTCGCATCTGGCGCAACTCGAGGTGGAACTTGGTAACATCAGGTGGCACATACTAGGGTTATGTGAAGTCCGAAGAGAGGGAGAGGACACCATAACTCTCAATTCAGGCCACCTGATGTACTTCCGAGAGGGAGACCAAAAATCCCAAGGTGGCGTTGGGTTTCTGGTTAATAAGTCCCTAGCTAACAAGGTTGTGGAAATGTCCAGTGTGTCGAACAGGGTGGCGTACCTCATCATCAAGCTCACCGAGAGGTATAGCCTCAAGGTGGTGCAAGTGTACGCACCGACCTCGTCACACTCGGACGATGAGGTGGAGGATATGTTCGATGACATATCGAGGGCCCTCCACTCCACTACCAAGACCCATTTCACCGTTGTTATGGGGGACTTTAACGCTAAAGTGGGAGTACAGAATTGCAGTGAATCGGTAGTAGGATCCCATGGATATGGAAGCAGAAATCATAGGGGGCAAATGCTCGTCAATTTCCTCGAACGGGAGGGGCTCTTCTTGATGAACTCATTCTTCAAGAAGCAACCCCAAAGGAAGTGGACGTGGCAAAGCCCCGACACTATGACAAAAAATGAGATCGACTTCATCATGGCGGACAAAAAGCACATATTCAGAGACGTCTCCGTGATCAATAGGTTTAATACCGGTAGCGATCACCGACTCGTCCGAGGCTCTCTGAATATCGACTTCAGAGCTGAACGAGTCCGCTTGATGAAGGCCAGGCTCCGACCAACTCTGCTTCAAACTATGATGGGATCTGAAGCGTTCCAGTCAAATCTGGAGAACCGATTTGCTGCCGTGGAAACCACAACTGACGTTAACCAGAACCTTGAAGATGTGGTTCGAGTCCTCAGGGAAGACGGTACGAGATTTTATAAAATGCAGCGCAAGGGCAAGAAGTCGAAGCTTTCCGAAGAGACTTTAGGGCTAATGAAGAGACGACGAGAAGACCCACCCGTCACTTCGTCAGGGAAACGGACTCTAGACCGAGAGATTAGTAAGCACGTGCGACGCGATCTCCGTTGCTCTAATACCCTCTCGATTGAGAGAGCGATCGAGCAAAACCGGGGATCAAAAGTGTTCGTACGATCTCTTGGAAGAAGCCACCTGACGAAGTTGACCATAGAAAGTGGAGAAGTCGTTGTCTCGAAGCCAGCAGTCCTTTCGGAAGTAGAAAACTTCTATGGCCGGCTATACGCTTCGCATGCATCTCGACCTGACCCCGGAAATGAGGACTCTAGAGCCACTCTAACACGCCACTACACCGAAGACCTGCCAGAAGTCAGCATTGACGAAATCGAGATCGCTCTTGGGCGGCTTAAAAATGGAAAAGCCCCCGGAGAGGACGGTGTTACAACAGAGTTGTTAAAGGCAGGAGGCAGACCCTTACTCAGGGAGCTTCAAAAGCTTTTTAACGCTGTCCTCTTCGAAGGGAGAACTCCAGAGGCGTGGAGTAGGAGTGTGGTCGTCCTGTTCTTCAAAAAGGGAGACAAAACCCTACTGAAGAACTATCGACCCATTTCCCTTCTAAGCCACGTCTATAAGCTGTTCTCAAGGGTGATCACGAACCGTCTTGCGCGAAGACTCGACGAATTCCAACCACCGGAACAGGCTGGGTTTCGGAGCGGATACGGCACCATAGACCACATACACACAGTGCGGCAGCTTATACAGAAAACTGGAGAGTATAATCAGCCCCTGTGTCTAGCATTTGTGGACTATGAGAAGGCCTTTGACTCAATTGAAATCTGGTCTGTTCTGGAGTCTCTGCAGCGATGCCAAGTAGATTGGCGATATATCCAAGTGATGAGATGTCTTTACAAAGCTGCCACTATGTCCGTCCAAGTACAGAATCAGCAAACAAGTCCCATACCGTTGCATCGGGGTGTGAGACAAGGGGATGTTATCTCCCCGAAATTGTTCTCAAATGCAATGGAGGATATGTTCAAGACGCTGAACTGGAAAGGACGTGGCATCAACATCAATGGCGAGTACATCTCTCACTTGCGATTTGCTGACGACATTGTCATCGTGGCGGAAACGCTGCAGGACCTACAACAGATGCTGAATGACCTGGCTGACTCTTCTGTGCGCATCGGTCTACGGATGAACTTGGACAAAACCAAGGTCATGTTCAATGAACATGTACTACCGGAACCGATTGCGGTACACGGCGCCGTTCTCGAAGTCGTTCAAAAATATGTATACCTCGGGCAGACATTGCAGTTAGGTAGGAACAACTTCGAGAGCGAGGTGAATAGAAGAATTCGGCTGGGTTGGGCAGCGTTTGGGAAGCTACGTCGGGTCTTCACATCGTCGATCCCACAGTGCCTAAAGACAAAAGTCTTCAATCAGTGCGTCCTACCCGTCATGACATACGGAGCCGAAACGTGGACACTAACGGCACGGCTGGTCCACAAATTTAAAGTCACCCAGCGGGCTATGGAGAGGGCTATGCTCGGCGTTTCTCTGCGGGACCAAATTAGAAATGAGGTGATAAGGCAGAGAACCAAGGTTATCGACATAGCCCACCGGATTAGCAAGTTGAAGTGGCAGTGGGCTGGCCATGTAAGCCGTAGAACCGACAACCGTTGGAGTAAACGTGTTCTTGAGTGGAGACCGCGTCTCGGCAAGCGTAGTGTAGGACGTCGTCAGGCAAGGTGGAGTGATGATTTGCGCAGGATGGCTGGCAGGAGCTGGATGCGAGCAGCCGAAGATCGAGCTCAGTGGCGTGCAATGGGAGAGGCCTATGTCCAGCAGTGGACTGCAACAGGCTGATGATGATGATGATGATGGAGAGAATCATGTAAAGTGTAATTATTTAGAACTAGGAATATGTCTCAATATGTCCTGTTTACCTATAAGCTAAGCCCAGTAAGTTTTTAGTTAAAAATGTTTTTGTTTTTACTGTAGTCAGAATACGCAAATTGTTAAAAACCTAAATAATTAGTTAAAGTTAGTCTGAGCAGTTAATTTGATTGCAGTCTGGCCATTCAGAAGATATTATTTAAAATTGTGGACATGAAGTGACTGGAATCTGTTTGTATACCTTTCATAAATGAATAAATATTTTATTGCTGAAAATGTAGGTGAGGATTTGCTAGTAGGGTCAATGAAACAATGAGATTTAATCCCTATCTCGGATTTGGCTGATCTCAAGAGACAGTCTAATAAATCAAGTTTTTATAATAATATAGCTTTTCTAAAGCAACTACGATATTGTTTTTAAAGAAAAAATGGTTTTTAATGAAATAAAATAAGAATTTATTTTGAAATGCAGGTAGCTTACTATTGCTATCGTGCTAATCGTATTCTAATAATACTCAGGAAGGGCAAACCTGGCCTACCGCGGACCCGTGCAAGAACGTGACGTGCGCACGCGACGCGTCGGGCCGCCTCGCGCACGTGGAGAGTATCCAGACGTGCGAGCGACAGTGCCGGCCCGGCTGGGCATACCGCACGCCTGCCCGCGCCTGCTGCGGCCTGTGCGAGCAGCAACAGTGCACGGCACAGGGCGAGCTGCATGAGCCCGGTCAGTACACACATATGCATAACATGCGACTTGCAGTGCGAGACGTACGGCCCGCTATACCGGCGCCTGTGTGGGCCTGCTGCGATCTCCACGTAGGGCGAAGCCCCCAGCGTCCATCATCGTCTTTTTTAATTAGCGATTAGGGCTCTGCTGCTGAAACACCAACCACCCAGAAAAGAATGAGAGCATTGCTCCAAACAGTAAACCTAATTAGAAGCAAAAAGCTTGAAGGCATTGTAACACTCTTCTGTTTCAAATACTTGACTATCAAGAAATAAATAAACGGCATATACGTCCCACGGCTGGGGACAGGCCTCACCTCAACTATGAGGTGAAACGATTCGATACTCCAACACGCGGGCTCAGTGCGGATTGTTGGAGGTGTGTAAGGTTAGTGAGTAATCTTCTTGCCTCTGACTAGGCTTGACGAGGCTCTAGGGTTGAGGTCGACTATCAAAAAAAAAATTTAATATACTACCTACTCGTCAATGGCACATTATGTGTCATGCAATCCTTTCCTATAGTAAGTCAATATTGTAAGTAAGTAATACTGGATTTCATTATAGGGAATATGCACTATTATTTTTTATATTTTTTTATGATAGCTTATATCGTTTTAAGACTGATCAATAATCTTCATCACCAAAAAAACCGAAATGTAGTAGATTTATAAATTGTTAAAAACTTCAAACTTTTTCAAGCGTTTCAAACGCCGCCATTATGGCGCTCTCGGTTGTCATGAACTCTGACGTTACGCAAGTCTTTGACAACACAAAATGTTGTACAAACTATTGAATTCTTCTTGTCGCGCTTTTGACAGTGACTTACGCGTGCACTTGGACGTCACACTCTCACGTGACTGTTTCAACCGCTTTGAATTTCCCACATTTTTTTGCACTTTTCAATAATTATTTTTACATTGACAAAAAAAAAAATTAGGAAATATTGATAGAGACGTAACGACAATCCAAAATAGTACTCATAAAAATAATATGACCCACATCTGTTCCAAGTGCATATTCCCTATTGCACATGTGCATAAAGTGATTTGAATTTAGAATGCAACCGTGTAAGTCTTATGCCTCTAACAAGGCTTAACGAGGCTCTAGGGTTGACGTCGACTATCAAGAAAAAAATACAATGATGACGTGAATTTTTCTTAAGGTTTTTTTTTTGTTACATAAAGGTGTAACTTTCGCTTATACTTATGTAAAACTCCTATGGTGCAGGCACAACGTGGAAGTCGTTAGACAACTGCACGACGTACTCGTGCGACAGGTCCGGCTCGGAGCTACTGGTGACGTCGGCGCGCGAGACCTGCCCCGACGTGTCCGCGTGCGCTGTGGAGGACCTGCGCAATGGAACCTGCTGCCAGACCTGCCTCCAGCGGCCGCAGGACTTGAGTGAGTACAGACAACTGCACGACAGGGCCGGCTCGGAGCTGCTGGTGACGTCGGCGCGCGAGACCTGCCCCGACGTGTCCGCGTGCGCTGTGCAGGACCTGCGCAATGGAACCTGCTGCCAGACCTGCCTCCAGCGGCCGCAGGACTTGAGTGAGTACAGACAACTGCACGACAGGGCCGGCTCGGAGCTGCTGGTGACGTCGGCGCGCGAGACCTGCCCCGACGTGTCCGCGTGCGCTGTGGAGGACCTGCGCAATGGAACCTGCTGCCAGACCTGCCTCCAGCGGCCGCAGGACTTGAGTGAGTACAGACAACTGCACGACAGGGCCGGCTCGGAGCTGCTGGTGACGTCGGCGCGCGAGACCTGCCCCGACGTGTCCGCGTGCGCTGTGGAGGACCTGCGCAATGGAACCTGCTGCCAGACCTGCCTCCAGCGGCCGCAGGACTTGAGTGAGTACAGACAACTGCACGACAGGGCCGGCTCGGAGCTGCTGGTGACGTCGGCGCGCGAGACCTGCCCCGACGTGTCCGCGTGCGCTGTGGAGGACCTGCGCAATGGAACCTGCTGCCAGACCTGCCTCCAGCGGCCGCAGGACTTGAGTGAGTACAGACAACTGCACGACAGGGCCGGCTCGGAGCTGCTGGTGACGTCGGCGCGCGAGACCTGCCCCGACGTGTCCGCGTGCGCTGTGGAGGACCTGCGCAACGGGACCTGCTGCCGGACCTGCCACCAGCGGCCGCAGGACCTGAGTGAGTACATACGTGGACTCGTTATGCCAATTACAGGTTACAAATAGATGGCGTTATGCGTTGGTGTTTGGTTTTGGTACAGTCAGGGAATGAAAGGGTTTACCACCCTAGGACCTGTTTTTGCTTGCTCAATGATGACATTGACAAGATCAATTGGTTCAACTGTCAATCGTAAAGGAACATACGTCTCATCGAATTTTAGTTTTATTGTCAGACAATAAAGCATACTAAAGATCTGAAAACCAGGAAAAGACATTTGGTCGTCTTGACATCAGGCAGTAATCGAACCCTCATCTTCCGCAAACCGGGCGACTGCATAAACCGGCATACTCTATAGTCTGTTACACAGTTTAAAACAACGCGCAACGCAACGCGTAAACTCATGTGTTTGAAAATTGGTCAACCGTTTCATTCCGCGACTTTACCTGCAGACAAAAAATATGAATAACCACAAAATTAACTAAAAGTTTAGTAATAGGTACAAATGATTAGATGTTTGTCTGATTGCTTGGTTGATATTGTTTTGTAGCTATAATATAAAACCGCCTGAATTGTACTTACACATTCGTACGTTTTATTGCCTAAGTACCTACTTGCTGTAATGTGTTGTTTAATAAGATAGATTTATTTTTGCTCACCCACAACTACAAAAACTGGCATTTAATGTTCAATAAAGATAACTAACTTACGCTTCTTCTTCTTCCTAAAATCCCGGGTTTTTTGCAAAAAGGCATTTATGCAGGCCTTCAAAAAGAGATTGACCAGCAAAGTAGTTCTCAATTTCTGTGTTTGTCAACCCCATATCAGGACCTCACGGCTGCTTCCTACCAGGTGGAGTGAGGTCATCTTGACGACCACTATAAAAAAAACTAACTGATGTTGTTTGTGTCTGACCCCGCAGAGACGTGCGTGCCGACGCCTCTGAGTGGTCCGGCGTCGCTGGGCGCGGTGCGCGCGCGGCTCGGCCGGCACGGCGCCTGCCACAACGACCAGCCTCTGACCGGCTTCTACGAGTGCCAGGGCACATGCGACTCCGGCACGCTCTACAACAACGGTAAATATACACACAGAGGCACTCCTTGAGATTCCGGCTGGCTCCAATACTCATTCCGGTCGTATCTTTAAAATTCAGTTTCTTTAGTTAGCTAGAGATCTGGAATTTTCCCAAACAATGTATTGCAGTTGCCGCTATAATAACAAATACTAAAAAAATAAATTTAAATATTAAAGGCGCGTTTTTTTTTTCGTATTTTTGTTCAAGAGCGGCAACAGGTAGGCGCTTTAAATTTTCACAAAATATGTAGTTGCAAACTACCTGTCAATAAATGAATTAAGTAAATATCAAAATATCATAATAGCTAGCTAATAGCTAGCCAATACAAAAAAAGAATATTTTAAGCAATTTGTTACTCGTTGATGTTACGGAGCCCTTCGTGCGCGAGTCCGACTCGCACTTATTATATTATATTATTATTATAATCAGCCTGCGCTATCCCACTGTGGGCAAAGGCCTCCCTACCCCTCTTCCACTGAGTGCGGTCTAGAGCCATGCCATGCCAGCCATGCAATTGCGAGTCTATATAACTCGTCCCGCCATCAGTCAGCATTTTGGTCAGCCGCGAGGACGTTTTTTGCCTTGAGGCACCGACTCGCACTTGACTAGTTTTTTTAGTTAACGGAATGATGTCCTTCGGTCCGGTCGGTCGGTTTTAGCTCAGACAGCTTTCAGGCACTCACTGCGAAGGATTCTGATGCTTATCTGCTTAGTAGGACGGGTCGTACCGGGAAACGATGCCGCGTCGTAGCACGATGCGACGTCGTGTCGTCTAGTTGCGTTCTAGTCCTGAGAGCCACAGCACACATGCTACTTTTAACATCTGCGACCAGCGACTTAGCTGCGGCGCCTAAACGTTCCACACCGCACTTAAAACCACCGAACGCGGTGATTTAGTCGCTTTTCAATGCCTCTAATGTGGCCTTACCCTGGGTGTTCCGAGTTAAGGGTAATTAGGTCATTTACAAAGATTAATTGCACTGATTTTTTGTTAGTTCCTACTATAACTAACTGTAACTGTTTCTTACTAACTGAAATAAATTTCTTGACAAATTTGTTTAATGCCGCTAGGTGGCGCTTGCCATGCCTTCTGGCTAGGTGGCGCTGTGTGTCATTATACAATAGGTACTTTTGGCTTGGTATTTTGCAAATAAAACTATAACAAAAATAATTGATTTGTGAAATACCTTATTCGAAATTAGGAAATGAGGCATACATGTCGCCTGGTGGAGATCGCCTCTACGTAGCAGGTCCGCGCTTTATATTTGTTTCGCTGCGATAACGCCTAGATGTCGCTCTAATTTACAGCGCACGCTTATTTCTAGCCGACGCTATTAAGATTTTTCTCCGTGGAATGACCCTCCCCGTTGTACTTAACTACGGTATCGCTTCTCGGCCTTTTGGCTAAGATCAAAGTGTAGTATCTGTTCTTTTCAGCTTAATATCTGAAAGTTCCCTCACAGAGGGACCAGTATATTAAACTGATTTTTGTAAAGCGGTGGGATGTTCGGGGCTCGCTCCACTCCCGCCACGGGTCGGCCCGGCATTGCAGTGCCGCCGGGATCGGCCCTCCTAAACCCTGTAAATTCTACTTTTAAACAACGTAACAATATAATCCTATTTATGTCCTTTTGTTTGCTTAAATCATCGTCAATTTGCAAAATTTCATTGCAATTTCTTTAGTGGCGTGGCTGGAAAGTATGACACGCTAAAACTGTTTGTCTTTAAATATAAACAATTCGTCCGTATCCCATCTAAATAAGTGTTTGTGAAATGGTTCAATAATGGGGGAAATAAGAAAAAAAGAACACGTAACACTAAAAAGTTTTTGTCATTTAAGAAAAATAAAATTATACGTATTGTTTAATTTAATTTATATCTTAGTTTGATCAGTTGCTTATAATTATTCATAGTTGACTGTGAATATAAAGTAAAGCTATCCTATACTTTTGCTATATACGAATAATAGGTATTTATATGACCGGTTTATGAAGTGAAAATAATAATAATTATTATAATTTTTTATAAGTACCTCTTTTCATTTTCAAGTTGGTAAGTACTACTAAAACAGGATGATTTTGCAGTTTACCCTTATAAATGTACAAGTTGGTAAGTACTTATACAGGGTGACTGCTTGGATGGAGTTGCCAAATTTTTAGAAGCGACTTTGTAACAGTAACTTAATTCTTTTTTCGTGAAGTTAAGTTTAAAATTATGTTACGAGCTACGTCGCACATTCAGCAGCCGTCAGCAGCGGCCTTGGTCCCTCAACGTGCAGCGTCGGCACTCTTGATTATGTCAATTTAGAATATTACGTACTTACTGTAAATTGTTTATTTGTGCAATAATCATCACCTGCGTCATTTATTTAAAAAAAAAAATTGTGTACTACATCCCCAAAATTTTAATCAATAATATGAATATTGAATTTATTTTATTTCGTTATTATTATTTTCTTTTATTATTGTAATCTAGTTTTGACCAGTTTTGACATTGTTTCCATTGTATTTTTTATTTTTGATTTTAAGTTTTATTTATTGTGACATTATTTTTATTGTGATCTTATTGTTTTGAATTTTTGACGATCTCAATATTGTTGACTTATAAGGACATCAATGTAATTTATAATGTTATCCTAATACTTATGTAATCCAATCTATGTCAGTGGAAGCGACCACCAAACCTTATAAATTTGACTTCATTTAAAATATCGTATTTTTTTTAAATAAATTAAATGATATTGTAGGTTCACATCACCTTTGTGTGTCAGTAGATTGTTCTAATAATGGCTTTTTAAAATCCAACCACTAAGACAGCGACAGTACCCCACTCCCCCTACCGAAGTAGGGGGCGAACGATCATCGAAGGCTAACAGTGAACCACTGCTGCCCGCCTCACGCTCAGGGCACCGCGCCACGCCTCATCAACGTGGTTGGTAGGACCTCACGTAGTGTGAAAGTCTAGCGAAGAGCTTACTATAGAAATGATCCTTTGAAGTAAGGTCTTGCCGCAACCGAACTAAGCGCGAAGGGTCATTCAACGGAGAAAAATCTTAATAGCGTGATTCAGAAGTAGCCAAAGTAGTGACATCTTTCGTTGGCGGCGTGAAGTTTTATCTACTATGGTGTGCGCGTGCGCTGCATTATCGAACGTGGTATTTTATCTTAAGCATGTTGCCTTTTACGTTTTGATCTTAATATCGAGACTAGGACTCGTTAGTCACATGAGTCCGAGTCCTTAGAGTCTTCTAAGCTGAGACTGAGTCTTGAACTTGACTTGATGTATTATAGGTATTATTCCACAGTTACATACTAGGTGATAGGGGTTTTAAATCGCCAGCCACATTTATTTCTTAAATGAAATCAGAATCACTCACAAGATGAAAAAATGGGTTCAATTAAATTGTATTGAACGCAAAATATAGTTTAATCTACAGTATCCACCTGAAAACTGACGATTGGCTGAATCAAAATGTGAGTTCACACGTCTAAATGAAATAATTAACCCAAACAATTGCTATTTTATTGCTAATCATTACAGCCATGTATGACTCAGTCATGAGTTCTTTAAAAAGACTCAGTCTTTAAGTTATTTTTGTTATGACTCAATTCCAGAAAAGAAAATAAATAAAAAAACTGAAGGACTTCATCTCTAAGTTTTATTGAAAGTCTTTAAAAAGAGCTCAAGTTCTATGAATTAAGACTCCAAGACTCAAGTCTTTTAAAACACCAACTTGTGCCTTCACAATCACTTACATTTTCAGCAGACTACTAGCATACTCCAGCTATGTTATTCCGGCGGACGCCAAAACTCACTTCCCTCGTGGTTATTGTACTTTAAAATTCAATTTCTTTGCTGTGGTCGTTTGAGAGAAATTACTAGTTTAGAGTGAAGCGTATTGTCTATTGATGATATAAGTAAGCGTGAAGCACCGAGATGTGAAGTGATGTCCGCCGGAATAGCACCCCAGGACAGTTTTTTTTAGAATAGAAGCAACCATTGCGGCGGCGATATTTAACAATAGGAATTGTTTTTGAATTGGCAATAATGCTCCAAAAAACACAAACTATCCCAGAATAAACACAATGCTCGCACTTCATGGGTTTTACATGACTAATAAACTTTCTTAACAAAGAAGTGACTCAGTGAAATACTCCGAACAAGAGTGTTATGTGACTGAAGGAAAATTTTAACTTCCAAAGTATTAATTTTCTCAAAACAATTTTTTTTATGACTTGACATGAACAATAATATTATTGGACCCTTTGAATGTGCCACCCTGTATATTTATGAATGATTGAACTATTTTGTAACTATTTGAGTTTCACAGCATGGTTTTCATTATATCACCACGAGATGGCGTTATACTCCTTTACATCGCGCAAGTAAAGTTTGTCCGCGATTAACATAGTGTCGCTGCCCGCTCTGATTATGTAACTCTGGTTTCCCTTCAAAACGTATTAATCTTTCGCCTTTTACTAAAGATTTCCGTGGAGGGGAACACTCAAATGAGTCTATAGCATTTTTGAAACCCTGCTCTGCAGGGTACATAATTCATTCATTGTAGCAGATACATCTGGATTATTATATGTAGCCTATGTAGGTGTTATCTGGATTATTGTAACTGGTCTTACTGCCGCACTCAGAGACGTCAATTAACGTTTATGGTTCATTAGAGTCAACATTTTACAATTACATTCTTAAAAGTCCTTTATTCATAGTCTCTTTTTAAAAATAGAATTTCGACTCTAATGAACCATTATCGTTAATTGACGTCTCTGAGTGCGGCAGTTAGATTGTATATTATTGGAGTAAGGATATTGATCAACTACTCATCATTAATAACTAATATTTGACACATTTCAGCGCTGTTAAGCACCTGACTGTGCAAAGCTTGTACAGCCAGCATGAAAATTATGTGTAGAGTGGTTTTGACCACTCTAGGTTTTCTATCGATGGTTTGAAAAAACATTTGTATGAGTGATACAATACAATATTACAATAAGTGAAACATTATTTTAATTCTGCGGTTACCACTGCTTTCCTATAATACTTCAGACATTGACACATATCATTTTGAAGCTGTTGGTAGTTACTGACGCGACGCGTTCACATAAAACTTTACTTAGCGGTACCTTAAGCTGACACAAGACCCATTCCGCAATGGTTTTGTAAAGGTCGATGTGGACGCGCCTGTTCTTTACGATACTACGATAACGTAAACGAACTTCAATGCTCCAACTCCATACTTAATAAACTTAGGAAACACTAGATCAATACTAACACACAGACTAATTTTAGTACTGTGCGGGGACCGAAGTTGCGTAACAACTACACAAAATCTGTCGTTGATCATCTACGAGTACCTACATATTAATAATTATAGAGAATTGAATCAAACTTGGAGTCTAAGAATTTCTAAACCTTTTGTCCGATTCCAGTAACAGGCATCCACGACTCGCTGTGCACGTGCTGCCAGGCGCAGCGCTACGGGCACGCGGACGTGTGGCTCGCGTGCGCCGACGGCTCGCGGCAGCTGCACCGCGTGGCCACGCCCACCGCCTGCGCCTGCCTCGCCTGCAGCGCGCCCTGGAGCGGGACAGGTACACGCTTGCGCTCTCTGTCTGACACACTGTGTGGCTCGCGGCAGCTGCACCGCGTGGCCACGCCCACCGCCTGCGCCTGCCTCGCCTGCAGCGCGCCCTGGAGCGGGACAGGTACACGCTTGCGCTCTCTGTCTGACACACTGTGTGGCTCGCGGCAGGTGCACCGCGTGGCCACGCCCACCGCCTGCGCCTGCCTCGCCTGCAACGCGCCCTGGAGCGGGACAGGTACACACTAGCGCTCTCTGTCCGACAGGCAGTCTCCAGCGTAACAAACATTATGCCTGCCTCACACGTCGGCAGATGGATCACCACGAGCCGTCGACACGTCTGTCGCCTCATCAGTCTGTGTTAACTCTCGCCAGACGCAACATTTTAAAAAAGGCAGTGTTCTGCTTGATACTACTTCAAAAATTCAAATGTTTCATCAATGCTCATGTGTGGAACCGGCATTAGTGTCAAGCTTGATTTCAATCTGTGATTAGGTCCTTGCTATAATATCAAAGCGTGTCAGTGCGTCCCATTGGCTCTATTGTAACGCGCTTTCGACACAGGCGACCCTTTGTTAATTTGATGCTGCCTACGGCCGAAATTCAGTCGTTAATACCTACTCAAATTTCAGAATGCCATTCCAATGTATAATTCCTCCTGGTGCCAAAAAATTGTTCTCAAAAAAAACTCATATCCAATTCCTAACAACTTTTTGATAAATTCGAATTTATTAACTTTTTGATGAATTTGACTTTAGATCTTCTTGAAAAACTAACATTGACCGTTCCTAAAAAAACTGTCTTTGTCTATCATTGTTTTTCAAACATGCATGTTCAAATATACGGGACAAAATCTTGAAAGTATTTTCTTCCAGATTCCAGAAAACCCACAAAGGGAGGAAGGTATGAAGACCACACCGATGCCGTGGACTACGACATCCCCGAGATCTACCAGCGCATGCGCATCCCTGAGGGCGAAGCGCGGAGATAGACAGCACGACTATAAAACTAGCTAGATAAATAAGTGTATGCATGCAGGCATTTCTACATCATATAAACCTGGCTACAACATTTTGTTTTGCTTTGCGGTAACAAGTATTTTTGAAAAAATATAATTCAAATATGGGCATTATCAATGAAAATGCTAAAACAATAAAAAGATATCGAATGCGTACACTCATTTGTTAAAGGTGATAAATAATAAACGTATGTAAATTGATCACATCAATTATATTCCTTGTAAATATTCAATAAATACTGATGATATATCATGCGACAGTTTTTTTCTTGACAATTAGTACAATTACAAATATCAAATAGTGTTTCTGTAAGAATTGCTACAGTATAATAGAATGAAGTAGTCATATTTACATCAGAGAATAGATAAATAGTTACAACAATATCTTCAAGGACAGGTCGGAAAAAACACAATTTTGACACTGGTATATTATAAAACAACAATAAAAAGTAAATAACTTGTGCATTTCAAACAATGTGTTGTTATAAAGAAAGTCCCTTGTAAATTTAGTTAAACACAGAAACATACATTACAACCACAATATCGTCGTCCACAGACCACCTCCCAAATTAATCACAAGTCTGTAGTTTATTGAGAGCTAAATATACCCATCTTTCTTGGCAATATAAAATACTATGGGCTATACAATACACATCATCAAAAACTATTATAAATGCATGTGGATATGTGATGATAAGAGCACGGCATTATACAAGGGTGAGGTATATCCTATTGGCGTCGACCCACTGCTAAGACGTTATCTCACATTGATATTATTTTATTCGCGTCAGTATACTTCCTAAGGTTCCTTCAGTGATACAAAACGCAGAAATACATAGACAACGTTTGTAAAAGAACACGCAATGCCGATAGTCGGCAGGGGACTCTCGACGGGTGCAGGGGAAAACCAGGCCTCACCGCATAGCCGCCACATAAGATAACACACTCCTCTGCCACAAATATACAGGTCTAAACGCTGTCTAAATAATAGCGAATTAATTAGAAATACGAAACCAATAGAATTATGATGACTTGTTTTTCAAAATAATAACTATTTTTTGGACAGCAATCAAACTCAATAAGTCATTGCAATAAGTCTGATGGTCTGTTCATCTTACTTACTTGTCAATGGCATTTGTCAGCCAGCTATATTCAGATCTTGTGTTATTAATTATTATTTACATATTTTAATAGTTGGTCACTTCTAGCTCTTTATTCATAGAATTATATAATACCAACCTAATTTAGAATAACTGCAATCATCTCTGATAGATATGATCACATAGGGCAGTTTCTCAGGCCCTCGCTCTGGGCATCTAACTCTTTAACGGGGAAGAGGTAACGAACGCACAATTTACGCGCTTGCGGCGGCGTCGCTGTGCGCTTGCGCTTCCTCGTTGTGATTCACCGTTTCGTTCTCTGTCTCTTTCTCCACTTCTGCTTGTTGCTTCTGTTTCTTCACAAGGTCTGATAAATATTTACATCTCTGCATGCACTCCTCCTGAAAATATAAAAATGGTGAGGCATTACTTACTATGTATGGCAACCGAATGTTATTTTACTTTATATCATTATCACGGTTAGGTAGAGTAATTTAAATTAAATGGATAATATGTAAAACAATCCTTTAAATTAGAATGAACTATCTTCGAGTTTTATTGCAAAGGAACTAAAATGTTGTTCGAAATGAGGAGTACAATGTATTGTAGGTATTGCTATGAGAAATGAATTTCAATTAAAGCAGATATAGGAAAAAGCTACAACTTGGAGTCAGATTTACAATTTTTTATTTCTACCCTCAAATTACTTCAAAATAATACGTATACTCTGCGTTAGGTGTCACATTTTTGATGTACTCAGTTTTCGATTATTGCGTGCAACACTGCAACCATGACCTTTTCGATCAAGTGTTGTCTTGTTTTCCCTGCCCCTTTTTAATGCACTTTCAAACTGGATAGTAGAAAAGTAGTATTGTGGTAAACAGCGTTCATTCCTTATGCAAGTTTTTTAAGGCCGCTTTTGTTATTTTTAAGGTCTTTGATTATTTCGGTCTTCATCTACGAAAGTTAATTATAAAACGAAAGATGACAACTTGCTATTTTTCATGAGTGCCCTCAGATAATAGGAGTTATTTTATAAACTTATTGAATGGCCTACTTGATTATCGAATCACTCCGACTCCGAGAATAAATTGATCAAGAGGTGTTTAGGACGTTGTCACAACAAATTGTGTGCTAATAGAGTATTCACAAGTGACCAGTCCAGCGGAACAGTGCTTTGGTTACACTTTCATTTTCATCAGCAGATTGATGACATAATAGTTTAGTTCTATGTTGAAGTAACTGTAACAACTGGCTCACAATAGCCAATAGTCCAGTAAAGAAACACAGTTCTTATTTTTCATAAATTGTATCTTATCCTATTCACTTCATTCTTCATTCACTAGGGCTATCTTGGTGATTGAAGGGCAAAATTTATAGGTTTTTATGTAAAAAAAATTATATGATCTAAGACCCATGTGCACTTTATTATGTATGTTCTTCATCATAATATGCATTGCTGTTGTACCTTAATATAAATAAATGTGTTCAAAACTGAAGCACTTTGAGGAAAGGAAGGTAGACGGCGTTGCTCATCGCTCGGCTGGTCTGGTCCTGTAGGCCCGCTACGAACCGCTAACGTTATATACTCTTTTTTCTTTTTCCTACGTTTACTTTTCGATAACCAAAACGTTAGCGGTTCGTGCTAGGCATGCTGGCGTGTAGAGCTGACCTTGGTCTTGTCGGGCACGTTGGCGGCGATCTTCTGCCAGCGGTCGCCGACGCCGCCCTTGGGATGCCGCGCTAGAGCCGCCTCCAGCGCGCGCTGCTGCGGCTGCGACCACACGCCGCCGTCCGCCTGCTCCGGCTTGCGGCTCTTCACCTGACAAACAGGGAACAATCAATAATACCCTTGTTTGGACATCCATCCACACATACAGTACAGCTCCAAACTAAGCAGACGTTGTACAGTCAGCGCCAAAAGCGTCTGATCATTTTAGTACTTTGTAGTTCTAGCAAATCTGAAATCTCATTCTTAAGTTCTATGACAGCGCAAGATAAGTTAATGTAACATGGTTTAAAGGTGCATCATAAGCACTTTTGTCACTAACTGTACAATGGTAACTAGACAAGGGATTGAATTTAATGAGGACACTTGAAGACTTTTATTCGTAAACATATACTTAGCATACATAGGAAACACCCAAAACAAAACAAATGAAATAGTAATTTTCATAAAAAACTATTTCTGTACTGTGCGGTGATGTAACCTGCGACCTCTCATGGTGTAGCTAACTTCTTATCCATTTCACAAAATTGGTTATAAGAAAGAAGGAAAAGCATTTTATATATAGGGAAAGGCTCAGTGTATTGCTCAGCAGCCACTGATTTTCAGCCATCACGTGTTAGAACAACTTGATCTATATTATAAGAGTGCCTATGTAATGAAAAAACATGAGAATAGGAAGAACAAAAAAAACAAACAAACAAGATCCCAAGAACGAGTTTCGTGTACATCAGTGACTGATTACGCATGAGTTTATTTGTACCAATTCAATGCTTGGTTCCGAATATGTTGTCTTACTTTCTTAGGCAGTTCCTGTGGCGGCGGCTCGTCCTGGCCGGGCACCTTGTAGCAGTTCTCCTTGAGCTTGGCGGCCATGTGCGTGACCTCGGGCACGGAGCGCGCCATGGCCTCCGCGATGCGCTCCCAGCGCTCGCCCGCGCCGCCCGGGTACTTCTTCACGAGACGGACCAGCTCGGCCAGGTCGTCGTCCGTCCACAGGCCGCCGCTTATCACTGGCGGCGCCTGGGGGAATGGCGATCATGTAACAACAAGTCTTTAAGTCACAGATGTCCTCCCGCTACTGGGCATAACAAACGTAATATGCGTGTTCTTTAGCTTCCCTGCACTGGCACTGGCATATTTCCTGTAGTTTTCATACAATAAAATTTATATGGACTCGCCGCACATCATTGACGCCGGTGGCCGCCACTCGCCTCATGCTATAAACTTTAGGAATATGTAGTGCACGTAGCAGCGTTTCGTGAGTTGTTTAATTTTTATGTAACAGGAAACATCTTTTTGTAAATCACTAGTCATCACCAACTGACACTAACTTTTAGCTGTAACCGAAATATCGGTTACTTTCGGTGTTTGTCCTTATATCGGAAAACGGGATGTTTAAAATTATTTATTATGATTTAGCGAAGAATTTAGGCTTTTACTAACACGTAAAAAACAAAAATGTGGCGCCAGGTGAACTTTTCGACGTACTGAATGTCAAATGGTCAAAAAACGCCTGGGAATATGAAACATGAGCCCAACACAAGAGTTCACGTTTATACGTTTCGTTATAGTGTGCAATAGTTACCGCAGGGCGTATGGGCACGAGCACGGGCCCGTCGTCGGGCGCCTCGACGGCGTCCAGCAGGCAGTGGTCGCGCTCGGGCGGCTCGAAGCCGCGCCGCCGCCGCACCGCCGGCCCGCGCGCCTCCGCCGCCAGCGCCTCGCGCTTAGCACGGGCACGCTCCTCTTCCTCTCTATACCCAACAATACACATTTATTGGTCTTCAAGATAACCAACCACCACCCGATGGGAAGCAGCCGTGAGGTACAGGTTGGCAAGTACAGTTATGTAAGTACTAGGCTGGTCAAGCTCATCTTAACGCCCTGCTTAAAAAACCCGGGATAGCAAGAAGATTAATTAAATGGGATATCTTACAAATCAAATTAAAAATATCTTCACTGTATGGACCTATTACACATACTTTTGAATGTCGAGAACAATTAACCAAACAAAAGATTACCACTCTATTGTGTTATTGTGCGCGCGAATGCGAATGATTTCAACAAACACTGCCTGTGTGGAAAAGTGTGCAATGATTTTTATTATCTTCATATAAGTTATGATTCATAGTTTCAGTATCAAGAAATGCTTACTTTTTCTTTTGTCTCTTTTCTTCCTCTTCTTTCTCCTTCATTTGCCTCTTAACTTCCATGATAGTCCTAGGGATGGCAAAGATGGACCACCAGATAAACCTTGGTATTTGAAATGGCAATGTGTCCTTGATGCTAGGTTTGGGCAACTGCTCTAGTATCTCCGCAAGACCGGAATCAAAGCCTGATTTCTTTAAATGTTTCTTGCCTCTACTATTCAGAATTTGTTCCTGAAGCAAACAAAACCACTTACAACCACCTGGCCTGACATAAAAACACAAATTATTTGGTGCATCCTTCACATTAAGCATAAAAACATTCTACAATATGCACAATACTTCAGTACAGGTTGTTTACAAAAGCTGTTTTCTGATAATAAGATAATATGTTTTTATGAATAACAATTAATCAAAAGCTCCAACCAAGTGTGTAAACAATTTTTACTTTGCTTATTGCAATATTGGCTACCACATGTGAGCTACTCATGGATAATACACATTGTGTTTACTTTAATGTCAATATTTCCCCACTCTCTCAGTGAAATTCACAGTATGAAATACTTTACATTGACAGAGTATTTTTTGTTAATAGTTGACTACAACAAAAAATATTACTCACCGCTGTAAATCTTTTTTCAGCGTAAGCTGCCCAGCCCACAGCATACTGTCCAAATGTAATGATGATGAACAAGATGATGGATCCTTCAGCAAGACCCATTTTCCTCACATGCCGGTAGTAGTAGACCGCTGATCGCCAGTTAGGTAACCCATTCTTGAGAACTTCATTATACCTTGAAATTAATAATTAATATAAAAATAAGTCGGGTTTTCCTTCCTGACGCTATAACTCCAGAACGCACCAACCTATTTCCACGGTTTTGCATTCGTTGGAAAGGTCTCGGGCTCCGTGAGGTTTATAGCAAAGAAAATTTAGGAAAATTCAACAGAAAAGCGGGAAAATCTTTTTTCACATACAGCTAAGTCCACGCGGACGAAGTCGCGGGCGGCGGCTAGTAATTAATAAAACTATTTCTTCTTTTCAATTTTTGACTGAACAAGAGGCCATCTTAAGTCACACATTTTTTTTAGTTGTGTAACATCCTTGATTATGTAAGATCATTTTCCCACTTTTAAATATAGGAAAAAGGTGATTTAAAATCAAACTTACTTTTCCCTCTTTCCTGGATCTTTGAGAATGTTGTGAACAGACACCAGGTTCCTGAACTGCATGTCAGCATCAGGAGAGTCATTTTTATCTGGGTGAAGCTTCAGAGTAAGCTTCTTGAATGCTGACTTTACTTCTGCTGGGGAGGCATCCTACAGTATCAAACACATTACTATTTAGATTAATTATTTTAATACTAACTCAATCAAACTCAATTTATCATTAAGAGTTGCAATTATTAAAGATAATGTGATGAGATAACATTTGAATTGAAAAATTAGTATTATCAATCATGTTAATCCACCAATATCAAGATTGGTTCTGGAAAACTAGTTCTACTGATTCACGCATAATGAAGCAAGAGGTTATGTAAAATAAATCTTGGTAACAACATAGAAAATTAGAGAAAAGATGAAGTAATCTGGCATTGGTATGGTGGCTACTTGTGCCAATTTCGTTTAAGAAATGTAAATTCTGTACAGGGTACAACAACACGTGCAGGTTGCAAAGACCGGGCTCACCTGCGCGACTCCCAACAATTCATAGAAATTCTGGTTAACTTCTTCCACAACGTCGAAAACTTCCATATCGTCCTCGTCCCATGCCAACGCGCTGCCTAAAAGCGTAACAAATAAAAACAGCGCGAAGCGCATTATTGGAATGTTCAAAAATATACTATTTGAACAACAAAATAATTAAAGAAACATGTTTTCCTATCAACTCGCTTCGTTCTTCGCCTTTTTCACAAAATAGTAAAATAATAGGCATCCAGAGAGAGAAGTGATTTTTTTGAAGTTTTTGACAACTCAGCAGCAGCTGGCTGCTGGCTGTCAGTCTGTGCGTTCCGTAATGCGATTGCAGCGCTGAGAGCGTTGACGGTGATTTGAGCCGTTCCGAATGGTAATATTGTGACAACATCCCCCACAGCGCTGTCAGCGTCAACTATGTAGATTCGTTTTGTATCATTAGAAGGTGCCCATTAAAATGATCAGCTCACGTCCCTCACTGATGATGTACTGCTCGAATCTGTACCGTTACATTACGAGCGAATGCTTCACATGCGAAGGAGCACAACAACGCGTTAACGCGATGAATCGACACTCAAACTTATTGATCTAGTCCCTAGATCATCTTTAATAGGTAAGTGTCTTAATAGGTGATCGCCAATCCATGCGACCAAGATGTTTAAAAATCTATTTGGGCGAACTTAAATAAGGCCTCCTGGTCGATTCCGACCACAGCGGCTAATCTCAAAGAGATTAACCAAGTACGCAGGAGATATTATAGTGCTCAAGTGTGTGCGCAATACACAGGTGCACTCCCTATTCCATCACCTTTCTATGAACCGATGGGACGACAGTTCGACACGACCGGAGAAAGGTGAGGCGCAGGACCGACTTTTTACATGCCCATCCGACAGCATGGATCATCTTACTTTTCGGACACGAGGTGATCGGCCTCCACTGTCCTAGCCAACTCGAAACAACAACACAAACATAACATGTTGTTGGTTCGCGCGGGATTCGAACCCACTGGGCGAACTTATTGTTTCCATAAACCAGTTATGCGTGGAATAGGGAGCAGTGAGATCGTGATCGCGTTCACGATCATTGCGTTTGCGAAGTGACTGTGATGCCACTTTTCGACTCAAAACGGACCGCACCCGAAGTCGTTCAGAAACAAGATCGGATGTGCTCCAAAACGGCTGGCTGTGGCTGACAGTCAGCTGTCAACAAGTTACTGACAGGCTGTCTAACTTGTTTGTTGACACTTCCTTAGTTCCTTCACAGGGGGCTGTTCCAAAACGAGTAAAAGTCACTCTGGGTGGTGCGAAAATCACTCTGACGCGTTCCTAAAGCAACCCGAGTGAAACCGAGAGTAACCGACCGTTTACTCTGACAGTTTCACATGCAATTTGGAACGGGTTGGGTGAGAGTGATTTTCACACTGACAAGTGCGATTTCTACCGACGTCTGGGGCCAGGTAGAATTCACCTGACAGCTGTCAGGTAGAAGTTTTGCTACTTTCCGTGGATAACTTTTGTCAGACAAACTGAACATTAATCGTGAAGTTTCAGTAAATAAATTCAGAAAGTATTTTCGCTTTTTAAATAATTTGAACTTAATCGTTGTTTGGTAAATCTGCCTGAAAATTTGATAGTGACATATTTACCCCAAGCCGTTCAAAAACCATCTTTCGTTAAAAATCACTCGATAGCGTTCGTAAAACCAATCTATCGCTCTGGTCTTTTCTCTTTCTAATTCATGGTTCCGTCTCCTTCTTTTCACCGAGGGTAAAAATCGCTCTACACTACCACGGTAAAGTAATATAACAGTAACATGACTACATACAAGCGGGCGGAACGGGAGTTATACCTACGCGCCCCGGCGCTAGGCTGATCTTAGGCTGATTCAGTCGCGAATGCGCCGCGCGCCGTGCAGTATCGGACGGACAGTTTTGTGTGTTTTGTGCAATTTGGAAACATAATATTGTAAATGTACTATGTCAGAGCAGGGTAAAAGAGTTTATTGTGCTGTGTTTGGTTGTTTAAATTCATCAAGAACGCACCCAGAGATATCATTCTTTAAATTACCTGGAAACTCTGAAAGGTAAGTTTAAAATGTTTCGTTACGTACCTACATAATAGCACGTAATTTGTTTTATTTTTTTAAAGACAGGTATTTCGTTTTTTCCTCCAAGTAATACCTACACCTGGATTATTGAATAAATGAGTAGACAGGCTGAAGGATAGTGACAGACAAGTGAAATAGATGGTTCCGCGGAAGATTAAATAGGCAGGTTAGATAAGTAAGTAGGTAATTCGTGATACTTCACGCTTAAAATTTGCGGGTTTATAGTTTAATTCAACACCGGGTGAATGAATGTCCTTAAGTCGGAGTTTCATTGTGCGCACGATACGTATCAATTGGTAGTGAGATTATGTACCTACCTACATAATATCTACTCTTCGAGTACTTACTTGAAGGATAGTTTTAGCTCACGCAATAGTTTTCTTATATAGCTAGTCCGCCGCAAAATTTGGTTGATTGCAGGTAGGTATCAAGATAAAATAGTCAATATTTAATGTGTCAAAGTTATAACTTCGCTTTTTAAATACAAAATTTTAAACCAACTTAGCGTGCTTTATGGAATATATCCTGTTTCCATTCACATACGAATTTCATTTCTTTAAATACAAATACAATATTTACCATCACAAAAAACAATTTCAAAACAAGAAAGAAACAAGTATCCGGATGTTTTCAAATACTACAGGCGGCAGCCCTATCGCGTGGCGACGGACCGCGCGGCTGTAGGCACTTAACTCAAGGACGGGGCCGAGTCATATTACTTTACCGTGACACTACTCGTTTTGGAACGTACCCCAGATAGCGAAAGTTGTTTGGTGTTCATTCAAGTTTCTTGCTTTCTTCTATCTCATTTTTCTGAAAATTGCCTCGATTTTTTTCATAAACAATGTCAGCAGACAGGAGAAAAGTATCAGCAGAACAACTCAGAATCCTTATTGAAGAGTTGGAGAAAGATCGCACACTGGTCAGTGGCCGCGCTGTACGAAGCGCGTCCACTAAGCTGGACCATCTAACAAAATGGGAAGAGCTAGCCAAAAAGTTAAATACTGTTGAGGATGGTACCTTGAAAAATGTCACGAAGTGGCAACAGGTAAATAATTACAATATCGTCTTCAAATGAAATTAGAAAACCAATATCTGATTGAATTCATCTCATTCCTACAGAACCATTAATATAAAAGCTTCTTTTGTGGTATATATCCTGCTAGAATCACACAAACATGTTTTTTAATCAGTCCCTCAGGGACTGGAAAAGCAACACAAAGAAGAAAGCTGCAAAGTTATCAGAGAGTAACCAGGAACTGACCAGTCTGGAGCTTCGGCTGCTAGCCATTTATGAAGAAGACATCACACAAGCAAAGACTGTTGGAATTGTGAGCCTACACATTTAACTTATTTTTAAGTGGTTAACATAAATTGGTATGCTGTGTCTTCTAGAATAGTTAAATTGATACAAATATCCTATTAATATTATAAATGTTAAAGTTTGTATGTGTGGATGGATGTATGTGCCGTATTGCTCTTTCACGTAAAAACCACTGAATGGATTTAAATGAAATTTTACAATAATATAGTTTATACATCAGAATAGGACATAGGACATGCTAACCAATAATTGTTTTATTGAACTAACTTTTTACTTAGGATATCAGCAGTATCACGGAAATAGATCCTCTGTCTTCTGAAGAGAACAGCTGTGATGATGTGGTGCAGTTTCCAGATACCTTTACCACATACAGTGCACCACACCTCCCGAATGTCACACCACCAAGCGAAACTGAAGATGTTGAATGTAAGTTATTACTACTTACCTTGTTAACTACTAAACAAATATTTTTTAAACAAGCTTTAAAAGTTTTCAGGCAGCTTTTGCACCTAAAAATATATTTCATGCATGATATATTTTAGGATATAATGTCTTCTTTTTACCTTAAAGTAAATGCTTAATCTATATGATGATGATGATCTTTTGCATGAATCCATTTTTGATCTAAAAAAGAATACCAATTATGGGTTATTGTAAAGATTCAATTTGTTTACAGTTAAGGTCAAGAGAAGGAGAGTCCAAGTACTGTCAGACGATGTTATAAGTGAGTCTAAACCATTTATTGATGATTATCTTTGGTGTGTCTATTCTACTTCTACAATTATGAGGTACAATGTTTATTCTGGCTAGCGGGCTTAGGAAGATTTTATTAATAATAAAATTTGTCATTATGCCATACAGCGCCATCTAGCCCCAGACTAAGCAACTGAATGCTTGTGATATGGGATACCAGACATCAGATAAACACACTTAAATATATTTTTTCGAGATACATACTTAATATACATAGGAAACACCCAGACCAGCACAAACACATGTTCATGCATACAAATGTTTGTACTGTGTGGGGATCGAACTTGCGACCACTGGTGTAAGAGCCCACTTCTGAACCCCTACACCAATTTGGTCAACTGTTGAAAAGGTGTTTTTAAAGCTAGGAATAAACTTGATTGTTTTATGTCTCTACTTTCAAGGTTTTGTGTCTACCAACTGTTCAAATTTCAAGTAAAATATGTACATCATATCAACTGAACTTATTTAGAAATTTTAAAGTATGGCTTTCGTAGGGCAACAGAACAACATACTAGCCCGCCTCACGGCTTTGGAGGCGACTCGGCAAGAGTCTCAGAACCGTCAGAACGAGTTGCTGGAGGCGGTCGCGTCCGCCGTGGACCGGCACGCCGCCGCCACCGCGCGCCTGGCCGACCTGCACGCGCGCGCCGTCACCAGGATACTCGACGTGCTGGATAGGAAGCATGAAGACTGCTAATAAGGGTACAATATTAAGTATTTATCTTGTCTTCGTCAAGGACAAGAAAAGGAGGAGAGTCCTTGTGTTGTGACATAAGAGAGTGGAGCAGGGAGCAAACCTGTAAAGGTGAAATGCCTTGACACTTTTGATTGGATTTTGTGTTATTTATGCACCATTTTACAATTTAAATTTGTTTTTGGACACGGCGCAACACTGTCATAGATCGTACAATGACGGCTGGGGTTTAAGTGTGGTGGTGTAAATGTGTGTCTTGATATTTGTACACAATGTGGATACCTTACTTTTTTTTAAACCTTTGAAAGTTAGCATTAGTAACAAACAACACACGATAATACGGTCGTATTCTAATTGAATCGTTGGTGTAGTTATCTTGAAATATAGATCAATCAAGTCGAAAATTCAGTCCTATTTAGGCCTCAAGACATTTGGCTTCATTCAAGAATTCCAAATTTGGAGTAGAGGTAAATCCACATAGTGCTGAAACCAAATGAGCAAACTTGAACAAATCCACACTTTGTGTTAACTGTGCTATCAGGAATTAAATCAATGAATAAGTGGACGCAACTGAAAACGGAAGTTTAGACATCGACATAATTTTATGTTCTGTTCGCCAATGAAGAGTGGTTGTGGCGATAAGGTTAATGTGAGCCACTTTAATAATAGAAATCAAACAGAAAATGAGTTTCATGGCCAAGTAAATGTAATACAATGATTGAAAGATAACATAATTCGAACGGTTAGTTTGACGGTTAATTAGGATAAGATAAGTTAGTACCTAAATAGTATAATGATTCTCACGTACGGCGTACGTAGGTACACCTTTTGAATGGAACATCCCTTAAATATATCATGGTGAAACATTTAGAAAATAAATGAAAGATGTATTGATACGAAATGCTATTGATTCAATAAAACAAAAATGTATTTAAATAACTTGTTTATTTCTGTCCAAAATAAATCAGCCTATTTGCTATTTAGTCAATAGTTTACCCCATTTTCCCACAAAATTAAACCTTACTTAAAGTTTTTACTCAACAATAGCCGAGCCGTACGGTTGTTGTATGAAATAACTAGTTATCTTTTTATAGAATTAATATTATTAAGTAGTATGACATAATTCGATATTCTACAAATAACAGCTGAACTTTGAAGTATTACTACGTCGTAGTCGCGTAGCTGTATGAGAGCAACATTATATTCTGTACAATCCACGTAGCTCGCCGTAGCCTACGCCGTAGCAATCGTAGCCGTAGCGCATAACTAATCAAATTACTACTAGTACAGTGCAGGTACAGAGGTTTGTGTACACTGCAGCTCACGAAGAAGGATTATTGGTTTGGTATTGAACCAAACCAATAATCCTTTGGAAAATACGTTAGTAAGAAATGTTAACAATAAAATAAAATAAAATATCCCTGGACATTATTCCACACGGCGCCATCTAACCCCAAGATGAGCTGATTATAGCCCGTTTTATGGTATACTAGATAATGGATAAACATACTTAAATTCTTTTTCTTTCCTAAATACATACTTAATATACATAGGAAACACCCAGACCAATACAAACAGACATGTTCAGACACACAAATGTTTGTACTGTGCGGGGATCGAAACCGCGACCTTTGGTGTAGTAACCAACTTCACAACAATTACACCAAATCGGTCGTCAATTCGTCGAATTTAATCATGTAAGCTGAGTGTAACTTTTTTTATTATCAGTCATCAACTAGTCCTGCAGTGGAAAGTTTAAGAACGTAGTAATTTATTATCATGTCTCGTCTGAGTTCCCTGCGACTGAATCCTTTGGCAGCGGGACTCGTCCGCATGCGACACGCCTCGCGCCTGGAGCCGGCGCGGCCAAGGCTAACGTTGTCGTTATTGTACAGCCGACCAGCTAATACTCTTATACTGACGCGCGAAGGGTGCAATGTCGTGGATCACTGTACATTGCGTGTAAACGATGTTTAAAGGCTTCTAATCTAGCAACACTTCGCGGACATTGTGTTGCTAGGATAAACACGTGGCATGCTGATGAAACATTAGTAGATACTTGCCCTGGTCCCAGAGTTAGGTTTTACCTTTTATTATGTTAAACAGAAACAGCGAATGTAACTGAAGCACCTAAACCCAGAACGAATATCTGTTCAATAAAAACCATTTCAGCAGATGCGGGAGTCGCGATCCGAGTCTTAACTGGGGCTCGAGACCACTGCGCTAAACGCATCATCAAAGTTCGCAACAAAGGACTCTACGTTTATGGGTATTGCCACGAAGATGTCATGTACTACTGATGTATACGCTAGTATACGTCAACGTTGTTGGTCTAGGTTTGCGACAAATAGGTTCTTATGATAAAAACTCGATAAATATGTTTCTTGCAGTTCTAAATCAACCAGTCACGTGTTTCGGAACATCGCTACGCGAGTATCGTCAGCCAAACCCAGACCTATCTCCCAAAGCTTTATAACGGAGCAAATAGGTCAAGAAACGTCTTTTAGCAGCTGTGAAAATATGCGCTGTAACGGGCCCAATCTTCCGTGTCCGTTTATAAATCTGACATTTAATATTACAAAATATTGATACGCCGATAACTGGCACAAATAGAACGATATACATACATACCTGTATAAATTCTAGGTATCACTTTCTTTCCGGTCCAAAGGTATTGATTGGTAGGTATAAAAATAGAAATAGGACAAGTCAATAAGTAGTGAGGTGAGCGGGGTTCATCATACTTATTAATGATCTCTGCTGAAGTCTCCAGGCTGGACTTTTATTTAATTTGAATTGCTGTTATTTGTAAATTCAAGTAGGTACTTGAATTAAGTTATTCCTTATATATTGTTTGATTTTAGTTGTTTTGTAGACTTGGTAACAAAAATTTTTGTTGTTATGAGTGAGAATACTACTTTTTTTGTGTTCACATACATAAGTAATCAATAATGTAAGCTCTTTTCATTTTGCATGCACGACATACATTTCATACGCATATCCTAATACTCGTACAAACATCCAAATAGAAAACCAGCATACTCGTATTTTCTGTTTACATATTCTCTCATAGAACACAAGGGCGGTTTTCTTAACACCGGCACAAAATACATTCCATTACGACCTTATTTTGTTAGGAAATAAGGAATAAGCCTTACAACGTCGTAGCTTCGGAGAATTGGTGGAGCGTTTCGACAGTCCAGTAAAGTGAGATCTCCTATTATTCGCGGAAATGTTTTCCCAGGCTGTGGCGCGCGGGGCGCGGGGTGTCTCGGGAAAGTGGTCGGTGAATCGGGTCGAGGAGCCAGCTCCGTCAGTTAGTTCCGCGCGTCGCGATGAGATAGATGGCGCGAGATGTGCGTCGCCGGGAGTGAGCCACGCGCGGGCCCGCCGGGTGCAGCTGCAGCGTGCCGCCCGGGGACATGATCTAGCGAGCCGATGACGCGCCGCGAATATCACGACAAAACAATCATGTATTTCGCCGTTATTGCTTTGTCGTGTTTTGGATTATACGTTATCAAACCAGTGCCAGTAAGTTTACTTTTTAATTGGAGAGTCCTTTGCTTGATGACGTCTGTATTCGTCTATGTGTGTGTGTTTTAATTGCTGTATGTGGTAATCTAATTGGTCTATTTGATTAAAGAATATAGATACCTATTAGTATCTATTTATCATGGGAAAAAAGCCTGTGATGCATTTAATATAACGAATACATAAATACTTGCACTTACAACCCCTTATTTTAGCATTTTAATAGAGGGCCGGTCTGTTCTAGAGCAGATATTTGCTTGTCCAAATGAGTAAGATTCACCTGATGAGAAATTCATTGTAAACAAATCTTCAACGTGAAATGTCTATAATTAAATAAATAACAGATGCCGCAGTGTAATAAAAATCAGCGCAATGTTTACATCGTGTTTTTTCATACACACATTCAACTGGATGAGGCTTAGTTCATAATAAAGAAAACTTGGTTTGTAATGGTGCTAGACCCGATAATGTGGTAAAATAGGTAGGCGTAAAGCAAAAAGCCTGCGGCCTGAGCCGTCGCCTCGTTTGACGTAAGTATCGATCAGGCGGAAAGCATGCGCGTTGCATTCGCCGTTTCCCGCGAAATGCGGATCTATTATTATCTTTTCGAATAAATGATGACATGTCGGAACGACTTGCACTTCAATTATACATATAGAATCACAGGTACACCCTCGATAAGCAGTAGGCTATATGCTAAAGGAAGGCCTTTGTTGCCGTTTGCAATACTTTTCATTTTATTTGTTTTGCTGTAGTTCGTTTTCGCTAATCTATACACTGGTCTAGTCTAGAACAAGGACCCTTAAAAACCGAAGTCTCTAAAGTTGTTTAATAGTACATTGTTATCCTAGGGGTGAAAGTAACTTATTTAGTCCCGAGACGGGGTTTGGCGCCCGGAACGAAGTGAGGGCGCCAATAGTTCGAGGGACTAAATAAGTCTTTAACCCGAGGTAAACACTGTGCTTTTCATTACGAATACAAGGAAAGTAAAAATAAAAACATGAATTAGCTAAAGAAAAAATGACAAAAATATATGAAGATCGAATTGCCGCTTTCCCGCCTATTTTGTTTGTTTTTTTTTTCTGTGGCCGGCCCGCTATTCAGCCATCATTTTTTATTTTCATCATTCAAAAAATGCTAAATATTTTGCTCAAAGCTAAGTTATTTTATAGAAATTGTTGAATCTGAATTATAGTGAAGGTATTTAAAAATATATATTCTCTAATCAATACTTATTTAACTTTAAGTATTTCAATTTTACATCGTGGCTGTATAGAAAGTTGGAACATGGTTCAATAGATATGTGAAAAAAAAGTAGTTTTGTTTTTAATAATTTGACAGCTGTCAGTTGAAAGTGATTCTCCCTAGGGATGAAAAGTACTACTTTCAACCCGCTTCTCAGGTCAGTAATGACCTACTTTCAGAGTATGAGTAATGAAAACGCTTTTTCATGTTGAATTATCCTGAGTTAGAGATAAAAAACACTAACTTACGGAACCAACATCATCAAGACGACTTTGGTAGCTTAGTGACGTCTTCATAGCGACATGTAAATGTTGAATTAGGTAGGTATGTACTTGTCGTCGTGTCTGATAAATTATCCTAAGAATTATTTTTGTTAAGAATACGACAATACTTATAAAACACCATTTCAATAAGACCGGCACGTGTGTGCAGCGTTAACGAAGTAGAACGCTTGTACCTTTAAGAACCTGTAAGATATTGCTAGTTACGTAGGTAGGTAGGTATAGTCAATCGCACAACAGGCTTCCCATTTCCGGTCAGTCCTTGCTTTATTGCATAGAAATGTCATTTGGTAAGAGCACGATAAAAAACTGTGGGTAGCCTGATATGCCGTTGCTGTACTTAGTTTGCTGTTTGTTTATTGAGGTGTAATATGTTTAAGTTCCTTTACCTCTATAAACACATAAGTATTCAAAGATAGCCCTTTACGCGCTGAAAAAGTTTAGAGGCAACCCATCTGAAAGTTATACACAATTCAAGGCGACATTTCAAACGCAAAGGCGACGTGTTCACTTTTTATAAAAATGACTGTAACTCCTTGCTAGTCCCCGGAGACAGTTCACATTTTGCGACACTAAATGATGCCTTTTCACCTGCGGCTTTTGTTTGTGTTCGCTGAAAGCAAGACGGCGCTGGCACTCTTTTCATCACTGGAAGTTGTTTCAAGACCACGTTCGACATTTTCACCATAAAAGCTCCCTTTGAAAATAACACTGCCGTGTTGGTATTCAAATCATAGATGTCTATATTTAGAACAAAACCTTTCCAAAAGATGTAAGGTTTCGCTTTTCTACAGAAAGCATGAAAGAAAACGGTTTCACAGCTAGACCTTGGGATTTGAATAGGAAAGGTAATAATTGTATTCTCTTTCATGAAAGGAGTTCCTAGTAATTATATTTACTGTTGAAAACAAGTACAACTACTATACTATATTTAGTTTAAAAAGGACTGATTCTTGTCGTCCATATTTCCGAAAATATTTTTTGTTAACTCTGCCTAGTTTATATATATTTGATGTTTGTATTTTTGTTCATAAACACATGTATTTGTTAAAAAAAAACTGGGAAACTAGTAATAGAAATTACCGCTCTGGCTACAAGAATAAACTGTTTAAGCCCCCCGCAAAGTTACATTTGGTAGCCAGTAACACCTACATGATGTGCATTGGAATCTATAACCAATTGCCAGACGATTTTAAAGTACTCAAGTTCGCAAAATTTAGGCTGTCTGTGAAGGCTTGGCTAGTCGACAAATGTTTTTATAGCGTTCAAGAGTTCTTAGGGTATAAATATTGAAATTGTGTTATTTAGTTCGATTTAAGTATTACTCTTATGTGTTTCGTGCATATACCTGTAAGGGTAGAAATAAGTGAAACTTAAGTTATGTATCGATGTAATGTGCTTAACTAGCTATAAGACCAGCTACTGACTGTACCTTATTTCATGCATAGATAAATAAATAAATAAATAAACAAGACTGCTGTTCACTAGCAATCGCTATAAATAACATAGGTACTTCCCTTAATCGTTATGATTGAATATTCTTCGTTGATTTTTTTGAACAACTAGGGTATGTATGTGTATGGCCGAGCTTGATTCATGAAGTAATACGTACAAATAGCAGAGTTGATGCCGATGAGGCATTCTCTACCAGTCAACCATGAAGCAGAAATGATATACCTTATGCTGGTGCGAATATAATATAAATGTTCGTCTCATGATTGTTTATTCTGGGTTGGAATCGAGCCCACTAAGGCCACGACACCCTTTGTGTAGTTCCATGAAAAATGGTTGTGGTTGAAAGAGGTTGAATAAAGTCTTTTACCCATAATTTGTGTGTAAATGAAACTCTTACGTTTTTCACAGTGTGAAGGCACCGAGAATCCATGTCCCGACGGGCGCCTGTGCCCATCTCACTGGTCGTGCTGCGAGCAGGGCTGCTGCGCGCCCGTCACGGCCACCTCGCGCCGCGACGACGAGCCCTTCAAGGAGCCGGGCTACGTGACCCCGTGGTACGCGCAATGGTCAGTATCGTCTGCTATCAGTGCAGGATTAGCAAGAGCAGCAAGAGTTGCAGTAGTAAGCCCCTCTAAGCAGGCTCCCCATCCCTACGTCTAACTACGTCCTCCGCGTTGGCGTAATCTAGCACTGCCTGCTACTGTTACATGTCATAATGAACGGTCAACGTCATAACAGGCCACCCATTTTCGGTCAGTCCTTGCTCTAATGTAAAGAAAAACCGGAAGCCACTTAAATAAGGTAGATGACTATGGGTGATTTTGCATGTTTTTTTTATGTTCCTCAAAAATAATAATTGATTTCAAATGTTATTGTGAAACCACAATCGAAATTCGTTTCAAAATGAGGCCTGCAAACTCATTCAAGTCCATTTCAAGTGCTACATTTTTGTAAAACAATATCACTATTTTGTAACCCATACTATTAATGTGCGTGTGCATTGGGTGAGCACCCTCTAAAAATGAATAAAAATGTTCTCACCATTTAGTTGAAGGTCTAAAACAATTGTAAATGTAATCTTGCAATTTGTAAAACGATGGAACCAAAGGTATTCAATGAAATGTGTGCTCACCCAGTTCTTACAAAGGGGCAGCCGTATCTCCGTATGTAATGACTACATATACCAATAGTGTACTAAATTTTAGTAAAAACCTATTCTAACTAGGGTTTTAAAATTCAGTTTCACAAGATCCGTAATAAAAAAAATACAAATGATTTCTTGTGCTCACCCAATCCTCACATTATTAAAAGGGCTGATATTTTAGCGAACTAGCAATTAAATGGCATTCATAATTTGTACTGTTTTAGTTGTATTGTCACTTTTTTTGTAACGTATGAACACCCTACCCTACCCTACTCCCCACCCTACTCTATAGAATTCCGTACAAACAATGAATTGCGTATATCTCCTGAAGTAAATAAAAATATCAACAACGTATAGACATGAGCATGTTGTATTTTTTTTGACTAAATCTTGACGTTTTTCACTTTACGACAATAAGAGAATTGGGTGAGCAGTTTAAAAATATATATACTCAAGAACGCGCAGTGATAGTGGTTTATTTTATGTTTTACAAAATCATGTTCATAGTCAACTAAAACAGTGCTAATTATGAATGCCATTAATTGCTAGTTCGCTAAAATATCAGGCCTTTTAATAATGTGAGGATTGGGTGAGCACAAGAAATCATTTGTATTTTTTTTATTACGGATCTTGTGAAACTGAATTTTAAAACCCTAGTTAGAATAGGTTTTTACTAAAATTTAGTACACTATTGGTATATGTAGTCATTACATACGGAGATACGGCTGCCCCTTTGTAAGAACTGGGTGAGCACACATTTCATTGAATACCTTTGGTTCCATCGTTTTACAAATTGCAAGATTACATTTACAATTGTTTTAGACCTTCAACTAAATGTTGAGAACATTTTTATTCATTTTTAGAGGGTGCTCACCCAATGCACACGCACATATACTATTATGAAGCAATTATATTAAGAGACCATTTTCATAAGCGCAATATTTATTATAGCTGTCGGACAAAGTTATTACGCGCTTTTTACAAAAACAATAAACGTGACGTCACGTTCCGTGACACGTTTGTATGGAGCGTTTTTGGGCAAGTCCAAAAATATGCTTTTCAAATTGTGATATCTCTGGTAGTATTGATCCAGAGGAAGTGATTCTTCGAGGATTGTTTACATAAATAAACGTAAGGTCTTTCGATGATGAACAAAAAAAAATTACAGTCATCTAGCCTATTAACCTACTCGACTTTCCGACCTCTGCTATATGTGATTTATTTAACGATATATTTTTTTGGATCTAAGCTAGATTGATGCATGTGGGTTGATTTGTAGTGTAGTACAATATAAATAATGTGAGGTGGTCGTAAAAGAAATAATTTAGTTAGCAACCTCACCGTGCCGCCATCCGGCTACTTTACGGCCATGGCGCTCGGCACGAACCTAATAAAAATGCCGAGAGACAAAATAATTCATGTAGTGTCTGCTAATAATATTGGTTGCGGGTTCGCCTTCGTTTGTCCATAAACATCGAAAAACTACTACCTACCTATATGTTCACACCAATACACCACTATTGGTTGGAACACCTGGTAGACCCAATGATATTATAATAAACGAAATAGATAGGTTATGTCAGTACTGATGCGAAGTCAAAAATTGTCCACGGCGTACGGCGTAGTTAATTGTTAATTGAAACACTATCAATGCTTTCGCGAGACTGAACTCGGGTGTGCTAATTAGTGCAGTTTTCGGGTGCCACTTTTTTAGCACAAGTATTAAGTACTTCTTTTTTATTGTAATAATATCATTGCCTAGACCCGTGTTTATTTACCTCTTTTCATAAAAAATTAAACAACCCTATAGCATCACGTTGACTTTTGTAACGTTTTGTCTCTTTCAGCCTTGTTGCTTCGCTAAATCGATGCTGCAGCGTTGCATTAGTTTTTATGAATAAGCGGATTAAAGTTTCAAGTATTCTAATATTAGACCAGCAACCTTTGTAGGTACTTTGAGGGTTGGCTGAATGTGACCGGCGTTCCTATGTACACATCAGTTTATAAATTACCTGCCATTGTAAACATAACTTGCGACATTTATAAGGACAAAATGAACAATCCTAATTTGTTTGCAAATCGACTTTGAGAAGGGTTTGTGTATTGTGGGTAGGCTCGATGACGAGGGTAGGCCGGCGGGCTATGGGCCGTGAAAGCGCGGGGTCCATGCCGCGGCCGACCTGGGTAATGGGCCCTGCATGATAAGCGCGGCCGGGATTTTATTCGCTTCCAATTGTATGTTCTGCTTGTTTTTTTACGACAGTGGGTCGGTTGCCGCTAAGAGTTACTTGGGATTAGATAAGATATACTTAATTATTACAGAGATTGAACACGTAAAAGCAATTAAACAGGGCTAAATAGAAAGTTACATTTAGATGATCTTTCGTCTAGGGTGGAAACCGAGCAACCGTAGAGTATTACAAAATACATAAAACCTGGGGGGCTAAAACAGCAACATTTTAGATGATTCATATTATGAATCATCTAACTGACGTTTCATCTAGACCGCGGTCCGTTTCGAGTCAAAAGTGAGTAACAGCGCGCTCACACGCGTCCCGAATTGATAAATTGTATGAACGTGAGCGACGTCAGCGCGCTATTACTCACTTTTGACTCGAAACGGACCGCGGCCTAGATGAAACGTCAGTTAGATGTTTTCATAATATGAATCATCTAAATGTTGCCGTTTTAGCCCCCCTGTTTTTTTAATGTTTTCTACCTTTCAGAAATAAAAATAAACTGCGTTTATACGCCGCACTATAGTTCGCACGGCGAATGATGATCCTATGACGTTTCAACTGACAGTTGTAATAGTAATGTTTTCTAATATTTACGCGAACACAATACATCGAAATAAAACAACTTTACTTTTCTTGTTAAAACCGACCAAACTAGTAAGATTTTGAAGCAGACCACCGAGCTTCTTAAGAAACACAGTGAAAAGTTAAATCTAGACGTGTCGTATCTTATACCATCGTGTGCCAAGCCTCCAAAGCTGTATGGGTTACCGAAGATACACAAACCACTTGCTCCCCTTCGGCCAATAGTAAGCCAAATCGACTCACCTACTTATCGTTTGGCTAAGCACTTGGCGAAGGTACTCTCACCTTTTGGAGAAGAAGTGACCCCGAAGAAGAAGCTAGGCTTTACGAGCTGTACAGGGTGGCTCGGGGCACCCTAAAACATGAGATCGGCCAGGCCAAAGACCGTGCTCGGGCGGAGATGCTCGAAGGTCTCAACCGAGATCCGTGGGGGAGGCCATACAAGATGGCGCGCGCCAAATTGCGCCCCATCGGCCCCCCACTGACCGAGACCCTAGAGCCGGTCTTCCTGGACCAGGTGGTCCGGGCTTTATTCCCGGCTCGCCGGGAGGAATTCTGCCCTCCGGCCATGCCTCCACTATCCGGAGCTCCAGACCCAGTGCCTGAAGAGATTCCCCCCGTCTCGACGGAGGAATTTGGGGCCGTCGTATTCCGTTTACGGGGTAAAAAGACGGCCCCAGGGCCTGACGGCCTTCCGGCCAAAGTCATCTCCTTGGCGGCGGGCCCGATGGAGGAAAATTTTAGGGACCTATTTGACCGGGCCTTCCGGGAGAAGAGGTTCCCTAAAGTTTGGAAGGTGGGTCTACTCTGCCTTCTCCAAAAGGCAGGGCGGCCAGAAGACTCGCCTTCGGCATACAGGCCAATAATTTTGCTCGATGAGGTTGGTAAGATGTTCGAGAAGATCATTTCATACCCCCTCATCGAGCACCTCCGGGAGACGGGCCCGGACCTGGCGGGCGCCCAATACGGGTTTCGAGCAGGGCGTTCTACCGTCGACGCCCTGACACGTCTGCGGGATCTTACAAAGGAGGCCGAAGAGTGTGGGGAGGGAGTAATGGCAGTGTCATTTGACATCAAGAATGCATTCAACTCCCTCCCTCACGCGACCATCATTGAGGCCCTTGGGTATTTCCGGTTCCCCCCATATCTTCGGGGGATCATAGCGGACTATCTCAGGGGCCGAGAAATAGTCTTTTCAGACGGTGATGGCGTAGTTCACCGGTATGCGGCTGAGTCCGGTGTTCCACAGGGGTCGGTGCTGGGGCCACTCCTGTGGAACATTGCCTTTGATTGGCTCCTCCGCGGGTCCCTTCTCCCGGGCACGAGCGTGTTATGTTACGCCGATGACAAGCTCCTTACTGCCCGGGGGAAAACGTTTGGGGAAGCGGCCATGAAGGCCTCCGCGGGGGGCGACCTGGTGGCTAGGCGTATCGGCCTCCTAGGCCTGACAGTGGCCCTCGAAAAAACAGAGGCTATCTGGTTTCGGGGACCACGGCAGCTACGGGCGCCGCCCGATGCACACATCATGCTCGGGGGCGTCCGGACGGCAGTAGGGGCTGAGATGAAATATCTCGGCCTAATATTAGATCCTGGGTGGCACTTTACTGCGCACTTCCGCGCACTGTCACCCAGGCTAATGAAGGCGGCTGATAGCCTGAGATGGCTTATGCCCAATTTAGGCGGGCCCGACTCCAAATGCCGGAAACTTTATTCCGGCATTCTGAAAAGCATGGCGCTTTATGGTGCACCCATTTGGGCGGCGGCTCTCTCAAGAAGAGAAAACGTCCGTCTCCTACGAGCGCCCCAACGGGCAATTGCGCAGCGGGCCGTGAGAGCCTACCGTACAGTGAGCTTCTCCGCGGCCTGCGCGCTCGCGGGATCCCCTCCGTGGATTAGAGGCGGACGTATTGGCGATCGTCTATCGGTGGACGGCCGCCAAGAAGGCTGCGGGCGAGCCATACTGTCTCGATGAACGGGAGGCCGTCCGTAGGGAGGCCAGCGAGGGTTTGGTCCGCCTTTGGGCGGCAGACCTCCGGGGCGCGGAGCATGGCCTCCGCGTAACAGAGGCGATAGCCCCGGTCCTTGACCGTTGGCTAACGAGGACACATGGCTCCCTCTCATTCCGGATGGTGCAAATTATGACGGGGCACGGTTGTTTCGCCTCCTATTTGCACCGCATCCAGAGAGAGGGAGCGCCAAACTGTTTTGAGTGTGGTGCTGCGGACGATACGGCCCACCACACCTTAGCGGTGTGTCAGAGGTGGGCCACGCAGCGGAGCGAACTTGTTTCGATAGTGGGACAAGATCTGTGCCTTCCAAGCGTCATCCTAGCCATGTTGGCGGATGGAGACGCCTGGAAGGCGGTCGCTACCTTTTGCGAAGAGGTGGTGGCCGAAAAGGAGGCCGCGGAGCGCACACGGGAACAAGATCCCGCTGCCAACGCGCTCCGCAGGGCGAGGAGAGGACGGAGACGACGAACAATCGCTGGTCGTCTCCAACCTCTCCGTGGAGGAGGCCAGCTGGCGCGTGGTACGGGGGTACCTGCGGCAGTATTGCACCGGCCACCTCCACTGCCTGGTAGGGACGGCTCGACGCCCTCGGCTGTCCCTACTGGCCCCTCCCCAAGAGGGGGGGGGCGCTTCCTGTCCGCCGTGTAGGCGGGCTCCGTCCGGGGGATTGCGTAGAGGGCTTCGTGCCAGTCACCGCAGTTCCCCCAACATGGACGATGAGAGGGAGTCCCGGAGTTTTTAGTGGGTATGCCACTGGGTGCCACCTGCCCAGTGGTGAGTCCCACATAACCTGTCCGCCCCCCGGTGGACAGGTATGCGTAATGTCATTTCCTACGGGTCAAAAAAAAAAAAAAGGTACTCGCCTTTGCGAGGACAGACTACATCTCATGTGAAGGATTCCTACCAGTTCATTGGTGAGTTACAACAACTACAACTTTCTGATGATGAGACAATGGTTAGCTTTGATATTCAGTCCTTGTTTACATGTTTACCAGTAGAGGATTGCATAGAAATTACTAGGAAAAGGTTAGTGGACTGTGATATGCCCGTTGAATATGCAGAGTTACTTAACCTGTGTCTTAGGGCAGGTTATTTGTACAGGAATGATAAATTCTACGTACAGCTTGATGGTGTAGCGATGGGATCTCCCGTGTCCCCTGTGGTAGCTGACATCTTCATGGAGGATTTCGAGGAAAAAGCTTTAGCTTCAGCACCTGTCGTTCCACGGTTTTACAAGCGGTATGTGGATGATACTTTCACAATTTTACCATTCAACAAAGTATCAGCATTTTTAGACCATCTTAACTCTATACACCCTAGGATAACATTTACTATGGAATTGGAGGCTGACAGTAAACTACCTTTCTTAGATGTGTTAGTTATTAGGAATCCTGATCATAGTTTGGGCCATACTGTGTATCGGAAGTCTACCCATACTGATAGGTACTTAAACGGTGATTCTCACCACCATCCTTCGCAGTTAGCTACTGTTGGTAAAACTTTGTTACAGAGAGCGGAACGGATCTGTGATGATGACCACCTGCATGCTGAAGTCCAGCATGTCAAGCGTGTGCTGGGTGAAAACAAGCTCAAAGCACCGCGACGTCGCAGAAACCGAGTGAAACCAGCCACAGTTGAGCGTCAGCCTGCTGTATTGCCATATTTGAAGGGTGTCACTGACAAGATTGGGAACATCTTGTTTAAATATATTCATATTTTCTTTTTAATAACCGTCTTGCACCACCGCATCTTCTTCCCTTTCCAGTTTCTCTACCTGAAGGTTGTCTGGAAGAGATCGCTCTTAGCGATAAGACCGCCTGTATTGTACATGCTAAATATCTTTAAGTATCGTTATGTAACTTGTTTTCTTTGTGCAATAAGGTATATCTTATCTTATCTTATCTTATCTTAACATCTTGAAGCGTGCTTCTATTAAAACTTATTTTAAGCCGCCGAAGAAGATTAATCAATTTTTAAGACCTGTTAAGTGTAATATTCCTCTTCAAACAGCGGGTGTATACAAGCTTGATTGTGACTGTGGGCTCTCGTATATAGGTCAAACCAAAAGAAGCATAGGGACGCGTATCAAAGAACACATAGGTGATATTAAGAATAGGAGATCTACAAAATCAGCAGTTTGTGAACATGCCCTTGATAAGCCCAACCATTTCATACGTTTTGATAAACCGCAGGTCCTTGCTAGGGTCCGCCGGTGGAGTCACTCACGGTGGTACTCGGGGACCTCCAGTAACGCGCAGAAGATGGCCTCCGCGGAGTTTAGTGGGTATTCCTTCCTATTGGGGTGGGTGAGTCCCACACTCCCCCGCTCTTCTACCCTGGGAGCGGGACAGTGCGTAAATGCATTCTCCGCGTCAAAAAAAAAAAAAAAAAAAAAAAAAAAAAAAAAAAAAAAAAAAAAAAAAAAAGGTCCTTGCTAGGGAGAATCGTTACTTACTAAGGATGCTGCGAGAGGCTATTGAAATTAAAAAACATCCGAATTTCAATCGTGAGGATGGTTGGAATTTACCACCAGCTTGGGAGCCTGTTATACGCTTGATCAATCCCAGAGGGCAGCACAATACTGTGAGGTCTCAGGATACGGTTAGTTCGTACTGCGTGGATAGGAACATTTCCAATAATGTTAGTGGAAATGACGGTAGTTAAGTGAGGGTTGCTAAAAATTTTGTACTGTTTTGTGACATAGAACATCTTTGTCATCCCGTGATCACGACTGCTGTAAAGGAGTCGAAACGTCGGGTTAGAAAATGAAAGAAAATATAACACCGCGAGTAGAATCCGTAAAGTTGTTTTATTTCGAAAAATATATATGTCACTGTAGCACTCTTCTGTTTCAAATACTTGACTATCAAAATAAATAAACGGCCTATATACGTTGCACTGCTGGGCACAGGCCTCACCTCAACTATGAGGTGGAACAAGCCATATTCCAACACGCGAGGTCAGTGCGGATTGTTGGAGAGGTGTAAGGTTAGTGAGTGACATTTTTGCCTCTGACTAGGCTTGACGAGGTTCTAGGGTTGACGTCGACTATCAAGAAAAAATACTTTAATGACGTGATTTTTTCTTAAGGTGTAATTTTTGCTCATAACATAAACTGCCTAGGTATATACGTCCCACTGCCATTAGGTGGATTGCGCCATACTCCAACACGCGGGCTCAGTGCGAATTGTTGGAGGGGTGTAAGGCTAGTGAGCAATCTTATTATCAGATGTTATCAAGTCGCCCTGAGGCCGACTAGGCTTACGACTGAATTTTCGCTTATACTTATGTGTTATTCCTATGGTGCAGGCACAACGTGGAAGTCGTCAGACAACTGCACGACGTACTCGTGCGACAGGTCCGGCTCGGAGCTGCTGGTGACGTCGGCGCGCGAGACCTGCCCCGACGTGTCCGCGTGCGCCGCCGAGGACCTGCGCAATGGAACCTGCTGCCAGACCTGCCTCCAGCGGCCGCAGGACCTGAGTGAGTACATACAACTGCACGACGTGCGACAGGGCCGGCTCGGAGCTGCTGGTGACGTCGGCGCGCGAGACCTGCCCCGACGTGTCCGCGTGCGCTGTGCAGGACCTGCGCAATGGAACCTGCTGCCAGACCTGCCACCCACGCCCGCAGGACTTGAGTGAGTACAGACAACTGCACGACAGGGCCGGCTCGGAGCTGCTGGTGACGTCGGCGCGCGAGACCTGCCCCGACGTGTCCGCGTGCGCTGTGCAGGACCTGCGCAATGGAACCTGCTGCCAGACCTGCCACCAGCGGCCGCAGGACCTGAGTGAGTACAGACAACTGCACGACAGGGCCGGCTCGGAGCTGCTGGTGACGTCGGCGCGCGAGACCTGCCCCGACGTGTCCGCGTGCGCTGTGCAGGACCTGCGCAATGGAACCTGCTGCCGGACCTGCCACGAACGCCCGCAGGACTTGAGTGAGTACTTACCTACGTGGACTCATTATGGCAATTACAGGTTACATATTGATGGCGTTATGCGTTGGTGGTTGATTTTTGTACCTGCAGACAAGAAATATGGTTAAATTAACTAAAAGTTTAGTAATACAAATAATTGAGGTTTGTCTGATCATTTTGTAGCTATATAAATCCGCCTGTATTGTACTTACACATTCGTACGTTTTAGTGTCTAAGTATGTACGAGCTGCAGGCTTGCACAACTTAGTTGTTGATAGATTGAGGTAAAGAAGATGATCTTGATAATAAAAGTAATGTATTCTTGGTACATAATTACAATGATAAGTACACGGTATGGCTGCTAAGTGAGAACTGATTCGCTTTGCTTAGTAAGGTGCATGATATTCAAATAATATTAGGTAAGTAGAGTTAAGCTGACGCAGGACAATGTACGTTTGCTAAACCGTACAAAGTACTTGCTGTAATGTGCTGTTTTGTGCAAAAAAAAGATTTGTTTATATTGCTCACCCAAAATTTTGGGTGAGCAATATAAACATCTGTCTTTGCCGTTGCCGTTGTTTTTGTAGCTACAAAAACAGGCATTTAATGTTAAATAAAGATAACTAACTGATGTTTGTGTCTGACCCCGCAGAGACGTGTGTGCCGACGCCTCTGAGTGGTCCGGCGTCGCTGGGCGCGGTGCGCGCGCGGCTCGGCCGGCACGGCGCCTGCCACAACGACCGGCCTCTGACCGGCTTCTACGAGTGCCAGGGCACCTGCGACTCCGGCACGCTCTACAACAACGGTAAATACACACACAGGCACTCCTTGAGATTCCGGTTGGCTCCAATACTCATTCCGGTCGTATCTTTAAAATTCAGTTTCTTTAGTTAGCTAGAGAGCTGGAATTTTCACAAACAATGTATTGCAGTTGCCGCTATAATAACAAATACTAAAAAATAAAATTAAAATATTTAAGGCGCGTTTTTTTTCGTATTTTTTTTCAAGAGCGGCAACAGGTAGGCGCTTTAAATTTTCACAAAATATGTAGTTGCATACTACCTGTCAATAAATGAATTAAGTAAATATCAAAATATCATAATAGCTCGCTAATAGCTAGCCAATACAAAAAAAGAATATTTTAAGCAATTTGTTACTCGTTGATGTTACTAAACCCTTCGTGCGCGAGTCCGACTCGCACGCATTATATTATATTATTATTATAATCAGCCTGCGCTATCCCACTGCTGGGCAAAGGCCTCCCTACCCCTCTTCCACTGAGTGCGGTCTAGAGCCATGCCATGCCAGCCATGCAATTGCGAGTCTAACTCGTCCCGCCATCAGTCAGCATTTTGGTCAGCCGCGAGGACGTTTTTTGCCTTGAGGCACCTACTCGCACTTGACTAGTTTTTTTAGTTAACGGAATGATGTCCTTCGGTCCGAATTGGCTTTTAGCTCAGACAGCTTTCAGGCACTCACTGCGAAGGATTCTGAGGCTTATCTGCTTAGTAGGACGGGTCGTACCGGGAAACGATGCCGCGTCGTAGCACGATGCGACGTCGTGTCGTCTAGTTGCGTTCTAGTCCTGAGGGTCACAGCACACATGCTACTTTTAACATCTGCGACCGGCGACTTAACTGCGGCGCCTAAACGTTCCACACCGCACTTAAAACCACCGAACGCGGTGATTTAGTCGCTTTTCAATGCCTCTAATGTGGCCTTACCCTGGGTGTTCCGAGTTAAGGGTAATTAGGTCATTTACAAAGATTAATTGCACCGTTTTTTTTTACTATAACTAACTGTTTCCTACTACCTAAAATAAAGGAGAACAACCACGTCTCGAACAAAATATACCCAAAAATGAAAGTGCCGACCAGACAAAAATAATACTGGATTCTTTTTGGAAATGTCGCCTCGAAGATTTCTTACTAGGACAGCAACCGTCTACAATTAACCCTTAGATTGCTATTTCAGTTTGAAATTACAAAAACAACATTATTTCCTGAATAAATAGATGAATGGATTTCAGCTTGTGAGGTGTCGTTAGATTTGTCTTTACTGTGAGAGTAACACTGGGTATATCAAAATAAAAAAAAAACAAAATGGTGGCTTTTTGACTAGAAATTCAATGTTTTCACGCTCTGCAGCCTGAACGACTAGGCGGATTTTGGCTAGAGGGGTGTTGTTAGACACGTATTTACTGTGGGAGTAACATCAGGTATGTAAAAATAAAACTTTTTTACAATTTTTTTATTTACATTTTTCCTAATTTGATTACCCAGTGTTACTCTAACAGTAAATCAAAATCAGACGACACCTCTCCAGCTGAAATCCGCCAAGGCGTTCAGGCTGCAGAGCATGAAAACATTGAATTTAGCGCCAAAAATCTATTTATTTATTTATTTATTTATTTATTTGTTTGTACACAAAAAGACAATTTACAATAGATATTCTATAGGACAGCAAAAGTACAGGTGAGCTTATCTCTAAAAAGAGATTTCTTCCAGCAGACCAAGGTGACAGGAAAAGCGTAACGAGTGACAGTCTGAGACAGCTGCGTACAAAACGAAAAGTTAAATTAACTAAAACACATAAGAAATAACTTATATAAATATAAATCTATGTATATAATAATTTAACAATAAAATACATACTTTAATACCTACAATAAGAATATAATACATACAAATACAATACAATCCGCCAAATCCGCCATTTTCTTTTGATATACCCAGTGTTACTCTCCCAGTAAAGACGAATCTAACGACACCTCACAAGTTGAAATCTGTTCATCCATTAACCTTAGGAAACAATAATATTTTTTTAATTTCAAACTCAAGTAGCAGTCTAAGGGTTAATTGTAGACGGTTCTTGTGCTATAAAGAAACTTTCAGGGGGTCATTTTCAATAGGATACCAGTATTATTTTTGTCTGGTCGGCACTTTCATTTCTGGGTACGAAATGGTTGTTCTCCTTTTCTTGACAAATTTGTTGAATGCCGCTAGGTGGCGCTTGCCATGCCTTTCGGCTAGGTGGCGCTGTATGTCATTATACAATAGGTACTTTTGGCTTGGTATTTTGCAAATAAAACTATAACAAAAATAATTGATTTGTGAAATACCTTATTCGAAATTAGGAAATGAGGCATACATGTCGCCTGGTGGAGATCGCCTCTACGTAGCAGGTCCGCGCTTTATATTTGTTTCGCTGCGATAACTCCTAGATGTCGCTTACAGCGCACGCTTATTTCTAGCCGACGCTATTAAGATTTTTCTCCGTGGAATGACCCTCCCCGTTGTACTTAGTTGCGGTATCGCTTCTCGGCCTTTTGGCTAAGATCAAAGTGTAGTATCTGTTCTTTTCAGCTTAATATCTGAAAGTTCCCTCACAGAGGGACCAGTATATTAAACTGATTTTTGTAAAGCGGTGGGATGTTCGGGGCTCGCTCCACTCCCGCCACGGGTCGGCCCGGCATTGCAGTGCCGCCGGGATCGGCCCTCCTAAACCCTATAAACTCTACTTATTAAACAAAGTAACAATTTAATCCGATCTATGTCCCTTTGTTTGCTTAAATCTTCTGTAGTTGTTCGTTATTATTTTTTACGTTCCAGCATTATCATGTCAATCAATTTGCAAAATTTCATTGCAATTTCTTTAGTGGCGTGGCTGGAAAGTATGACACGCAAAAACTGTTCGGACTTTAAATATAAACAATTCGTCCGTATCCCATCTAAATAGGTGTTTGTGAAATGGTTCAATAATGGGGGTAATAAGAAAAAAATAACACGTAACACTAAAAAGTTTTTGTCATTTATGAAAAATAAAATTATACGTATTGTTTAATTTAATTTATATCTTAGTGTGATCAGTTGCTTATAATTATTCATAGTTGACTGTGAATATAAAGTAAAGCAATCCTATACTTTTGCTATATACAAATAATAGGTATTTATATGACCGGTATATGAAGTGAAATTATAATTTTTTATAAGTACCTCTTTTCATTTTCAAGTTGGTAAGTACTACTAAAACAGGATGATTTTGCAATGGGTTGCCAAATTTTGCAGTTTACCCTTATAAATGTACAAGTTGGTAAGTACTTATACAGGGTGACTGCTTGGATGGAGTTGCCAAATTTTTAGAAGCGACTTTGTAACAGTAACTAAATCCTTTTTTCGTGAAGAACATAATTATGTTACGAGCTACGTCGCACATTCAGCAGCCGTCAGCAGCGGCCTTGGTCCCTCAACGTGCTGCGTCGGCACTCTTGATTATGTCAATTTAGATGAAGGACAAACATTCTATAGAGTTAGAGACCGAATATTACGTACTTATTGTAAATTGTTTATTTGTGCAATAATCATCATCTGCGTCATTTATTAAAAAAAAAATGTGTACTACATCACTGAAATTTTAATCAATAATATGAATATTAAATTTATTTTATTTCGTTATTATTATTTTCTAGTATTATTGTAATCTAGTTTTGACCAGTTTGACATTGTTTCCATAGTATTTTTTATTTTAAGTTGTATTTATTGTGACATTATTTTATTATGATTGTTTTGAATTTTTTGACGAACTCAATATTATTGACTTTTAAGGACATCAATGTACTTTATAATGTTATTCTAGAAGTAGATTGTTCGTTTAAAGGTTTGAAAATGCCAACCACTCAGACAGCGACAGTACCCCACTCCCCCTACCGAAGTAGGGGGCGAACGATCATCGAAGGCTAACAGTGAACCACTGCTGCCCGCCTCACGCTCAGGGCACCGCGCCACGCCTCATCAACGTGGTTGGTAGGACCTCACGTAGTGTGAAAGTCTAGCGAAGAGCTTACTATAGAAATGATCCTATGAAGTAAGGTCTTGCCGTAACCCAACTAAGCGCGGAGGGTCATTCAACGGAGAAAAATCTTAATACCGTGATTCAGAAGTAGCCAAAGTAGTGACATCTTTCGTTGGCGGCGTGAAGTTTTATCTACTATGGTATGCGCGTGCGCTGCATTATCGAACGTGGTATTTTATCTTAAGCAAGTTGCCTTTTACGTTTTGATCTTAATATCGAGACTAGGCCTCGTTAGTCACATGAGTCCGAGTCCTTTGAGTCTTCTGAGCTGAGACTGAGTCTTGAACTTGACTTAGTGTATTAAATATATTATTACATACTATGTGATAGGGGATTTTATATCGCCATCGACATTAATTTTTTAAATGAAACTAAATCAGCATCACACGATAAAAAAATGAGTCAAATAAATTTCATTGAAGGCAAAAGATAGTCTAATCTACAGTATCCACCTGAAGACTGACGATTTACTGAATCGAAATGCGAGTTCACACGTCTAATTAAAATAATTAACCCAAACCATTGCTATTTTATTGCTAAACTTTACAGCCATGTATGACTCAGTCATGAGTTCTTTAAAAATACTCAGTCTTTTGAGTTCTTTTTGTCAGGAATCAATTCCTGAAAAGGAAAACGAATAAAAAAATTAAGGACTTCAGCTCTAAGTTTTATTTATGGGGCTCAAGTCTTTAAAAAGAGCTCAAGTTCCATTAAATAAGACTCCAAGACTCAAGTATTTTACAACACCAACTTGTGCCTTTACAATCACTCACATTTTCAGTAGATTACTAGCATACATACTCCAGGACAGTTTTTTTAGAATAGAAGCAAATTCCCAGATGCACAATAATGCTCAAAAAAACACAAACTATCCCAGAATGAACACAATACCCGCACTTCATGCAGGCGCGGATCCAGCCCTCAAAAAAGGTTGTGGGCACAGCCACCAAAAATTATCAAAGTGAGAGTTGAATGGAGTACTAACTCACTCACAGGGGCAGATCCAGCTTTGGCGCCAGGAGGGGGTAACAAGGTCGTTGTCAAGTCAAGAACTTGTTATTTAATTTTGATATTATAGATACAAGTAAAAAGTAGGTATTTTATTTATGTACGTAGGTACTTTACTTGAAAAAAAAAGGAAAGTGATTTCGACAGTGGCGACAATAGACCACATGTGGACGTTGGCGACATCAAGTTCGCGAGGCCTCTTTTACTTCTCAGTAAAAAACGTTAAATTAGGTGGGCCAGGCAGAACCTAGCAACAACGCTCCCTTAAGATAACTGAACTCGAGCGAAGCGAGCGCTTTTTTTTTCGATTGTAAATCGACTAGATTATTTTATAGTGAGAGACACTTGAAAGAAAGACCAATCAAATCTAAAAAAAACGCATTTGTTCTTTTTTGCGTTTCTTACGTTTTGCTTAATAAGTAGAAAACTAACTCTAAATACCAGATAGTCTTTCTGGGAGGTGGATAAGTCCGTTAGGGCTATCCACGTGTGTCTGTCTCTCAATGAATACTGCCTCCTTTCAAGAAAAATGGAAACAGGAGTAATATAGCGCGAGCGAAGCGAGCGCGGTTTTTTTTTCCAAAAAATAGCTTTAGTTATCAGTAGTTTATTTGAATTCTGTAAAGCTAGAGGCCGCTCAGGAGCGCTGGAACCAGCTCAGGGGGATGGTCATGACCCCCATGACCCCCTGGATCCACCGATGCTTACTCATGAGCAATCATGGACTTATTATAATAACAACAAGCAAATTAGGGTTGTGGGCATGCCCACAGTGCCCACAGCGGTGGATCCGCGCCTGACTTCATGGGTTTTACATGGCTAATAAACTTTCTTAACAAAGAAGTGACTCAGTGGAATACTCCGAACGAGAGTGTATGTGACTGACTTCCAAAGTATTCATATTCTCAGAACTTTTTTTTTTCATTTTGGCATGAACAATAATATTATTGGACCCTTTGAATGTGCCACCCTGTATATTTATGAATGATTGCAAGTGATTACTATTTTGTAACTATTTAGTATTCCAGCATGGTTTTCATTATATCACCACGAGATGGCGTTATACTCCTTTACATCGCGCAAGTAAAGTTTGTCCGCGATTAACATAGTCTCGCTGCCCGCTTTTAGTAAGTAACTCTGGTTTCCCTTCAAAACGTATAAATCTTTCGCCTTTTACTAAAGATTTCCGTGGAGGGGAACACTCAAATGAGTCTATAGCATTTTTAAAACCCTGCTTCTCAGCAGGGTACATAATCCATCCGATCCGTAGTAATACTTTCCTAGGTTAGTAGTCTTAGTTAGTATAATATTGAAGTGTTCAATTTCCACATAAGTTAAATTGTTTGTTTCCTAAAATCATCTGTTATAAAAAACGTTATGCACATGGTATACTATATTTTTATTGGCGTTTTTCTCGCTCTCTCGTATTCAATTAGGTGCCAGCCTAGTACGTATTGTCTTCATTATTATTTCTTATCATAGGGTTTGGTAATATCACCTGGGTGATCATAGTGGATTAATAAACGAATAAACTTAGGAAACACTAGACCAATACACACATTTCAGTTCTGTTCGGGGATCGAACCCGCGTAACAAAATCAGCAATTAATCATCTACGAGTACATGTTATATAGAGAATTGAATTAAACTTGGAGTCTGGCGGCAGCAACAAGAATGACAGTGACAAAGCGATACAAAAGTTATCGTGTTCTATAAGAGCTGTTTAAGTTTTTATGAATAAGGGGGTAAGAATTTATGAACCTTTTGTCCAATTCCAGTGACAGGCATCCACGACTCGCTGTGCACGTGCTGCCAGGCGCAGCGCTACGGGCACGCGGACGTGTGGCTCGCGTGCGCCGACGGCTCGCGGCAGCTGCACCGCGTGGCCACGCCCACCGCCTGCGCCTGCCTCGCCTGCAGCGCGCCCTGGAGCGGGACAGGTACACACTAGCGCTCTCTGTCTGACACACTGTGTGGCTCGCGGCAGCTGCACCGCGTGGCCACGCCCACCGCCTGCGCCTGCCTCGCCTGCAACGCGCCCTGGAGCGGGACAGGTACACACTAGCGCTCTCTGTCTGACACACTGTGTGGCTCGCGGCAGCTGCACCGCGTGGCCACGCCCACCGCCTGCGCCTGCCTCGCCTGCAACGCGCCCTGGAGCGGGACAGGTTACACACTAGCGCTCTCTGTCTGACACACTGTGTGGCTCGCGGCAGCTGCACCGCGTGGCCACGCCCACCGCCTGCGCCTGCCTCGCCTGCAACGCGCCCTGGAGCGGGACAGGTACACACTAGCGCTCTCTGTCTGACACACTGTGTGGCTCGCGGCAGCTGCACCGCGTGGCCACGCCCACCGCCTGCGCCTGCCTCGCCTGCAACGCGCCCTGGAGCGGGACAGGTACACACTAGCGCTCTCTGTCTGACACACTGTGTGGCTCGCGGCAGCTGCACCGCGTGGCCACGCCCACCGCCTGCGCCTGCCTCGCCTGCAACGCGCCCTGGAGCGGGACAGGTACACACTAGCGCTCTCTGTCTGACACACTGTGTGGCTCGCGGCAGCTGCACCGCGTGGCCACGCCCACCGCCTGCGCCTGCCTCGCCTGCAGCGCGCCCTGGAGCGGGACAGGTACACACTAGCGCTCTCTGTCTGACACACTGTGTGGCTCGCGGCAGCTGCACCGCGTGGCCACGCCCACCGCCTGCGCCTGCCTCGCCTGCAGCGCGCCCTGGAGCGGGACAGGTACACACTAGCGCTCTCTGTCTGACATACTGTGCGGCTCGCCTGCGCCGACAGGCCATGTCTTCAGTGCAACCAAAAATACTGATCTGTCTCTATGTCTGTCATCAGATCTGATCTGAAGATGATCTGTGATTATTACCTACTTGCTAAATCGAAGTAAGTCAGTGATTCTATTAAAAAGCGCCTTTGACACAGCCGACGGTTGTTTTACTTTTGGTTTTCATGGAAACCTAACATTGACTGCTTTTAAAAATACTCTTTAACATTTTATCCTCCTTTATCGAACATACATGTACAAATAAACAGTAAAAAATCATCAAAATATTTTCTTCCAGATTCCAGAAAACCAACGAAGGGCGGAAGGTATGAAGACCACACCGATGCCGTGGACTACGACATCCCCGAGATCTACCAGCGCATGCGCATCCCTGAGGGGGAAGCGCGCAGATAGACAGCACGACGATGAAACTAGCTCAATAAATCAGTGTATGCATGCAGGCATTTCTAGATCATTTCAACCTGGCTACAAAATTTTGTTTTGCTCAGAACTAACGAGTCTTTTCAAAAAAATAACTAAAAATATTGATATTATGAATAGAAATGCTGAAATAATTAAGAGACATCGAATGTGTACACTTATTTGTAAGGTGATAAATAATAAACTATGTAAATTGATCACATCAATTATATTCCTTGTAAATATTCAATAAATACTGATGATATATCATGCGACAGTTTTTTTCTTGACAATTAGTACAATTACAAATATCAAATAGTGTTTCTGTAAGAATTGCTACAGTATAATAGAATGAAGTAGTCATATTTACATCAGAGAATAGATAAATAGTTACAACAACATCTTCAAGGACAGGTCGGAAAAAACACAATTTTGACACTGGTATATTATAAAACAACAATAAAAAGTAAATAACTTGTGCATTTCAAACAATGTGTTGTTATAAAGAAAGTCCCTTGTAAATTTAGTTAAACACAGAAACATACATTACAACCACAATATCGTCGTCCACAGACCACCTCCCAAATTAATCACAAGTCTGTAGTTTATTGAGAGCTAAATATACCCATCTTTCTTGGCAATATAAAATACTATGGGCTATATAATACACATCATCAAAAACTTTTATAAATGCATGTGGATATGTGATGATAAGAGCACGGCATTATACAAGGGTGAGGTATATCCTATTGGCGTCGACCCACTGCTAAGACGTTATCTCACATTGATATTATTTTATTCGCGTCAGTATACTTCCTAAGGTTCCTTCAGTGATACAAAACGCAGAAATACATAGACAACGTTGGTAAAAGAACACTCAATGCCGATAGTCGGCAGGGGACTCTCGACGGGTGCAGGGGAAAACCAGGCCTCACCGCATAGCCGCCACATAAGATAACACACTCCTCTGCCACAAATATACAGGTCTAAACGCTGTCTAAATAATAGCGAATTAATTAGAAATACGAAACCAATAGAATTATGATGACTTGTTTTTCAAAATAATAACTATTTTTTGGACAGCAATCAAACTCAATAAGTCATTGCAATAAGTCTGATGGTCTGTTCATCTTACTTTCTTGTCAATGGCATTTGTCAGCCAGCTATATTCAGATCTTGTGTTATTAATTATTATTAACATATTTTAATAGTTGGTCACTTCTAGCTCTTTATTCATAGAATTATATAATACCAACCTAATTTAGAATAACTGCAATCATCTCTGATAGATATGATCACATAGGGCAGCTTTTCAGGCCCTGGCTCTGGGTCTATCTCTTTAACGGGGAAGAGGTAATTTCCGCGTAATTTACGCGCTGGCGGCGGCGTCGCTGTGCGCGTGCGCCTCCTCGTTGGGATTCGCCGTTTCGTTCTCTGTCTCTTTCTCTACTTCTGCTTGTTGCTTCTGTTTCTTCACAAGGTCTGATAAATATTTACATCTCTGCATGCACTCCTCCTGGAAATATTAAATGGTAAGGCGTTATTTATTATGTATGGCAACCAAATGTTATTTTACATTATATCATTATCACGAGCAGGTGGTGTAATTTGAATTAAACAGATAATATGTAAAATAATCCACAATACCACAATGTTGTTCTATGTATAAGAGACGTTCAATGTATTGTCGGTGCTATGAAAAATGAATTCCAATTAAAGCAGATATAGGAAAAAGCAACAACTTGGAGTCAGATTTACTCTCTTTTATTGCTACCCTCAAATTACTTCAACGTAACAAACACAATAACGAATTGCGTGCTAACAGAGCATTGACAAGAGACCAGTCCAGCGGAACAGTGCTTTGGTTACACTTTCATTTTCATCAGCAAATTGATGACATAATAGTTTAGTTCTATAGTAACTGTAACAATTGGCTTACAATAGTCAATATTTCGGTAAAGAAACACGGTTCGTATCTTTCGTGAACTGTATCTTATCTTATTCACTTGGCGACCTAATTATTCTCCTATAGATACATAAATAAAAAAATAGTAAAATTCAGCACATAGCAGACCAGTCTTTCTACTTTTGAATTAGGGCTATTTTGGGGATTGAAGGGCAAAATTTATGGGATTTAGTAAAAATTGCCAGCGTTTACCAGTGATTGGCTAACATATCTTACTAATATCATAAAGGTGAAAGTTTGTATGTGTGGATGTGCAGTGTTGCTCTTTCAAGTAAAAACTACTGAATAGATTTGATTGAAACTTAAAAATATAGCTTATACTTTGAAAAATTTAGCTTATACATCTGAATAGGACATAGCCTACAATTTCTAAAAAAATATAACTTTTTTTTACTCAATTCCACACAGAAAAAGTCGCGGGCAGCCGCTAGTATTATTATATAATCTAAGACCCATGTGTACTCTATTGTGTATGTTCTGTATCATATGCATTGCTGTTGATGTACTTCAACATAAATAAATGTGTTCAAAACTGAAGCACTTTGAGCAAAGGAAGGTAGGTAGGCACACGGCCTTGCTTAAAGCTCGGCTGGTCCTGTCGTGTAAGGCAGAGCTGACCTTGGTCTTATCGGGCACGTTGGCGGCGATCTTCTGCCAGCGGTCGCCGACGCCGCCCTTGGGATGCCGCGCTAGAGCCGCCTCCAGCGCGCGCTGCTGCGGCTGCGACCACACGCCGCCGTCCGCCTGCTCCGGCTTGCGGCTCTTCACCTGACAAACAGGGAACGAAAAATTAATATATCGGGAGACGTCAACCGTAGCAAACCAGCCAGATACTTCGGGCGGGCTCGGCTATGTTCGGATGTAATCGGCGAGCGGACGTCACTTTTGACAGGAAAAGAGAGAAATGGAGGACGTGAGCGCACGCTGGGAACATCGCGTGTTCTCGACTCTGATTTTATACCTAAGAGTGACAATTACCTAGTGTATATGCGGATCTAATTAGTTTTGATAGTAACTATGCAAAGACAGTGACTAATACAAGTGGAATTTGGAACTGTGTGGTAAAAGTAATTACATCAACAAGAACAACAATAACTTCAAAAAAGTTAACAAACACAAGCACAAGAATAAGCTTTGCATACCCGCGTAAGCATGTGTTTAATAGGCATGACGAACAATTTTCAAATCTTCTTTCGTGATGTAGGTACACATGTATTGTATACTAAAAAAGCTTTATTTCAGTTTCAAAGGTCAGTTTAACAAAGTTTGAGGACATTCTTCTAGTATTTTATCAACAGCGCTCGAAAAAGCTCGCAGGTGTCATGGCGTCCGTTTGACGTAACTCTTATGTAAACATCACGTGTCTGTCAAACTCACTTGTATGAAATACGACAGTGACATTTGTTGATTTCCGTAAGAGTGACGTCATAGTGCGTGATTGACGTTTGAGTCAAAATGGCGAATTGCAGTATTTTATCCTTTTACTTTATCGAAAATCTGATTAATCTCAGATTTTAAAATAAAAATAAATGTGTCTTTTAAATCCTTTTAATATGTATTTTCCCCTAAGATATTCAAATCGTTGATTATTTGATACTGTCGTCATGCCTATTGGACCTATTTATTTATTTCATCTTTAATGCACAAAAAAATGTACGAAAAGAGGACTTACCGCTAGGACATTCCCTACTAGAGACAGAAAATCAGTTCTCCTTGAGCTTGGCGGCCAAGTGCGCGATGCGCTCCCAGCGCTCGCCCGCGCCGCCCGGGTACTTCTTCACGAGACGGACCAGCTCGGCCAGGTCGTCGTCCGTCCACAGGCCGCCGCTGATCACTGGCGGCGCCTAGAGGAGATATTTATTGCACATCAAAACAACAGAAATAAACAGTAAAGAAACAGAATACCACTATTGCACAAATTTGGGTGGCTTCATCGCTAAAAAAGCGATCTTTTCCAACCAGACATGTAAAAACAGACCTTATACGCCCTGCTATTGGGCATTACAAACGTGATACGAGTGTTCTTAACCATGCCCGCGCACGGGGCACACGCCGTGCACAAGAATAAGCTTCGCATACCCGCGTAAGCATGTGTTTAATAGGCATGACGAACAATTTTCAAATCTTCTTTCGTGATGTAGGTACACATGTATTGTATACTAAAAAAGCTTTATTTCAGTTTCAAAGGTCAGTTTAACAAAGTTTGAGGACATTCTTCTAGTATTTTATCAACAGCGCTCGAAAAAGCTCGCAGGTGTCATGGCGTCCGTTTGACGTAACTCTTATGTAAACATCACGTGTCTGTCAAACTCACTTGTATGAAATACGACAGTGACATTTGTTGATTTCCGTAAGAGTGACGTCATAGTGCGTGATTGACGTTTGAGTCAAAATGGCGAATTGCAGTATTTTATCCTTTTACTTTATCGAAAATCTGATTAATCTCAGATTTTAAAATAAAAATAAATGTGTCTTTTAAATCCTTTTAATATGTATTTTCCCCTAAGATATTCAAATCGTTGATTATTTGATACTGTCGTCATGCCTATTGGACCTATTTATTTATTTCATCTTTAATGCACAAAAAAATGTACGAAAAGAGGACTTACCGCTAGGACATTCCCTACTAGAGACAGAAAATACTAATGGCGGTGCAACTTTCTAATTTAAAGAATTTGATATTTGGTTTCGAATATGTTGTCTTACTTTCTTAGGCAGTTCCTGTGGCGGCGGCTCGTCCTGGCCGGGCACCTTGTAGCAGTTCTCCTTGAGCTTGGCGGCCAAGTGCGCGATGCGCTCCCAGCGCTCGCCCGCGCCGCCCGGGTACTTCTTCACGAGACGGACCAGCTCGGCCAGGTCGTCGTCCGTCCACAGGCCGCCGCTGATCACTGGCGGCGCCTAGAGGAGATATTTATTGCACATCAAAACAACAGAAATAAACAGTAAAGAAACAGAATACCACTATTGCACAAATTTGGGTGGCTTCATCGCTAAAAAAGCGATCTTTTCCAACCAGACATGTAAAAACAGACCTTATACGCCCTGCTATTGGGCATTACAAACGTGATACGAGTGTTCTTAACCATGCCCGCGCACGGGGCACACGCCACAATACGCCGCCCAGTATAGTTCCTGTATAGTTTTCATACAATGCATATAAGACTCGCCGCACACGGTTGACGCCAGTGGCCGCCACGCACCTTACTCTATAAACTATAGAAATATGCCGGTGGCGGCGTTTTGTGGCCCGTGTGCATAGACGCTAAATCAGCCTAATTTACTGAGCATACAGATTCATGTAAACTGTGACACTGTGAACATGTGAGACTATAACATTTGAACGAAAAATGTACAGATTCATGTGAACTGTGACACTGTGAACATGTGAGACTATAACATTTGAACGAAAAATATAAACACTAACCATTCTTGATACGTAATACGTAAGGCGCCAGATGAACATTTCGACATACCGAAGGTCAAGTGGTCAAAAAACACCTGGGAATAGGAAACCTACGAGCACAATACAAGAGCTCAGGTCTGTAAGTTTCGTTACAGTAGGCAATAGTTACCGCAGGGCGTATGGGCACGAGCACGGGCCCGTCGTCGGGCGCCTCGACGGCGTCCAGCAGGCAGTGGTCGCGCTCGGGCGGCTCGAAGCCGCGCCGCCGCCGCACCGCCGGCCCGCGCGCCTCCGCCGCCAGCGCCTCGCGCTTAGCACGAGCACGCTCCTCTTCCTCTCTATATCCAACAATACAGTAGGCAATAGTTACCGCAGGGCGTATGGGCACGAGCACGGGCCCGTCGTCGGGCGCCTCGACGGCGTCCAGCAGGCAGTGGTCGCGCTCGGGCGGCTCGAAGCCGCGCCGCCGCCGCACCGCCGGCCCGCGCGCCTCCGCCGCCAGCGCCTCGCGCTTAGCACGAGCACGCTCCTCTTCCTCTCTATATCCAACAATACAGTAGGCAATAGTTACCGCAGGGCGTATGGGCACGAGCACGGGCCCGTCGTCGGGCGCCTCGACGGCGTCCAGCAGGCAGTGGTCGCGCTCGGGCGGCTCGAAGCCGCGCCGCCGCCGCACCGCCGGCCCGCGCGCCTCCGCCGCCAGCGCCTCGCGCTTAGCACGAGCACGCTCCTCTTCCTCTCTATATCCAACAATACAGTAGGCAATAGTTACCGCAGGGCGTATGGGCACGAGCACGGGCCCGTCGTCGGGCGCCTCGACGGCGTCCAGCAGGCAGTGGTCGCGCTCGGGCGGCTCGAAGCCGCGCCGCCGCCGCACCGCCGGCCCGCGCGCCTCCGCCGCCAGCGCCTCGCGCTTAGCACGGGCACGCTCCTCTTCCTCTCTATACCCAACAATACACATTTATTTTATTTTTATGGTGGTCTTCAAGATAACCAACCACCACCCGATGGGAAGCAGCCGTGAGGTACAGGTTGGCAAGTACAGTTATGTAAGTACTAGGCTGGTCAAGCTCATCTTAACGCCCTGCTTAAAAAACCCGGGATAGCAAGAAGATTAATTAAATGGGATATCTTACAAATCAAATTAAAAATATCTTCACTGTATGGACCTATTACACATACTTTTGAATGTCGAGAACAATTAACCAAACAAAAGATTACCACTCTATTGTGTTATTGTGCGCGCGAATGCGAATGATTTCAACAAACACTGCCTGTGTGGAAAAGTGTGCAATGATTTTTATTATCTTCATATAAGTTATGATTCATAGTTTCAGTATCAAGAAATGCTTACTTTTTCTTTTGTCTCTTTTCTTCCTCTTCTTTCTCCTTCATTTGCCTCTTAACTTCCATGATAGTCCTAGGGATGGCAAAGATGGACCACCAGATAAACCTTGGTATTTGAAATGGCAATGTGTCCTTGATGCTAGGTTTGGGCAACTGCTCTAGTATCTCCGCAAGACCGGCATCAAAGCCTGATTTCTTTAAATGTTTCTTGCCTCTACTATTCAGAATTTGTTCCTGAAGCAAACAAAACCACTTACAATCACCTGGCCTGACATAAAAACACAAATTCTTTGGTGCATCCTTCACATTAAGCATAAAAACATTCTACAATATGCACAATACTTCAGTACAGGTTGTTTACAAAAGCTGTTTTCTGATAATAAGATAATATGTTTTTATGAATAACAATTAATCAAAAGCTCCAACCAAGTGTGTAAACAATTTTTACTTTGCTTATTGCAATATTGGCTACCACATGTGAGCTACTCATGGATAATACACATTGTGTTTACTTTAATGTCAATATTTCCCCACCCTCTCAGTAAAATTCACAGTATGAAATACTTTACATTGACAGAGTATTTTTTGTTAATAGTTGACTACAACAAAAAATGTTACTCACCGCTGTAAATCTTTTTTCAGCGTAAGCTGCCCAGCCCACAGCATACTGTCCAAATGTAATGATGATGAACAAGATGATGGATCCTTCAGCAAGACCCATTTTCCTCACATGCCGGTAGTAGTAGACCGCTGATCGCCAGTTAGGTAACCCATTCTTGAGAACTTCATTATACCTTGAAATTAATAATTAATAAAACTATTTCTTCTTTTCAATTTTTGACTGAACAAGAGGCCATCTTAAGTCACACATTTTTTTTAGTTGTGTAACATGCTTGATTATATAAGATCATTTTCCCGCTTTTAAATATAGGAAAAAGGTGATTTAAAATCAAACTTACTTTTCCCTCTTTCCTGGATCTTTGAGTATGTTGTGAACAGACACCAGGTTCCTGAACTGCATGTCAGCATCAGGAGAGTCATTTTTATCCGGGTGAAGCTTCAGAGTAAGCTTCTTGAATGCTGACTTTACTTCTGCTGGGGAGGCATCCTACAGTATCAAACACATTATTATTTAGATTAATTATTTTAATACTAACTCAATCAAACTCCATTTATCATTAAGAGTTGCAATTATTAAAGATAATTTGATGAGATAACATTTGAATTGAAAAAATAGTATTATCAATCATGTTAATCCACCAATATCAAGATTGGTTCTGGAAAACTAGTTCTACTGATTCACGCATAATGAAGCAAGAGGTTATGTAAAATAAATCTTGGTAACAACATAGAAAATTAGAGAAAAGATGAAGTAATCTGGCATTGGTATGGTGGCTACTTGTACCAATTTCGTTTAAGAAATGTGGTCAATTCTGTACAGGGTACAACAACACGTGCAGGTTGAAAAGGCCGGTCTCACCTGCGCGACTCCCAACAATTCATAGAAATTCTGGTTAACTTCTTCCACAACGTCGAAAACTTCCATATCGTCTTCGTCCCATGCCAACGCGCTGCCTAAAAGCGTAACAAATAAAAACAGCGCGAAGCGCATTATTGTAATGTTCAAAAATATACTATTTGAACAACAAAATAATTAAAGAAACATGTTTTCCTATGAACTCGCTTCGTTCTTCGCCTTTTTCACAAAATAGTAAAATAATAGGCATTCAGAGAAGTGATTTTCTTGAAGTTTTTGACAACTCAGCAGCAGCTGGCTGCTGGCTGTCAGTCAGTCTCTGCGTTCCGTAATGCGATTACAGCGCTGAGAGCGTTGACGGAGATCTTAGCCGTTCCGAATAGTTATATTGTGACAACATCCTCCACAGCGCTGTCAACGTCAACTATGGTGCTGTTGCTGGAACTGCTGTAAATTCGTTTTGTATCATTACAAGGTGCCCATTATAATAATAATAATAATAAGGTTAAGGTTTTTATAGTATTTTTGTAGACTTTGTTTCATAGCTGACTTAAATTTTATAATTGTAATTATTTAATTTTTAAAATTATAATTCTTAAGTGTTTTTTAATTGTTATGATCCTTTGTTTTTATAATTGTACTGTAAAAATGTTATACCTAAGTTTACGATTAAATAAAGAGAATAATAATAATAATCATTTATTGAGAGATAACATTGATAATGATCAGCTCACGTCCCTCACTGATGATGTAGTATTCTGAAGAACCTGAGAATTTGTACCGTTACATTACGAGCGAATGCTCCACATGCGAAGGAGCACAACAACGCGTTAACGCGATGAGTCGAAACTCAAACTTGTTGATCTAGTCCCTAGATCATCTTTAATAAGTGTCATAATAGGTGATCGCGCGAAGCATCCATGCGACCAAGATGTTTAAAAATCTATTTGGGCGAACTTATTGCTTCAATCAACCAGTTATGCGTGGAATAGGGAGCAGTGAGATCGTGATCGCGTTCACGATCATTGTGTTCACGAAGTAAGTGTGATGCCACTTTTCGACTAAAAACGGACCGCACCCGAAGTCGTTCAGAAACAGTATCGGATGTGCTCAAACGGCTGGCTGTGGCTGACAGTCAGCTGTCAACAAGTTACTGACAGGCTGTCATGTCAGTAACTTGTTTGTTGTTGACTTGACACTTCCTTCACAGACAGATAGCGAAAGTTAAGTTGTTTGGTGTTCGAGTTTCTTGCTTAAATAGGTACATAAATTACCTATCCCATTTTTCTGAAAATTGCCTCGTTTTTTTCCATAAACAATGTCAGCAGACAGGAGAAAAGTATCAGTAGAACAACTCAGAATCCTTATTGAAGAGTTGGAGAAAGATCGCACACTGGTCAGTGGCCGCGCTGTACGAAGCGCGTCCACTAAGCTGGACCATCTAACAAAATGGGAAGAGCTAGCCAAAAAGTTAAATACTGTTAAGGATGGTACCTTGAAAAATGTCACGAAGTGGCAACAGGTAAATAATTACAATATCGTCTTCAAATGAAATTAGAAAACCAATATCTGATTGAATTCATCTTACTCCTACAGAACCATTAATAAAAAGCTTCATTTGTGGTGTATATCCTGCTAGAATCACACAAACATGTTTTTTAATCAGTCCCTCAGGGACTGGAAAAGCAACACAAAGAAGAAAGCTGCAAAGTTATCAGAGAGTAACCAGGAACTGACCAGCCTGGAGCTTCGGCTGCTAGCCATTTATGAAGAAGACATCACACAAACAAAGACTGTTGGAATTGTGAGCCTACACATTTAACTTATTTATAAGTGATTACGTTTTCACTTCATAGAATGGATATGATACAAGGGCGTACCCAGGATTTCAGCTAGGGGGGGGCAGCTCATACCTGTTTCGTTTTTCGTAGAGAGAGAAATATGTTTTTAATTCCCACTTGTAAGGAAAATTGACTTCTAGGGGAGGGCCCCCCCCTGCTCCTACCTGGGTACGCCCTTGATATGATACCCCATAAATTGGTATGCTGTGTCTTCTAGAATGGTTAAATTGATACAAATATCCTATTAATATTATAAATGTTAAAGTTTGTATGTGTGGATGGATGTATGTGCCGTGTTGCTCTTTCATGTAAAAACTATTGAATTTATTCAAATGAAACTTTACAATAATATAGTTACTATGTTGTTGCTAACCAATAATGGTTTCACTGAACTAACTAAATTTTTGCTTAGGATATCAGCAGTATCACGGAAATAGATCCTCTGTCTTCTGAAGAGAACAGCTGTGATGATGTGGTGCAGTTTCCAGATACCTTTACCACATACACTGCACCACACCCCCCAAATGTCACACCACCAAGCGAAACTGAGGACATTGAATGTAAGTTATTACTACTTACCTTGTTAACTATTAAACAAATATTTTTTAAACAAGCTTTAAAAGTTTTCAGGCATCTTTTGCACCTATAAATATATTTCATGCATGATATATTTTGGGATACAATGTCTTCTTTTTATCTTAGAGTAAATGCTTTATCTATAAGCATGATTCCATTTTTGACCCAAAAGAGATTACCATTTATGAGTTATTGTAAAAGATTGTAAGAAATTGATTTCTTTACAGTTAAAGTCAAGAGAAGGAGAGTCCAAGTACTGTCAGAGGATGTTATAAGTGAGTGTAAATCATTTATTGATGATTATTTTTTGTTTGTTTATTCTACTTCTACAATTATGAGGTACAAGTTTTCAAGAATAAAGAAGATTTTATTAAAATCTGGACATTATTCCATACAGTGCTATCTAGCCCCAAACTAAGCAATTGAATGCTTGTGATATGGGATACCAGACATTGGATAAACACACTTAATATAGGTACATAGGAAACACCCAGACCAGTACAAACAGACATGTTCATGCATACAAATGTTTGTACTGTGTGGAGATCGAACTTGCAACCACTGGTGTAAGAGCCCACTTCTGAAGTCCTACACCAATTCGGTCAAGTGGTGAAGAGGTGTTTTTGAAGCTAGTAATAAACCTGATTGTTTGATGTTGCTTCTTTGTGGTGGTTGAAGGTTTTGTGTCTACCAATTGTTAAAAAAATTCAAGTAAAATAAATGAAATTATTTAGAAATGTTAAACTATGGCTTTCGTAGGGCAACAGAACAACATCCTAGCCCGCCTCACGGCTTTGGAGGCGACTCGGCAAGAGTCTCAGAACCGTCAGAACGAGTTGCTGGAGGCGGTCGCGTCCGCCGTGGACCGGCACGCCGCCGCCACCGCGCGCCTGGCCGACCTGCACGCGCGCGCCGTCACCAGGATACTCGACGTGCTGGATAGGAAGCATGAAGACGGCTAATAAGGGTACAATATTAAGTATTTATCTTGTCTTCGTCAAGGACAAGAAAAGGAGGAGAGTCCTTGTGTTGTGACATAAGAGAGTGGAGCAGGGAGCAAACCTGTAAAGGTGAAATGCCTTGACACTTTTGATTGGATTTTGTGTTATTTATGCACCATTTTACAATTTAAATTTGTTTTTGGACACGGCGCAACACTGTCATAGATCGTACAATGACGGCTGGGGTTTAAGTGTGGTGGTGTAAATGTGTGTCTTGATATTTGTACACAATGTGGATACCTTACTTTTTTTTAAACCTTTGAAAGTTAGCATTAGTAACAAACAACACACGATAATACGGTCGTATTCTAATTGAATCGTTGGTGTAGTTATCTTGAAATATAGATCAATCAAGTCGAAAATTCAGTCCTATTTAGGCCTCAAGACATTTGGCTTCATTCAAGAATTCCAAATTTGGAGTAGAGGTAAATCCACATAGTGCTGAAACCAAATGAGCAAACTTGAACAAATCCACACTTTGTGTTAACTGTGCTATCAGGAATTAAATCAATGAATAAGTGGACGCAACTGAAAACGGAAGTTTAGACATCGACATAATTTTATGTTCTGTTCGCCAATGAAGAGTGGTTGTGGCGATAAGGTTAATGTGAGCCACTTTAATAATAGAAATCAAACAGAAAATGAGTTTCATGGCCAAGTAAATGTAATACAATGATTGAAAGATAACATAATTCGAACGGTTAGTTTGACGGTTAATTAGGATAAGATAAGTTAGTACCTAAATAGTATAATGATTCTCACGTACGGCGTACGTAGGTACACCTTTTGAATGGAACATCCCTTAAATATATCATGGTGAAACATTTAGAAAATAAATGAAAGATGTATTGATACGAAATGCTATTGATTCAATAAAACAAAAATGTATTTAAATAACTTGTTTATTTCTGTCCAAAATAAATCAGCCTATTTGCTATTTAGTCAATAGTTTACCCCATTTTCCCACAAAATTAAACCTTACTTAAAGTTTTTACTCAACAATAGCCGAGCCGTACGGTTGTTGTATGAAATAACTAGTTATCTTTTTATAGAATTAATATTATTAAGTAGTATGACATAATTCGATATTCTACAAATAACAGCTGAACTTTGAAGTATTACTACGTCGTAGTCGCGTAGCTGTATGAGAGCAACATTATATTCTGTACGGTTACCTATCATAAGACCGAATTTTCTTTTCCCGAATTTCATTTTCCCGAAAACGTTTCGTTTTTTTTCGTTCGGCATTTTTTCATTTTCCCGAAATGACGTCTGCCACTGTATCAGTTGACCAATTATCAACTGGATTTTTTTCGTTTGCCAGACGTTTCATTAGGCCACAAAACGTTTTACCGAAGTGATGATTGGCCGAAATAACAATTTTCCGAAGTATTGTTTTCCAGAACAATCATTAGACCACTGTTTTGATTGCCATATTTTTAGTTTACCAAACGATTATAAAAAAGTTACGGGTTCAATGCAAGCAGCATAAAAGCTGTCAAGGATTTTTTGAATTTAAAATAAAAAAGGCAAACGGCATGCAAGTCTTCAACATGCAAGTTTAAGGAAAACACAAGAATTCTGTCACGGCTCCGGCATTACGGGGCTCCGGCGGTTCCTCGCGTGCTAATCGTCGCAGATGGCTTTCGCTCAGCACCACAGCTTCGGCTTGTTGGCCGGCTCCGCCGGCCAGCCTCAGCCGCGGCACCTCGCTCTTAGCCACCTGCTCCTCAGCCCGCGGGCCGCCTCGCCCCTTCATGCCTACGCGCTTTTAAATAACACTCTTGGGGTAGGGCAAAACAAGTACCACGTGGTGTCGGGGTTGACTGAGTCGGATTCGCCCTGATGTTGAAATTACTGAAAATCAACATTAACGAGACGTTGAACGTTATCATACAGTAGTTGTGGCCTAGCAATATTCGGTAAAATGTGATTTAGGCAAAGTGATCATATGCCAAATAAGTCATCTGGTAAATGAAAAAAGTTGGAAAAAGACTTCGGGCAATAGTAAAAAGTTTATTCTGAAATTCGGTTTAACGTAGTTCGGTATAACGACACTTATGTCAAAAGATACTTCGACGAGTTAAAAATATGTCAAACAATACATCTGGCAAATGAAATGTTGGTCAATAGTTTTCAGTCAAATGAAATTCGGAGTAGTAAATTTCGGACAAGTGACGGGTTCCCATTCTGTACAATCCACGTAGCTCGCCGTAGCCTACGCCGTAGCAATCGTAGCCGTAGCGCATAACTAATCAAATTACTACTAGTACAGTGCAGGTACAGAGGTTTGTGTACACTGCAGCTCACGAAGAAGGATTATTGGTTTGGTATTGAACCAAACCAATAATCCTTTGGAAAATACGTTAGTAAGAAATGTTAACAATAAAATAAAATAAAATATCCCTGGACATTATTCCACACGGCGCCATCTAACCCCAAGATGAGCTGATTATAGCCCGTTTTATGGTATACTAGATAATGGATAAACATACTTAAATTCTTTTTCTTTCCTAAATACATACTTAATATACATAGGAAACACCCAGACCAATACAAACAGACATGTTCAGACACACAAATGTTTGTACTGTGCGGGGATCGAAACCGCGACCTTTGGTGTAGTAACCAACTTCACAACAATTACACCAAATCGGTCGTCAATTCGTCGAATTTAATCATGTAAGCTGAGTGTAACTTTTTTTATTATCAGTCATCAACTAGTCCTGCAGTGGAAAGTTTAAGAACGTAGTAATTTATTATCATGTCTCGTCTGAGTTCCCTGCGACTGAATCCTTTGGCAGCGGGACTCGTCCGCATGCGACACGCCTCGCGCCTGGAGCCGGCGCGGCCAAGGCTAACGTTGTCGTTATTGTACAGCCGACCAGCTAATACTCTTATACTGACGCGCGAAGGGTGCAATGTCGTGGATCACTGTACATTGCGTGTAAACGATGTTTAAAGGCTTCTAATCTAGCAACACTTCGCGGACATTGTGTTGCTAGGATAAACACGTGGCATGCTGATGAAACATTAGTAGATACTTGCCCTGGTCCCAGAGTTAGGTTTTACCTTTTATTATGTTAAACAGAAACAGCGAATGTAACTGAAGCACCTAAACCCAGAACGAATATCTGTTCAATAAAAACCATTTCAGCTGATGCGGGAGTCGCGATCCGAGTCTTAACTGGGGCTCGAGACCACTGCGCTAAACGCATCATCAAAGTTCGCAACAAAGGACTCTACGTTTATGGGTATTGCCACGAAGATGTCATGTACTACTGATGTATACGCTAGTATACGTCAACGTTGTTGGTCTAGGTTTGCGACAAATAGGTTCTTATGATAAAAACTCGATAAATATGTTTCTTGCAGTTCTAAATCAACCAGTCACGTGTTTCGGAACATCGCTACGCGAGTATCGTCAGCCAAACCCAGACCTATCTCACAAAGCTTTATAACGGAGCAAATAGGTCAAGAAACGTCTTTTAGCAGCTGTGAAAATATGCGCTGTAACGGGCCCAATCTTCCGTGTCCGTTTATAAATCTGACATTTAATATTACAAAATATTGATACGCCGATAACTGGCACAAATAGAACGATATACATACATACCTGTATAAATTCTAGGTATCACTTTCTTTCCGGTCCAAAGGTATTGATTGGTAGGTATAAAAATAGAAATAGGACAAGTCAATAAGTAGTGAGGTGAGCGGGGTTCATCATACTTATTAATGATCTCTGCTGAAGTCTCCAGGCTGGACTTTTATTTAATTTGAATTGCTGTTATTTGTAAATTCAAGTAGGTACTTGAATTAAGTTATTCCTTATATATTGTTTGATTTTAGTTGTTTTGTAGACTTGGTAACAAAAATTTTTGTTGTTATGAGTGAGAATACTACTTTTTTTGTGTTCACATACATAAGTAATCAATAATGTAAGCTCTTTTCATTTTGCATGCACGACATACATTTCATACGCATATCCTAATACTCGTACAAACATCCAAATAGAAAACCAGCATACTCGTATTTTCTGTTTACATATTCTCTCATAGAACACAAGGGCGGTTTTCTTAACACCGGCACAAAATACATTCCATTACGACCTTATTTTGTTAGGAAATAAGGAATAAGCCTTACAACGTCGTAGCTTCGGAGAATTGGTGGAGCGTTTCGACAGTCCAGTAAAGTGAGATCTCCTATTATTCGCGGAAATGTTTTCCCAGGCTGTGGCGCGCGGGGCGCGGGGTGTCTCGGGAAAGTGGTCGGTGAATCGGGTCGAGGAGCCAGCTCCGTCAGTTAGTTCCGCGCGTCGCGATGAGATAGATGGCGCGAGATGTGCGTCGCCGGGAGTGAGCCACGCGCGGGCCCGCCGGGTGCAGCTGCAGCGTGCCGCCCGGGGACATGATCTAGCGAGCCGATGACGCGCCGCGAATATCACGACAAAACAATCATGTATTTCGCCGTTATCGCTTTGTCGTGTTTTGGATTATACGTTATCAAACCATTGCCAGTAAGTTTACTTTTTAATTGGAGAGTCCTTTGCTTGATGACGTCTGTATTCATGTCAATGTGTGTGTGTTTTAATTGCCGTATGTGGTAGTCTAATTGGTATATTTGATTGAAGAATATAAATACCTATTAGTATCTATTTATCATGAGGAAACATCTATGATGCACTTAATAAAACGAATACATAAAATACTTGCACTTACAACCCCTTATTTTAGCATTTTAATAGAGGGCCGGTCTGTTCTAGAGCAGATATTTGCTTGTCCAAATGAGTAAGATTCACCTGATGAGAATATCATTGTAAACAGATCTTCAACGTGATATGTCTATAATTAAATAAGTAACAGATGCCGCAGTGTAATAAAAATCAGCGCAATGTTTACATCGTGTTTTTTTTTCATACACACATTCAACTGGCTGAGGCTTGTGAACTAATAAAGAAAACTTGGTTTGTAATGGTGCTGGACCCGATAATGTGGTTAAATTGGTAGGCGTAAAGCGAAAAGCCTGCGGCCTGTGCCGTCGCCTCGTTTGACGTAAGTATCGATCAGGCGGAAAGCATGCGCGTTGCATTCGCCGTTTCCCGCGAAATGCGGATCTATTATTATCTTTTCGAATAAATGATGACATGTCGGAACGACTTGCACTTCCATTATACATAAACATAGAACCACTGGTACACCCTCGATAAGCAGTAGGCTATATGCTAAAGGAAGGCCTTTGTTGCCGATTGCAAAAATTTTTTTTATCTGTTTTGCTAAAGCTAGTTTTCGCTAATATACACTGGTCTAGACTAGAACAAGGACCCTTACAAACCGAAGTCTCTAAAGTTGTTTAAAATCAGTTAAGTACTTTGCCGCTCCGAAGGCTTGACTTGAAGAGAGTATTGTCTCTTCACCCTAGACTCTGGACAAGCTAAATATTGTACCACAAGTTTACTAACGATTTTTCATGTTGAATTATCCTGATTTAGAGATAAAAAACACTAATTCACGAAACAAACATCATCAAGACGACTTTGGTAGCTTAGTGACGTCTTCATAGCGACTTGAAAATGTTGAATTAGGTAGGTATATGTACTTGTCGTCGTGTCTGATAAATTATCCTTGTTAAGAATACGACAGTACTTATAAAAAACCATTTCAATAAGACCGGCACGTGTGTGCAGCGTTTCAATACAGTTTCAATACTGGTAGAACGTCTGTACCTACAGGAACCTGTAGGAAATTGTTAGGTAGTCAGGTACAGTCAACCGCACATCAGACTTCCCATATCCGGTCAGTCCTTGCTCTATCGCATAGAAATGTCATTTGGTAAGAGCAAGATAAAAAACTGTGGATAGCCTGATATGCCGTTGCTATACTTGGTTTTTGGCTGTTTGTATATTGAGGTCTAATATGTTTCAAACAAAATACCTATACCTCTATAAACACATAAGTAATTCAAAGATAGCCCTTGGTATACTAGGCTATCCTTACGCGCACCCATCTGAAAGTTATACCTACACAATTCAAGGCGACATTTCAAACGCAAAGGCGACGTGTTAACGTTTTGTAAAAATGACTACTCCTTGCCAGTCCCCCGAGACAGTTCTCATTTTGCGACACATAGGGCCGGCGCCTACTATCGGCATCGGCACGCTTCAGTATTTTAAGGTGGCAAATAGTAATATACTCTAACATAATGGCAATAAAGTAGAAAATGCCGAAACAGCAGCCTCAAGCATACCGAATGTTATTCCGAGAACACATCACGGAAATGTCTACTTTATTGCCATAATGTTAAAGTATATTGCTATTTGCCACCTTAAAATCCTGAAGCGTGCCGATGGCGATAGTGGGCGCAGGCCCTAAATGATGCCTTTTCACCTGCGGCTTTTGTTTGGGTTCGCTGAAAGAAAGATGGCGGTTTTCATCACTGGAAGTTGTTTCAAGACCACGTTCGACATTTTCACCATAAAAGCTCCCTTTTAAAATAACACTGCCGAGTTGGTATTCAAATCATAGATGTCTATTTAGAACAAAACCTTTTCAAAAGATGTAAGGTTTCGCTTTACCACAGAAAGCATGAAAGAAAACGGTTTCACAGCTAGACCTTGGGATTTCAATAGGAAAGGTAATAATTGTATTCTCTTTCATGAAAGGAGTTTCTAGTAATTATATTTACTGTTGAATACAACTACTAGACTGCTGTTTACTAGCAATCGCTATAAATAACATACTTCCCTTAATGGTTCTAATTGAATATTCTTTGTTGATTTTTTTGAACAACAAGGGTATGTATGTGTATGGCCGAGCTTGATTCATGAATTAGTAATTACAAATAGCAGAGTTGATGCTGATGAGGCATTATCTACCAGTCAACCATGAGGCAGAAATGATATATATAGGTGCGAATATAATATAAATGTTCGTCTCATGATTGTTTATTTTGGGTTATAATCGAGCCCACTAAGGCCACGACACCCTTTGTGTAGGCAAGATCATGAACCACTGCGTCAACATTTGCTCCCAAACATTGAAACCGTTGTTTGAGGCCCGGCGCCCATTATCGGCATAGGCAAGAAAAAGGATCCTTCGGCATCCTACATGCAAGCGCACGCTATCGGCAATTATGCTTAAGGATGCCGAGGCGTCCTCAAGGATGCCGAACCGCAGGTTGTCTCGACGCCGGCGGCGTACCGAAGAATGCCGAAGCATCCTGAAGCATGCTCAAGGCTGCCGATACAGCAGCCTCAAGCATGCCGAAGCGGTATTTTTGTATTACGACCACATATCACGGAAATTTCTGCTTTATTGCCATTATGTAATAGTATATTGCTATTTGCCACCTAAAATCCTGAGGCGTGCCGATGCCGATAGTGGGCGCTGGGCCTAAAGTTTCTTTGTTCGAAAAGAAAAGGCAGTGTTCCATGAAAAATTTAAAATGGTTGTGGTTGAAAGGTTGAATAAAGTTTTTTACCCATAATTTGTGTGTAAATGAAACTCGTACGTTTTTCAGTGTGAAGGCACCGAGAATCCTTGTCCCGACGGGCGCCTGTGCCCATCTCACTGGTCGTGCTGCGAGCAGGGCTGCTGCGCGCCCGTCACGGCCACCTCGCGCCGCGACGACGAGCCCTTCAAGGAGCCGGGCTACGTGACCCCGTGGTACGCGCAATGGTCAGTATCGACTGCTAACAGTGCTTGAAGCAGAAAGAGTAGCAGTCTGTAGTGGTCGCGGCAAGAGGAGCCCTCTCATCAGACCTAATCACCGGTGAAAAGAGCCTCCCGAGAGAACTACGGGCTCCGCGTTGGCATAACCTGGCACTGCCCCGCTACTGTTACATCTCTCAATGAACGGTCAACGTCATAACGGACTAACAATTTCTAGTCAGTCCTTGCTTTAACCGACTCTCTTTTCCGACCTTTAATTTGGCGACAAATTAAAATTTACTATTGCACCTTGGCAGGATACATTGATACAAGTGGGTTGATTTGTAGTGTAGTATATAAATAATGATAGAATATAAATAATGTGAGGTGGTCGTAAAAGAAATAGTTTAGTTAGCAACCTCGCCGTGTGCAGCCTTCCGGCTACTTTACGGCCATGGCGCTCGGCACGAACCTAATAAAAATGCCGAGAGACATAAAATAATTCATGTAGTGTCTGCTGATAATATTGGTTGCGGGTTCGCCTTCGTTTGTCAATAAACTTCCAAAAACAACTACCTACCTATATGTTCACACCAATACACTACTATTGGTTAAAACACCTAAGTAGACCCAATGATATTATGATGAAAATAAACAGGTTATGTCAGTACTGATGCGAAGTCAAAAATTGTCCACGGCGTAGGGCGTAGTTAATTGTTAATTAAAACACTGTCAATGCTTTCGCGCGACTGTTCTCGGGTGTGCTAATTAGTGCAGTTTTCGGGTGCCACTTTTTTAGCACAAGTATCCACTGTCTACCTCTTTCTTATTATAATATACCCTAGACCTGTGTTTATTTACCCCTATTCATAAAAACTGTAACAGCCCTATAGCATCACGTTGACTTTTGTAACGTTTTGTCTCTTTCAGCCTTCGCTAAATTGATGCTGCAGCATCGCGTTAGTTTTTATGAATAAGCGGATTAAGCAGAGTAGGTATTAAGTATTCTAATATTATGAGACCAGCTACATTTGTAGGTACTTTGATGGCTGGCTGAATGTGACCAGCGCTCCTATGTACACATCAGTTTATAAATTAACTGCCATTGTAAACAAAACTTGCGACATTTATAAGGACAAAATGAACAATCCTAATTTGTTTGCAAGTCGACTTTGAGAAGGGTTTGTGTATTGTGGGTAGGCTCGATGACGAGGGTAGGCCGGCGGGCTATGGGCCGTGAAAGCGCGGGGTCCAGCCGCAGCCGACCTGGGTAATGGGCCCTGCATGATAAGCGCGGGCGGGATTTTATTCGCTTCCAATTGTATGTTCTGCTCTTTTTTTATGACGGTGGGTCGGTTGCCGCTAAGAGTTACTTGGGATAAGATAAGATATACTTAATTGCGCAAAGAAAGAATTATTACAGAGATTGAACACGTAAAAGCCATTAAGCAGGGCTAAATAGTAAGTTATATTTAGATGAAATAAGATTATTTTAGTAGATATTTAACTCGATTTTGAATTGTTGTAATAATGTAACAGTTGTTAGAGATCCCGAATGAATTAGATCTACGATTAATGTGAGACATGACCTTTTGTCTAGGGTGGAAACCGAGCAACCGTGGAATATTACATAATACATAAAACGTGTTTTTTTTTCAGGAAAAAGAGTAGGCTATCCAATAACAAAACGCTGAAAAGATTTTGATTGCGATTCCTAATCCCATATATTTTTGGCGCTTTCTACTAGTATAAACTGACTGGCGTGTTCCTCCCAGAGCCCCAGTAGGCCTAGCACGAACCGATAACGTTTTGGTAATCGAAAAGTAAACGATAGTTTTTTTTCTTAAAGACATAGTAAAAAGAAAAAAAAGTTTCGTTTACTTTTCGGTTACCAAAGCGATAGCGTTTCGTGGTAGGTCTACAGGTCCCCCCAGGACTAATTCGAAGATGTTATTATGAATCGTTTTCCCGTTTCCAGGCCGGTCCTGTTCCTGCTCGGCACGATGGGCGGCATCCTGCTGTGCTGCATCTGGTGCCTGTTCATCAAGCGCTCGCACGGCGTGTACATGTGCTCGTTCGCGTGCTGCGTGCGCCGGCCCGTCTCCGACCACGACTCCGCCGGCTCCGTCTACCCCCCGCCGCACTACTCGCGCTGCGGCTCCTTCCACCAGGGACCACCACCGTATTCTGAAGTGATATTCCTGTTGTGATCTATTAGTTCTAGTTTGTTATGTTTCGCGTTTTGTTTGTTACTCTTCGTTGAATGACGGTTTTGTGGCTTGGTGTTGCATGTGCTGATGGGCGTAAGTGAGATTAACAAGATAAAAAAAGGTTGTTTTTAAAAATTAAATATTCGATGTCATGTCTGCGTTCACCGAGGATATGCTTTAGTGAAATCAAAAATTAATACTACCCCACGTTGGGCGCCATTAAATTGATGTAAGTTTTATAGTTTTTAACTTTTGCAGTTCTATTGTTGATTAGGTTTTGTGGTTAATATTTTGACTTAACTTGCTTACGCCTATATGTCTACAGCTGGCTGATGGAATGAGAGCTTTTTATTTTCTTATCTTTAACAAAAATCAACAAATACCTCAATGTTAACGAAATTGAAACTTAAATGATCAGATATTGAATTACATATTTACCTCGACGTCCCGTTTTTACACTTCCTACGAAAATACTATAAATGTGTAAATAAATTCTTGAAACTTATCTTGGAATTATTTTTTCGGTGAAAATATGCATGTGCAAACAAATTTATAGAGGGTCAAAAGTGGAGTTTGACGATCTGATCACAGTTTCACGTATCTGCCCAGTTAATCCCTACTTACTTTCGACCTAAATATAACTAGACTGCAACAGGTTGGGAGTACATGAACGGGAAGCGAGAACTCTCCGTAATGTAATGTGTAGAAAACTTATGTAACTTTGCAACAAAATATTATTTTCTAATCGGCAGGTTGCCTCGAAGCCAGACCTGTATCCGCTTGTCATTACATGTGGAGACGGCGACGGGAAGGCCGGTGGAAACTACCTCATGGTACATTACTTCAGGAATTACGTCATCAGGGCTCCTGGTAAGTGCTCATCACAATTAAGGATTCTAGGCTATGTTCATTTGAATTGGAATGTGTGGAAAGTGTTCGGAAAGTAAATTTGGCCAATCAATATGCAGTTTTTTTTTTTTAAAGCGCGCTCACGCTCATTTTGTCCCTTAAAATGTCAATAAAACTGAAAGGGACAGCTATACTCTTGAGCGATGCTTAACGTTGATTTGCGTTTGTGAATTCGGAGGTTAGAGCCACAAACTGTATGATAGTCGTTCAATACTACTAGTTAGCAAATGGAAGCCCACGAAGTGCGTATTATTATTTACATACTGCGACAAATCAAATGAGTTTTTTCTTAGCTCTATATAATCCGCTTGCGAGACTATCGAAGCAAGACTTAGCAGTTCTACGTAATTTAATTAGCAATGCCCTTTGCTCAGTTAACGAACTGAATCGCATTGACTGCAGTTTCTATCTCAAATCCGTCAACAGAGGTTCATAATCATGTCCTCATAAGCTTAGTGTTTAAAAGCAACAATTTTAAAAAAAAATTATTTATTTAAAAAACAAAAATTTTCACCTTGTTAAGGATATTTAATGAAATTCCTTTAAAGAATGTTGGAGCCAGTCAAAGATGCTTTGAGGAAGCGTGGAGGAGCCGTGCGTGCGGCGAAAAACATGACCACTGTTCGTGTTTTAGTTGTGTTATTCTATAGCGAATAAGTTGGAAAGTGAAACTAACAACGTTCATATCTAATTTCAGGGTCTTTATCGGCAACCAGTACTGCTGAATCGCTTAGCTCGAGCTTTATATGCAACGCAGCCAACGAAGTAAGTACAGGTTTGTTTTTAGAGAACGCATTTTCAGACTAGAGCATTCATATAGCTTGTGTTTTTTTTATAACTTTGTTAGGCGCGCATTAACCACAATCTCACCTGGGTAGCGATTCAAAACCGAGTTATCGAACGATTCGATAACTTTCATTGAATTATAGTAAATCGCTTGTCCCGCGTAGTAGCTTGAATTTTGTATATGTTAAAGCCAATGGCATCTAGTATTTATAAGCGAGTAATACAGACACCTCCTACATCAAAAAATGGTTTTTTTTTTTAAATTACCGAATCGTTCGATAACTAGGTTGTGAATCGCTAACGACTTTAAACACCTTTTTTTTTCTCCCACAGGCCAATTCGATTATCCCACCTCCGTACTCGTGTGCAAGCAACTATTCAGACTGTGGAGGCGCGTGTGGGCAGACGCTCCTACGCTCGCTATCGTCACTAACGGACTCGCGCCCCGCCGCCCCCCCGGCCCCCGCCCCCGCCCCGGCCCCCGCCCCCGCCCCCACAGCAACGTCCGCACTTCTGTCGTCATCCACCAATCTGGTCACGGTGGTAAACATGCGCGGTAGGACTTTGTCGGAAAATGCCGTTCAGCCGCCCAGGGATCCCACACAGGTGTTCAGGGAAAACCTCATGACTTCGCCAATACAACCGCTAGTAAGTACCTACTTAATCCTGTTACAAGCAAGCACTTGACGTAATCCAATTTTGACAAGTGGAATCCTTTCAAATCGTAGCAACATTAGCTTATGACGAGAGTTGATGAAAATAATCGTTTTTTGGCATTAAAAACCGTCAAAGTGCAGTCGGTTCGTTATTTGACTTTTCGCCTTGTTATGCTATAGGATTAGCAATAGCCTGTCAATTAATGTTTCGTTTGAAATATTCCAGGATCCCCCATTCGACCTGGAGCTGGACCTGATGGACTGCGAGCTGTACTGCGACGGCGGCTGCAAGCCGCGGCTGGGCGCCTCCCCGCCCGTGCACGGCGGCGCGCGCGAGCCCGCCTACGAGCCGCCGTACGAGCTGTACCCGCACTCGCCCTCGCCCTCCCCGCCCTCGCCGCCCTCACCGCCCTCCCCGCCGCGCGCCACCAGCCCCACGCAGTCGCGCGACTCCTCGCTGCGCCGGCCCAGCGGCGAGCGGCGCCACCGGCACAAGAAGAACAAGGCCAGGAAGACGAGCTTATACATGCCTCTCCCTCTCGCGGTGGCGCCCCCCCCGCGGATGGCGCGCGCCTCGTCCCGCTCGGCGCCGGCGACCCCCTGCGGCGCGCTCGTGCCCAACCTGCTCGCGCTCACGCAGCGCGTCTCCGCCTCGCGCCACGGCTCGCGCTCCTCGCGCCTCCAGGAGGAGTCCGACCCGCTCCTCTCCGACCTCGAGAGCTCGCGCCCGGACCACAAGTTTTAATCAACACGAGGCTATCGGCGGCGGATCGCTTCTTCTTATCCTTCACACACTCCAATGACTGATAGAGACGATTCGATATGGACGTTTTACCTGTGAATTACGGCCTAATTTGCTAAACCCCCCACCGACCGGAAGCCCCTGTGTCGTGGTGTGAACCCACGTTCTGAATGTTGTGATCGTATAACCTGTGCTCATTATAAAGTAGAGCGAACACTTACGCAATTAATAGTTAGTTTAATGTTATTCAAATATATTGCATTTAAATGTAAGTAATAAGAGCTTGTTGGACCATTGTTCACTTGCCTTCTGATAAGAAATAAATTTCGAAAGTCTATTTACGTGTTTCATTTTGTATTGGCGATGTGTGGTACATCCTAGCCCGGCTTACGGCCCCCAAATCGCCCAAGGATCTGTCTGTTTGCTGTGCAGGTGCGTACCTTCTGGTGATCAAAGTGAGAACAAGAGTGCTGCAATAATTCACCAGTTATCTTTTTTGGTGGCCGGGCTGGGTCTACGTCCCAGCCCACGCTCCTATCTAAAGGATTTGATAACTGTATGACATTTTTTGGGTACCTACTCAATTATTGTGCATTTATAATTTATAGAAAGCACGTTTCATATCTTAAAGCTGGTAGAGCAAAAAAGTAACCTTGGCCCTTGAACTAAGTTGAAGTTACCGTTTTTTAAATATTAAGGGTAAGTTGCACCATAGTAGAAGTTAAAGTTAAAGTTAAATTTTTTGTTAAATTTGACAATTCAACGTCATTTTTGGTCGTCAAATTGTCAAATTTGACAAAAACTTTAACTTTAACTTCTACTATGGTGCAACTAACCCTAAGTGCCTCTATGTTGGAAAGGATAGGATATAATATAACCTTTTCAACAAAGAGGTACATATATGGAGCGTTTGTTAAAAACGGGAATGTGCAACGTGGACTTCAGTAGCTTGAGGAACTCTTTAAAGACACAATTTTCAATGATAAACGGTAAACCCTTTTCGATTGCAGCGCCAATATATTAAGCGGCTAGCTTCGTAAGCTTCTGGAACCTACAAAACTTGGAAATTGGAAAGAAAATAATCTATGCCGAGTATGCTCAGCATTTAGGATTTTCCTGAAACCCTACTTAAATTAAGCTTACCTAAGATTAAAAACATGTGGAAATTCCACATGCTATCGTAACTGCAGCCCATTGATCACAGCGTATCATGTTGTATCATTCAGAAGAGCGCCCTTGGCGCGGTTCATGGTTTTGATTTATTTGGTCAATAAAGGAGACTACAAATTCTATTAATAAATGAATTAAGTGAATATTTTCGTGAAGTTATCTGAAAATAATGTTGTCAGGAAGTATCTTTGGCAGGTGATAGCTTAGAGCATGGGTGATAGCGTTGTGTGCTGCCTGGTGCCATCGACCACACAGCCTGGTGCCAAAGCCACAAAGTTGAAAAAAACTACCTGACAGCGGCCTGTTGGATGCGGTCCGAATTCCAATTTTATATTCTCATTCTCAAGATATCCTTTTGTTTGTTGTTTTAAAAGTTTCCGTAACGCTCTCCCAGAAGATCTCTTTCGGCAAATATTGATTCTGAGGATGACTTCAGTGTATATGTATGAACTTAACTATTTACTTAATATTAATAATCGCAAATATCGGTTTGACGTTTCATCTATGAATCGAGTTTGGGCTAATATCACTTTTGGCTCATTTCCGACCGCATCCTATCATGACTTCACTGACACAGCATTGACAATTGAATGGACAGCGGCATCCATCAGTCACTTGAAAAATTGTGAGGGGTTTTGTTTACCAACACATATTAGTAATTTTTGTAGTTATTACTCCAAGTTTTGTCAAGCTGACTTCCGAAAACGACGTAGACATGAGTTTACCAACAGACTTCGGCCCAGACTCCGGGGGTAGAGTAAAGGTTTGTGCACATCTTAAGCCAACATAGTGCTTGGTATAAGTGAATTGTTTTCCCCTGTGTTATGTGTGTATTTGAATCTTTTTAGGGCTTAGTGATTGTAAAACCTATAGTTTACGGCAATGTGGCCCGTTATTTTGGCAAGAAACGTGAGGAGGACGGCCACACTCATCAGTGGACAGTATATGTGAAACCGTATGCTAACGAAGACATGTCGGCGTATATCAAAAAGGTTCACTTCAAGTTGCACGAGAGCTACGTCAACCCGAACAGAATCGTCACTAAGCATCCGTACGAGCTCACCGAGACCGGCTGGGGCGAGTTTGAAATCGTTATCAAAATTTACTTTCATGATCCTAATGAGAGGCCTGTGAGTACAATGCTTTTCTCAGCTTCAACTGCTATGTTTCTTATCGAGTCTCACAATTGAGTGAGACTATTGGAAAACAATTGTGTTTTCCATCCTTTATTTCTTTAGTAAGTGTTGCAAAAGGTGTATGGTATGAGTATAGTAGCAAGCACTTCAAACATAGTTACCACCAAGGTATTGCAAACATTTGAGGACAAATGTTGAATATTTAATATATTGTTTTATATGAAGTTTAAACTAATTGCCAACCTTACCATGAGATAAAACACATGTGAGTTTCCTAAACAGTAAAATAATGGATTGGTTATGCGCAATCATAATGTGTTCAAGGTCATTTTTGAGATGAAAATGCACTTGTGTTTATGAGTTTCAAGCAACATTAGTCACTAAAAATGTATATAACCTACATTTAACTTTGTTAATTTGGTGTGCATGAAAGTGTTTCTCATCTTAACTTATTAGTTCACGATCATAATGATTCAAAGATAAGTCATTTTATTTGTATTAAAATAATAAGTAAATGACATTGAATGGCATTTTTTGACAACTGGTTTAAATAATATCTTATATTTTATTCCAGGTGACATTATACCACATACTGAAGTTGTTCCAATCCCCAGTAACAGAGGGGGCTCCCCCCACTATAGGCCGGGCACTAGTCAGCGAGTCATATGAAGAGATAGTCTTTCAAGAACCCACACAGCTTATGCAGCATTTACTAAATAGTGTCAAACCAATCACAAATGGCAATTGGACTCATGATACAGATTGTAGGTATATTCAACACTTGACTTGACTTGACTTGAAGTCAAGTACTTGACTTCCAAGTATAGTCAGATAATTATACCAGGTTAATGCAAAGACAACTGAGCTTAAGCCAGAATACTCTTCCTCTGGTTAGCAGTTCAAAAAATAATTATTTCAAAACAACCTAGTGTAATTAAAAAACTATTCTTACACCAAAATTTACTTGACAAAAAGTCTTGGAACATCAAAGAATATGATAGACTTGTGAATATATGTATATTTTAATAAGGTTTTTTTATTATTTTCCAGTTGTAGAAAAAAAAGAAAAAACATTAGAAAAAATTATAAATGCCCAAGCAAAGGTGAGAAACGAAATATCAGATCTGAAAGAAAAGCTTCATCTTGCAAAGGAAACCATAGCTAAGTTCAAAGATGAGATATCCAAGATACAGAACAACACAGCAGCCAATGTGTTGGCTGGCATTTAGGCCTCAGCCCCATGCCCAAGGTGACCCCCATTAAGGATAACGTTCTGACGACGCAGTAGAATGTCAACAGTTTAGATGTTTTACTTACATTTGTAATGACAAGCCCTTGAGTGCAACACACAAATCTAGCAATGCACTGCAGCGCACTAATACAATATGCCAATATGTGTTTATGGCATTAAAAATTTAAGTAAAATGACACAGCAGTTGAAACTGCTTGGCTACAATTAACTACGAATACTATTATAATATTCACCATGATCAATTAAGGCAAGTCTAGAAAAAACTTGAAGCGTGGTCCTAAGGTATTTAGTTAGTTGTAGATTGGTTACTATGTAAATATTTTAAATACTGATTTTTTTGTAGGTTTTCTACTTGATAGGAGTAAACAATTTTTTAATCTAATACCTACTGTGTTTTATTTTTATACTTATTCATGAATCCGTTATACTTGTTTTTATAAGGTGTATAAGGTCATGGGACCATAATTGTCACGAAAAAGGGGCCTTGCGTGAAACATATTAATCCATGCATACATTGTAGTGCTTCCAGTCCAATGAGACGAAAAATAATTCAAAATTAAATTATCCTTAAAATTACCCGTTCATTAAATTAGTGGATTAGCAACCTACATGAAAAAAGCAATTAACACGATGTGAATAATAAATTCTACTAGTCATTTGAACAAAAAAACTCATAAAGGTAAGCACTATCTTAATTATAGCCAGGAGTTGATAACATTCATCATTAATAACCATATTTAGGTAGGTATGTCAAATTATCTGTGCCCAAAGTAAGCAGAGAGTTTGAATTGGATCTGATTCAAGCTTCGTAGGTTTGTATTTCATCTTCACTGGAGTTAGGTACCTATGTTACGTATCATAGTCAGAAATAGCCCACAACACGCAGATTGATCACCCTGCCTAAAATTCGAATTCGACACTATTTACTACAGCTCTAATATTCTGACTTTCTACCTCACGCCGTAAACTTTATCTTTGTCAAAAGTTATGTATTTCGAATTACAAGGACGGCATTGGTACTCTTTTATCCAAACCTTTCAAGGGCACACAATTTTGTGTCCCTATGTAATAATACACCGTGACGGTCATCGTGACGGACGATCGATGGAACTCGACGGATATTAAAATTGCTGCTAAAAATAACTCCCCCTACTACGACTTCGTATTTGAACCCTAAATGTATATACAATACTACTTCCTTACTAGGTATACTTTATTATAATTGTGCTGTCTTGTTAGGCCTTTTTTACGAGTCTGAGTACGTTGCTGCGCGCATAGCTATAATGTGAAAACTCTATTTCTCTAAAAAGGTTGTTATAAATAAATCAATAAATAAAATCTTTATTGGTTCGATTATTTATTGCAACAAAATAGTAATGTTAACGTGGTCATTACCGGATGTACAGGTAATATGATTAACCCCGGGACCGTTATTTAGTTCCATTATGTCCTAAGTACAATCAAAGATTTTAAGGGTTCCATTACATCGAACAAGGATGTGATAAATGAAAAAAAACCAGCGATGACGATTTCTAGAAACTTTCTAGCCATAGTCGATCGTCAGGCATCTCTATTAAATCTCTTTTAATTCATGAATAGTTTATCAGCCCCAAAATATCCACCAGTGAAAGAGATCGCAGGAGTAGCAATAGAGCTGCAGTGCAAGCAAATGTAGGAGGCCAGTGGTTTGCGATGGATCTTCATAAGTGCCGCGGCCTGGCTGGGCCGCATTATTGGATACGGCAGCGAACGGTGCCACTTGCCTGTAGACACGACACGAGGTGCTGAGCTCGTTGGGCTTGCAGACAGTTGTACGAGTTGGTAGCCGCAGTGCACAACCGTTCAGCGATGGCCAGTGATAGGTTAGAGCGGCGAGTATTGTCAACAGCAAGCCTGCCTGCTTATTCAATCCTCAAACAATACAAATCAATCCTGTTTTCAAATACAAAATGCAAATACGCTGAGTAATGTAAACGTGAAATATTGTAAGGCTCAATATCTGTTTGCTTGTAGCCTGGACGCTAATTGCTGGCAATAGCATCGCATTGTCAGCTGCACACGCGATATGTCGATGTGGCATGATCGTGCTGCATGACCCACTTCCGTGTGTACACGGGCCGCTTTTCAAGCCTAAAATCAGCATAGTTTGATGCAATTTGGAAAATAATCAGGAGTAGATATTTTACACGCCTTTAAAAAGAGAAATTTACATTGTTAGGGTTCAAATAAGGGATAAAAGCAGATAAAAGTTGAAAATAACTTGAGTTGGAAATGTGTAATTTGATATTTGAGGTCTCAGCCGTGCTATTCCGGCGGTGCACATCGGACATCACTTCACATCTCGGTGCTTCACGCTACCTCAATCATCAATACGCTTTACTTTGAATTAGTATTTTCCCTCATTTTGTATTTAAATAGCACGGGTAAATAATTTAAAAAGGTTATTTGTCTTAGTCCTTTTTTTCAAACGACCACAGTTGCAAAGAAATTGAATTTTAAAGTTCACTCACACGAGCGAAGGGAGTTTTGGTGTCCGCCGGAATAACATAGCTGTTGTTCGTTTGTTGTACCCTTTACGATGTCTGATGTCGGACTCGGCCCCTAGGCGGACGAAGTCACGTTGAAAAGCTGGTGTTATAATAACCAATAAATACGTCAGCAATAGGCATTGACCAGCGACTGAAGTTATTAGGTACCGTTTGACAAGGTTGTTTGTCCGTTCAATGACTTGCCCTTTGTTAAGTCCGCATTCACCGGAGGTCATCGCATGTCAGTCGTTTACCAATGTTTGGACTCCTCGGAAATGTAGTACCTATTCAAAGGGATACTAACAAAACTGTATTCCTCTTTCTGGAACAGGCAACAACCACACCTAAAGCAGTTTTATTACATTTCGCAAAGTAAATGACACTGAGTTTGAGTTCGCATTACCAGAAATGGCAACGTTCATAAGCACTGAACTTAGCTTTTGGCGCTTCACCAGAGTCGCTGCTAGGCTATAACTATACCTTTTTGTTTTTAGTAGGAGTAACGATGTGGATTGCTCCATTAAAAAAAGCATTTAGCAGAAGGAAATGTATACCCTCGGTCGGGACCTTCAGGATTTTATACTTTTATTATAGACGACCTTGTTGGCTCAGGTGTTCGGCTACTGTACAGCCCAAGGCGCAGCAAATCACTACCAACCGGGATAATAAGCCAGTCGCAAGCTCGTAGTAAATTGTGAAACTTGTTTTGAATGTATTCTTCTACGGGTCTTTGCCCATAGTAAAGTCTAACTCCCGTATTCATAAAAACGAACACAACGCTAAAGCATAGTATAAGCAATTGACGTGTTCTGTCACTTACTCGCAAATGGCGGCAGTAACAAGAATGAAAGGGACAAAGCCATACAAAAGTTAACGCGCTGTTGAAGCTCTGAAAAGTTTTTATGAATAAGAAGGTAAACCGTTAACTTCTCAATGCTTTTGATTGACGAATCTTGCACTAGGCACTAAGTACGATTATTGTGACGGTCATACCTACGTCCTTACACATACTGCGCGCGGAAGTTTACCGGCTATCGGAAAAACAGAAAAGATGTGACCCTTCTATCTAGGTAGATTGTTGTTTTTGGAAATGTAAGAAAATTCACGACATATAAATATTAACAATAGCGAATAATGAGGTTTTAGAAGCTAGTTCTCCTTTCCATTGGTGCGAGAATCGAACCCGTCATACCCTAACCGGCGCACGTTAGGTACGACTGCGCTGAACGGGTCCTAGTTGACCGGATGCCGGAATGCTGAACTTAATGTATTTTATAACAGTAATATAATTGTTACTACACGAAGTCGTAACTGCGGAACATACAGTTAAAGGTCTTGAGTCGCCTTAAGTCGTTGCGATAGAGGTCATATTCTAACTCCTGTGTTACACTTGTCGTGTGTCTTACTGTATGTGTCGGCGTAATTTCTTAAAGGCCCGGTAGGGTTGATGTATAGCTCACTTGTTGAAAAAGGCAGTCAAGGGCAAGGCATAACTTAACTTTTTGCCACATTTTGTGGATATCAATGGGTATATAAGGTATGTCGTTCTGCCAATGCGGGCTCTAACAAAATGTTAGGTATAAATACAGTATCAGTAAATGTAAATACGCCACAAATGCTTTAAAAAAAATAAAAGACGCGTTTTACGAGGGTGAAGATTCAGAACGTGATATGGAGTTTCACCGTTCCTTGGGAAACAGCTGCTTACTCGTATTTGGAGACAAACAGCCGCACTCAGAGTCGTCCCTTCATGGAAAGTTAAGATTTGTCTAAAAAGTTCTGTAAAGTAGTAATTCGTCAAAGTTTTTTTAGTATAAGCAGCTTCCTTCTTGCACCAACCAAATTATGGTGGCAAATATACATTTTCATATAGCGCCCTAGCTTTTAGTCAGATCATCAGCCGCGTGGCTTAACGAAAAAAAATACAGCGGAATAATTTTGGATTTGCCTCGCTTTTAGTTTGTTGCAAGGTCCTCAATTTTCGTACGAGTATAAGATTCAAGCAAAAGCTCTGGTTAAACACACTCAGACAGAAAATATTTGAACGTGTGATGTGAATATATTTAATAATTAATTATTTTATTATTTTTGCAAAAATGATTGAGTATTGAAGTTACAATTTAATTTATTTATTCACATGCTCGATGTTGCAAGTTTGTTAAAGACTCCCCCGAATTCACAGAAACAATTAATAAATATAGCTATATTTCAGAGGGACGTTCAAGTTCCTCGTCCCTTTCTGTTCTATGAACATTTTGCGGGATAGCGTAAGCGTGAGCTCGTGCTTAGCATTGATTGACGGTTGTGAATTCGGAGGTTTATCTTTCTGATCTAGGTCTATTAGTTTTTAGAGAGGAGGGAAGGAGTGAAGCCTTAAATAATTTGAAAAACTCACTTAATTCCCTAATCTCATAGTGTTGCATATCCTATTGACCAGCCGGATCACTGATTAATAATATTGTAAATATGAAGTCGTTTAGTTATAAAATTGGTCACACTTTATTAAAACATTTACTTAAAGTACACAGTCCACAACACCGAAACTTTGAGCAATATGAATATCTCCGTATACATAAACTTTTTTAACAATTAACAAAATAAACTCTTACCACTATATACCACTTAAATCGCTCTCTTCTTTTTAAAGTTACTTCATCACAATACAGTAACACAAAACAAAAATCTCTTAAAAACTAAAACCAACTGTTTTCCTTTTTCATTTTGTCTCGGTGCCTTCCTTTCATTTCCAGCGTTTGGAAAATTTCCGACAGTTTATCGAGGTTTTGAGACGGACTTTGTGGTAGTTCTTGCAGCTTGCAGGTGGACTTATTTTCGCCTCTTAGACAGTAGTCGAACGTTTGTCTCTCCCTTAGGCACAGCAGCTTTCCCGTCTCAGGCATCGACGACAGCTTAGCCACCTGCATAGCGGCCTTTTTAAACCTTGTCTTCGGTGAAAGTTTTGGTTTATCAACTTCATCCACTTTCTCTGTATCTTCCTCTTTCTTCGGGGTCAGTTTCCTCCTAGGTAACGACGTATCTCTTTTCTTCACTTTCACAGAGTTCAAAAAAATCGGCTCTATCACGTCGTATGTATTCTCTCTCAATAGGTGCTGCGGTTTCCTTGAGAGTTCCAGGGAGTTTTTTCTCACATATCCGTGTATCCTTAACGGCGTCAGAGGTTTCAGCATATCGTGTAGTTTCAACGGTGTCGTATGCAGATCTGTTCTCTCATTTTTATCCAAGTCGAAAAGTATGACTTTTGGTTTAGTTTTCCCGGTCTTCGTCCCTATGGCGGGCAATGGATGAAAAGGGGAGAGGTTAGATTTGACTGGGAGATCGTTATCGAGCATTCTGCTTTGAGCCGTTTTGTTCTTGCGTATTTTTAATTTTCGCGGCGCGTATATGGTGGTGAGTGCGCGCGTTTTGTGCGGGTCGAGTGGCGCGAGTGCGTCTGGCAGCATGGGGCGTGCGGAGACGCGGGTGGCCGCCCGCCGACAGCCGGCGACCTTCGGCGCGATGGCGCGGCCGCGAGGGGCAGCGCCGGACGATCGAGCGTACTCCGCGCCCCCGGACCCGGTGGACCCCGCAAACACTGACCAACTAGTGGACCCACACTATCAGCCCTGTCTTCCAGCTGTTACATAGTTGCCTCATCAATAACGATTACGATCAGAGAGATTATTTTTGCTGAGTAACCCGGACCCGGAATGAACTTGACAGTTAATTAGTTAATGGCAAGTCCTTATGTCAGGTAATTGTCTTCGAAAATGAAAAAGTTCCTATGGATAGGTTTGACATTTAAAATACATTAGAATATCATCAAAGTGAGGATCAAACTAAGTACTAAGCATTAGACTTATTTTGAAATTATCACTTTTGAAAAATGATTTCGAGTATCTAGGCAATTGTTCCCTTAATTTGATGAGGCGTTTAAGATAATATAGGTACGGAAATCGTCCAAACATAAAATAAGGTCCATCTATGGCTAGATTTGGCATAAATATTATAAAACTTGTTTTTTTAAAGGTACATAACATTGAAACATGATTTTTAATTATTCCCTTAATTTACGGAGCTGTTAGGTATACCTAGAAAGATACAGAAATCGTCCATACATAAACAGAACGCCGAAATTACTTGTCAAACATTAGTTGGAGGGCGATCACGGGGGTGTACGCAACGGATAGTTTATTTCAAAGGTTGTTAGTGATGGTTACACCATGACATGTGGTCATTACGTGGGCCGACCACCCATCGATCGAGTGACCTTCAGCCTAGCCAGCCAACTTCGTCTGTTATTGAAATCCCACAATATGCCGTTTTAATATTCACAAAAGAACTGTAAACGTAGCTGATCAAATGCATTCGTGGGAGACATTGGTTGTTTGTATTAGTTGAAGTGTAAGTAGACACTAACTTTTATCATCAGACCAATTTTAAGAAAAAGGTTTACAACGAAGCCTAGTTCTTTCCTAGAGTCGATCGAAAATGGTTGCGGAGCTTCATCCTACTTTTCGTAAACGATACCATAGTGAGTTCCTGTCTTTGCTACGTTGTCCAAGTCAACACCAACATTTTTTAAGATTGAGAGCCTGATGCGCTCAAAGTAAAGAAATATAATTTTCACAGATATTTCCATACGCAAGTTGCATTGCAATCGATTCAAAACACCTCAACCTCCTCAAATCAGTCAAGAACTCAAGGCTGATTAGAGGTAAAAGAGCAGAAGAGTAGCCAGCGGCGAAGATATTTAGGCCGCGATATTGATGTAGAGTCACATAAAGCTTTGTGGAATTTTGTATAAGCTTTTCTTCTTCAGCTGCCTCGGCACATGCTCTGCGGCCTCATACGATTTTCTGGCAATATCTTCTGCGCTACATACCTGACCGAAGAATTATGCGAAAATTGTGTCCTATTAATTAAAACATCTATTTTTCCTGACCAACGCAGAAAGTTACTTATTTAGCATTGTTTAGTTATTAAAGAAAGTGAACTGTCGTCATAAACTAAGTCCCTTGTACAGTCAGCATCAAATATGTGTGCTTACCGGATGGTCTAAAAGGTATTGAAGGTTTGACAAAAGCAATTGTAATTCTCCAATAACAGAGTCGGATCAGTCTGATGCCCTTCTCCAGTTAACGTTGGGAACATAAGGCTGCGTTTACACCAGAGAGATGCGTTGCGAGTGTTTTTAAGAACCAATAGAATCGCTTCATTGAGCGAAGCTAGGTAAATGGAGGGATTCTATTGGCTACACACGAAGGCTATACACTAGAAGTTGTTGACCACTTATGTTTACCTGGGACAGACAGTCCAGTTGGTAAGTCAAACTTCGAGAGAGACAGAGATCCCTCGTCGAATGCAAAACGTCGTAGTTCTTTAGGTTCTGTACTCTTGATATTGACCGTGGGTACTGCAAGGTGGACAGATGACCTATTGAAGGTCGCAGAATGTTGGTGTATGGAGGCCGCCTACAACCGGCCACTTTGCAAACTTTTGTTTCGGGCTTAAATTCAGCAGTAGACTTCATATGGGCTGATAATAATGATGTTGACATTGACCGTAACCAAGCCAGTCCTGCCGATCAAGGATACTCGTAACTAAGTCTATCGATCTGGGATAACACAGGTGAAAGTATTTATCAGATCAACAAATTAATATGAAGTAGGTTTTATTGCCGAGCAATAAAGTGGTATTTTCAAGTTTTTTCCAAGAGGGTGCATGGGAAAGAAAGCATATTGATGTGAACCAATGCGATAATGTGCAGTTTGGTATTGAATGTCAAGGGCGCTGGTAAGTGCTTGCCGCATTATCGATGGTAATCGCTCCGCTAGCTCGCCTGGAGTTAGTAAACAAAGTGCTCGAAGAAGTAGCCTCCTAGTAGCGAAATTGCTTTTACTACGAAAAATAAACAAACTATGCAGACAGCATTTATTTACAGGCTGTTGACAGAATTCCAATAGAAGCTGATCGACGAAACAAAACCCCTTTTTGAAAATGTTTAAGCCGTTTCATTTGCAAATGTTGGACTTCCGTTGTTCTAAATTTCAAGCCCCTAACCTAAGATGAGTGGTTACTAAAACAGTTAAAACTCTGGCAAAACGGTCACAAAATTATCTAAGAAGCAAGGATGTATCGATTATATTAATTTATGATGAAAGAAGAAACAATCGAGGTCTCGGTAGCTTAGTGGTAAGATCAGTAGCCAGGCTTGTAAAAGACGTAGGTTCGGAACCCGCCTGATGCATTAACTATATAATTATTGGTATATTGGCTTATTGGAACAGATTCTTCCTTCAGCTTTTTGTCTTTGCGGACTGAACTTCATAGTTATTTTCTTTTGTATTAAGTTCCGTCAACAACTAGGAATCAAATTGAATTTTTAGTAAAAACATGTATCCATTATGAAATAAATTATGACTCAGCCTGCCAGTGTGTATTTCCAAGTTAACTATTTGAGCAAATGTAAATGTTGATGTTTCATAATGTGTGCACGAGTGTTCTTTGATGCAAATAAAAGTTTTATCTATGATCTTATATTTTACTATGTTTCGACGACAATAATGTGGGCAATAATGAGTAAGCCATAATTAGTTTTGTAAAATACCTACCTACTATTTCTCAATCCCAACTTGTGTAGCAACCGCCTTTCTTTGTTGTCCACTTTCCCTAATCATCAGGCTCAATTATCCTTTACCATTAAAAGTCCACGGCACATTAGGTGGCGGCCAACAACGACACCCGATACTTTGCTGGTATCTATAATAACAATATTTGTGTTCACATTAGAGGGGTCCAACTAAAAGCTAATTTGGGTCAAGCGCACGGGCAGGTGCCGCGCGGCTCGTGTCGAGGACGAAATCATGGGGTATCAGACAAACATTGATAGATTGTGGATATGAGCCGGGGATTTATTGATCTTTATTGGGCCATGCACGCCTTGATGACACGAGTAGATTATATAGCTCTCAGCATTTATAAGGTTTCGTCGTCAAAAAAAAAACTCAACAGTTTCGCTATGTCCGTGTGCCTGTCTGGTCTGCACTGTTTGTCTTCCTACTGGAAAGCTGTAATTTCCTGCCAAATTAGTGTAATAAAATCTACTATATAAAAATAAGTAGGGTTTTCCTTCCTGACGCTATAACTCCAGGACGCACGAACCGATTTCCACGGTTTTGCATTCGTTCGAAAGGTCTTGGGCTCCGTGAGGTTTATAGCAAAGAAAATTCAGGAAAATTTCAACAGAAAAGCGGGAAAATATTTTTTCATTACTCATACTCTGAAAATAGGTCATTACTGACCTGAGAAGCGGGCTGAAAGTAATACTTTTCATCCCTAGGGAGAATAATAGGTAACAATGTACTATTTCACATATAGCTAAGTCCACGCGGACGAAGTCGCGGTCGGCTCCTAGTTAGTGTAATAAAAAAACTTATAGTTAAAGCCCCTATGATAAACTTACCTGTAAACAAACGATTGTTAATCTTTACCATTATTTTAATTGGCTCGGCACTCTGATCGAACACAGTTAATTATAACATGTCAGTTTACTTTGAGTACATATTGATTTTTTGATTACCATCGAGCATATACATATAGTATATATGCAAATGGTGTATATGTAGATTCTGTTTTCTTTGGTCTTTTGGAACTGAAAATAATATCTTTTCATCATTTTCAGCCTGTTAGTTCAGGGTCTTATGCCTCTAGTTCGATCCTGCCTGGCACTTTCTTCAGGTCACCTGTCCTCCCCAGTCGGGAGGGAGATACACGCGACGCTTGCAAAACCGCTATGTCCATTGAAGAACTTGATGTTGTCGCCTTGATTCCATCCATCTTCCTTCGACTTCTAGTGATCAGCCCACTACCACTTCAACTTGCTGAGTCTGTGAGCAATGCTACTCTTATATAACTATAACTGCCTTAGCGAGGTTATATTTATTTTTTGATGTAGGCACGAAAAGGACGAAGTTTTAATATCACTTAACTTTGATAAGATAGAGAACAGAATGTTCCTTTCTGGCCACAAAGGAATGAGTATTGATTTGACCTTTGCTGAAATTGACCACGAAATTTGTCCTTGGACTGACGCACAGTGATTCACTAATTGCGTGGTTTCGTGAACTTGACTTTTCAGAGTGATTCAGTAGAACCATTAAGTGTTAAGATTCGCTGTTGCTGATAAAGGTGACTCGTGTTCGCCGATGACTCTATTTTTTGGCTCCCAGGCGTTCAAGTCGGCGAAGATTTTGCATTTTTAACTGGCCTTTTTACCAATGGACAGAGGGCTGTCCACGATAAATGAACATTCATGTGACAACAGCATGAAGCTGCTAAGTGGTACCTACCTACACTATACACAGGGGCCATATTGGCTCACCTAAAGTTCTTTATCCGAAATTACTACCGATTTGCAATCCGAATGATCACTCTTCCTAATATTTTTAGTCCTATAGTTTTCATTCATACATCCTAACGGACTTAGCTTAGGTTAGAAGTAACCTAAGCTAAGTCGGTTTCGCCTAGTGTATAATATTTAGAAAATCGATTGAGCGTAGTAATGTTATATCGATCGTCGTCTCGGACCGAAGATATTATGCTCTTCATGTCGTGGGAAAAATAATGTAAATGTTACGGAAAATCAATGTTCAATCGAATTTTGACTACCTATTATGAATAAAAACAAAGAAACAAAGAGTAAATATTAAAACTGTGAATAGATAATAATAACAGTGTAAAAGACGGTTATTGAAAAAAAAATAGGAAAATAAATAATAAAGAGCTGTTTAATAACTTACAGGAAAAAATTGAAATAACAGTAAATAATCACATCCTAAACATTGAACACACAACAAAGTTTTTAGGTTTACACATCAACCCCAAACTAAACTGGACGGAACATATTGAAAATGTAACCACTAAACTGAACAGATTTGCATTTGCCCTTTTCAAACTCACCAAAATAGCCAGTACAGAAACCGCCATCACTGCCTACTATGCTTACGTGGAATCAGTTATTAGGTACGGGTTGCTGATATGGGGAAATGGCACAGACATTCAAACAGTATTTATATCACAGAAAAAATGCATACGAGCGATATGCAACATTGCACCGGACATATCATGTAGACCTTACTTCAGAACTCTCAATATACTTACACTTCCGTGCCTCTATATATTGGAAATAGGTAAATTTGTAAAGCAGAACCAAAACTTATTCTTACTGGCTAAAACACAATCAAACAGAAACACACGAAATAGCAATAAATTGACTGTGAATATAGTACCCAAGACCACACGCTTTTTAAAAAACAGCTTCATAATGTGCATCAAAATTTTCAATAAAATACCAGATGACATCAAAATACTCCCACTACACAAATTTTCTAAAACCCTGCATAAATGGCTTGTTGAAAAACCATTTTATACAATAGACGAATTTTTAAAATTTAAGTGAGAAATAGTTTATAATTGTAAATAAGCTTTATTTAAAAATTGTCATATACGGTACTTTAAAATATTAATTAAATGTAAGATATAGTAATAACAATAAAATATAAGTAGATAAGTAAAATAAGTAGATAATATTGCTTTGTAAATATTGATTATCCAAAAATTGTAATTATTTAATGTGATACACTGAGGGAAACTTAACATTATTATTATATTTTTTTTTTTTTTGTAAATTGTCTTAAGCACATTGTTATTATCCAGTTACCATCGTGCATGGTACATATTTGCATACTATTATTATATAGTTAAATAGGATTAAGCACGCAAAAACACTGTAACATCTACTTTGTAAACACCCTATTTATAGCAAATAAATGATATTATTATTATTGATATGATGCCCACGGATACTTTCTTCCATCGCACCGCCCGCCATCGTCAGGGTGTTCTTCTACTACTCTAAAGCTGCCATGGTCTCTTACAGTTTCCCAGGACATAGTGGTCTTCAAGATGACCTCACTCCACCTGATGGGAAGCAGCCGTGAGATCCAGCTTTGGGGTTGACAAGCACAGTAATGGAGAACACCGAAAATAAACCCAAGAAACCGGGATAACGGCGCTTGGCTCGCCCCTTACAACGTCGGGTTCGGGCTTCTGAATGTTCTGTTCACCATGACAGCAACAATCAGTGTGCCTTAGACTACCCCATTCGATATGTGGTCGTAAGGGTTGAATTATTGAATACTAAAGAAATGTGGGCTTCTGAATGTTCCGTTCACCATGACGGCAACAATCAGTGTGCCTCTGACTAACCCATTGGGGATTAGTCGTCAATATCGTCGTATTCAAGTAAAGTGAATTCGTTCTAAACCCACCGCACAAGGGGTGCCCCATAATATTATTCAAATGGTGTATAGGTAAACGAGGTGTTTACGTGACGTAATCGGCACAACTCTTAAAAAGGCCCAACTAAAATAGTAAAGCTTTAACAGTTGTAACCGTTACTCAGTTTATTGATTATACATATTTCGAAAAAAAAACTTGTTTTCACAATTTCAGTCTTCATAAGTACGGTGAATGGCGCATCATTATCGGACCGATTACGCAGAAGTGTGACGTCACAGCATATCTCGCGGAAACGTCAGGCCGACTCAATGCCAAACCAGTGCCGCTCTACACGCGCCACGCGCTCGGCGGTCAAAGTCACGAGACTCCAAACAGCTGTTTTACTCCCTAGACAAAAAAATTGAAGCAAAATTATTGCAATGTTAGCTTTATTTATTAACTGAATTGTGTCATGTTCGCGATGAAATGTGATCTAGGGTATTGTAATTGAGTGGACATGTGAGTGTACGATACCAAAGGTTTGGGAAAATCCGGTAAGTAATTTGTTACTTTTGCTTAATTTGTATGACGTAGTTAATAGGATAATTTTATTACTAACTTATCTTAATTTATTTTTAGAGTAAGTTTTGCCTCGTAGTTAATTGCTTATTTATTTTACTGTATTTTTAGACTAAGATTAATAATTCAGGGAAAATTTGATAGCCAACATGAGTCGCTGCAAACTTGGGTACCCGGTTACATTGACGAGCCGTTTTTAGGGTTAGGGAGGGCGCGCCGGTTGTGGCACGGTCGGTGTAGTGTCGCGAAGTGTCGTAGGTTTGATTTTGATTTATGTGGGTGACGCAAATGTTTGCTTAATGAAACCGAGTTGTATTAGGTCAGTATTTGTAATGCCTTCGGTGCTTATTTTTGTCAGTGGGTACGCAACGGACCCTTAGGAAACCTTTACTTAGGCGATGTTTTCTCTTATTTATTTAATTATGGATCATTGTTGAAATTAGGTATAAAAAATCGCTCGGTTAAATGTGAGCTTCTAAATGTTCCGTTCACCATTAGGATATACTCGTGAGCGTATATGTATTTAGGCTTTTAGGTGGGTATGAACGGACTTATTGAAAAAAATACTGCTATGATTCATATTAAACTAAAGTTTTTAGTGAGTGACTGTCACTGAGAAGTGTTCGTATTTTTTTCGTGATATTTCGCATTAGGTAAAATAAATGCTGCTATAGAAATATTTAGTTGGCTTAGCCACGGTAATATCCCTTTACTGTGGCTGAGCTGTTGGTGCCATTATACACAATAAAGAACCCTGTGAAGTTAAATGGTTTTCTTATTAGAGAAAATGAAACCAACCTTGCAAAGAGATTATTTGAAGTTATCTGCAATACTAATGTAATAAGCGGCGTCTGTTTACTTTTTGTAGCTTAGCTTATCTTTCAATGCCAAGGATATATATCTCGCAATTTCGAGTCATTATTTGAAACGAACAGACAGTTTGAAACAATTGAAGTAGGTATCAGACTTACACGTTGAGAAACGCCCGTATGTTGTATATCACCGTCTCATTAGTTTGAATGTGTCATTAGTGAATGGTATTATCGCGACGAGAAGGTCGTCCTGAGGATAACACACGATAAAAGTGTAGACAAATTTTAAACAATAATACCTGTGACAGAAAAGCGGCCAGAAGAATAAACTGTGAGTGGGAAATGATTTTTAATCATGAAATAAGCATAGGTCTTGGTTCGAAAATCGACGTGCATTCGCACTATTTGGGACCGCTCTATAGCCATCGTAATTTCTCACTGGTGGAGAACGCTTTAAGCTTTAAGTACGGCTATTGTTCTGTTTTGTGCATTAAAGGTAAAGTAGATATTTGAAAAACCTTATTCAGAAATGTCAAAAACTTACATTTACGAAACATATCAAACTCATAAAAAACATCCTTTAAACAGATTGTATGGTCTTCAATCAACCTTAAAATATCTCTACTTTCTGTACACTCACACATATGTAGTTTATCGAAGGGACAACACACCTAAATCGCAAACAGCAATCAATGCCACACACTAATTGTGGCCGTCGTAGTGAACGGACCATTTAGAAGCTCACATTGCGCAGAGCACACGTGGTAAGGGCGAGCCTACCGCCGCCGTTCTGTGGGTTGCTGGAGTTAATCATCGGTGTATGCCATCACCGGAGCGTTAGCCGCAAATAGGGAATATGCACTGTTCTTTTTTATATTTTTTTTGATCATAGCTTATATCTTTTTATGGCTGTTCAATATTTTATATTTATAAATTGTTAAAAATTTTAAACTTTTCCATCGACTCTTACCCCCTTATTCATAAAAATTTAAACAGCTCTTATAGAACACGATAACTATTGTATCGCTTTGTCACTGTCATTCTTGTTGCTGCCGCCATTTGCGAGTAAGTGACAGAACACGTCAATAGCTTAAACAATGCGTTAGCGTTGCGTTTGTTTTTATGAATAAGGGGGTTACTGTTTACTGTACTGCTTCCACGGAAGATCCTTCTGTCAGTTTATTTTCACTACACGGGACACAGAACAGTTCGCATTTTATCTCTTCATTTTCAATGATGCAGCGCTTAGCGCGTGACGTCAAAGTCTATTACGACAAAACAAATTTTAATGTAACCTACAAATTGTTGAATTCTTCTTCTTGTCGCGCTTTTGACAGTGACAAACACATAGCCTTTGACTTCACACTAGATCCACTCGACTGACGCCATTGCTCAAATCGTCTGACCAATAACGCTTTGTTTCAACCGCCTCGAATTTCTCAATTTTTTTTTTGCACTTTACAATAATAAATATCACATCGAAAAAGAAAAAAAATCAAGAAATATTAAGTTGTGAAGTATTTATATGCAAATTAGTTGATGTACACAAGTATGTGTGTTTGCTTGTGAGTCGTCGGTGTAGAGTGCCGACGCTGCACGCTGTGGGTCCATCGGTCAGGTCGGCTCGTACAGATAGAGACGTACTTAATGAGTACAAAATACTAATAGTACTCAATAAAAAAACATGATCCTCATCAGTCTGTTTCAAGTGCATATTCCTTATTTTGAACACATGCGTGCAGACTTGAACCTAGCCACGGTGCTGAAATGTTTTTCTAAAAGAATTCGTTAATTCCCAGACTTTAGAAAAATACAATGGACTTCATAATTGGCGGTCTCGCGGGCGCGGGCGCGACCATCGTGACGAACCCGATGGACGTGGTGAAGACGCGCATGCAGCTGCAGGGCGAGCTGCGCGCGCGCAATGAGCACGCGGCGCGCTACCGCGGCATCTTCCACGCGCTCTACGTCATCGCGCGCGCCGACGGCGTGTTGGCGCTGCAACGGGGACTGGCGCCGGCTATGCTGCTGGGGTTCAGCATGAACTCTGTTAGGTGAGGCTAGTGGGCTACTCCGGGAACACGAAGTTATGTAAAACTTTAGGCGGCTGTCGACGATAAAACGAGTGTAATCTTTTTCATGGGTTTTGCTCGGGTATGTAAAGTCAACGGCTTATCACCTACCTATTTCTGTTTTACTCCTGCCGTTGATCGTACAGTGAAATATTAAACATGGAAGTGGAGGGAGTGGGGTATTTGTCTTTTAGTTTCAAGAAGCCTTAGGACATTTCTTTTGATTAATTGTTTCTCAACTTTGTCGCCGTAACTTTGAGTATTTTTTTGCCAGATTAGGAATGTATCACGTGGCTGAAGTTCAAGGCTGGACCAAGGACAAGGAAGGTGAATTAAGCGTTCAAAGGGCGATTTTCTGGTCAAGTATAAGCGGGATCTTAAGTGGTGTGGCTGGCAACCCTGCATCAGTACTGAAGACTAGAATACAAGCAGCGGCACACCCTAGCATAGCAGTAGGGAAGCAACATAGATACAACGGTAGTTTAGTTTCAGTTTTTTGTGAGGCATCTGCCAACTGACACCGGAATCTTTTCTTGACCTAGCCTGTTCTTTGCAGGCATGTGGGACGGTTGTGCGACCATTTACAGAACTGAAGGTTTAAGAGGGTTCTTCGCCGGAGTCAACGGGACGTGCACGCGCCTCGCAGTTGGGAGTGGTGCTCAACTCACTAGCTTTACCACGTATGGTCTTTCCTGTAATAACAAGCAATAGCTTTCAACCTATAGCCTGACATCTTTTGGTCTCTAATGCTCTAGGCCTTCCGTTGTTTTTCTTTTACATCATTTATCTTTTTATTTACTGCAACGGCTAAACATTTTGACCTGATAACTTCAAAATACATTGAAGTGATTTGAAGTGATTGAAGTCTCTCAGGAGCCCCTTACCATCAGATTTCAGTTGTTTTATATTTTTGATTGTGTTTATTCTTTTAGCTTTGCTTTAGATATCTACTTTGCTTTTTAGAACTAGTTTTTAAATAATGTTCATTATGTTTTTACTTCAGTGTGAAAGACGCATTGAAAACTCGTGGCATATGTGAGCACTCGCCGTTTGGGCTCGCCTTCGCCGCGAGCGCAGTCAGTGGTATTGTCGTAGCGGTGGCCGTCTGCCCCTTCGACGTCATCACTGTCCGCCTCTATAACCAGGGTATGGTCACTAATTAGCAAACCAATTACAGAACGAAAGAGTACCTCAAGTCGTTGGGGTATTTTGTGCACGCACCGGTCACGCTGGCGTTCGTAGCGAGCCTCGGCAGCGGGGTGTTGTGCATATTGCTTGAAACTCCGCTGGATGTAGTGAATACCCGCCTTTACAACCAGGGTAACGTTGTAGAATACACACTAGCTAGAGGGATCAATGGACGCATGTGTAGCTTATATGATATTGTATAACTGGCCCGCTTGCGCAAGATTGATCAAATGGAAATTGACTTACTTATATCTAGTTTCCGTTTTTAGGGTAACCTACTTACCTCAAAAGTAAAACGTAATCCTTTAAGGATCACTTTATTGCTCGTCCGTCTGTTCGTCAGCCAGGTACCTTGTCTCAGGAACTCGTGGAGGCACCAAACCCTCACTCAGTTCTGCAATCCTTTGGAGCAGTAAAATACAAATTTGGAAGTCAGCGCAATCAAAAGAATCGGCCGTTTGTGCCGCTTATCTGACGCTCGTTGGGCATCAAACCCTTTTAAATATTCTCATAGATGGAATTTGGCAGGAAGCAATGTCGAATGCATATAAAGGGAAAAAATGCGTAAAATGGAAACCTCGGGCCACGCGACAAACTTGCACTTGACTAAGTTTTTTTAAATATGTATCCTCGATTGGAAATAAGAAAATAGCAAGGAAGAGGTGGCGTTACGCGCAAGTGGGCCTCACTTTCATAAGTACAGTAACAGTACAGTAGTCGTATGTGTAGCGAATTAACAGTAGTTTTATGACACTACCTACTCTTCTTTTCTCTTCGTTCTTGTCTGTCTGTCTGTCTTTGATGTCAATTATTTCGAGCTTACTTTTCTGTCACTTATTTATATGATAGTCGTACCCACTATGTTATTGTATGGTAAAGGTTCTTCACTTGTGTAATTTCGAAAACTAACAAATATATTAAATGTTGTTGGAAAACGTTTCTGCGAACTTACGAATAATATCAAACTATTGTAATTGTGGCGTGTAATAGGAGAGGCCTATGTCCAGCAGTGGTCTGCAACAGGCTGATGATGATGATGATGATTGTAATTTTGCATGACCTTGTAGCTCTAGATTTAAAGTTGAAAAATGATAAAATTATGATAAAGGTAAGTGATCATTATTCATTGACGCTTTTCAGGATCAGCGGCCAGCGGTGAACGATTATACACAGGAGTGGTTGACTGCCTTAGCAAAATATACAAGACCGAAGGCCTACACGGACTCTACAAGGGCTTAGGCCCGCTTTACCTGAGGATAGCGCCGCACACGACGCTCTCGCTGGTCATATGGGACATGCTAAATAATTTATTGCTAAAACATAAAAATAGTTAAATTATTAAAGGCATTTTCATTTCTGTTTCGAAATTAATTATTAAGAACTACAGTTGGCTTTTAACTGAAATATGACACAAATTACCTGTCATTTTACTACACATAATTAAAAATCCGACTATAAGTTGATTAATTCTGCAACATAGTTAAATATTCAAAATTTTAAATTTTTTTTTTCGCCTTATGCCAATAAGCCAAACAATAAAACAGCGAGTTCGATAAAAAGTTTAATAGTAATTTAAGTATGTGATAATAAACAAAACATCATAACTAAAACACAACACAAAGAAAAACGCATTTTTTTCAATTAAGAACAATACGCACTAGGAGGAGTGAAATGTATCTCCCAATCTATATCCAGGGAACTACAGTTGGAACTTACGTCTTCATCGTCGCAGGAGCAGCTGGGTGAAGTGTCAACTTCTTCCGTCGCGTCCTCACTGCATATGTAGTCTGGGTTGCTAGGATCGAAGGGCAACAGCCCTACGGCTTGTTTGTAAGCTTTCAGGCAAGTGTTCTCGCAAATCTTTGCTTTATCAGGATGCCGCCACACCTTGACCGCGTCTCTTATTAAACGTCTCTTCTTCTTCTCCAATTTACAAATCTTCTCCTTGTTATTTGCTGATGCTATTTTGTATACTAACGGTTTGTACTGCTCAACATTACCTTCACCATTTTCTCCGGTGACCTGCATTTCTACTCTGTACTCACCATTAACTTTGCAAACTATCAAAGTCGGTTTGTTTTCCGTGCGCTTTTTTGTTTTCTTCAAACGATTTTTAGATTGTTCCACTATGGATGTTCGTAATTTTGCTTCATTTAACTTACGAAGAAGACACTTTGATATGGCTCCAGGCTTCCAGCCATTCGCTACCTGTGAAACATTATGTAATTAAGTAATATTTTAGTTCAGATGGATCACTAATAAAATAAGATCTATAAAAAAAACTTACTGTAAGTACTGTAATCATTCACAATGCTTTAACAAACAAAGTATCCTTAAGTATATAGATACCTAAAAGACATTAGGAAAAGAAAATAGAAGCTGAAACAATCTCATTTGTTTTTATTACACTTAAAGAAATCCAACGTTACAAAATTTCACCTAGCACGTTACCAAATGCCACTTGCACTTAAAGATATATTATTTTATTACAAAACACCACAATTCCAACTACACCGAAATAAAAAAATGTTGGACACAGGATCACTAATTGGCCTGGGTGGCGACGCTTTTGCCGCGCGTCGACAGCGCCAGGAGCCGCTCGCGCTGCTGCTGCTTCATGACCTCGCCGTTGATGAACGAGTGGAAACACGGCACGTGGAACGAGCTCAGACTGATGCCTTGCTTGTTCAAATGCTTCATCCTCTCCGTGGGCCTTGTATTTCTATAATCCTTCAACCTGAAGTACGTCTTATTCCCACGGGCATCCACTGCCACAATCCCCTTTTCAGACGGCACAGGATGATTACATTTAGTCTTTTCTGCATAATTATTCCATGGATCGCCAGCACCACCAATACGCACTCGGGGCTTTCTGCCTTTCTTCGATTCAGGACGCCTAGGAACGACTGAAGGCTGAGGTATAACGACATCCTCCCCACGAGCTACCATCTCCTTGAGTGTAGCTAATAATAATTTCCTGTCAAGCCCGTGACCCATGATGCCCATCTTACCCAGGTCTCTAGGTGTCGCATCTCCAAAACAGCTCCAAGTAGCTTCAGATAATTTTGCTACTGGTTTCTTGTCATCCCCTTTTTTATTCTTATCCCCCTTGTTAGCTGGCGTACGAGTTTTTTTCTGAAGTGGCAAACCTCTAGGTTTTGGATAGAACCTCCATTTACCCTGGCTGTCGACGTAACCGTCTACTCCAACAGATAGCCATTTGAGGTTAGTAGCTTGAAACTTTCCAGTTTCAGCATCTACCTGCTCGCCGTTCGGGCCAATAAATGTATTAGGTGCCCATCGGTTGTCGGGTGCTATGTATCCATCGACGTTAATCTCTAACCATTGGTGATCTGGACTCCAAAACCCACCTAAATCACTACATTGTTGTTTTCCATCAGGGCCTTTGAAAAATCTCGGAACCGGGCTTCCAAATCTTTCTGCTAGTTTTACTCTATAATCTAGGTATGTGTATTGAGAACCATTGTCTACTTTCAAAATCTTTTTGCCTTTGTATGTTGGGTCGAATAATGCATTGGGAGGTGTGAACTCTACCACCCATTCATCAGAGTCTGTGTTTGAACCAAGTGACGCGGATTCTTCAGAACATGAACAGGATACATCTAGATTCGTCCTGTCTGGTCCGGGTTCAGCAGGATAGCAAGTACATTCAGGGTCTTCGGCGTCGGGCAGAATCCCGAGAGCTTGCTGATATGTTTTAAGGCAGATATCTTTGCACATGTCTTTGAAAGCACTCTGAATGAAATCGCGTTGAGCTCTTTCTAAGCGTCTGTGTGCGCGTTCCTTCTTCTTGCGTCGCTCACGATTCTCTTCTTCGCTTCTGCCGATCGTGTACGTGACCACAGGTTTATCTTCATAAGGATGTTGGTTGAGAGCCCTTTGCTTCGCGTATGCTTTCATTGTCTCCATCGTGACTGTGTACTCGCCCTCCTTTTTATGAACGGTTAGCAGTGGCCTCTTGAGCGGCCTTTTCTTCCCTGTATCTTTCTTGCGTTTTTTGGTTAAGACTTCTCCAGGATTTTTAGCAATTCTGAGCAAACGTACTACGTGCTTATTAGTAGCGCCAGGTTTCCAATTAGGTCGAAACTAAGAACAAAAAAAGAATAAAAATAAATAAAAATAACTGCATCGCGAAAAAATCAAATTGTGACATTCATAACAAACATTACCTTCATTCCTGGAATATCTTCAGCCGTCCAGAGCCAACCCATGCGTTTTGGCACATTACCTAAAGTGCCGGTACATGGCATGGCGCAATGACTGTGTCCAATTTGAGGTGCTGAAAACATTACCCAATATGTATCTAAATATGAAGGTATTCCCACCGTCGAAATGCTGCCTACTTACTTTCCCGGTGGTCGTGAGGTTAATTCCCACACAATGTCAGGACAGAATAATGTGTGTGTGTGACAATCATGTATTTTATATTTATCCTCCTGCGCAATCTCATGTATCTATGCAATTGTGAAAGCATCTATATGTTTACCTACCTAATTAATTCGTGGTTAACCTTGGCGTAAACGGCTATTGTGTCTATGTAGTGTTTGTTAAAAAAAAAGATTTAAATACGTACGTATACCTTGATATCCATAGTTAAACTTAAATCTGTCGTCTTTCCTTTTCTTTTTCCCTCTTTTATTGTCCTTTTCGGATTCTCGGTCTCCAGCTATTGATCTCTTGTCGGCTTTACCAGCCTTTAAGTTTCTTTGACTATCATCTGCTCTCTTTTTTGTGTCACTTCCAGAAGCACTATATGACTTCAATTTATTTTTATCCACTAATTTATGAAATATCGGACACGGAAAAGGCATATCATGTCCCGGTTTTCGAGACAATTCGTCTCCAACCCTTTCATACCCGCCACAAATGTTACAGTACGTAGTCTTTTTTGTAAACCCGAACCTACACTCACAAGAGCAGAAACAAGGATCCTTTCCAACTTGCATTTTCGCTGTCATGCCACCGACTACTTGTTCTACCTTTTCTCTGACTTTTACATCGCAACAGCTCTTTTTCAGGCTGGTTAAGTCTAGCATAACCCTGTCATCGGGGCGAGATGGAGGTTCCCTATGTTTCTTACCGTCGCATTCAACATGGTCGCATTTAGTGATACTAATGAGAGGTGCGGCGTCTGCAGGCAAATCCAATGAACAGTGACTCAAAGAGCAAGTGCCACTCATAGCTTTCTTACTCGGACATTCACTATCGCAAATCTTAAATTTAAACTTTTCTTTAGGTTCTGATTGTTTATCTGACTCCTTCGAAGGAGTATCATTTTGCACAGTGAAATACCCCACACAATACACTTGGTTACCGAAAGGTCCTTTGCCATCACCAAAGATGTAATTTAATGTGTTCAAATGACCTTCATACTCTAATGATGAATATGATTTCGATTTGATAACTGCTACTTGTTTATTGACTTCTAAATCAGTATCGCTTTTAACGAGATCCACAATTTTTTCGTTTAGCTTGTCTTTTTTTTCTGAGGCCTGCATGTTCTTCTCTATACTATCAACAACATTGGTTATTTGATTCAAGGCTGTTGGTTCTACGTTCAGCAATCTAGTGGATTTACATGTTTTATTTTTATATTTATTTGAACGTTTAAACTTTTTACCACCAGAATATATGGTTCTAATAATTCCAGGGTTATCTATGACAGTCTCTTCTTGTTTATCTTTCACTGTGCTCAAAATCGTAGTAGGTCTCGAGTTGAAGCCAGTGTACATGAAAGTTTGCTGATTGTCTTCTGACAGTGATCTAAACTGGGTCGTTACTTTATCTCTCAAATAGGTCAGTTTGATATTCATTTTAATAGTAGCCATTCGTTTTGAAGAGATCTCATCAAAAATGTTGTATTTACTTTCAACTGCTACGGGTGGAGAGTAGTTTTTTCCAATGACGTCGTTTAAATATGCAATGTAAGCTACGCTCCAAGGAATATTTGTAGAACCTAGAGAAAAATCAGGATCGCCTTTCGGACATAGAGATAGATGCAACGGGTATGTTTTCATATTTTCCATCAAAGAGTCAATGTTATTAGCAATCAAAACAGACTGCCCTATTTTGATTTTAGGCTTTATTGGAATCTTCCGGGTCTTTTTTTTGTCACCTCTTACTTTAGATTTTCGTTTTGCCTTTTTCTGTGGACGTTTCGGAATAGCCGCCTCCAACTCATTAGGATTCTTCAGTTGAAGTGTAAATAAATCTGCGAACTTAGTAATGATAGAAAAATCTTGGTAGTTGATGAAACTCTGTAATTCCTCCACCACTATTTCAAACAGAAACATGGAATCCGAAAGAGCCATTTTAATTACGTTTTTCTAACGCGATGTTATTTTGATTATGATTATATTTGTTTTATAATTACCGCATAATTTACGTACAATTTAGAAAATAATAAAATAAACTTGTAATTTTACTTCGCCAAACCAAAAGGTTACAAAATGTCAGTCAGATTTTTCTTTTAAATGGATTCTATGCGGTCATGATTTATTTTTAAGGTTAAGGCGGCATCGCAGAATCAGTTTGAGGTCGCTGGCGAGAGGCTAGGCCAGGGCTAGGCTATGGTCACAAAGTCACGTAAATACCTACCTGCTTCGGAATTAACGCAAGATAAATATCGTGATCCGTCAATATATACTGATGGATCAAGATATTTATCGACGTGTAGGGTAGTGTATTGACGGATCAATACCGGATTGAATACCTGCTTGCTTCCCTGCACTGTATCGCTCAGTCACTCGATGAATCTTAACACCCACTCGGATGCGACACGCCAATTTATTCCGTTTCCTTGTTTGTCTACTACTCCTACGTGCTTCTACTACTACGAGTAAGTACTCGGTAGGTGTATTGATTACACTTACACCTGTGGTATGTGAAGCCTAAGGCAGTTGTACCATACCGCCGAGCCGCCGACGACGAACGCCAGTGTGTACATACTAGTAGTTCCGATAGTTTTGTCGCTGGGCTATTAGATTCTATCGCTAAGCGAGTATTATCTTCGATAGCTTTTGTCGTTCAGCAACGGAATAGTAGTGCTCTCTCGCCAGCCAGTGTGAACAGCTAGCGATCAACTATTCATATTTGTTCCTCATGTCTCTTCGTTTACACGGAGGTATATCTATTGTACGTTTCATAAGCGAGAAAATAAATAGCCAATAGTGAAGGTCGTAGCTCATTTTACCGGCACCGTAACTGCACGGCTCGGACCTAGCAATTATGTTGGGTTCCAAATTTAAGCAATAAATTGTAAGGCGTGCGATGTATCTTGCAATATTAATAATGAGAAAGCCAACGGCGGCGTGCTGTGAGCACGCTCGCCGCTACTGTCCGTACCACGAAACTCGCAGCTCGCGTCCTTACAACTTATGATTCAAATTTTGATGGCAAGATAATTGCAAGGTCTGAGCCACGCAGTTGCAGTGCTGGTAAAGTGTGCTATAAGCTTAAGTCGTTTCCTTGCCGTTGGTGGGAGGACAACTGCCTTGTGAGTATTATCCTTAATGCTCTTGTCGCTCAGTTACGAACTAGTGGAGCGAGTCAGTGCGTGAACAGCCAGCGAACAGCATGTAGTAACTACCTATCAATTATACGTTTCCTCACCAAGAAAATAGCCGATACTTAATCGTTACCTCGCCGTTGGAGTGAGACAACTGCCTTATGTCACCGCAGATGTCTCAGACTAATTATTAGAGAACAAGTTGGTGCTACCCAGTTCTATCATATCGTTCCAAAATACATAAAGGTTTTCACCGCTATAAGGACCACGAAAGACTACTTATATTTATTTAATTATTTTACTAAGCAATGCAACCGTGTTACCGTAGACATGGGTACAGGACTCCTGGGCCTTGAGGCGAGTTTGGGACCGTTCTCCTGCAGTCATTTATCGGCTGAGCTATTAGCCAGCACTTTTTGTCGAAGAATGTTTCCCTAAAGTACCTATCATTTGCCAGCGATCGTTTTACCTGATTAAGTTATATTTTGACAATGATATTTTCATCGCCGGACGCTTACAGCAAGTTAGTGCTAAAATTATTATTTAAACCAAACACTTTTTGTTCAATGATTTATTCAAGGTTTAAAAGTAAAAGAGATAAAAGTAAAGTAAGCAAAGGCTTAAGACTCAGAAGACATACTTTTTATGTACGATGTCGCAGCAACCATGTTCATTGCGTTTTTAGTCGCGTCCATCGTAAACGGTGATATTTTCTTACTGGGCGTGTTCGATGCCCTGTTCGTTTTCAAAGGAGGTCGGAACTCGCACAGATCTTCGTACATCTGCAAACCTTTCATGATCTCGTAATATTTTGCAATCTTTTTAGGATCCATATACTTCGCAGGCTCTGTTCTTGGTGATCTGCTGCCCCGATAGTACTGATTTGCATTATTTACAGACATACTCATCACAACTGGATTCTTTGCTCCCTTAGCGAACGTAGTTTTAGGAGACTTTTTACCATCGGTCACTTGACCCTTTTTATCGCCACTTTTGCCACCTTTAGGAGAAGGGGCGGTTGACGCTCTTCCTTTACCATCACCTTTGTCCATACCTGGAGACCTTGGTGACTTTGTTGTTTTAGCTGTTGAACCTGATACGGTCGATTTAGTGCTTTTCGCTCCTTTTCTCTTAGAGTACCAAGCCCATTTACCCTCCTTATCGACATAACCGTCTATACCTAACTTTAAAATCTGACCTGAAGCATCTGTGAAGAAACCTTCTTCAGCAGAATAGAACATACCATCCGGCCCAATAAAATTCATTGGTATCCAGCGATTATCTGGTCCTATATATCCGTCCTTGTTGATCTCCATCCAGACATGGTCCTGACCCCAGAATCCACCGAGATCACTACATTCTTGTTTCCCATCGGGTCCCTTAAAGAATCGAGGAACCTGGTTCCCATATTTATCCAATAACTTGACTTTGTAATCCATATAGTTATACTGACACTCATTGTCAGCTAAATTAGGTGGATGTTTTGCCTTCTGATCCCACCTGGCTGCGGGTGGAGTAAATTCGATCGTCCATTCGTCATCATCAGTGTCTTCGCTGGATACAGATCCTTCATCAGAGCACGAGCAGGAATCTATGGGAGGACTAATCGCTTGGGTGGCCTCAGTGTGACACGGGCATTCTGGATCATTTGGATTGGGAAGTGGGAGCAAACCTATGGCTTGATTATAAGCTTTCACGCAAATCTCTTGACATCTGTCTCTAAAAGTAGACTGTAGTAACCTGCTCTTTCTTCTAGTTTCCCGGCGTTCGCGCCTTTCTTTTTGTTTCTGTATCTTAAGTTTTTCTTCAGCTGATTTGCCTATTGAATAAACTATGGGGGGTTTCTCGTCATATGGGTATTGAAACAGCAATCTTTCCCTTGAATACTTTTTGAACACTTCCATTTGTACAGTATATTCACCGCCTACCTTTTTTACAACGAGTGTTGGCTTCATTTCAATTTTTTTCTTTCGTTGCAACATAGCTCGTTTTTTCTTTGCTATGTTATCGACGCCTTCTCTCATTGCTCTGTACCGTCTCACTAGAATTTTGTTGGCTGCTCCTGGCTTCCATTTTGGTCGGGGCTATAACATAAAAAAGCAAAGTACATGTAGTTATAATAAAATAATTAAACTTTCATAACAAATTAAAATCTATCATTAGTGATTACAGTCAATTGCGTATTTCAGAGTTTAGGTTTTTTTTTCTATATGAACTACGATTTTTTACTACTAAGGTAATAAAAATGCTGGTGCAAATGCATAATACTTTTATTCAAACCAATAAAGATAATTAATGTTAATTAAAGCGTTAGAAATATTATTTGTTCATTTTACAAAGATGCAATTGCAGATGCTTCTTCTGGGCTGGCATTCTCAGTGTGCACTTCGAGCGTTCGAAGGGAGATTTCAATTTGGCGTTCTGCAAAACTCAATACCTACATAACTACTCGAAAGTGATCATTGAGTGAAAAGAGCTAAAATTATTTCTATAACTACTTACAAATGAAGAAGGAGTTCTAGTAATCGAAATGAACCGAATTAACGGTTGAAGTTGGCGGTTGTTCCTATCAATATGAGATTTGCTCAGCGAGAATTGGATAGCTGGTACGGACATTAGCATGTAGGATCTAGATTAGGTATCCTCCCTCGGGTTATTTTGTGCTTGAATCTGCAAAATATTAATAGGTACAATAAAACACACAGAAGACAGGTCAACTGTAGGTACGGTCTCCGGCATGACAGGCTACATATTCCGGGTCAGTCCTAATTGCTTGATTGCAAAAGAAATTTCATTCGACAAGAGCAAGTTAAAAAGGAAGTTAGTAACCTGATGTGCCATTGACTGTACAGATAGCATCAAACTGATGTGTGCTAACAGAGAGTGGTCAAAAGTTTTTCTGGTTTGACAAAAGCAATTTTAATACTGCAATGACAGAGTCGTATACATGTCATTTGAAGCGCCACCAAACTCTATAGCAAGTGGAAACACTATTTTAAACTTATTGTGATAAGGTTGCTTCTCATTAAAATTTTAGACATGCTTGACCACCCTGTGCGCACCCATCATTTTGATGCTGTCCGTACATACACTTCGAAATGTTGTATCATCAGACGCTAACGCAATAAAGGTGTACAGTAGCGTCTTGTGTAACTAAGCACTTTTGAAACATGTTCAATACCTAACTTTGTTGACGTTAAGTAAAATCATGCAGACGCTGTTACAATAATCATTAAGTACTCATATACTTTGGACGCTGACTGTACATACCATGATAAAAAAGAATTACTACTTAAAAAACTTTAAAAAAACAAACTTACCAAAAAAAACACCAAACAACGACAATGTCACCGAAAGCTGAAAATGATCCTACTAGGCCGACTTATTGAGAAGTACGTAAGTATTACTAATGTAAATATTGATTCCACCAGCTCCACAAAAATAATTTATAATAAAACGTAGATGTAACCAATATATTTTTAGTTTAACGTTAACTTGATCATAAAGTTCTGAATACAATTGAAAGTAAAGTATCACCTTCATGCCAGGGATGTCTTCAGCAGTCCAATTCCAGCCCATATTTTTGGGGACTGGCGGGTAAGGGTATTTCGGCTCTGGTTTCTTTTCTAGCGCCGGTAGTGCTGTAAACGTGAATTCTTTATTATATGACAACAGGGTAAATTCAAAGTTAATACTAAGATTCAAATATGTTTAAGGTTCCAATTAATAGTACTAAGTATACCCACGCGCTTCCTCTGCAGTCGCGGTAAATTTTCCAACAGTCTTCTTTTCTGGTTTCACTTTCTTTGCCTTTTCCTCACCTCCTTCCTTCTTCTCCTGCTTTTTGTCTACAAAGCTCCGTATAGATCTAGATCCAGTCATTTTTCTTTCACCAGCTGCTAATTTTGACGCTGTTCTAGAACTTTTCATACTTACGTTATCTATTTGTTTTTTGCTCTCGTCTTCTTCGGGCCACGGACTTTGAACCTTGATGTACTTTTTATCATACAATTTATGGTACACAGGACATGGGTGTGGCTTGGCATACTCAGGCTCGTTTCTCATGTCGTCTCCGAGACACTCGTACCCTCCACAAACAGCACAGTAAGTAGTTTTTCTTGAAAATTTAAAAGTACATACACAGTCACAGTAGCAAGGGTCATCTTCTTGCGTCTTATTTTTCTTTGTTGTAACTCCATCTGCTATAAAATCTTTTACTCTTTCGGCAACATCGCATGATTTCACGCAACATGGGTTGTGTATGTTATCAAAGTGGACTACTATATCGCTATCTGCCGGACTTGGAGGAAATGGTTTTTTAGCCGTGCATACTGGTCCTACACACTCATCTTCCAATTCTCCCCCGTCTGCTAACTTCAGATTATCAACGAACGGAGAAGGGCAAGTGGATTTAGAGCATGAAGTCTTTTCTGAAGCTTTCATACTAGGGCAATCAGTACCGCAATATTTAAATTTGGACTTGTCTGATGACTGAGATGAAGGCCCGGTTGTGTCTTTATCGAAGTCGTGTTCAACGGTAAAATAGAACACATTGTATACCTGACTATTTTTTGAAAAAGGACATGTTTTTCCCTCACATACACCTGATTCGTTGCTAGAGTCTGCGTTCTCACAATCTTTACTGCATATAGAAGCACAAGACGTTCTCTTTGTAAGTGCATCCTGCATTGTTTTGACACAAGCGCATTGGGTTGAGAGCCCCTCTAGGGTATTGCCTTTAACGAAGGGACCCTCATGTCTAAGGAATTGTTGAATTTTCTCTGCTAGATTGCAAGATTTACTACCACATGGCCCCATAACGTCACTAATTTTAAACTCTTGGTCATCTTCGTCGACTAGGTTCTCTATATAAGCTCGCATGTCCCTTGCTATCCTACAATCTGGCTTACCACAAGGCCCTCTTATGTTGGCAATATCAAAGGTTACAGGGCGATTACCCTCAGGTCTCTTCCCAGCGTTGATACAAAGAGGGCATGGAGAGCTTTGCGCTTCCTTCTTAAATCTTTGCGCAAACTCTCCCTCCGGCCATCTTGTTTCTTTGCAATAACACAGTCTGTCGATATCAGTTGCTTTAACCCTTGGCGAAATTGTCGGACGTGGTGTCAACATTCTCATATTATCATTACAGGATACTATAATCTTCCTTACGTAATCTACAATGTGATCAACATCTGGACATGTTTCTGGGGCCTTGTAAATACTCTCAGGTGGCTTATCAGCATTACCCATGCAACAGTGGTCTCCTTCGTTGAAAAACGTAAGATTAGCCCCTGGTGCATTCTTATAATCAGCAAAAACTATTTTATTCGGCTTAGGTTTATCTTTAATAAAGTTGTTCTCGATTTTATTGCAATTTTCTTCGAAAACTTCATCTGTTGTTTTAAGAGTGCAAATGTAAGAAGTTGTTTTTGAGTTAATTCCTGTATAAAGCACTTTTTTCACAGCAGGGTCTTCAGAGAGAGTTCTAAAGCTGGTGGTCACTCTATCTGTTAAATAGGTCAATTTGACTTGAATGCTAATTTTGGCCATGAGTTTCGCAGTCCCTTCTTCAAAAATATTATACTCCTCGTTTAAAGTAACTGGTAATGGTTCTTGGCAGTTACAAATCTTTTCCAAATACTCTACAAATCTTTGGTCCCAGGGAATACTATTCGACCCAATGTAAGTTAAGTTGTCCTCTTTACTCCATAGTGACATCTCGAGCGGAAACTTTTTCATATTTTGAATTAGAAATTCTGGGCTACTAGTGAAGAGAACGGACTGCCCCGACTGAATCACTGGCTCGGGTGGGGCCTCCTCCACTTTACCTTTTTTTCCTTTCTTAGGTTTAGGTGGTTTTTTCTTTCCTTTTTTCCCAGGTGGGTCTGGTGGCAAAGGAGGAGGATCTGGAATGACGATGTGCATCTGCTTTGGATCTTTCAACTCTAAGGAAAATATGTCCGCAAATTCACTTCTAATGACCAGATACCGACTCTCTACCAAACTTTTAACACTCTCGATCACTACTTCAAAAAGAAACATTGCATTTGTTACTGCCATTTTTATGTATTTTTTCTTTAATAGTCAGAAGAAATATTATTTCACTGGCTCATAAGCATATTTTGTGTTTAATTCTACTCCACAATTTAATTAGAGAAAAAAGTAAATAAATAAATATTTCGGAAATATAGATCAAACTGACAATGTCAGTAACATCTTTTTTATCCAATGAATTACCAAAAAAGGTTCGTTTTTTAAAAGCCACCGTCTACCAGTTTACACGCCGAAACCCGGCTCGCAGCGTGTCATTACTCGGCGATACGGTATGTACGGTTACTCAACTGGCATCTTATCGGTTTTTTCTTGAGAACAAGGTCGCGGACACAAGCCCGCTGGCTAGTGAACCCAGGGATGGCCGACGGGCTGCGGTATGTAGAATCCTTTTTGTTTTATGTAAGTGTGAAACACGGACTTCTTGCTGTAAGGTTATAAGCCTCAACCTCAAGTCGGTATTTATGAACGATTAGGTACCTATCATGGTAGGCTTTTTTTTTGATAAAAGTTATCATCGCATGCCTGCTTTTTGCAATAGGTATATCAGTTTATAACTTTTTAAACCATATTTTAAATATAATATTTAGACGGAATCACAATTAAAGCTTATAATTAATCAATTCAATGTATGTGGTGTACAATGTCGAAAATGGAGATTGGACCGCTATGCATGCATGCGACGTAATGATAAAACTAACATGCAGTTCAACCAGCAAGGTATTAACACTGCCTGCATTTAGTTTGACGATGCTGGGATTGCTGGGCCACAGACGCTTACCAAAACTTTTTTGAACATGGCGCCAGTGCCGCCAGTTTTAATCTTTTTCTATGCGTATGAAACAAACGCCAAGACATTGAACGTTTTGTAATTTTGTGGTTTTACAATGTTGTCCAAAACATGTTTGGTTTACCATCTTTAAAATACTAGTTATGTTTTTACTAGATAATAAAAAGTTGATAACATAACATACGCTCACGACTATATCTCAAACGGGGTAGTCGGAGACTCTGGCCGTCATGGCGAACGGCAGATTCAGAAGGCCACACTTCGCCGAGCCAAGAAGAATTCAACTCGTTAAGGGCTAGCCTACCGCCGCGCTAACCGAGTTGCTTGGGTTTTTTATCAGTGTTTTCCAATTGCTCTGTCGAGGTGTGTCGTGGCGCGACAGAACGCTATCGTTTTCGTTCAAATGTTATGATAAGATTCACATTGCAGTGGCGCAACGCAACAACACACCAAACCACGCCACACAAATTGTGCGAGTACGTTACAAACAATCTAAAAACTTGTCCAGGCAGTTGTATCACAAAGTAATTATTTTGTGGTAGATCCAACCATCCAACAGAGTTTACTTTTGGATTGAAATATTTCTGAACGGACACCAAATGACAGTCAGCTGATTGTCAAAATCTGAAGCGGATGTCATTTTGACGTTTCAGTACTTTTTGGGACGATTTGCGTGTTATTACGAAACAAATGAGATAAAATAAATTTTCCGCGGGGTTCTCCAGTTTCCACGCCAGCGATGCTCGTGGAGGAGTTAGAATGCGGAAGATGACTGTACCACATAAGCTGTGTAAATAACTAGGTAGGAATTCGTTACCATTTGCGTTGCACCTACTGTGTGTTGTTGATTTAATTATATTTACGCTTATCATTACGCGCAACCCGACTAGTAATCTCTTGTTTAAATTTCACACAAGTTCGTCAATATTGCGTGATACTATATTCATTCAATTTTCATTTATATTAGTTGTGCGTATTGTCAAATAGTAACTTACCTTTCAGTGGTAATGCAAAGAGTTTGAAGGTGATTTTGATTTGTTAAGAATCCTTTTATGGGAAAAACAAATCAGTTGATTAATATTTGACCGCAAATACGTTAAGCTTTTTTATTTTTTTATAATTCCCTTGGTTGTGTTAACCCTTGTGCTTATTTTATTTGAGAAGTGTTGTCTAAACGAGTGCAAGTGTGTGTTTCAGTGAGATCTTTCTTAGAAATGTCCTTGTGCTTGAGTGTGTGCAATAGTTTTTTAAGACAATATGGAAATATTACACAAGGAACACAACTTACTCCTAGTGAAGCTAGTACCTACCCGCTGTTGTGTTGTTATGTTACTTTAAGTAGTACTTTAAGTTTAAATGAAGTTAGTAAGGAACATAGAAACAATTTCCTAGCACAATGATGGACTTCATTGTTGGAGGGATGGCCGGAGTGGGTGCTGGGTTCTTCAGCAACCCCTTTGATGTAGTGAAGACCCGGATGCAGCTGCAGGGTGAGCTGCGGGCACGCGGCCAGCATGCTGTCCACTACAGGAACATACCACATGCAATGTTTACCATTGTGAAGCATGATGGAATTACTGCATTACAGAAAGGATTAGCACCTGCATTGTGGTTCCAATTAGTTGTTAATGGTGTAAGGTAAGCATTTTGCCTTATTATAAATATTAAAACAGATCACTTTTAGTGCTTGACATTATTTCGGATTTTTTTTTAACCTTTACTACTTTCAGGTTAGGCATTTACCAGCATGCAGACAATCTAGGTTTACTAAGAGACAAAGATGGGAACACACTTTTTGCCAACAGTATGCTCTTTGGATCAATATCAGGGATGTGCGGTGCTTTCTTCGGCAGTCCGCTACAGCTTGTTAAAACTCAGCTTATGTCTTATTCATCAGAGAAAATAGCTGTTGGAACTCAACACGCTCACAGAGGGCTGACTTATGCTATAGGAAAGATTTATAGGGATAATGGACTGGGAGGTCTGTGGAGAGGAGCTCATGGAATGATGATTAGGAACTCTATTGGTTCTGCATCACAAATTGCCTCATATGCTATGTGAGTATCTCATATATATTTTATTTGCCTAGTTCATTATGTAATGGCTAAATGATCCCAGCAGTAAAAAAGGGGCAACTGAAAAGTTGTTATCAATATCAACATACTTATCAAGTTTATTTATGAGCTATGTATTGTGTTATCTTGTATTACAAAATACTGGCACCTGATGCAATCTGCAGGTTGACTTCTTTTTGAACATGAAAACTGGTTGTTTAGCATTTCAATTATTTAAAATTTTGAGATATCAATGTTATAACGTAATATCCTAAAAAAAAGTCGAAAAGAGTTAAATAAATTTAGAAACGAATTTTGAACAGAATGCTTTTTAGGACACCATTCCTTCATGATATTCAAGACCATATAGGATAGTTAAAAAATTAGTAAAGGTTTGGTAATGTTTGACTCTAAAAGATATGTGCCCTGATTCCAATCAGGTATGCAAGTAGCGTGAAATCATAGACCTAAATATATGTCCAGGTGCAAAGAGTGGATGGACGCTCACGACATGTTCCAGCAGTCGAAGTACCTGTCGGCATTCGTCGCCAGCAACATCGGCGCCGTCGTCAAGACCGTTGCTCTGACGCCCATGGACGTCATCATGACGCGCCTCTACAATCAATGTAAGATAAAATACTCCCCATTATCAGAATGTATGTGTATATGCCCTAATTGCTATCAGTTGCTTAGGCAACGTGCCTAAATGATATAAATAATGTATCATACCTAAATGGCAGTCCTTAAATTAAGCTTGGAATAAGCAGCTTAAAAATTATGACACCAAGTTGATTATGGTGGTTACTTAAACAGTAATTCAAGCAGTTATTGAAAAAATAAGCAATAGCTGAATACAATTTTGCCATAGACTTAATGAAATTATAAAAACTTTTTTCACATAATCATTCCAGCCGTGGACGCTGATGGTCGGGGCAAGCTATACTCTGGGATCGTCGACTGCGCGCGCAAGATCACTGGAACCGAAGGACTCCTTGCGTTCTATAAGGGCATAGGGCCATCGTACCTCCGGCAAGCGCCGCACACTGTACTCCTTCTCGTCTTCTGGGACATGCTGAAAGACCTTCAAAAAGCCTGGGACATGTAGGACGTCTTTAGTCATGAGACCCTCCTGGTTGACTTCAAGCTTGGCGGCTAATCTCATGAGATTAACCAGTTACGCAGGAAATATTATAGTGCCCAAGTGTATGCGCATTACAGAGGTGCCTTCACTCCCTCTTCCATTGAAAGATGAGCCGCAGGGCCAACCGTTTCAGTTGCAATGAGTTCCTAGGTTTGGGTCTCTTGTGTTCCATCGTAGCCTTGTGTTTTGTTCCATGCTCAAAGACTTCCAGAGAGTCTGAAATACTATAATAGGACATTGTGAGCACAGTTAAAATAGGTTACTGGTAAATAGAGTATATGTATCTAGTTTTAATATTTGAAACCAAAGATTGTTGCAACTACAGAGTCAGTTAAGGTTACAAAGCGAATTCAGGTAAGATATACTTCACCAAATTACTTATATTCATTTTTGACATTTTGTGTATGCTACGTCTAAGATATGAAAAATACACAGCCTTGAATGGCCTCGAGTATTCTAATTATAATAAGTAGGAAATACGTTTCTGTATTTTACCTCAGTCTACAAGTTTGATATTACATTTAATATGTATTCAAGCTACTCAATACTGTGCGTTCATAAAATAACTCAGTTTACCGCTCAACTTTCTTTGTTTTGCTTGTATAGTTATTCCTTTGGCAAAAGTTAGTTTGAGCTAAAATCATCTAAGCCACCAATGCAGTGGACTATCCCAGTAAGTGACCACAATCTAGTACCTGAACAAGACAGTATCCACATACCAGTTTACCTAACTAACAGTATTATTGTACTCGCAATATGATTTTAAGCATTTTTGTAAGTTACTATGTCTGAAACTTGAGCTAAATCTACCGTTGAATTAAATGATATTGAAAAGTTGAAGGTATATTCATAAAAAGAATTAAGTGCTGCAACACTTAATTCACTTTGAAGTGTCACTTATTCGCAAATGAAGACAGCAATACCTAAGAATGAAAGGGATGCTATTGAGCTGTTCGAGTTTTTATGAATAAGGGGTTTATTATTTATCTGTTTGTTTTTTTTTACAGTTATTATTATACATTTTTATGTGCGTTATTGAATATTTGTAAGTTATTGTTTTATTTACTATTCATACCATTGAGGCCGTTCCGAATATATTTTCTCCTAAACTGAATCTACAGTGATTTTGTTATCTTTGTAACATGTAACCATAAAAAAAACGTTGTTTACATATTGCCAGGTGTTTCCTAATTGGAATCATGACATGATATTCTAGAGGTCTGTAATAAATAATGTATACCTTTGTCATGTTAAATCCATGTAACAACATATTCGTTTTAAAAACCAAACGTACGCATAAATTAGTGTAAATTAATATATTTAAACAATACATGCTTATTCTTAACTTTTTATACAATTTGTTTTTAGTTAAGTCAGTGTTAGACGTAGAATCTCGGTGTTGAATTTGGGTGCCTGATTTTTTTTATTATTTGTTCACATTGTTTAAATTAGTATTTTCAAGCAATGGTAGATTCAAGATTGTATGTTGTTTAACTGCTATACAATTATTGTTTTATTATATTTGTATTTCTTAACTCGGCTGTTATTCAGTGCCTTTATGTCAAATAGCGGTAAGGATAAGTATTAATGCTCGGACAAACCCAGCATAGATATTGTAATTAGATTGTTGACCGGCTATAGTCCGTAGATGATTAGAAGATATAGATTGGAGATATTAATAAATTAACAACGTAAAACGTTGAGCAATTTACATTGACTTTAATTTATTTCATTTTCATATTTGTTTCATCTTCAACTAACTTCCTACATATTGAGTCATGAAAGACGTCAATCAAGTCGCTATGAAGGTTTGAACCCATGGAGAAGCAGAAATGACATCGTTTTGGCACCTAAAACTGTGCGGCGAAGAGGAGGACAGAGTGGTGCCATATATTGAAATGGTCTTTATAGAAAACAAAGGTGGTGTTTGTAATCAATTAGGTAAACTCTTAGCGGTTTAGCCAGTTGAATCCTGAAATGGTCTTAAGCCAAAGACCTGTATACTCTATTGATTTCTGTTACATCCTTTTGCCATCCTTATATCAGTAGTGTTGCCAGCGATTAGGTCCGCTCAGAAACTAACATACAAACTTCAACTAACTCATCTCCCCTATTTTCTGCCTTTAAAAATCTTATTTTCTTTCTTAAGCATAATGTGAATATCACCTGACTAGGGACTCAAATGTATCGATACCTTTTCTCCAGTTTTAATAGGAAAAAATGGCTAAAACTGGCTCTGAGGGCGTCAAAGGAGACCTGACGGACCTGTTGATGGGCGGCGTGTCGGCCATGTTCGCGACGCTGTTCACCAACCCGCTGGAGGTGGTGAAGACGCGGCTGCAGCTGCAGGGGGAGCTGCGCGCGCGCGGGCACCACGCCGTGCACTATAGGTGACCGCTTGTTTATTTGCATATTCGTACTGAGGTCCAGTGAAGCATGAACATCTGATATATCCAGTCAATGGTGATGATGATAAAGATACCTTTTTCAAAAAAGCTCCTATACAGCTAGAGGCCGTTACTCGCTGAAAATAAGAGTGTTACTCCCAAAGATGCTCATGCCCCAGTAAATGGCTAATTTAAAAGAGGTCTGAGTCACTCTCCCCATGATTGTGATGCGTATCAAGAGCGTGTCGTGGTTGTAAATAGGTATTGCCATTATTAAGCAATAAATAAAGTAATACAGCTATGGTATTCCGGTTGAAGCCAAAACTCACTTCCCTCGTTGTGAGTTGTTTATCTTTAAAATTCAATTTCTTTGCGACTATGGTTGTTTGAGAGGAAATAAGTAAGCAATATCTTTTTTTATTATTCTGTAACTTGTTTTCTTCGTGCAATAAAGTATATCTTATCTTATTATTATTTACATACAAAATGAGGGAAAGTATTTTTATGTTGTTGAATTAAATTTCAAAGATAACTCACCACGAGCGAAGTGAGTTTTGGTGCCAAGTTTTATTTCATTAAGGTTCGTTTTTCATTTCCAGGAATGTACCGCACGGTCTGTTCGTGATCGCGAGGACGGAGGGGCTGGTCGCGCTGCAGAACGGGCTGCCTGCGATGCTAGGATTTCAGTTCTTCTTGAATAGTTTCAGGTGAAAGAGAATCATTAAATCATTAGGTCACTACAATTTAAATTGAACATTGATTTTTATGAACAGAATTTAGCTTGATGTCGGTCTATTCTTGATCTATCACTACACTTATAACTTATACACACCTCTCCAACAATCCGTATTAGACTTTGACTACCACCGTACGTTAAGGAGTTCTTTGGAGCTGTGCGCAATAAAAACTTTAAGAAGGTTGTTGTTGTTGTTAAGTTTTTGACGTTGAAGCATCATATCACTTTCGACTGATTGTAAATTCAAAATTGCAGATTAGGCGTGTACCGTATTTGCGAACGGCGCGGTCTAACAACGGACGAGAATGGGCGCACGTCGCTGCTGAAGGGCGCCGCGGCAGCGGGGGCGGGCGGCGCCCTCGGCTCCATCGCGGGGACGCCGTTCTTCCTCGTGAAGACGCGGCTCCAGGCCCAAGCCGCGCAAGCCATCGCCGTCGGACACCAACATCGGCACGCCGGCACTTTTGAGGCGCTTGCTAATATTTATAGGAAAGAAGGAGTTAAAGGTACCTTGAAATACAAACGAACATTCGATGTCATTTTAAAGATTCGCCATCTATTGACAGATGTTCATAATCATAGTTAAGCTACTGAACACTAGATGTCGCTATGAAGCGCTGCCATCTACCATCATAAATGATGACTAGATTAGTTTTTATTTTATTCGTTAGATGTCACTGCTAAGTGCTGCCATCTTTTGTTAAAAATTTGGACTAATTTAGTTCTACTAATAAGCACTAGATGTCGCTCTTTGGTGCCGCCATCTAGTGACAATAATTCGGACTAACTTAGTTAAGTAATACACCGTTAGATGTCGCTGGTGAGTGTCGCCATCTATTGTTGAAAGTGTGAACGAAAGTAGTTTTGTTACAATACGTTAGATGTCGCTGCAAAGCAGCTGCATCTGCCGATGAAAGTTCCACTAAATTAATTTTCCGAGAATAAGGCCCAGACTCCACCAGAGCTGAGCGGAGATGTGCGGCGTCGAGCTGTGTTGTCAACAACCAATGGAATTGCGTTATTCACACATGGAGACGCGGAGATGTGATCAGGAGGGCGATTCGCGATCTATCGGTGAAATAGCGCATTCGAACTAATCCCGAACTCGAGTTTGAGTTTCGATATTATAAAACGCAATTCACAACGGCATTTTATTCGGATTCGGTTCGAGACCACAGATTTTAAAGAATATTTTAGTGTTACTAGCTCTGTTTTAAAAGATATTTCTGAAAAAAATAAAAATATGTAGGTACTCATGTCAGCGACCTCAAAGCCAATAGACTCCTAATGACAGGCGAGAGGCTATGGTCATAAAGTCAGATTATTGCGTCGGAATCCCCAATCTACCACCCAGTGAGTTTCTACCGTTTCCGTAAGCTGTCAAGCGACAACGTCACTGATTGGACAATAAGCGTATTGACCAATCAGTGAAATTGCCCCCTCCTCAGGTAGAATCCTCCACACGCTGAATTTCATACAAGAAATCAAACATCAGGCGTGTAGTGGCTGAAAAATCGATGACTCATGTATTTACGCGAAGCTAAGTGTGTATCATATCTAAATTATTATTTTCTTATTGACCTCCAATTATCATTTAAACTTCATTATGATTAAGAAATAGCTTACAACCACTAGTGCCAACTAGTGTAACGGATTTCTCCTCCCTTAGATTTATTTTATTAGTCTAAAAATTAAAAGATAGTATTTTCACATCTAACGATTTTTTAAGTAGAAATGATATTAAAAGACTTTGTGCAAATTCCTGCCATTTTGGCAATGGCATAGATTGTAGGTCGACGAAATATAAAAGTAGCCGAATTTGGCAGATTTGAAAATATAGACTTCAACATTGTAATTTTCAGTGCATAGTATAGCATCCGCAGAATACCAGTTATCGTGACGGGCTCTGCCGACACTGCATCGTACTTGCTGAGCGGAGACCATTTTGCTACATCCCTTTTTGTAAGGTGGTTAAGTTATTTTTGTTTTTCTTGTGTTTCTTTTTGTTTTGTGGTACCAAATACATTTTTTAAAATCTATTATATTCATTGAGTATAGTAAATTGAGCACAAACAAAAAACAATTTATCTGCATCCTTTGATTTAACTAAAAAGAAAAAGCTGCGGCCTCTGCCTATGCGTGCTACAAAATCGGGTCCATAGGACAGCTCATAAGACAGTGACTACGGCTACTGTACGTGCGCGTCAATCATACGTCATTGTGAGTAAGCATGTCCCAGTTTTCAAATAAGCGAAATAAAAACGTAAAGTGTATCTTCCTCTTTTTGTTTTAATCAAAGTTTGCTATACGTTTTGAGCGAAAGAACTTATTGACCTGTAAAATTCATTGCTAGGCAGACTCTTTTCGAAAGCGTGTTCGAATTTAGTTTTATATGTTGGGACAAAATAGTGTGGTTAGATAGGTACTATGTGCTGCGGAGTTAGTGACTTAATAACGACTACCTTAGGTTTGATTTTCAAAAAATCTGGTAACTTACAAGGTACAGTTAAGTGTGTTTTTATTTCCTTAAACGGTAACACTGGATATTGAGATTCAGTAACTATATAGAACGTCACTTGCACACCGAGAGTGACGTCATAGCGTTAGGTTACACTTTCTAAACGCAATTGACAACACACTCGTCATTGACAAGAATTACGAGAATGGCCGAACATTTCTCCTTCTTTTGTAGATAATGAATCGACTGGTACAGACCACTCGATATGGACAAAACGTAATGAAAAAACTAATTAAATTAGGAAAATATAATTGTTTCAATAACTTATTGATCGATTGTAACTCTACAATTTTTATATGTATAACATAAACGGCCTATATACGTCCCACTGCTGGGCACAGGCCTCACCTCAACTATGAGCTGAAACAAGCCATTCTCCAACAAGCGGGCTCAGTGTGGATTGTTGGAGAGGTGTAAGGTTAATGAGCAACTTTAATGTCAGATGTTATCAAACCGCCCCAAGGCCTTGACTAGGCTTAACGACTGACATCTAGCGACGTCCGGGACCGGGACCAACTGCTTAACGTGCCTACCGAAGCAAGGAAATGCCTGAAATACACATCACTAAATTTCGGTCAGGGTGGTCAGCCATCCCATTTCCGACCCGGCGTGTATTGCTTTACAACAGCGATCGTCGCCGATCACTGTCACAATTGCGCCACGGGCACCTCCCTCCTTTATATGCATGAATCTCATTCATGGGCCAAAGAAATGAAAAGAAAGTTTAATTTTACTGGCACAATACCTACCTTTTACCAGGTTTCAAGTTTGCGTATCTACACTAACTAGGGCCTCTTAGGTTGTCTAGAGGTAGGTTGTTTGAGAAATTCGAGCTTTTGGTGACTGAAACCAGCCGGAGCAAAGTCACAGTAGTTAAAGAATATGGCGAATATGTATCGTAGATCGCCTGTATTATAGAGAAGCCTTTTTTTGACGGAGTGAATGCTTTCCATCCCGCCCATGGCGGGGGTGAGGCCTTGGGCTCGCCTGCTGATATTCAGAATACCTAGTAAGCCGACGCACAAAAAAATGCCTTATTATACTACGTTTAACAACGATACTATGTATTTATGAGCTACGTGGCCCAGTGGCTAAACACTCTGACTCGGAACCCGATTGTCCAGAGAACTGACTGGCCGGAACACCTTCTTTGTGTTCATTGTACAATTTGCGGCTGGCTCTCCGATGATGGATAACAACTATAAAAAACCAAAGCAACCCGGATATAGGCGGTAGGGTCGCCTCCTACCACGTTGGGTTCAAATTTCATTGGCAAAATGTGGGCTTCTGAATGTTCCGTTCATCATGACGGCAACAATCAGTGTGCCTCTGACTACCTCGCCTGGGAAAATGGTCGTGATGTATGTTATGACTATGAATGGTATTGCAAATAAAACAAATTAAAAATATCCCCTAATAAAACGTTATATTTAAGTCTGTTTCCCACTGATGCCGAAGTAAGTATTGTTCAGTGTTTCAGTTCATAGGGTTTTTCCAGGGCACATGTGTACATAAGCAGTATTTTTTTTATTGAACAACATTTTTTGTGTTTGATTTACTAGAGGAAGCAAAGAACCATTAGGTAGTTCATTTATCAAGACTTCAGTAAATAATTCAGATTATAGTAGTTCCGTTTTGGGTGCTTTTCTTTCACACATACAAGCAGTCTATCCCAAGTTTGAATATCATCATAAGTTTCCATTCTGAAAAAAAGTAATCCAATTATAAGCTATTAATTTTTCTCAGGCAATAAGTAGACACAACAAAACACAGGATGTACGGCAAAATGATTAAGACGGTTATGAATTTTATTATTTCAATTGTTGTTTAGGTTCAAGCCTTTACGCTCTTTAGTCATACGACAAGAAATAGCTGAAATCTTGTTTCGAAAATTATTTACCTGAAAAAACGTGTATTCCTATTTTGTTTGCCGACTTATTTTACCCATAAAGCGGCCCTCGTATTAATTTTATTTAGTTTGTATGGGACTAGGCAAGTAAAATGTTACGATGAATTCAAATGTACTTATTAACTGGGACTGCCACTTTTTCCATCCAAAATGTTATTTATTTATTCACAAAGTAAATAAGTTGATCCTATAATTATAGGCAAATTAAAGTACATGCAAGTGCGAATGTCAGTTTGACATACCTACTAATCGTCATAAAATCGTATGCAAAACTCGATAGCCAATACCATAAACAAGTCAATACCCAGAGGAACTACTGACTATTTTTGCCTCCTGTTAAAAAAGGTTTTGTTTCATCATGAAAATCATCATCAGTTGCTGATTCAGGCGATATTTGCCCATGAAGACTCCTACGGAACAGCAAAATAGATTAGACGCATCTCGCAAATACATAGGTATTTTAAAATGCGACTGCGAGATAGCGCCAAATTCTCATTTCGCAGAACGTTGTCACAATGCGATTAAGCCTTACATTAAGAAGCTGGAATATTAAGTAACAAGCGGCATACGATAGTTAATTTCAAACTTTTAGATAAGTTTTTCATCATCGATACTGTGGTTTCACAGACCGAAGGTCCAGTCAGGGAATTCAAGGAATTAAAGGATTAATTGGGTATTATTGGAAAAATTGATTGTTATACAAATTGGTTACCTTACAGTCAACTAATTTAATATTTGATGATTTAGTAATTTCATTGATAAATCTAAATAGCTGGATGGCAAGTTATTTGCGGTGCAATTTTTAAAATTCAGTTTCTTAAAGTACTTTTAATTTAATATGGTTGATAACAGATGTCACTTCAACTCCGTTGATAAAAGCACACCATGGTTCAAACGTCAGAGTAAGCATGGGATATAGACATTAGGTTAATCAATTTATCAACAGATGTCACTAACCATTTGAATCGCGGAAATTTCTTTCAACAAATAATTCTCAATAATTATTTTATATAGTGCATCCAATTTGTTTCCTACCATCTAACTCACTAGAAGATTCCAAGATCACATCACATCACACATCATCACACAGAATTTGGTATTTTTCTGAAAAAGTCTCGGCAGATTTTCCCAATTCATACAATTTATATTCTTATTCTTCGATCCTATTAATGGAATGCAGCAAATTTTCTGTATTTGCAAAGATTGCACTACATGCACCCTACACATCCGCCGAAAAATCAAAAATAAAATATCTTTAAGTAAATAAATAATACAAACGTTAGGAAAAGTGTCAGAATAGCGTTTCGAAGTGCTAGTTCAGACAGAGCGATTAGTGCCAAATTGAAAAGGACGGAGTTAGAAGGAAAGAGGTATTCTTCTAGCTCCGTCCTTTTCAACTCGCACGATTGTCGCTAGGTTTGAACTAGCACGCACTGTAACTAGGGTAACCGACGCAATGACGTCATGGTTCGACTGGATAATATCTCCGGTGATCCTAAATTAAAAAATTAAGATACCGACCGATATCAACCGCTTCGGTCGGCAAATGAGATCTCGAAGGATCCTGAATCGATGCCCAGCTCTGGTGGAGTCTGGGCCTAACTTAGCGCTGAGACGCAAGTTAAAGTCTGCATTATATTTTATGAATTAATTTTGTTACAAATTAATACGAACATAAGCTGATAAACTGCGTTTTCGCTTAGCTAATACAGGTCTGATGCATGCTTTTTTTTAACCTTCAAACGGTTCGCTTCTAGGTTTATTCCGCGGCGTCCACCCTCAGATCCCGCGCGGCGCGGTAGGCAGCGGCTCCCAGATGGTCAGCTTCTCGTTCGCGAAGGAGCAGCTGCTGGACCGCGGGTACTTCCGTGACTCGCCGCTGATGCTGTCGTTCTTCGGCGCCAACCTCGGCGGCTTTGTTATGACGCTGTGTCTAAACCCCTTCGACGTCGTCGCCACAAGGTTATCAAACCAAGGTGAAGCGCAACCACCGAGTTACCTTTTCTACTATAAATCCAATAATGATTTATCTGAATAATTATTCTTCTTACTCTAGTAGTAGTATTACTAATGAGGCACGACGCCCCCTCGATTAATGGTGTAATAATGATCTTTATTTCAGCTGTGGACAGCCAAAACCGCGGCAAGCTGTACAGCGGCATGACGGACTGTTTCATAAAGATGATCCGGTCGGAGGGCGCGCGCTCGCTGTACAAGGGCGTGGGCGCCAACTACCTGCGCCTCGGGCCGCACACCGTGCTGCTGCTCGTGTGCTGGGACCAGCTCAAGCTGCTGCAGCGACAGCTCGAGTAGAGCCGCCTCACGAGCCCGCTCCAACAGACTTGGATACACAAGTGTATTCATTATGACCCTAAAGAAAACTCAAAGAATGGAAGATAAAGATTTAAGATTCCTATACAATAGTCCCAAATAGAATAAGGCATTTTTGCATTGTTAAAACATAACTCAAATTGTAGTAAAAAAGTTCTAAATTTTAACAATGCAACTTTTAGCCTATTTGTAACCAACTGTACATAGATTTATTTCAATGAGGGCGCCACCTGCGTTCTATATGGACCTAAACGTTGTGATCTTAACAGTTCAAAAGTGTGTGATATCTGTTATAGCTTTTGTTAATTTGTAATATTGTTAAAAAAAGTATAAAAAATAGATTTTATTACAGTTCTCGTTTTTGAAAGTTTTTTTTTAAATTCAATCATTCATCGCGTTAGGAAAAGCATGAAATAAAACGAACACATGTATTGTACTCGAAAAAGATTTATTAATTTAACCAGCGCACAGTACATACAAGTCGTGCCCGAGGCTAATATCATATTTAATTTAGACTTATATGAAGTTAATTCGTAATGCCGACTTAGTTAGCACAAATAAAACTAATAATGTTGAGAGATGATAGTGAGTTAAGACAAAGTTTAAGGCTGTTCATTCCTTACAACTAATTGAGCGACGGATATTTATCACTTGGTTATTTTAGATTGTACAAACAGACAATTTCAAGTGTCTATATTACTTAAAATACATAAATTTCGAGATAATGCAGATCTATGATGAACATTTACAAAAAAAAACATCAATTACACAACTCAACAATTATTATTCGTTAATGTGATGTTAGAAGAAATAAAAAACACTTAATTAGAATAAATCTTATATAACGTTGTATAAACACCGTAAATATCTTAAATTAAATTATACAAATCGATGATCGCTTCGCATTCATCATTTGCTTTACAATCAAATTGTGCGCATTATATTCTAACTAATATAACTAGCAATTCGAGATGTTTTGTCTTATTCACCAATGCTTAATTATAATACGCCTCGCTCGGGATTTGAGCAGTGAAGAGCTATCTGCCCAAAAATTGTACTTATCTAGTTATGGTTCCGTGTGATCAATCAGACAGACTTACTCGACCGACCGAATACTTGTATAGCTTATGTAACAAAGTTGTCCAGTCCTATCGGACATATAGTTGCTTGCATTCGGTCGGATTCCTGTTTTGCGTAATTTCGAGATAGTTATCCAGAACGTTATACCCCTTCAGAGCGGTTCTCGAAGTAACTAAAAGTAAAATTCGTTCCACGAAAAGAAACGTGTGATTCTCAAAATAATGTTTCCGTTGACAACGCTAGTGAGAAGGATAGAACGCCTTGGAAGAGCGAGAAGTACATTACCTACTACTATTATGTTACCACACCATTTATCTTATATTTAAGAGCACCACTACCTTGTGATGAGAAGCGTTTAGCAGATCAAGATAATTCCTTACGCTACAGCCAGATAAGTTTGCAAACATAGTTGGATTCTCTGTTGCAACTCAGACAGTATAACTTCAAGTTTTACATATGAACTTATATATTTGGCAACAGAAGTGATCATCATGAAAAGTTTGATCGTTTTGCCAAAATATCTGTATTTTTATCACTTGTATACTATGGTTCTACTTATTAACATTCCATATAATATTATAGTTTGCTAATAAATGACATTAGGAATTTTCAATATTATTAGTAAAGCAAATCACACACTACATTAATTTATCAAAACCATCATATTATTATTAAACAAACGAGATGTTAAAAAACCTTATTTGACTGGGTAAATGCCAGCAGTTCATCCGATTATTAGTCAGTCAAATAGATTACATAGTGCAAAGACTAAATAAATTATTAAGTACTAAACTGTCTTTTAAACTGACAAAATATCATAGCACGAGTCATATCATTTGTAACATTTTGGACGTTATAATTTAAAAATTCGAGATTTCAAAATGAGATTTACTATTTTTTTTACTTTCAAAAGAGATTCCACACCGAATAGTATTTAGGAGAGTTTATGTTACAATCTGTAGATTGAGGTCCCATTAGTGCAACACTATGCTTGATTTGTATGAGATTGTTTGCGAAGGCGCACAGCCTGGGGCATGTCTTAAAACATACCAAAAATACAACGTGTTAATAAAATAGCGCAAAATTTCTCGGTTGATTTTGATTTTAATACTCTACTAGACCAACATTGAGAACGCAGAAAAACCATTTCCCCATACTCAACCACCAACCAGCTGACATCAGTTTATATGAAGTGTTTTTAGCAATTACAATGTTGGCCTCGAAGAAAAATAGCTGTATATCAATGATATTTAAAAGAGGTACAGATACTTTATGTCAGTACTGACGCGAAGTCAAAAATTGTCCCCTGGCGTACGTACCTATGATTTAATCCGTGTGTACAATATAGCATGATTATTTACTGAAGCGTACACGAGACAGATACATGTTGAGCAGTGTTGTCTCAAACTGTCAATGCTTTGGGCAAAAGTCCTGATTTCAGGTGCCACTTTTTTGGCACAAGTAACCTATCTACGTATTTTTATTATAATATCATTGCTGTATAAAAGCATCAGAATCAACCTGTGAAACGTTTAACGCTATCATTATTGTATATCTGCTAGTGTCGCCGTGTGTCCGCCAGCAGCGCCGCCACGTGCGCGGGAGTGCGGCCGCGCGTCTCGGGGAAGTACATCCTGGAATAGGTAGAAAACAAATTGATAACACAGTTGTGATTAAGGTTTCATAACATAGCTATTTGAGAGAGAAAAGAAGAAACTTTTCATCACAGAGGGGAGGAGACATATCGCATGGACACCTCCCAAGAGGTAAGGAGGTAAATGTACGTATTAGGCCTAGTTATCTTTTGCTAAAATATTAGTTGTGCGATTTTTCATGAAAATAAGAGTTTAGAGGTCGATTTTGATAAAAACTAAAACTTTTGCAGTTTCTACTAGAGATGGAACACTTCTTTCTTAGATTATGAAAAATATATTTTACCCCAGCCAAACATAGAACCTGACACCTGTTAATTCTGAAAATACTACCCCTATATGGCGTCAGCCAGTAGGATCACCTATTATTATGAAGATCAAATTATACTCAGCAGGGGTATGTCCGAACACTGGAATTTGGCAGCGCCCAAAGGCCCAAGTGGTTGTGAATAAGTTCAACATTACCTAAAACACAAGTTATATCTCAAATGCCATTTGATTATCATCAAAATGTATACGTGTACTTACTTCTGGAAGACGAAGAGCGCGGCGGTGATGGCAGAAAACACGAGGAAGCAATAAGGTCCAATGGCCGCCCTCGCGGACGGGAAGGTCATCCCGACCAGGAAGTTGCCGCCCCAGTTGGCCAGCGAGCCCCACGCCATGCCGCCCGGACGGGGACCCACCTCGAACATTTCTGAAATCATTACAACAGCTCTCATTTTATCTGGAAAGTTACCTGGCAACAGCCTATCTTCTAGCCTGACTGTCCTCTTAAAACAAAGAAATCGGAATGAAAGGAAAACTGCGTTTTTATAGATTCATCAAACTCCGGTCAACTCAAATTGGAGTTATAGATTCCTATACAAAGTAGTGTAACAACCTGTAGGCCAATTCTAAATCATGAGCAATATAGAAAAACACCTAAAAGAGTTTAAGAGCATAAAGGTCATTGACAAAAATTAAGCCTACTTCGATTTTGGGCTATAGCCACCGGATGGAAGTAATTACCTCTACCCTAGGACAGCCACAACGCCACAGGTGACGACATGCATTGCTTAACTTGATGCCTTTCAGAAAGGAATACTAAAAGCCCCAATGCCATTCCTTTCCGGAAACTATTTCACATTTTAGCTGTAAGCAGTAAAATGACATTGAAAATTGTCAACCATCCAGATGACGATCCATCCAGTGGAATTTCAGCTCAGCTGAAGGAAGCGAGTACCCAGTCTGATATTCTGTTTCGATATCTCACAAGCATTGGTAGCAACTGACCTGAGGCGATGAAGTAGGGTATGGGCCCGAGCCCGAGCCCGTAGACCAGCACGTAGCCCAGCACGGCCGCCATGCACACGTACGGCATCCACGACACAATCGCCTGCAAGTTTATTGCTCAATCAATATAACGTGTTTGGAAAGCGACGTAGCCGCCAGCGTTATTTTATTCCTCATATTTATTTAATAATGGTCAGGTTGTGTCCAAAGATCTTTATAGTTACAATATTTTCTATGCATTTTTTTTAAGATTCTGACGATGATAAATTTCTTGCTGGTTTTTTCCGGTTCGGTACAGAAAATACAGTCTAACGTTTAATAATATTGATTATTATACATTTTATGTCTGTGAAGTTGTCAATTTCAAAGTACCTACTTACACACAGGTTTATTTGAACAAAAACTAAATTATGTGGTGGATTTCATCCCTTTACAGTACCACCATATTTGTGTGCAAAAACATGTCCGTTTGTATTGATTTAGGTGTCCTGTGTATATTATGTATGTTTTTACAAAAAAAGGATTTATATCCCGTTTATCCGTTTATTTTCTCACAGTGTAAGCTGTGCTTAGTTTGAGGTATATGAGATAGCGCTATGTGTGGGATAACATAGTGTCGAGTGCTATCAAAATGAACTCACAATAAAGTTCATGGCCGCAGCCAGCGCGGCCAGCAGCAGCGCAGCCGCCAGCACGGAGCCCAGCAGCAGCGGGCGGCGTCCCACGCGTGGGACGAGCTGCAGCATGAGCGCGGCCGTGGCCACGTTGATGGCGCCGCAGCCGATGGTCGCGTACTGCGCGCGAAGCGCCGACAGACCGGCTTGCTTGAAGATCGTTTGCGAGTAGTAGAACACCTGGGGAAGATATTTATTGATTTATTCTTAGTCCGTGTGGACTTAAGTAGAAAAAATAGATTACGACCTATCCTCAGACATTACAAACATATAAAATTTTAAAATCGGTCAAGCCGTTTCGGAGGAGTTTGGCAACAAACACTGTTCACGACAATTTTATATTTCAGTTTTCATATTGACACTTCTGAGTCACTACATTCTTCATTCGTATGACTACCGGGTGAGAAAATCTTCATAGATATCTCTCTACCTCCCCGGACGACGACAAGGTTACGTCGGACTTCGACAGACTGACGAGAGCCCCCTTCACCCGACCAACGGGACAACACAAAATGTCCAACCTGGAGAGCGCAGGCACTATAATGTTACCTCGCCCGATGGTAGGTAGTGGGTGCCAAGCGTGGCTAGAGGCTTTTATGATGACAGAATATGATAAAAAGTAAAACCTTTTGATATCTTACAATAGCACTTAATGAAATCAAATGTAATTTAGTGCTTATTGACATCGCATACTAAAATCGCCCATTAACGGTCACTAGACACAATAGTCCGTTCGCTTTAAGAATGCAGCAGTCCTTTGACCTAGCACTAGTTCCTAATTAGAAAATCCACAGTGACTAGTTGAACGCATACTTTCGAACGCAAAGGTTGTGGATCTGAGTTATTTTGTGTGCAACAGAAATAAATTTAAAAACCACTGCATTCTTAACGCGAACGGACTATAAATAATGTAATTGTTTCATCCCATGAGTGCCCGTACCGCATTGATCCCGCTAGTCTGCTGCCCAGCCTGCATGGCGCACACCAGCAGCAGCGGTAACCGCAGCCGCGGCTCCCTCGCGACCCGCAGCATGCTCCAGGCCTGGTCCCCGCCAGTACCAGCGGCCGCCTCCTCCGCCAGGAGCTCGATATCCTCCGGAAGGAGCGCGGTGGACACGCCGCGGAGACGACTCAGCTCTGAAATCATAACAAATGTAGGTGAATATGAGCTGATGCACTGATGAAACTGGTTGAAATGGAACACTTACTGCACTTTTAAGATACATTCCTTTAACACTTTCACTTGTTGAACTGAACTGTAGGTACTATTTGTTCTTCAGGTATGAAGGAAACGCATTCAGAAAATGAAAGCCTAAAATAGATTCCTTTTTCCAAGTCTTTTTACTTCATATTTTTCAGGAAACTCAAGCTACTTTGATTCGATTATTTTTTTCTAAACATTGATCTTATATGTAACGATAAGTATATCAGAACAATGTGTATATTATTGAGATCGTCAATTGTAACATATAATTATTGTACCGATTATCAACTGTTGTCTATATGCCAAATATAACAGTCCAAAAGAAGAACAAGAAGCCCGTTTTGTAGTAACATTGCTGGAAGTCAACTGAGGCCTCCATAAACAAGCATTTCTTACTACAAACTTTAATCATTTCTGATCTGTACCTATGTTTAATTGATGTTCTCTAATAAAGTGTTTCGTTAAGACAAAAGGCTAAATGTTACAGACACGAACTTACCTTTTAAAGCTTCTTCTTCATTTCTCTTAATTACGTAAAGATATTTTGGACTTTCGGGTAATATGAATAGTAGAGGTAGACAAACAATGACTAGCAACACGTAGACGGAAAGTAGATAGGGCCAGTCGTCATCGCCACCTGCAACCAAAATAGTTTTTATATTCATATTCATTTAATTTTAATAAGATGTGGTGTACCATTTTTGCAGGCTTGCTCTATAGCAAAGAGATGACATTTGGCAGGGCTGATTTATCATCGAATGAATTCATAAAATCCTCAGCACCGCAAGAAACTCCGCGCAGCACTAATATCCAAACCCTGACCAAAAACATTTTAATTCAAAAACTGTACAGACCGTGAATAAAAGTAAAGTTTAGTATCGATTTCAAAAGAATGTCTGGTACAGATAGCTTTACACCATGTTTTTTAGCGATCGCTAGAGTGCCTACTATGTTCCCTGTTCCGTCAGTCGCTCACCCAACACAGCCTGCAGCCCGCAGAGCTGCCCCACGAGCACGCCCACGTTGACGCCCATGGGGCAGCGGCGCCAGCTCCTCAGAGACATCGGTAGAGAGGCGTCAGTGCTCACCCAACACAGCCTGCAGCCCGCAGAGCTGCCCCACGAGCACGCCCACGTTGACGCCCATGGGGCAGCGGCGCCAGCTCCTCAGAGACATCGGTAGAGAGGCGTCAGTGCTCACCCAACACAGCCTGCAGCCCGCAGAGCTGCCCCACGAGCACGCCCACGTTGACGCCCATGGGGCAGCGGCGCCAGCTCCTCAGAGACATCGGTAGAGAGGCGTCAGTGCTCACCCAACACAGCCTGCAGCCCGCAGAGCTGCCCCACGAGCACGCCCACGTTGACGCCCATGGGGCAGCGGCGCCAGCTCCTCAGAGACATCGGTAGAGAGGCGTCAGTGCTCACCCAACACAGCCTGCAGCCCGCAGAGCTGCCCCACGAGCACGCCCACGTTGACGCCCATGGGGCAGCGGCGCCAGCTCCTCAGAGACATCGGTAGAGAGGCGTCAGTGCTCACCCAACACAGCCTGCAGCCCGCAGAGCTGCCCCACGAGCACGCCCACGTTGACGCCCATGGGGCAGCGGCGCCAGCTCCTCAGAGACATCGGTAGAGAGGCGTCAGTGCTCACCCAACACAGCCTGCAGCCCGCAGAGCTGCCCCACGAGCACGCCCACGTTGACGCCCATGGGGCAGCGGCGCCAGCTCCTCAGAGACATCGGTAGAGAGGCGTCAGTGCTCACCCAACACAGCCTGCAGCCCGCAGAGCTGCCCCACGAGCACGCCCACGTTGACGCCCATGGGGCAGCGGCGCCAGCTCCTCAGAGACATCGGTAGAGAGGCGTCAGTGCTCACCCAACACAGCCTGCAGCCCGCAGAGCTGCCCCACGAGCACGCCCACGTTGACCCCCATGGGGCAGGCCACGCCGAGCGCGCCCGACAGCCGCAGCGGCGCCAGCTCCGTCAGATACATCGGCACGATGCTTGTCGTCAGCCCTGCAGAGGTCAAATATAACGATATCTAAGGCAAAAACATCGAAAACTTATGTCTCGACGATATAATTGTTTTTTACGTGGAGCCTTTAGAAAACTATCCAGTTCCTAATCTATATTTCTAACACTTTTTAGACGTGCATTTTTTTCAATAACGCATATTTTTGTTGTTATAGAAGTTGTGGATGTTTACTACTTTAATCAACGTCAATTGAGACAAGTTTTCTTGAAAACGTCGTTTTACGCATTCGCATTTAAAAAAGGTGAGATGAACATGAAAACATATATTTCATTAATCTATAAATGCCACAATCGACATCACTCAATGAAGGATCGTGACGAAAATACAGCTTCTTCTGTTAAACTACCACACATTAAGTATAGCGTTATTGAAAAAAACGTGTGTAAATAGATCAGAAATATAGATTACCGGCAAGTTCCCTCGGGCCACGGTACCTCCGGCCAGGCCGACCAGCAGGCGCCCCGCCAGCAGCATCTCGACTGAGTTGGCGGCGCGGCAGGTCGCGAACAGCGCCGCGCCACCCACTGACAGAACGCTGATCGCTATTGTGGCTTTCTTCCTGAGAAAGTAATGAACAGATATAGGTTGAACACTTGTTACTGCTCGAAAAATACAGAATAGAGATCGTATTCTAAAATTATTGCTTTGACTTGAGCTCACTAGGCCATTAGATGGTGCGTTTGCAGTGTGGTAGACCAAATAAAAGGTCATATTTTTCCGATAATCATTTTAGGTTCCTGGCTATCAAAAAAGTATTTTTGTAATTTTAAGTATCCCGGATGGATTTTTGTCAAAATCGGTCTCGAGACCCCTTGGACCCCTTTTTCTTCATCTCACATAGTTTAGGACTTGGCCTACATCGCTCAGCTTAAAAGTTCACCCCGTATGAAAAATGATATTTTTGTCATTTGGTTTGTATAGGGCATAAACGTTTCATACGATACTCGTTTATCTGTTATATAAAAATCAAGCTCAGAACTCGATTCAGAAGGAAAACTCCTGTATTTTATTGTACATTTGTAGAGATGCTGTACCTGCCAAGGCAGTCCGCCAAGGTCGCACCGAGGACGGAGCCAGTGCATCCCCCCACGATGAAGATGGACACCACCGCGGACCACACCACCTCCAGCCAGGACTCGCTCAGCACTACATCGTAGTGCGCTATTATGCTCTCATTGCAGAAACTCTTTAGTAGCTAGGAGGGAAATAAATAGAGTTATTGTGTTTTCTTTTAATGTTTTTCTATGTGGATAAATATACTTTTTTGTAGACTTTTTCTTTGTTGCTCACAAGTGGAGCGTGACGAACGCGCGTTGAGGTGTCGCATTCCGATGATAAATAACGCCGATATCATCAAAGTACAGTTCACCTTTGTATTTACCGTTGATTTATTGTTGAATGCAGCACAGAGATAGGCGTATTTTTTTTTAATTGCTAGTTAAGAAACAACTTCAAATAGCCGCATGCAGTAACTATTGGTTATGAAGTTACGGCAGTAGATTCTGTGGTTCCACAGTTATTAAAAATTGCGGCTTACTACTTTAATTTGGCCTTAGCCTACATGGGCTGGAAATTGCCTGAAGAGATCGTTTTAGCGATGAGGTGCGATGTTTAGAGTTCTAGTATTTGTTTGACGAAAGTTTAACTTACCTATTGTTATGTGATTGACTTACTGTAGAAACAATAAGTACAGCTTTAACTATCCGGCATGACCCCCGAAGTGTTTAGGTCCTATGTTTAGGTACCTACCGAGGTACTGAACATAGAATTATTTAGGGTAAGTTGCACCATAGTAGAAGTTAAAGTTAAAGTTTTTGTCGAATTTGACAATTTGACGTCATTTTTGCTTACCTGACCGGTACTTTAACTGAAATTTTGATGTTTGTTATTGTTAAAGTCAGATGGTGCAACCCAACCTTAATCTTTATGCGTCGCCCTCTAGGATTACTCACTTCAGCAGGCGTGTTAACTACGCCGATGTTGAACCCCACAGGCAGCGAGGACCCGAGAGTGGTCGCGACGGCGGCAAGCACCAAGTAGAAGGACCATCCTGGCGTGTGCTCGTGAGGAGACTTCGTCAGATGCTGATGCTCGGCCACCTATTAAATTATGAACTAATAAACATGACATACAGGGGCCTTATTATGATCTTTTTAGAACTTGGTTTGAGCTCTGTTTACTTCCTCCAATTTATTGAAATTTTAGGTAATAAATCAAATAAAAAATCAATCCAGTGCAAAGTATTTTCTATACTGGTTAAAAAACACACAAAAGATGAAATAAACTCGCACGGGCGGCTAGCAGAAACGCGAGCTCATTAGAGATCATAATAAAGCCCCAACTCATAAACATACAAGAATGGTTGTTAAGCTCGACAATCTACGTTCTCATAAACTCATAACTTGACGATCTTAATAACAAGATATGTTTCCTTAAGTCTCTATTCGCAATAATAAAAAACGAGACGAGGATTGTCAAACTTCACAACTTAAATCTTACCAATCGACACTTACAGAAACCTTAACCAAAACCTTCTGAAGAGACATGATCCTTACTGCTAAACTTAACCTATCTTCTACAGCTAGCTGCTTCACCACCTAGCGGAGCACATCGCGTGCAGTGCTACGGCCAAGTCCGTCATTCCCGGCCAGAAGGAGCAGAAGAAAAATATAGGCCAGAACCATGCGCAGAGCCAGCCGTCCAGCACGAAGTATGAAAGCAAAATCGCGCCTGTGCCGTGGCCGGCGATTGCTGATATAGCCAGTTAAGGAAATTGAGGACAAAGTCATTCATTGTTAGATAGGACATTTCGGAGCTGTATATTAATATTTACTTACTATGTTTATGTTAGGCTATACACAAACTGGCAAAACCTGCGCTGAAACATTGTCCATGAATATACATGCAGATGATTTATTTATACAATTGAAAAAACAATTAATAAATTTGCCAATGCGTGAACAGCGAAGCATTAAATTATGGACAATTAATAAAATATTGGATTATACTTATGTTTAAAAAGGCCCGAATATTAAATAGTTTAAAAATATTTCACGCCTACCTACCTAACTTTAGGATAATAAGCCATATTGCTGTGCTCTAAATTGATGAATTCATGTACTTTATTTGACTGTGTTTTAGTCCTGTGAATGGATGTGAAGCTTTGAAATAAACTACAACTTAATTCATAGCAACATCACTTATATTATTATTATTATTATTAGCCTAAAGTAGTGTCCCACTGCTGGGCAAAGGCATCACTTGATATTCTCTAAATATAAAGTCTGAGAGCCTGAACGAATTAAGTTCAATCTATGGGCATTGAACTTGGTCTCCACTACAGTGTTTCAAATCAATACAACATTATACTCGTAGCATAAAGTAATCATCCATATCCATTTACCAATTATTAACCCAACTGATAATAGGTCCTCTCAATTGAGGGCAATTTTTTAAACAAACAAGCTCATTCAACACAAATATAGATCCATTATCGCTTCAGGTCATTACCATCAAGTCTTGTACAACCCGCTCATTCAAAAATGGAGTTAAAATATTACAAATAAACAGCATTAGATATTATCTGCTATGACTGTTCCAAGGTAACATGCCATTAGTTTAACAGTACAAAGGTTCAAGACAATGTTATTGGTTAATAGAAAAGGATACAAAATAGTGAGACTGAAGGCGAAAACATTGTTAACCCGAGGATGAAAGTAGTTAGCTCGATCACTAAGAAAACTATGGCTGCCACAAGGCCCGCTATCAACCTGCAACAGCACACAAGAGCAACCTTAAAGGCCGCTCTACACTTAGTCCGCGGATCACGGCGCGATCTCGCGGAGCGAACTTGCTGCGAATTTAGCAACGGTGCAGGTCCGAACACTCGAACGACTCGAAGAACAATACTGACCGTCGCCGACGACGTGGAGTCATCCTGCACGTTCGCGTCGCGTTCCCTCTTCGCCCTCCCTTTGACACGGGACCAAAAACCGACCAAAATTGGGGAACAAAGCGCGAAACCGCGAAGAATATGCGAAACGGCTCTACACTTAACGTTCGCGCCCCTTCGCAGCCATTGCGCGCGATCCGCGGGCTAAGTGTGGAGCGGCCTTAAGGCCGCTCCACACTTAGCCCGCGGATCACGGCGCGATCTCGCGGAGCGAACTTGCCGCGAATTTAGCAACGACTCTACACTCGCAACGGTTCGCGGTATTTTCACAGTTGTGTTCGCAACGTTAAATGAAATGGACGTTGAAGTAGCTGTTGCTGCGTCCCTAACTTTATGCGCGTTAGCGTACTACAACTATGTAGATATTCAAAATAAACGCAAAATCCACAAAATGGGTTCCGCTTGGTAATATTTTAAAACTGTAACTCCAGCTCGTTTGTCCACATTGCGCTCATTTTTTTCACCAATTTTACAATGGACAGTGCAGGTCCGAACACTCGAACGACTCCAACAATACTGACCGTGTCGCGGATTGCGAGTGTGGAGTCATGCACGTTCGCGTCGCGTTCGCTCTTCGCGCTCCCTTTAGGCCGCTCCACACTTAGCCCGCGAATCGCGCGCAATGGCTGCGAAGGGGCGCGAACGCTAAGTGTAGAGCCGTTTCGCATATTCTTCGCGGTTTCGCGCTTTGTTCCCCAATTCTGGTCGGTTTTTGGCCCCGCGTCAAAGGGAGGGCGAAGAGCGAACGCGACGCGAACGTGCATGACTCCACGACGTCTGCGACGACGGTCAGTATTGTTCTTCGAGTCGTTCGAGTGTTCGAACCAGCACCGTTGCTGAATTCGCGGCAAGTTCGCTCCGCGAGATCGCGCCGTGATCCGCGGACTAAGTGTAGAGCGGCCTTTTGACGCGGGACCAAAAACCGACCAAAGTTGGGGAACAAAGCGCGAAACCGCGAAGAATATGCGAAACGGCTCTACACTTAGCGTTCGCGCCCGTTCGCAGCCATCGCGCGCGATCCGCTGGCTAAGTGTGGAGCGGCCTTTACTAAAAACTACGAGAAATAAACTCCATTTGTGTTAAAGACGTCACTAATGTAGTCATCAATTAACGAGAGTACGATTCAAACCGAACGACACGATAGTAGAGAAAATTAAAATCTCGATTAGATTCATTCTCACAGTAACATTTGTTAACTTTACATAAGGTTGAGGGTTAATGTTGTATCTTTTAACAAAAGTTGCCTTCCTCGATATATCTCCAATTATTTAAATCCTTGTCTAGGATTTGATGTATATTCGCAACATTCCAGTTTTTCCTTCCGCTATAGGAAATGTGGCTGGCAATTAAACGGGACAACCGTTTAATTGGTTTATAAAGTTCGGTAAATTCATAATCAATCACTGTGAAGAAGCCGTTCGCTTTAAATCGTACTAAGCCCAGAGTTAAATATCTACGTAGGTTGTTTAGTAAATGAGGATTTTTGTATTGAGATACCAATGTACAGGAAAAGTATACAACATAATGCTATTGTTTTCGTTATATGATTTTATTAAGCAACACAGGTGCGGATGAAAAAAATAGAAGAGCAAGAGAGAGAAAGAGTTAGTGCCACCTAAAACGCAAAAAAAATTAACCTTTTTTTTCAAAATTCGCACCCGGAATTCCGGATGTACTGTATCCCAACAAAATATCAATAATTCAACTTATTCGTTTTACTTTCGCCTACAATGATATATTCGAGTTGCAAAGACTGGATAAGATGTGGGGAAGGAACGAGAGTTAAATAAATGCAAATTTCAGCTCAATATCACAAACAAAGATAGAGGAAGCATAAATCAAGTTTTTATATACATCACAAAACACCGACCAGTAAGTTTCAAACCAATGAGTTTATTACTTGTGTTTTTAAACAGTACTATTGGCGTTCACGCTCTTTCGCCTTTAACTGAGACCGAGATGAAATTGTGCAAGTAATTAAGTGGAAAGTGCCGCAACCGACATTGCTCGGGGCTCTCTAAAGGATATTGACAACTGTCTAGCTAGATAATTATCTTTATTGTGTAAACTGCAGTAAGGTTCAAAGTCGCTACTACTAGTAAGCGAAGCGCTACACAACAGACATAGAATGCGTTGGTAAAAACACTAAAACAAACCAGGGGCCTAGCCAATACCTATTTAGATAGTTTCGGTATAGACAGTCACATACGGTACGACCTTCGATGGTACGACACTACAATATTTTGCTATGTCAAATAAGGAACAAGGTGTGAAAAAAATACATAAAGCATGCTCGTTGTCATAGAGAAGTTAAGCCATGCAGCACTAGCATGTGTAACTTGTTACAATGCAATGTGTACCCACACAAATAGCAACGGTTTTTTTATTTGTAAATTGACAACAAAAAAAGTTTTGCTACAAGATAGATACTATTCAATGTGAGAATTGGTCGTAAATGTACCTACCCATTTCTGTTTTTTCTCTTGCTCTTGACAAAAAGGAGGACTGGCCGGAAATGGGTAATCTATCATGCGGTTGTCCGTACTTGCTGATCGTGAATCTATACTAATATTTCAAACCTGAAGTGTGCGTATGGTCCAACGCGCAAATCACAGGAACTATTGGTTTTATAGTAATCTTCGTGTCTTAATAATGGTGGTTTATAACTCAATATGGTTTTAAATTATACACTAACAGTTCTCAAAGAGGGTGAAAAGTAGGGGGAGTTAACTATAAAAGTGCTTTCACAGATAGATTATGGGTGAAGAAGGTATAATAAGATCGCGAGCGAAGTCGCGAGCTAAAGCTAGTGTACACAATTTAGATAAGTACATCAATAGCATAGTAACTATGTTTACTAAATAACGATGAAGGGATGGGTTAGTTCCACGTGTATCGGTGTTAGAGACAGAGCTGTTAACAAACAAACGGCATTGAGTGACAAAACAATAAACCATTAGACGCCATTTAACTATTACGAACCTAATTTAAACATCGGTAATGTGAACCATAGAGCCATATCTTTAAGCGTGTTTAAAACTTTAGAGTGTCTAGGCTCTTAACGAGAAAATGTCATAAACGCTACCCACGCTGATCTATTCCTTTCTAATACCAAAAACTAATACCTACCAATGGTATTTGTTTCCTATCGTTATTAATTTTCTGTTCCGAACGAATACCAAATTTTAAATATTTCAATGAAGTAATTAATCTGTTCCCAACGAATACCAAAACATAACTTTTGGTACAGTCACTGCCTGGAAAAATTAAAAATTAATTATTAGTTGTTAAAAAATATAAAAATATGATTGTTCCCAAAAATTTAATAATTTTAGAAAGTAAGAGAAAAAGGTACATAATTTGTATATAAAAAGTTGATTTTCTGATATATTTATAATAGTTAAGACTCTTTAAGTTGGCAGTTATTATAATTGTCATGTGTCATGTCAAAACTTTTATACCTAAACTAGCGACCCGCCCCCGCTTCGAACGGGTGCAATAAGATGTTATTATACATATAAACCTTCCTCTTGAATCACTCTATCTATTAAAAAAACTGCATCAAAATCCGTTGCGTAGTTTCAAAGATTTAAGCATACAAAGGGACATAGGGACAGAGAAAGCGACTTTGGTTATACTATGTAGTGATTATTACTAAAAAGTTGTTTTCATAGTATTTTTTTTGTTATTTTATAATAGTTGATTACTTTTAAAAAGTTAAAAGTTGACGCTCTTGTATGAATACTAGACTCTCTGATACAGTGGTATATTATAATTTCTAGTAAGTAAGTACATACTTTATTTCATGTTAATCGTTGATCTGTGAGATATGTTTTGGAACTGTTGCATTTTGAAAACTAAAATAAGTAACTTTGATTTGTTGAAAAGCTTTATATTTTAGTATACCTATAGGTACTTATGCAATTTCATAGGTCTGATTGTCTGTATTATTATAATAATGAACCAAAGGTTTTCCTACTACTCTTTAATTTGTTAAATAAGACTGATTCTGTATAGATAAACACTACTCAAAATCACATCTAAAAGCATTTTTATTACTGGCTGTACCTCATTACATTTAACGTATGTATTTCGGGATTCGTTTATGAGTGGTATTCGTCCGGAATGGAAAATTAATAACGATTACAAACAAATACCATTGGTATTAGTTTTTGGTATTAGAAAGGAATAGATCGCAAATCGATCGCAAATCTGATCATAAATAATTTCAAAAGTAATTTAATTATCTTATACCTATAGTAGGTACCTACTTATTATTTGAAAGTTAAGGGCTTGCGGATCCGCAGCGCTAGACCCAGGATCGTCTCATGTTCATGTTAGCATTAATATTGATCAACAAAAAAACAAATGCTACAATCAGACTTCCGTAAAGTATTTTTGTTTATTTCTAAAATCTTTCCTCAAGCTTATCACCGTTTGGCCGTTCTTGTTAACACGTTTTTCAATTTAATAAATTTAGTTGTCATTTAAAATGCACATTGTTAATATAATAAGTACATAATAGGCCATGCAGACATTTAAACTGCCAGACCACCAACACACATAATATTTAGTAGTACACTGAGCACAAAACACACGCAAAGACAAAAAATACCCATTTGTGTAGTATTTAAAAACTAAACACAAAAGGCACATTTCATATACAAAACTCCAAATGACTGTTTTACACTGAACAACACACCTTCCTATCTTCTTCGCGGCTCATTCTGATTGATCAATCACCACGTGCGGCGCGCGGAGAATACAGAACGCGTATTGAGGGGGAACTACGTGATATCAGTAATATATGCCGCAAAGCCACCGCTAGCCGCTCACCTTGAACTCAGGCGACAAACGGTATTACGTATCTACATATTTAGGGACTTGAATCTGGTATTATATCATTGATCGAAGATTTGGAACTGCCCCATACAATTGAAGAGCGATCACGCACGACTGAAAGCCAACTCAACTCCTGATATTAATGTAACAGGAGGGTCCAATACTCCGAGAGCTTTAAGCCTGTATAGAAAAAAATAAAAAACAACTAATGCAAGCGCGGGCGACGGGATTTCTCAAAAAACATTGAGTCTGCGCAGTTTCAGCGTACGGAGCGAACGAAGGTATGAACAACTTAAAAAGGAACGTAACACCTCACTTATTCTAAGAGTGAGAATCAACTCCTGATGATGGATTGCGGATCTATAATAGCATGGGTGCATGAATACGGCGGAAAGCTCTTTAGAAGTAGAAATCCCCTGAATACTAGTAGAAGCACACTTAGAGGTCAAGCTGCACGTTTTGACCTAGAGTCGGTAATCGGTTGACCTAACCCAAAAACATGTAGGTGGTCTTTGACAAATCAAGCTTTATAGATTTGTCAGAAATATTTAATGTGTTTTGTAAACTTACTTGACTAGAAGCTGATGACCCCATAAACTTGTTTAAACTGCTCAAGGACCCTAAAGTGGAGTCTTAAAACAAACCGCGAACGTCAATTCCACAAACTTATCACACCTTAGTTGTTAGGGCTGTCGATTAAGGAATGACCACTTGAAGATTAAATAGAATTTTAGTAGTTGAGTTATCAGAGAAGCCCGACCGCTGCGGGAGGATGGCGCACTGCGACGGTGCAGCGGCAGCTGGTAGATCATACATAACACCTTGTGTTTTGTAAACTTTTCGCCGGTAGTGATTATAACTAGTTAAGATCGGTTTTAAGGTAGATCACATTAAAGTAGGGCTGCTACTATCAGTGTGCTATAAGAAGAATTCACGACAGTCAGTCAGCCTTAGATTTTTTAAGCATTTGCAGGTGTATTAGTGTTAAAGCATTAAATGCAGTTTGCCAATTCTACTACTAATCAACTCTAGGTAAATTAGTCCCCTTCTAACAAAACTTCGTGATGCCACACATAGAAAACAACAATAAAGTGCTGTGTGCGTGTGTTAGAAATAAACAAATTGATGATTGTTTTATTATTTTTGGTCTCTGTCAGAACGTTTTACTAAAAGCCATGGGTGATCAACGTAGGGCAAAACATGTAAAAAAACTACATTCAGGAATCGTGGAAAAGTACAGAGAAGGAAATTACAAAGAACAAACATTTACAAATCATAATACAAAATGAATCGCAGCATTCATTGATAATGCTTTACTACCTACTAACATTGCACACTGAACTTAAAATCTAATACACACAGGCAAACTCAGAAACAATACATGGTAGTTACTAGAGATTAAGCCCGTGTTGTAGTGTTTGGTTAATGCATTCACAGTCCTATTTATTTAGAAATATAATACTTGCAATCTATAGGTAATAAAACAGGCATATTAAGGATTGCTATTGACTTATTATTAAAGGTAAGAAGACAACTCATTTGAGTTATTTAAGTTGCTTTAGGAAAATAACCTTTTTTTTGCAATGAAGCCCTTTCTTGCAACCAGCAATGACCAAAAATGGGTAGCCTTCAATAGTACTTAATAGTTAAATTGTGATAACAAGAGAATTCTACCTTCCTTACCTTATGTCTACCTTCTGTGATTTTTCCAGCTGCTCATTTTCAAACAGCACTAAGGGCGCGTCCCGATTCGGCGGCCAGTGAGCGGCTGATTGTTTGCTTTTAGTTTGCCTCTTTGTACAATATAAATGGAGTGTCCATTAAGCGCGTAATGTGCGAAGTTTGCGAAATTGTGGTTGCCGACTCAATTATTGAGCGACTGATTGTCTGATTCGCAGCAAATGATGCGCGCGGTCGGCGGCGTAGTTCGTGCTACTACGCCAAGTTAGCGACCGATCGCTCTGAGTCAGCCGGCGGACGGTCAGCCGCTCACTGTTAGCCAAATCGGGCCGCGCCCTTAACATTAGTGAAAGAGGAAAGGCTATTGGCTTAAGATTGTGCTTCAATGTGGCAAACCTCAGCTACACTTTACTTGAGTTTATAATCTACTATAAAAAGCAACACCTGAAACTACTCAAGCATGGATTGAAGTCTGAAATTGATCAATATTAAGACCTATATATAGGCTTAATTTAATGATGAGTGTTTATTCATACTCAAGTGAATTCACTCAAGTGGATTCATCCTTGGAATCATTAAATTCAAATGTAAATCAGAATTAGGTCCTTATAAATGAGGTGGAATGCAAATATTATTCTTTTATCTATATATCTGATCGAATGGACAACCCTACTACTAAACAAAGTGAGACAACAATAACAGTCCAGCACCTACAGAGTGGCCACTTACCCATTGTAACTGGTAATAACTGGTGTCCATTGTATACAATTAAATATATTACAATCACCACCTGGTCTGTCTTTTCGGGTTTAAGGATTTTGCAGGCACTCTTAAATTCTCTAACATCACTTAAAATAAATGAGCATTGGAACATTGCACATTGCATAAGACAATATTGATGTGGTTTGTGTGCATGAATTCAAATCAGCAGAATGAGAAGTGAAGTTAATTCATAACAACAAATTTTCAGATAATCACTGCCATCAGTAATAGTTTGCTGGAGATTCTAGTCTTTCTATAGTTCAGCAGTCGTTTTAGTAATATGAACAGCATGCATTGTTTAAGAGTTCAGAGGACATAGTTTATTTGTAATTGTACACATTAATAACAGATTAGGAAGGGCGGTTGTGGGCGTGACTGCGGAGAGGCATGCCATTGCTGGACCCCCATGGGAACGGTCGTGGCAACCTGTCCTTGAGTCAGGCACACATCTATTCTTAGCATCTGTCCGATGCTAAGTCTGGCGAATGGCCTTGGGGGAGAGCGCAGGTCGTGATGATCCCCAAGGCAAGGCCTGTGTACTATCCTTCTCGAGGTTGCTGCCCGTTCTTGGTCTGATTCCCTAAGAAACAGACGTAACAGAAAACTCAGGCCGGACCACTTCCAACCCCACCCCTCCCATCCCAGTAGCTAGGTACCACAGACCTGGTGCCTTTGTGCCCGGGTCGAGGGCCCAAAGCTTAATCCTTCCCAACCTTCCTATCCCTGTCCAAGAGGAGAAAACCTCTCTAAAAAAACCCCAAGCCAAGGCGTGACCGACCGTGCCGATGGCTGCGTGGCTGAGGGGGTGCTCAGTCTCGAACGGTGGACCTCTGATACCGGGCGACCTCAGAGTGTATAAGCCTTACCCCCGCATGCTGGGCTCTGTGGGGGTGGACCACCTTTTCCCACGCTACTCGTGGGAACTGGATGAATAGGTTAGGTTCTCACGGAGAGATAAGGGAACATAGTGGTCCCCTATCATTGACCACAGAACAAGCCGTGTTGGCCTCTGTGGTATCATGCAGTGAGATCGATGACGACGATAGGTCTCATCCACTCGACGCTGTCATGATCACCGCCGAAGCCGTCCTGGGAACACTGGTCCCGGGACTGACTTCGGACCTACAATCATAACTATGATAAAAATTATTCAAGCAAACCTTCACCACGCGAGAGGAGCGTCGGCTGTAGTGTGCCAGACTTTCCTTAGCGAGGACTTGGGCATTGCCTTGATTCAAGAACCGTGGCTTAACGGTGACACGGTGCGTGGACTGACTGCCGCAGGGAATGTTCTTTATTACACCAGGGGCACACGTCCAAGAGCATGTATGGTTCTTAAGAAAAACATTAAGTTCATGCCAATCCCAGAGATCAGCTGCGACGACCTCATAGCCGCATATATCTCTCTACCTGGCCTTGCCGGCAGGAAAACTGTTGTCTGCTCAGCATATCTCCCCGGCGAGGCTCCTGGTCCGTCACTTCAGCTTCAAGCACTTGTGGACTACTGCAGGGAGCAAGAAGCGGAGCTAGTTGTGGGTTGTGATTGCAACGCGCACCACACTAGCTGGGGAAGTACGGATACAAATCATAGGGGCGAAATACTTTATGATTTTTTACTCAGTAACAACCTGTATGTCCTCAACGAGGGTTGCGAGCCGACCTTCGTTACGAGGAGTAGGCAGGAAGTACTAGACATAACCTTCTGTACTGGGCAGATCCAGAGACGCATAAGTCGATGGAAAGTCTCAGGGGAAGTCTCACTATCTGATCATAGACATATCAGGTATGACCTAGGAGGCAGTGATGAGGCTCCACCCACTGCTCCCTATAGGAACCCTAAGGCGACCAACTGGGGCAGATACACTAAATGCCTAGGCGAAAACTTAGGGGCTGTCAATAAGAGCATACGCTAAATTGAACAGCTAAACTCTGCTACAGTGGCAATAACTAAGGGCATGATTGAGGCCTACGAAGCTAATTGTCCGCTCAAGCAGGGCCACCGGGGACACAAAAATATCCCAGGGTGGAACAAGTCCCTCTCCCGGCTCAGAGCCAGAGCTCGCGACCTGTTCAACAGGGCAAAGCGAACAGGGGTATGGGAAGAATATTCCAAGGCTCTCACTGAATACAATAGGGAGCTACGGAAAGCAAAAAGACAGTCTTGGAGGAAGTTCTGTGAGGAAATCGAGGGCGCCTCCCAGGCGGCCAGGATACACAAAATACTATCCAAGACACCCACGTCGCATCTAGAACTTCTTAAGAAGGCGGATGGGGCGTTTACCAGCTCAGCGGAAGAAACTCTGAAGCTACTGGCTCAAGTTCACTTTCCGGGCTCCTACCAGATCACTGACAGAAACCCTCCTCACATTATTCCTGGAGCACCCCGGCCAAGTTCGGAGGACTGGAGGAGGGCCTCACAGATCTTTAGACCCAACCAGGTCAGATGGGCCATCAACAGTTTCAAACCCTACAAGTCTGGGGGTGTTGATGGAATCTTTCCCGCACTTATGCAGAAGGGCATCGAGGTCCTTCTGCCATTCGTGGTAAAAATATTTAGAACCAGCTTTGCACTCGGTGTTCTACCTAAAAATTGGAATGAAATTAAGGTAATTTTTATACCGAAGGCAGGGGACAAAGACAGGTCCCAGCCTAAATCCTACCGGCCAATTAGCCTAACGTCTTTTCTCCTAAAGACGATGGAAAAGGTGCTGAACCTGCACATCAGAGAAAGTTACCTCACGGTCAACCCTCTGCATGGGAGGCAACACGCCTACAGATGCGGTAGATCCACGGAATCCGCTCTGATTGAACTCACGGACAGGATTGAAAGGGCCCTGGAAGACAAAGAGATCGCCCTATGCGCCTTTCTCGACGTTGAGGGGGCCTTTGACAATACCTCGTCCGACATTATCATCAAATGTATGAAAAACAAAGGCGTGGACGAAACCACCCTTAGGTGGGTAGAGTCCATGCTGACTTCAAGGACGGTAGAAACATCCCTCCTTGATGCACGCGTAGAGGTCAAGGTGACCAGGGGCTGCCCTCAGGGTGGCGTCCTGTCACCACTAGAATGGTCCATTGTTGTGGATGACCTACTACATCGATTAAACAACGCGCACTTTACCACGCAAGGGTACGCGGACGACCTGGTGATCATGGTGGTAGGCAAATGTCAAAACACCATATCGGGTCGAATGCAGAGGGCGCTGCGTTTGGTAGAAGAATGGTGCCAGGAAGTGGGCCTGTCAGTAAACGCTGACAAAACCACACTGGTACCATTCACCCGCAAACGGAACCTGGAGGGAATTCGCAAACCTACCTTGTTCCGTAAACCCATAGGGATCTCCAAGGAAGTCAAATATCTGGGAGTAACCATGGACCAGAGACTGACATGGAACCCTCACATAAGCAACATTACCCGGAAGGCACGTATGGCCCTGGGGATCTGTTGCCGTCTAGTTGGCACCAAATGGGGGCTCAACCCCAAGGCTGCTTTCTGGATATACACTGCCATAGTGCGACCCATGATCGCCTATGCTTGCGTGGTTTGGAATAAGAAACCCACTCAAGTTACAAGCAGTGTTTTACTTGGCAGGGTGCAACGGCTGGCCTGCTTGATAACCACTGGGGCCATGAAGTCCGCTCCCACGGCAGCTCTGGAGGCCATGCTGTCGCTGTGCCCTCTCCACATCCATCTGGGGATGGAGGCTAAGGCGGCCATGCTGAGAGTGCTGAACAATGGGGGTGGCAGGTTCCAGTCGAAATGCATGGTCAACCTGAAGGCTGAGCTGCACAGGATGCCTGTTATGCTTATGCCTAAGGACAACATGCCCATTCAGTACCACTTCACAAAATGGTACAGTGTAGAAATCCCGGGGAGGAACGAGTGGGAGGAAGGATCTCCCGCGAAATTCCTACCGGGAGACATCGTCTGGTACACCGATGGATCCAAAATGAATGGTAGAGCCGGCTACGGAGTCTACGGCGAGAGGCCAAGGGCGCGCATATTTAGCAGCCTAGGCGTCCACGCCACGGTATTCCAAGCGGAAATGGCCGCCATTCTTCACTGCGCACAGGAAAACCTGGAGCGCCGGTTCTGGCACAGGAGTATCTACATACTCTCTGATAGCCAGGCCGCTCTTAAGGCTCTAGCCTCAGTTGAAATCAACTCGAAACTTACCCTGGATTGTGCCCAAGCGTTGAACAACCTCGGCGCCAACAACAGGGTCACGCTGCGCTGGGTCCCGGGTCATTGCAATATCCCTGGGAACGAAGCTGCAGATGAGCTGGCCAGGGCTGGGGCGGAATCCACCAATCAGGCCCCAGAGCCGATGGTGGTAACCCAACTGCGCCCTGCGTCAGCCACTAAAAGCTCGGGCGGAGACCCTTGGCATGCTGGCCTGGACCAATACAAACGGACTGGTGCACGCCAAGGCTCTGATAAAGGGCTACTCACATAAGTTCACCGCGGAGGCCCTAGGGATGAGTAGGGGTCAAATCAGAACCCTCACCAGAACCCTAACAGGACACTGCCGGTTGAACAAACATGGTCACAGGATTGGGATCTCAGAGGTCCCAACCTGTAGATTCTGCCAGGACATGGACGAAACGCCGGTCCACGTCCTCTGCGACTGCGATGCGTTATCGCAGCGTAGATACCGCGTGCTGGGGAGTCACTTGCTTGCTCCCCAGGACGCCAAGAACATCACTCCCGGGAAAATAGTGCAGTTTATGAAGGCTGCTGGCCTGGAGAGTGATCTTTAAAGGGATGATGGCCACAATAGATCAGTAATGGTCGCAGTGGCCTATCGCTCAGGCGACATCCCCACCCACAACGAATAACGAATAACGAACAGATTAGGAACAGGTTCTTCGACCCATTCATAACTGTAGGAAATAATGACAATGTTATTAATTGTTAGTATCATTTGAGAGTTAAGATAGAGACAGTAGATAATAGACATTGATACCAAGTTTGAGTTAACATAAAGCAGCTACTATATTAGTTTCAAAAGATAGAGTATAAAAGCAATAACTTCAGCAAAATCCAAATATTTCCCCAAAATAGAAAAATGTAGACTTGTGTTTTGAGCAAGCCCCAAGGTACAAAATCATAACAAACATTTATTTAGCACTAAATAAAAATAAACTAATAATAGTTGAATATCTTACAACCAAACATATACAAGAAACAGTTACAATTTCCATAAACCATGAGTTAACTATCATAGAATGGGACAGAATCTTTCTAATACTTGCATCATAACATTATCATAGTTGAAATAAGCTTTCAGAATCCAGATTATTGATTTAAAGTAGATTGCGCTCTGGTTAGGGCAAATAAAACAATTTTGAGACAGTTATTTCGAATTTTTTAGTAGTGTAACTTGCAGTTTTAATACACATATTCAATACAGTAACAAGAAAATAAGTTAATGTTACAATATAAGATTTAGAAACACAGATAAAAAGATTTTCCACATACTGGAAATAATAAAACAAGGCATTACAAAAGTATGTGAAAAACTCGACCTTTTCTGATCAATGGTTATAATATTGCTACAGAGTCAGGCTTAATAATGGTAAAAATTTAGTTGGTGGACGCACGAATTTGGGGGAGGGGGGCGATGAGGGGGGAGGGGGAGGGGAGGGAAAGCCCCCCCCCGTGAAAAAAAAGTTTAGGAGATCAACAGTTTTTGAGAAAAACGAAAATGAAGTTTTGAGGTTAGGTCCTACAAAATGATTCAATTTTGAAAGACTGAGACTGGTCTCAAGGTACTTTTCAGTAATGACATCAGTTTATATGAAGAAAACAAGAGCTGGAGCTTCGCCACGTTTTTTTGGTATTTTTTTGGTGCATTCGCTCGCTCGGCTCGCTTAGCGTTTTTGGTCACAGTACTAACCTGACCTATTCATACCTATTATAGTACTTTTCAAGTGGTGGGGGGCTTTACCCCCTGAGCCCCCCTTGAACGGAGCGATGCCCCCCTTGAATAGGGGGATTGTCCTCCCGGACCCCTGCTATTGTGGCTGCCTACCTGCCGTTATTGCCTGCCATTGTGTTCTGTTAACTGCCACATTTTTAAGGACTAAGACTATTTCCAAGGTACTTCTCAATATTACATCAGTTTTAATGAAAATACCATTGACTCTGGCGCTTCGCCGGCCGCTGCCGCGGCACGCTCGCTTCGCTCGCTCGGCTCGCGCGTTTTTGGTCACTGTTCTAACCTAACCTAACCTATTGATACTTGTTGAAGTACTTTCTTAGTGGCGGGGGGCTTCGCCCCCCGAGCCCCCTTTGGAGGGGGGGCTGCGCCCCCCCCGTCCCCCCGCTACTGTGACTGCCTACCTACCGTTATTGCCTGCCATTGCGCTCTCTAGCAAAGTGCAAACCAGCCTTTACTAACCATAAAATAGGGTGGCTAATTTTTAATTTTTAGTTTAACACTATTTCTCCTATTGACAGCCGTTATTATCTGTGAATGACAGTAAAACGAAACGCAATTTAAAAAAAAAGTCTAGAAATCAGTACTTTTCATAGGAAAAATCGAAACTTTAAGATTTTTTTTCTCACAAAGTATTAATGTCCTAAACTTGAAACTTTGCAAAAATGCTTCTAATAATAAGAGCTTCCTACCATAAATTTGTCGCCATCCAATTCGTGCGTCCACCAACTAAATTTAAGCCTTAATAATAATCAACCAACATTATTTGATAGCTTCAAAATGATTGCAGAAAACGACGACTGGTAAAAATGTTCTAGGGCAACAGAAAAGGAAGCAAATGAGATAACAACAAAGTAAACCGACAGTTCTATGTCATGACATAAATTATCAGGGTCGGTGTTTCATCATATGCATAAAATTATCATAACCTTAGGTCAGAACATCTGGTGTTTTCACCATTATTTATTACAAGAACTCCCCTCCAATCACAATAATGGCAAAGATAAGTCAACAGAATGTGCACTAAGGAGGGCAAATAAAACGAATAACAGGATTGTTCCACTCACCGGCTGTGATAAATCTGGATAGATTCTTCCTGGTCCTTGGCTGGCAAACAGTGCTGCACGCTCTGCTTGCTCTCCCATAGCAACGTTACGAGAACACACAGGTGCCCTATCAGGGTCAGAAAACGAGCTGGTATCAAAGTGCCGGCACCTCTCATGCCGTTTCTTTTAAGAAATAACAATAAACAATTTCTAATTTTTTGAGCAACACGCGTTTTATGCAAAGCCTACCTACCCGATTCTCAATTGACATTTGTTTGACAGCACGTCAGCACATTGACAGCCAAAACCCTTTTTTTTCATAAATTTTGACTTTGACGACTAGGCCATCAGCCAATGACAGCACCACACACCACAGCACAGATAGATAGTCAGTAGGCAACACAAGGCAACTTTTTCTATTTTTCCAGCAAGGGGCAAAAATACTGATGCGAATGTCGCGATCACTGAAAAGAAAAGTTGTTTAACGCGCCACCTAGAACTGTGAGTTTGTAGTTTCCTAGGCCTTGACCACTTATGAATGAAGTTAAAAAGTAAAAAGTCAAGCTAGTGTCATGCGAGCGGTCGGTCGGTCGTGCCGTGCATCAGTGCAAGCCGTCAGTTTGTAAAGAATTGGAATTACTGTTTGCCAATATTTTGTGCATTTTCAATCTCAATTTTATCAAGCTTTCAATAGTTTATTCTAAATGAAGCTCTTAAAACCGAGCTGGGTTAATCATGACGGTAAGGAGTGCAAATATTGCCATTGTAGCATATAAAATTGTGGTCGGTCATTGAAAACTGTAAACTTTGTGTTTATTTCAGACAAACCAATATTCTCCGTGGATATCCATCCTGCTGGGAAGCGTTTTGCGACCGGTGGTCAAGGTGGAGATTCCGGACGGGTCGTCGTTTGGAACCTAAACTCAGTTTTGTATGAGTCTGTTGAGGTGGACCCAAACATACCGAAAATGCTGTGTCAAATGGACAACCACTTAGGTAGGTGGCAAAGATTAAAGCCAAGTATAATACTCTACCGTATCGTCATATTCACTGGGTCCCATGACCTGGATCACAAATCTAATGGATTTTTAATTTCCAGCCTGTGTCAACTCCGTGAGGTGGAGCAACGCCGGCCGCTACCTAGCGTCTGGGGGTGATGACCGCTTAGTGATGGTATGGGGACTTAGTGTAGCAGCTGGAACACCTGGCAAGCACAAAGCTGAGACTTGGAGATGTCTGTCCACCTTGAGAGGCCATGCTGGTGTGTAGCTTTTTGAAAAGCTAATAATTTTAGACCCAAAATAGATTTCAGTACAGTCACAGCTCAAGTATAGCATGAAAAATATTATTCTTTAAATACACTTTAATCTGGGTGTTTCATATGTATGTATATTATAAAATAAGTATTTATGTGTTTATCCACTGTCTAGTATCCCATAATAAAAGCTTTAGCTTACTTTGGGGCTAGACGGCAGTGTGTGGAATAATGTCCAGGGTTATTTATTTATTATTCCAGTAAATTAAGTTAAATGTTTTCTAGGTGATGTATTAGATCTGGCATGGTCACCTCTGGACAAATGGCTTGCTAGTTGCAGTGTCGACAACACCATCATCATCTGGAATGCAGAGAAGTTCCCTGAGATGGTCAGCGTTCTCAATGGTCACACAGGCCTTGTGAAGGGTGTAGCTTGGGATCCGGTAATAATTCATTATCAATACAAATATATGTTAAGTTTTACACCATTGTGCATTTCTTTCTATTGAATGCAATACAATTTCTTAGGCTGTAGATATCCTTACAGGGTGAATTTACAGGTACTTATATAAACCCAAAAAATATTTTTTGTTTGGAATAGTTGAAGGTAAATTACAAAGTTTACCACAAAGTTACTTTATTAGCTATCATCTGTGATTCTTTTAATTATAAAAATAAATACTATTTATTTTTAATAATACATCCTCTTTTTTTTGCAGGTTGGCAAATATTTAGCGTCACAATCAGATGATAAGTCCTTGAGGGTCTGGAAGACCGCTGACTGGGCCCCTGAAACCACTATAACTGAGCCATTTGAGGAGTGTGGAGGTGAGTAAAAATATGATATACTAGCGGCCGACCGTGACTTCCTCTGCATGAACTTATGTTAAATAAATGGTAGCCTATTCAGATGTTTTAGCTATATTATTGTTAAGTTTTATTAAAAATCTTCAGTAATTTTTATGTGGAAGAACAACACAGCACACCCATCCACACATACAAACTTTAGCATTCATTATATTAGTAGGACAGGAGTTCATCACAATCAAATTACAGTTAGCGAAAACTATTTAAAAATTAAAAATCTGATGCTACAATATGTTTTATTGAAAGAAATGTGTCATATTTCATCATGCAAAGTTTTAGCACAGCTTGTAATGCCTCTATTTGGGTGGAATGTCCACTTTAGATGAAAAAAAGGTGCCAATGTGTCAAACTTTGTATTTGTCAATTTTTGACAATGTAAATGTCATTTTTATGAAAAATGTGGTGCATTTAGATAATTTCCCTATCTGCTTGGTCCTTCCCTTATTGGCCCAAGTCCATATTAGAAGTATGGTCCAGTTACTGTACATGTTATATAGTGCCTTTGAGTAAATACTGAACACACCTTCCCTAAGAGAGTGTTAGCAGTTCTGACACAGCAGTGTCCAGGCACAACTGTCATGATTGAAAGGCCTTGAACGAATTGTTATGTAAGTCTTTTATTTAACTTGGATGAGCAAGCCTAGCCAAGTGCATTACCATATTTCTTTATTTCAGGCACAACCCATGTACTGCGTCTATCGTGGTCCCCTGATGGACAGTACGTGTTGTCGGCCCACGCCATGAACGGCGGCGGGCCCACGGCACAAGTGGTCGAGCGGGACGGCTGGCGCTGCGACAAAGATTTTGTGGGACACAGGAAGGCTGTCACTTGTGCTGTGAGTGTTTACTTAGTTATTAACTATGGGACACACTGTACTTGCGTGTGATCCTCCGATCCAAATTACTTTGAAATCGAAAGAAATTTAAATTTTTAATAAACTCAAATAAATGTGATGATTACCCCTTGTGTGGGATATTTGTACCGAGAAGAAGAGACAAGACATTTGGCAGTCGGTTAATCATAAATATTTATTGACTTATGTTATTTTACATTTTGCACAGTTGTATTTCAATTTATACTTAACTTACTTACCTAAACACAAAACCTATTATGAACTGGTAAATATTTCAGGTATATTGAAAGCATTTCTAAATTATTTTGACATTTGCTCTCTCTCACCAATTTTCGTAAGAGTTCTATTTGCTTTACTCTGTGAATAAAAGTAAGTTTTATGCTGTCCCTCTGCAGGGCAAAGGCCTCCCCTCCCACCGTCCTCTATTTGCGGTCCAAAACTACTTTAAGCCAATCACTGAGATGATGGTTGAGCTCATCCCGCTATCTCTTTCTGGGCCTGCCGCGCTGTCGCTTTCCGTTTCTGAAAGTTCCGTTTCGGAACCCAATTGGTCGTATGGTTCACCCAGAACTCATTCGCCAGCTCATATGACCAGCCCTGTTCCATTTGAGCTTGGCAGCCGTACGACACACATTGGCAACCTGAGTTCTGGAGCGTATGACCATATTCCTAACGCGATTCAAAAGTTCTCACTCCTTCCCACAATATTAAAAGTATAATTTTATGATTTTATTATTGTGTTTTTAGCATTTTCCATGCAGTATCTTTACTTACTAAAGATCTGAAAACCAGAAAAAGACATTTGGTCATGTTGGCATCAGGCAGGACTTGAACCCGCATCTTTCGCAAGCCGGGCGACTGCACTACCAATAATGCTACCGAGACCATTAACAGACCGGCCGAATCTTTCTGGTATATTTTACCCTATGAGCCAGGGTGATTTCATCAATGTTGTAGGCATCCACCTCTAACACTCGGAAGAAATATTATTTCAAATATTTAACTTCCGATTAAGATGAAAAAGCTATTACTATGATTTTATTATTGTTTTTTTAGCATTTTCCATGCAGTATCTTTACTTACTAAAGATCTGAAAACCAGAAAAAGACATTTGGTCATGTTGGCATCAGGCAGGACTTGAACCCGCATCTTACCTGCCTGATGCCAACATGACCAAATGTCTTTTTCTGGTTTTCAGATCTTTAGTAAGTATAATTTTATTTAAATGTATTTTCATATTATTTTCTTAAGTGTCCCTTCAAACAGCATTTCCTGTTTTTATTTTAAAATATTTCATTTATCTTTAAATCCGTGTATCTATCATCCAAATAGTCCATTCAGTCATACAGTCCACTTCCATCATCAACAACAGGTTTATTGAAACACAACTAGAGATCGTCTAAGCTGAAATGACGCGCCGCTGCATCTACGCATACAAACAAGCACTCTTGTTTCCGCAGATGCGGTGGAGCGCGTCATTTCAGCTTAGACGATCTCTAGATCTAGATCGATCAAAAGTTTGATTGATTGAGCATCTTTAAGACGGAAATCCTCATAGAGTATAATTGGTTGCAGCGCTTCAACAGCAACATCTTCGTGAAGGAAGGCAAAAAGTGCTGCTGCGCGGCGGTGGGGTCCCGCGACCGCGCGCTTTCCATCTGGCTGACGTCGCTGAAGCGGCCGCTGGTGGTCGTGCACGACCTCTTCAGCGATAGCGTGCTCGACCTCTCCTGGAGCGAGGACGGTAACTACACTACAGGAACTCTTTGATACTTAGCGTACCCGTAAACAGGCCAAACCAAGGTTTCCATCTGGCTGACGTCGCTGAAGCGGCCGCTGGTGGTCGTGCACGACCTCTTCAGCGATAGCGTGCTCGACCTCTCCTGGAGCGAGGACGGTAACTACACTACAGGAACTCTTTGATACTTAGCGTACCCGTAAACAGGCCAAACCAAGGTTTCCATCTGGCTGACGTCGCTGAAGCGGCCGCTGGTGGTCGTGCACGACCTCTTCAGCGATAGCGTGCTCGACCTCTCCTGGAGCGAGGACGGTAACTACACTACAGGAACTCTTTGATACTTAGCGTACCCGTAAACAGGCCAAACCAAGGTTTCCATCTGGCTGACGTCGCTGAAGCGGCCGCTGGTGGTCGTGCACGACCTCTTCAGCGATAGCGTGCTCGACCTCTCCTGGAGCGAGGACGGTAACTACACTACAGGAACTCTTTGATACTTAGCGTACCCGTAAACGGGCCACACCGATGATATTATAATAAAAAGACGTAGATAGGTCCGAAGGTTGTCTAGAAGAGATTGCTTTGTAGCCATAAGACCGCCTGAATTGTACAAAAGCACGTCCTTTTAATGCAGTACAATCTACAGTGGCAAGCTTACGATACATTGTTTTGTTTGTCCAGGTTTGAATCTGCTGGCGTGTAGCTCGGACGGGACCGTTGCCTGCATACAGTTCACCAACAAAGAAATAGGAACACCACTCACAATGGAAGAAAAGGTATTTATTTATTAATTTTATTTGGAAAACAATACAGTGTGAATTTCTTAATAAAATACAGAATGGGATAACTAATTACCATTAACATGATTTCATCTATAGACAAAAAAATACACTTGGATAAAAACTTACTTGCTGACAAAAGAAGCAAAAGAAAGAAAAGAAGAGAAAAAAATCGTTAATACTCAACATTTTGGGTTGAGTTTGAGTGTTTATCGAACCAGTCCTGTGAAATATGTTTTAACACTAGGTTTGCTAGGGTTAAAAAGATCAAGCTTAAAGCTACTTTTGGGCGTTTCGTCGCCAAATACAGGAGGAGTAGGTATTTAGGGACGGGTTTAAATCTATTTATAAAAACCAATTTAGTTTGGTACACAACACTTACCACTCGAGAACTACTGGACCGATTTGCATGGTTTTTTTTCGTTTTGTTTCGTTTTTCCGTCTCGAATAGTAGAATAAAAAATTGAGTAGTAATAAAAAACTATTACTTTCTGTCATTATTAGGACAGAAAGACGTTGGCAGACGTCGTGGATAATAATATTCAACTACATAAGTTCTGTTCGTATTAATAAATTGATTGATACAACAGAATGCGTTCTACGAGAAGATCTACGGCAAGTGCCTCGCCAACGAGTCTGGCGGCGATCTCTCCTCCAACCTGCTGGTGGAGTGCCCCGAGGTTCTGCTGGCGCGCGAGAGGCACGAGGCCAAGGAGCGCCGGGAGGACGCCACGCCCAAGGACAAGGCCAAGGTAAGATAAGATACGGCGAGAGGCACGAGGCCAAGGAGCGCCGGGAGGACGCCACGCCCAAGGACAAGGCCAAGGTAAGATAAGATACGGCGAGAGGCACGAGGCCAAGGAGCGCCGGGAGGACGCCACGCCCAAGGACAAGGCCAAGGTAAGATAAGATACGGCGAGAGGCACGAGGCCAAGGAGCGCCGGGAGGACGCCACGCCCAAGGACAAGGCCAAGGTAAGATAAGATACGGCGAGAGGCACGAGGCCAAGGAGCGCCGGGAGGACGCCACGCCCAAGGACAAGGCCAAGGTAAGATAAGATACGGCGAGAGGCACGAGGCCAAGGAGCGCCGGGAGGACGCCACGCCCAAGGACAAGGCCAAGGTAAGATAAGATACGGCGAGAGGCACGAGGCCAAGGAGCGCCGGGAGGACGCCACGCCCAAGGCCAAGGCCAAGGTAAGATAAGATACGGCGAGAGGCACGAGGCCAAGGAGCGCCGGGAGGACGCCACGCCCAAGGACAAGGCCAAGGTAAGATAAGATACGGCGAGAGGCACGAGGCCAAGGAGCGCCGGGAGGACGCCACGCCCAAGGACAAGGCCAAGGTAAGATAAGATACGGCGAGAGGCACGAGGCCAAGGAGCGCCGGGAGGACGCCACGCCCAAGGACAAGGCCAAGGTAAGATAAGATACGGCGAGAGGCACGAGGCCAAGGAGCGCCGGGAGGACGCCACGCCCAAGGACAAGGCCAAGGTAAGATAAGGTACTTACGTCAAGGGTCGCCCTAAGATGAGGTGGAGGGGTCGAGGTCATGATTTATTATTTACTAATTTATTGGGTTCCGTACCATAAAGGTAAAAACGGGTCCCTATTACTAAGCTGAGTTAAGTTAATGTTTTTGTTTCTTTATTATTTAATTTTTACTGTACTCAGTATACGCAAATTGTTTAAAAGCTTAATTAGTTTAAGTATCAAGTTGTGTGTACAATCTTTGGATTGCTGTCTGGCCTTTCAGAAGATATTTCTAAATATTGTGACCATGAAGTGACTGCAATCTGTCTGTATACCTTTCATAAATAAATAAATAAATGAACCTCTTCGGTCCGTCTTTCTGTCACCAGGTTGTATTTCATAAACCGTGACCGCTGGAAAGCTTAAAGTTTCATAAATCATGTATTTCCGTTGTAACGTTAAGATCAAATACATAAAAAATATATATAAAGGGGCGCGGCGTCCCCATACAACAAACGTGTTCTTTCCTATTTTTGCTCAACATTAACAAGTAGATGCAATATTTTCACAGAATATTTAATTGTTAATAATTATATTAATATTTAATTACCTTTCAATAAAGTGAATATTGAAGCTCTCATACAACAAAAGTGATTTTCTTTTATAGATGATGGTACGGAACCCTTCGTACTTGACCATTTTTTTTGTTGTTATCTGAACTGAAATTATTGAATTTGTTTTCTAGTCGAAGCCGATCCTAACTCCATCTCCAGTGAGCACTCACAGTACAGCTCTTCGGCCGGTGGACCGGCAGATAGAGACGCGCACTTCCGACGGCAAACGCCGGATCACGCCCGTCTTCATCCCGCTCACGCACGCAGACGCCAAGTGAGTCGCAACACCCAGACACAGCCGTGTGAGCCGGACCGGCAGATAGACGGCAAACGCCGGATCACGCCCGTCTTCATCCCGCTCACGCACGCCGACGCCAAGTGAGTCTCAACACCCAGACACAGCCGTGTGAGCCGGACCGGCAGATAGAGACGGCAAACGCCGGATCACGCCCGTCTTCATCCCGCTCACGCACGCCGACGCCAAGTGAGTCTCAACACCCAGACACAGCCGCGTGTGAGCCGGACCGGCAGATAGAGACGGCAAACGCCGGATCACGCCCGTCTTCATCCCGCTCACGCACGCCGACGCCAAGTGAGTCTCAACACCCAGACACAGCCGTGTGAGCCGGACCGGCAGACAGAGACGGCAAACGCCGGATCACGCCCGTCTTCATCCCGCTCACGCACGCCGACGCCAAGTGAGTCTCAACACCCAGACACAGCCGTGTGAGCCGGACCGGCAGATAGAGACGGCAAACGCCGGATCACGCCCGTCTTCATCCCGCTCACGCACGCCGACGCCAAGTGAGTCTCAACACCCAGACACAGCCGTGTGAGCCGGACCGGCAGATAGAGACGGCAAACGCCGGATCACGCCCGTCTTCATCCCGCTCACGCACGCCGACGCCAAGTGAGTCTCAACACCCAGACACAGCCGCGTGTGAGCCGGACCGGCAGATAGAGACGGCAAACGCCGGATCACGCCCGTCTTCATCCCGCTCACGCACGCCGACGCCAAGTGAGTCTCAACACCCAGACACAGCCGTGTGAGCCGGACCGGCAGACAGAGACGGCAAACGCCGGATCACGCCCGTCTTCATCCCGCCCGTCTTCATCCCGCTCACGCACGCCGACGCCAAGTGAGTCTCAACACCCAGACACAGCCGTGTGAGCCGGACCGGCAGACAGAGACGGCAAACGCCGGATCACGCCCGTCTTCATCCCGCTCACAACACCCAGACACAGCCGTGTGAGCCGGACCGGCAGACAGAGACGGCAAACGCCGGATCACGCCCGTCTTCATCCCGCTCACGCACGCAGACGCCAAGTGAGTCTCAACACCCAGACACAGCCGTGTGAGCCGGACCGGCAGACAGAGACGGCAAACGCCGGATCACGCCCGTCTTCATCCCGCTCACGCACGCCGACGCCAAGTGAGTCTCAACACCCAGACACAGCCGTGTGAGCCGGACCGGCAGACAGAGACGGCAAACGCCGGATCACGCCCGTCTTCATCCCGCTCACGCACGCAGACGCCAAGTGAGTCTCAACACCCAGACACAGCCGTGTGAGCCGGACTGGCAGATAGAGATTTATGTAGATAGCAACAGCATAGGCCACACAGCCACAGCCTGATGTTTGATTTCCTGTATGGAATTAAGCCTGTCAACTACTACAGGCGGGGGAACCATGACGCTTGACAGCTCACGGAAATGGAAGAAACTCATTGGGTGGTAGATTCCGACGTCAAAGGTATTTGTCTGACTTTGTGACGATAGCCTCTCGCCTGTCATAGCAGTCTTATTGGTTCTGAGGTCGATGATTTACAGCCAAATTGAACACGACAAATAAATTACGGCCCGTGGTAGGAATAATTCGTAAATATACTATTAGAATTTTGAATGTGTTATTAATTGCCGCAGTTGCTGGCCGTGCCGCGGAGTAGGACGCACCTTATCAATAAGGCTCCACTGTTCTCTGTGTGAATTCACAAAGATAACGTTATATGTATTGTGTTACAGTGAATAACTGTAATTCTGATGTATGTAAGAATATTGTATTGTGGCTCTTCTATTGTATTGGGCCCGCCTGTAAAGATAGATGTAAGCTTAGATGAAATAAATAAATAATAATTAAACTTGTTACAGTGGGCGTTTTTCAAAAAAAGTGTACATAGGTGAAAGTCTGTGTCCTACACCTTTCTCGATCGATAAACGTTTATTGTGTTGATTTTTATTATCAAACTTGAATTTTACAGTTAGAGTAACAACATAGCTCTTATGTGAACTAAAAATAACGAACAAAGAATTGAAAAATCTAAATAGATTAAATATAAACAATCTTACAGATCGCTGTTTCTGTGATGTCCTACACCCACCTCTACAGATAAAAGTCCATTTTTTTTAGTTTTTTTACACTAACCCAGTATTTATTTCTACTTGTACTAATAGATAAAGATCTTAGTTTTGAGTTGAAACCCTAATATGATCCGTTTTGGAACAAAATCAATTAAATAATCCAGTTTTTATGTTGTCCGGCGAAATAGCGCATGGCGGAATTTCCCTCTACGTCACCGCATTATTGACTTCTTCTAGATGAAATATTCCCAATTTAGCACTTTTTTTTAAAATGTAGCAACATTATTACAAGTATAGTGGCGGCCATGTTTAGTTTTTGTCAGCCAATTTGCCAAGAAATCGCAACAGACTTTGGTCGCTTTGGTCGGTGAAAAAAAAGTATTCCATCAACGACTCCAGATTTTTCCATTTAAGCAAACCCAAATTGATTTGGCTCTCTTTGTATTCAATTTATTGACTTATTGTTATATGAAATGTTCAGTTAAAATGAATGCAAGTTTCTTAATCTATGGGTAAAATAAGTTTTCAAAAATATTGACGTGGTTACGTTACTTCCATTACCGCTACAGTCTCATGAATGGATCATAAAAGTGACGTAATGGAATTCTAAAGGTCGGTTCACCAGATTTCAATTAATAATGGTCATTGTCGAGTACTATTTGAAAAAAATGATTCTTTTCCAAGCATTCATTAACTTAAATATTATTGTTATCTGTTTTCGTTCCAGTTTTGAACTTTAAAACGCCTACTCGTCTAGTACCTACCTACCTACTAATACCAACTGTAATATTTCAATTCATAAATCTAACTAGGAACCCTAATTATTGCTTTTAAATCTTGATAATAACAAAGTGTTTAAGAATTTCGGTATTCAACTGCCGCTGCCGTGGCATGCTCGCTTCGCTCGCTCAGCACGTGCTTCGTTGTAACCTATCCTATCAGTAACTTAACTCTTTGGTGGACTGGACAAATCTATTGTGGTAACGCGAGTTGACGTTAAGTGGTTTCGTAGAGACAGTCTGTTGCAAAACTTGACTTCCATACCATATTGGAATTACGCATATTTTTCCTTCAGCTTAGGTCAAACTAGTTAATCCTAATTTGTTTAAGACTAACACTTTTGTTAAAGCAGTTTATCCTAAGCCCCACAGCCTAAAGCGATGAAGCTTAGGCCAAACTAGTTTATCAGATATACAAAGCAAATTCTGAAAGAGTGCTAAGTATGAAATAATGTTGCTCTTTCTGCTTACTGACTAATTTCAGGCTAAACTTGTTGATATGCATAATCTTCAAGTTTTTTTAATTCAATCACTGTCATGTGAACGCTGGCTTAGGGTTCCTAAACGTTACCCAAGTGCTCCTTTTGACGTCACTGTCCTATTATTACTGTAGTTTATTTTCTAAGATTAATTAATATATCTCAAAGAAATTGTATTTTGTTTTTATAGATTTTAGTCAATGATGAGTTAATAATTTATTATTAATAAACGTTCTAAGAAAAAAACTTATATAAATGTTTCTAAAACAGATAATATGTAGTCCAAAGTATCCAAAAGTTGCGTAAAAGAATTATTTTGTTTAAAAACTTATTATTTCAATTATATGAGCGGACTTACTCATATTTTTTAGAAAACTGATTGTGTTTAAATTTCGGAAACAAAGATTTGAAGTTATTTCCTTCTCTTCATTTTCTTTAAATCGTTCATGAAATTAGTGACGTGAAGGAATTTCTTCCCTACAGAATTAAATTTCAATTACATTTATTTGCAAAGTCTTTTCATATTTTATTCATAAATTCGATTTTTCATGCAGTTTATATATAATTAAATTAATGTAGGCATATATTTAATCGAAATTCAAAATCTGACTAAGGTGGAATTCCTATTACATCACCGACACTTTTTTTGAAAAACGCCCCTGTATAATATTGAAAATCTTTCTCAGGTATAAAAAAGAAAATCATTTGCAGTATCTAAAATAGGTTTTGTATTTATTTCAGTGAATCGCTTGGGTCCCAGCCAGGGCTGGGTGGCAGCGAGAACTGCTTTAGCACCTCGTCGCAGAGCAAGTCTCGCATTCGAGTTGAAGTTCGAGATGACATCATAATTCACCCTAACGTCAGCAACCACGCCCACAGCCTCACGCATGACAAAACAGAGGACAAGTGAGTTCTGCAAATTAATTATAATGTATAGTTTGGTGATTCAAATTATGAACCTTCTGTGTTTGTCATCGTCAGGTTCCCTGTCCAAAAGGAATCTATACCAATGGCTATTAGTTCTTTGAGCTGTATAACCCTATAGTTTCCAGCTTCTTCTTCATTGCAATACAAGGTTGTTTAAATTGAAGAAGGTATCTCAATTTAAACTACCAAGGCGGTAGAATTCATAAATAACCGCCTGGAATACCTGAAAAATGGGATTAGACGCACAATCTAAGTTGTATCAGAGACTGGGGAGCTTATATTTTTTACCTTGTTTCTCATGTTCTGCCGTATTTGGGATTTAGAGTGGGGAAAGCAATTTCAGAAAACATAAAACAATAATAAATTAGTAATGTAGATATGTTATCGTGTCAGTGGTCTAGACCAGCGCCTGCGCAAGCGCTGCGCCGACGGGCTGCCGGGGCCCCGCGCGGGCGAGCTGCGCCACAAGCGCGCCTGCGTGTCCCCCGCGCCCCCCGGGGCCCCCGCCGCCGGGGCCCCCGCCCAGCCCGCCCTGCCCGCGCCCGCGCTCGGCACCGCGGGGCCCATCGTCAGAGCTGCCGGGACCTTGAGGATACAAGTATGTTACCTGTTTGCACCTGCTATAGTACCAAAAAATGGTGACGATGACACATATGGAATACATAAAAAAACTAGCTGTTACAGTGAATCGTCTAGCGTACACTAACTTTTTACGCTGTTTATAAATCTCATGTATGTCATATTTCTGCTACAACTCCACCATGAATAATATATTTTTCAAGTCATCAATGAAATCTATTCGTAATTCCTACGAGGCTAAAAACTACAATAATGATTTTTAGATTTATTCTTCTCGTTGAATTTCTTATTCAATTCAATTCATTTATTCACCCTTTGTTACATATCGCAACCTAGGCATGTCAAACATTTACAATTTTATGTTATTCATATTTAACATTAAAATTAAAACATATTATAAAATTAAAATGAATTAAAAGTAAAATTATAGTTATAAAATTACAATAAAATCATACTTATGCACTATCAATTCCAATTTTTATAAATACATTTCCAAATTAAACAGTAAAAATATTTAAAAATAAGTCAATTAAATGTATATATTATTTTTTGTATAATTAATATCCATTAAAAAAAATCATTTAGAAATTAAAGCATTTACTTACTAAAAATATGACTATTCCAAGATATCACAAAATAATCACAAAAAAATTTTCAAAGGTAATTTGTTATTTACATTTAAATTTTTCTTTGTCAGGTTATAAACAAAGCCTACAACACACACTACGGCGCTCTGTCAAGACTCCAGCTGTTGCCCAACAACTCTGTCTCAAACGATCCTGTATGGGAAACTTATTTAGGTAAGTGTTTTCTGAAACTATATTTTTTGATCTAACATTTGACGACCGATTTAGTGTAATGGTTACTAAGTTGGCTACTATGCCAGAAGTCGCGGGTTCGGTCCTCGCACAGTACAAACATTTGTTTGCATGAACATGTCTGTTTGCATTGGTCTAGGTGTTTTCTATGTTTAATGACGTTTATCAACATCGCGCGAGTCGATGTGCAGAACATAATTTTAGGTGTCAGCAGGACGCGAGGTCAACCTTGCTTCGCGCACTTGGCTCTCGCAGTCTTATGAGCCGCCATAAAGTTTTTATCTTGCTGTACAAACATTTGTGTGCACATAAACATGTAGGTTTTTACTGGTCTTGGTGTTTCCCATGCATAATAATTGAGTTTTTTTTTTTAAAAGAGAGCGTCGTGGCCTAGTGGTTAAACACTCTGACTCGGAACCCGATGGTCCCGAGATCGAATCTCCGGAACACACCTACGTTGTGTTCATTGCACATCATCATCAGCCTATGCTGGTCCACTGCTGGACGTAGGCCTCCCCTAATGCGCGCCATCGCGCCCTGTCTTCGGCTAGACGCATCCATCTCCTGCCAGCAGCCTTTCGCAAATCGTCGCTCCACCTAGCCGGAGGGCGTCCCACACTACGCTTGCCGAGACGTGGTCTCCAGTCTCCACTCTAGAACGCGCTTACCTCAACGGTTATCCGTCCTACGGCAAATGTGACCAGCCCACTGCCACTTTAGCTTACTTATTCTGAGAGCTATGTCGATGACCCTGGTTCTCTGTCGGATAACCTCATTTCGGATTTTATCCTTCAGAGAAACTCCGAGCATAGCTCTCTCCATAGCTCGCTGAGCGACCTTGAACTGGTGCATCAACCGCACTGTGAGTGTCCACGTTTCGGCTCCGTATGTCATGACGGGTAGGACGCACTGGTTGAAAACCTTAGTTTTCAGGCATTGTGGTATAGGCGACGAAAAGACTCGACGAAGTTTTCCGAACGCTGCCCAACCCAGCTGAATCCTCCTCTTGGCTTCCCTCTCGAAGTTGTTTCTACCCAACTGCAATATCTGCCCAAGGTAGGTATATTCCTGTACAACCTCGAGATGGTGACCGAAGACAGTGACCGGTCCCGGATCAATGTGGTCATTGATCATGACTTTGGTTTTATCCAAATTCATCCCGAGACCGATTCGCCGCGAAGAGGAGTCTAGGCTGTTCAGCATCAGCTGCAGATCCTGGAGCGACTCCGCCATCAGGACTATGTCATCTGCGAATCGTAAGTGTGAGATGTACTGGCCGTTTATGTTTATGCCCATACTTTTCCAGTCCAGCGTCTTGAACATATCCTCCAGTGCATTAGTGAACAGTTTCGGGGATATGACATCCCCCTGTCTCACTCCTCTAAGCAACTGGATGGGTTCAGACTGCTGGTCCTGTACTTGGACACTCATAGTAGCAGCTTCATAGAGACATCTCAGCACTTCGATGTATCGATAGTCCACTTGGCATCGCTGCAGGGATTCCAGGACCGCCCAGGTCTCGATGGAGTCAAAGGCTTTTTCATAGTCCACAAAGGTCTCGTCCTCTTCTTCTGTATAATCTGCTTCACTGTGTGGATGTGGTCTATGGTGCCGAATCCTCCTCGAAACCCGGCCTGCTCTGGAGGCTGGAATTCGTCGAGTCTCCTAGCGAGGCGGTTCGTGATGACTCTGGAGAACAGCTTGTAGACGTGGCTCAAGAGTGATATGGGTCGGTAGTTCTTAAGAAGAGTCTTGTCTCCTTTTTTGAAAAATAGAACTACAATGCTCTTGTTCCACGCCTTTGGAGTCCTCCCGGAGTGAATGACAGAGTTAAAGAGGCGCTGTAGTTCCTTCAGTACTGGGACACCCCCCGCCTTCAGAAGTTCTGAAGTAACTCCGTCTTCACCCGGGGCCTTTCCATTTTTGAGCTGCCTCAGAGCCAGCACGATCTCGTCTTGGCTGATTTCTGGCAAGTCATCGGTATAGTGGCGTGTTAGGGTGGCTCTAGAGTCGTGGCCGTCGCGCTGAATACGAGGTGCATGTTGAGCGTACAGTCGGCCGTAGAAGTCCTCAATTTCAGCGAAAATCTCCGGCTTTGACAGTGCGGTACTGCCATTGTGCGTTGTCAGCTTCGTCAGGTGGCTCCTCCCAAGCTGCTGAATGAATACCTTGGACCCTCGGTTTTGCTCTATTGCCTGCTCTATACGGCGTGTGTTGGAGCTCCGAAGGTCATATCGTACCATCCTCGCAATACGCTTGTTTAGAGTCGACCGCTCTGACGGTGAAGCTGCAACGTTTTCCCGCCGTATCGCCAAAAGCCGTAGAGTCTCATCTTTCAGCGCGTCAACCACGTTCTGTAGGGTCTCGTCTACGTCATCGGTAGGTTCCAAAGCAGCGAATCTGGTTCCAAGAAGGTCTTGAAACGTCTCTGAGCCCGCCATGATTTGAAGGGGATTTGGTCGGAGCGTGGACTTCATCAGACGACTCCTCTCAAGCTTGAGATTGATATTCAGGGAGCCTCGTACGAGTCTGTGATCAGAACCGGTGTTAAACCTATTGATCACGGAAACATCCCTGAATATGTGTTTTTTGTCAGTCATGATGAAGTCAATCTCGTTTTTTGTCACAGCGTCGGGGCTTCGCCATGTCCACTTCCTCTGGGGCTTTTTCTTAAAGAACGAATTCATTAAGAAGAGCCCCTCTTGCTCGAGGAAGTTGACTAGCATTTGCCCTCTGTGATTCCTCACCCCAAAACCATGAGGGCCCAGTTTGGACTCGCCGCAGTTCTGGATGCCTACTTTGCGGTTAAAGTCCCCCATAACAACGTTGAAGTGGGCCTTGGTTGAAGTGTTTAAGGCACGAGATATGTCCTCGTACATACCTTCCACTTCTTCATCCTGATGTGCCGAAGTCGGTGCGTAAACCTGTATAACTTTCAAGGTATATTGCTTGGATAACCGAAGTATCAGGTACGCCACCCTGGTCGACACACTGGAGATTTCTTCAACATTGTTGGAGAGGGACTTATGGACGAGAAATCCTACGCCACCCTGGGACTGTTGGTCGCCCTCGCGGAAGTACAGAAGGTGGCCGGAGTTCAGGGTTACAGTGTCCTCGCCCTCTCTTCGGACTTCACATAACCCTAGGATATGCCACCTAATGTTTTCCAGCTCCACTTCCAACTGAGCCAGATGTTCGTCCAGCCTCAGAGTCCGTCCATTGTACGTAGCCAGGGTCAGGTTTTGTAGGTAGCCTATTGTAGCCCGGGGATTCTTTGCACCCCCTGCCCTGCCGTTACCGTGGCCGCTACCGTAACCAGGAATAGCAGAGCGACCGGGAACTGGGGGCCGTTTCTTTGTTGCGTCTGCCATTGGGGGGGAAATGCCCATAATCTCCACGCTGGGCAGGCGGGTTGGAGATCGCAGGAACACAGCTGCTTCAGTCGCTGACGCTGCTGCCCGTCAGCGACCCGGTCAGGATTTAGCTGTGTCCGATGGGTGGCGCTATACCGCTGTCCACCGGTCGCCAGAGCCTTGTCCGTTGGTCAGCAGGATGACCGCTTGCAGGTAAGGTTGACAGTTGGAGCTCGAGATGGTTATGCTCCCAACATCCTCACTGCACAATTTGCAGCTAATTCAACGGAAAACACCGTTAAGAAACCCAAGTAACCAGGATAACGGGCGGTAGGCTCGCCCCTTACCACTTTGGGTTCATATTCCCTCAGCGAAATTTCTGCTTCTGAATGTTCCGTTAACCATGACGGCAACAATCAGTGTGCCTCTAACTCATTAGGTATATGGTCGTGATGTGGCCACATCCATTTCGCCACATGCGAACTACAACTGACGTAACCTGAATCGCGCGATCAACATTATTCAAGCGACTAAGTACATACAGGGTGGCCCAAACGGTGAGGATAAAAAATTTTTTTTTGGGTTCCTGACATATAGGGGTACCCGAAAATACCCCATGTATGTTTGCCGATTTTTTGTAGTTTTTGAGTTATGATTTTTTTAAAGTAAATTTGAGAATTATCGATCTGACCTCCTAAAAAAATTTTTTTTTCGGAAAGTATGCATTTTTTATTAATTGATTTTTTTGTGACATAGACCTCATTAGTTGTACTTTTACCCATAAAATTACCAGCTTCATGCCATTAATTAAAGGTACAAATTAATTGACCAAAATAAAAAAACTGGGGTGAATGCGAGTCACAGTAAAATTTTCAAAGTTAAATTAAAAATTAAAAAAAAAGTTCCATGACTTTTAAGTAATTTCAAAAACTGCTCAAAACCCTTAGCTTCAATTATAATAAAAAAAACTTGGTGCTTAATAGGCCTTTTTTAGCCGAAACTTGCCTTCAAGTAAACAAAGGTGGAATTTTCTGAGTTAATAATTTGTTGTAAAACACCTTTTGTTAATTGCTAGGGTTAATGTGGGTTGGACATAACATGGTCAATAAACATAAAGTGAATTAATTTAGGATTTCTTGTTATTCTAGTATCAGCCCTGTGTCATTTATGTACGGAATGTATGTCGTTTTGCACGCACGAGTCCCGAAGTCGGCCCGAGCTGTAAGGCGAGGATCAAAAATTGGGACGAGTGAAAATGACATACCCATTCTGTATCGGACAACGATTTTTAATACATTTGCGTTCAAAATCATGATAAAACATGGAAACCTACGTACCAATGATTTACTAAATTAAATCTTGGAAAAGCATGAAAAAGCTAGGATTGACAGTTTCCCGGTTCAAACGGTAATTAAATTGGTAATTACATTTAAACATGGATTTCATTCAAATCCCAGAAAATCAATAAACGCCTATTATTTTATTTTTGGTAAAGTTCAACTAATCTCAGAAATTCATTTTGACAGCTGCTAGTGTCATTAGAAATTAAACTTTATACAATGCTAAAAGGGTTCAGAGGAAGGCCCACAAAAGGTGGAGTGACGATTTGAGATTCCATGAGAAATATTGGCAGACCCTGGCACAAGATCGAGATCTATGAAGAACATGGGGAGAGACCTTTGCCCAGTAGTGGGATGAAATGGGATGAAAAAGGGTTCAATTGTTATGTCCTTGTCAAAAGTAAAGCCGTCAGCAATTTAACTTTTATTTAAATAGACGTTTTTTTTCTTCCTTTCAAATATCCTTAATAATATTGGATTTTTATTATTTGATACTTCGGGACAGGTGCAAAACGACATAATACATTCCGCACTTGTATCGCTAACTACTATTCATGGGACAAAGACTGACTTGTGCTGTTGAAATGACACTGGGCTGATACTAGAATAACAAGAAATCCTAAATTAATTCACTTTATGTTTATTGACTATGTTATGTCCAACCGACATTAACCCTAGCAATTACCAAAAGGTGTTTTACAACAAATTATTAACTTAGAAAATTACACCTTTGTTTACTTGAAGGCAAGTTTCGGCTAAAAAAGGCCTATTAAGCACCAAGTTTTTTTTATTATAATTGAAGCTAAGGGTTTTGAGCAGTTTTTGAAATTACTTAAAAGTCATGGAACTTTTTTTTTAATTTTTAATTTAACTTTGAAAATTTTACTGTGACTCGCATTCACCCCAGTTTTTTTATTTTGGTCAATTAATTTGTACCTTTAATTAATGGCATGAAGCTGGTAATTTTATGGGTAAACGTACAACTAATGAGGTCTATGTCACAAAAAAAATCAATTAATAAAAAATGCATACTTTCCGAAAAAAAAATTTTTTTAGGAGGTCAGATCGATAATTCTCAAATTTACTTTAAAAAAATCATAACTCAAAAACTACAAAAAATCGGCAAACATACATGGGGTATTTTCGGGTACCCCTATATGTCAGGAACCCAAAAAAAATTTTTTATCCTCACCGTTTGGGCCACCCTGTATATAGAAACCCGACATCAATCGTCGGGCAGTAGCCCACCAGACATTACACCCGTCTTGTCGGAGGATCCTCCCTTTTCTATGGTGGATGAGGAACTTCACACCCTGTTCCTCATATTCCCCAAAATATGTTATGTTTTTTAAAAGAAAAGGTATTTAAGTATGATTATCCGTTGTCTACCATCCCATGGTACAAGCTATTCTTGGTTTGCGTCTAGACAGCGCTGTGTTGTGTTGTTGTCCAGTGATATTGAGGGTGTTCCTTGTGTGCGTGTGTTGCTGTCCAGTGAGACTGACAGTGTTGTGTGTGTTCTCTAGGTTCCCCGGTGTGCTGCATCGCGTGCGACGCGCGCTGGGCGTGTGTGTCGTGCGCCGACGCGTCGCTGCACGCCTGGCGCCTCGCACGCGACAGAGCCGCGCGCGCGCTGCCGCCCATCGGTCAGTACACATCTAACACTCTAAACTAAACGACACTACACTACTGATATTGGGGATGGAAGTGTTTTCCTGTGATACGGATTTTTTGGTGCGGAATCAACTTTCTATAAAGCTTTCTTTTATTTTCGAATACAAGATATGTCCAAACTAAGACTCAACAATTTTGCTGCAACTTTGTTTTTATTTGTTGCATATTTTGCAGTTGAATTTTTGCCATTTTTATATTATTTTATTATTGTCATTTTATTTACTTTTTGACGATCTCAATATGAATTCATGTAACTCGACATTGATGTATTCATATTGAGAAAATAAATGATCTAATCTAAGATTTCCGTTGCATGTATCGTTTTATTTCCGATACTTTTAATGAACTCTGGTTCAAAAAACAATTTACAAATGTTTTTATTAAGTCTTTGTATAGACCATCGACCCCTTAGCCAATAGACTCCTGATGACAGGCGAAAAGCTATGGTCACAAATATTTCAGAATGAATTTCTACCATTTCCGTGGACTGTCAGTGACGTTTTCGACATTACTGATTGGCCATTGAGCATATTGACCAATCCATGAATTGTCTCAAGTAGTTGACTGGCTTAATTTCATACAGGCATCTAGTGGATGTAAGGTTACTGTTGTAGGATCATTAATGTATAACTTACACTGACTGAGTCTCCAAAACACAAAAATATAGTGGAAAAACCCTGACTTGGCATAAACTTTTCTAGAACTTTACATCCATGATTCCGGCAAACTACTAACTACTACTAACTGCTACCTTGTTTGATGACTACTTTCATGTCCAGCGCTGATGTCCCCGGCGGCCAAGCTGACGCTATCGGGCGACACTCTGTGCGTGGTGACCACGGCCGCCACGCTCGCCATGTGGGACCTCGCCTCCTCCGCCTGCCTCATCCGTCCGCTGTGCTTCCGGACTCTGCTGTCACATGGAGGTTATCTCGCTATGTTTAGTTATTTACGCGTATTCAATATTCTTATATTGTTTTGTTATGCCTACGCTTTGTAGGCAAACTTCTGATGTATCAATACAAATATAAAATCCGATTTCAATTAGAAATCGATGCGTTTCGACGGTGGATATTGCCAAGCGATCAGATTTTAATTTGTTTCTTTTAAATACGTAGAAATTTGCTCTCTCTCTGTCTAATCATACGCAAAATAGCGAAGTGAAACAGTAGCGTAATTGAATCGATCAGATTTTGGTTTGAGTCGCTGATGGAAATTACAGTACACCGTCGAATAAGCAGGGCTAGGCGATACTGAAATCGGATTTTAAAAATCGGACTTAATTGAAATCATTTTAAAATCTGAAATCACATCACATTTACAATTAAGGAAACGTTTTATTGTTTCAGTGACGGTAACAAATTGTACCTTGGTGGAGGATGGTAACCCGATGATCTCACTCAGCAATGGAAAAAGTTATATTTACAGCCAGAAACTATGTTCATGGTGAGTTATTTTCTTGTGATTGAGAGTTCCAGACATTTCACAACAGTACGAATGTTCGTCGTACCGCGCTGACAGTTACCCATGCATACATATACAGATATTTAGACATTTTGATACAGATATTCTTCTTTAACGCCCAGTCAAAGCAGGTGAGGCATATCCTTTGAGATACCTCTTCTTCTAGTTCCGTCCTTTCCAGTCGTCTTTTTGCACACGTGAAACGCGCCATATGGGCAGGCTTTGTGTACATCTGTGCCTGTATGCTTGAGTATCTGGCCTACAGTCCTATTGATTTGACAGCGCCAGTGTTATTGGAAATTGTACTTGTACTTAAAACCAAACAGTTTCAGTCACAAGCCCAGCTCTTGAGCTGCATAATATTTACCGTCGCAAGTCGTGTTTTGTGTGGTAAATGGTGTCAAAAAAACCTTAATTTTCCTATTTGCTGTAGTAATTTATTTTGCATGTTTAATTCGAATTTAAATGAATGAAAAGACGTAAAACATCTTTGTCATCCCGTGATCACGTCTGCTGTAAAATAGTCGAAACGTCGGGCTAGAAAATGAAAGAAAATATAAGACCGCGAGTAGAATCCGTAAAGTAGTTTTATTTCGATGACTTTATCTGTAAGCATTGGTGTTGTTGTCGTGCAGGGTGATCTGGACGGACACGTCGGACCCGGTGTGGCGCGCGAGCGGGCCGCACGTGAGCGCGCGCACGCCGCCGCACGCGCCACATGCGCGCCGACCGCACGCCCCGCACTATAGGACCAACCTCGCCAGGTACACTACACATTTGGAATAGAATGGAATAATCATTTATTGCAGGAAATGTGCTACATATAGTTTTTTGTTGAAACCTACATGTTCACTGTTCAGTAATAAGAACACAGTAGTTTTTATATTTAAATTTTATCTTTTTTGACACACTCTGTGTTTATCTGTCAATCTTCTACTTTTCTTGTAACACAACAATACAGTCGTCTTAATTCCACATATTATGTTATTTTATTGCTATTACCTAGTAATAGAAGGTTATGGGACCTTAGTCTGACGACATAAAAGTATTGTACGTGAAATTATAAAATTATGGAAGTCAATGGGATACTTCAAGAACAGCCGGCCACAACCAGCGGCTTGACAGCCCCCAGCGGCTCGTCAGCAATCGTCGTCGCCAGTGGTACGCCGAGCTTCGCCAAGCTACAAGGCAGTAGCAACTACGCTACCTGGAGCTTCGCCATGAAGATGTTCCTCATTGACAGTGACCTATGGGACTGCGTCACTCGCCCTGCTCAAGAGGTAACGGACTTTGTACGCAGAGATGCCAAAGCAAGATCAAAAATTTGCTTAAATATATGTGAGCATCTATACCCCATAGTGATGTCTACGGAAACAGCAGCAGCAACCTGGACGAGACTTCGAGAAGCCTATGCTGACAGCGGCCTATCTAGACGTCTGCAGCTAATGAAGAAGCTTCTTAGTGCCAAACAAGAACTGTACATGAACATAGAGAACTACGTGAATGATATTCGTCGCGTGCACCAAGAGCTGATTGCCATTCAAGCTGGCCTAGATGATGATCTGGTGGCTATTATTATGCTGACAGGACTCAGTGAAAGCTACGGTCCTATGGTGATGGCATTTGAGCATTCTGGCGCACCTATGACCACTGATACCGTCGCATCTATGCTCCTGAAGGAAGGTCATCGTGATTTTCCCTCATCCCAAGCATTGGCATCGAATGTAAATAGTGTGCGTGTGCCCGTGCGTGTTTCTTGTACTTTTTGTAAAAAAACAGGTCATGTAGTGTCTCAGTGTAGGAAACGGCAAAACAAACACAAAAAGTGTACACCCTCATCATCTCATTCATCACATAACACAAATTACACATCTGAGGTTACACTTTCATCTTGTTTCAATGCTTATCCTACAGGTTCATCCTCCTCAACTACCGAATGGTTTATCGACTCTGGAGCTACAGCTCATATGTCAAACAAGAGGGATTGGTTTCTGAACCTCAAACCGGAGACCAAACCGATAACTGTGGCCAATGGTAATCAGATTACATCTGAAGGAAGAGGTACTGTCTCATTACAAGTCTCTAATAGGGTTAAGCAAATTTCCGACGTCTTATACGTTCCTGAGTTAGCTACTAATTTATTATCAGTGCGTAACTTAGTGCAAAAGGGATTTGTTGTAATTTTTTCACCAAAAGGCGCATCAATTCTTGAAAAAGAAGATTGCAAAGTGTCAGGTAATGTCGTAGCGACAGCGTCAAATTGTAAAGGCATGTATAGACTAGATTTGTCAGAGACACAAGCCTGTCTGACACAAAACAGCAATGAGTCTGCCATACTGTGGCATAGACGTTTAGGTCACCTACATGCCAAGGCCTTAAATATTTTAAAAAGTAGAGCACTAGGTTTAAGTTTTTCGTCCAATAGTTTCAATATACCTTGTGTCCCATGCTTACAAGGTAAAATGGCTAAAAAACCATTTAAAACTTCTACAAGTAGGTCTAAAGCGAAACTAGAATTAATACATTCTGATCTCTGCGGACCAATGAGCACGCATTCATGGGGTGGCGCTTTATATTTACTTACATTTACAGATGACTTCACGCGTAAGACTTTTGGCTATATGCTAAAGTCGAAAAGCGAGGTTTTCAAAAAGTTCGTAGAGTTCAAAAGTCTTGTAGAGAACCAAACTGGCTTAAAAATTAAAACTTTTCGCTCCGACAATGGCACAGAGTTTGTAAATAAGTTTATGACTCAATTTCTTAAAGAAAATGGCATTATGCACCAAACTACAGTGCCGTACACACCACAGCAGAATGGTGTATCTGAGCGAGTCAATCGCACAGTAATCGAAAAAGCAAGGTGTATGTTGCAAGACTCTGGTCTACCCAGAGCATATTGGGGTGAAGCGGTCTCCACCGCTATTTATCTCAAAAACGTCTCTCCTACTCAGGCACTAAATAATCGAATTCCTGAAGAACTTTGGTTTGGTAAGGCTGTAAACTTATCTCACTTAAGAGTTTTTGGATGTGAAGCTCATGTCCTTATTCCGAAGGAAAAAAGGAAGAAGCTTGAATCAAAGACCAAAACCTGCATTTTCGTGGGTTATTCAACAGAAACTAAAGGTTACCGTCTTGTTGATCCTAGGAATCCCAGGAACATAATTGCTGCCAGAGATGTCGTCTTCCTCGAAGACAAGTCACCACACACAAGATCTGATGCAGAAGCTACAGGCCCGACTCCGTCACCAGTACATCTTGAAGTGGTGATACCTGTTACCCAAGATTCACCTCCAATACTAGAGCCTTCACTTGGCCAAGCCGATGTCATATGTCAACCTCCAGAGCCAGCTTTTATAGAACCTGCAGCTCCACAACCAGAGCCCGAGGTATTTATAGAAGCAGAGTCTGAACATACAAGAGAGCCTTCACCCGTGTCTGAAAGACGTTATCCTCTCAGAGAACGGCGTGTACCACAAAGGTTTCCTGATGATGAGACTCTCTATCTGACATCAACTGAATTTGAACCAGTTACTTTTAAGCAAGCTATGGACGATGTCTATAAAAATGACTGGAAAACGGCAATGGACTCTGAATTTCATTCTCTCATGAAACATGGGACTTGGGAATTGGTTGATCGGCCTAAAAACAGGAAAATTATAAGGAGCAAGTGGGTTTACAAAATTAAGAAAGATACTGACGGGAATATTGTCAAATTTAAAGCTAGACTTGTTGCGAAAGGCTTTACACAAGTCGCAGGACTGACAGGAGGAAGCCAGACTGTCATCCATTCGCCTATTACTAGCCTACGCCGTCAAACTTAATTTAGATGTCGATCATTTGGACGTTGAAACTGCATTTCTTAATGGAGATCTAGAAGAAGAAATATATATGGAGCAACCAGAAGGTTTTTCAACTGACAAGTCGAAAGTGTGTTTATTGAAGAAATCACTTTACGGACTCAAACAAGCACCACGTCAGTGGAATAAAAAAGTTTGTGAGGCCATGAACAAACTTTCTTTCAAACGAGCAGAAAAAGAACATTGCATTTACTTCAAGCAAAGCAACAACAAAATACTCATAGTCGCAGTATTTGTTGATGACTTTTTTATCTTCTCGAACTGTAAGAAGATGAAAGATGTTTTTAAGGATCAACTCAAGAAGTTCTTCACTATTAAAGACTTAGGGTCAGTCAAAGATTGTCTTGGTATGAGGGTCACCAGAGACGGAAATACGTTGTCACTTGATCAGACCAAATATATCGAACAAGTTATCGCTAAATTTGGTATGACAGATGCCATCCCTGTATCAACGCCGATGGAAACCAGTGTCAAACTAACACTACCAAACAAAGACGATGAACTTGGCTTGGAGATACCTTATCAGCAGCTTATTGGTTCCTTAATGTACATCTCCATTGGTACAAGACCGGACATAGCACATACAGTCTCTGTCTTGAGCCAATTCAATACACATTACGGGGAGGTACATTGGAAGGCCGCTAAGCGTGTCCTTCGCTACCTTAAAGCTACCAAGGATATAAAGTTGACCTTTAACAATCAGTCAGAAATGATCGGTTACTCTGATGCAGACTACGGAAGTAACATAATAGACAGACGTTCTTATACAGGATTTGTGTTCAAGATGTGTGGATCTTCAGTCTCGTGGGAATCGCGCAAGCAACGTGCTGTAGCGCAATCCACTACTGAGGCAGAATATATGGCCGTGAGCGAAGCCAGCAAAGAAGCCATATATTTTCAATCACTCATCAAAGAAATATTCACCACATCTCCACCAATCACGATCATGTGTGACAATCAAAGTGCCATCAAACTCACGCAAAACAACAGTTTCCATGCTCGCACTAAACACATCGACATTCGCCATCACTTCATTCGCGATTCCATTGTACAGAAGCGGGTTCATGTCGATTTCATCTCCACAAAACATATGACAGCTGACATTCTCACAAAGCCATTACCTAAACTGAGACACTACCAGTGCCTGTCCTCTTTAGGTTTAACTTAGGTCTTAAGTTTTTATAAGCCAGTTATTGAGTTTGTCTGTATTGTATTTGTCTTTTGTTTTTTGTTTAGTTTAGTGTGTAGTTAGTTAATTGTAAAGTTTAGTGTGTAGGTACTTTGTTATATGTTTATACAGGGTGTTCTTATTACGGGGAGGTGTTGAAACCTACATGTTCACTGTTCAGTAATAAGAACACAGTAGTTTTTATATTTAAATTTTATCTTTTTTGACACACTCTGTGTTTATCTGTCAATCTTCTACTTTTCTTGTAACACAACAATACAGTCGTCTTAATTCCACATATTATGTTATTTTATTGCTATTACCTAGTAATAGAATTTTTACATAACATTGGTTTCTCACATTTAACCAACAACAATTGGCATGCAATAATTGAGACAAACACCTTAAATTGTACATAAGTTAAATAAATACATTTTGATTGAAGTATTGAAATTAATTACATATTTGATTCAAATTTTACTATTATTAACACTGTAATAACTTTTTTTAGTGAGAAAATAGCTCAATAACAAATTGTAACAGTTCTTTTGCCAGCATGTCGGCGAACAATTTAATCATTTTAGTCCACATGACAAATTTAAATTTTAAGTTTCACAACAAACATTGACGTAAAATATACGTTGAAGTTGTTGTCGAATTAACTAAATTACACAGACGGAATTGAGCAGAGATACTTCTAAAATACTGGTGAAACATTTTGAATCCCCAAAACCAAAGCAGGTTCTCTTCAAATTTCAGAGACCGAAAGGTTATTGGACGATCAAACTAAGTCACTTCAGTTGATAGCTTGACTAGCCCAAAAGTCCTTCGAGCATTTTTAGCTATATATTTTATTTTAGTATTTCAGCACGGTCAGTCGACATAAGATGTGTCAACTTCACATTTTATTTGTATGGTTTAGGCATGAGAAAAAACTTAAGATAGTTTTATCAATGTTACGAGTGCATGGTTTTTAAGATCTTTATACAATCAACGGCACATTAGGCTATCCCTTGTTGATCAGTCCTTACTCTATTGCAAAGAAACGTCAATTGACAAGAGCAAGATACAAAAGAAAAATGAGTGGCCTGGTGTGCCGTTGATTGTACATACACGAAGGAATAAAGATTTAAGATTCAATTGCATTAAAATTGTGGATTTTACAAAGGAATCAATTAATTCCGTCATACAAAGTTTTTCACAAACTTTTTTTAAGCCTAGACATAGCATTAAAATATGATGCATTGAGTCATGTAAAAAAAACTGTGTTGTTTTTTTAGTTAGACTTTTTTTTCTCGATTGTTAAATTTTATGCAATTGACTTTCTTTATCGTGTTGCGTGTTTGACTAATTCATTATTTTGTGTGGTTGTGTGTAGCGCGGCGTACGTGGGCGGAGCGGCGCGTAGCTGGCTGGAGGCGCGCGTGGCCTCGAGCCTGCACCTGCGCCGCGCCCGGGACTACCGGCACTGGCTCGCCGCGCTCTTCGACCATCTACTCAAGCACGGTAACTCATACTACGCCCTCCACTTCCATCCAGATATACAATCATCACATTCCAAACTATATCAAAGACATAATAAAACCTAAAACTTTTAATAACCATCTTAAGAATTACTTCCTGCAAAAGACGTTATACAACCTAGACGATTTTTCTTGGATACCTAGTTATGTCAATTTTGGGTATCTCTGTTTTGTATGAATCCTGTGTACCTACCGAAATGTTGCAGTGCCCTTACGGGTGCCATGTGTCCAATGTCCTGCCTTATTATTTAAGAACTTTGTATACCATGTGGCATGCAATGAATAAATGGCGTAGGGCGCACGTCGCCTGTGCAATGTGGGGACCCGGAGTACACAATGAAAAATGATTATTCCAAGACGTCTCGTTTATTACTAACTAATCTTACTTATGCTAAGCCTAATACTACTTAACTAATTAGGAGAGGCGCGTCACACACTACACCTCCCCCCTTTTTATTAAAAAAAAGAATTGCTTGCTTTTTTTTTTTTGTTAATTAAGTAAAAAACAAAAATTTAACTTGTGAACTGCTTTGAATTACAATGTTGTAGTTTTTAATTAGAAACACTTTTTTATGTTAATCTAATATTAAAAACTATTTCGAATTTTAATTGAATTAAAACTTTATCATTAAATTCATGAAATTATTAGTAAACATAGGAAATTAAACATGTTTATAAAATACAATTTCAGAAGCTAAACATAATTTTCTTTTTCTATTTCATTATAAAATTGTAACTACAAAAAATAAAAAGAATTTAATTTACGTTTACATAGTATGAATAACTCACATGAATTATTTCAATGATTATTTATATGATCGTTTTGCATCGATAAGACCGCTTGAATTTTACAGATACCTAATGTCCGCTTACTAAATGTAATTAACGTATGTTTACAATGTTGATGCTTTGTTGAAACATCACTTTATTGCTTCTGAATCTTCTGATAATGAAACTTTTAAATGAAACAATAAATATATTTTCTTTTTATTGGTTTGGTTTACGTTGTACATGGAACTACTTACTCACTCACTTAATTTTCATAAGAACACTTTATTAAAAATACCTAACATGAATGAATACATTGAAAAATATTTATCATTGAATTAAAAGCACTTACAAATATAGCACCAATTTAACAAAGAATGAAAGATTTGGAACCGATAGCAAAAAAATATGAATTATGTTAGGAAATACGTCGTCAAAATAAAATATGTATTTAGAGAGTAGAGATTAAAACCAAAAAACAAAAAGAACGACATTGTTTTGCATATTTTATGCTGCACTTATTCGATCACAGATCAACGTCAATGACCTTCTAAATAAAGTAAAATATTTTGTAGCTTAGAATAAAAATAAACGGAATAGTTATAATTATGAAATAGTTAAAAAGGGATTTCCAAACAGACCAAACATCGCAATTTGACAAAAGTCAAAGATCTAAGTACTGTCGGATCCCAATATATTCGTTTTAATTATTAATGTAACCAATTACTATAGTGTATGTATTCCCATGTGCACTGTGTATATTCCCAAAATAAGATACAGTACACGTAACGTGCAGTGATTAAGAAAACAAACTGTGACAGTCATTTTTTTTTTTTATACAGGTTGACATTCATTAATTTTATATCTGATTAAATGATTATCTACAAAATAAGACCAAACATTTGGCTATATAGAATGAATAAAATGCACAAATTGTTATATATTGAGTAGCACTGCTGGCAATCGATTATAACTAGTTATTTTCTTAGTTATCCTTCAAAATAAATATAATGAATTCTCGTATTAAGCAATTGTGTAATAAATCATTACAATAAGGCACAATCTATTCTAGAACAACACAGAATCAATATTTAAAAAACAATAAAAACGGGTTGTTTTCGGTCATTTATGTAGCAACGGTTCAAGTTGAAAATCTAAGGACTTTCACGAAAAAAAAAAATTGATTCATTTAACTGTCAGCCACCACATGTTCGTTCATGTTATATAATAAAAAAAAATTACAATAATATTTTCAAATATGTTAAATAATTTCAGAAAAAAAACAAAACGACCAACTAGGAAGGTCAAGCTCACTTTATCATATAAGTTCCAAACACTAAAACTTTCTCATGAAAGATCTGAATGAAGAACCATAACATTCTCATTCTCTTAAACTTTTATCTTCCATATGATTTCATTTCCAAAAACAAATCACATTCAACACAACAACGTTGTCCATTCTCTAATAATTATATCCACTAGCTCTATATTCTTATCGGTACGTACTTTTTGTAGTCATAGTTCACTTCATACGGTAATTCATTTACCTCATTATCTGGGCCGGCCGGTCCCCTTTATTTATTAATTTTTATCATAATATTTATTCACTTTCATTTTATTCATTTCATTTGGTACATTTCACTATCATTTTTATTTATAGTCGACTTATTTTTACATACGCGCGTATATTATTACTTCTGTAGGTCGTGATTTAAGCCTCTGCTGGACTCCAACATATCTCACGGAGGAAACTCGTTCGCACTATGATCGATTAGAAGGACCCGACTCTCCTTGTACCATTTATTTTATTCTTCCTTTCTTACTCTCTTATGATGAAGGTCATATTTTAAGACTCTTTGGTCTCCAACTTATCTCACGGAGGAATCTCGTTCACACCATGATCGAATGGAAGGATTGGACTCTTCATTTAGTCATATCATTGTAATAAATAATCAAGGGCATCACGAATTAAGACAGCTACCTGGTCTCCAACAGTTACCAGAGGGGAATCTCGTTCCAATCACGTCTGTTCTGAAGGACCTGATCCCTTTCCTTCCACTTTTCCATTATGACGTGTACAGTACCGTATTAGAGCTTTTTTAAAAAAAACCACCATCCGAACCATTTCTCTCAGCTAACTATAGCAAACACTTTGTGCGAAACAGTTCTGCAATTCCTGATACTTTCTTGCTGAACATTCAAAATTATAGTTTAGCTTATAAAATAGAGTTTGCTTCTAGGTGATCAGTCCAGATGCAATACCAATTTTAACAGCCAAATTATTCTCATTTCATTACTATTCTTCATAAGCATACACACCTTCCTCATTCTACTTATCGCCAACCATAAACAGGACAGTACCTAATTACTATCATAAAGGTAGCAAAAAGATTTTTAATACTGCCTAACTTATTCACGATCCTAAGAGTTCATATCATTTACATTAAGTTAACTTTTTCATCACGATTCATAATATTTAATAAAACAATATCATTCACTAACTGAACATTACAATATGTTTAACATCATGGGTGGCATTGTTTATCAATTTGCTTAACTTGCTAACACGAGTAACCATAGAAGGTATAAGAATAACAACTCCGAGAAGATACCATTCCCATATTTGTATTGTAGTCACGGTAATGGATATCAGCGCATTCCAGTCTCAATTTCATCTATCCGAGAACAGAAACCTAAACAGAAGTTCTAGAAACTACAATTTTGTCACCTTTCTAGAACATTTAAATGAAGCCGTGATTAGGTATTTCAGAATATCAGTAGGACTTCTTAAATGGTTTTATTGGTGAAACTTAAAATGTCCAAATTCAATCGAGTTAGATAATTTATTACATGATGAAATTATAAATGCTACTCTGTTAAAAATAGGCAATAGCTTAGACCTGGTATGTAGGTAGAGTGGCGAGTCGAGCCACGTGTTGACGCGTCAGCTAATATGACGAGTGCGATATTTAATCGTACTTTTGAAACTAGGTCAATGCATGTACCTAATTCGAATCAAAAAATAAATGTGATTATCAAAGTCTATTAGAGATACATTTTAAACATTTTTACTGCAATTTCACAATCGAAAAGGTTAATTCGTAAAAGTCTGAATTTATAATTAAACTGAAATTCATACTAAGTCTTCATTAAACAATTAACTGAAAGCAATATTAAGTCTACATTCAACCATTATTAATATTTATCGGTGTTTATCTATTCTGTTAGTTTTTGAGGTCCTAAACTTAGAATCTTGAGTGGTAATTTAATGTGAAAAATTTACAGTTACATTAAGCAATAAGGCTTACTTATCTAATTAAAATTAATTGATTGAAGAAAAAACATATTTAACCATCGGTATTTTAGGTGAATTAAAAAAGAAAAACCTTTGCAACATTATTATCTGGTAAAAAATAAGTCAATGATAATGATCAGGTTAAATTTAAAAAATGTATGTACGAGTTCATCATTAATTGATTCCATCATTGAAAAAATTACAATTACTTATTCTCAATAGTATTTAAAATTTAACTTTTTAAAAAAAATGTTTTATGAATTCCAATTCAACGATTTTATAAGACGTATATTGTATATGTGCTTGTTACAGAAAATAATATTAAGTCACCATTCACAAACATACCTTTTGCAGAAACAAATAAATCTGAAATTGAAAGTTACATTGTATTAATAAGTAAGTTATGTTGACCAAGTTATCAAATTATTATTCTACCAATGCAATCTAAAAATAGGATAGATTTTGTTAAAATTTAAACTTTCAAAAATAATTCCATCTCAATCAAATAATAAAATTTCAACCATCGAAATCTAATAAATAAGATAGGTTTCGTTAAAATTATAACTTTCATCGAGTCAAAATATAAAAATGAACTACCGAGATGAAAAAAAATGTTGTTGAATACTACTCGTTCTTTCCCTTTATGTTTACATTTAAAAAGTTACGTTACGAAAAATAATGATGATCAGAGTAAAAAAAATGCAAATCCTAATTTGATTGCCAACAGCGCCATAATCGAAATACTTTTCTTACAAAAGAAACATAGGTAAAAATCTAAAATTAGCTTTTAATAATCCTTAATTACCCATGTAGGCGGCCGCTCTACTTTTCTTACTTCTAGGATAATAATCGTGAAAAATAAAAATAAAAACAAACTTCCGACACTTAATTTTCAGCAGTATTCATTTCCATCACCGTTGATTATCTTGGTATGCGGCGGTGTCCTTCCTGGACACCAACATCTCCCGGCTCCCTGCTTTACCACTCATCTGTCTCCATATTGTCACCCTGCGCCCAGCTTTCCATCTTTTTCTCAATATCTCCTTTGTTTTTTTTTTTCGTCTGTTGATCCGTCTGACTGGCTATTAAGTTAGGTTCGCTACGAAATAGTGTCCGTAGTTATGCACTGCACAGGAAATAGAAAAAAATCTCTCTTGCACTCATTGCAGTCCTATATTTTTTTTGTTTTTAACACATTTTTCACTTTTGTTTTCACATATACATTTTTAGTCCATTTGCTTTTTCTTTGTAAGTACTATCGTTTTAATTATTTTTTTGTAGCTATGCACAGCGCTGCCCTACAAGGCAGCACTGGCAGGGTCGCCATGCAATGTGGGGACCCGGGAGTACACAATGAAAGATGATTATTCCAAGACGTCTCGTTTATTACTAACTAATCTTACTTATGCTAAGCCTAATACTACTTAACTAATTAGGAGAGGCGCGTCACACACTACACCTGACGCACGCAATTTATTTATTATTTATTGTATTCCATTTGTTATTAATGTACCCCACTGGGCAGCTCCGGTATTATTTGATGTACTATCTAGATTTAAGTAAATCTCATTGTAAATGAACTGTAAGTTTTATGAGAATAAATATCTTTGAACCTTAATAAATAAATACCTACCAGTGTCCGACGTATCTCTAGTACGGAGATTGAGTACCCCGCAAACAACCTAAATAAATAACGTAGTTTATTGTGCCACACCACACGACACCTACTTCATTCTAACTTAACCTAAATTTAATTTTCTTAACAGCAGTATTAAATCGTCAATCCTGATCACCGATCAGGAACTAGACATGAATAGATACTAAAATAAAATAAATAGTAGGCATACTAACATAATCTGACTACTAACGATGTGGGACTTATTTGAACTGAGCAATCGACCACTGACTCGTTTTTTTTTCTAAAATTCTATGATAATTCTATGGATATTATAATATGCTAATGATTTTAACTGTTTCCTTCATCTAAATCAGCCAAAGCTCGCTGATTGACCTGATTCTATTTTATATGATAAGGAATCAAAATAGTAACAAAAATATGAATTATGTTTCAGGCACAGAAGACCAGCTGCGAACTATACTAGACGACATGCTCGGCCCCAGCCATTGCACATCAACACCTAAAAAGTGGCAATCTACTATATTGGTAAGTACAATCATCATTGTTGCCCAAAATACAGTTTATAGCTGGGCCAGCATTGCATTGCAAGTCATCGTTAGTATTTTTATTTTGGTACCTACTAATTTTGAATTAACATTTTTAGTCTCATGCCCACATTGCATTATTTTATCATGTTTTATCAATATATTTATAACTAAGTTTTCGAGTGTTGTCACTATCTTCCTACATAAAAAAACAAAGCAAGATTATACGTTTTACTGGTGATCATTCATTTAGTCACTATTTCATTACATTGCTTATCATTGGTACACTAGGTAGTAATTGCTGTTTTCACTTGCAAGGCCGCAAACACTCACACATTGTCGTCACAGTCGTCTGAGACGTTCACTGATAGAATAATAGAATGTTCGTTTAGACGAGTTTGTCGCCTTACCCAAGATGTGATTGGGATTGTTTCATTTCCATTTCTTCTTGATGACGATTCTTGTTGCTAATAGCCGAACTCACAAACCGGAACCAAAGTTAAGCAGCTTATACAAGTAAAACTGCCCCTTGCAGATATATAGAAAATTTACGGGACGGCATGAGTTTGAAATTGTGCTCAAACTTGATTGACGTTTGTAAATTCAGGAGTAACCTAGGTACGAGAAAGTTCCACCACTTTTGACCTAAAACTTTACTCTACGTTAACTTTCTATAACAGGGAATAAAAAAGCACGAGATGCTAGAAGAGATGTTGGCAGCCCTCGTGCGGCAGTTGCGCTGGCAGCGCCTCTACACCGAGTACTCCGACCAGCTCAGCGACCTCACGCGGGGGCCCGCCGCCCCCAGCGCCCCCGCCCCCGGGGCCCCCGCCCCGGCCCCCGCCGCCCCCGCCGTCCTCAACGGACACTGACCACGGGGAAAGGGCTTAAGAACTTCGAGTATAGAAGAAAAACTCTATCGGACTTTGTGCACTCCGCGGAAGGTTGCGAATCGTCCACGTTCGTTTTGGTGCTAAGTTTACAACTGAAAGATTATTCGGACTGAATCAGTTGGTAACAGTGTGGATGATCAAAAAGTTAACTATTAATATTAGATAACCGTACATCCAAATTTGTTGGTTACGATTGTTAATCATAACTAACTTGAATGTCATTTTGGGAAGTTCTGTGATGAAAATGGCGCGTGAGACTAAGATCTGAGTGATGTTTTTTTGTGAACAGCAATTGTTGTCAACTCTCTTAATAATAATATCTCGTGATCGTGAGTAATCAACTAAAATTGTTAAAAAAAGGCTGGAGGTTTTGGGGGTGTGATCCTTCTGCGCTCACCCTACAGACCGGTAAAGCTGTCAAAACCATAAGCAGGTGAACAGCAGTAGGTAGTCATAACAAAAATGGCTGAAGGCAAAGCGTTTTATTTCCATAAGAAACCATATTATAGGTATACAAAAAGCTGAAGATTGGTCAGAAAATGTATAGTAACTGAAACCTATAAAAAGTGGGGTGCTTGTTAGAAAAACTGAAAATTATTGTACTTATGGGGAATGTATTATTTAGACCACCCACTATAAGAGTTTAAATCAATCTCTATTGAATGTGTCCACTAACTTGTGTGCTATATCAATAATGTATCGGTTTGAACTTCAAGGACCATAACTCACAGCCTAGCTGAAGTCCGTTTTCCTTTACTTGTCCTATTAGGGTAATCTTGGCCTGTGTTTTACTGAAATAAAAATGAACAAATTGGGCTGTTTGGCCGAACACGATCCGATTCGTGACGATTTTGGTCTCTAAGCGACTTCGATACTACTACATCGTACTAATCGACGATCAAACATAATGATCTAGTCACAATCTAGTGGATATTGAGTGGGGGGATTGTGATCGCGTATTCGTTCGCGTTCTAGGGGTTCTAAATCTTGGAACGCGAACGCGTTCGGGTCCTAACCCCCAGATTTTGCTGTAACACGATCTTCTTATTGTATTAGAACAAACAAATTTGAAAACCTTTGTCGCCTGCGATTGATGTCAGCGATACGGCCTTATGTAGGTACGAATACCTTTAGAATTGGTATTGCGGTAGTAGCTTGTAGGCAAAAATCGTCGAAGAGAATCGGTATCGAAAATTTGCATAGCGTTGTCTACGAAAGGGATTAGTCAGATAATAAGTAATAGTATTTTAAGTTAACAATAATGTCTCTTGATTCTATTATTGTAATTGTTCATCTATTCTATTTTGAAATAATAATTTCGTTACAAAGACTTGTCAATACTAAATATAAGACAAGTAACGTAAAATGGACTTGATATTTTATATGTTCTGAACGCAAACCTGCCAGCGAAATATAGAAGTATATTAAGTATTATTATCAGTAAGATATTCCATAAAAGAGATCTAATAATCGTGTTCATATCAATCTTATGATTAAGTTATATTGAATAACGTTATTGTGTGTGAGTGTTGATGAGTGCCTGATATGTGTGTTCTAAGCCCGTTACATAGCTTTAAATATTTCTGAGTGTACTTATAAACGAAAAAAAGATCCGTAGGTGTGTTGCTACTTATCACTCATCAAAAATCACCTGCCTCAAATCAAACAAAATTATGTGCCAAAAACTGTAAAGACACATGATAAGCTTACTGCCAACAAGGTCCATGGTATTTCAGTGTCTACGTCGTTTAATATTAGGCTGTGATTCGAGTGTTGTATATCTCAAATAATGTTTATTTCTAACGACTGGATGAATTTTAAGTTTTTAAATCTAGTCAGAGTACGTCTATCAGATAATTTTGTCTCAATTGGTTGTGTTTATTGGTAGTATGTGATCTTGAATTAATCATATTTTACTGTTCTAACTTGAAATATCCGCCTAGTTATAATACCTAAATGTGTTAAGTGACATTTCATAAACTTGGCGAAAGCACTAGTTTTCTTCTGCTTTTTAAATTATGTATTTGCCTTTTTGGTTGTAATAGGTACATTTATAATTTATCAGCAATAATGTAACTATCGAACTGCCCTTACAGTGAAGCTATTTGATGTAATAATAATTTCAAAACACTGCCGTCTTGTGTAGCAATTGTTTTATAACTGATTAAAGTTTTTAAAAGCAAATTAACTGAGTGCTTTTATTTATTACTAGCGGCCGCCCGCAACTTAAGTTGATAAACAAAAAGGAATATTTCTTTATAAATTGTACCCTATGTGCGATTCAGATGTATAAGCTACATTACTGTGAAGTTTCATTAAAATCCATTCAGTAGTTTTTACGTGAAAGAGCAACACAGCCCATCCAGACATACTAACTTTCGCTTTTATAATGTTAGTAAGACTGCAAAAGCAGCTGCCCCGATAGACTTCGTTCTGTTGTCAAACATTCAGTGTCACGTGACAGGAAAACTAAATTGTTGCTTTCACTATGTATATTCCTAGCATTTTCTCATGATTACTCACCACTCTTCAGCTTTAGTACCGGCTGTGCAGAGGCCAGCAGCGATCAAGTAACCACCAACAGTCCAATTTCCTTCAACAAGGTTTTGATCTTTACTGCGAAATCAACTGTCCAGCCTAGCGATTCTGCAAACTCAAAATTATTTTCGAACCTAAATTCGAACTCACCTGTCGGATATCTAACTGCGTCATTTCTTACGTTCTAACGTATAGGTATTTATATTCACTTGATGAAAAATCTACCTAAGCTTTATTGCGTTATTTAAGATTTACAGAATCACTGCAGGGTAGCGATTCACAACAGAGTTATCGTACGATTCGGTAACTTTCTTTAATTTTAGGGAATCGCTTGTTCAGCTAAAGCGCTTCAAGAGATTTAGTACAGACGCCTCCCATACTAACAAAATGGATTTAAAATTTCATGAACATTACCGAATCGTACGATAACTCGGATCGCCACCCTGATTTTATAGGACACAGTGAATTCTCTGACGGCGAATTCATGTTCAGGATTAAAGTGCGCATGGGTGGATCCCACTTTATCCATTGCGGCGAATCATCATTCCATTGCGATGTCAACGTTCTGGAATAGAGGTACGTGTGCCTTACTCAATCAAATCTGTATACTTATTGGATAAAGTGGGAAAAACGCATAGGAAACCTCGTGACCTGAGGTGCAGACCGTTCTGAGCAAAAAGTGTTAATAGCGCACCTCGCAGCGTGTAATCGCGCGAATAAGCGTTGCAGCGTACTAATCGACAATCAAACATACAGTCATAATATAGTAGATAATAAGCGGGGAGATCGTGTTCGCTTGCAATTTTCTATAACTCGCATAGTGCGATCGCGTTCTATTAGGACCACACCTCACGCTCATGAAACTCATTAATGCGGACGCGTGTGAGCGCGTTATTATCACGTCTGACTCAAAACGGACCGCACCCCTGATCTGGCGATCGACCGCACACGTCAAGCAACTTTTGGAACAATAAGATGATATGATTGGATTGGAGGCTGTAGCATGAGGTCCAGTGATTTCTCCAGGATGTTTACCGTTATTAGTACTTACATTCTGACAGTCGCCTCTTCTCTACCGTGATAATCTGGCTCAAGGAAAATCAACAAAAACAGCAAGTTTGTATCACAATAATTTATTTTCACGAATCACAACAGTTCTCACAAGGTATAAATCTTCGAGTTTAGTTGAGAATGGTTAAAATTAATCTTTCTCATAAATGACAAAACAATTACATAGTAAAATGATGTAATAACCTGAATATGGGGGTGAATTAACTAGACCATTGCGCGAAGGCACTCGACGATTTCATTAACAAATTTACAAAAATTAAGTCGCAAGATTTGAGCTCATTAGTCGACGTTCACTACGCGAACAATTCCTCTATCTAACAACAACCCGAAAACGGTCACTCCTAGTGATAAAATTTCAAATATTGTACAATATTAACCGCAAACAACTCGCCGAGGGGTCGGCTGCGACTACACAATTTTGGTCCCAGACATTCGGGCAGTGTCGTGCTACCGTTTCGACCTACGTAACGTACATTACTCTGTTAAAATCATCTAAACACTTAGATACTACAATATAATGTCACGCGATGTGATCGACACATTAACAATTTAATTATCTAAGTAGTACGAAAGTAAAGTGCGTCTCTGCGGCCGCGGGCGGGGCCGGCAATAAATAACGGGGCGGGGACGCTCGCGCACGGAAGTGCTGGTCGCGACTGTACGTGTGCGCGACTGTACACTGCGCGACCGCACGCCGGCTGACTGTGCGCGACTGTACCTGCGGCAGCCGAGTGTGCGCGAGCGTACCGGGCCGGCCGCGGTCGCGGGGACGCGCGCATTATGCATTTTGTACCGTCGCCGTAGGAGCGCGATTACTCGACGAACGTACGCAAACGTTCGCGTAATCGGGGCCCTACCGTATTAAAAATATACAACCGCGTAAGCCTAACTTAACTAATCGTATGTACACGGGTCGGGCGGCACCGAAATGTCGCGGTTACACAGCTGACCGCGTTGAAAGCGCCCAAGAAATAACCGAGCCTTCAAAAGTCTTATTATCAAATTCTCCACAGCTAAAAGCGACCGAGCAGATCGATTGTACCGAAAACAGATTCGGAGCGCAGTAAAATACTATGTACTTTCAACGTAGCGGACGATATGCTCTTCGCCCTGGTATATGAATAATTAGTATAATACATCTTGTAAATGGAACCTTGGAGGCTGCAAGTTTTTCCTTAGAACGCTTTACGGACATAATTCTGATATCTACTTTGTTACGCCCACTTTTCATGTTTATAAAAAGACTTGTATAGGCTACAAACAGTCAGTTAAGTTGTCTATTTTGTATCAATCATTCTTGAATATGTATCGGGCAACTCCGGCTTACTCTTAAAAAGTGATCTTGCCGTGTCTAAATTACCTCAAGGGCAAGTACCTCAATACCAGGTCCTTCAGCTGTACTTAATATAGTTCTAAAAGCGTTAGCGCCAATCGCTAAAAATACACATTAGACCAACAAACAAAAGGCCCCATAATCTTAGTTGCTAAGCAACATAAAATCTTTGACCTTTTGTCAGCCACTCCAATTCAATAATGAACAGCGTTAACGCCAGTAGAACGAGGTTTCAAAGAGAGTATCTTTAGATCAAAAGGAATTCGTAACGTAACAGCCCGAAAACAACAGAACATTATTGAATTATGTCACGAAATTAATAAGGCTGGCATTACAGAGAACCTTTTTTAAAGAGGCTGGTTGACATTTTGAATGTACTGGGCATTTTCAAAGCTCTTGTTAAGTTTAAATCATTGGAGGGTGGTATGCCATTGTGCTTATAGGTCATGACATCAAAGACGTAAGAAAAAATAATGGCTGACATCTGAATGTTGTACAGAGACTGGTCTAGAACCAACTAGCACACGAATACACAATCAAGAAACGATTATATGGTGAACAATAAACGTAAAACCTGGACACTGACAGTAAGGTTTTTTTTGTTGTGAAATGTGCAAATTGAAAGCAGTTGAAAAATTAATATTGTGTGCTCATTGTTTTGGCAATAATGGCATACCACTCTTTAACCTTTTTATACACGTACAGCATAAGTATCCTAGCACTTAATAGTCCACATCACTTGCACTTCACAATGTTGCAGCACAGCTAGCACAGGCGCCAGCGCAGGCCGCAGCACAGCCGCTAGCACAGCACAGCGCGGTCGGGGGGCGGCACGCGCGCGCGCATTCGGCACGCGACGCCCGAGCATTCGCACGAGCATTCGGGCGCGGCTGACGTCACGGGCAGCTTGGCCGGTTTCTCGTAGTCCGGCTGGAACTTCTTGCAGAGCGCCAGGACTGACGGCGGGTGCGGGTGCGACTTGCGCGACACCTGCAGAAGACTCGACGTTAGCGAGGACCGAGACTGAGACCACCGCGTCACGCTCAGTGGGAATTGGTGTGTCTAGTGGGATGAAATGGACGGGGTTATTTTCACATGCAACAAACGGGGAGGTTTTTCATTTTTTGTGATGGTTGATGATTGGAACATGCTAATGTTTGATATTTAATTTTATTAACTCGGCAAAAATACCATGGAGTAATTTTTTTAAATATTGGAGTACATGCAAAAACCAAGCAGTTACAAACATTATTAATAATGCTATATTCATAACAGTGAGTGAGTGCTTTTCTGCTATATCAATGCCAGATATGCGTGTAAAGTATGATTCAAAAAGTTAGCTCTGATTTGATGTGATCGTAAACGGTGTTGCAACATGTGTTAAAAAACCAATATGATTTTAACATTTTGATTTGCCTAATGTAGGTATGAATTAAAATTGATTGCTTGTTTACAGTCCTGCCCCTGGAGGCTCGTGCATTGACTTGTCGGACTATAAGGAGTGAGCGCGCCGGCAGAATGTAACGATAGGAGGGCCTAAAAGAGCCGCTAGGAAGATTTAGAAAAGCATAAGTTTGGAAAGCATCAAAAGTGCTTTTATCTGAAGGTGGTTTAGGCCCCATCTGACAAATTTAGCTCGGGCCTTAGTATTCAAGTTAAGTCTTTCTCCGTGTGTGTATGAGTATATCCCCTGGAGTGACGGAGAAGCTGATTCAGCTCATCAGGAAATTGGAGCAGTTCCAAGGGGTAAATTTAGGCCTAGTATAAAAATATCATTTTTGGCCATTAGCATTTTAGCATTTTTTGGCATTTAAATAATGACGCGCAACGATCTACTGTCATTTTAGTAAGATTCAGCGCCAACAGCTGCAACGCGTCTGACAGCTCGTATGACTCCGACAGTTGAGGGTATATGAGTGTTCATGTGTGAGGTTGTGTGTGTGTGTGTGGGGGGGCTGACCTTGGGCGTGGAGGGCGCGCCGGGGCAGGGCGGCGAGAGGTCCCGCGCGTGCTTGAGCGGCGCCGCGCCGCGCGCCTCCTCGCCGCGCGCGCACAGCGGCGACGCCGGTCGGGACGGGGGGGACTCTAAGGAATAGAATACATTTATTAGCACCTGGAGTGTCGGAGTAGCTGATTCAGCTCATCAGGAAATTGTAGCAGTTCCAAGCGGCAAATTTAAGCCTAGTATAATTATGACTTTCGCGCTAAAAATTTAACCATTTTGGCCATTGGCATTTTGTAATTGTTTGGCATTTGCGCCGTTTGGTGCCAAATAATGACGCGCAACGATCTACCGTCATTTTAGTAAGATTCGGCGATGACGCGCCCGACAGCTCGTATGACTCCGACACTTGAAGGATTAGATGATATAATCTCAGAGAGAGCGTCGTGGCCCAGTGGTTAAACACTCTGGCTCGGAACCCAATGGTTCCGAAATCAAATCCGGCCGGAACCCACCTTAGTGTTCATTGTAAAATTTGCGGCTAACTTTCCGGTGATGGGAAACACCGATATAAAACCCAAGCAACCCGGATAACAGCGGGAGGCTCGCCGCTTGCCACGTTGGATTCAAAAATGTGAGCTCCTGAATGTTCCGTTCACCATGACAGCAACAATCAGTGCGCCTCTGAATAACCCATTAGGGATATGGTCGTGAGGGTTTGTTATGTTATAATCTCAGAGAGTGCCTAGTGTGAATCTACTCCTTTTTCTCGAGAATGACCACGTAAACGCAGATTTAAAGAAAATAAGGTAACATCCACCCGACGCCACCACAAATTTGTGTTTACGTAGTCGTGATCGTTCAGGAAAAAAACTCGCACTGGGCACTCCGATCCTGATCTAATAAAGGTTGCAGAATTTCGATGGATGCAGGTCAACACAACCTGGCCTTCTACACGAATGTAGGAGGCCTAGGTTCAGCAGTGGACACCTTGTGGCTAATGATGATGAATTCTCCTAAACGATTCAATGAACGGAAATTTCAAACTAATCATTAACCTATTGACGTCACAAAGAAGGCCCTGTAAATTGTTAATAACAACAAGATAACGTGAGTTTATCATGCTCACACGTTTAATAAAATTGTAGGTAAACAGACATTCAGATAACACGTCCTTCGGTCATTTTTAAATCTCATTGCCACATATTACCCAATAGTACACAAAACTTTTTAAATTTGGATTGGGTTTAGATTAGACCTCAGTGTTGCCTGGTTGTAAGGCAAGACGTGCGTGATGATGAAACAAGCTTAATCTAGAGAATGCCTACTCATTCACTCTTCAAAACACTAAGTTTGTATCTCGAGACAGAGACGCAGGGAGAGCAGTAGACTCTCTAGCGATTCGGAGCAATCACGCAGCAAACCGATTAGTACCGATTGCTGGAAGGTTGACCACATAGGTGTGGAGATCCCAATAGCGTCTAGTGGTCGAGTGGTAGAAAGTAAAGGGCAGAGAGTAGAGTATCAGGTTCAAGCCGAAGCGCGACGCTTCAAAATCTGTAGTTTAAATTCAACAATGTAAACTATCCAACCGCCCAACTACAAGGTGGATAGAAAATCACAAAGCCACAGCCACCCTGTAAATCTCCATTTTCAGCAATGATTAGGAATGTTGACCTGAATTGCAAAACAAATTCACACCTTTTTCATCATGTGTCCCATTAGTGCCGTTGGTGCCGTTGCAGCCGTTGTGCGCGTCGTGCCCGTTGTGTCCATTGTGTCCGTTGTGTCCGCTGTGTCCGTTGACGCCGTTGTGTCCGTTGACGGGCGCGTCGTGTCCGTTGACGCCGGTGTGGTCGCGCGCGTCGTCGACGTCTTCGTCCGCGTCGTCGTCGCCGTCGTCGCTGGCCAGCTCGCTCGTGTCGAAGCCGACGCCGACGATCGCACGGGGCATGTCGGACTCGTCTTTCAACCAGGGGTGCTCCAGGCACTCTTCCACTGTAAGACGACCCCTGAAAGAGATAATTAAACTCTGTTTAGCATTTGCTATCTGACTAGACGTGTGCAGCACAGAATAACATAACATAAACGGCCTGTATACGTCCCACCGTAATGGTGTGTAAAAAGCGGACATTTCTGGTTAAATAAAACCATTAAACAAAATCATAATCGTCGCTTTCCTGACATATTGGTTGCTCCATTTACTTATTTTATTTAGTCTTTTTAGATGTCGTTCTTTACACCTACAATTCTAAATCAATAATGATCCTTCGAGCCGGATTGCCTCACTTACTTTGGATCAACGACAAGCGTCTCCTTTATGAAGTCTATTGCCCGCTGTGACACGCCGCGAAACAGTTCCCGCGGGAAGGAGAGCTGGCACTGCGCGATGTTGAGGTAGGTCTCCTGCTTGGTGTCGCCGGCGAAGGGGGAGTAGCCGCTGAGCAGCACGTACGCCAGCACGCCCACTGACCAGATGTCCGCCGCTAGTGACAGTGGCTCGTATGACAGGATTTCAGGTGCTGGAAAATTCATAAAATAAACACTTAAAACAACTTAAAAATTTAAGGCCTCCTCTTTGTTAACTGCCTGCAGTTCTGATGGACGAGTTGCCACAGTATGGTCTCCCCTAAATACCAAAATACCATTTCCAATGCCGGCAAATCCGGCCACCAACACAAACACTGGCCGCCCTGTCTTCAGTCTAGCTGAGCACTACCAAGATATTACCTCTTACTCCGACACAACAGACTAGAGCATCGGGCTACAGCAAAACAGCCATCATAAATATAAACATCATCATATCATATCATAAACCATCGAGTTGAAGAAACAGAAGACTCACCAACATAATCCCGTGTGCCTAGAATCTCTCTGACATGCGCCCCCGGCTGTATAGCACGACTGATGCCGAAGTCGCAGATGAGGAGTTCCTCCCCGTTGGCGGTGAGCAGCAGGTTCTGTGGCTTGAGGTCGAGGTGCGCGACGCGCCGCGCGTGCAGGTGCGCGAGGCCCTCGAGCGCGTGCCGGAGCGCTCGTCGCGCCGCCCCTTCCGATAGCCGCTCTTCCTCGTCCAACAGGCGCTGCAGCTCGCCGCCCGCGCACAGCTCTAGTACAATGGCCACTTCTGATCGGGTAACGTATACCTGGAATCAAGAATTAAGCAGGGCTTTACATATCTTCGTCTTTTTCTTTAATTTATCATTTTAGTTTTTAGTCACGTATGAAATACCCGTACTACTGACTAGATGGACCAAAACTACTATAGTCCGTTCGCGTTAAGAATGCAGTGATTTTTAAATTTCATTCTGTTGCACCGGTGGTGGTGGTGTAACTGATCACTGTGGACTTTAGACTGTGGGCGTGCTAGATCTAAGGCCAAGTGTGAAGTTACTGCCTTTTTTAACGCGACGGACTGTAGAAAAAATCGGATACGAACTACTGATGGCAGAAAGCCTGAAGACAAGTTCTTGTGAAACATGCAGGCAGTCTTGGCTTCAAGTACAATGAAGTTGAAGTTAAAATTGGAAAATACTAAGCAAATACTAGAAAAGTCGAGCCTTGCTGGTATTCTGGACATCAGGTTTTAGTTATGTAGTAGTACAAACCTCGTGCAGTCTCACGACCCGCGTGCAGTCAGCGCACAGCGCGAGCACGGCCACCTCGTGCAGGATCTCGCGCGTCGTGTCCGCGGCGCGCCGTCGCTTGCGTATGAACTTGGCTGCGTACTCCTCCCCTGACACTAGGTGGCGTATCTTGCGGACTGACGCAAATTTACCCCTGGAAACAAACAGAAACGACATTTTAGAAAAGGAACTAGGAGAAATCATTTTTTGAGGGACTAATCCAACGAGCGCCAGTGTGAAACGATGGAAAGTGGCCACGCCATTCCACAACTGTAACCAGTAGGTTTCATGGTTGCGTAGCTTGCCTTTCGATGAGGAATAGATAAGCTCTTATTTGGTTAGAAAGAGATTCCCATGTTCGGAATTTAATCTCTCAAAATAATGAGGAACCTTCTATGAGCTACACAACATCTCAGATCCAACATGGCACTTAAGCATCCAGAATATGACACTATAAACCTTTCAGAGGCGGCCATTAGACGCGCATTAGTCGTAGTAATTACCCGTTTGCATAAAATATGCAAGTCGTGTGCGCGCGCGACGCACTACACGAACGGACAAGACAACATCACCGATTAGAACATAACAGAGTCCATCCCATTTGCACGGGCTAGTGAAATAAACCATGTGGACACAGGTTTAATAGCGGCCATTAAACTAATAAAGATCCTGTTATACCATTACGCGAGTCTAGGCGGCGTAATATATTAGTGAACAATGGCTTATTTACATGGAGTGTGTAAAGTGCGCGGGGGCAGCGGAGGTGTGAGCAGGTTACGGCTAATTCCGAGCGGCGCATAAATCTGAGCTTTCGTTGCGCGCGCGCCGACAATTAGGCGGTCTGACTCTGCGGCGCCGGCGCCCGCTGCTGCCGGCCCGAGCTGGGTGGAGCAAGGATGCCCTTAAGGTATTCTTACAAAACTACTTTTAATATCATTTTGTTTCATAATCATAACGATTGCCCATGTATTCCTTCACCAGACCTTCTGACAAGCCTGGTGTCAAGGGTTGATGGAGTCGAAAGAGAGCTCGCTAAGCATAGAAAATTCCGAATACATACTCTTGGCGATGACGACTACATTATTAGGTACAATGCGACTGGTATTTGGTCTTAAAAAATTGCTAGGTAACAAACGATAAGCGACAAAACACGTCGTTTTGAATTAGGTATTTTGTCTTTTCAATATCATGATTTTATTCCATTAATTGTTATATTAGGCATGTTAGTAGCCCATCCTTGTTCGCTGCATCTAGCGAGTTAAATCAAACATTTCGCCGCGTCCCGGGTGTAAATCAAGCGTCGTACCCGCAATCATCAGTGCGCGCGCGCAGCACGAGACGAAAGCTACACAGTATTAATAATTGACTCTTTTGTTTTTGTTATACTCCTTGTAATCCACGAATTCTTGCACGCAACGATAACGCGACAAATTCTTATTAATTAAGTTTATAAGATTAATTGCACTTAAGATTTTATCCCACGCGTGTTAAGCTTACGTACCTACTCGCTCGCTGTCTAGTGCTCCTACCGCGCAAATGCCACCGCTAACTAAAGGTGAACCAGAAATCTGACGTGCAATGCGAGGGAGTGGTCTATCCGTTTTGTATTTAAGGCTTGAGAACTTATTTTAATACTGAATCCCACGATTAGTTTTCCATGTTACCATCGCGCTTTTTAAAATGACAACAGCTCATCAAACTAAATAGGCTAGCTTCTAAATTAGGTGTAGTACAATGGCAATTTACGGTAAAAAAACGATAAAAAAAGAAAACTCCATAAATTATTGGATAACGAAGTCTACTTTAAAACGTAACGACCTCAAAATTGCTCAATTAAGGACAGTAGCACGAATAGATAAAACAGAAGCTCCCACTTGTACAAATTCGATTGCACCCGCATATAAGTCTCCGCCTTAATGCGTTTAACTGTTCACTAAATTGGACATGCAATTTCCAGTCTTAATGCTTTGCATTTAGAAATTATGCAATGTGTGCTAAGATGTTTCCAGTAAGACATTATATTGGTGTAATTCCGTTATCTAATTAATAGAACACAGTTTAAATTTATAAATTAATAGGACAATACGATTCTTGCTCTTGGCTTCATACACAGTATTGACACAATTTTTTTTTTTTAATCCGTAATTTTATTCAGTCTCCTAACGTACATTATATTCAGTATATAATGTGTGTCCTAATTTGCATTTACTGAGCTGATTATGCTGGGTATGCTCGTAGTAGCCGAGAGCAGAGCATAAACACAACCAAACATTAAAGTTCTAGCTATAATAAATAGGAGAAAAGTCACAGATAAGGACATTTTAGACATACAAATTGAACGATTTCAAAAAAAAAAAAATACAATTAGTAAGGTAAGCATTCTGAGCAATAATAATAATGTCAAGAGCCAATAACTTTCTTTTAAAAATTCTATTACAAACAAACGTCGCTACCTTTATTACTCGACTGCGCCAGGAAGATTGTTATGTATTTCCTAAATAGCTACTGCTGTTCAGCCTCTGAGGACTTTGACTTAACCAGACTTTAGGCTAAGCGCAGAGGGATCTCGACTCGATCCCAGTCGTCGCTAGCGCTAACACCACGTGTCAACAGGGCCGTACTGAGTCAATAAAACATAGACTTAGGACTGACGTCAGGGATAGTGCTCGAACTAGATCTGTGCGACCCAGTTAGGCGGATCGATGCGTTATCTCTATATTACGAACGAGTGCCACTTAACTGTCTAAGTAGGTACCACCAGTACTAACCAAACATAAACGAGTAAGTACATCTAAACTAAACGTTTTTACAACGTCACTAAGGTTGGGTTGCACCATCTGACTTTAACAATAACAAACATCAAAATTTCAGTTAAAGTACCGGTCAGGTAAGCAAAAATGACGTCAAATTGTCAGATTTGACAAAAACTTTAACTTTAACTTCTACTATGGTGCAACTTACCCTAAATAACGTAAGGAATTAAGAAAGTCAGATCGATCACTACACCATAATAGTAAATCGAACATACTCGTAGATGAGAACTTAATGTATTTGTCTAAAGTTTATAAATTCAGTGACTTTGTTTTCAGTTCTAAACAAATAGGCAAAGTGTTAAATTGATGAAGTGAAGTAATTAGCTTACATGTTTCCTTTTCTTTAGTTTTGCCTGAACCATTAAAATCCAGTTATAGGCAATTAAGTAATGTAGCTATTTTCCTAATAAGTACTGAGTAAACAAAACCGAAAAAATATTACCAGAATATGAAAAAATAAATAGACACGTCAATAATTTTCTCAAAACGAATCCACGAATGTAGTTCAATGTCATCAAAATCTTGAAGTTTACTGCTTATTTAACAATTTCAATAAAACTAATGAGTAATAATAATTAATTAATTATGCAAAGCAAGATTAGGCGTCATTGCGGTCAGTGTCAACGGTAGTGGTAATGTCTTGGTCGTGGCAAGCACCCGATGACCTGATACACTAAAGATTCAGCTGGCTGCAGGCTGCAGGCCAGTCACTCTCGGAATCTATGTAGCAATTAACGTTTCCTAGTTCGTAAATGATGGTCATGGAAGTTAACTGTGAGTTGCTAATTTAAATGTGTGAACTCTCTGGCCTATCCATATTATGGTTGTTTTATTCCAGTTTTATTATGGGCGACTTTTAGCTAGGGATGCACTTCACCCATATACCTAGGGGATGCTTGATCTGAGTTTGAACTGTGTGTGGGGCCAGGTACAGATCAGATCTGTCAGGCGACTCTTCTCCTACTCATATATTGAGCTCGGTTTTCCTGCCCGCCACCTGTTAAGGCGTATACGCTGACCTATAGGTGCAAACAAATGTTTATGGCTGCCTGGCAGGCCGTAGTAAAAATATGGCTAGAGATCTGATAACGTCAGTTGATATATAAACGTCACTCAATCTGCATTCAAGTGCAGATTATCTGAGATCTCGGCCACATGCCAAGTAAAGAATTTTGATACCTACATACGTGCATGTGTTGAGAATCAATGAAAAATTATAAAAATACTTTAAAAATTAGTTAAATCGTCCATTGTGTATCCTAATTCCCAACATCGTGAATGATATACGAATACTTGAAACGTATGTTACATGCAAAGACTCAAAAGTCCCACGCCCTTGCAGAAGAAAAATCAATACAAATTCCATTAGTCTGCCCTACATTTCAAAGTAGGCCAAGGGATCTTTCTCCGGCCACCCTTAGTGTGGTGGTTACCTTGTGTTATTCCTTAACGTGAGGTAGGTACTTACTCATTTTAATAATCAACATTATTATTTAGGGATTTAAAGCAATACGGATTATCCTATTAATATTATAAATGCGAAAGTTTGTACGTGTGGATGTGCCGCGTTGCTCTTTCACGTAAAAACTACTGGATAGAATTTAATGAAACTCAACAATAATGTAGCTGTTACATCTGAATCGCACATAGGCTACAATTTATAAAGAAATATTCCTTTTTGTTTTTCAACTTAAGTCCACGCGGACGAAGTCGCGGGCGGCTGCTAGTAATATATAAATAACAGTAGATCCGAAAATTATTGGTAACCAACATTCGGAATCTACTTGTTACATACATTCGGTTCCTCATATAAAAGATCATTTGAAATAATTGTAAAACTCATATGTTAGTCAAAACATAAATTTTTACTCGTATTTTTTCACGTTTCATATCTTTACAAAGAAAATCTTAAGTAAGATTACACTAAGCTGCGCGGGCGACGGAGTGGAAGCCGAGGAATTTCGCCGAAACAGCCGCACCTGCGCCGAGCGGCAGCTGTCGGTCGGACAAAAACAGGGCCCGGGGGAACGCACCTCAAGGATTCGAAGGGACGAGAAGCCGCGCTGAAAGAGATTTTATCGCACAAATGTTTGTTGCGTTTGTGTCCACAGGATTTATCGGAACAGCACCGCCGAACGCTGAACACCACATTTGGCAAGTGGACTCGGTCAGAATTGTAGAAAGTTTTGAAGTGCAATGGAACATTAACAGGATGTTAAAAGCGTGAAATTAAATTTCATGCAACTTTCTCAATCATTAAGGTTTTTACGTTTTTAATTCTCATTCACTTAAGTAGCTTGATTTTTCTCAAGATCAAACACGAATCAAAACAAGCAGGCATTCCCACAATCTTACGTAAAACAATCAGTGAAAATGTGTTGTCAATATCATAACTAGTTCGATGCCTTTTCTATTATTATCTATGGACTCCAAAATTTAGCGCTCTTGGATCAAATTTATTCCTTCCTATCATGGTCAGCAGCATAAACAAGTGTTCCAACTGAAAAACAACTCATAACACGGCAATAATCTGCTGATGGTCCTGATTTAAAAATTTCAAAATTTAGAATCGCGAAAACCTGATAAACATACACAGCTAAATATCGATAGACGGACAACCCTATGCCGTGGGTGACGGTATTCAAGGTCTGATTGTTTGAGAACTGGAGGTAGCTTTCCAAAATGAGGTAATTATAGTGCCTACCACCAATTCTCATCACCTAACAATCTATTAGTGGTGCGCAACGTCGGCGCGTTTCGAAACGGCCCATTACTCAGCGAAACAAAGCGATTTCAGAACGCTCCAGATTACAATAACCCGACATTTAATCGAGTTTAATACCATTGTTGGCTGCATTAAGACGTTTCTGATACGATCACCTCTCACCCGGTTGCAGGACTTAACAAGACGTTGGTCAACCCGATGGGCGATTGAAGTATTCATTGCCTATCGTTTGTTTTCACTCTTTTGCACGTTTAAATTGCATATGATGATTGTGATAATAAAACTCACTTTTCTCAAACTTGCTTTCCACACAAAATAAAAGTGATCTGCTTTAGTAATCAGGGGATGTTCAGATCCACACTTTAAAGCAAATCACATCCTAATACCCTCAATCAAAAGGTATTTCTCGCTATTATCACGCTTGCCTTCTGAAAGTTAGTGTTGACGAACCGGGCTGAACGAACAATACAAAAAACACTTAAATCGACCTCCAACAGGACCTATACATTTCCGGCTGGGTACTCAACTGCTTAATCACTGAGACGTTCTACCAGTACTACCTAAATATTCGCACACTAAGTTTTGTTATGAATAAAAGGCAGTTGGGGCCCTATTATAAATCTTTAAGAGTGTAGCTATGAACTATTCGTTCATCTAAAACCACTGAAGCTAAGGTAAGATTAATGGAACAACCTAAGACTCCCTGCAGATGCGGAAGCCTGGGAAAAGGGGTAAAATGACCCACCACCCGGCCTTGCCAGTATCTCCAACCAGAAATAATGTAAATATTGAAGCCAGCCAGTGCTCACTCAACCATCATTAAGCACCGTGTATTGGCAGCGACCCTTTGGTAAGGTTGACTTGGTAAAAAGGATTAAAATTACGTAAAGATGTGTGTCCGGAAAGCTGTGGCGCCAAGAGTGAGAGTGGTCTCCAATTTACCAATTTATTTCGACCTCAAATCAAATGAAATTAAAACCAATTCGATTAATTTGGCCATTTATATACTTATTTAATATCTATGGCATAAAATTACCGTAAAGGTTATTGAGTGAGTTGATCATTATCATTATTAGAGGTCAGTTTAAAGTTTCGAGACTTTGAATACAATCAGTGAAGAATAATTCAAAGTTCGAATTAGGTTTTGTATAGAATAAAGAGAATTATGATGAATAACTTTATAGAATTCGATTTATTTCGAAATCGAATATTAGTGTCTGGTAGGTATATTTCCTATTGTGTCGAGGTTATTGTAGACAATCCTTCACAGCAGCTGAATGAGGTTCGTTAAAAGCAGCGCCAGTCGAATAGGAATGTGATAAATGGACTCATGTTACTTCGCTCGTGACTGCAGACTGCTAACTTCACAACCTGCCTTCGCTCGAAATAATAACATCACCTATTTATAAGGGAAAACTGCTGTAAGTACTACAGTTTATTGCACATAATAAAGTCTTAAAACGGCGTCCCCGTTAAAGTTGTAAGTTATAAACAACATTGCTGATATCGTTTAGACATATATTTGGTCCAGCTGTAATTTGTGCGGCAATAGTAATAAACCTGCAATGCTTTTGACGGTCGAAGATTATCTCTCATTTGATTAGACTCGCCGCTACAGATTGAATAATGCGCTATTAAAATGTCATATTAGAAGCCTGCGCAATCACTCTGATTGCGTAAGTGATGGGCCTATCCGCGTGATAAAGCGTCCACTTCAGCCGATATTTATGGGCAAGCGTCAACACTTATGAATATGCGAGCCGCGGTTGCTTCGCTGATAAAACATTCATTTTTCCATATGAACATCTGCGAGAGCAGAAGCGGCGCTATAAATCACAATCATTGCATGATGGTTAGGCACCATCCGCAGCGTTCACTTTCCGGCCGCTATGCATACAGGGCGACGCCGCCGGTGTCTGCATTTGTTCCGAATCACTTTCTGCATAATAAAGCGATCTGTGGGCGGGTGCAGCTGTTGTGCAACCGACATTAGCCGGTGCACTCCTCGCGCGTCGACGCCGCTCCCGTGCGCCAGCGCAGCGGCTGCGAGAGCGAAACGCGCCGCTTACGCAACAGATCGATGACCGACTAAAAGCGAAAAGGCGTCCTTGGCAGTGAATCAAGCGCGCGTCCGTCATGCCACGCCGCCCGGTGCTTATTCATAAGCTGTTGCACAACGGTGTGCGCCGACTCCCTCGCCACCGCTCGCCGGTCCGGACCGTCGACGCCCGATATCTCGTCGCCGATCGACATCGCTTTATCGATCGATCATGCAAGATGAGCGCATCTCATGTCATCCATCAACTCGGCCATATTTCTCAATCGCGCCTTCGAGATATAGATAGATAACGCAGAACGGGCGTTAAAGCGATTAACGCGCGGAATGCGAGCGCGAGCATGACTCAGCCGCGATGCGAATGTCATAAAAGATTTAGGTTCTTGTACTATAAATACGGCGCCCTTGCGGCATCGGCGTCCGGCCGCCGACAAAAATGGCGTGAACTAGAAGCGATTACGGTTAGGCGCATCGAAGCAGAATAATCATGTTTGGAGCAATATACAGCGACCGGGCGGACGAGAGCCCGATTTGGTCACAATTACGCGCTTCGGACGTCTAACTGTGTCCTCTTGGACGCGAGCGTATGAATAAGGAGAATGACAAAACGCGACGGCCTTGCGACTGGTTAATTGCTATAAAAAGCTGCGGCGCTACTATTGATTGTTTACGTGAAGTAGCAGACGTCGAGACTCGCGAAGAAGTGGAAGATTGCGGAGGGCTACGAGCTTCGGAAGTCGTAACGTTTTACTAGCGCAGTCGACGCACCCTCGGCTGTAGAAAGCTTTATCGCTCCCTACATGCAAATGCAGCGGGCGGTCAGCGTGACTCTACCGACGGACCAATTATCTGGAGAGACTGACAATACCGCCCGAAGGGTACCATACACTGGTAGTAATCAAATTTTAAATTAGAATTCCGAACAATTGCATTGTGCATCAAAATGAATTACACCCCTAGTTGAGTCAGTTAATTGCTTTTGAGGATTGACTTTTAGACAATCCCCAAAAGCAATTGACGTCTAACTACCAAAAAAATAGGGGCCGGCGATCTCTCAAGATACTCTCTTGGTTACTTACAAAACTATTTTAGACTTCAATAATTATGCAAAAAATAAAAGGTTCATACTGAACCTATGTAAATGCTAACAGATTTCTTGATTAAAAACTGAGATTCTAAATAATTTTATAAAATGCACCGAAGTGGCAGCCCTAAATGTTCAGAGTCCCGAGTGCACTAAACTTTTTATTTTGATTGAAGGCGAGAAGTAATAAAATTGTAGCAGACACGATTGTTGCTCCGACATCGTCAAGGGTGTTATGCTATTTACCTATTCCGAGTAGGTACTTTATCTCTTGGTCTGGTTTACAAGTCATTGTCCAATATCAGATTCCCTTGGCGTTGTTTACGCAAGCGGGGAATGGATGGGAGGCGCAGACAATACATCACAGCTCGCTGTGCTCTTATCAGACGCGTTATCTTCAGCATCGTGCGCGTGCGCTCAAGTACCTGCACTCGGCTCAAGTCTACCATGACTTTTCGTTTACGCAGTTACTTCTGCGTAAGTTATTTCTTAAGAATAAGTCATGTCATCATCCTCAAATAGGCCAATATTGTTAAACCTTAATCATGGCTGAGCTGAGTGCAGGACATTAACAACTATTGTACAAGTATCTACAATCGTTTTCTGAGTTGCATGCCGGCAGGCTGCATAACAACATCTGATACCGGAAGTGCACAACTTTATTTACAATACGAACGGCAAAAAGTAACTCTGATTTGGAGAGATTTACACAGAATTTAATTTTGTTAGGGAACCAAAACATCTGACTGAGTTTAAATGACTAAAGTATGCAAATAACTGGTACACTAGATTTGAAATACCATAAGAGTTAAAGAATTTGGCACGTTCATTTAGACAATTTTATTTTTGTTGAAAGAATCATGTCTCGATATACCACCATGTAGGTGCAGGTATATTTTTATAGCAAGTCAAATTATTCCATTCACTTGAGAAACAAAATGTTTTATGTTAGTTTAGTCTTCGAGACCAGTGTAACCGAATAGCCAGCAATGTTCGTTGTTTCCACGCAATCGGCGCCTGCGCTCGCGTCGTTTCCATGACGCTAATTGCCAGGTGTTGTTCCACAGCACCTACATATTCATAACAATTCACAAACAATTAGGTATCTCAGATTACTAATTGGCAGGTATATTAGTGAACGTGCTCGTACTATTGTGGTAAAATGAATCATCGACATGTTCCGAGAAAACTTCGACGGATAGCTTTGTCCGATTAATGAAACAGCCAAACACTGCACCTCATAAGATAATAAAAAGAGTGCAAACGCATTCGCAACGCCTAAGGCTGCCAATTAAATAGCAAGTGAATTACTCTATTCTTAACTGCACTATAAAATAATTGAGAAACGCTTTAGGCTACGCTTGCGTGCGCGTCGATGTCGACACGCTGAAGGACCGGGTGTCCCAATGTTTTGAAGAGCTTTGCTTTATCAGGCTCTTGTTTGTTCCTCGATAATAGCCGTGTTTGCTGGGCTAGGACCTTGTACTACTACATAGTTGCAACATACTTGTTTGTTTGTTTTTTTGTAATTCTTTTAGCCCCAGTCTATCGAAGAATACAGGAATGAGGCGCTTCGGTTCGCTTGACTTTATTTTATACGTATAAAATCTATTTACAAGAAGTTTGTTTAAGAAAGGGTGGGAATACTGAGTATTCCTGCTGAATTTCTCCACTGTCACACCGCTGGGTAAGGGCTCCAAAACCGACCTGGGATTTAAAATCTTATAAGTAAAAACATTTATAAGATTTGAAAATGTGTGGTGTCTAGACGAGTGGCGTGCAATCGCAGCGGGCACCTGCGCCGGCGCAGCGCGTGCTCCGCGCACCTGACCGCCCGCTTAAATATGGAAATTGGGAATTTATAACGAACGCAGCGAACTACACATTTATGTGCGAGAAACGAGATAAGTTTGTGGTTTTATGCCGAGAAAGAATTATTTTATTTTGGGTCTATGCGACTACAAATGACTAAGTTAAATCAATTTAGCATAAACTCATGAATGCTGATTGGTAAATAAAGTTCGTTGTTTTAATTGAATGCATGACAACAAAAAGAAGAAAACAAGTTTGCAAGCTTAGCAGAAATTGATATTTCGTTAAGATTTTACCTATGATCCGTTGGCCCAATTAGTTGAGGTAACCTACTGCAAATAGCGATAGCGACTGTGGGCTCAATCCTCACTTAGGATAGACATTATGTTTGTCTGGGTGTTATTAGCTATTCAAGTATGTATTGAGAAATATCTATGTTTTCACTTCAGTCTCTGATATCCATAGAATAAATTTTGTTTAGTGTAAGATGTACAAAAAAAGTAATAGGACCAGACCAACCTTAAAAGTCTAATTAGGTACTATTTAGCCGCTTCTCTATTTGCCGCTTTTCACAATATTGAAACGAGGCTGTTCAGAGGCCTTATTACAATCTCTTATAACCTGACAGTTTCAGTCACAAGCCCAGCTTTTGAGCTGCATATTCACCGTCGCAAGTCGTGTTTTGTGTGGTAAATAGTGTCAAAAAAAAAATTATTTTTCTTCATTGCTGTAGTTACTTATTTTGCATGTTTTGGTCAAATTTCAATGAATGAAAAGACGCAAACTGAGCTAAAACTGAGCTGTAAAAAGATCATAATAAGGCCCCAGGTGTCGCCCCCGCAGGCGCGGCTAACGACTGCGAGTACGGAAACCACGCTAAGTGCTCTAATGATTGCACAGTTCATCAATACCAAACAATGGAACTGTGGTTAGTCATCTAATTGGCGCCGCGACAGCTGATGACTTAACAAGTGTAACTGTTGTTACCACTGAAGACGCAAAGGTCATACATGTTTGTGCCGTGTACACTCAGATGGTTCCTTGATTCTGTGGATGCACGGTAAAAAATTGCTGTCACCTTTGGTTTGTGCCAAATCTTTCAGTTAACAGCCACACGGCGCGTCTTCGACCTATGGACTCTGCTTTTATCAAAATATCAGTTGCATGATTCTTTAGGCTTCAAAAAACAGATTCGGACAGTTAATTTATGTTGTATTTTTGTAATCTTTTGTACCTACTTTATTTAGTGTATATCTATGAAAATTATTAACATCGCACCTGTTTTCATCTGTTTCTTGGCTTTCCAAATTTCCGGAAATTTCAGGTATTGATGATGCGGCCTCATGTGGTACAAAATTCTCCAATCAAAATGAAACACTAGTTAAATATAATTGTTCACTTTTACACACAGCGCCAACATTGACAACATTCTGTTAGTCACCTAATTGGCGCCGCATCAGCTGATCACTTAACTGCCGTTACTGTTGTTATCTCCGAAGACGCAACTCACGCACGTCGTAGTTTACTACTTATACCACCAGGCGCTTGAAATTCTATATGTTATTGTTTTTAAACAGTCCTGTCTGCATCGGCACCGAAGGTAGCGGGATCGACCCCAACCCAAGACAAACAAAATATGATGTACCACTGTATTATAGTACCGTATAGCTGCATGTATGTATAGTTAGATGCGTATCAATTTGTATCGGACAACAATAATAGGTCCAAGCTATGCTGTGCTCAGAATTTAATGGTTAAACTTTCAGTACTAGGTTCCTATATCTGAGGAGTGAGTAAGTAACATAAGAAAGAAGTTTCTGAGCATTAGAAAGATTGATGAATTTTCTTTACGTTAATTATCTCAGCTGTATCATTAGCATGGCAAGCAGTGTTGCTCCACCTGCCATTGCATGTGTTGTACGGTCTTGTAAATCAATCAGCGATGGATAGGATGAACGACTGGTATCCCAGTTGAGATCGGCCCTTAATAAGCAATTACGCTTTGTGCGCAAGCGCGTACAATGGGCGCGGTGCGCGGGCGCCGCGGAAGCTGCTAAACCATTATTAATGCGTCGCCCACGCACTTTGCCGCTTTTGATTTGCCGCACTTATTTCTTTGTAAATTATTGCCTTTGAAAATAACTGGTTTTATTTCCATGTCGATGTCAAGTGCAATGGGTGAGCAACAAAAAGAGTGATAGACTGTCGAAGTTAGGTTTCCTGGACCATTTATCTCCATCTCTAGACACCTATCTAAATGTTCTACTTTTTATTGCGACATTAACCGTCGCTATTTTGTCCTGAATTGTACAAAGACATGCAAGTATCGAAGGACGCGTGCGACTTTGCCTTCCGGGTGCGCTGTTCTCGGGGTATTATTCGCATTTGCATCGAGCCAGAGCGAGAACCGGTCGCAGACTAATAGACCGGCCCATTGTCACTGCCTATTAAGATCCTTGCTTTTGATAACTGCGATAACCGACGCGAACGCACCGGCGTAACTTTCGACTCTCCGGCCGACCCAGAAACGGGACGGAAGCATCCAGCAGGGCGGTGCAATTAAGCCGCAAGATCGACGCTAATTAAGTTAACGCTGCACCCGGCCGGTTCGCACGTCGAACAATGTCCCTCGCAGAGCAAAACGAAAGAAAGCGTCAGTTTCAAGGCCACCGGCCCACATGATGATCGCTCTCCTTCGCACAATACCAGCGGAAAACTACCACGCGGCAACAATAAGCGGCTTGTGGATGCGCTGGCTCCCACGTTGTTTATTTACCCGAATCGCGCGGTGACCGCGGTCGGCGAATTCGGTCCGTGCACAAAGAGATGCGCGCGAGTCGTGCTGCTACTTTCTCTCGATAACCTTTCCAGGGGCGGGGGAACCGCGATCGCGTATCGGCTGACCTCACGAGCGCTCGCCTTCTTTCGTCCACACTACCGGAGTACCGGCCATATGCGGAGGACTCGCTTTCTATTCTGCTCCTAGACTGCGAACGCGTCGCGATCAGATACGGGTAGTCGTGTACGGGAGCGCACAAACTCGACTGACCCGCCGACCCCGCTTGCATGATACGCTTTGGCGGACAAACGATGCAAATGTGAAACATCACTGAACACAAAATCAATGCTGCGATATTAATTGCACGCCTTCGAGATCAATCAGATCATCTGATGTTGCCGGTAAAGCGCGCAAGGCCGCGGACGCGTACGCGGAACCGGTTTGTGTCAACAATGAACATGGCCTAGTCATTATTTCGAATTGCATTTTTATTTACATTGGAAACTGGAGAAAAACTTTCGTTTATGACTTGCTACTTCACTTGCTACTTCAAAAAATCAGTGTAATCCTTACACTGATTTTTTGTCCAGTCCATCTTTTCAGTGCCTCGGATATTAGGCAAAGCAACTGCACAAGACATTGAACTGTTTTTTAGCGATAGGGTTTAATTAAAAAGGAAGTAAATTCAATTAAAATAAACAAAACATCACTATAACAGAATTATTAGTCATGCAGTAAGTTTTGTTCTTGTGAAAAGTCAGTAGCCAATCTCAACATATTAAATTTTGTCAACACGCAATTACGCCGCGGGCGGCCACTCAAGAGCCAGCACCAGCTGGATCTACTAATTAACTCACTACACTATCCCGGCAGTCTTTTGATATTTAAAACTCAGAGAGATTTCTTGTGACAAGTTTCCCTAACACAGACGTAGGAAACAGATTGTTTCTCTTAAAAATGTATTCGAAAGCGATTCCTCATGACATGATATTATTTATGCTCAATGAGTAAATCGTAGTTAACTCGTGCTAAAATACCTTTGGTCAAATCGGAAGCAGACCTGTCGGACAGCAGTCACCACGGTGGACTAGGTTATTTTTTGACTGGAAATTACCTACGCTAATTGCTCAAGGTCACCACAATTGCGCTTTAGGCTTCGTTCGTTAAATTACTGCTGACAGCAAATGATCGATGGAATGGGTGTTAATTGGCTATCGCAACTCTATAGATCATACGTTTCACGTTAATTGCAACGATCGCTCTCGAGATCACGATTATGTTGTAAAGTATCTAATGGCGACAGATAATGAGGTGTAATAAATCATCACGAGGTTGACGCTCGCAGTCCGCACTCGAGATCAGGGGAGGCAGAGTGATATCGACGGAAATGCATATTAAGGCCTTTGAAAGCCGAGAGACTTTTGGATCCTAAGGACAAAAATCCGCAAACTTGCTGCGGACCCAACGCACACGGTAAACATTTGTTGCCCGGACGAAGCTAAATATACACAGACTAAAGTTCGCTGTGTGCGTCGCTGCTCCTTGTCACATTAGTTTTTAAGGTATTCCAAACATACTATATAGTACTTTGGGCCAGTTACGTCTCTTGGCTCTCGGTCAGTCGGGGGACTTTATTTCCGGTGCACTTGCAGTGTGCGTGTGTCTGTGTGCGTTCCTCGATACACAAATATCAGTTTCCGATCATTAAAAGACCACTTATCAAGCGTTAAATCCGTGGCAGCAATAATATGGTCCAAAAAACATTGCGGCGGATACTGTCAATAGATCGCTGCAATGTGCTTTATGTAATACAATTTGTTGTTTTTGTTATGAACTAGTATATAACATTAGGTTCTTGGAATCTCTCAATCTATGTCATCCGAGTGATGTTCTTTCAACTGATTTCAAACTGAGAAACACATTTTAAAATGTTCTAGCTCGGCTGCCGACAGCCGGCAACCCACGAGTGCGCTCGACCGCAGGACACTAATGTATGCTAAGTAGCCTCGATTGCGGCTTATTCACCATTCATCGGCGCGCGTGTAAACAAAGACGTTCTACAGAGACATCGCTGCCCACTCACGCTTCTGTTACTTAGCATTATGTACCCTTATCCATACAATACTAAATGATACGAATCAGCAGCATTTAGGAGGTTTTATGTATGTCTCGAAGACAGTGTATCCTCCTTGCTTTCATCCTGTCATTTGGAAACAGCTAAAGTAGGTTCTCAACAGGCTTGGATTTTGCTGTGTCTCTTCGCGAAATATAAAGATGCAACATTGAGACATGGAAATGCAAAGCATGCTCAAATCGTACTAATGGAAAGTTGCTAAAAAGATCGGCAACGTCAGCAAATCTTAGGATGCACCAGTGTCGTACCGGAGAGGTTCGAAGTGTCAGCCAGAGTAGTCAGTTAATATCGCTATATCAATTTCCAATGGAAGGAATGATATGTCCTCTGAGGCGCGTTTCTTGTAGAAGCATCCTTGGCATTGGCATTGGCCTGGCTCGGCGTGCGGCGGAGCGCGTCGAGCCGCCGCGACGTGCGCGTTCATATCAGCAGCCAACGGTTAATCCTCAGTTTCCGTGTTGTCCTGCGCGCGGTACAAGGAACGCGCATTAGCCGCCTTTGTTTGAGCTTGGCTGACTGCACTCGCCTCGAGCCAAACTGTACTGTAGGTACTGCTCCCGCGACATTTCGTATTCCGCCCACCGAGCGCGCACCGCTTCACATCAAAGAGATCGTAAATTACCCGCTTATCTCCCTCAGACGTGGGATAGCGGCGATGCGTTCGCAGTCAGCCATTGACCTGCGCTATTGCGCGCCGTCTATTAGTAGTCGATCCTCGCCCGTGACCTACCCCAATATAGGTCACTGCCAGCGGCGTCGTTGAATTTTACGATAATCTCCGTTGCGGAACAACTATTGGCAAAATTTCAAGTTCCTGTAGTAGTGTCTGTAGTGAGTCTGACAAAAGAGTTAGCACGGACGGAATCATCGATGACGAATGACTACGCGACCAAGCGATACATTGGTCTGTTAACTTGGCTCTCAATTTCAGAGCAGGATTCAGTTTACTTTTGCTTCTCTATTCATATCCGTCGAAGACGGTCGCCTTATGATTTTAAATTTAGAATAACGGAAACAGCGGCGAGCGGTCTGTGTAGGCGCGAGGTAGTGTCGTTTCTCGTTTGTTTTCGCTCGGCCTTCGGAATTCGCATGAATGGGATGCCGGCCACTGTGCCGCGTCGGTCAACGTGCACCATCATGAGTTTCAATTTCAGCAGCAGGATATCGTTAAGCTCTAAAACTCGGAAACATATGAGTGCTAGTCCGGTAGGAAAACCATTTTGTTTCTAAATAAAGGCTGCATGGATGAGGCAGCAGGCTATCAGCTGACAAAGTCCGGGCACGTTATACCAAAGAAAAATTGCGGTAAAAGCTTACCCACAAAATATAGGTACAGACAGAGGCGTTCTAATTAAACTTTGCATTAAAGGCTATGCTGCTGGCATTAAGACCCATTTTGCAATTGTTTTGTAAAGGTTGATGTGGACGCTTCCGTTCGTCCGTAACCAACGCCTAAAGCCGTTCAATCGTAAATAATAAAATTACAAAACTACAAAAAATTGCTGTGAATGCAAGGTTAAATGGATAGTTATCTATTGGAAGAAACATCGTGTAGGTATATAGTACAATGATTAATTATCATTTCTATTCTAATCTTTTTAAAAGCAAAATATTATTAAATTCGTGAAATTTAAGCGCAACGACAAATATTTTACAAGGGTTCCAGTCCAGGCGTGCTCGTAACCGGATGAACTAAAGGCCAGTACACACATTCAAACATAAAACTACCAGCAATAATTGAGTTACGGGTTCTACATAATCGTTGTCGTTATCTGGCTATAAGTAGAACCCCGAACTCAATTGTAATAAAACACGGAAAGGAAAAACCATGTTGAAACGATACTATCACCTTAAAGGTGGTAGTAAATAATAACAACCTTTTTTGATAAACATGTAAGCTAGAATAGTGTTCTTAATTATAGAAGTGCGATCTCATCCAACTTTTAGATAAGCTTCATAAGGGTTTTCATAAGTGGGGCTGATAATTTTTTACAGTATTAAGTTTTTCGTGAATAAATGAATTAAAAAAAAAAACCTTTGTTAGTGAGATTCATGAGTTCGAATTTGTTTTACTCGCCCAACAAATATCAATTTAAAATTAAAAAAGTATTTTTATGTTTAGTATTTTATCGGATACATCTTTTTAAATTATAATGAAGTTACATACACATAAATTACGTATATTTCATATCTGTCATAATAATATGCAGCAACTTGCAGCTACAACAGAAACAAAACAATAATTTAATATCGAATATCGTACCCGCCCCCCGCATTTTTAGCAAATTGAAGTGGCCTATGTCGTAGTGGCAATGTGACGGTAATAATTAAAGAGACAGATCTAAACAGTAGTTCAACTGGCGAAGGTCCAGTAATGGGCTATACAACACTGTACTGACACCTTCATTGAAATTATAAAGGAATATGTCAAAAGCAAAATCATAATCATCATGAAAAATGTTCATCAATTAACCCAAACCGTTACACAGAAGCTCAAAAGCGCACACGCTCTTTGCTACCGTGTTTGCCGTGCCGATGTATGATGCGCCCGCCGTTGACCGTTTGCTTGCGCGGATGTAGTCGAGGCTTTACAACGCGGCGGCCATTTTGCTCCGGCCGACCGCGACTGCTCCCCGCTCGGGGCGGGGAGGGGCGCCCCGCAGTCCGCAGTAAGTCAGTCGCCTGGGCATAATCGCAGTGTGTGCACGCCACACGTCGACAACAATTTCAACGTACAATAATGGTGGGTTGCTGCGTCCTTGGCTGTAGTAACGGCGATAAACCAAGGAAGGGTCTATCCACGTTCAAAGTACCTACTGAAAAATCCCGGTAAGATAATCATAAATCTCAATTCTCTACTGTGTGTTTAATGGATATGTTTGTCTGCGTTTCTTGCTAAGGTATTAGAGGCGCTCGCTACACATTTATGCGAGCGGTTTACCTAAACGGTAAAAATTACCAAGTAGAAGATCCAGAATCCTGTTGTCGACTATGTTGTCACTTTAGCAAACCACTGGTTTAGCGGCAATGAACATTATTTTATGAGATAAAGTTTTTCCTAACGAAATAATAGGTAAAGATGTCCTGTCTTGTCCTTCACTTTACTTTATTTTCGTGTAACTAAGGCAGGTCAGCCACACACATAGTAGGTATTTTCTTCTATTAGAATGTTGTGTGAGTTGAATTTTCTAGATCAGACTGATATCGCCAATGAGGTTGCGTTCGCGGAGTAGGTATTTTGATTTGGTGATGAATAATGGTTATTGTTGTCAAAGAATATACGGCTTGCTCGTAATAGATAAGGGTCGTGAAGAAGCTGGGCCCTACCCGTCAACATCAAATCAACGAATCAGCAGATCTTAAGTGGTCATTAGGCTAGTTTCAAGAGGTAAGTCTACGTTTGCACCGTCCTAAACCACTTTTTATACTTTTTCAGACTTGACCAGTGGAAAAAACTCGTAGGCCGACCAGACATAACGGAGGAGAACGCTCAAACCTTTCGCGTTTGTCACATCCACTTCACACCAGATGCGTATAGATCTCCAAAAGCAGTCAGAAAAGGGATAAAGTCAGATTGCTTCCCCACGCTCCATCTACCTCAGAAAGGTATGTCTCTAGCATTGGAACCTAACGCAACATCGCCTAATGAACCAGATCTATCGGGCACACCAGAAGATGATTTCAATGAACGTGAAATTATGGAGTTGGAACAGGAAATAGACTACATAGCAACAACGAGCAAACTTAATCTCAAAAAGGAAGATTGCAAATTACCAATTGAAGCAACGCCTTTTCTAACTGATGATTTGTTTAAGCAAAAATTTGCTGATTGGAAAGACACTTTAAGGGAAAAATATCAAGGCCATGAATATCAAAAAAAGTTCAGATTGCTTTGTCTAAACTTGTATTATAGCGCTCCAAAAGCATACAAATTATTTCAAAAAAGGTTATCTTTGCCATCGGCTAAAGTACTAGGACAAACTCATCTCATTTTAAACAGTGGAATTAATACGAATTTGATTAAGTTACTGTCGAAACAATTAGGAAAAATGCCTTTAGATGCCAGAGATGTCTCATTGTGTTTAGAGGAAATAGAGCTTGAGAAAAGTGTGTACTACGACATTAGAAATGACGAAATAATAGGATTCCACCATGTGGATGAAAAGACATTTGAAATAGCAGACAGAGCTCTTATTATCAGAATTAAGGGATGCACCCTAAAACACGAACAAGTTGTTGGATATATTCTTCTCGGTGGTATTTACAATTACAAAGAGATTGCTAAGTGTATAGACCATTATATACTATTACTTACAGAAGGTGGGTTCATGGTACGCGCGATTGTAACCAATCATACTTCGGAGATATGTTGTAATTTAGCGAAGTTCAAAAAAGTCACAACAGAGCATCCATTTTACAACATTGAGGACAGTGAGTCAAAAATTGTTTTTATTTTCGACTTCCTGTTGCTCATCAACTCTATTCGTGACATTTTATTATGGTGCAATTTATTATACGATACACAGAAATTAGTATCATGGCAGTATGTGAGCTCATTTTATGAAAAAGAAAACACAAGAAGGTTAAAGTTGGCCCCAGAACTCAGTTATGCACATATAAGACCGGGGCGTTCGCAAAGAAAGAATATCATACTGGCAAAGCAGGTGTTCAGCTACGCCGTCGCAGCGGGGCTCTCAGCAGATATCGAAGCTGGCCACCAACCACCCGAAGCTTCTACGACTGCAGATTTTATTCTGAAAATTAGCAACTTGTGCGATATACTCGATTCAACTAAAGTTCATAAAAAAACCCTTTCTGGAGCAGACAATCCGAACAAATGTCTTAGCGATACCTATACGATGTTTCAAAGCATGAAGGCCTTCAATGCCAGCACTTTAACAGATGAAACAGTTGAAACTCAATGTTTTTTAAATATTGCAATATCAATCAATGCCGTTTTTCAACTGATGAAATATTTGAAGTCTGTCGGAATTAATTTACAAACAAAGCAGCTGCATCAAAAATCCGCCGATTTTTTGGTTAATCTTAAAAGTCACCACAAGGGAACATTGCAAAATGGTAAGTTGACTGCCATACAATTAAGACGATGCATTTCCAAATTATTTATGAAAAAATTGCTTCTAAACTCATCTTCAACTAATTTTAAAGGCGATTTGTTTTCAATTATGTATAGTGAAGAGAGTGTAAGCAATGATGTCTGCCTATTGGAGGAATATTTACCTAAAGCAGCAAAAACGTCAGCACTTGTCGTCGGAACTAAAGATTACAAATTCGACTTACCAACGGTGAATACGTTCCAATACATAGGCAGTTATCTTTTGTATAAGTGCTCGGTTAAACACAAATGTGAAGCTTTGAGAGAGTACATAGGTAAATGTAAGAAATTAGTTGGAACGGATAAAGTCATGAAGGCCTCTAAACACAAATTCGCTTCTCAGCTGGTAGTACTGCCGCCAGACTTCAGGGCGTATTTAGATGCACTTGAGAGGAAATTTATAGACAGCAAAACTGTTTTGGATAAAGGCCTGGGTTACACCACTTTGTCTCAAATTGAAGAGGATACTACACCAGTGAAGCCATGCAGGTGTTTCCCTTTAGACTACCTAAACAAGTTATTCATTAGACAACGTATCTACAACCTTGTTAAATTTAAAAATAAGAATTTAAAACGAATGCAACATAACCAAAATCTATTAAGATCCCAGAATCATGTTTGATATTTTTGTACCTACATAAGTAATTGTTAAATAAACATTTTTGTACGTGTATTGTTCTTTAAACGTCTAATTGAGACCTCTAGCACGGTTAAGGAATATCTATTACTGTGCCTCTAGTGATGCATCGTTAGCCCTGATTGTATATGTATATTCGTTGCATGTAACATTTTTCACTATTATTTTCCAATAAATAATCTTTTAAATCAACTTAACAACGTAACTTTATTTTTATCAGCCAACCTTTAAAATAATATCCTCTAAAATGGTGAAGAGCATTTCTCTAAGAGAGCCTTTTTTCTTAATTCGGTGGTTGATTTAGTATTCGTCTTTTTAGAGAATCGAGAAATAAAAAAAAATAAGGAATACCAGTAAGAAAATATATTCGTATTTTAAATTTTTGTCACTTAATTTACTGGAACTCAAATGAATAAACCACCGAATTAAGAAAAAAAAGCTCTCGTGTAGAGATGCCCTAAAACAATAAAACAGCGTTCAATGTGAAAAGGGTCTTTCCAAATTCATTAATAACATGACAGTCAAGTTTAGATAAAATTGATAAGGGAAATATCCGAGAACTAACGCATTAGAACGAGCGTTAAAAGAAACGAGTAAATTGTAGGTAAGTTCTTATGTTTGTACAAAGTTCCACAAAAACACAGTACAATAAATAATAGTGCCATATAGTACTGAATGTGATCGGGGCCTGGGGTAAAGAACGAGAGCATCTTCTCTCTTTGTGAGTAATCCCACACACTTACACTCACGCCTTAGACTATCCTATAGTATGGGTAAGCAATGGACCCCATTATTATAGTACACTTTAAAAATTGCACTCTTTCTTCCAGTATCAGCAACTACTGGCGCCACCACGCTGAGTCAATCTCGCCATTTATAAACCTCATAGCAACTCCCGAAGAGTTTTTCTATAAATATAATTTGTTACGCGAAGCGTGTATTGATGTCGGTCGCCATATCGGGACAAAATCGTGTAACCTGCACACGTGAACGCAATATAAAACTATAGAACCGATTCACTCTCTAAATGGCTTGGCACGAGAGTAAAAAAGACAATTTTAGAACTGGTTGGAAGTGGTTTGTTCCTTTTGAGCGGAAACACCAACTGATTCTCACTATGTGTTATATTAGTTATTAGGCAATTACATAATTTAACACAGATGAATCTATTGTTGTGTCGCATAATCTGGCAAATCAAATGACGCCCGGGTACATCGTAAAACGCCAATTTTCAAATAAAATTATAAATTATATCAGATAATTAGCTTACTCCCAGTTTTGCCTATAAAGTGGCCAGACTATAGCTAGAACAAGTATTTAGTAGTATTTAGTAGTCTTCCTTTACAAATTAAATCAAAATGACACGAATACCGTGCGTGATACCGATTAAGTGCCGCTGGTTGCATTTAGAGTAAAACCCATCAAAATCTGTATTTTTAAAGATCTAATTAGATGTTATTATTCATTAAGAAGAGTTACGTAATACACAATGTATGGTTGTAACCTACATAAATAGTTACCCAAACCATGGCGCTCGAATTCTCATTAGCTGCCAAGCCTTGTCCGAGTCCCAACTCACCTAAAACAAAAAGAAAACCATAATTAGTACCCTAATTTAAATGAAACGCGTGGGAAACGCAAATATTCAAAAATAAAATGGTAATACGAGAAATTATTATTCATTTATCAACAGTTCGTAATTGACAGACTAATACAATGATGTGCAAAGCACTTGTCCGACTCACAAGTGTCCATTCACACTAAGCAGCGTGTATAACTGATGGTCTCTTCGCATCGTGTCGACGCAACGACAGTGTAGTACCAAAGTATTTGAGATTCGTTATTTTGTCGAGGAGCATGTTGCAACACATGGCAGTACATCGGGTGCGCGTGGGCAGCATCGGTCACTACACCGAAGATGCGCCCACGCTTGACCCGAAACCGTGATAACTGCTCGATAATATGCACCCGATGGATGATAGATGTCTTGTGTGACTAGCTTATAACTATAACGTTACAGGATAATCGGCCATCAAATGGTCATTGAACTAGTAGGTAAAATTAAATTTGAAAAAAGGAGTCACGCAATCGCAATTGGAACCTTGGAACGCAAGCATCACGCAATCGCTATAATTTTATTTAAAAGTTAGGTAAAACTTTATCCCAATCGACCACAGAAGCCGGGTGGCAGCGGGTTGTCGACAGCTAAATTATGACAGAAACGTCTGTCTGTGGGAGGCATGGCATGTTTCATCAGTTGATCAGTGACGAAACCGCAGCGTTTACACGAACGTTATGCCTATAATAAGGTGCATGACGCCGGGCGATTCAATCGAGCTGTCTTCGAAAAAGGAAGGGCAAATTGAATATAATGAGTGATTTATCGATCGCCTCAAGAAATCGCCATTTGCTTAGATGACGCGCTCGATTTGGTGGCGTTAATTTACCATAACAAAGCCTTCACGTGTTCAACATCAGCGTATAGCGTCAGAGACGTATCAAAACGCCCTAAGGTCATTTCACATGAACCCTGTTCTTGTTTAAATAAACATAAATAACTATAAAATGAGTACAAGTAACAATAATACAGTTAATTCATATGAATATTTCGAGTGCGCGTTGGACGTTCGCGACGGAAATAAGAAGATATAATTTGAGAGTAGACACTTCAGTGCTGTTTCCTACGATCGTTTCTCCATCTGCGACGTCGTCTTTTGCATAAACGTCAGTTTCAGTTAGCGGCGGGTGACGTTCGTCAGCGCTATCTTATTGGCTCCTCGGTGGTCGAGTCTAGACATCGCTTGTGCGACAGCTTCGGTGACAATTTATTCGCAACTACGACCCCCTGATGAAAGAGCGGAATATTTTAATATTATTCTCGACGCCCTCGTTGAAGCAAAGGCCAAATGAACAGCCATTTGTTCTTACGCTAGTTGAGAGGGTCAATGAATGTTGAAACTGGGGGTAAATAAAATAGATATTCTGAAGTAGGAAATACTATTATCAGTCAGTCAATAGGATTTTACCGACTACATAAATTTTGAAGTGTTCCACGTACACAAAGCTAAACCTAAGACAAAAAGAGAAAAAAACTTTATTGGTCACCTTCAAAACAAAAAATTGAGTAACGTTGGACGGTTTGAATGATTTAATGACCACTCTGTTTATGCGGGAGACTACTGTTAAGTAATCACGTCAAACGATTGATTTGAACGCGGGTTGCGCAAGCGCTCATCTCTTCAATTAGTGCCTATTGCTCACTGATTGAGCTTATGCTTCATAGTAAATCTTAAATCACTGTTTCAGAGTTTACAGGTGAACAAACTTCTCACACGATCAATAAGAGCGACTAATCAGCCGCAGAAATGGTAAATTTAGACAAGAACGAATTGCACTTTAACTCACCTATCTAATGTGACAAGTTTCCTTCACGTAATTGCCTTTATAATGCTATCATTACTTTCAAGTCATGAGCATAAAACGTGCCGAAGAGCCGTTTGAGTAACTCAATTTGTTATTTCAATATAATGAGCGTTATTCCTAGCACTGAGATCCAAGCAAATTTGGTATACGAACAACCGCTTCATGCTCCTTACCATCACGACTTTGAAATTGATCTTACACGATGTGGTAAATTACAACTTCATAATCTTCCACCGTTCTGTGTTGACCGCTGTCATTCGGTTCGTTAAATCGCTACAGCATTAAGTCGCATTTTGATTGGCTCCTCATTATCGTTATGTGTTGTCAATAGTCCGAAACGACTACTAATAAAGCTCATTTCAAAGAGCCAGCACGCCATAACCGAAGGAGACGGCGAATGAACATCATGGTCACGTTTTGCGTCGCCACAATGGCACCCGTATCTCTATATTTGGAATCATATTATTTTCTAACCTATATGGAAATTAAATTGCTCCGGTCACTCGGTAGTGGGACCAATTAAATATATTGATAGCAATAACGCCTTATTTGGAGCCAGGTGTCATCGCGCATTCTGTTGACACCTCTTATGGTGAAAACTGATGGGTCGACACAAATGTTTGCTGTGAATTTTAACGCCTGCAGCAAAGTTTAACTCTGATTTATAATGCTATTTATGGAAAGGAATTTACTTATAGAGAGGATGACATGTCAAACGTTACATAGTAGTTTGAAAATGAACTTAAGTGCATTGGTATTAGCTAATACGATTTTACAAAGTGTAAACACTTGACCTGCGGCCTTCTGCAAGATCATGAATAAATCCTCCAGCGATACGAGCAGAAAGTCAGCAAGTGCAAATGTCATGTCATGAGGTGTGCAAAGATCTTATTTCTTGAGATTGAAATAATTTTATGAGATGAAACGTTACTACAAATAGATGCTGAATGATTTCTGAACTGACAGAAGTTTAGAAGTGAAATCGCACTCTGTTTCGAAAGGCCTATACGGTTTGGCTGCCGTTAATGTTGTCTATTGGAAAACTTCTATGACATGAAAAATACCTTGCTCACATAAAAAATACTACATATTTCATAGGTTGCTTTTTAGTGAGTGGGCGGCAGAGTATGGGTTTGCAACATTGGTATTTATTTAAACAAACGTTCCCTAATGAACGTTCACGACGGCATAGGGGTATTTGTGTTGCTTTAGAAATGAGATGACAGCTTTTTCGGTTGATATTGTGATAAATATTTCAAAGCGGAAAGTGAGATGAAAAACTAACAAAATACTAGTAGTTTTCGTACTACGTGGCTAAGTTGCGTGCGTCCGAATGGAGCGACCATTCATTAGCCAGCATGGAGGCATTAAAGAGGCCCATTCACGATACCTACGACGATGTGCAAGCGCAGTGCGCGCCCACGCACGCGCAGACCCCCGCACTCCTGACCTAGGAAGGCAGACCACGTTTAATATTACTACTTTTACTTGAGCAACATGCATACCTTGATAATGTTGAAACAAAATGATTGATAGCGCACTTTTAAATTGATCCATCTGATTGGATAAAAAAACAATATTAAAGGCTATTACAATATCAGCACTCACATAAATAATCAAGCCTTTGATTAACATTTCAAATGAATGAATTACTTTTATACCCAATCATCGTGGGATCCATAATGCAATACAAGAGTTCATTTTAGTTCATACTTTGTGAAGATAACCATTATTCCTTGATTTTTTGTTTTCAAATGTAAGAGAAAAGACAGGTATCAGTTATATCAGTGAGTTATTTTTTTTTTTTTGATTGTTTTAATTTCAAATGCTTCTTCTATTCTGAGGTGTGTGGTACCTTAGCTTAACTGCCATACATGGCTTACCACAAAACACTCGCAACAAAATAATAACCACAAACCTCTCAGTCAGTCAGTTTATAAGCTTTTCTCTCAATTTGAATAAACACAGACGAACATTACGTTCACAATCGAGGCCCTTCGCTAGCCAATAGACAAAACCATTTCCCCAAAAGTGGAACAAGTAGGGGTCATGGGAAAACCAAATACGGAACCCGACTGCGAACAATCGGGCAAGCTTCGCCGGGGGAATGTAGCACGCAATTACACGGGTAAGTAATTTCTATAACAGCCATATTACCACTGTAATTAGATGCGATCTAGGTGCACTCTCAAGGGTCAAGGAAAACAATCGAAGTGTTTCAAGGAGCTCGAACTACCTGAATTTGGTGTTAAAAGTCAAATTACAAGTGTTAATTGATAGATAATCGTTATCTTTGTCGTTAGCCTTTAGGTTTGGTTCGTCGATGGTACAACGCGTATTGTACTACATCAACTTTGTCGAACTTGACAAAGAAGCCATCAAAAAACAGTAAATTAAATTATATTCACCACTATGATGGCTAGCTGCTGTGTAATGTATGGTCTCAAAATTTTATTCATTAACGTTACCTAACACTTTTTGCAGCCGCAAATAGCTAATGGATTTGTTGTTCTGCACCCAAGCATGTCAATCGGTATCCTTCGTGAGGTCATCGAACCACTGTGTCGAAAAGCAGGAACAACTGCAACTTTTCAAAGTGCAGCCGTGCGTTGCTTGTATCAAGAAAACGCAGCGTCATCCCCCTCTCAAAGTCAGAGGGTGGCCGATCAAGGTTACGGAATGGATAAATGTGCCAATATAATTGCTTGTTATAGCACTTGTACCTGTCAAATGAGTAGGTGTTTTTAAATTCAAGAAAATAATCAGTAAACATTAATTATACCAAAAAGTTGATAATACTATTCTGTGTCGATTTGCAGGCCTGTATTGCAGCAGCCAATGAAATAATGACAAGAAATATTGAAGCTTGATCAAAACCATTGATAAAACGTCAATAAAATTGTAACCTAGCACTTGAATAACGATAGATCAAGATGTTAAGGTCACTTCCCTCAATGACGTAACTGGAGCCCAAACGGAGTCGGAAACCACACGCGCCGCATGAGTGGACGTTCATAGTCGTCGGAGGCACTCGGAGGCGACGGCGCGACGCGAGTGTCGCAACCCGACCGTCCTTCAACTTGGTAATGCGGATGCCATGTCACGTAATGACACTGCCGAGATCGCTGAACCCTTTTTTACTTACGAAAATATAATTCAAACTCGTTTAAAACACTTTCATCCAAATAAAAGAGCAGAGTTTTAACAGGTAACATGACTCATCTGGAACGAATATTCTGAATTCACATTCGATGTTTGTTTGGAATGAAAGTGAGGAAACGAAAGCGAAGATGCGGTATTCGTCAAACTTGTGTAAATTGAAATACTTACTGGCCTGATTTCTAATGTAAAGGCCGCGACTGGACTCTTATCAAAGGCACAATGAACTCGGGAAATTCTTATGAAGACAGAAAACTGTCTGCTAATGAACTACGCATGTAAAATGCAGATCTTGTTTGCCAGTGGAGTAAACAAATGCGTTAGAAGAGGGCATTGTTTTGGAGGCGTGAGAAAGAGGCTCCTAACGGCCACGGCACAGAAAATTGACCCTAGACCGGTTACCGACCCGCAAATAGCCACCTCTGGCTATCAGGCCCTGATCCCAGCGTAACCTGCCAATCAGTGTTAACATTATGAGAAAATGCCCTAAATGTCGACTGACGTCGTTGTCGTAAGCCTAGTCAGAACCTTAGGGTGAATTGATAACACCTGACAGTAAGTTTTTCCAACAATCTTGTTTATCGTTATTTCTGTCTATATCTCATTCATTGATTATTAACTATCTAATAAACTGTTGTTGTGTACTAAACAAAAGGTATAAATAAACAAAACAACGAGACAATGATCAGTACCCGACGTGTGATAGGTACAGAGTACTGACAGAGAAATATGTCACAAGTGACAGTCTCGAGACTGCGGCGGGCGGCGCTCTAGGCGACGCATAACATTACGCCGACGTTAGTTTCGAATAAATAATCCATTAGTTATTTTATAACATAACAAGCGTGTTTATTTGCAAGTAAATCAGTAATGCTGATTATGAGCCGTGCGAACTAATGAATGCAATGCACCTGCGCAGGCGCTGAAATGCGATCTGGCCAGTTAATGATCTGAGAAAATAATAATTAATAAATTAAAAATAGTAATTTACAATTAATGTGATTTTGTTACTGTCAGCCAAAGTTTAACAAAATTATAGACTGAATCAGTGGCTCGCTTGGTGTTCTGTTGCATAGCGGCAGGTCGTGAATTCGAACCTCGGGTTGGACCGAGACATTCGTTCGGGACAGTTGTGTTTGTTGTGTTCAGGTATGAATTACTAAATAAATGAAAAAATAAAAATTAAGGTCTGTACATAACGTAAACAGTAATTTAACTAATCTAGCCGGCACAACATGCACGCTAGAACAAACCATGTAGTCCGTGTATGCTTATACAGTTAGAGTGAACGTTAAAATACAACATAATCAAATAATTAAAGCGCGATATAATGAAATATTACAATTACAAATGGTTGAAGTGGCTCGTGGCCAGGCCGTCAGGTTGACAGATTGCGAATGGAAACACATAATGTTACACGTTTCGAAACGTCGCATACGCAGCGCGCCTCTAATAACTGCACACGACTTGCATTATACCAACAAGTACCTAGCAACGTGAGCATTTATTCTCCCAGCTAAGTAGGTTTGTACACAAATGTGTTATTATAGGTTAAGCTAACACTTGACGCCTCTGCGCGGATTATTGGGTAGAAAGTAGCCGGTGTCGATGTCCAATCACAGTTAAGGCATAATTTGTTTAGGTTTATTGCCGCAAAAAAGTGTCGTCTCCACTCGGGGCAGCGGAACACCGCCTTAACGGGAGGCTTCAATGGCTTAGGCACCTTACTGAACCGCAAACGCTCGTTCGGATTACGCATTAATCTGTTAAGCATTTTCTTTGCCCCCTTTCGTGGTACTTGCTTTTGAGAAACTTGAGTACTTAGCTTGGTCGCAGAAAATCATAGTACAAAAACAAGTGCGTTCTACTTTCTTCTGGAGTGGAATATGAAGCAACTTTTTAATTCGTTTCAGTCATTCACACCAATGATCGTTTATATATGATCGAATCAAAGTTGGTATAATGGAATGTGAATCCCGCCCAGTTGTTTAAACAAATTAGCATACAACAAAACGTGAGCATGAGAGTGTAAAGTTCAGATATAGTCATTGGACGCTCCCGTGCTGAATCTGATATTAATGCGGGGCCGTTTGTTGGACAAATCGTCGAGATTTAAATTCATTACGCTGAGTGCAGTTGTTATAAAGCAATCAGCGGGCGGGCGCGCGTTAGGCGCATGGATGGGAGCTTTATAAGGCTCGATGTTGACTGTCGATTGTCCGCGTAGGGAAACAACGCAGTGAAGATTACGGCAGATTTCACACTAGGAGCAAGCATGACATGAAGAAAAAGAACTCAGTTAATGTAATATACCAAAACTTGATTTAAAACAAAAGTAAAGTTCGATCGAACAAAGTCCACATGTTTTGTAGAATGTCACAGTATAACGCGACATTTTTATTACGTCTGTAACTGACGACAATTTTAACTGTGCTTGGCATTTCCTAACGAGGCGAAACGAAAACGTAATGATTACAGTTTGTTTACTAGTGTTACCAACGAAAACGTAAGATCTTCATAGCAGTAATGAATTCATACATTAGGTTTACTTCGTAGTTAACATAACACGAGGACTTGTTTCAGAACAGCATATCACGCAATTGAAATATGTCATGACAATGTACTATTATGTAAGTGCAATAGTTGCGCAAGGTAGTTTGACTTAACTATTACGACTTATGGTAGAATATCAGGGAAGGTAGGTAATAATTAACATAAAACATGCCAAGCGGTTAAATAAATTAGTCTGTTATTGGTTTTGGCTATTTGAAAGATCATATCGTTTAGTCTCTTTGAGTGTAAACTTTCTGAATAACTGGCATTTTAACGGGTGATACATGTTTGTCCCAAAACGTTAGAGAGTTTTTCGATTGAAGATGATTATGAACTGTTAGTTGATGCCGACTCAAATAGGCTGAAACATTTCAGTTTCTAAAGGTAACACAAAGGTTTCAATTTTTTCATAAAAATCGAGTAGTTTCGTTCCGTTTTAGGTAGGTAATCAAACACAAATATTGATTTAGACGCTTTAGCGCCCACAACTCGCAATTATCTACCAACCCTAGATTGTCCTAACGGAGAGTCCGTATCAATGCAGTACCGAGTACGTATCGATAGCCGGCAGAATAGCTCTACGCGCATTATTTTTTCTAATTGCAATGAGCATTTAATTAGTGTGTCGTCGAGTAATCGCTGTCGATAGCCGCTGAGCGCATTAATATTGTATGAGTGCGCAGGCGCCGGCGCGACGACTCCGCCGACGCCGGCGCGGCACGTGGCTCAAGGATAGGATTTAGCGAGATCCGATTGACGTCGTCAATGAAACGTTAGACCACGATCAGCCAACCGATCGCCGGCTGAGGTACCTCTATTCCGCATCTTTAATTCCTTAAGCGTGACGTGAGTAGCACCGTACGCAAATGGTCACGAGCTGACACGAATTAAAATTTGTAGGGTGTGTTTGGAGATCATAAAAACATTGTGTTGGTTCACATAAACAAAAATACGTGTACCATTTATTTCACCAATACAAAGCCAGCATTTAGTTAGATTCGATTGTAATAAAACCAAATGCCCCTGATCACAGTGCTAATTAGGACACGAATAGTGCTACTTGTATAATTTACGAAAAAATAGAGTCATTTACAGGGCAAAGCTGGGTTTTACAGGATGCATGTGTCAACTGTCAATATACAATGGGTTGCCGTAACTCTGCGCATGCGCTGGTGTCGCCGGATATGAAACATGCATTGGTTTAATGCCCTTTCCATCTCTTGGGCAACGCTAATGGCGCTTAAGAAGGCTGTTTCAGCACAGGATGTTATGTAACTATAATACGTTGATCAACTAAATGTTGCAAGTTTTGCCTAGGAGAACAAAAGATCTACCAGCAGGTATAAAAGATTTCTATAGTTGATATTGAGATTGTGCTAGTAGCTGAAGATTGCAGAACCTTTGAAGCGCAACTGCACGGATCCTAATCAGATCATGAGAAACTTGTGTCCAAAATTCGCAAACGCCAGTTACTTAAAAAGCGCTCATTCAGAGCGCATTCACGTCTATAGCGTTTATAAACGCCGATTTTCGCACACGCATGCATCACGATCACTCCTCATGTGTCATTAACATGCTTGCGTATCGAATGGAGGAGTGGAGGATCGCACTGATTTATGCCACAATGCGATTTTAATTTTAGAGTGCAATTCAGAACTTTCGAGAAAGTTTGAGGAGGGTTCGACTGAAATGGAAAAAATACACGATGAGAAACAGATTGTTTATCCAGTTTTCAAGAATAATCACTATAAATATCCCGACATCAATCACTGCCAATTTGATTCAGTCTAAACAAAACGTATTTATTTTTCCATGTTTCCGAACCCAGTGACCACATCCGCACCGCACATAAACTGCTCAACGAGAATTTAAACGTCAAACAATATCGACGCGTGCGCCGGCATGGCCGATTTACTGCGCGGCTTGTTTGTTTGCGAACGCATTCCTCGCGGGAACACCCGCGCGGTTCCCGCGGTTCATCAGATCAAAGAGCGGTTGCATCTGCCGTTCCTTTTTTGCAGTTAAAAGCCCGTAACGGTCGTGAACCCGGGTTGGGGGTCGTCGAACCTGCAGAAGTGCCGAAGCTTCAGTTTCGGTGAAATTTCGCCGAGCCTCCTCGTCTGGGCGTGAAGCGGAAAGGAACGGTACATCTGTTTTTGCGTAAGCGTCGACTCACATGTCGGCGATAAGAGTTCGATGAAAGATGCCGTTGTGATTAGACAGGTTTTGTGCTCGTAACGCTTGTAAAGCAGCCAGCTGAATGAAGCCGACTCCTATAGATGCAATCAAATCTGGTTTTCGTAAACATGTAACTGTACCGTCAGTAGGTTAATTGCACCATTAGACGTTGGGTAGAGATGCGATTTACTATAAGTTTGGCAAACTTTTTAAACAACGGAACGTGCTATTAATCACAAATTATTTCTTCCGCAATTTCATTACATTTAAGCCTTTCCTGTTTATTTATTTCTTCTTTAGGTGTTTCTTTTTATTATTAATGTAGGCTATCATTTCTATATGTATACAGATCTTTCAGTCGCCATTATCTTCGCTTTACATCTGTTCCCTTAAACTGTGTAACCTCTGCAGAATGCACCGATAAAGTATGTACAAGTTCAGAATTGTGTGCTAGAAGTCTAAAGCTACAATACCGCTACTACCTTTAGGGCTATCTGAAGTCTGCCAAGCTGAGGAAAAAATACGAGTTAACTTTTGAACTACTTACTCAACCTGTAAGTTATAACATTTGACAAAAACGCGTTTTAGCTGATTGAGTTGACATTTCTGTATTTGACCACCAACAAAATAATATATCGAATAAGTAAACTACTTAAAAGCGGAAACAATAAAAGGGTGATAAGGGAACCTAAATAATGAGTTTTTTTTTTCCTAGACAGCGATGAGCTTGACACCGTTCTTGAGCAAAATTTAGGGTTAAATGAACTAAAGCCGATCTAGATCGTCACTCAGTTAATAGTTCCGTACCTAATGTGAACAACACGCAAGAACCGCAGGCGCAGTGACGCCGCAGCGCAAGTTCATTGCCGTCAGCGGTGCGATGTCGCGATCAACCACTTTGGGATGCGCGCGCACCGCGACGGCACAGTGCAGCGCAGCCGACGAGAACGCTACTATTATTTTGATGTTCCGAAATTTTGATTGAGACTTACTACTTATTCACTTAATACACATCACTACATAGTATAATACAAGTCGCTTTCAGTCCCTATGTATGCTTATATCTTTAAAACTACGAAACGGATTTTGATGTGTTTTTTTTTAAATAGATAAAGTGATTGAAGGAAGCTGGGCGGGTCGTTAATGTTATAAACAAGAAACTTAGAATAATATGAATGATTTAATTTACGAAATGAAAAGGTACCTAATCGAGTCGTCACTCACTCAATTCGGCCATGATTTTGAATTCGATGCGTGAATGTTTAGTTTTATGAACCAAAACTTGTATACTTAGAAAAAGACCATCATCAAGTGAGGGTATAGTAAATAAACGAATGTTCAAAAGTAAACTATGATATATTCAGAAGACCTGGTGCATAAAACGTACCAGTAACGTTCAATTACAATATACATATATTAGTAAACATGAAGCGTCTGGTCCGGTGTCGATACCTCTTGTTACATTTTATAAACAACAGGAAAACACTGCATATGGGCAAATGCATTATTTCTAAGTAGGAAATTCAACGAATAATTCCATTTAAGCAAATGGCAATATGTACACTAATTACTTAGAATTTACATACCCCCAGACAGCATTATTATTACCTTATGTATCAAATCAACAACGAATAAACTTTAAATATCAATGAAGTAGATTAGTACACCCGCACAGTAGGTTCGGAATAAAATGCTTCTACCATTCAAGGTTGATGAGAATGCTAAGCTTTTTAACAGACCTAACTAGGACATCATGATGAGTTCGCCCTGTGGTCTGGGGCGTAAGAATCCAGCCAAGGTCGACCGTCCCCCCGCCCCTCTTTAGAGGCAACTAAAGGGGGGGCTGGAGTGCCGGCACGCACAGCGCGCTAGGATTCAACCGGTAGTACCTCCTAGTAAGAGTTCTACGTTAACCCTGGAGACGCGCAGAAGAGGGCCACACAGTGGTTTAAGTGGGTGCTCCCGCCCCACGCGAAAAGCGTGAAGCAAGAAAGAAGCGGAAAAGAGCGAGAAGCGAGAGGCCCACACTCCCCCGATCTTTATATCAAAATCATATGAGTTGTAACATTGAGACTACAAATTGTACTGTACTTTTGTTTACATAAAATATTGAAAAGTCCAGGCATCATCAAATCAGGTAGGTATTATCTTTTTTCAAACATTAAAAACATTTTTAAACTGTCAACCCTACACTCACGACGGCCTCCCGCAGAGTCCGACGATTATTTAAAAAACGTTCTTGAAAAGAAATTGCTTCGGACCAGTGACACATATTCAGGTAACACGATAATGAAAAATGCCAAGATCCCTTATTTTTGATCAGATATTAAAGATAAAGCTAAATAAGCGTAACCGACATGATGACGTCTGTCGCTGATGGCATGAGGTTGAAGGTTTAAAGACACATAATAATATCGTGTGGTGATAAGCTGTTAGGGCCAATGTATTAAAGGGTAACGATTATGCTAGACGCTCGAATGAGTTATTTATGTTAAGCATAAGCATCTGGATTATAATTGTTACGACTTGCAATAAAAGTAAGAAACGAAGAGACCAAACAAATCATTTAAAAACACATCATAAAAAAACACTAAATAACTCGTTTTCGTTTTGTTTATTTCGTTCTATTTAGTATTGCAATTTCCTTGTTTTATATTTCGGTAATTAATGCTTCTAAATTAAATGGAATAACTAATTTCCTTCCGACTGTAAACAAATGAGACACCCGAAATTGGGAGTTGGTAATCATTTGAAGACGGCGGAACTGTACAAATGAGATTCCTAAATTCGAGTTCTAGAATATTTTAGATGTTATACTGACTCACACAAACAAAGATGAAGATAAGATACGATATACTTTATTGCACAAAGAAAACAAGTTACATAACGATGCTTAAAGATATTTGGAATGTACAGGCGGTCTTATCGCTAAGAGCGATCTGTTCCAGACTACCTTCAGGTATAGAAACTGGAAAAGGAAGTAGTGGTGCAAGACGGTTATTTAAAAGAAAAAATGAATAAGAAAAAAAAAACTAAATTTAGTTTTCTAATTATAAAATAGACATTCATACAGTACTAGAGGAGCAAAATAATAAACTTACATATACCTACATAAATATAATACAAACAGTTTGGTATGGATTAACAGGACGATTGCGATGAAGCTTTTCTTTCTCTACGATTCAGCTGTAGGTTTAATTCCAAAGGCGCATCGTACAGAGCTTGCCTTATCGTATCGTGCGCGTGCGCAGTAATTTATTCCGAGACACGTGCTCGGACACACGAGAGCATGGGAAACGCAGTGCTCGTATAAATATCGTCCGTGGTGCTAGAAAGCTCGAGCAGGGTCGGAAATGTATGTTGCACCTAAACAACATGAGCATGCAACAAGGAAGGGATGCACCAGTTATAGCTGTTCAAGCAACTCTGGAACTAGGTGAGTATAAAAAAAAATACAGGACACTTCAGGTCCCCTTCTTCTATTACTAGGAGTCTGCTACTGAGCTGAAAAGCCTTTTAAGGATTGTTCAGTAGTTTAACAACAGCTAATTGCTAATTATCAGTGTATGCTATGAAGTATTATCAGTGAACTAAGCTGTTACCACGCAAAATCTTGAATGAAAACATTTTTCACTACAAGAAAACAAACAAGTCTGCTTTGTTCAGTGACAATAACAACAACAAGAAACCGCTTGTCACCATTCATCAAATCTAAAACGCTTAAAAGTGGTAAATCGTAACAAATCACTCCGGTAGACATAAAAAGAGGACCGCGGGCGTGCGTCCCCGGCCATTGTGTTAATTGCGGCAGACAGACAGACAAAAAACAAACCCGTCTTTCAAATTACAACCTACAGAAAACAATAAATAAGGCAAATAAGACAAAAGGGCTCGTCCTCCTTCGGCCGTTACAAAGGTAAAAGCCCGTTACACGAGTTAATGTAATAAAAAGGCTACCTACCCACCTCCGGATACAAAAACTGAGGGTTGCAGCAGCGATTGCGCGAGCGCATCAATATCAATCATCTGTATACAATTGAGAAGGAAAGTCGAAACGAAATTGTTAATTAATTATTATAGTCATTCATTTCTGACTACTGTCATGTAACGGTAATTGAACCAGAAAAAAAAATCAAGTAAAAAATCAGTTTGTAATTCAACACAGCACCACCAAGTAGACTATGATAATAATATCATAGTCCAGTCCAGTGTTATGTCTAGTTAATCTAGGGATAAAGTGGGGATTACCCCAATTAGAGTTGTTTAGTTTTTAATTACATATCAAAAGAGTTATAAGAATCCATAGTTCGCTGCATCTTATCCCTTGCGGACTCTCAACGCCTGTGTCATCCGCTGCAGCGCGGTGTCGGCAGTGTCGGAGACACTCAAAGCGACATTTGTCATCCCGCCCAAGCCTGTCTCACTTTGTCTTCGGTTACCGACGAAAGGGAAACTGGGACTGCTGCGAATACAATGCTTTTGGCATTAGCATTTTCGCCTTCAACTTATTTTTGGAGCAAGTGTAAGATATCGGTTTCTTTTTTGAACAGCTGCTTCATTCCAGGTTGTCAACATTAGAGAGATGTTGACAACCTGGAATGAAGCAGCTGTTGACATGTATGACATATCTCTCATACTTACAATAAACAATAAGTACTTTTTAACTCTAATTTCAATAAATTCGAGTATTTCAATGAATACTTCCGTTAACATCTCTCTCTATGACATATTTCTCATACGTATAAACAAATCAAACGCTCACAATTTCACGTACAATTACTAAGCCGCTACGAACATGACAGTTTCGCTTGCGAATTATCGTGTTTGTCTTTAATTGCAGTCGCATTCTTTAAAAACGTTTACAGTCGAAATTCTTACCTTCTGAAAACGATCTTATTCCAAGGCATCAAAGTTTACGTCTGTTTGTCGTACTGAACACAAATTTAAATAGGCATAGAGGACTTGTCACGCAAGGACAGGCAGAAAAACAAAGAGATGTGTGCATTGCGTTACGTCATCAAATAACTAAATAACAAATTAGTGTACTCAGTACAGTACACTGTACTGTATTTTGCAATTCGTTAACCGAATCGATATTACATGAAAACAAACACCAAGTAAGCCCTTATTATAAGTTTACAATAATAAATTGCGGGGCAGCAATTCATTCAAGAGTAAATATGAATTTGGAGTTGAAATGCGTGAAGCATAATAATTACATAGTGTACGTATACGGCTAGTATCCTGAAACAAACACCGAATCTACACTCAAGAGCAAATTATGGTGAATTGTGATGCTTTAAATATTAAAGTCAAACTCAGCACAGGCTTAAGTAAGTAATACAAGCCTAAATCTGTTCAATTGAGATTCTTTGAATGCTATCGTAATTGCTTTTTTTAAAATTCAAAGCCAAGAGGCCAGTAAGTAGCAACATATCGGTCATATGTTCATACTAATGATGAGACTGATGCTGTTGGCTACTATCATCATCATCATGTCAGCCGAACGACGCCCACTGCTGGGCATAGGCCTCCCCCAAAGATCTCCACAACGATCGGTCCTGCGCTGTCCGCATCCAGCGGCTTCCCGCGACCTTGACAAGATCGTCGGTCCACCTTGTGGAGGGCCTGCCCACGGAACGTCGTCCTACTACTAACTACTTTGGTTGGCTACTAACTCGGCGCAAACTCTACTTCAGCAAAAACTACAGGTAACCATGTTGATGATTGCGGCAGTCACATTTAACAATATCCGGCAAGACGGCTTACACGATTTAGCCATTAGTTACTTCATACTCCAAAATCTTGACTGTTCGTGAAAAAAATGTCTGCTCTTTGAAGCTAAGTGAATTGTTTAATTGCATCATTAACAACAAGGATGTGGATTGCAGAATGGATGACGCCATTACATTATCGACGTGCAATTGAATGTTTACATCAGTTAATGAGATCGTAATCGGTGGCTGATGTCGTAATCAATCACTGAGTGACAATAAGATAAACGGCCTATCAAGGTTCAAAGTTGAGCTTATTATGTGAATGTGCTGTGACATTAACACACAACGACCAGCAACTACAAGTTAATACCAAGTTGTTATTTTTATAAAATCAATATAAAACCCAATATTTATGTACAGAGGCGCTCACATCAACCTTTACATAGGGGCACCTTTTGCTGTTATGGTAAGGCCCATTTTTCACTGGTTTTGTAAAGGTTGTTGTGTGCGCCTCTGTACATAGACGCACCCAAATTCCCTCCAGTTCCCCACTTCCCTCCCCACCACACCAGTCCCTAAACTAAAGCTACGCTAAAGTATAAACGTGAATTAAACTGAATCACTAGAACCTGACACCGTTAGACTATATTTCATTGAAAAGAAGAAAATCATGGACTTTATTTAAAACAAAATTCACACCTAAGATATACTTGCCAAACACTTGCACTGTGGATTCCCTGATAAGTTTCGAAGTTATGACGCTTTCTTCTTAAACTGTTTTAGTCCTTTTACCAAATTGGCATACCTAGAGATGTGGATAGCTTTTGCTTAGCTGTTGACACGCGAAATATAGTCTTCTTTAATCTTCCTTGTCTGCTTTGTCATTTGCTTTGGTAGGGTGCTTCAAAAACTGTCTACTAACTCGATTATAGCGATGATTACGTTCAATAAGGTAAGACAATTATAGTTTCACAGTCATATCAAAAACATAAAATGAGATGTCGATAAATAATGTTATCTACTGTTCTTTTACTGTGTTTTTATAAATTAATAAATACAATAAATAAACATCTCAAGTCATCAATTTAATTATTTATAAGTTTCGAATATAAATAACACATTTTTACAAGCAGTATGGGCTGTCAATACTGAATTATTACTCGATTAATAATCGGAATTCAATTACAAAATCAGATCGATTTCGTCGCCACGACAACAGATCGGCTGGGAGCGATTTATCCGCACCATGGGGTGCCAAGCGTTATATTACCTTCTGTAGGAGAAAACCATTAACATCTGTATACATTAACCAATAATCAAAATCTGGGGTTTATAAATAAATTATATGGCTTTGATGTCGTTGGTAAAATTATAGCGATTAGTTAATCTGAGAGAAAAGAAAAAAGACGCGAAACGTTGTGAGCAATTAGTGATTGGAGCTTAATGCCCAGGTCCGCGGCGGTTGATTGATGCGGGTAGAATTTTATGTGGTTTTATGAGGGACCGGTAATAGTCCGCCAGCTGGCCGCGCGGTGAATCTTTATCACTTCGCCGTAATTGGCGGGTGAAATTCGAAAATTTGCGCTTAGCGTGCGCCCGCGCATTTCGTTTCGGACGAAATGATTTTTGTCAGAGATGATACGCTCTACAGAGCCCACAAAACTCAGATATGATTTTTATCACCGATAAATACAGCATGTAACATGATCATAAAGATACATACTTTCGTGCTTACAAACCAGGCCAGTCGTTCAGACTAGATCTTTCTAATTCTTTAACCATGAATCAGAAGTCAAAACTGAGAAATAAATAAATAAAATTCATCATTTCTTTTAAGTTATGCTAAAATATGCCTAAAACTAGCACTATTCTTAAAACGCAAAGAACGCTCCATTGTGTAACTTAACTTTCAATAATTTGAGTCACCGAGTATTCATAAGAGTCATCAGGTTAAAATTTTTAAAGTAAAAATATCACAATATGCTATGGATTAGCACATATTAATATGCATTAGCAACAAAAGATTTCTGCATAGTAAATAACCCGCCCGCATGGTATTTCCTTAGCACTAAAAACACAATCTTTCTTTGTTTTTGGCTCATTGAACTCCCTACTAACGTGAACAGTCGGAGCTGTTTGGGTATTTTTCAAATTACCGGATCGTTTCTTAGTCCATTACCGTTTGATGTTAGAGAACAAGACGTTTCGTTACAAGTCGAGTTCGAGACAGCGACTGACATCACGCGACCGTCTCGGCCGATGGTTTTGTTCGCAATTTCCTAACGCGACTATTAAATCTAATTTTCTATGTTCAAAGGTGACTAATTCGGTAAAATTGTTTTTGTTGTAGTCTTTTTTTGGTGTGATGTTTAAGGTCCGTTATTTGAAGCGACGTGGTTGTTTTCGCGTGCCCTGCGGCCGCTCTCACGCTCCGCTAACAAGGCGCGACCTAAAAGTTTTAACGAAGTTAAGGAGGTTGAAAGATATAATGCGTGTAATTTTCATTGACGATTGAATGGCCTTTATGGGTTAACTAAACATCAAACTTTACGTCCCACTGTTGGGCACAGGGTCTGCGTCACATGAGGTGTTACGAGCCACACTCCACGTTCGGCCTCAGCGCAGATTGTTGAAGATGTGTGTTTTTTACATACGCTTAGTGATAAATATATTGCTCCTAAATATTACCAAGCCGCCTAAAACCGACTAGATTCGACTTAAAATCGATGGCCGTTGCTGATGCGCTGTCGCCACAGAGTCGACCATGAAAAGTCAACTGTTTATGAACTGGGATTCGGATGTTGTTGAACAAGAAAACAATTTGTGAGACATCTACAAGGCAGTTGTTCTGTGTCACGTTGAACGCACGACTCGACCGGACAATCGATTCCGTCGGTTCCCACAGCGCAGTTTACGAAAAAACATAATTTGAGCGGCTGGCAATTAGGTAAAGCACGCCGAGAAGCGTTTAGCGGACGGCTTGGGGACCGGCTGGGACGCCGAGCTACGGGACCGGCGAAAACTTGAAAAATGTGAACATAACGTTTTATAAAAAGCGGATGATAAGTTAAGTACCTACGACTAGGCAATGAACTTGTGAAAAATGTAAAAGAATTGTGAATTTTTCCTTATTTGTTTTTTTTTTTTAATAATAAAGATTAAATATGACGCATTAAAGTGTATTAAAGGAACTTAACAATAAGTTACACTTTAATGTTTTCATATGTCAGTATAAAGTAAAAATATTCCAAGTTTATGTCATATAAAACCATAAGAGTTGGTTATTTTGTTTTTTTATAGACAGGATATCCCCTTTGATATTTAAAATAAAACCGCATATGTTAAAAGCGTTGTTATAAAAATAGTTTTATTTCCACTTTATAACGACATTACGGTCTTAAGTGTCTGGTTGTAGATTTAGTGGGGTTATGCTAACGTGGGGCATTAAAAAGAAATCCTGAGTGGTGTGAAGAGTCCGGGAATGGGTAGGAGGTGAGAAAACCTGGCTACAGCTGTTATATTGTCCTTCCTTTGTGCATGTCCGCGTAACAAAGAGTGGGTGCTAGCGAATTCTTCGAGTGTTGCGCTGCCTAGACAAAGAGACTTAACACTTACTGTAGGGCTGCCACTGATATATTGACCGTTTTTACAGAAGATCAAAGGATATGCCAGATGAAGGAGAAATGAATATGAGTAAATTATATCGGATAGGGGGAAAACGAAATATGTATTTATCGGTAGCCAGGCCAAGAAGGTGCTGTAGCTAGACTAGCACTGTGCTGGAGCACTATAGATGATGGACTACACGAGCCTAGTTTTTTCAATACAAAGATGTTTACAGGATCTTAACACTTATTTCTACACTGATTTAAAGGTTTCTTTGCTCGAATGTTCAATTGCATTCTCTTCGTAATAGTAAAGCAAAGAAAGATAGCTGGTTAGCTGTTACTTTAAAGGCACGGCGCGACTTGGGCATCAACATTGAGTATCACAACAAGATTGCAAAAAGGTGTATTTGTCTATAACTGTTTATCTTAGAGTTAACCCTAAGCGAGTACTAAGTGGGTTTCGACTCTCGAGCTAACTCGGTGCTTAGCGCCCTATCGAGGCTTTGACGCGTCTGAAGTGTGAGAAAACGCGCCACTCGGGAGCGATGTATTGCCAAGATAGAGGGCGGCCCTACGTCACGGTTTTATATGGACGTGATAGTCGAGCCACGGTACTGTTTACTGACTGCCCACTGGAATGAAGGTCGATAGGTCACGGTGAATTATGGTATAGAATTTACACATTGTCGACAAAACTAAGGTTTGGATTTCTGACAGCCAAAGTATACGTATGATAGAGGCACATTTATACGAAAGTATCGCTTGCTTTTTTTATTACATAAAAAGCAATATATTACAATCCAGCACAGTTTGACTTAATCGTACCTAGTCTTGTTAATTATGTTGTAGTTGATTAGGTAATTTCATTCCTTCCTACTGATATTGTTGTGCAATATTATTATTTGCCATTTTGAAAATTATTTCGCAGGTTCAATTTTTTTTTTTTCTAATTTGATTTAATTTATGTATGAAACAAAGGAAATACATATTGCTATGCTCTATAAAGATAAAGGTTCAACGCCGAGTCATACTTCTCACTAAGGCAAGTGCATAAAAAATATGGCTCTGCAAACTGGTATCGCCAACCACGGATCAAAGGAGTTATGTATCTGTCGCACATTTAATAGATTTATTTTATCCCGGCTGTCATGTATTTCTAAGAGAATCTACATTATGAACATATCCTTTTAGAAATTGACAAAAGAATAAAGATACTCGTACGCTTACCGTAAGTAAAGAATCCTGTCAGATTTTTCGTGCCAAATAATTATGTTCTGCTTCGGTTTGAATGCTGCGTGCTGCTCATTAGGCACAAATTATATTGTCACTCTTCTGATTGTGTGACTGACAATCACATCAGATTTTTAATTAAAATAAATGAGACCTTCCCTGACATTGAAAAAGTCCAGTTTTCATTGCTGTTATTGTTGACACTGCGAAGCCTGAGACACAACATAAAAGCGGATAAGCAGCTTCGAGAAACAATGTCATGTATGTAATCCAATTAGTAACGAAAAGACCAGCCAGATAATTTACACTATTTCTCGCTTGCATTATTGTGCTAAAAATCTACGTATGAAATGTGTATGCAACATTTAAACTGTGATTTACCGATGCATTAGACATTTATGTCATTATTGTAAATGTTACTATGCCAGTCGCAAAATAACTGTCAATTTGTTTGTACAACAATAAAATCTGTCGCGTACGCGAACGCGATCGTGGGAAACGCACGCGCATAAATAATATTTAACTCCGCTCGTATGTCAATCTGCATCTAATTAGCTTTATTAGACGGGGTAATTTACAACGTTTGAAAACTTGTTGAAGACTCGTCTTGCATATCAATTGACGTTATGCTGCACTTGCGGAAAGGAACATTTTGAAAAATTACTTATTAAGGTTTCGTTTAGAAATAGGCCAAGCTAACGTATCGCCGGCTGTCGATACGTTAGCATGCGGAGACTCATGACAAGACAAAAGAAAACAATTTTGAGGAACAAACTACTAGAGTAACGGATGAAGTCAGGACACGCTGATACAGACATATCTAACTCATGAACGCCTTCTTCCAATCAATCAACTACTCAATTAATGTATTATTATTAATTTATTTATTGATTCTTTGTTCACGAAAATGTCCTAAAAATACATTTTGATCATTTCCTAACGCAAACGTCTAGGTAGACAAACATCAGTCGGTACCAACGACACTAGAGGCGAGGTCGGGACCTTTGTCATAATTACGTCGGCCTATAGTCAAATTTTATCGGATTGTAATAATCCTCTGAACCTTTTCGTGAACTTGAAATTAATATATTGACTCGTAATCACTTTTAACCGTTCACTAGTTTAACAAGAATGCGTAAGGTCAAGTGATAAATTAAGCGTTGACATTTAGCATTTAATTTCAAAGACCAAATCGAATCACAGCAACGTAAGTAGGTACTGTAAGAGTAATTACGAACTATAAGTACTCTAGTATACTGCCATTGAAGTGTCTGTTAAGGTGAAGGTAGGCCGTCAGTTTTGAAAAAGACAGCTTGTCTTAAGTGAGGCGAAATAGCTCGACGTGGGACTCCATTTAATGTTGCTCTATAAACCATTATAAGTTAAATAATAAAAATACTTAATATTGTGAAACATGCATTATACAACAGCGTTAGTTACTAGTGGGAGTTTGGAATAACTTTGTACATAACACTTAATTAATCAATAACACGTTTTAATTAATTATTATGAAGCAATAAAAATAAAGCATGCTCTATTTATTTCCTGTTTCAAATGGTACAATGTTTGTTTATTTGCACATCGTTCTATATTTTTCAACAGTACGATATTATACAAACAAAATGAAGCTACTAACACATTTGGCGCTAATTGTATAAGTAGTGAGCTATAAGCCGTAATGAGCGCATCAACGCTTCAGAATGAAGTACAAAGGTGGTGGATGACCTGGGTCACAGTAATACTGTCATTCCAATTCTACGTCAGTTCATTGAGCTTTGTGCAGCGCGAGCGCCGGAAAAGGTCCGTTACACGGTGCGTGTGCGCATCGATCACGCCAACTTTATCGCTGGGCCTGACCTTAATGAGATGTGCGTCGTGTGACATGCGCATTGTACGCATGACACCATGAGAACGAAGGCAATAGGTAAAAGGTGGTTAGTATGCTCGTTTCTTGCCTTGGCAACCAAGATTGATCGTATAAGTCGGCTAGCAAGATGTGATCTGATTAAAGACGAATCGATCAAATATTTAGTCAGGAGTCAGTACTATTTCTAGGGCTCCATAGCCCCATAAAGCCATTCATCCCGGTGTAGAATAATACATTTTGCCAGTTGTCACTGAGCTCTACTTAAATTCAATGAAGATGGCAACAGAGAGGAATACAGTTAAACCTGTAGGTTTGTAGATAGTATATAAAGAGTAAGATCTTAGCCACGGAGAAGATGTGCTTTACGCAATGAGCCGTCAAAAGTGACAGAGAAATAAAACCGTGACAGTCGAGAAATGCAATCTGCACACGACGCATAAGAGAATGAACGTGCAGCGCATTAGTGCGCCCGCGCCCTATCTGCGACTGTCATTCGGAGCCGGTCATTTAGCTGAATGACCAGACAGTTTCAGACGGAGCTGAACTTAATCACACTTTTTGATTTATATCCCTCATCTTTCTTGGACCCTAGGCAATGGATTGATATAAAAGGCTTAGCCATAATGGGAATGGAATGGAATATATTTTTGCTTAACTCTTTTTTCATTCAAAAGAAATGCGTTCGTGTTTTCAAGATGCTGTGATGGTTCTACGATTAAGTCGGATTAATTTGACACTAGTTATTCAAGTTCGCAGAGGAAACTTTTGAGTTAATAATAAAAATAATGGTCGAATAACTGGTATAATAAAAAATGGCGTTAAGAATTCATAAGTCAAAATGTTACTAGGTTAATGGAAATGTACACACCGTGGGTTCCGCGAACTGCACTCTCCGGACACATCAATAACTCATGCTAATAAGGCAGCCACAGATGATAAAACGTCTTCCCTCAATTCGGCTCCTTTACCCGCGATACCAATATGTTATCCGTAATCGTTTGTTTGAAGTAAATTATCGATGCCTCTTGTATCGATAAAGTTAACTAATGAATCTCTCGGAACCGGGTTAACATTAAATGGAACTAGTTCATGCGAGCAAAAATATTTGCACGACACAGATGGAGATTTACGGCGATATAAATTCGGTTTTAACGATTTCGCGATATGGACCAAAGATGTCTACGGCGAATCGACATTATAACAATCAGCGTAGCGTAGTTTGTTTAATTAAGAATATTCTCAGAAATATAATCATTTTAATTAAAAAATACGATCAAAGCAATCGAATTCGGAGAGCTTCGGTTCTTCTGATGCAAGCATCTTTTTGATTGAAGTGAATGTTTAAGGACAGCATGGTGTTACCAAATGAAATTATCTAAAATGCGATATTGACAATCACTCAAGTATTTTTTGTGGCAAACTGAAACTGTCGATAAATTTGAAGTGTTACGCAGTTGCACAACGCTTTATATCAAACAAAAGACAGATTAACAAATTACGCAATTAATTAGAAAGTCCACTTATACAACGGTCGTTGGGTTCAGTTTATTGTCTCTGTGCGTTCCGCTGCACCCGGTGTTCCAGTCGGCTGGTCAGATATAAAGCACTGAGAAAAAAGCAACAGCCCATTTTGTATCTCACACTTCTTGGAACCCTCCGAATGGAAAGTGAAACAATTATGTAAAATAGTGTGAAAAAATAAACAACATTACACGAGTTTGGGGGCTATTGAGCATGTTTCAGTTAACACAAAATTTATAGTAAAACTAAAAGCTATTACGACTTCTGAACACAATTTGACATAAAGTGCACGCACATAGCATTATGCTGAGCAGGCTAGTGAAATCTAGGCAAACTTTATCTTGGAGAAAAGGGAAAACGTAAATAGTCCTTCTGCTTTACATCGAAACGCAAGCGGAGTTGCAGTCGAAGGCTAGTAGGATAAAAGATGTTTAAGAAACTTTATTTCATGACCAACTAAAATACTGCACATTAATAACGCCTGTATAATATAAGCGTTAGTTTATTCACGACAACATTAATAAACCTAAGATAACAAGTGTGAGGTTATGTATGTATAGGTCTGTCTGTCAAGCACATGACAACCATGTTCCAATAAAAAGCCTACGCGTACTAGTTACAGGCAGACTGTATGCACAGGTGCCCGTGAATTTACATAACAATAACACGGCGCGCGCGCATCCGCGAGGAAGGCTAGACGTTGCATCACAACCATTTACTTTAATGGCGATATTTAAAATATAATTTCCAAAGATTACACGGCGTTATACAAGAGATCGTTATCACGGCTCATCACGCAGCGTAGGTACTTAAACCTATCCAATTTCCAGATCGGGTTTTCTGGTAAATTTGCATGGTGTCGGTCAAGACGGACTGGCAATAAGAGAGAAATGCAGGAGGCAATTTGCATCAGATTAATCGTTGACTTATGGCCAAATTACGGTGCCGAACTCTCCGGTAATAACGCAACCGGATTTGTTTACGGGGACAATGCGGAGAAAAATGAATCTACAACGGTACCGGTGATCGAAATCATAAAATATGCTTCGGACACTCGCGGTACAGTTCGGGAATTATGACGGTAATTATTCGCTACCGACGTTCTGGCACGAGGTCCATTAAGGAGTATCTTGCGTGCATAAATATCAGACCGCCTATCAAAATATCAGTTGGAATAAGTAGGCGGGTGAGAAATTATCACGTCCATTTCCATAGAGCTACAACAAGGACGTGGACGATAGTTCAACTTTGAAGCAAAATATTTGACACAGCAGCAGAAGAAATTGACGACAGCAAGTCGAGACAAAACTCAAACAGAGTCAAGTAAGGATCCTCAATAATAACTGAAATTACCGAATAAGGAACGAAACATTGACCCACGACATATTGCTCAGACTCTGATAAAGTCTTTTTAAGCAATACTTCACGAGAAACGGGACCAGAGACGTGAATGATAGAGCACCGGCAGACGGCGGGTCGCGGCTGACTTTCTCCGTGATTGGGTCCCAATTACACCCTCCGAGTTGACGGCTCGTGAAATACATTCAGCGGGATCATAATTAGTCGAACCCGGGGGGCTGGCCATGAGCAACACTTCACTCGGTGACATGTAAAAAAAGACCAAAAATGTATTGCAATGACATTGAATTTGAATGTCACAACAAACAAACTCACAACACAATTACAGTCAAATACAGTTTTAACTCAATTCTTGACTGATAGTAGTTAGCTACTTCAAAGGTTAGTCTCTTTCCTGCAGTAACACAGTAATCAACGATCATCCTGCAAATGACAGGACTGATCAGATGGACGTGTATCCTTGACCGGCACCTGCATCCTTCCTTCTTGGACCACTGGCAACAAAACAATAGGCCCTAATGCCGAAGCCCGAACAATAGACACTAATGCGACCTCAGTCAGATTTCAGACTACGCATTGTCAGGTACCTTGCGCGTGCGCATCGTATAACATTCTATGTATTACACATATCGAGTTACATCTCTTATCTCTTTTGCTGTGTGTTATTGGAATGCAATAAATTTGATAAATGTAGTGCCCAAAAAACTGTATCGGTTTATGTGGGACTGATTTTGTTTGAAGAAGCGTCAATAACGCTACGGGCGACTTCCTTTGACAGGTAGAGGTGGCCGTTGTAAAGTTGACGATTTATAGACACTACCTTGCTTCGATCTCACCCGACGACTATTGTGTGTGGCCCAGTAGTATTGTCTCTTACCTGAAACAAGAAGAAAAATAGGAATAAGTTTAAGTATTTTTTACAGATGTATTAAACATCATTCAACACAAATGAAAGCGCTAGTAAAATACTTAACAACTGAACTTCTAGCTTTCTAAGCACTGCTCTGATAACCTGTGACCAAAAATGGCGTAGTTGTTAGTTAATAAGACGGACTTAGTGAAACGTTATGGATTATTTATTTACTACGGCACCTATGCAAGTAAAATTGGTCACTGGATTATCAATAAAACAACATGTGATGAGAAAACTAGTATTTGATGACGAGGCGATAGCTTATAAATAAACTTGTAACCCAGAGCAAGGGCAATAAATATCGAACAGCTCTAATTCTTATTTAGTATCGCTGTAGACCACACAGGGTGGGGGAAGGTTCATGTTCCGAGCGTGGTGTAGTGTGTGAACAGGTGACTACAGGATACAATAGTGGATGTCGCGGCACGATCCGTGTGGTCACTCCGACAGGGTTGCCAAGGTAACTGATCTTGATTATAAGCAAATAATCATCATTTGCCACGATTGATTTTACCTTATGTTTTTGTTTATTCTTATTATGTTAACAAATTGGTGACAATTCCACTTTATCTTGGCAAGAATCCTTGCAAGTATGTAGATCATTATTATTCACAGACCTTTCAGTGCTAGATTAAGTTGGTGAGTAATACACAATAGTGGCAATATATCCTCATTAAACGCTGAAAAGTTCTAATTCCTGATTCTATAATTATCAGACCAGATAATATCAAGTAGGTAAGTACTAAGTATTAAAAATTAGGGCTTGTGAGCTAAGAGGAGGTGTCAGCCCTAAGTACTAAAGAACTGTGGAGGTAACCGCCCTCCACGCTTGGAGTTTGGGGCAAAACCGACAAAATGTGACCGCGACAGTACGCAGGCGTCGTAAAGCGGCGCCCGCGCACGCCATATGGCGGAAGCGGTTCGCATTCTCAACCGTGTTGTTATAGCAACGGATACTGTAGAGACCTCTTTTTAAATCGGAATTCACTAATGAACCCACTTCTTTGATGTATTTGTCCGCGCAGTGACAAGAAGAGCGGATACTTAACCCAAATGTACCGATCACACTTTAAACGGGTTGTATAAACACTTGTAGAGTGCCATGTATTAGCGACATTTCTTTTATTTATAACCTTATCTGATAAATAATGAACAAAATTAAAAGTGAACTGGCTTTTACCCGCTTATTTAAAGATAAAGTGACGGTTATTTTGAAATGTTTATCTTCATCATTGACAGGGTTTCCCAAGAAGAAACCAGTTAGTTCAATTTTTCTGTCAATTTTTTGTTAAGGTAGTTCTATCTTGTGCTAGCTCAAGCCAACAAAAGCGGTTCAAGGTTCGTTACACTCCCGAGACGCAATGTCAAAACAGATCTGCGGCAATTACCTGCTTTCCGCGTTCCGGAGCCGAATCGAATCGGCGCAGAAGCAGCAATCAGCAGACTATTAAACGCCCATGCTTGAATTAGAAAACCACACACAATAGCGAATGATTACACAATGATCAACAAGCGGAAGGCCACGAATTTGCAGCATTGACCAAAAAGATTCAACGTAGGTATGGCAAAATGTTAGCTTCCTTTTCAAGCTAATTAAAACAACAGTGCTTATTTGCATACTCCTACGTTCATAACAAACAATACGGGATAGGTACGTCTTATGTATTCTGTGGCGTAGCCCAAAAAATATTTCAAAGGTAAGGTAAACACTTTTATACACAGGAGCCATCTTCATAGGATTGTTCGCCATCTACTAGGTAAACGATATGGCTTTGGACCCTATCCACAAGGAAGACATTGTTCGCTGTACCAGCAGTCAAGCTACTGAAAGTTTTGATCTGCTAACTCCCGAATTCACAAACGACAGAAACGACGTTTGACATCGATTAAGAAACTGTCAACTGGTTGGCATATTACCTCTCATCCGGCTCGTAACACGAAATTTAAGCAACCTTCAATAGTTTTTTTGGTCCTTTACTTACCAGAGCAAAAAACTGTCAGGATTTAGTTAAATCCGATTTCAACTGATTCTACAAACGGATTAATTTAAATAGGTTGCTAAATCAAATTCTCAGTCAAAATGAAAAGAGGCTTTTATTTAACCCGTCTTTTAAGCCATGTTCCAATATTTGTTCGAATACTGGCGTATTCGTGGCCGCTAAAATGATCAATTAGGAATTGTGGACCGAAACTAATGTGGCCACGAAGGGAACTTATCAACGAACAAGGTCGAGTTTTATTACGGAACATGAAGATTGCTTTTTGGCCGTCTTTACGACCCGGACAGATTTATGACAACCGTTTAATGGACCGCACACTCAGCCGGACACTTGGGATGTGAAATCATAATCATGCAAATTCGATGTTTACGATTGAAGATTATATATCATTTTTTATTGGCAGATAGATAAGTACTTTAAATTGCTTACTTACTCTTTATCCGATTTCGTCAAAGTTTAAATTTGTTATTTATGATTTGAAGATCACGGGATCCTAGCAAAGGCACATAACACTAAGGTATAGAACATTCACAAACATCTTGGTAAATACTTCATTTTGTGACCAATTCACTTTTTGCCCCCTATACACGTACGTTACAAGTTCCTTCAAATCACTCAACGCATGTTTTTCAAAATTGTACACATGGCTACGTTAGATTTTAAATCAACGTATCTAATAATAAACAATAATGTGAGTTGAAACATTTGTGTAAGTAAAATAGTATATTTAAGCTCATGTACAGAGAAAAATATCAACAAACATTTTAGCTCAGAGTCGGGGACAGAAATAACCATGATCAGAATATTCCGCAAGCATTACCACGAAATATCTTTGCCCGCTTAAGAACCAATAGATCAGATGATCTCAAACAATAACATCGTATCAGATATTTATGGACTGCAATAGAGGCGGTTTATCCCTTTCCCATAGAGCAGTGCATTTGCAACAAAAGCGCACAAATAAGACAACTAGATCTGTATCGTAGAGGGTGCGGCTTGCAGCCCTAGCCGCACCCTCTACGATACAGATCTAGTTGTCTTATTACACTAGATCTACACGGTCGGATATAATTGTACTTATACATTTACATGACATAGGACCTATGTTCATAATCTTTCACTAAACATGCAGAATACTTAGAAGTCAAAATTACGCAAATACAATGATATTTATTATTGATGCGTTTGCGTTGTTATGTTTACTGGTCCTTTAGCGTGTGCGTGAAAGTGTGCGCCAAAGAGAAGCATTCATGTGATGGAACCTTCTGTTTAGGTATGGGACTGGGTGTTATTTATTATATATTTAAGTGTGTGTTGAGAATACTGTCTCTGACACTTAAAGAAGAGCTCTGATCAGCTTGGAGTGAGAAATCTTGGAGTATGTAGCCTGCCTCAAATATTCATTCATTTACATTTAACAATAACTTTATGTGTGACTTTACGTGTCTTTTCTTGCAGATAGTATAATTCTCCGAAAATTACACACAACATTTTTACACCTATCAGTCATCGAGTCAATGAGATTTGAGACAAAGACACTTTCCTAGGCTGAACATACAACTGGAGATGCTGGCTTTCTGTTTTCGAGACCTGACAACCCTACGGGCGACTGAAGGCCGAGTGCTGGTCACGATTGGAGAGACACAGCATATCCGAATCCACAACCCAAGGTCTGTCGTGACTAGATAATGTACCGCGGAAAGGTCAGAGGTTACTTTGAATTTCGAACTCACTCCGACAGTTTGACATATGTCATAGACAACCCACAGATAAAGTTAGACCGCGCGCAAGATCTTAATGCTTTTCATGTTCTCCATGACGAGGTCATTAACGTAATTATGTTACATGTTTTGCGATTGCTATTAATTATTCTCGGACCAGATACGTGAGTAATTTATTTCACTTATCTGATCACAGAAAATAATAAGATTAAAATATACTCAAGTGAGTTTTTCTCATTAAATCTATGTATGTGTATTTTGATAATTATATCGGTATGTCTTATCGAGATTTCAATTATTCGCTGCCAGACATCACTCAAATTATTCTGCTATTTCTATTACTGCGCTTTTTTGCTTAGATTACCACAACGCGAATGAACTCCTCAGTTGCTCGGTCAAGCGTCTAGGTCTAGCTCGAAATCGGACAAAAACATTTGATGGCGATGTGGCGAGTCGAATCGGTTCTCATCGCTCGGGAGTCGCGATGCATTCGTTACGATTTGGCGTCGATTACATCACGACCCGGCGATTTAAGTACACAAACAACGTTTACGCAAGAATCCAGACAAGGCACAGTTCTGCTTTAGTCATATATTATAAACCTGGAATCGTTGCCGGCATCTATTCATCATTATTCGAGTGTTAAGCATCGATCAATCATGTAACGTCTATTTGTGTAGGTACTCTACAATTGGGATTTTTATTTGTGAAACAAGTTTTTATCAACGCGTAAAAAATAATATTCGAGGTCATCGACATTGCTTTGTCGATTTCCCTTTCTGGCGAATAGAGCTCATTAAAAACAATTTAATATTACAAACAAACAATAAAGGTCCCCGGACAAATGAATAACAAGCGCACACTGCGCACATCATTAGGCATTCACAATATGCGCGCGCGCATCGAACTTTTCGCTTTGACGTCCCCTCGCTTCCGGTCTTACTAATGAGTCTCTAACACGGGCTGCAGAGGATAATTTGTTTCTTGTTCCCTTCTGAATTAATGTTCCAATGTTTTCGTCAACGTACGTTTCTTTTTAGTTTAAGTCTTCATGAGAACATGCTTCCATTAATATACACACGTAAAACGTTATCAATTTCAGAGTGAAACCGCGGGTAGTAAGGTGGGTATGCAATATGCATACTGTTTAAATTCCAAAAGCTGCTCTATGTTGAAACTAGCTTTTATAGTATGTCCATTTGAAAGTTTTTCACGTTGTAATACCAACATTATACTTAGTAGGCACTCCCTGGCGTCCCATTATTTATTTCGCTGGCGCTGTAAAGAAAGTCGCCAGTCGCTACGGTTTATTTGCGTTCATTAACTAGGATATCTTATCGCCCCGTCGATTTTAGGGTTCCGCATCAATGCAGTTCATCGGACAGAGCACCAGTGCAGCATCACTACAAGAATGCTCACGCCTTGAACACTATTTACTGAGTTTTGTAGAAAAGCCGAAACAGTGCCCATCAGGTAATAAATATTATACTTGAATTATATTTTATCTAATCTATCACTACAGGGTCATATTTGCCCTAGTCTAAGAAGTTAGGATGGAAGTTATATTGGATAAACCTGATAATAGGAAACTCCAGATATTTTGTATGAGACTCAACAGATGAAAAGTGCCGCTGGCCAATCTGCGCTGACAGAAGAATTTATAGAAATCGAGAACCTATATTGTGCTGAACCCCAAATGAGCATGAGCAACACATATTTGCCGTGTTTTTTCTCGCCGCGTGCGTATTTCGTTCGCGGCAGATAACATAATCTGGCGGTCGGCGGACAGGTGGTTAATTAAATTTATTGGTCGGGCGCGCGATGCTATCCTGCGCCCGCGCACCGCGCCGGACAATGGGCTAATGCGGTAGGTACCGTTCGCGACTAGGACTTAATTACAACTATTTATATAACGATCAAAGATACAGTTTGTAGAACAGATTTAATACTATAATCGAAATTTAACGGCTTATTCAAATGATGCTTCGTGAGAAGTGAACGATTCAATGTTGTTGCTTACTTCCGTCTGGAATGAATATCATACACACCCTATCACGATCTCTAAAGCGATAAACACACTACAATTTTATTGTAACCTGCACCGATCTGACACTGTTTCTCATTTTTCTCTATCAAGCAATTAGAAATTGAACCTCTATGGTGCAAAAAGTGCAATGCGTTGAATCCAACAGCCTTGAGTATTTTCTCAGTAATATAATTAACGGGAAAGCTCTGCACGCAATCCGTCAATATCCGCCATGGGGATGTATAACGATCTAGCATACATATGCAACATATTTGTAGGTTTACAACGCATGGGAATTTAGTTTTTGCATCACTAACAAACTTTTTTCAGGTTTTTTCTTTAAATGTTATAATTAGTCATCATTATTTATTGAATTTTCGCAGTTGCACAGATTACTACAAGACGATGTCATGTCAATTTTACCGAATGCAGAGGTAGGAATAATTATTCCAGAGGTTCTGTCCGCGTCCACAGGTCACAAACCCAACAATGTGGAGCGTGTGAGCCGTCGTTGATGAGCACCGCATTCGACCCACCACTAATTACGAGCCTCCATTCAACCGCCCGGAGAATGGGGACGAACCCTCACTCTCCTCTAACGACTCCGCTTGTTGCCACATTTCAACACCCGCTCCAAATACAGACTGCTGCCGTTGACAGTTCATGAGAACAAACGTTCATTACAAACCCATACGAAATTACCAGACGTGCATATAATTATGACGGCAATAAAGCGGAAAGCGAATGGAATTATCCTAATGACTTCTCTAAGGCAGTTAATTTCCTTATTTCGCTAGTTTTTGCAGTCATCAAGTGGCGTTCGTGCCAAATTGTAACCGCATCGAGTAATCATTCAGCAAAGCATATTGGCCAACGTGGGATTCGGTAAATATTTGTGAAGGAATTACGCGGTTAAGATGGTTTTTGTGAAGCCTCAGCGGGAGTTCATTAGGATGAAGAAAGCGAGGAGGTCTGCCGCATGGACGTGACCACGTTTCGCGACTGAGGAGGAAACGCCCCTGGAGATGTCATTAGCGAGTGTTAAGAAGGGCCGGTAAACGCCCCGGTTCTGGTAGCAAGGTCGGCGGCCGGCATTCCTCACTAATTCGTCATTTCCCACCATTCTTATCTAGAGGTCGTCGTCGTAAATAACGCATTCATTGAAGCCTAACGACGGTAACTCGTGAGCGCTCATAAGAATATTCTAACAATACATCTTATTATAATTAAAAGCGTTTTAAAGCTGACGATGCGAACAAAGGCGATGAGATAAATCGTAATATTTGTTAAAACCGCGAGAGAATGGGCAGTAAAGAGCGTGGACAAACGACGTGACAGCTTTAATGTTGCGGTATATGTCCCGCTGCTAAGCAGTTCTTATTGTGTCCGAGTTACGGTGGATTATTGGGATTCCCTTGAATAGGGCAACGACGTGTGCTCGTCTGGCCTCAGGCTTAATTACTAGTGCATTAAAGGGCACACAGAGCATGAATTGCACTCGCTAGCAATCCGGCTCGCTCGTAACACTGACCTGACGTCTCTGAAGTCGGGCCCCGGCCAGCCAGTGCTTGCAAATTGCTCTTAATTTAATTATAACTGATGAAAGCAATTTGCCTATAATTTCATTCTAGAAAATCAGCTCAGTAAGGTAAAATAGAGAAACTCAACATAGAAACAGTATTAAAATAAATGCAGCTAATGGCATAAACGGCAATGGTCACTTTGTTATAATTTATGACACACATATTTTACATAGGTGACAGACGTATGGCAATGCAATAATTGAGTGTGTTTATGCTTAGGAATGTATATCGCTTGTTTAATTATGCTTCTCCTTTTATGGGACAGGCAAACCGCAAACGTCACGCGACCCTAAGAATTTAAAATATTTTTCCCAGGATTAGTATACTGACTATTTATAAAACAGATTAGCAATCAAAACAAGTAATAAAAATGGTTGAATTTTTTAGCCACTATGAAATCTTAAGTAGATTTAAAGGCTCTCAATTGACACACATTAACACTGAACATTCAGAAGCTGTTGCCATCATTATTGCATAATTGAATTACCCAGTCAATCTCAAGATGGGTATGATAAATGCAATCATAATAAGCTTTCGCGTATTCGCATTGCATATTATTCAAGTTCACCTGCCGGCCTCATATCCATCATCATTACGGAGGAGGAAACGACGGAGGTTCGCGACGGAGAGCCTCTCTGGTTAATTGAAGAACGCACTCGGCTGAATGTCGTCGAGAACGTAAACAGCGCCAATTATACACGCGTTTAAATGCCATTAACGATCACAGACGTCCGCCGGCATGGTTATGCAGTTCCACTAAATGAACAAAGGAACACGAAAATCCAGCTAAGGTCAAACATTTAGAAACGAAGGATCTATTAGTAGACTCTGTTCTAAGACAGTAATTTGAATTCAGTTTTGCCGCAAGTGTTTCGGCAAAAATCATACCGTAAGCCCAAAATTCATTTCACGAACTAAATTTACTAATTACAGGTGCAATGTGTGAGTACTCAGTTAAACCTCTAGCTTTGTCCGATATAATATAGGTTGGGACCCCATTGCTCGATTTCTATAGGTGAGGCCCCATTTGTGCGTTGCGTGGCGGGGACGCAACGAAATGTCAACCTCTTCGTCGTTTTACATATATTTTTATAGACTTGCCGTTACATGAATAAATGTCTCAAAGGATCGAGTGACGCACCGCAACGCAACGCGCTAATGAGGCCTTACCTTTAGACTATATGCTAAGTGCAAATTAAATCTAAATGCCACTGGTTTTTATAATTTTTGTACTCTAGCCGCGATAGGTTACGTAGAATGAGACATTTACAACGTAAACCGAAAGAAAAACAAAATATTTCCACATCAAAGGAATCGTCGCACTTAGGACTAATTAAACAACGGTACGTTAACACTTACCTTAAACTTGTAAGAATTCCTTCGACTCAGACTACCTCTTTACAATGTAAGGTCGTCACTTAGTCTTGCTAGCGTCAAGAAAAAGTTATCTTCATTTAACTGAAACCTTTTAATCCATTTAACACGGCAGTTAATTAAAAAACCGACCTTTAGGAGCGAGTATATTTTAAAGCGTAGGCCACCGAGAAGTTAGTTGAAGAAAAAATAAAATTAGGAGGAATGCAGAAACGTTAGTTCATTCTTCTCAAGAGTTAACTCATTAGCGGGTCTGGTGTAAACAGACGCGTCGCCATTGAGCAGGGGTGGGGTAAACTCAAGTTTAAGATAGCTCATCATGACCTATCATGAGATGGTAAGATGGGAATGTGGGATTTGTTTCTTTTGTGTAAACATTAGGGCCCAGACAAGAACAAAACATGAACATGAAATGTATGGAATGGCAGCGAATGTAACTTTGATTTCTTGAATCTTGGTGGCGTTTTGCTCCTTGCGAGGCTCTTTTTTGTACGTGAGGGTTTTCAAAACGCTCAATCGTTAACAAAAAATTAACATAAACGTATTACGTACAAAGGCGATGTTTCCACATCGTACATCTCCTCAAAATGGATTCCATAATCTATGTGCTGGTTGCGCTCATGTGCTGAATACCGCGGATAGTCTGTACTCGGCCTCACACACTTACCTTCTTCCCCACTTGTGCCAACACCCTTACTATTAAGAGGCTGAGGCATTCTCACAGCGATTAGGAAGTCGTAAAGCAGACCGAGCATGAAGTCTTCTTGTAATAACTGCGGGTGCAAGTGCATTAAATTGCAGTTGCAGACTTAATAAGTCTCACGACTGCAATTTATTAGAGCAAATTTTACTGTCTTGTATTCATTACCGTTACAATTATCAAGAGCAGTTATTAAGACAATATAATTGTTACATTAAAGTAACAAGGACTTAAATTATATCTATTATTCTGGTCTAGGTTACAATGTACGAATTGTAGTTGGTATATTCTTAGGGAAATAGCGCTCCACACATTGCATTACACCTGAGATGACATTTCGCTGTTAGCGCGGATCGTGACTACGAAATGACAAGTCGTGGCATTCTCAACGAACATATTTTTCACCTTTGCGAAAGGAGTCGTGATCGGTACCAATTGTCTGTTTCCAGCGGGCGATCTAATCGAAATAGGTCGCCCATACGTTCATGCCGCGCCGCACGCCGAGCTGCGTTTGCGCAATGGATGCAGAACATGGGGTAACGTAACATTAAATTTATAACGAATTCAGTGTTTCTCCATTAGGCAAAAGGTGTTAAGAAATAGGTCGTGATACCATCTAGGTTTAGTTGTTTATTTTAAGTCCTAAATATTGTATTGTTGAAAGTTGCAAGTTGCAACACTTTGATTTCTAGAGTCAGTTAACAATAACATTCAAAGACCACTATAACCAAAGTACAATGCTCGTACAACAACGTGCATTGTAACTTTGAAGTCGTAATGAAGAGGACGGGGCGTAAGCGGGCTTATCCTAAAAGGGATTCCCGGTTCTCGACACTGCCTCCTTGTCTGCCGGCGACCGACTCCCAAACGGTCAGTGACAATCTATGAGGACGTTAGCCCTGCCGACTCCAACCCGGCTGAGGTGTCCATTAACATCGGATGCCGCGGGACACTTATTTTTAGCTCACTCGTCCGCTATCATAGCAGTTTTTGCTGATCAACCAGACAGGGCGGCATACCTGCGCTGTAATTTTATAGTTCCGGAGAAACGGTTGAGGGAAGCGACAGTCGTTCTTAAACGATGTTAATTATTACTTAAACGCACCCGATGGCGCCATTACAAAATATTTGCGACGTGGTCCGGCATCGTGTAGAAAATACATAAACGCGTAGTTGATTAATGCACGCGCTCGTAGGGGGCGGAGCGCGGCCAGACGTTGGAGTTAAGTAATTCATCCCAGTGAATGAGGCAATTTACCACGTTTCCATGTTGCCGGAGACACAACAAAGGGGCAGCAGACGGCCGTTCTAGTTGCACAATACGCTGTACAATAACAACGCGCGGCGCCGACGCAGCCCTGCGTCCGCGCTCGATTTATCGTCCTGCGCCACCCGCCATTGTTGCGAGCACCACACTACATGACCGCTTCATTTCTTCTCCGACACTATTATACGGATATTATGACATAGCACTGGTATTGTATCAGGGGCGTTCGCCAATAAAATCAGATTGGCTTTAAATCATAAATGTCGCCAGCGCAATCGTGCCGGCATACCGCGATCTGTCGTCGAGCGTTGAGAAACAATAGCTCGCGATTCAGCATGGCTGACAACGAAGTACACAAGCTAGGGCCGTCACGGTAAATAGACGCTGGCAGTATGCCACGGTTCAATCGGTTCAAGTTATTCCCACATAGTCTTATATGGGATAAAAATGTGCGTGATGCATGTCCGTGTACGGCAGTAGGCGGACTGTTACAAGGCGCAAGGGTCCGCGGCGTGAGTCACCCGGTGCCACTCGGTAACTATTCCTTGCGACTGCGATCGTTCACTCGTTCTAACTTAACCCCAACTCGTAATAACGACGATTTAAAACGGAGGTGAAGTTTTTATGTAGCCGGTCGTTAAATACAGGTTAAATAACACTCATAACAAAACGAAGATTTAAAATGGGTACAACTAAATTACATGAAAAAGTCGAATAAATATGCTGTGATTAAAACGTGCGGGCGTAACAAACGGGTAATGAGCACCTAATTACGTTTAAACGAGCCATTCAGGCATTCCCTGGGAAGGCAAAAAGCTCTATTAGTACGAAACGCTGAATGGGATACGAAAAAGGTTGCAGCGAGCGTGGGCAGCGATTGCTCTGCACCGAACGCATTGTACTCGTGCTTGAATTGTGACATGTTTATTTCATCTCCTGCACTAGGTAGCTGGATAATTATTTGCCATCCAAATAATGCGTTAACACTGACATGCAATATTTTACTATCTCTAAACTGGGTTAATTTCACTGCGTGACTTTGATGAACCTCATCTAACTCGCTATTCAGGTGGTGATAATTATTTGAATCACTCGGCGTTTAATGTTGCTAGTTGCCACATCATAAGGCTAGATTGATAAGCCCGATTTGTACACTTGTCAATACAACAATGAGAATATTTCTTCATGGATCATTTCTTAGCAGCTAATCCAGCGGCACGCAGCATTACAATGCTTTTGATCGCATTTCAATTGTAAGAAGATGATCGATGTAACCTTTATGTACTTCTTTAGTCTTGCTTCCAAACTAGATGAATTTATAAAGTCACTTAGATATAATCAAATAAGTAGTTATGAAAATGTTTTCTTTTAATAAATTGTTTGATGGGTGTGTTCGCGAAACAATAGAGCGCTAGATGGTCGCACAAGTGTGATTCAGCGCGACCTTGCGCCCGCGCCGGCATGCGACGCGCTTCCTATGCGCTATGGTCGCGCACGCGTTACTTTTTATCTTTGTTCCTTTCGCAAACTATAACAGCTATTATTTTGCATTACTCCAAGCAATGGAATGTAATTTATGGGTTTCTTATTGTAAACATTTTTAAGGGTAAAATAGGAGTTTATTGCAAATTACCTGATGACGTGAAATGAGGTTATATTCATGTCTGGGAGGAAGAGATTCTGATTAATAACAATACTGTTATGAATAACAAAAGGACATCAACTAATAAATAAAGGAAATGTAGAGCAACTTCGACGATGTCATGTCATTTTACAGTAAACAAATTGGATAACTTTAGAGGTATTTATAAGCGTATAAAAGTTTTATAGGTTGCTTGATATCAGCAGTACGCGTGATAATAATTGTTAGTGCATTGACCTCAAGGTAAGCATAGCTTGCGCTACAAAGGCCGTCGGCGCGCGCGCAGCGAACGCGCCGCGGTGTCGCGCGACACGTCACCGCCGCCAGTAGGTGAAGATAACGCTGTCAATATTGATTCATATTAACAAGCTGTTATGTTGATAGCGCTGGTACAAGTAGTTTGTGAGGAATTAATTAAATATAATCGATTCATACAACAATTTCACATATCTTAACCACTTCATTGCGGAGAAAACAATGTAAATGGAATTTCATGTCAACTGCCTACATTATCTGGCCGGATGACATCAGGCTCCGAAAAAAGACAATGCACACTTGAAATAAAATAATCAAACGAAGCGTAAACGAATTCAGTTAGAAGTTTTATATGACTGAGCACGAACTGAGAGGCCGACATTTTTGCTCACTTAGTTTAAAAGCTTGCCGGATATTTCCCGTTGGGACACTATTCTTTTCACGGCTCGACAGCTTTTATCCCTGCGATAGCTAGACAGAGTGTGCATTAGACGTCCTAAAAGAGAGTCCTGATGAACAGCGCTTGTTGAGTGCGTATCGGCGAGGGCATAAGGACTGTGCACAGCATAAGAAGTTTTGGAAGCGATTAAATGACATCATAACTAGCAAATTTACATGGGTACATTTTCAGGGATTGTTGAACGGTTGCTGAGATTGAATTATTCCGATAGCTTTGCCTTACTACTAAAGGTTAGAGAGAACCAGGGGTATCTGCAAGTTTCTAAGGAATATAAAAATATCTCTATCACCTTTTTGAAATAAAATTAACTTGAAGATTTAGGAAATGGTAATTTTTATGGGTAATAGGCGAGCATATATGATCTAAGACCCATGTGTACTTATTTGTGTATGTTTTTGTATGCATTGCTGTTGCATAGAAGATTCTGTAATATATGACTAGTGTGGGTCGTAGTACTTTACATTACTTACGTACCTGTGAGTAAGTTAATATTCTTCATTGCACACTAAAAAACAACAATAGTTTACAAGCAAGAGTTGGGAGATTAAGCCTCCCAAGTGGGAGGCTTCATCACTAAAACGCGGATCTTTTCCAAAAAACTCATTGCACCAAGTGCACAAAATATTAACCAAATAGTGATCATCAATACTTTGATGATAACTATTTAAAATAAGTTAATAATTATTCATCCTATTGATTCCAAGTTAAATAGTGTGTCAGTTCGGTCATAAACTAACCTCATCTATCGTGACGCTTCACTGTTATTGTTATCTATTCGTCTGTGTGCGCAATCTTTAAAGCCACCCAAACCCCAGACCGCATGCGTTCCCCCACGATTTAAAGGTTAAAGATATATTTATTCTCATTAAAGACAAAAAAAACAGTCACTTACATGAGAAACACAAACAAACATAGGTACTTAATTATCTTCACAGTCGTTCGAACTTAATATTGTACCTACCACAGAAAAAACACAACACTAGCACATACCTAATAATAACATTTTGTTTACATGTTCTTCATCACATATTTACCAAGTTTTGTTTTAAATGCATTTAAGGAGCTTACGTTTCTTATAGACGAAGGTATTTTGTTAAAAAGTTGTGCACCTTCAAAACCAATCATTTTTTTGCCATAATTTGTTCTTGCCTTAGGTAGAACGAGAAAACTCGCGCGGCGTGTGCTGCGCTTAGTGACTTGTTTCACAGTATAAAGTGTTAGGCTAGTATGGAAAGAGCGTTCTTTGATTTTTTTAATAAGTATGCATGTGTGATAAATATAAAGTTGTCTTACAGTCATTAATTTACTATCTTCATATATTTTTAAAGTAGGTGTTAGGTAATGATATTGGAACAGTGTTTTTATAATTTTATTTTGTGCAATTTGAATAGCTTCTAGTTTTGTTTTGCTGGCACTGCCCCATATTTCTATTAAATAGAGAAGATGTGGTTTTACTAATGAATTATACAACGTATAACGCAAACGGCGCGGAATACATCCAGCAATCTGTCGCAGTGATGCTACAAGTGCTACTAATTTTGTTTTAATGTACTCGACTTGAGCATTCCATTTAAGACAGCTATCAATTCGTAAGCCAAGGTATTTTTCGCAAAGTTTTTCTTGTATTACAGAATCATTTATTTTTAAGGGTTCGAAAAGTGGATATTTTTTATTTGTGGCCTTGAATATCACATAACAAGTTTTTTCTGTGTTAATAGTTAAAAGATTATACTGAAACCAATCGTACAAAGTGTTTAAATCCTCTTGGGCCTTTTTTATAATGTCGTGTATATTCGGTCCAAAGTAAAATAGACATGTGTCGTCGGCATATAAGGTTATTTGCCCGTGTAAACCAAGTTCCTTTATGTTATTAATATAAATTGTAAAAAGCAGTGGTCCCAATATTGATCCTTGTGGTATCCCACACTTTATTGGTGCCGGTTCACTTTGATATTCATCTATTTTTACAACTTGGTATCTATTCGTTAAGTAAGATTGTAACATATCGAGTACACGACCTTTAATACCTATCTTTTCTAATTTCAACAAAAGAAGCCGATGGCTGACCGTGTCGAACGCCTTTTTTAAATCTATAAATACCCCTAAAACTAAATGTTTTTTATCTATTTCTGATCGTATTTTATTGACTAGATCAAGAGTAGCTGATAAAGTGCTGCTTTTGGGTCGAAAACCAAATTGACGCTCAAAAACGAAGTTGATTGATTTTAAGTAGGCTTCTAAGCGATCATTGATCAGCCGTTCAAGGACTTTAGACAAAGCGGGTAAAACAGAAATGGGTCTATAATTCCCGGGGTCGCTTTTAGATCCAGACTTGTGTAGCGGAGACACTTTTGCTATTTTTAATTTATCAGGAAAATGTCCGGAAAGAAGGAGTGCGTTGAAACAAACAGATATATTTTCCAGCATGAGGGATTTTAAACATTTAATAGATTTAATATTAATACCATCTAGACCTGTACTGCAGTTCGCGTCAAGCTTATCTATAATTCTGTTGATTTCATCGGTGCTACATGGAGGGAAGTTTACAAGTCCGGTACTATCTACCTCACAAGGCAGAGCCTTCGCCAAGTCCGTATGAAATTTATTAGGAATTTCATTAGCTAATTTTATTCCGATTGTAGAAAAGTATTTATTAAATTCCTCACAAATATCTTTAGTGTTAACTATATGTTTCGAGCCAATGATTAATTTTGTAGGGGCACAACTAAGTTTTATTTTATTATTAGCCAAGTTATTCACTAAATTCCACATTTGTTTTGGGTTAGAACATTTTGTAAACTCATTGTTATAATAACTATTTTTAGTATTCTGTATCAGTGCCTTAACTTTTTGTCTACTCGCGTGATACTCGTCTCGCAAACGATCATTTTCTCGGTCCTTTTTGTAATCTTTGTGTAGGTGGTTTCTTCGATTAATTTCACATAGTATCTCTTGATTAATCCAATCCTTTTGAGGCAAGTTTAAAATCTTCGTTTTTGGTTCCTTGTTGTGAATAATGTAGTTATTCAGAGTGTTTTCAAATATCGCATAATCTTCATTAGATTCATCGAAACCAGTTTTTTCTACTGACTCAAATAGTTTAGTGTAATTCAGCGATTCATATTTATGGTAAATTCTTTTTGGTGGTTTGACTTTTTTCATTTCTAAATAAATCTGATTATGATCTGACATTGCCGATTCTATTATCGCCATATGGAAGAAATCTTGTTTTAAATTAGTAGAGACATGGTCCAAAATAGACTTACGTGTTTTCGAATCTCGCGTGCAGAACTTTTTCGAAACTTTATTTAGTATTCTGTGGCCAGCTTCACGGATCAAATCTTTATACTGTTTACTTTTAGCGTCATTTACTAACAAGTCAATGTTGAAATCTCCGAAAACTATAGCTCTGTTTCTTCTCTGGAGTTGTAGGTAGTAAGTTTCGAGAAAATTCTTGAAGTTGGTGTCACCTGGGTTATATACCGCTCCAATGTTTAGTCCATAATTTTCAAGGTGTATCCATAAATAATTGTTCCCGTCAGAGTATATGGACTCAGATAAGGCATGCTTCAGATTATTATGCACGAATACAGAAACTCCGCCACCCTTTGAATCTGTGCGATAATTGTAGTAGTGTGTGTAGTTAGGCAACTGAATTGCTATTGCTTGAGCTTCATTTCCAATCCAGGTTTCAGTAACTATGATCAAATGCACGGTAGTGGGTATTGATCTGAGAATGCATTTTAGTTCGTCGAGTTTCCCTTTTTTACGAATACTGCGTGCATTCAGATAAATCGAGGTAAGTCTGGTTTTATTTGTCTTGATATATTGGTAATTATGAAGTAGCTGATAGGTGTTTTTGCTTGGTTCTGTATCCCCAGCAGGTATTCTTCTTAGTTTTTTGGAACGTTTTTTGTAATGCAAGGAGTACCATTTGTATATTTTATTGTGAGGTCAGGTTCACCGTTTGCTATGCGTTGATTGAGTTCATCTTTTAGGTTACGAAAATATTTCTGTTGTGTTGGAGTCTGGTCCGAGAAGATTTTCACATTGTCGGGCAATTTATTTCTATTACGTAGTAACTCCTTTGCTGACTCTTTTGTGGCATAGCATACCTTAATGTTGCGGTTCTTTGTTGAGTTGTATTTGCCCAGCCGTATAACTTTTACAGGATTGGGAATATCTTTTTTAATTAATGAAGTTATTTTTATAATTTCCTCTTTGTCGTTGGCTATTCTTTCGGCGGTATTATCACAGGTTGATTCCCGTATGCCTGCGATTATTATGTTCTTTTCTCTTTCATTACGGTCATGAACTTCGCGAATCAGGGTTTCATTCAAGTGTAATTGTGATTCTGGTTGGGCAGATGAGGTAGTTAGGTGGGGCTGAGCGGTAGAAGTCAGGCAATTCTCTAATTTGGTTTCAAGATTTTTTATTTTGTTTTCACCGACGTTTACTTTATCATGAAGTAAGCCGACTTGAGCCTTGATGTTTTCCTGTTCAACATGGATGTTCGTCGATGTTGATTTAATTTCCGCTATCTGAGTACTCATTCCCGTGATGCTTTCCTTAATGAGACTTGTGTTTGCTACGGTGGCCAACTTAAGTTCAGCAATTTGAGTTGTTACTTCCGTGATATTATCCTGCATCTTAGTTATTAGTTGTTCATTAGAATTTATATATTTTTCCAATAGAGTAGTTATACGTGTTATTTCAGTACGCATTTCATTATTCTGTGTTGGACATTCGCATTCATGGTCAAAGCGTTGTTTCCGTTTTCTAAAAGTTATTAGTGAGTCCGTCTCCACATTAGTCAGCTTCGAGAGGTCTGGCTGCGATCCGCCGCCAGTAGTCGTAGTGGGAGAACGCATTAGGCTCATTGCGAATTACCGAGTGTAAGCGAGCAAAAAATAGCAATTGTACTACTTCCGCGGGGGTGCTCGCGGGGGGGTCACACGCACTGCCGACCGGCCGGACTTTGGGTCTAGGGTTATAACAACTTTAAAGTCACAAGTTTAACACACTGTAAATGGTTTTTATACTGACTACAACTAAGTCCACTTTCAACTAGCACTGATTATTTTGTCGGAAATAAAAAAATTGTAACGCGACTGCTCTCTTAGACGTTCGAACGACGGCTTTACAGTCACTACTCCCCATAAAGACTGTCTGATGAGTTTTTTCCATGTCTACACACGGCTGTTTACACTATGCACATATTTATGAAAGCAGTCGTTATTGTAAATATGTCTTCGAAGCTTGTGATTTGGACGTTTGCCAGACGTAAAACTGCAATTGTTCTAAGCAGTAGTTTGGGGAGACGCATGTGGCTTTTATTAAATGCGGAGTGACATGTTGTGAGTCATGTGCTCATGAGTAACCGATTACCGTTGTTCGTGTGAATACCTAATGAAAACGGCGAGTTGGGTTATCGTTCCCAATTCCACTAAAAGTATTGAAAACTGTGTGTAACCTCATTTCTTTACAGTTTGAATAAATACTTGCACAGTATCTGTATCCTTCATGCAAAAATACACTTACGATTTCCAAACATGTTTCTTAACAAGTGACAACACTGTTGACAGTACATTTAAAGAATAATACTTAAATCTCTTTACGATGACGAAGTTAAGTCCTTTCAGCAATAAATCAGCTGTAAAGACCACACAATGATCAGGTGTGTTTCAAAACAGAAAAAATATCATTAACGACTTTAATCAGGACATTATCACATGCAGAAACCGAAGTTAGTCCATTAATGATCACGCGAAACGAAGGCCGGTTGTTGCGCAGGCGCCGCAGAGACAATAAAACGCGCCGCGAGACCACTCATTCGCACTTTAAAGCTGTTAATCAACACAAAAAACACACACTGATCATTTTAATTAATGCCTTCCTCGATCCCCAGTCTCGACTACTCGTTTGGGATAATTATTCAAGTCTGCGAATCCGTGATGTACCCATTGTTTTCGTGTCTGTAACTCTCTTAATCCTTTAAGTGCCGGCGGCAGTGATCCTTCATCTTGCCACAGGACAGCGCTGTCAAGATTTATTTGAACCAGCCACGTTATGTTGCCATTTTTCTTTCTAATTGCTTCCGCGTCAAAAGTTTAAATCGCAGGATATAAATATTATTACGTTCTCGGAATAGCTTTATTTCACCACTAACATTAAAACCTTACGTAACAGATGTCTCAAATAAAACCTTAGTAGGACAGAAATTGGAAGACTAGGTTTTGTTGAGGAGTCCAGCAGAACTTGACTATAGTACACTAGGATGATAATACACAAAGTTAGTAGAGTTGAGACCATAACACAAAAGCATGATGAAACAAAATGAGACTAATAGGAAGAAAAAATCAATACGCCTTTAAAGTAAGATAGATAACAGATGATTATGCTGGTGACAAATTAGAATCGTGAGCAGAAGATTATCTCACTAAACACGCGGTATAATACTTAGCGAGTGACTAAAAAGCTCATCGCATTGTGACACTGCTGGAGATCTAAATCTTGCCAACTCGTGGGTGGAGCTCATTTCGTAGTTATTGGCTCAACAATTGAATGTTCGTTGAACTAGATCTTGCATAAAAACTGACAAGAGTTAATGCTGATATTAGGGTTTATTTTTCTTGCAGTGTTTTCGCGACTAAGCCTTACGTAGAAGCCACATAATGTCCTCATACTGCAATAAGTCTGATTACAAAATATCACACATTTACATATACATTTGCGGTGAGATGCACCACATAATTTCAAAACACACGGCGCCGCGTTAACGAGACGTTTGTTTGCGCAAGTCGATAGCGTTTTTACATAAAAACGGATGGAACGGTTGAATTGAATTTTTATTGTCAGCCTCGCTCGGGTATTGGTGTCGCGCGGTGAACTGTGCGGTACAGTTAGGAATCTGATCTGAAGCCGCGGTGTCTCCACATACGAGCCCGCTCGCCTACGCTTCGCTATAATCTGATGTTTTTTGCTCAATGAAAAACTTAATGGCCTCGAATTGAGCCGTAATGAACTACAATCTGCAATTTAATGCGATAAACCTTATAATAGGCGGCGGCCGATTAAACACAGTCTCGTCTACATTGTTTATTTCGCTTCCGACAGTAACTATATTCAAGCTCGCCCACATAAAATTAAACGGCGATCATTTTGCATTAGAATTAACAACTTTGACAATGACAAAGGATCTCTGTTACAAAAGGACTTCAATCACGACTGCCTTCCTTGTGATGTGAATTCCTCTTGAAAATGTTAATGAAAAAGAGTGGAACAACAAGAATCCTTGACCCGAGAGATAAAAGCTATATCACTAAATATTTATAAATCTTGTTGCAATTTTTCGCTCATCACGAATTCAATTAATTTGGGTCCTTGATCCAAGGTTGAAATGAACATGACAGTCATTTTTGAATGGTAAATTATATCAGTAATTAGTCCTTTGGCTAGGTACAGCTAAACCGACAGCCAAAATCTGGCTACGTAGTTAATTAAGCGGTTTCTAATTAGTAAACGTATGCATTCTTTCGCTATCTTCAATCATTGCCTGTCACGAATTCAATTATAGAGCAATAAAGCATGTATGTCAACGTTTTTTAAATTAGTTTAATACAATCATCATTGTAAAATAATTTATGGGGCTTGTCGTTATGCATAGCAGATATTAATTTAGCTCTCAATGATACTATTAACAAGTCGAATATGTTTTATGACATTTATGAGCGGTGTGGGCGAAACTTCGTATGTGGACATACAATATTTTACGTCACTCATTATGGTAAAACGACAAAGACCGTTACGCATAATATTAGAATTTATATAATGTTTGGAGTGTTTAGATAACCGTTAGTGCAGCGTTCGGCAGACAATGGCTTGACACGTGTTGACCTCGGAAGATGTGTGGCCGCCTCGGAGCTCGTGTCCTAAATAAACGGAGGGATTGTGAAAACGTTTGTTCGACTAAATACGAGTAGAAAGGGTAAAGCGACCCTCAAGCGCATACAGTTATTCGCAGTGCGCATTAAGGCGACGATAATGGCTGGGTAAACAGTACCACGTTGGGCGCCAGTGGGGCGCACACGATACGATTATTACGTCTGTCGATCCCCTTGATAACGTTTGATTGGAAACAGCTTTCAAAGCACTCCAAAAGAGATTTATTATTCCGACGATATTAAGTTTATAAAGTTATTCCACTCATGATTTGTTGGTTATATTTGTAACGCATTGTGTAAGTTATTCAGATTTAAAACATTTCGTTTAATTAAATATTGCTTATGAATATTTAAGTGGTATTCGTGTTTTGACGCCACAATTTATTCAGAATTGACGTTATTCTTTGTAGCTGTCCGTACTTTTTCTTATTTTGATATGAGGATAACACACCCACTAATTATGGTAGTAACCATTGGACAGCATTTCCTCATATTTTAGTAGATGTTGGTATGACTTTAACAAAATAATGTATTCTTAAATTAATTCTTTTCATTATATCTGCATTGTTTTCGTTTCCCCAGGGGTCCAGGCTTATTGAGTTTTCGTCAGCAAAGACCCTCTAAACTCATTTTAAGAGTGCCACGTGCGGTACCCGTCGATAGTAATTTAAACTCACTGCATTGTAACTAATTGCATATAAATCATAGTTATTGTAAGTAGTTGGACGCAGGCGCGGCGCAACCCTACTGGTCCGCCAAACACACTTACGTTCTAGTATAATGGGATTCGTGAATTGTTCATTGGGTTTAAAATTTTAATATTATTTGTTTAGTATGATTTATTGCAGCTGTGCTTTGTATAATTTTATAATATAAAACGTCTATGCATTTGATTAATTTTTCGTACTAGGAATAAGGCTCACTCGTAGCAGAAATATACACGTTAAAAGGAAATTTTGTTATTTGTATTAGTATATGGGATTTTTGTTTTACCTTTACTAGAAAAGCTTATAGCAATATCGGAAAATAACTGGATTTGTGGCTCGGTTCGTACTAATCAGGCCTGCTTTGTCGCAGGGTAGTGATTAACATTCGTTTAGGGAATTTTATATACTTATTTACTACTACTGGAACTTGTCTATTAATGTACGAGTATGTCAGTCCATCATAGAAAACAATGATACAAGCTCTGTTAAATTTGGGTTTAAATAATTCTGACATATTTTTTTTTCCTTTTTATGATATAAATGTGCTAGTCGGGTTAAATGTAGCGAAGTTTTTATAGATGACAGAGGTCTTTGCCCCGCAGTAACTTTTATCCATATCGTGCAGGATCAATTTACTACAATCAGCAACAGAATATTTCCCATGTTTCATTAAAAACCGCACCGACATCGCACCCGTGGATAAATTAGTTTAACGCGAAACTAATCGAATGTTCCACTCAATGGCGAACCTTCATTTGGCAGGTAAAAATTCCAGATTCGTAGAATTCTCTCACAGAAAAATGTTTTCACTAAAGTTTAAACTGTATTTCTGAGATGGTAAGGTTCAATTAGGATTCCAAACTAATAGACAGTCATGTGTGCGTATGACGTGCAGTGACTGCATCTACTAAAGTACTAATGGGCCACGTGTGTTTATATTGAGAATACTCCACCTACAGTTTGCGAGAAAGAAAAATGAACTTTAAATCAAGACAGAGTGGATCTAAGGTTCTGTAGCGTGAGTAGGCTAGCCAGTTCCATTATTATGATAAAAATGTAACCTTCGTCGGAAAGATTGGTAAGTAGTAAGTAACACTAATGCGTTTTTGTATGCATCGGCTATTAATATGACGTATCGCGTCGCGCGGCGCATGAGTTACATGCGCATCCACTAATGCACCGAGCTTTTAGTTCTTAAAAGAACAAACCGACTGCGCCAGTTGACGTATGTATCAACCGGGAACTTTAAATAGCCACATACCACCTTTGTACTCATGTTCTTATTGGAAACAAAATATTTAAGACGGTTGTACAAGTAGAGTTGTTTTGATAACTATGTTTGTCTATACATATTGAATAACAATTGCAAATCCAGTTTAACACTACACGATATCATGAATTTAAGCAAAAAAAAACAGTTTTATTGATATTTTATCATTGCTTAAGCTAATGTAGCGTAGGTAGTGTCACACACTCGCCAATGCAAGATAGTATTTTGAATGCGAGACAAAACACTACATTCGTTAAAACAGTATTGTAAGATTTGTAAGACTGATCGATTCTAAATAATGGCGTTTTTAACGTCTTTAAGAATCAAAATGGTACAGAAGACGCTGGTGCAACACGGAACACTTGTGTAGATGTAAGCTTGTATGGATGTTGCGCGCCCGGTCGATAAATCCTGTTCGATGTTCCCTCAAGGGCGCGCTATTTATAGTGCGGCCGACCGAAGGCCGCAGCGTCCCCGCCGCGCGAAGGACGCGCCGAACGAGAGATGCGCCCGCGCATGGTGCACGGAAAGATTCCAGGAATTTGTTATAGCATGGAAACAGCGTGTTTATAACGATATCCTAATCCTAACGTGTGTAACTGGATTCGAAATAAAATGGAATTTCACAGAAATATTTTACATTACTTAGGTTCACAAAACCGAACTTGTAAGTACTTAGCTTTTTTATCATTGTTCAAATTTTGTGATAAGTATCATTATTATAATGTCAATTCAACATTTGTACATTTTGTAGAAATGTGCATAAAAATGAATTTTGCGTAGGTATTCCCTGTATTTCTCAGGCGGTAAACATCAATGTAGAGGTCTACTTGCCTGGACAAAGTGTTAAGTCGTGAAAATGAAAATTTATATAATTCTGTATAGAGAGCATATCTTGAGTTTATGGATCCAGGATCCGCCCTTGCCCGAGTTGCAGTGAAAGGCGCCGTTGCATTCCGACGCGATGCGGATCAATGGAAACGCACTTCCTGACTTTCGAGAGCAATGTTGTTATTAAATTTATTAAATCAGATTAGCGCCTATTTACGATATCGTAAAATGGTCTTTAGGCGCAGAAGTTCGACACCAATGCGAATTTTAATGTCAGCTTCGTGTACTTCGTGTCATACTGATCAGGCTCTGTTTGCAATATATCCTACTTAGGTCCTTGAGATTCATCAAATTGGACTAAGCTTACGGCAACAAATGGGATATCCATTAAAAAGATCATCAAAAATTTTAGTTATTTTCTTGGTTCAAAATGTTTGTTTAGTGATTCAGTGCACATTCAGTAAAAGCGCAAACGCAAGTTCAAAAAATGGTACCCTTGACGTTTTAAGATTTATTCCTCGTTCTTCCCATTGAGTATACTCCTAAGGTTAGAGGGACGTGAAGGCGGCACTCTTTGCTGTCATTCGACGTCCGTTTCGAAGAAACACATTAAAATTCGGCCGAGGACGCCGGTGTGCCAGCCACAACGCCGCTTTTACATTAGTGTACTTAATATGAAGTTCTGTGTTACTTGGTTTAACCCTTAAAAGTTCGGATTTTACTAGGTTTTCGTCTGTTTGTCTAAATCATTAATCTAAATTCGTAATTCAATACAAAAAACCATACTCATCAACACGAATAGTGGCATCACCAGTCGCACACGTAGGAATTTAACCAGAACCATGCATCATACAGCAGTATGTACACAAATGAACATTTACATATAATAATATGTAGTTTGAAGTGGCCAGATAATTCAATATCGGCAGGACGACCTTATAACACAATATATTGTTATTGCAGCGTAATTCTAGGATGACAATGGTGACGCAATAAGGAAAAATACACATCATTATTTACAACAAAACACAGGGACATGCAAGCGGGTCAATGGCGATAAAGCCATACACGCATGTATCTGTATATTAATAATAATAACAATATTTGTATCGTTGAAGACCTCCCAGGTAAACAAGAGTTATATTAGAGTATACACCTTGCAATGTCATTTATTCTACATATGCCTACTATTTGGTAAAGTCACTTTTGAATAAATACTCCCTCTTTAGATATAGGTACTCTCTTTTGTTAGATACAAAACAAATACAAAAATTGAGACGATTCTTTGACTGGTTTTGACATCGTTAGATTATCAAATCAGTCTATCCTTATTCATAACATTACTACTACTGGCATAGTGATCTATCATTTTCATTGAAAATTAGTAATTGCTTTGATTGAAACATAATTACAAATAACTGATAAGATAGTAGCGGGACAAAAAGTAAGGCGTAGAGTATCCTTAGGTCCTTCTAAAAGGGCAATTTACGAGCTTAGATTTTCAATTACGTTTGAATAAATTGGAAACCCTCGTTTGATAACGAGTAGACAATTAGCAATGACGATGATGCAGTCGGAGATAGAACCTTTGATTGTGTTCGAATTCACTGAATTAGAACGTAGGAATTTATAAAGATCTATCTTACAGGCCACCCCCGCCGATTAATTATTACAGAAAGATTAAAATCTTTTGTTCTATCCATTCTCTGAAATGATGCGACACTAAGTATCGTGTGTTTGTATACTATTTTACTACATAGTATTTAATAAACTAATAGTTTTTTTTTGTAAACAGAAAAATGGAATAAACAAACTCAATTTCATACGTTAAAAAACAAGAATGGTTCCTGGAAACAGTAGATTAGTATCCCATTTCATTTTTAATCCTCTTTCATCTTTTTAGTAAGTCTTGTAACCTAACAATCATGCTGAGCTACAAATTAGTTGCTAGTGATTGATGATCCACTTAGCTTCTCCAAACGCAAGAGTTGAATTTTCTTAAGGATTCGCTTTAAGTCTTCTTATTCCTATTACGCCGACACAAACACGTGTGACTTATCGCCTTCACTTTTTCAGAACATACGAAGCCAGATAAATAAGTGCAGCAAGTGTGACAGACTGGACAATTTATGTTTTCGCGCTTCGTGAAAGAATGTGATCTTCTGCGGAGCTAGCACATAATGGAGATGCCAATTAACTTTTTGAACAAGATGAACACAGTCACGCGTGATTGTATCCGGCATTTACACTCCAATTTATCCAAAACTCAACATCGGATATTCTTTGTTCTTAACTTTCTTCGATTTTTTATCGGAAAACAATTTGTAATAATTAAAAACGAATAACTGCGCGCATCAAAAAGTCATCAACGTAGAGATGCCATAAAGCCGGTGTCTTCTTATCGCTTTGGTGACTTTAAAAATATTTTAAACATAACTGAGAGTAGTAAAATGACAGAATCACTTATATTACAAAATAATAGAATGAAAATATGATCACGGACTTCATCAATTAGAACGATATCATTGTTTATTCAATACAAAAAAGTAACATTATTAATTTAATCAATAATGAAGCTCACAGCATGAATTTGTCCATTTCAAATTTTTCACACTACGCAGTTGCTGATAAAACTTCATAAAACGAAACTATGTTGTTGCTACAAGCATATAATCATTGTACAAATAAGATTATACATCTTAATATTATATTATGTCACGAATGCAGACTGCAGCGTGACGTAAGACGCGCAGAAGGATATTGCGCTGCGCACCAGTTTGGCACCGGGTTGCGAATTGCGATAGAGAAGACCACATTACGCGTTATTTATGATCACTTGGCATGCCCAACTTGAAGCACAAGACATGCTTTACATCATTATCAAAGATGTTCCGAGGCGTAACCGTCCAGCTGGTGAGTTACATTGATGCTTATGTATTGCCCTCATTATTTTCAGCATCACGTACCGAGGAGATTCGTGCGAGAGTAACAAGGTAAGAAATTAGATTCCCACAGTGGATTGCAAAAAAGGCGGCTTTTTGCGTGTCGAGGCGGGTATTATGAGGAGCGGGAACAAAGCACGTAGTAGCGATAGAGGCATGCGCGCGCGCTCATATCGGGACGTTATTTATTGCGGCGCCGGGATGCGCCGGATTGAATGCGCGGCCGAACAACAACCAACCGGCGAGGAATTAGAATTGTGATTGAGTGTTCACCACACTTTCAATATTTTCCCCTGACTCTAAACGCATTTTTCTATGAGTGTTAGTAATGGTGGCAAATCCGTTGCTATTGTTGTTTTCAAAATATTTTTTCTCCATGGTGGACAAATCGAGACTGGGACAAACTAACGAATTTAGAAATGCTCTGATAGAATCCATAATTTGCGTCAAGTTTCAGCGTATTTATCATAAAACGATCAGATTTTACATGCTTTCTAAAATTGTTCGCAGTCAGTAGTAGTGGAACACAAACATTTGTTTGACAGGTCTTTTGATAGCCTGTCTTAGTTATCGTGGAGGAGATAGAGGTTAGTAGGTAAGTTTAGCTGTGCTTGAGGAGCGACCATCAACAACATTCATTCAGACTTGACATGATTCAGTTCCAATAGACACATGCTGTCATACACGTGACATTTTATTTGCTTGTCCTCGAGTTCCAAGACACAGCGATGTCGTTCAATTACGCAAATGCACCAGCATGCATTCCGATCATAGCTTCATCGAAAGCATAAAACTTAATCAGCATACCGTAAAACCTTCTCCGGGCGGGGTACTAAAAATGCAATAGAATTAGCAATTCAGCGGAGTGCTTACGCCTACTTTATCGGTGCAAGCAACCCGCGGGACAGGTTCTGCTGGGTTAGGCCGGGTTGGTTGCAATAAAAAGCGGGGTGGTTACCGAACGGCCTGGGTCGGTGGCCCCTTGCGGCCTTCGCCCCGCCGCCCCGCCCGCCGCGCAAGGACGTCGCCCGCGCGTTGCATAACGACGCGCACGCAAGCGCTGATACCGTTCCAAGATGCGCCCGCGCCAGCCTCCTATACTCGTAAACCACCGGAATGAAAATAAAACCTACACATGAAATCATTGCACTGTTATTCATATCAGCGCGATCGAATCATTTCCAGAACCGCTGTTGCTTGAATCTTTTGAATCACTTTACTTTAATTTATTTAGTCCCAATATGTAGATATAATATAGGTTTTTGAAGGGATATCAGTTTGGCTGAACTCGGGTCAACTAGCCTATTACGGTTGGCGAACAAGATACTTTGACGCGTAGGTGCGGCCATTAAGTTTTCCTCGGACACCTTATTAGCGAGGAAAATTTTCTTAGCCCGGTTCTAGTACACGATTTCGCATTCCCAAGGACCTCATTAATATTCAGAATGTATTTACATGGCTCCGTAGATAGAGACTAATGGTAGCGGCCAATTGCGTCTCGGACGTGCGTCTATAATTGTAGGAACTGGATATCGGAGCGAGCGGAGCCGGGGGCGAAAATTATAATAGGTGCGTTGAGCTGCTGCCGCGAACTAATAGTGATTGCGTGGTGTTGAGGAACGTCAAAAACGATTAATGGTTTCGCGAGCCGAAACGTGCGCTCGCGCTGGTACAGGGAGCTGAAGATGCGTCTCTGGCAGGTAGGTACATCTGCAAGTCAACCCATGTAATATTCCGTTATTAGAATAGTATGCTCTTGAAACTTCCAAAAGCGATTTTCTGAAGCGAACATGTCATTTTAACCCTGTCGAACTTCATTCGCTGGTGAGGAGACCGATTTGCCATCCCAAATGCTACAGAGGCAACACCTTTATTCATTTGAATATGTCTGTAATAAATGAATATCTGAGGCAGCTTACACCAAGATGATCTGCCGCCAAGATAAGCAGGCCAGTGGGCTGTGCATATCAGAATATAGTTGCCACTACAATACATTGAATTTATGGCATACAGAGACACACAAAAGTTACCAACAATAATATTGTCACAGGTGGGAATCGAACGCACGACCTTAACGCAAAAGGCAGCGCGTCTTCCCGATACGACCATTAACACTATTGGCATCTGACATTCATAATACAAGTTTAGCTTAGTTTGGGTTTAGAGACATTTATTTATTTGATATAGCTAATAAAATGTCTGTGTTACTTCTGCCACCTATATGGAAACTGCGTTTTAAAATCTACCAATTACACGTAACATCGGATTACGAAATCAGATCTTTAATCAGAAGAAACGGGGTGTAAGTGAAGATACCCTTATAATGAGACAAGAATTTTCTATCCCATTTCAGTTCACACATTAGTTATAATTTGCCAACTTTACAACTTGCCATCGTTTTGAAACTACTTATTTATTTATTTATTTATTGGTTTGTACACAAATTGATACGTTTTACAGTAAGCAAAAGGAATAAACATAGTACAGGTGAGCTTATCTCTAATGAGAGATTTCTTCCAGCAGACCATGGTGACAGGAGAAATTTCATGAAACGAAAGAGACAGACATACAGCGGTGTACAGTAAAATCAATTAAAAAAAAAAAGATATATATTAAGAGGATTACATAAAAAGAAAACAATGATACTTAAGTAATAAATACATACAATATACTATGCTACCCTAATAATAATATAGATACTTATCTAATAACATAAATGTAATTACATATATTTTTTATATAAATTAATAAATATTCAAAAATAATACATATATCTACTAAATATAATACTTCTGAAACAGAAACAGAAGAGGGAGAGAACCGGACTACTTAAGAGATAAGGCAACAAATTACTGCAAATGATGTTAATCTATGTTTAAATCTATTCTCAGGCGAGTTGAAAGGCTTTTCTGTAAGGGGAACTCACGTCATCAATCACGATAATGCCACGTGGCACAATGCGCGGATCAGCTGCGCGTACGCGGAATCGCGCGGGGAGCTGCGCCTGCGACTCTTACCTGGAACAAAGAGGGCGGTATTGTTAGTGCACGCTCAGGCTTACGGTAGGCTCTATGTGTAGAGCCATTAGCAACATAATACAATTGTTTAGAGAAAGGTTTTCCTGTGCGACTTTACACATCACTGGCAATTTATAATTACGATAAAATCAGACCAACATGATGCAGAGTAAAAATATTTTTTATAGGTCTCAAATGACAACGGTTTTTGTAACATGCAACAATACTTAGGTAACTATAAAATAATTCGAAAGCTTCCCAGTTCCAAAACTAGACAAAATAAACTCATTAGTTAACAACGAAATGTTGCGCCAAGGCTGTTTCTGAATCATATCATAGTAACACAACAAAATGATTACACATTATTTTGTTGAAAAACTTCCTGCGGTTGAGATTAGGATTTCATAAACGAATTGATTGATGGAAATCGCTCGTTATACCGACACCATTGTGGCCCCACACGCCTGGGAACAGAGGATTGCCAAAGCTGTACCATTTATATTCTAAATATCAGCCAACACTTTCGCAAGCGGGCACTGTTTCAGAACTATTGTACCTACTTACAGACTCGTTTCGTAGTGAGAAACTTATTTATTACAACAATAAAGTACACTGGAAACATCATTAATGAGAGCAGCCAGTGGGAGAACGTTTACGAAAACTTTAAGCACTTAATTTGCATTGTTATGCAAAGTGGAAAAACATTGTATTTTAACGAATATAGGTCACTGCTCATACATAACACTCAAATTGTACAACTGGGTATTACCAAAAACACCAAAAAGGTGTTTTACCTACCGCGCCGCGCATATTCGAAGTGAGAAGATGACTCCGGATGATATCAAAATCATAAACAAGCCCGAATAATCATAAAATATTTGATTTCAGTCGAATAAACGTGTTTGGGTACCGACAACACGAGTACAAACCACACAAGAAGGACGCGCGTTAAACGTGCGTATCGGATTACACCCGTGAAAAGCAATATCGCCCAGAAATCAAACCGAAAAACAGTTCAATGAGTACCGTATCAAGTGACGGCTAAATTAATATTTGAGATGCGGTGACGTGTTTCGCGTGGGTCACGCAGTGCAAGCACTTCGGTTGGTTTCCCTCAATGACATCTGTTGGTCGAATCTCTCATGTATGCGTACACATGTGTATTTAATAATTTGAAGATCGATCTATGTCACCTTCAATAAAGAACGTACACAATATGCGAATTCAGAAAGGGGCCTTTTGCTCGGTACTGTGAACATTGTACATGTTGGATTTTCTAAGTCCATTTTTATCATTTGGATAGTCTAGAACAAAGTCGCGGATATGGCCTTGTTGACTTCGGAACCCAAAAACACATATCATGTTTTTTAATTCGTGAAAATCTAGTCTACTATCAATAGGTAGGTAGCAAACAAAACCCAGTCATGTGAGCCACGCGTGACGTGACATTCAGACGAAATCTAATCACTACTGATACTATCAACAAGAAAATACTGATAAAAACAACTATCACGGTAGAACATAGTACTCGTAATATAAAAGGCTTCAGTAAATAAGTATAAGAGATAAAATCTAGAAAGATCTACGAGAACAGATAAGGAGATCGTGAGCTGTAGAGTAAAATATCTAACGCTATTTTTCCTTCTAATAACAACCAATCATTTACTGAAGGCAACATATGTTTTATTAAATCAATATTAAATGTCTATTGCAAATCGTGTTAGATTTAGATCAGATCAGATAGTCAATAAATATGGCAGTGTCAAGTTATACGTTATATTTATACTCTCTTAGGTAATCAAACTTAATACCGATCGGTTTTATAAGGCGTTGTGTAGAATTTAACGCTATTTCAAAATAACAGGGTATGGTAAATCGGTAGAGCTCCTGATAACCTTCTTCGTTGCCTTATAAACAGTCGTATAATTTCCCTATTGCAATTATTCAAAGTAACACGCGATATCGGTGACCCGCTCTATATAGGATGCGGAACATGGGCGTAAGGCAACGCTTGCTTATTCATATCGAGTACGATAGCGCGCCTGAATACTGAGCTCGAACAACTGGGAACACCTGCGCTTCTGAATTAAAAATATATTTTCTTGAACGAGTGGAAACAATGCCGCATACTTTCATACTGATTCATGAGATAGCGAACATACACCGCTCAGTAAAGTCGCTATTTACTCGTACTTACATTGTAGAGCTAGACTTGTGACAAAATGTAAGAATAACACACAAACAACCAACAAATATCACTCAAAGGTAATCGTCTGTATTTTATTGTAAATATATAAACCAAAGTGCTACTTACTCCTTTTTTGTATTCATAGTTTTAATGGAATAAGTGTTAGTACAGAAGACTGTAGTAGTTAGACAGTAAATCAATCATTGGTTGGTTGTTTACAAAAACATATGAAATTGATGTACTAACACAAATAGATAGTCATTAGCAGCATTAAGAAATGACAAAGAGGACTTTCTAAAGGGATATAAACATCATATGGTAGCGAAGACAATCGGTTATTTTTAGGTCTCTAGGGCGGATCCGGCTCGAAGGGCCATAAACCCATCGTCGACTAACGACATTAACTTCACTGTAAATCTCACAATCATGTTAGATTCAGGCGTAGATTCAAAAGTACGATCATAAATAGGCTTATCCATATGCTGCTCGGGTGCACGATCGACAGATACATTTCATTACGGTGTTGTTTCCTTGTCGAGCAACACAGAGATGAAAAAGCGGCGCGGCTTTACCAATAACAGGCAGCAGGGGCTCATTAAACTAATGTTGACCTACTTATTCACCGCTCTGTCATTCGTCGAACTATAAAATGCCTTATAGAGTTGGGAAAATTATTAATTCGATTGAGTTTTTCAGTGCATCGACCTTTTATGGTAGCGACCACACGCGCCGCTCCAATGATGCATTGTGGACGGTGAGTGGCGACCAGAGCCGGGATTTATGGCGCCTGCTTCGGCAGTGTACTTGCACTATGCTTACATTGTGCGCAAGTGTATTTATTTTGTTTATGGACCCTCGTTACATACATAACTGGGGTACGGTGTAGAACATTGTGCTTCAAAGGATTAACGCGCTTAGGCTCGAGTTCCCTAGAAGAGACGGAGAGAGCGAGAATTTACTTTGAGCTTAAAAGCAACATAGTAAACTAGTGCAATAAAAAGACGACAGAAGAGGCAGCCATTACAGCCTCCGCATTGTATCATTTAGGTATTATTTGCCTCGACATAAGGGAGTAGCAAAAAGTGTTACACCGTTTAGCAACGCATAACCATTAGTTATTTCGTATTAGCAATATACTAAACGTCCGTTCAACACAATACGCAATAAAATTGTAACAGCCTATTGCGATAGATAAAACCATTCTTTACTTTCCTAATGCTAACTGTACTGAAACTTGTATGCAACATTAATCACAGGTCTAAGATGGTGACTAGGCATTTTGTTGACCTAAATACACTGCTTAGAAAACTAGCTACTTGAATATATATTTATTGTGTGGAAAATAAATGATAGAGCATTGTTTGAGTTTTCCATAGTCACTTCAAGTAGTTTGTATGAAAAACTGACAGACAATGATCAATTATATTGTAAAATAGCCATTGTACTGTCTAAATATGTTAAGAAGATAGCGTTAAATATTGACATACCTCGGCTTTCAGAGATCTTGTACAGCTTTCGAGCTCCACTTAATATATGACATCGCTTGACTTATTTCGCTGGCATAGTTACACATCCTATAGTACCAGCTATACGGTATTCCGGTTAGCGCAAAAACTCACTTCCCTCGTGGTTACCTTTAAAATTCAATTTCTTTGCAACTGTGGTCGTTTGAGGGAAAAGAACTAAGCCAAATAACATATTTTAATTATTTACATAGAAAATGAGAGAAAATTCTCATTCAGAGTGAAGCGTATTGATGATTGAAGTAAGCGTGAAGTACCGAGATGTGAACGGATGCCGGAATGCCACCCAGGCCTGCTAAGTTAGGGGTTAAGTGGCCAAAGTGTAAATATTACTTAGAGATTGACTTTAGATACATAATGAGGAGAGATCATATGATATTTCATTTGTCCATTTCTGTTCTGCTTTGATCGTATTCCGTTTTTACCGCCTGCAGTTTTTGTTAAGTGTCAATTACGTCCAAAGTCGTTTTGCCCAAGTTGAGGCAACACGTGCGGGCCGGCTCGCAACATTGTATCTGCCTTTGTTTTGTTCGCTCAATAAATGTCAGCGACTCACCGTCCATGTTGTTTTTAATGATCCGATAAGCATAAGGCTTGCCTACTGGGCAGTGTAAAGCAAATATCGTTCATTTGGAATCACTTATTCAATAGAACAAGTATTAAAGACAGTAAAAAATATGCTTCTCACAGCAAATCGCATACATTTTCAAAGAGCTGGGAAAAAAGCTTTGGTCATTAAAATCAGGCCATTGCTTTGATGAATTAGTACCAACCATTTATGGTAACCAAAACTCTTATTTGTAGGCCGATTCACCAAATATTGGTGATACTTTTTTTAAAATTTTGTGAGTATTTTTTTACTAAATTATTACTCAGTTTGTTTAGTTCAGTTTATGAATTGTTATGAGGGGTGGAATACAAAAACACAGCAGCCTCTTGATTAGGCCAATGATTTGTTCCGGGAAAGACGTAAAAATGTTAAAGCTGGCTTTACATTAACACATAAAAACAACGGATGGACTTTGCCGAGAGTGATTTACCAACATTTTAATAATTATTATTTATTTCGGGGATAAAGAAAGGTCGACAGTTAGGTTCCACAGTCCCCTGTTTGATTGGCTTTGTGGAAATGGTATCGATTTCCACAAATCGATACGACGAAACTAAACATCAGATTCCGAGATTTAGTAAAAGGAACGTGAGACATGCCGCGGTAAATTAGGCTGCTACGTGATTGAATCGTGCGATTTCATATTCCGACCGAATGCACAGAGCGAGTGCCTTTGTTTGTGCGCTTGCGCAAGGGCAAAGCTATCGAACGCCGGCGCAGTGACAACTGACGATTTATCAAATATTACCTGCAAGGCTGCAACCGTTAACGATCGAGCGGTGTTGCGCGGCCTCCATTGTCTTTTCAGTGAGAATCGATTTTAGACTAATTGTTTTTACCATAATTAATATGCATTGTTCAGTGCAACGTACCATTTAAACAGACATAATAACCGCGAATCAGGTCAAGTATACCGGAAGCCGGTAGATGCTCGCTGCGCACGCGCAGCTTGCTCTATTCAATCTTTATCATAGCACGGCGCAACACAATGGGCTAAACCGACAACCAGCAGGATCTATTGTTTAACGATGTTCTTTTCAACTAAATAGCTGTAGAAGTGTTGGGTAGAAGTCAAGTTAAATTATAAAATGCATGGTATATAAAAAAAGAATAAGAAAATTAAATCTTGCCACATCTCTTAATTTAAAAAAAAGCAATTGCCAATATATGTTAAATTTTTAGCACATTTGAATGAACGGCAACGATGATTAAACTAGCGATTTGTTTATAGAAGTTAGAATGCATTTCGATGTTTCGGGCTCTCCTAAAAGAGATCTTCTTAAAAACCCGAAGAAGAATGAACAGCAATTTGATAATAGTTGAACGCCAATTGCAAAGATTACGTCTCAATGAACTGCACCGCGCTGGTGAAAAATGCCAGAGTTCCACATTCCTCGAATTTGCATTTGTCGGCGTCTCTCTAATGGGTGGTTTGATTAATAGTTCGCGTAATAGCTCTATTACACGGCAGCGTCTTCTTGGACCGAACTACATTAGAAATAAAGGCCATTTTCGACAGCGCGTCCTCCTCAACAGCAGGGACTACCACGTCTAGACCGAGTGAGAATATCACTGGTAAGGTCGTCAGACAAGGGGAAACGTTTTTTTGTCTATTTAAGGACTAGGTTGTCATTAAGACACAATTTCTCCTGAAGGTGAAAAGCCATGAAACTCCATGACATAAGTATGCCCAATACATTATAGATAGCCTATTTTACAGGCCATTAGTTCTAGCACTTGAGGAAGACAAGCGCAGCCAGCAAGGTCTACTTTTTAGCTGCTTGTTTTACAAAATTGACGAAAGCAATTCGCGTGGCTGGCTTCATAAAGGTGCTATTGAAATTAGATTATAATTTTATTAAAACACTCTTTCTAACTGGCAAAAAAATCAAATAAACAATTGCAGTATCATTGTACAAAATATCTGGGATGTCTGACTTGATATGCTAGCCCTACTCTTTCCTTTACCTGATAGTCAAGTTTTCAGTTCGCTCTTAATTCTATCGTGTTAAGGCCTGAATCCGCGTGACCAAGTATGTAAATTGACACGTGAGAAAGTGCGGTTAATTACTACAAGTTAACGAAACGCTGAGAGGTTTTATGCCGTTTGCTCCGGGACCTATCGCCGGCTGTTCGGTCCATACAGCCGTGTCGAATCGCGTTTTGACGAAGTGAATGCGAATTAATGCATCGTACATGTTATTGTTCAGTTATTAGATTTATGTCTTAGTCTGATTACGTAGTTTGAATTAAACTGTCAACTTATTTAGATTGTGTACCATGGCACGGTAATAGTATTCCTTCAAAGTGACCATGGGGATCATTCAGAGAGAGAATTATAATTATAGAGAAGATTTTGTTTGCCATTTATGTACGTTGTAGAACGACCAATAACAGCGTTATTTTTTATAATCTCCTAACAAGCTTAAGGTATAACCAGATGGGAAGTGATCACTTCCGCCCATGGACAACCCCGCAACACCAATAGGACTCTTATTTAAGAATGTATTATTTGTATTTCTTAATATTAAACGTCATTAAATTAGCAATAAATCTTATGCTTTCATATGAATGTCAAATTCGGTTATGCTTGGCGAAATTTTTCCGAATTCAAAAATTTATTTTCCTACAAAAACAAAAGTTTTTTGTTGAAACCAATGATATAATCTCAATTTACGTACGATTATGTTATAATTACCTACAATGCTCATATTTACTATTGTGATAAGTAAAGTAATCACGACAGCCTTCGTCTTGTAAAGGTCACGTTAACATTAGCAGAGCACGCCAACGTTGTGCTTGTAATGTAACAATTACAGCATAAAAATGCGTATGAGCATAATCGTGCATAATGATGAGCGTTATCTAACTAACATGCGCGCGCGCCGATATTAGCTTGTATTGTTCGAGGCAACCTTGCCGCTGCTACTGGCGATAAAAAATAAGAAGGCTGGAAGCTTCCTCTGTCAATCAACTCTTGATATTGTATTCTATCGAATACTAGCCGTCCTGACAGACGTCGTCCTGTCAAATGGCAGTTTGATAAAAACCATATGTGATCACCAACACAGGTACAAAACACGAGGAAATTTTGTGAAACGTATAATTCTTTCTTCGTCGATTTTATTTATTTATTTATCATCTCTTACAACTATCATTACAGGATTTTTTCATTTTTTTGTATTTATTTATTCTTCTATTCCTGACGAAGACAAAAAGTCAATTTTCTATTTCGTAAATATTTATTCTGTTATTCCTGGAGAAGACAAAAGCAACATATCAGTACTATGGTAATAGGTTTGGCAACTCTCCAGTCATAAGTGTTGTAAAACACCCGACTTTATTTTATATCCAGATATAGATATCAATATTGTTATCGAGTGTCCCTAATGAATTAATACGAGGAATACGAACCAAAAATAGAAGAGAGCAATTGGCAGGAAAATATTTGTCCAAGTGGCACATTGTTTCCCCACATTGTATTCGATGTAAGTACTGTTGTCTGAAAAGCTCAAGATTTATGCGCTTGCGTCTCGTGCGGGTATAATATAATTCCCCACATCCGGCATGCACTTTCGAAATAAGCGTGTTTGAAAATTGCCGCATCTCCTACATCTGCAGGGATATAATTGGTGCATTATACACCCCATTTGAGTATAATTTAACAACGTTTTATGCGTTTAATTAGATGAAAGTGAAGATTCCTTTAATCTTGGAATGTGAACGTTGAATATCAAAGACATTTAGGAATAGAGCCAGTCCTAGCAATCAAAAATAAATGTATAAACATCTCGAAATTGTTAGAGGTTCGTCCACTGAACGAGATGACTAAAATCGATCCCACGTTGAAAATGCACCAGCTATCGAGTGCTTCTAACGTAAACAGAAGCCACCACAAATCACAAATCAAATGTGTACGACCACAAATCAAAGGATCCACCGACGATCCAGCTACAAATAGCATGAAAATTTCAAATGCGCTATTAAATTTTACGAGCTTTGAGAACAAGTAAAAGTTGTTCCATTTTTGTATCGAACGAACCATAACGAGGCAAGTACAATGCAACTTTTCCCAGAAATGGCTATTAAGACAAAACGTGCGGCGCGCCACGGTTAAATTGCAAGCTTTATGGGTTTGGCCAGGTCGCCCCCGACGCCTGCGGCCAGTTCAAAGGGCTACCCCGTCCCGCCAGACTAGGACACGACACTACCGTCCGCAATGCACGATACTGCACCTTCTAACAATACCCTGAAGCACATAATACCTCAACGAGCTTTATTGTCAAGCCCGTAAGCTATACAAAGTGGCCGCATGTCACGCCAGCGCCAAAGAGCAAAGGTCTCGAGCACTCAAAAAGGGAATAAGCATTACTTTCGTTTCGAAACAAACAATGGTGCGCGAAAGCAATGGGCTTTATGGGAGAAATCGCTCGAGAACTAGGAAGCGAGCAAATCGAACTATACTAATTTGATTTGCCTTTTGCAGAAATCTGAGAAAGCAACGTTTATGGGTTAAGCAACCATGTATGTAATGGCTTTCGCGTCGATTCAATCTCACATGAGCGCGCAAAATGGATAATCCGTATCTGGCAGTGCAAGCTTAACCAAAGATACCACAATTTTCCGACTTTAAAAAGGTTATATGGCAGCGAGTAACTCTACGCTCAGAGATACCTGATACAGAGCACATGACGTAGTATGCTTCTAAATATAGTGTTGTAGACTTACGTTAGCTGGTATTAAACCTTTTTCTTTTTATAGATGTAAGCCACTACAAGCAAGCAAATACCATTTCTTGCAATTTACTCGCAAGTCATTTCTGATTTTAATATCATTGAGGCCTAAATGACGGGAGCTAAAGTAGTTCTGTGGGGACAAGGACTCTCGACTTCTCGAGCAACCGCTTATTAGTGTCAAGTGACGGATGCTCGCGACGATCAAGATAGGACGCGACTAAAAAACGTCACTTACTATGCCTAGTAAAATTCCATCTTTCATATCAGCATACATAAATCTTGTCTCTCTACAGGGTAATTGAGCCCGCGGACGGTAATCTTTATCAAAGTTATTTGTAGGCCAAAATTAATATATTTTTTATTAGAAACGCTCTTCCTAATTAAAGCATCAGCCTTGACGTGATTATCTCTTATCTAAACTATCTATCAAGTCTCGTTAGTAGCTGCCGACCGAAAATACCATCGCTTATTTACCTCAGACAGGAGATAACCTTTGAAAACTTCTAACCTGAGACAGCTTCGAAAACGTGTAAGCTCTGTTAAAGTGATTCACCGCAAGTGAATACGAATGTTTTGTAATTACTCAATAAATGCAAATTTTGTAGTTTATGCGATATCGTCGCAGTAAGGATGTTCGTCCTACAAACCTTGACTCCACGCATTAGGACTGTTAAGTAATCCGACGCTGCAATGCGCACTGAAGCATTCCTAGGGCTTGATAGCCAGGAATGCAGTTACGTCGGCAGTCAATTGATTAAGTAATGCTGAAATGACATAATGCAACACAAAACAACTCCATATTTGTTTGGTAAAACGAGGACAAACTGTTGTTACAAATAACAAGTTCCAGAAGATACTAAGAAACCTCTTCAGTCAAATGTGGAAAAATAGCACACGGTTAATCGAGATTATCTTGTACGTACACGCAAGATACGTACTAAACATGCGATACGCTTTAAACGAAAGATTCATGTCACGTGCACGCAAACGCAAACAGCTTGAATAGTACGTAACCACAAGTTACACAAAAATCGATACACCGTGACAGTGACAGCGCGTTGGAGTTCGAGCCGCAGATGGCACGAGAAATGAATACGGTTACTGCAAAAATCACATTATTTCAAATGTCTCGTTAGAGTGGTTGGGTTGTGGGCTGAAAGCAATGACAATTAGCGACGTGGGTTCCGAGAGGCTGCACGTCTTCATCTTCGAGCTGGCGCAAAAAGCGGCGGTCGTCAGCCCTGGATCTCGGACGCGGCGTGACCCGGTCACGGCACGGAACCGATGTCCATCGTGTCGCAGACGGCCGACGTGTGTTCTGAACTTAATTAGGATATACGAGGGAGGCGAGAGATGGACGGCATTGATTTTTGCTTTTTACAGACAACTTTGTTAAGAGTTCTACTTTAATAACATAAGTGTATCAATAAGGAAATACGTGTAATGCGTAGTCTAATATCTTGTTAGCTCTCAAACACCGATTAGATAATAGCTGTAATCTTAACATATTTCTCAAAACAATTCAAGGATAGCATAGGTACAAGACAGCATAGTTCCAATGCTCACATGTGACACTTTAAACATCATCGATAAAAAAAAAAGAGTTATGTGTTATTCGACACATAACTCATTCCACTAAGGCAAAGGTTCTGAAATGCAAGCAACCGGATATTTGCATGAATAAACTCTAAGGTATAAGTCGAAGGTCAGTTAAAAGTAGTCTAGCCGCTACTTAACTTAGTTCTTCGAGATAATAGACATGTAACTGTCAGTCAGCGCACCCGGGGCGTACCACATGCGCCCGCGCAGGCGTCCATTGTCTAAGCAATTACATGTGCAGCGTCAGCTCACCTTGCGAGGATATTTGACATTTCCTTATTATAATAAGACGTCTCCTGCAACCTATTAGGTAAATTCAAGATCAGATCATGAATTTTCAAGGTACGAGTATATCAACCCGGACCTGTTTAGGCTAAGCTTAATGTAAATAATATCTCTAGGACATCTTCAGACATGGCCATCTGAATCTGACCCTAAACTAAACAAAGGTGTGGGTGTGATGAGTGTCAGAGCAGACATAGATGAACAAACTTACAGAGCTCGGATTGCTTTACATCAAGAACTTACGTGTTTAGTATAAACTTGAAATTTCAATAATTTCTTGTACTTTTTCTTTTTGATTTATCGTTGGTGTTTATGAAAAATAATCCAGTCTTTCCTAAGCTACGTTATTATAGCTATTTTATATTGTGCACCGCCCCGAGTGAACGTAAGGTCAAAATTGACAGTTCATTTATTAGCATATCCGCGGGCAAATTGTGCCGCCTTACTATTACCAAGCCTGCGCCTGCGCCTTAATGCGATTATGTACGTACCTGCTATTGACAAAGATTATGATCTCCAGTAATGTACGTGTCCCTTTCGTCGTTTTATTGTAAGTTTGACACCTGACATATTACGTGGGCATTAAGTATGACAGCAGTAATTATTCGTGAACGTAATAAATTTCTTTGTTGTGTCCATCGATTCAGAGAGCAGTCCTTGACCTGTCGCTTAAGCGGTTGCAATTAAATCAGCCGCCCACACCGCTATGTCTTAACTATAGCAACTCTGGTTCCCGCGTGGGAGCGAATCTCACATGCATGTAATACTCAGAGATTTAATATAAATTAATTTTCTCACGTCGTCGCAATTGCCAATTATATAGCGGGGTGCATCACATCTCGGCTCGGACAAGAGATAATAGCTGCCCAGCTCAACTTCATTTTACAAACTATTATTAGATAACAGCCGACTTGAGCCGCACCCTCGCACCCTGTGATTAAGTAGAAATATCGCTCTCAGAAGTAAATGCATATTAATGAGGTATTATAAAATGTTAAGGTGTTACTTCCCGGAAATGGCACCTCAAGTTGACTTGGACTTGTGGCCGGTATTTCATAGGTGTTTTATTAAAAGTGTTAACGTGTTTACATTTTCCTCGGCCTCACGTGGCATTAAGAGGGGTCAGGGAGGCGAGCGACGGCGTGCGACGTGCCGAGTCGCGACAGTCCGCGCGTGGTGCGGGGTGCAGGTGGCAATCGCGTCGCGGTCGCCTTCCGCACTCCGCACCTGGAGCTACTACAGCGTCTACGGAAGCCGGTAATATCACCGCCTTACACGAATCTCCTTGACATCGGTTTAACATTTCAAACTTGGAAAACGCGCCGCACCGGCGCCGAACAAGCGCGCGATCTGGCCAAAGTTAACAAACACAAACGGATCGACTTCCTTTCTTTCCGCTTCGCCGAATTCCGCTGCTGGGAACTAAACAAACGTATCCCGAGAGCCGCAGCTTATTCTTGAATGTTGCGATTCCATTCCAAATTTAGACATTTTGTGGAAATATCTAGTTTGTTGGTATCGCAACTTGTTGGCACATCGCGCGTAGGTTCCCGCGGTCGCCGTATCATTGCACAACGGATAAGGCGAGTCGCTCACGAGTTGTTTACAAAGGTAATTAAGGTGTCGGGCTGGAGCCGCCCACTGGGGACGTGGACGTTTCAATTAGTCGCCTCTAATGTAAAGAAGAGCCAAATCATGGTCTTTGAGGCCAGGAGCGAACGCCTTGATAGTATTCCACCTGTTGTACTTCAAGACTGTCCGCTGGAAAGAGTGCACACATTTAAATATTTAGGCCATGTTTTGACTTCAGGCCTCAAAGACGATGCGGACATTGAAAGGGAACGCAGGGCCTTGTCGATGAGAGCGAACATGTTGGCTCGTAGATTTGCACGATGTTCAAATAATGTTAAAATTATATTTTATTATTGTTTTTAGCATTTTCCATGCAGTATCTTTCTAAAGAAAACCAGAAAAAGACATTTGGTCATGTTGGCATCAGGCAGGACTTGAACCCGCACCTTTCGCAAGCCGGGCGACTGCACTACCAATTATGCTACCGAGACCATTAACAGACCGGCCGAATCTTTCTGGTATATTTTGCCCTATGAGCCAGGGTGATTTCATCAATGTTAAAGGCATCCACCTCTAACACTCGGAAGAAATATTTTTTCAAATATTTAACTCCCGATTAAGATGAAAAAGCTATTACTATATTTTATTATTGTTTTTAGCATTTTCCATGCAGTATCTTTCTAAAGAAAACCAGAAAAAGACATTTGGTCATGTTGGCATCAGGCAGGACTTGAACCCGCACCTTTCGCAAGCCGGGCGACTGCACTACCAATTATGCTACCGAGACCATTAACAGACCGGCCGAATCTTTCTGGTATATTTTGCCCTATGAGCCAGGGTGATTTCATCAATGTTAAAGGCATCCACCTCTAACACTCGGAAGAAATATTTTTTCAAATATTTAACTCCCGATTAAGATGGAAAAGCTATTACTATATTTTATTATTGTTTTTAGCATTTTCAATATACCAGAAAGATTCGGCCGGTCTGTTAATGGTCTCGGTAGCATAATTGGTAGTGCAGTCGCCCGGCTTGCGAAAGGTGCGGGTTCAAGTCCTGCCTGATGCCAACATGACCAAATGTCTTTTTCTGGTTTTCTTTAGAAAGATACTGCATGGAAAATGCTAAAAACAATAATAAAATATAGTAATAGCTTTTTCATCTTAATCGGGAGTTAAATATTTGAAAAAATATTTCTTCCGAGTGTTAGAGGTGGATGCCTTTAACATTGATGAAATCACCCTGGCTCATAGGGCAAATATACCAGAAAGATTCGGCCGGTCTGTTAATGGTCTCGGTAGCATAATTGGTAGTGCAGTCGCCCGGCTTGCGAAAGGTGCGGGTTCAAGTCCTGCCTGATGCCAACATGACCAAATGTCTTTTTCTGGTTTTCTTTAGAAAGATACTGCATGGAAAATGCTAAAAACAATAATAAAATATAGTAATAGCTTTTTCATCTTAATCGGGAGTTAAATATTTGAAAAAATATTTCTTCCGAGTGTTAGAGGTGGATGCCTTTAACATTGATGAAATCACCCTGGCTCATAGGGCAAAATATACCAGAAAGATTCGGCCGGTCTGTTAATGGTCTCGGTAGCATAATTGGTAGTGCAGTCGCCCGGCTTGCGAAAGGTGCGGGTTCAAGTCCTGCCTGATGCCAACATGACCAAATGTCTTTTTCTGGTTTTCTTTAGAAAGATACTGCATGGAAAATGCTAAAAACAATAATAAAATATAGTAATAGCTTTTTCATCTTAATCGGGAGTTAAATATTTGAAAAAATATTTCTTCCGAGTGTTAGAGGTGGATGCCTTTAACATTGATGAAATCACCCTGGCTCATAGGGCAAAATATACCAGAAAGATTCGGCCGGTCTGTTAATGGTCTCGGTAGCATAATTGGTAGTGCAGTCGCCCGGCTTGCGAAAGGTGCGGGTTCAAGTCCTGCCTGATGCCAACATGACCAAATGTCTTTTTCTGGTTTTCTTTAGAAAGATACTGCATGGAAAATGCTAAAAACAATAATAAAATATAGTTATAGCTTTTTCATCTTAATCGGGAGTTAAATATTTGAAAAAATATTTCTTCCGAGTGTTAGAGGTGGATGCCTTTAACATTGATGAAATCACCCTGGCTCATAGGGCAAAATATACCAGAAAGATTCGGCCGGTCTGTTAATGGTCTCGGTAGCATAATTGGTAGTGCAGTCGCCCGGCTTGCGAAAGGTGCGGGTTCAAGTCCTGCCTGATGCCAACATGACCAAATGTCTTTTTCTGGTTTTCTTTAGAATGTTAAAATTACCCTCTTCAGAGCATTCTGCACTTCCTTCTACACGTGCGGTCTATGGGCTCACTATACTCGTAAATCGTACAATGCCCTGAGAGTCCAATTCAATAATGCGCTCAGAATGCTGTTGGGTTTGCCTCGATATTGTAGCGCGTCAGGCATGTTCGCCGAGTATAGGGTAGACTGTTTTTATACAACAATGCGAAAGAGATGTGCGTCACTGGTGCGCAGGGTGAGAGGCAGTCCGAACAGCGTTCTGAGCATGATTGCTAGCCGATTGGACTGTGGGTATATGAGGCATTGCTGCGCTATTTCTCACGGAATGACGCCGTAGTGGTTTGTGTACACGCACCTTATAAACATTTGTACCGTAAACAGTTTAGGTTAGTATTCAACCTGAAGCTTTTTGTATCACTAACATAATATTAAGAATTACTAACAAACAATGAGTCTTGGTAACTTGAATAAATGAATTTTATTATTATTATTATTCTCTAAAACACATACACATCCAAACACACACACACACACAAACACACATACACTCTCACACACACACACACACACACACAACCACACAAGCACTCAGTCGCTAACTCACCACTCGGCTCATAGAGCTTGTATTCTCTAGTCAGATACCGCCGTTATTATTATTATTATTAATCCCAGTGGTGGGGGTTGCACAATCGTTATCACGCTGAGCCCGTCGCGCGTAGCGCACACAGAGCCCAGATGATAACGGTTCTTTCCACGGAGCGAAATCTTACGAAACTACAGGCGAACATAAACGGAGTGCTCACTAATCCTGTTACAAAGGAACAAATAGGTCTTCCGACAGTGAGCTATATAAATCCATCCGTCCGTTCATGATGACAACTAGAACGAACTAGCAAATCGGAGGGAGGAATCGGATGTGTATTTCCTTGCTAAACAAAATGACGCCGAGGCGTGGTGAAAGTTTTTCTGTAGAGAGGAAATGTTTTTGAGAACTAGGAAGGTCCGCTACTTAATTAAAATACGCACAAGGGTCCAACTTAATCAGATTTGGTATAGATACCTAAACAGTTATGTACGAGCCGCGATATCGGATATGTAATCGGATGAGAATTGCATTCGTAGACTACACGCATTTGATACGATCTTGCTAATGACGTAGTAGGCCTCTTGACTGAATTCCGGCGCCATATATGTATATTTGGCGAGCTGCGTTTGCGCAACGGCAGGTAGGCGTTAGTGCTGTCGCGAATTGTCGCTCTAGATGCGCGGAGACAATGCGTGTGGCGTGGCGTTGCGCAGACCGAGCCGGGAGCTTGCGCAAGTCCCGCTCTGGTAAAGCACATGTTTTGGTGAGACTAAATCGATCTAAAAAAACTATTCCACGCATCATAAGAACCTATGCAAAACCACTAAAAGGTAAGATAAAACAAGAACAATCTTAAGATGCATGATTATAGAGTACTCGAGGAAAGAGCTTTTGAGCAAACACAGCTAGGAAGGTGGCCATATGATCGAAAGCCGCAGGATTTCAGTGGATACAGGCTGCATCGTCCACCCTGGAAATCTATGGAGAAGATAGGAAAACCAGAAAAATGCATTCGGTCTTGGCATCAGGCGGGACTCGAACCCGCGCCTTTCGCAAGCCGGGCGACTGCACTACCAATTATTATTATTATTATTATATTCGTCCGGTCTGTTAATGGTCTCGGTAGCATAATTGGTAGTGCAGTCGCCCGGCTTGCGAAAGGCGTATAAATATAACCTATCAAAATCGTAGTTTCATCTTAATCGAAAGTCAAATATTTGCAATAATGTTTCTTTCGAGTGTTTAAGGTATATGCCTAAACATTGGTGAAACCAACCTGGCTGTCAGGTATAATATACCAGAGAAATTCGTCCGGTCTGTTAATGGTCTCGGTAGCATAATTGGTAGTGCAGTCGCCCGGCTTGCGAAAGGCGCGGGTTCGAGTCCCGCCTGATGCCAAGACCGAATGCATTTTTCTGGTTTTCCTATCTTTAGTAAGATGATAATGCATTATCCCTAATGCTAAAAACAAAATAACCTATCTATGGAGAAGCTTATTTTCAGCGATGGACCTCCTATGGCCTACTATTGAGTAAACTTCAAACAGTGCCCAAGTCGTGTGCGTAGCAATAAACACGTTCTTACAATTAAAATGCTATTGCATAAATGATGTATAGTGGGAGAAGATTATAATTACACGAGATAGTATCGATTGACGATCGAGATATCGAAAGTAGAATAGCCTTCATAGCCGATCCATAGGGTATACCTATGGATCGCCCACTCCCACGGCGTCTGTGTACTCTAAACTAATATCATATTGTGTTACAATTACGGCAACGCACACCGATTTATGTGGCTTCGCAACAGCCGTGTCGGTGTATCGCTCGAATTGGGTCGCGCTAAATTGCCTCTGTTATCGCGCGTTTGCAAATCACAGCTTGTAGGCGACCGATGACGTAGTCTGGTCCAGTGTCCAATGACCGCATCCATGTTATTAATCAGTCGAAGGACGTCAGCAGTTCGAAAAAATCGCGTTTACTTACGCTCCTCCAATACAATGGTCATCGCAATGTGACTGCCGTGGGAACTGCCTCGCGACAAATATGCGACAATGCGCTTTGTTAGTCGTCTCTCGCACTTCTCCTGATATCAAACTACATAATGAAACTTCCATATTTACAAAAGCAAACCCGCCTTTGAATCTTAGCTTAGCAAAAACCATAAGATCCGCGCCGCCATTGTGTCTAGTGCTCGGCAGACACGTTAAAAATAAAACGTCTTTAGTCAACGTCGGGACGAAAGAGCATGCAGATAAGTTGGGACATGACTCAGAGAAAAAGTTCGCAGAGTACTTAGCACCTCGAGCGCTAACTGCTTATAACCGTGCTCCTTCTTTTATCAATACAGTATCGGTGACTAAAATGTGTTCAAACCTTTTTGTGCTCGTTATCCGACGAAACCTCAAAACGTAATTATAGTTTAACACTTTCAACGGCTTATGTTTGACCTGTGATAAGAAACAATAGTTGTATAGAATTCGTCAACACCTACCATTCTTCATAGCGATGGAATTTTGTTATAGATAGTTCAGAAACAATGAAAACCTTGCAACTGTTTAAACAGAAATCGTATTGTAAAGTAACTGTCACGTCTAGGATGTTCCGAGTGTACGTGATCGGAGTGAAGTTGGCGGCGGAACAAGCAGGTGTTAGCAGCTACTTGCGTTAACTTCAAACTTAAATACAACGGTCGCCACCGTATTTATGCCGACGCGTGTTTGCTAAAATGTGACCGGACCAACAAAAGAGGCGCGCCTGTACACCGACCTCGGTGACTCACCGGGACTGACCGCTGCATAATCACCAAAACCGTTGAAGAAACAATTTAAATTCGGAACGGTGGAGGTTAGACAACCGGCCAGCACATGTGCCCGATCAATAACAACTTTTGCAAATTAACTGTAGATTACAGTTATTGTCCGAGAGATCAATGAGCAATAAAATTATAATAAGCTCTCGATTGCGCCTATTGCTGGCAACTAGTTCAAAGTTTTTATGAATCGCATCTGATTAAATAAAAAATGAGAATCTTGTTTATTGATATTTATAACGGAGGGGTTATATTAACTCACTAGAGAATATTTGTGGGAATTATATTTAATTTGTATGTTTCAGTAGGTATGATTAAAGCGCATATTGCCATGGAGGAAGTGAATATTCTATTTGTGAGGCTGAGCTTGTTTAATAGCGGAGTGCGGCCTGCGCCGGGGGACCAGGCGATAGTATCGCGAGGACGCCGTATCTGAGAAATGGGTCTAGTTATTGTTCGTGACATCTATAAAACGAGATTTATTGCTTGTGAAACTTGAACTTAGGAAGTTGTGTGACGCAATATATTGGAAGATTTGTGAACATTACTCATCGCACAAGAATATGTTTTTGTCACAATGGTCTTCGCAGCAAAGCCTTCAAACATTATTTGTGATAAATGTGTGTGTCAAGAGTTTTCCTGACCGAGTTACGAAAATCTCATAAGGTTAAGAAATGATTCTAATAAAGTTTAAAGAGTGTACACTTTTCGTGTTCAATGTCAGTAGAAATAAAAAACTCAAGTACGACAATTGGCGAACGCGACAAACATTAGCAAGTGTTTGGTAAGAGATCAGCGGGTCAAGCGCAGGTATTCGGCCGGCAAAAACGCGAGAGCACGATCTTGACATCTTAACACTCTTGTTGTTCTGGGATAGATACATAGATCGATGTCAGTGGGCCGATACGTGCGGTGGTCTTATTTGCATTTTGCGACACGTTGTTGCAAAAAATCGAGAAACTGACGGCTGCTAGGGGCCATTGTGTTGCAAAAACATCGTGCTAGCAATGTTCGGTGTATTTCCCGTTTGTCACCCTTGAGATTCAGACAACGGTCGACGGAACTATTCAACTATATGTTACGGCAAAAGCAAAATAACAATAGAAACGGGTTACCTATCATAAGACCGAATTTTCTTTTCCCGAATTTCATTTTCCCGAAAACGTTTCGCTTTTTTTCGTTCGGCATTTTTTCATTTTCCCGAAATCACGTTTGCCACTGTATCAGTTGATCAATTATCAACTGGATTTTTTTCGTTTGCCAGACGTTTTATTAGGCCACAGAACGTTTTACCGAAGTGATGATTGGCCGAAATGACACTTGTCCGAAGTATTGTTTTACAGAACAATCATTAGACCACTAGTTTTGATTGCCATATTTTTAGTTTACCAAACGATCATAAAAAAGTTACGTGTTAAGCAGACAAGGAATTTTTGGATTTAAAATAAAATAAGAAATTGACAGCATGTACGAAGGCAAACAGCATGCAAGTTTAAGGGAAACACAAGTATTCTGTCACGGCTCCGGCATTACGGGGCTCCGGCGGTTCCTCGCGTGCTAATCGTCGCAGATGGCTTTCGCTCAGCACCGAAGCTTCGGCTTGTTGGCCGGCTTCGCCGGCCAGCCTCAGCCGCGGCGCCTCGCGCTTAGCCACCTGCTCCTCAGCCCGCGGGCCGCCTCGCCCCTCCATGCCTACGCGCTTTTAAATAACACTCTTGGGGTAGGGCAAAACAAGTACCACGTGGTGTCGGGGTTGACTGAGTCGGATTCGCCCTGAAGTTGAAATTACTGAAAATCGACGTTACGAGACGTTGAACGTTATCGTACAGTAGTTGTGGTCTAGTAATATTCGGTAAAATAAGATTTAGGCAAAGTGATCATATGCCAAATAAGTCATCTGGTAAATGAAAAAAGTTGAACAAAGACTTCGGGCAATAGTAAAAAGTTTATTGTGAAATTCGGTTTAACGTACTTCGGTAAAACGACACTTATGTCAAAAGAGACTTCGACGGGTTAAAAATATGTCAAACAATACATCTGGCAAATGAAATGTTGGTCAATAGTTTTCAGCCAAATGAAATTCGGACTAGTAAATTTCGGACAAGTGACGGGTTCCCATAGAAACGAGACAACTTTTTGGTCCAAAGGCAAGAAAATACTTTGTGTTACAGTAATCACGAGCAATGAAAACATCACTAAAACCCACTATATCTCTCAGCATATATCAGCATCTGTATCTCAACCGCCATTGCGGGAGACGTCAGATTAAAGACACCACTATGCGCCGGAGCACCCTTAACGCGCTAGAAGGTCCAGAACTACTGAAACTAAAACTAGATTACTAAAACGTTTGTTCTTTTATTTAAACAGGATTATTGCAAGACTGATTACGATTCAGAGCACTAGAATTGCCTTGGTAAAAAAACGAACAATAGGTCCATCCTAGTGTAGTGCTACGAAGGCGGTTCACATAACAAGGAGTCACTAAATATTAATCAAGCCACATTTGCATCTGCCAAAACAAAACGTTCGAGAACAAGCGAGTTCGAGGCCTGAGTCGAGTCGAGAAGCGCGGACGCACGTCCTATTGATGCCCACACAATCGACACTTGACATTGACACGCCTAATTACAAGGCATGCACAAATCAACGTCAAATACCCGGCAGTCAGCGCGAGTGCGGTTTACAGGAGACGATAGAATAACATGGAAACGCTTCAAGACATTCTGCTGTCTCAAAGGAGACCATATTTCAAATGTTATTGTGAATTTGATGACATAAATACTTTTCGCAAGTTTCGGACTTGTGTATTAAATACATAAAGAGGTTTGGTTGGGCAATCCGCAAATAGTGCTAAACTGCGTGGTAAGTGGTTTCCTAAGGTGGATATTTCTGTTCCCTTAGGTTAGGATATGCAGCCAGGCAGAAAATACAAGTCAGATAGAAATGGATAAGACTAAAATTAAAGAGAACAAGTCGCCGAGTGTAAGACTCGCTTCACTCCTCTCATTCATACGTCAATCCAGCTAATGGGGCATCCAACCCGGTAACGAGATGTTGAACCCAGCCTATATAGTACTGCGTGTTTCAGTTATCTCTTTGCGTTATAATCTGTAGCGAATTGGACCAGTGCGACCTTGTTATTGTATTCTAATAACGGGCGAAATATTCCATTGTGATCGTTGTGCGGCTGAGAGTTGCGCGCGCGCACCTCCACTACACCATATCTAGTATCTACTCACTTAACTTCTATGTATTTTTCCTCGCGAGATATTTCTCATATCTGAGCCTAAAACCGTTATTGACAAAGGCGCTTTCCAAATTCCTGCTTCTTCAAAAAAGTCATGGTAAGTGACAGCACTCTGACAAGCATTAATAACTGCAAGGTTTTTTACTATGGCCCGTTTCGAAGGTTGAACATTCGCAGCTGTCCTCTCAACAATCTGGTCTTTTCGCGGCAGTGATCAGTTTCTTTGTCAAGTATTTGCTTCGTTAGTGCTCAAAAGCAAATTTATTCATGCAGACCACCATTGTTAACGGCAGGCGTTATTCTGCAGCGTTTCAGTTTTGTCATTGTGAATGTATTTTGATTGAACGTACTTCTGGTGTTCCCGATTAATCACGATGTCCCTTTGGCTAAAAGTAAACCAGTACTACCGTTGCTTCTACTACCTCGTGATCAACGACTAAATTATCTATTTGTCTGTAGCGAAAAAAACACATATTTCCTCACACGATTTATTCTAATATGGGCTTTCAGTTCTTTCTAACGTACATAATAAAGCATTGCAATCGATTAGTTGATTGTAAGATCATGGTCAGTACTTAACTACTAATTGTTGCACGAAGCCCAACGAGCCAAAACGAATCAATATGTTGCAAAATCATTAATGATACGTCTTGTTCAAGCGCGTAGTAATATCCTCGTCCGTGCGCCGGCGCCGGTACAGGGTTGCCCGAACAAATCCATGTCTGTCCAGCCGTCCTTTATTGTGACACAGTTCTTTGTAAATGTTTCACCTTTTGTGCACAAACAGGATATACGATGGGGCCTTGGCGTTATTATAATATTACATCACATACCATTTGGGTCAGTTATTTATTTTTTTGAGAATTAATTGTGTGTGTAATTTGAACGTTTCTTGGGCAAGTTCAAGATGTTCTCAGAAAGGGTACGTCAAGAGTACTTTCAACCGACGAGTACGTATGAATGGATTGATGAGAGTGGAAGAAACGCAAGATGTACTCGGACGTTAGGATCGTATCAGTGGAAAGATGTGGTTACCTACCCCGTAAGGAAATAGGCGAGATGGTAGTACTTATGTAATTTTCAGACTTGGGGGATTTGATAACGTCGGTCTACGTAACGAAATCCCGTGCTCAACAAATCCCGGCTGATTTTCAGTATTAGTTCTTTCTATATTTGTGTAACCCTAGCCTGTCGGGAGGATGCGGCTCATTACGGACAATTAGAAGCTGATCCGCTGCAATAGGCTGTAACCCTGTGGTTAGTGCGAACACCAACGCCGACGCGTTGCGAGCCAAATAAGCAACGCGGCGCCGGCGCAGCTACCGAACACATGATTGTAATTACTGTATTTAACCGAGCAAATATTCAATGTACAATTTGCAGTGGGTATTTAAAAGTTGTGAGTGGAATAGTGGGGAACTAGTTCACTCCATCAGCATTAAACGCTGATGTTGAATGTCTTATTTCAAATTAAGTCAGCCGATCAATTTACGAAATTCAAAGAAACTTTAGCAGAAAAAGGAGTTCACCAGTATGAGAAGGATAGATCAAAGCCAGAAGTGTAGAAAGTCTTTTATGACTTTCTTTCGTTGGACATCAATTTGTAAAAACTTTTTGAGTTGTATTCATACACCTAGAAGAGTAGGAAGAGTCCTACTCTAATAAATATGAGAAGAGTCTCAAGAGTATATTTATTTTAAGATGGATGATGCCAGCTTGTCGATCTGTCAACGAGCTGGCGCAGAAGTGTCATTTTGTGACTCTTGACGAGCATACGATGTGCATTAATTCATATCTAGATAGATAGACGTCTCTATCAAGTAGCAATCATCATTATGACATTATGGCGATGTTAAACATTCAGTTGAAAAGTAATGAAATTAATTCAAGAGATTATTTCACCATATTCTGACAGCTGTATCAGAAACTTATTCCAACTGATTTTGTATGTGGATGACTAAACCAAATTCATATTTCATGCATCCTATAGCCATATAAGTATTGTAAATGTTGTCGAGAAAGTTTCTAGATTATCTATTAAAATATTGGTTTCCTACTTTAGAATACAAATGGACGATCCAGTTTCATTGCGTCTGAGATATGTGTTTTACAGTGTTATCTCTGAACCAAAATTAATTCCTATTCATCAACGGGCAGGCACTTAGCAGATTTAGGGCAGCAGCTTGCTTGCGCGTGCGCAGAGGGAGCTGCAGATACGATAGCGCCTTTCACCTTAATGCTGTATTACCTGGGGTCACGTATTTCACTGTTCGTGGTTATTATCCATTCATTTTAATTGATTTGCAATTGCAGTCTAATAATGACAGCAATCGACTACTGCTGAATGCGAGGGTATGGGTACTAATCTACTTTACTTTTTATAATCATGTTTCAGTTCGACGATAAAAATATATGAGGATTCAGTCTTGCAATCGAGGGAAAATCAGCGAGTTACCGTCCATAAAAAATATTCATAGCTATACAGCAATGCACTCGTATTATAATGGCTTACGGCCTTTGGAATTTGCAAGTGCATTATAAAAATAGCAGCGCCCGTGAAGACTTGTAAAGCCATCTAGATAAAAACGCTTTTTTAAAATTGAGAATGTTACTTTTCTATACATATGGGCAGAGCACGATTTTGTGTAGTTGAAGTGAGTGAGTAGTAATGTATTGAATCGAAACGCATGCGCGGATCAAAGGAGTGCGCGCGCGCAGCGATCACGAGTGCCATTGCCGTAATAGAATAATTAATGGGCGCCGGAGCGCGGCGTTGAGGGTCACTGACAGCGATGCGCTGCCCGAGCGGCCGCAGCCTGGGAGAGGAGGGCAAATGTGAGCGCCAGTTCATAGAGAACATATGCGCTGGGTAGCTACAGCAAAGCGAACTCGGTGCAAACTATTTGTAATGTCGGCGATAACCTAGAGGTGTTATTATAAAATATCCAACCAAAGATAACCTTACTGATAACTTACAGTATTGAATTACGAATATCGTTTACTGCATTGCACACTTATTTTAAAACTCAAACAGGCAGGTCGAAGATTCGCTGTGACACTGTGTACAAAAAATATTTGATAAGAACACGTTTTGCGTTAAATCTTATTTTGGAAACGATATCAAAACTAGGTAGGTGAAAATAAGTAGGACAACGTTAACCATACAATTTACGGCTCATCGAGTAAAATCGAGAGGAACACGCTTTTGGTCCAAAACAAGACAATAAGGAACCGGTGGAACCGCCCAAAACCGTAAACATCTCTCAGTTTCTAAAGGCTGTCCGTTCGTCCGTTCCACTTACGAAACCTTAAGGCTCGGTAGTTATTAGCCATTCAAATCGTCGGAAACAATGCCCCCAGTTAGGGGGTCGCGGCTAACAGACAAACTCATGCAAATGTCCGACACTTGAAAATAATCACCGGTTAGCCGAAGCCTATTGTTTAAGGTGAAAAGATTTGTTGCGGCAACCAGATAGCAAAGGAAATCTCTGAAGTTGTCACTATCTCCGAAGGTTGACTGACCTAAAAATTGTTTCAATTCCAAGCTCGTTTAAAATTATCTAAAGGCTTAGTTAATTGGTACAAAACAGATAAATGGCGAGAAAACTAACTACAATCTTGGAGAGAAAAAGCATTGTGAAAAATTTGTTTTTGTGACGAGAACATGTCCATCCATCAGGCTCCTAATTGAGTAGGCAATCAAAAAAATAAATTGAAACAAGTTAAGGATGAATTGTGGAACAACTATTGGCGTATTAATGGTATTAATCAGTACCCTATTACTTACGTAAATGGCAAACGTCAATCAAGTATTCCTAGTCTTTAGAAGGAGTACTCGATAAATGGTCATGCAATTTTCAAACTGTGGTAGTGGAGCCCTGTCAGGGTGGCCGACGTGCAGCTCTAATGTAATGTAATGCAAGCGCGCTTGCGGCGCTCCCGACTTGAAATATCACGGAATCTTGCAATAACCCAGATGAATGTACGTATTCATCTAAGGATCGTAAAATGTAGGATGATTTGAAATGTCATCTATTACTGTGTAAATGCCAAAGGTGCCTAAATAAGCATGTATCGAGGGCGCTATTTAATACACATAACATTTGCGAAATACGAACTGCTTAGCAGACATAAAATCCCTAAACACAAACATGGACGAGATCATAATCATGACTTCCAACGTGACATCCGTTGTTTTCAACAAAGCTAACATGATCGAGGTGCTGTACACCCACGAAACACCGACATACGTGGCTTGTTACCTGGGTTTATTGCGAGTGAGACCATACATGGGAAGAGAAGAAGTTGAACCGTAAAAACTTAATGGTGCACGCAGATGGAGGGCGCTACTCGAATAAATTTGGCAATTGTTGCTGAGCATTTTGCCTTTAAAGTGTGTTGGCAAAAATACCTAGAGTTACATCAGCATGTTCAAATACGCTAAGGCTTGGTTAAACAAACACAACCTTGAGTAGCTCGGAAGTATAGGAGAATGCACGTATCGGTCGAGGGTGTGATAACGATCTGCGGAAGACACACTTACGGGAGCCAACTCTCGCCTCTATTGTGAGAACCCGGCGCCGGAACGGCGGCTGTCCTATGAACTATAATGCGGCCGAATCACACCACATACAATAGAAAATAAAACGCTAAGCCACGCAGGGTTACACCAGGAAACGTTCCGCTCTGCATTTCCATCTGTGCGGTAAAAGGAGAGAGTTGTTCGGAAGACTGTATCGCGTTACGAGTGTCCGTTTCAAATGTGAGTGACAACCACGGATGTGTAACTTGAATATTATTGGAAAACGTAAGGCTCTGACAAAATATGGTTCACGCCGCGGGCAAGCGCAAGCCGCGACGTTTGTCGACGGCTAATAACTTTGAGGAAACTCCGTAATCGCGGCGGCCTAGTTGCGCGGCTGCCCTGCGGGGAGACCGCTACTCCGACTCAATTTCGCGCCGGTTCCTCGTGGGCCGTTTTTCAGCGTATGCGATGCTCGCGCGAGATAACAATGGGGTACGTAGACCTGCATAATGATAGTAATGGAGGCCGGTCCGATACTTGCATATCGGCTGAATCATCGAGAGCTCGGTATCTTTTGCATTCTAAGGCAGGCCATTGTAGACAATGTTACATTCCTGGTCTCGTAATAATCGCACCTTGACATTGAATAGGAATAATAAAAGTAATCGAGTTTTCGAGGATCGTAGCCGGCATTTCTATTGTTCGTGAGCCTGTGGATCGTCCGGAGAGGCGATGGCGGTACTGAGGGTTGCATGAACGCGCACAATGGCGTGCTGCGTCGTAAAAGATGGCAGGAACGAAATTGTTCCCGACGTCATGTGACCGATTGGTCGTAAAGTTGCGGCTCGCTCGATCGCTTTGTCCCGTTCCTCCGGTCAATTGAATGCGCCGTGCTCCGTGCATGATGAATGTCGCCATTGCTAGTCATTTGCGGTGCTATAGGCACTGTTCATTATTATTAAGCGAAAAATTTATAGAAGATAATCTACGAGTAACTTAAGCAGACTACAAAAACACATTTGAATTAAAGCGAGCACTACCTAATATTCAACTGCATGTAGCATACACACAAAATCTGTAAATAAAATCCCTGGACATTATTCCACACAGCGCCATCTACTCAAAAGTAAGCTAAATAAGGCTTGTGTTATAGGATTCTAGACAACGGATAAATGTACTTAAATACTTTTCTTTTGTACTATACAAAGTAGGTAACATAGGAATCACTCAGATCAATACAAACGTTTGTTCTGTGCGGGGAACGAACCCACGACCTTTGGTGTAGGAGCCAACTTCTCAACCACTAAACCGACTCGGTCGTCAAAATAATATGTTTTGTTAATAAACTCATCAAAGGTTAGCAATGCCATGAAAGCTACATACTTAATTTTGAGTTGATCAGTTGCCCAACATCGCTACCCCTGCCCTCGCGATTGTAGCGGAAAGTTATTGCAAATTTTCAACTGAATTATAGAAACACTCGCACCGTCTGTTCAGAGCGAGCGCAATGAAGTCTACAAAGTACGAGGGGCTAAGCGCGCACGACTGCGTCCACACGTGAGCGGCGCGCACACGTTACGATTGAACGGAACACGTGGATGCCGAGGGTTATTAATAACCGAGACTTCCTTCATTGGGGCAATTAGTCCCAATTGTGGCTAGGAATGTCTATGCGTACTGAACATACACGGAGAATGAGACAGAGACACTGGCTAGAAGCCTGGGCTGAACCATTTTTTCCACATTACCTTTTGCGCATCGGACGTTTTACGCCTTAACTTAATATTGAAATGAACATAATTTACATTACAAAATGATAAACACTTCAAAACTAAACACATGGGTCTCTCGCAACCGTGACAGCGCTTTGTGGCTGTCGCGTTTACCCCATGTGCTTCGGAAGTTAAAAGTTATCTAACCATTCAAGTCAGCCGAGATGCAACTCGTGACAACATTTTCCAAGATTTAACAATTATGTAAGCGGAAATGTAAGTAAACTAATTATCATAATATAATTTCGTGGTTGCAGTTGCAGCGCGTGCGACACCAAAATCGTGACGTCACGTGAACACTCTACTGCGAAGAAAATGGAGTGATTCATTCGTCAAATCGTGTCCGTGAGGTGCGCGGGCGCATATTGATGTGGGCACGAACGCTCGCGCCCTCCGTGAATGCCTAACGAGCGACCATGTTTAACTGACACTCATAATGACGCAAGCACATACCCGCTCGATGCATGATTCGAATCCTTCCAGAACTATTCGCATCATCTTACCTGCAAACAAACAAAGTCATAATTAATTCCATGCTACTGCCGCAATAATAAACAGTATGCAAATTAAATGGTTGAATTGAAAGTAAATCAAAGTTATTCAACCAACAGTGAGCGTAGACCAGTAATAAAACAGTGTTGTTGTAAATAGAGGTGCCATTGCCTAATCAGATGAAGAACATGAAACAATTATGGCGGACACCAATTTGCGCAATACTCAATAGGACTCCTGAGTACAGGCGCGCAGTCCGTGCAATAGTTTCATTAGTGAGTATGACATTTACATGTGTTTTTATAATTGAATTACAAACGACGGATCGGTAGCGATCTCGAGACGGACAAAACGCTGATTGTGAAATGATTGGACGCGAAACTGTGGAATCGGTTCAAGGTGGTTCGTAATCTCGCATCAAATCTATCAATTTGTTTTTCGTAACTAATTCGTATACAATATACATACTTCTTAATATTATTATTTCTAAATGTCACTTTGTCCTGAGTCTTGCTTGATTTATACATTGGAAAATGATTGCGTTAACCAACAATTTACACCATATTATAGTTGTTTACCGAATCGCAGTAAAATATACAAACAAATATTTCCTAGTCAAAGAAGAAATTCAGTTTTGCATCAGTATCTAAAGCTTGGGATTTAATGGTCATAACGCTATATTTGCGTGAAGCAATGTTGCAAACGACGTCTTTACTAGTCTCTTTAACTTGTAACTACAACTTGCTTCAAGTACAAATGAGAAATGCGCTCTTTGAAATTCTGCTGCGTTAATTCTTCTACATTTTGTAAGAACGATTTAGAATTATGTGCGCTTTCATTGACGTTGAAATGTTAACTTAGTGCTTAGTAAGCATGAGAAATGAAACCTCAGGACTTGCTAACGAAGTTGTTATACTTGAAGGATCAATTTCAAGAGAATCGTTGGCAAACAATATCTTGATAACGAGTTGAATACCGACTACATCGAATCACGCCTCTGAAAGTCGTCGCCGTCTTTCAAAACGTCGGAGCGATCGATTCAGTTTAACTGTGAAGAAGACCCCCTTAAAGTAAGAATTCACCGATAAAAGCGCCGCTTTGAATACAGGATAAGCTTAGATCAAAATAATGGATGAGTATGAGACAACGCTAACGTTGGCACGAACAGCTTTTTATTTAAGAGGTCAACGCGAAACTAAACAAAGTAATGTGGAATTTGCAGTCATAAAAACAAACTTATGAGCTAAATACTAAACAGTATGTGTCATCAAAGCGTGGAAACTTAAGGATTTCGTCAAGAATCGTGACGGAGACGTTGTGAACTCGTGAGATCAATGACAAAAATAATGAACCCGCGAAGCTATTATCCGAAACCGATACCGATCGCCTCGCACGTAGTGTCGCGTGGAGACAGCATGTGAACCGAACGCAACAAAAGACCCTTGCATAACACGGGAAAACATCCGATCACGACGCGACCGCCTCGACGGCATTATCCAACGAGCTGTAGCTAACGTCGATAGTAAACACGCAATTAACTCCTCAGATGAGGATTATAATTTAGCAGCACGTAGCTCTAGGAAAAGCTCCATGTCGCAGCGAGAAGCGCACGCGCAGCCTAGGCAGTCCAGAATAATGCCTCATTATAGACAGGTCATTAATTTAAAAATGTTCACTAATTAATCAGGCGCCAAGCCGCAATTCGACCACGATCGCCAATTCCGATTTATACGCTCCAGATAAGAGGTAGTTCGTGGCGAGAGATACTCACAGACATTCGATCATTCTAGAAGCCACAGTCTGGTTCTGCATAGTAAAACTTTATCAAGAACGGCATAGGTGAAGAATGCTATGGAATCTCCAAATTAAACCCTAAATAATAAATAACGCTATACCAAAATGGCGACATTTTATTTATTCCAATAAAATCCACGATTGTTTGCGCTGAGTTCGATAAATTGAGAGCGATTACTTATCAGGTGGATTACGCAAAGTAAAGATTATATTTTGAGGAGGAATAATGAGTAATTGCGCAAGACTGGGCGCGACTCTGGCGTTGTGCGCCGGGTAGCCGATGGCGCGGAGAGCGCGGTGTAATTTGCATAGTTTAAGTGCACGCGGCCGATTAGACGAGGTGTCGCCGGGATCGTTAACGACTTCATGGAAGACCGCTCTGCACGTTGTACCTCCATCTGATTATGACCACGGGATTCCAGCTAGCCAGCATTACGGATGATAAGGTTCCTCGCAAGCCTGGTTTATCTTAATTACATGGTATTTTCTCTAATTAAAAGAATTGCTAGTGAAGAAACTATGGCACTGTTAGCTTTGTCAAGAGCAGCTGATTCATGTTCCTGTAATAATCTTGTAAGCCGACGGCTGTTCCCTGGCGGCGGGTGGTCGAGATAACGCGGCTGCGCCGGCGCATCTCAGCAGGCGCATTGTCTAGCGCTGTTTACTCTGATAAGATAATTAACGTGGCACTCCTCTCCTAATTTATTGTTTGTACTATCACCTGCCCTAATTGGAGCAAATGAATTTAAACAGGCAACTTCATTTTACTCATTATAGTTATTATCATTCACTTTTTAGTAGAGCTTTTTATTCAGTTATTGTATTTGAATGCAGATGCGCATAATAAAAGTGAAAATCAACAGTTAGTATGGCGTTGTCGTCACATCAGTCACATCCGGTGGTGCACTCCAAGCCCCGAGTGGGCCACTTCGCTTTCTAGGAAGAGCCTGGCGAAATGACGGACAACAGGCGTGATCTGAATATTAACAACTGTATTACTGCATGATCATACGAAAGCATCCTTGATAAATCATCAAATGACTCGCATTTATCAGATCCATTTGCACGTTTCTGTGTTAACAAAGAATTGGGTGTATGAAAGGAACTCACAATAATTTATAAAAGCGGCATAAACACCAATTCATCGGTGGCGCACCTCGCCTGAAGTTATAAAGTGTATTGTGTCAAGGTGAACACTTTCAAACACAGATCGTTATGATACAAATTGACATATTCATAGCATATTAAAATTTCGAATAAAGATCAAGGTAAAAATAAACTGTGTTTGTTTGTGGCATAATAAGATCGAACGGTATTGTAGACAAAACATAACAAGACGACATGATTATTTAGTTGGGTATCAATAAAGGAAATTCCTGACTTTGCTCATATGTAACTGTAGAGCAATTCAACAAACAGATTCATGGTCCCCATTCTGAACCTTCAAATCCAATCGGATCAAACTCAATTAGAGATGCAAGCTACAATAAAATACAGTTCGGACAAATCCCAGCCTCGGATCGAATCTTGAGTGTTGTTTCAGAATACAGGCCTGAATGGTTTAAGCAGCTTAAGAGGCGGTTGCGCATCTAGGTATTAGAAGACAGCGTAAGAGGATTCTAGGGCACTTTTTATAGGATGACTAAAACTAGGGTTAACAAGAGTGTAAACGACCCGAGTGCAAACCGCTCGCAACACCTCGTTTGCGCCGACGGCCTAATGAAATTCATCTCACACCACGCCGGTGTGCACTTGCCTGTTCCGTTACAAACAATGACCCCTATTCAATCACACGCCAATTCAGTTGCGCAACACGGCATTACGCACAGAAACAAAATAACCGAAAATGTCTACAATACTTTTTCATCAAGCTGCGTTAAGTTATTTTTAATGGTATTGCTAAATTGAATTGGAACGAGAACCTGGTGTATTTTGTCACATGATTGCCCAATGTGACAGGTTGAAGACGGCCTAATTGGCAAGCAGTCTGACCTGAAGGGAGAGGTAGCGCGATTGTTAGAATTTAGAGGTTTTTAGCCGCCCACCAGCACCCGAACTAGGTCACTGCCAATTTGCGATTCGAGCATCATTGTAATCGCATTAAGATTCGAGCGACCGCGACGAGGCAGGCGCCAGCGGTGACGCCGATCACAGCCGGGGTCATACGTCAGCCCACGACATTGTTATCTGAAGTTGGCGAAGCTTTGACCCTCAACCGATGGGTATTTCCTTAATTAAATACTTCACAAAACAAGACATTATATTCACAGAATACCCTAACACTAAATATCAAGCCTTTAGTTCCTTGCGATTAGCTCGAAGATATTTATACGTTAGAATGTAATGTTAAACCGGTGCATTAATTCTACCAAGAGAGTCGTTGTGTTTTATTGCACATAATGATCACGATCCTCGGCATTGAAGGACACGACTTAAGAGAGATGTCAGTAGCGCCGTTAAGGATAGGCGTAAATCGATGTATAAATAACTTCATCGCTAGCATAAAAGATTATTACCCTTGTACATGGGAAGCGTTGTGTCAGATATGATCGTACCGTTGAGGAGATAGCAGCGGCCATAAGATGGGAGATTACGCGTGATCGTACCATCATGCAGCGCTATGTTTGAGCGGCCGCAACGCGCTGGGAACACCAAACAGCTTAAGAATAACAGCTAGTCATAAATATCCTCTCTCCCGTACCGATATGAACGTTGTTTCCGCTTAGATTATCTTCTAGTTAATATCTATGATTTTATAACCTTTCACGGTTAAGCGCAATATTGATATTGTGTGTGGATTTACCAAAAAAGGGAACCGGTTATTTAATATGATTTTCAACTTATTGTTCCCTCTATAATCGGTAGCCAATTTTATTTATACCAATATGGTGAAAATGAAAACGATCATTTAGTACATTAAACGTGTCTCGGCAGTGACGTAGGACATCGTCGTGATTTGCGGCGTCTCATAGCGCAATAATATCGCCTCGAGCCAGTTGCATATTTTAAATTAAACGACATTAAAATAGCCCGGAACTGAGTATTCAAGGGTGTACTGCAACAATATTTCACAAGGAATTTAAAAATAATTCGGCTAACACCTTAATCTCCTAGAAATAAGAATCATAATCACACTCAGTTTAAAAGCAATTTCAACGCACATAATGCGTGCGTTGAACTTAAAAGGTTGTGACAGGGGTATTACGGTAATTACCTTAATTTGTAAACACAAAAAACGACCGTCGGCTCGTCGTATTTTAACTGAGGGAAAAATTAAATAACACAACCCGATGGCAGGCGAGCTTGCTCCTGACAATTAATTCGCTTAGGTCGGGGATTGCAAGGCAATTAGCATTGGAACTACATCGTGAGAACATTATCAATAGTCTGTAGAAAATTTTAATTGCAAAATACTTTGGAAAAAAACAAAATTAAAGTAATTGTAACAGCAAAAATGTTTGTTGGCTACGAGCCGACTGGCCGATCCATCGACGGAGTCGTGCCGGTGCGAACGCGAGGACATTAGCGTGCTATCATCGCGAAAAAATCGCGGCTTCGTTTCGGTTCACGGAGGTGAGGGCGCGCTCCTAACGGCAAGACTTTGCATATCGTTTGCATGAATCTCCCGATGACGAACATAGCTGGAATGCGCCTGGAACAGCAGGACCGGTCGTTGACTGATCACCCAAACAAAGATCCGCCCGCGGCTATCGTATATGGTAACGTCTATTGTAGCGCAAAAAAACAGCACAAACATTCGTGATTCACCAAGCGAAACCTTTTGCGGAAGGTCGCGTCGCTCGCAGGTTAACAGCGCTTACCAAGGATACCAGTGATGCGTAAATCAAAGCACTTAAGAGTGCGTATAAACCCAGCAAATTATTAAAATTCACCCGCGCCCCCCTCTCTGCGAACACTATCGCCCGCCGAACTACAATACATCTCTCTCGCTCGCTCAACGCGTAGCTTCCGTAGTATACGTAAAACAATCAGATAACACAGTGGGCATTATTTTTGTGAATACATTACCTACATTTTAATGTGTGTAATTTTACTTTGTATATAAGTTGAATGTTATGTTGTAGATAGTAGTCTCATCTTTTAAATTATTTTTAAGGATCGGTATGCAAAAGGTAAAAACAGGACCCTATTACATAGACTACACTGTCTATCTGTCACCAGTTGATTTTTTCACAATAAATACTAAATACTAGCAGCCGCCCGCGACTTCGTCCGCGTGGACTTAGCTGTATGAGAAAAAAGATTTTCCCGCTATTCTGTAGAAATTTTCCTGATTTTTCTTTGCTATAAACCTCACGGAGCCCGAGACCATTCCAACGAATGCAAAACCGTGGAAATCGGTTAGTGCGTTCTGGAGTTATTGCGTCAGGAAGGAAAACACGACTTATTTTTATATACTAAAATTAAAATAAAATATTTTAAAGTAAATACAAAAGCGGGTTTTTTTTGCGTTCTTTGTTCTATATTAGTGACGGTGATAGGTGGACACATTTGTATATTTATAAATAAAAGCTCCCCGGTGTCATGATTTGACGCGCCTTTTTTTCGTGGGGAAATCTTCATGCATACCTCGCCGCAGGGGGAAACGACGAAGTTATGTTGGACTCCTACCGACTAAAACCCCGCGGCCGCTACCACGCGCCTCAAGGCACTTGCAGGCCGCACTGGCCCCGCAACCCCACGTGTCGCCCTTACGGGTCTCAGCGAGTGGGTGGCTAGTCCACCACACTGCCACTCCTGAGTTCTATTCGCTTCCCGGCGGTTGGACCCTACCACCGGTACTAAGCCCCCTCGCAACGCCAAGGTGAGAACTCATGAGGGGGTGGTTTGACTCTCCTCCACCAACTGAAGACGAATTAAAGGGTCGCATCCCGCCTGGCGCGATTGTCAGCGATTATAATAATATGTCGTCACGCGCATATTTGGCAACATTGTCAATTCGCGCGCACACCTGGCAATATTACGTTTTTTTACACTTAAGTCCATAGAGTAGAGTAATAGACTGCTTTAGTCTCTGGATGACACGGCACTCTTTTCTGATTGGTCGATTTTGGTGGTAAAGTGCAGTGAACACAGTGTGGTGGCGCTAGTATCGATTTAGCAGTTTTGGCGCGCTTTCACGAGGACAGAGTCGAACAATGGATTCCGATACGCTCAATACTTGTGCTTTGTTTATTGTCGAACCTGTCATGTTCACCGTACTCTCCTACCGACGTGTGTGATTCCTAAATTTATTAAGAGTGGATTGCTACTTGGGTTTCACTAAGTTGCTTCCCGGCAAGGAAGCCCCCATACAAGATGCCGGTGACGAGTTGCCTACCGCTCGGCCTACCTCGCGCCGACAAATAGATTTTTCATTACCCATACTCTGAAAGTAGGTCATTACTGACCTGAGAAGCGGGCTGAAAGTAACACTTTTCAAATATTTTTTTTAAAAACTAGTTCTTTTTCACATTATCTATTGAACCATGTTCCAACTTCTTATACAGCCACGATGTAAAATTTGAAATAACTTCATCATGTCAGCCGAACGACGCCCACTGCTGAGCATAGGCCTCCCCAAAGGATCTCCACAACGATCGGTCCTGCGCTGTCCGCATCCAGCGGCTTGAAATAACTTAAAGTTAAGTATTGATCAGAGAACATATATGTTTTAAATAAGTTTATAATAATTTAGTTTCAACAATTTCTTTAAAATAACTTAGCTTTGAGCAAAATATTTACCATTTTTCCAAATAAAAAATAATGGTTGAATAGCGGGCCGGCCACAGAAAAAAAACAAACAAAATAGGCGGGAAAGCGGCAATTCGATCTTCAATTATTTTCCTCATTTTTTCTTTGGCTAATTCATGTTTTTATTTTTACTTTCCTCGTATTTGTAATGAAAAGCACAGTGTTTACCTCGGGTGAAAGACTTATTTAGTCCCTCGAACTATTGGCGCCCTCACTTCGTTCCGGGCGCCAAACCCCGTCTCGGGACTAAATAAGTTACTTTCACCCCTAGCGTAACAATGTACTATTCAATTGTATCTGGTTTATAGGGCGTTGAAAGGTGAATGAAAAATGAAAATGAATGCCAAAAACATCATCTTTATTTCAAGTATGTACATATTATACGAGAGTCATTCAATAAATACTTACTTAGCCTACAAAAAGTAAAGGAAAATTTTGGAAAATGGCAATTTATTTTTCAACATAGTCTCCATTCAGTTCGATACACTTAGCACAGCGATGCTCAAACTTTTTTAACCCGTCCGAAAAATAGTTTTTGTCAAACTCTGCAAAATAGGCCTCCGTGGCGGCAATGACCTCCTCATTTGATCCATATCTATTCCCGGGGAGTGTTTTTTTCAGATTAGGAAACAGAAAGAAGTCTCAAGGGGCCAACTCTGGAGAATACGGTGGATGGGGCAGCAATTTGTAGCGCAATTCGACCAATTTGACCATGGCAACGGCAGACGTGTGAACCGGTGCGTTGTCGTGGTGAAACAGCACGTTTTTCTTCGCCAGGTGGGGTCCTTTTTTTTTTTAATTCGGCGTCGAATCAGCCCAATAAATCGGCATAGTAAAGCCCTGTTATAGTTTTACCCTTCTCGAGGTAATCGATGTAGATCAAACCTTGTGAATCCCAGAAAACGGTGGCCATAACTTTTCCGGCCGATTTTACAGTTTTCGCCTTCTTTCCAGCATGTTCCCCGGTCTGAATCCTTTGTTTTGATTGCTTCTCGGTCTCTGGTGTGTACCAGTGGATCCAGGTTTTATCGACGGTCACAAAACGACGCAAAAACTCTGCGGGATTCCGCTTAAACAGCGCCAAACACGTCTCCGATGTGGTCCCACGGTTGCGCTTGTTGTTGGTTGCTTGTTTTTTCTACATTTGGTGCGTCATTGTGGGAAGATTCATGGCTACACTCAATTCTTGAAATTGTTCTAAGCCAATGCCTACACTAGTAATCCCAGTGACAGCGGCTGTGTTTATGTCTAGGTTCTGGGTTGGTTGTGGATCTGACGTGTTCAGTATGAATTCACCTCTGCACATATTACACGAAAGTTTCAGTTTAGAATAAAAACCCACTTTACCCATACCCACGTTTCTCCTGTGATGTTTAAGTTAGATAGAGTGCAACCGAATTGAGGAGCATGATTCGATACCATCTTTATTTTTTCAAAAAAGTACAACTTGTCTATTATCACTCTCTCTGCTGCATCGTACAAATTTTCAGCCTGATCTTCATTCTGAGCTTGTGGCCGACTACTTAGAGCGCGTCGTAGCTTCAATGAACTGTAATGAAAAAGTTCAGCTATTTCCAAAAAAAAACATGCAGAAATGACACAGTAGAAAAAAAATAATGCGGAAGCCATATTTTACGGAATTTATGTTAAAAAAACGCACAAATTACCCACTATTAGGAAAGTCATTTGCAATTAAGCATTAAAGTACTCGTAGCAAGTGGCGTTCTGAGTCAAAATATCGCGCGGCTCATGCGTTTTGTGGTTGCAGTTCTAACCACCCCACCAAAATCCACCCTTTTCCGTTCAACTGATCGGAATTATTATATATTTACAGGAGAGTGCAAAGCAGCGGCCAGGCAAAAAAGTAGGCGGGAAATGGTTAATTTCGGCGTCTGTTTGCGCTTAGTTACTTTCATTTAAGAAAGGATGGTTTGGAAAGTGATAACTTTATCAGAAATTATCTAACGTTATTTCTCAAATGACTATTTCCCATTCGTTATTTTTCTAATGACAGGTCTCCACTAGTTTAAATGTTATCGATTGTACTGTACTCGAATTTAGGCGGATACTTTTCTGGAGTATTCTCTTCATTCCTCGAGTAATCATTACGGTAAGTATTTTTTTCTGGCTGACAATAGTCTGTAGATATAGGCTGTCTATTAGGGTCTACATTTTCCAAATTCAATGTTGTTCTGTAAAATAAACACAGTACTTAGTATATTTACTCATGTGATAGTAACTAGTTATTGTTTCAGCCAGCTTCAACTTTACTAAAAAAAAAACCCAAGATGGAAAAGCGAGTATGGATACTATTTTTAAAGAAACCTACATAGTCGACGACGCTCATGCCTCCACAACTTCATTTTGATCACATCTGTCAGATTGTGAAAAAATTTGAGATACAGCAATTCTGAAAATTAAATATTATTTGAAAACAATTTACTTACAATAAATACCTGGTGGATTGAAACAAATTCCTTCGAAATCAACCTATTATTTGAAGAGACCAACTAAAGTCATGTGATTACTTAGCATATACTTTACACCATCTGTTTACGTCATCTTACTAGATCGACTCAAATGAATTTATTTCTCTTAAAATACAATACTACATACCTTCGACAATTAGCCATCCTTTCAGTTTGTAACTTTTTTAGCTCTCGTTTACTAAGTCTTTTTAAAGTCCTTTTCTTTTTCCCCATTTCACTATTTATTTTGAAACTCGGAGCAGCTAAGAATTTGAGCGTAGTCTTCTCGTCTCAACGGAGCGATCGGTACTGATGTGTGAAATAGAAATATGTGTCAAGCTTCACAAACGTGCGACGGGAGATGGCTTTTTCCGCGGAATCAAAACGTATTAAGTGCCAAAAGTGTTTAATCGTTATAAATCCAAAACTAAAAGGAATTTTAAAAAATGACTAGACATAGCCCTTACTTATTTTTAAATATAATTATTTATAAAAAAATTGTCATCATAGTAATTGCCATGTCCAGTTTAAAACGAAAAAAAGGGAAAATCAGACGTAACTTCGTGATTTTTTTTTATCGAGATAATTTAATTATTTTATGTTTTTGATCAAACACAACCCTTGAAAATATCATGTAGCGTAACATTTAATAAATTCATAAAATTTCATCTAGTATTTATCACGTACAATCAAGAAAAAGATTGGTAGTTTTGCTTTATGCGCACTCTTAACGAGAAAATCGTCCCGTCGACGGCGTGCGTTTTCGACGAGCTAGCTTTAATTAACCATCGCCTTAAACGTCGACATTTGACTGTGACAGTTGCAAGATTAATTTGCAAACGCATGTTAAAATGTGCCGTCATTTAAACATTCGTAACGAGAAATCCAAAACCTATTGTCGCAATCGCATCCTTGCTGCGAAAAGATCGCGTTTCGCCTACGAAATGGAGGTGACGTAAACGAATACGGTTCTGACTTCTGGTTGGAGATGACTAGACGGAAATCCTAGTGGCTGTTAGAGATTTAGTAAGGAGGCTGTCCAAATAGGGGCTGGACGTCTGGCGGGTGTCGTAGGAGCACAGTAATTGGACCCGTACCGTCGATGGTGGAGGCTCAAAATGGCTGTGCGTGACCAGCTCACGCGATACCGCCGTATCCACTGTGATTTACGGATAGCATTAGCATACGGGGAACAGGTGTTCTGTACGTAATAATTGCATCCTATGGCGTAGCGTAAACGATTGGAGGTTTAAGATAATGATGAGAGCCATTTGTGTGTGTATTGCGCCTTAAAAGTATCCCTTGGCTTAACTAAGAGAGTTATCTGATAAACTAGGGGACTTTGAACGAATTACACTTTTTGTGGCGGTGAACAAGTTGTTTATTACTATGCAATGTTTTACGGTGAAGCTGCTATACAGCTCCCAGAATAAATTTAAGGAGGTAATAACAGGATGATTTGCTCGCATTTTTAAAAATCGTGTCAATGAAATTAAACTTTCCGTGCAAAATTGTAAGAAATGAGAAAAATAAAATTCCTAGATCTGTAAGTTTAGTGAAAAATAAAGGAAATGCAAAAGCTTGTCCGTAAGGCATGAAGCGCCACCCCGCTGGTGCCCTGTGAGGAGCTGCGGCGGATGGGAGCTTCCGGCAGCGCGCCTGGAGACCGCCTTGCATATTCAACGGCGCTAATTAATTCCGGCCCCTTATCACAGAATAAATAACAGTACAACAGTACCAGCGTCAGACGCTAGTCGAATGGACAAATGCATTTCAGATTGACAACACTTTTTCTCCAGCAGAATCTACTACTACCTCCGGGCTGGTTGGTTACGTCTGCTAATGAACCTTTTAAAATATTATTCTGGGTACTGGGTATGCTTATACATATAATTAGGAAAAATACTGCAGATACTCGAATAGAACACGGCCGCAAGCTTTGATGTAACTAACACCAATACAACTCAGAAACAGACCACAAGACAAGTACAAGACTATATTTTTAGATTTTTATAGAATAATGCACAAATGACTGAAAGAAAAGTTGAACAATATTCAGTCCGTATTTTGTGACATCAGCACGCTCAAATAAAAATAAATATTTGTCTCCTTGAAAATAATAAACAGCGTGAAACTACGGGCTCATTTAGCACAACAGCTTTAAACTTTCTTGAAGTTATATGGAATGTATAATAGTAAATAACATCCTACAGACGGAGAACCGAGCTAGTCGTATTAGGTACAGCAAAAAACCATTAGTACGGCATAATAAACTAGTGAACAAACGTACGTACAAGTAGTACAAATTGTGAACATTTAAATAGGAAAGCAATCTAGAAAATTGTACAGTGCAGAATATATCGAGAACCGAAACCACAAGGGATAACTCCGAAGTAAGAAAATAAAATTGAACGAACGTTATTGCAATTCAAGAGGTCCACGCTCCAGACGTTAACGCATTTTAGTGGAAGTTGTAACCTCAAATGTGATTGGTAGCATGAATAAGAATAAGTTCTGCGCTCGGTGCAGGGCGTCTTCTCCAGTCAAACATTTACGAAGATTCGTAAAATTCTAAAATGCTGAGATAGTAAATTTTAAGGATTTTCTGATGTGCTAAATTCTTTATATTTTGATTTTGAAAATGATGAACAAATATCCTTGCACATTTGGACTTTCATCCACACTCATATGAGCCCCAAACTAAGCAAATCGTGTACTATTGGAACTAGACTAGATGGATAAACATAATTGATTACTATGTTTTTGTGAATACATAGGATGATGCTCAGAAAAAACAGAAATTTAAGATAACTTCCGAACTATTGAAGCGCCTCACGATACTTTTCGATTCGAAACGGACGAGAGTAGGATTCCAATTTGGACTGCATTCTATTTCAATGCGAGAGACGGTATTTTGTAGAGTTTATGTAAGTCCTTTAGACAGCATGCATGACAGCTGCATACAGGTACGATGTTATATCAAGGGATGCGCATTCTTTGTTGGCTCTTTACAAATTGCACATCAAAAATGTTACTTCACAAAGTGGTATAAAATATGCAATGAGTACGCGATTTCAATATAAAGGCGATGGGAAAAATTTCTCGCTTTTATAGAAGTACAATAAACGGTATAGAAAATATTACGAATAGAAGAATTTAAATGTATTGAATAGAAATATTGTTGGTACAGTGGGTAGCGCAATTCTGGACAGGCCCAAGACAAACATTTAATTTCAACCAGAATCTCACTCTACCTAATTTGGGATTATTAAATCAGGATGGCTCAGGATTTAGGTTTAAAGTACAAACAAAGGCTCCAATAGAGCCTCAAATATATTATTGCTACACCTGAGACCGCGTAATAACTCGTATAAAACGTTATTGACAGTTTCGAGCTCCATTTTGGCAAAGTCACTTTTACCTCGTTCCTCGTTGTGTGAAAGTTTTAAACACTGCTTTTGCAGCAGTGCATGGGCTTGTTTATTTAATAAGCAAACATCAGACATTAAATAAGTTTTAAGCTGAGACGGTAGGACACGATGGCTTCACGCCTTAGATAAAGTCTTCAGGAGTAAACTATGGCTGATGATGATTTATTTTATTTAATTCGCCTTTTTATTAGTGTGTTATTTTTGTGTAGAGAATTTCGTAGCGAAGCGTTATCACGCCACTGCCTCCACTACATGCATTTTCACCGTCTGGGCACATAAATATTTATACACTGGCTGTTCTCACGCATGCGCCTTCGCCCTTCGCGTCCGGTTCCACTCCGGCGCACCGCGCGCCTCCACGGCTCCTGACCAACCTAATCGCTCCAGAAACGTTGCCCTCTAACTATCGCTACTAACACTATAAACTGCGTACTGAAATTCCCCTATCTCTCAACTGTTAGAACATTCTAGAAGACTGGATATACCGAAACAGTTCCGTCGCTACAAATGGAAAAGTAATGTTCAACATCAACAAACCTTCATGAAATATTGATTGTGTTTCTTGCTATATTTATTTAATGTTAAGTGTTTATTTCAGTTTATTACGGTCATCAACCCATTAAACTGCCAGCTCTAGCAGGTTGACTACCATTGAATTGATATAGTTCATCTCAGAAATGATCGAATGTATTATTCTAGTTTGATCCATACTGATGGATGTCGTATTCGTATTTATCAGTTCCTTTTTTTTTCTCTTCTATCCGGATCAATTCTATCCGTGGTTTTGCTGGTGATTAGTGGTGATCAGTGGTGCGCAGTTTTGTTGATAGTAACAAAGTCTTAAATTTCCCTGATCCTATGATCTTGAGCGAAATAGTTGTTCGCCCACGAGTGGAGTTGAATATGACTCGTTGAGTAGAATTTCGAAGCATAAACAGCAACAACATAGATTTGATGAAAGAAAACTCTGCAAAGGAATGACAGATAGTTGTGACGCAAAAGCTAGTGTTTTAATATTTGACATCGCTATTTCGTATGAGGAAAGGGCTTTGAATGAAAAAGGAAAGTAGCGCAGGTGCGCATCCCGAGCCCTTCCAGAGCTGGAATGCGACTATTATTAGAGGGGCCGGCGCCGGCGCACGCCGCGACCTGCCACAGGGTGCGCCGCTAACTCGGTAAGGACGCAAAACCTGTGATCGGCATTCGGGGAAAACTACACAACGTCTATAATAATGATAAAGCACTTGGTGTATAGATAGAATAGAATTTATTTTATTTGTCAGAATATAGGTCGCACTCTTGTAGAAGAGTGAACCAACCACCTCAGGACGCATCATCACTTTTGATCCGGTGAAATTGTGGTCGAATGCGCGTCTAAAAAGTTACAAGCCTAAAAGCAAAATGTATTGCCTACTATATCTTGGGTGGTGCGGTTTTCCACAGCGTCTGGAATGGCACTATAACACTTACTCGTATTTAGGGTGCAATCTGCGATTAGATGCAGGGGTTGCATTTGACAATTAGTTTCTTTCAAAATGCATTGACTGTCTAAGAATTACATTTTGGATCCAACCTTCCAAAATATTATTCTTAGACCAAATAAAAACATCGTCTACATAGTTTTTTACCGAACACCCTATGTAGCAGTGGTCGGCACGTTATCGGTGGAGGCTGCGGGCATCTCAGGCGCCATTGTTAGCGAACCCGCGCCCCGCACCCCGCCATGCTAATGCTGCGCGCGCATTGTACGCGCCCCTAGTGCTGTCACTTGTTTCATAGCAAACGTCCCGCAATTGCACCAATATGAACATTGTTGATGATGGCATTAGTCAATAACTTATACTTTTGAACATAAAACAACGTTTAAGATATCTCCAACTAAATTGATTTGCAGTAACATGAGTCGATACGACTACCTTTTTTTAAACTAAGAGAATTCAAGAGTGACTTTACTTTAACAACAACAGTTTTCTTGGAACTGACCAGTCCTTCATTTTTCATAATGGAAAAAAGTTGTGATAGCTGTCCCAGTTGATTCTGTGAGTGGTGGCAGCATCACTACGAGCGCCGGCACGTAATGGCCGATACCCGCATACTGCCCGGAACGAGTTCTTCTAATGTTGTAGAACAATAGCATCCTCTTAATATGCAACATGCTATACCCCCGCAACTTTTTGCGCTAAGGCTATTCGTGCCAAAAAAAGTTGTTTCAATTGTTTGAGGATGGCAAATCTTCGACTTGTGGTCTTGTTGCTTATTCATACATGCGTTTAAGTTTAACATACTTCATTGTAACATTTCACATTGAAAATTCGTTTCGCTTCATAAAGACGCCCTTCCTCAGTGTTTATTTAAATAATTACACTGTTGACCATGGAAATAAACACAATCTCAGCATTGGTTTTTATAACAAAATACATCCAATTAAAATGCCTGAGCTATAAATTAACACTTGCAGACATATAGATCATTAGAAACAAGAGAGCAGAGCTGAACACTCCTGCGGCTGCGCCTGCGCCGAAACCAAGACTATCTATCAATAGCGGATCGGGTCCGTTTTGTGGATAGATAAATTACGTGCCCCTTTGTCTTGTTCGGTAGGCACTTGATCGTTTATCTTTGTTATCAACTACTTCGTTAATCTGACAGGCACATGCATTTAGTTCCATTCCCAACAGAGTAACAACTGCGGTTCCCGTGAGAACTGTTGTTTTGGTTTCTTTTCTGTACTTACGATTTTAGGAAGGTGATTTGAGCTGCAAGCCTTTTTTATTACACGTCACGTGAGATCGCCAGCAGCGTGTTGAGGTCTTAAGTAGAAAGCCAAGACATAAAATGAGTTTTTTGTGTCGATAAGCTAACAAATCAACTACCAAATATTTATTTGACTAGTGCTGGAGAAGACGCCAATATTACAGCAGCCAGCTACAAACAATAATCCGTATTTAACAAATGACTTAAGATTATAATCAACTTAACAACAAAGCTGGCAAAAGCCAATATACTTACTAAGCGTTGTTTCAGATTAAAAAGTAAACCACTTTGTTGAAACCATAACGCTGGAATGCAATTTGCTTGCATTCCTATGAGATTAAAGGGTTTCGTTACGGGAACCAGAACGGATTAGGCAAGCCAACGGTTCCAGGTACTAATAATAGGTGTATTCCGAGAATCCAGCCGTAAGTTCACACCTCGAATATCGCATTACTCCGCGCGTCGTTAGCGGCGCATAAACACGGACTTCGCCATTAAGGCTGGACACACATTCAGTTGAAATCACGCGATTTACATAAAACAACTGCAGCAATTTGTAGCACATAGACTCGGCTAGAAAAGTGAAAATAGCACAGGAAAGAGAAAATTAGAAAACTCTACATAAATAGAAAGAAACAGGAAGAGTATTAAGATTTCTACATTATTGGCCAGCTTTTGAAATTTCTGGTGATACGAGTACAAAAAAAATACATCATCTAAAGAAAAACAAGACATAAGATAGACTTGTAATGCCATTAGTTACTTGAATAATTTTAAATCGTTTAACTTCATCAACACTAGCATAATGCTGTACCACGTTTCCCTATCAAACAGACGATAGCGTATGACGGATGGTAGATGGGCCCTAGTATTTTAATTGGTTTGTAGGTTTTACCTCAAAAGCCAACTCATGAAGGTATATATTACGTTTAGACGAATAAATCCGACGAATAGCCTGTTAAGGGGCAATTACTTTTGGCCAAAATGGCGGCGAAGCCAATTTGTCGCCCAACTACCACCTAGGCGATTTTACGACGAATAACAGTCGCTCGCTGGTAGGGCGCCTCAATTATCCATGCATTCTACGATTATACATTATATATAGGGCTGCCTATATTTCCTACTTCTTTCTAGGATCAGAGGTGTAGCGTAGATGTTTCAATTTACTATGTACCCAGCATTAGAGGAGTATACTCAATCACATACTAACTCACCAATAGTTGCCCCTAAATAATGTTTAGCTGTAGAAGTAGCGAATTGTATTCAATCTAACATTGCAGTTAGTATTGGCACTTTTATGTTTTTTACTGGAGAGGATAAATTCCCTTATCTAACAGTTTTGAAGCTAAAAGGTGTCTCCAAGAATTCTTATCAAGTAACCGCCTCGCTCACATTCATTCGGCGACAAAGCGTCATGATTTTTAATTACGCGATTGTTCGCCTTCCAGTGGCAGCTGCGTGACACCACCGCTTCCAGCAAAGCCACCATCGCACCCCTGTTTGATGTAATCGCGTTGTAACCGCCGCAATACAAGTGGACCGTGGTGAACACTGTCGTAAATCAAACGTTGAACAACTTTTTCACGACGACGTCGGTAAATCACCGTCGTAATTATCAACAGGTTTGTTTAGATAACTGCAGGAGATGTTCTTTTACAGAACATGTCAGAGAGCTGGTACTACCATAAAGTGGAAATGGTAAACAAATCAAACTAAAGTTAACCGTCACGCAACACAAACCCACTATTTTTAAATACTTAAGTTAATACAATTTGAGAATTCGAGATATTCACGCCATATTCAAAGACTGACAAATATTCCCCAATTCTTAAAAAAATCATACTTCTGTTCAGCGCTCATTGGTTTGACAGCGGTCTATGAAACAGAGGGCTCTCCTCAATCTTGAAATCTTTACAAAGTTACTTTTTTATTAGTATGCATTGTAATTTTACCATTGTTACGGGCAAAAACCTAAAGTTAGCTTTGTTCTGCTATTCAACTTTTATTCAGTGCAAACCTTGTTCAAGTCATGTTTATACGTATAATAATGACCTATAATTTTTAATGTTCGACACTAGGCCGCAAACCTGCCACCTAGGCCGATTACAGAGTGCGAAAATAAAAAAGTACTGGTACATTCAATAGTGCGGTGCCCGTTGTATAATACTAGTTCTTGTCGTAATAAAACCAACATTACCGACAATTTGCGAGCATGCAGATTGCATGATTAAGTAATTACGGCGCTGGGCTAACTCGTGTGTCATATTAACATGGGTTCTTATCTTTTTGGACCATCGCAATTAGGGTCAAACCGCCGATCGCGGAGCGCATCGCTAAAGACCATTGCATTTACGGATCTTCAAGAATTGTTTACGCAATCTATCCCTGACTGACTGGGCACGACATTCCATGACATGAAATGCGAGGGGTAAAGTAAGCGACAGCGATCATTTAACGAATTTGCTTACGGCAAGTAAGTAGAGTGTCAGGATGAGGGAAGTGGATAAATGAGGTCTCTACATGCATATCCCGTGAGGAAATAGGCCTGATGGTATGTATGCATGTGTGAGAAGTATAACGGTGAAAGAAGGAAGAGCAAATTCGAGGATTTGAAATATCAACAGTCAAAGCAGAATTTGTCCAGTATAAAACAATCCCTTATCCCATTTACTAAATACTTGGAAAACTTGACATACTTGTTATGTTTGACTGTTGGACGAGAAAGGTCTCTTTGGTGTGAAGAACTCGCACATATTGATTCAAGGTCCGGTCATGGTTAGGAGATCAGGGTTTTCAGTCATATGGGCCCAGAACATGGGTTAAATCACTATTTCTAATGGCTGCGTGGAAATAAGTGAGAAGCTGTCTTTTGATTTAGACCAACCATCGCGTCGATGTTTTCATTGGATTGGTCTTAGAGGAAACTTAAACACGAATGGCCTCACAGGAGGCCTTCGCCCTGCGGGATCCTAATCGCTCGAGATACGATACGACTGTATTGATTGCTATTAAATTCAAAGCAAATTGTAGGCACTTACCTAAGGACAAATTGCACGATAAACGAAACAAACAGCATCCAATATTAGTTATTAGCGATTCGAGGCAACTCTAAATGCATTATGTAAGTGACCTTCGCAACAAAATGCATTTACTTAATATTCGCTCCGCATAAATTATTGGCCGGAGATTAGACGCCTGCAATTAGTCGACTCTGAATTTATCTGTCTTTATAACTTTGAAGTAGCAAACACATTAACAAACAGTCATTAAATATACAATAACTATCGTAGAGCTGGAATGAATCTGTTTAAAAGGTTTATGAAACATCTACCTATTTAGCAACAACACAGATTCCACAGGCACTTTTCTAAAGTAAGTCCCTTTCCTCAACCATAACTACATTATTGGTAGAATGAAGACAATTACGCATCGAAGTATGGAGGACACGTATTTTTCAGAACAACATCGACAGTTTCCACTTACGTCGGTGTCTTAAAAGCTGGTTAAGTCGCGCCGTTAAATTGTAATTGTATAGGTTTTTTAGTAACTTCAGCAGTGTAACTGTAGCCTGTTGAGTGCAGACGTGGTGAACGGCGTCTGACAGTGCGGCATGCAAATACAGACGAAACGTGTCAGGGCGACTCGACGACAAATACGCCTCATTCCAACCGAGCGACCGAACGCTCATTACAAACATCGACCAAATTACAGCGCCAACGATCACGACCCGGGCGTTCCGAGAAAATTACTATTTGAAAACACTTTCCACGTTACACAATGTTTATAAAAACGTACACTATGCGTACGCATAACAAATGAGTCACGTGGAAAGAGTACCTGATATTCGCGTCCCAGTCAATGAACCGAATAGGTCGACTTTCCAAGAGTAACATTTGAAAGGGATTAGCGTGCTTTTTACGCGAGACTGCTCACCTCGACCCGACGTTTTCCATCTATGTGAACCCGCGCCGCGTGTGCAACCTTCCGAACGATTTCAATGTGTACTTGCATAAAAAAATCGTTTCATATAACCATTCAATAATTACCCTCGTCGACGATAAATTTATCTTAAACAGAACATACAACGTGAAGCTAATTTGCAGGTACTACATCAAAAAAATACTTGCCTACTTATTTTATAATTCAATGTTATTGAATTGAAACAATACTGTACCGCGGGCAGGGAATGTAAACAGAGAACTGGTAACCGTAGAAGTATTTCTAATAGAAGCTGCTTCATTAATCACCGAGGTTATTGTTCGCCATCGCCACCACCGGCCAACATTATTGGGCTGCGATTAAGTTTCAGCCACCTAGCCTAATCTGCGACTGTCAATTGTCGAACAGTTTGCTAGTCGCCGGCCATAATTTTATGTCTCGTGTTCGCAAATTTATTATTTCGATTTATGTATGTTAATTTGGGTGATAACGACCTTACAACACGAAAGAGAAAAGACATTATACATTCTTTAGTTGCGGAATATTTGGTCTGGCACGTCATTATTATGACAAAATCCAGCCATATCTCAAAGATATGCAAATATAAAATTCATAATGACATACGCAAATAAAATAAACTAAAGCGGGCTATAAACGATCGAACAAAAAGGTCTACTGTTCCAACGGCAGTGAAAGTGGCCGCGCCCAGCGATGCGCAAGCGCCATTTTCTAATCCGAGCTTCCGATAAAAGCACCGAGATTAATTTACGGGCAGTTAGAGCGTCATTAACAATTATTATATAACTAAAACAATAATTTGATAGAGATCAAACAGGTTCATGCCGTGAGAACATGTAGTCCTGCAGCATGCGGTACGGACTAGTTTTGGAGTAGAAAGAGGGGCACCGTTATTAACAATAAAAAATAATTTAATATGGCGGGATTTCGTTAAAAAGCTGATGTACCTAGTACATCAACTTTTTAACCTACCTGTACCTGAATCAAAACTTAAAGAGTTTTTGAGAATTTTAAGTAAAATAAACCATAGTCTGTCCGAAGTTACTAAGTTAGGCGGTTCTGTAATCATGATAAAACATCGGGTAAAACAACAACAGTTAAGCCACGATTGGAATCTCAGGAGGGTTCGCGTTACTATGAGAAAACAAGTAGTAAGAATATATTTGGGAATGAAAGCTCATATGTTGCGTAGGTAGTTCTCAACTAGGTGTATTGTATTTAATTGAAAAAAAAACTAAATTTTCGCACGATAAACTCTAACAGCGGAAAAAACAATCAATCGTATGTTTCACAGTCGATTACGCTATCGTATTAATGCTCACGCCTCTATTACGTCCCAAAACAAAACTTGACATTCACCTTTCTTTCTTCGCCGGTTGTTTATAGCAAATTTCCGGTTGGCACCGCGAAAGCGGGTGGCGTGACGGACCTGCAGATTTCGATACGCGACGCTCAACTCCAGCACGCGCACGCGCAGGTTCAAGATCGCGACTTTCAACTAAGAAAACGCCGATGGAATCTTTCGTAAGCACTGACTTCTGACCCGTATCGAATACATCTCTATGATAATGACAAACATGTCGAAAGTTTGCTAAATGGCCGATTCTAATAATCAATTATCAGCTGGTGTGTATTACCTTTAGAAACAGGTTGTTAGCAGCGTCGTCATTTATCGAGCTTCAAGAATAGATTGGATGCGGTTCGTAAATTGCTTTAAGAAATCAGAAATAAATTAGTAAGTGCATGTAATACTGTGGTGATATTCAATAAGCCATTGATGGATATGCGATACTTTTATGAACATGTAAATTAAAAAGTTCCTAAATAAAACTTTCATTAAATCGATTGGAGAATTAAAATTTCAAATCGAAAATGAAGGGAAATCTCTGTTTATGAGTTGTAAACATGAATGCGGCTTTCAAACAGTCCCACATTGTGTGCTCTAGGCAGCTCCCGATCCCATAAATCTTGGTGCAAGTAGGCAGGTGGGTCGGCGCCGGCGCAAGGCATGCCGGCTCCCACCCACTTGTCGGAGCTGAATCTGTTATGAGCTTAGAATTAAGCAGGCACTGTTCCACTTGATATATTGATTTGGTGCTTCTCTCTTGCACTGTTATTTGCTTTAGAATATCATTGTGACAATGAGGCTAGAACCCTAAGACTATCATGAGAGGTCGTAGACCTCGCCTCTCGGTAGAATTGAGCACTCATGCAATTTGTTAAAATTGAGGTGTAAATCATGTACAATTTTAGAAACTTATAATTACTATAGTAAGTTTCTTTCCTCCATCAGCAATAAACAAGTTATATAACTTTTAAATGACATGTAACTACCGTTGAGTGGTTTCCAATTAATTGTTTTACGTGTACCGTTATCGGCAGCAACGGCAACTGTTAATTTCAACGATAAGATTGTGTTCAATCGTAAAATTTTATCGAAAAATGACGAAACGCGCCACTTGCCGCCATTGTGAGCTGAACTGTGCGCAACGTTCACGGACACAGTTACAAAACAGTATCTAAATGCCGAGACAATGGCAAATAAACGAGATGCAATATAATTCCAATTAGTGACAAAGTGCTACTAATCCACCGACATCACACTTCACTTACTTGGGTCTCTGATTTTATGAATATATCAACTTTACAGCATATATCTTTCCTCCTATCGGCAGCGTAGGTACTCACGGTTGGAACGACAAACGAAATATCTATGAATATTCTCATCATGATTACTGTTCAAAAATATGCACATTTCATGGAAGGTCGGCGGATAAGGTTTTGAGTTTCCGCTCAAGCTATTTTGTGTGAGTATCCCATTATTGGCTGGATCAGGGTCAGCAGCTTCTAATAAGCTTCTACTAGGCCCTTTTACTGGCGCTTAAAATCAACTGGAATTGTTGTTGTCTTCTTGTCGTCAGATATTTTTGGCGATTTCTACTTGTAGCCAGGCGGCGCATGGTGCTCATCCCCTGAAGGGGGCTAGGTCATAATAAATAGGTTATTAAGATTTAGAAGTGTAGCTAACTCAGTGTGGACGACTCTGCTATGGAGATAACAAAAAAAAACTTTATATTTCTATAAATAATAGACTTGTAGATTAGATATAAAATAACAAACAAACTTAATCATATAATTGAGTGCGTATGCTTTCTTTGCGTTAGATGTCTACAGAATATATTATTAAATTATTATTTTGGCAAGTCGACGTCACGGTCAGTAACTCCTTGTACGAGTACCTCAATAGATGTATGATATAACATTGTCACTTCAATCTGAGGTCATGCACAATTTGATACGGCGCTAATATTATGCCCAAGGCCGAAACAAAGTCGAAGGTCTTCCGCTATATTACATCATCAATGCAAGAATTATTTTTACATCCTTAAAATTTCATTTCCCATTTGCCAAGAACGCAATAGGTTCGAATTTGATGCAGCACATTCATCGTGTATAAACTACTTAGTACAGTTAAGTGATTAATAACGTTTGAACCTATGCAAGTTCTCAGCGCAGTCACCCCAGCAGTTGACATCGTTCCAGCGTAACCCACTTATTGTCGCTCACAATCGAGCTCGCGTCAAGATCGTCGATTGTTTTTGTTGCTCATCACGCGAGGCCACGCAGAGAACTCTTTTTGCTACCTTCGTTACAACGTTGGAAGATAATTTGCAGGCTTATTCAAAGGCCGTCGGGAGCACTAAATGTACATCTGCTGCATTTTTCCCTGTTGTGTTGTTTTATTTCAGGGGTTTGAGCCTATTGGCGTGCAGGAATATTTTAGCGTTTCGTATCGAAACTAGAAACCCTATATATTATCAAGATTTTAATTAATACTTAAGTTAAGGTATGATTACGTTGGTAATTCTTGTTTCTTGAGGTGTTTTTAAATTAAGATATCATGAGCCAGGTTTGTTTCAGTAGTAGCAAAAGAACTTGGATAACAGTTTCATTTCAATATGTACCTACAAACTACTGAAGTACTTTATTTAGTACAACCTTAAATTAACTTTTGTCACCTACAAATCCGAGCTAGTGTTAATTGACAATTAATCATATTGGACCTCGTCGATTAAAATCGATTATAACAATTCGTTCAGCCTAAGAGGACATTAATACAGTTGTCTGACACTTTGTACTTTTAATTAGTAAAGGGTCGGTGCGCCAGAGTGACCTAAATTATCGACGTTCAATTACGAAGTTCATTTATCAACATGCGTGTCGTTCATTAATTACTTAAGTCAGGGCTAATCGAATAAATTAATTGATAAATAAACCGGTGTCCCGATTGAAGATCTTTGCTGAGAGAGAAGCAACCGTGATGTGATGAATTAGGGTGTAAAATATTTTAAATTAATATGATGATACAATTCTACGCAATATACATTTTATGCTAACTGTTACGGAAAATTGTATATGTGTTTATAGAAGATGCATTTAGAACGCAGTTGAATGCATTTAGATTTTTTTACACGATGTGTCAACGTTCAAAAAGTTGTCTGATTTAAATCTTCGTGTTGATAAACGTTGCGTTGAACTTACGTATGCTGTCATCATCATATTCATCATTGAGGAAGCGGTTGATAATTACCTGTAACAAGGAATAATAATTTTAACTTACATATTTCCACGTTTCAATGAAGCGGAACAAATTGTGAATTTAAATGTAATTCATCGTATTGGAACAATAGCAATTGACAAAGGAGGATCGTTATTGGCACAAAAAGGTTAGCAGTCAGGTTCTGTGGCATCCGCCGCGACGCGATATTATGCCCGAAACGATGTCCAGAATAAAAATGTGTCCGGTCCGCAAATCGCTTGAGACCGGATTTTTGAGTCCAGCGCTGATAACAGCTGTTTTTGCGGTGAAAGCAGTCGCACCTTTCAATGAATGGTGAAGAAAGATCTTGTTATAATATGTGAGTTTTAAAAGCTTTTAGTTAATGGTGAGATGCGAACGCAATCTAATTTTACAACACAAAAGGGTTCTATGGTGAATTATCTACTAGGTAGTTTGCTCATGGCCTTAGGAAGTTTTTTCAGTTATGTTATCATAGGAAACTTGCCTGCGAATCATGGCCGGGTCAAAAGGTTGTGGTTTGAAAATCATTTCATGAGCAAGGTGGACGGTCGACGCTTATTAAGGGATCAGGATTTCGGTGGATCTATGGGGGCCTATCTTCAGCAATGGACATCTTGCGGCTTTGGATGATGATGAAACTGATGAGGGTTTATTCACAGCCATGTGGATCAAGTCCCGGTGAAGAGCTTGACCATTAAGCGAAATATTCAGAAGGAACTTTTATGGTGGTGTCCCTGACACCCTGATATTTATAAGCGTTTAAGGCGTCTCCACTGAAAAATAAATAGTTCAGTTTTTAGACTCAGAGCCAACAGGCAGAGAAAGTTATTTCCAACGGTCTAATATTAACACCGATTGCTATTAGTGGACAGGTGCTAAATGGAAATGCAAGTATCAAGTGATTAATGAAGTCGAGAAGATCCAAGTGTTAAATTGAAACCGAAGACTTAATTTCCGCTTTCTCAACATCCGGACTGTTGCTAAGTAGTCTAGACGCTGCACAAATGTTTTAGTCTGATTTGAAAGAAAGCTTACGACTTCAAAAACAACTACCAATAAATAATATACGACGTGTTCTCAATTTTCTTCAGAGGAATGGTGTGATGTTTAATGTGGAGTGTAAATATAGCATTTCCGTTATGAATAACAAATTAATAACAATGTTATATCGATTAATCGAAAAATAGCTCAATAGCAATTGCGGTGGCCGTCGGAACAATTGCGGTGTTGACCCGCCAGCCAATCACGAGTAATCATATGAATTAACTATTGATGGGGCAGATGGACAGCGTTCCACTTGATTAGGACAAGTGGGACAATCATCTCTCTAGGGCTGAATGTTAAGATTTCCGATATACTAAATACACTTCAGTATGCAATTATTACAAAAAAAATACCAAATAAAAGAACACGAACAGTAATCTTGTTACGAAATACATTGTAGTAAAATCCTAATAGATTACTTATGCTGGTTGAGCACAATGTCTAATTGGGCCACCTTGATAACAATAAACAATCACGCCACGACTGACGGTGATTATTACCGACTTGTCAACGAAGGGCCAAACGTTTCACAACCGCCGACTCGGTCCAGATTCTACTCGATTGCACAACCTAAGGTCGCCGGTCAAGGACACCTCCGGCCGGGATCGATCGCTTGTTGTCAAAAGTTCTGTCTGTCACGGTATTATATTAATGACCATTGATTTAATAGGACCATTGTGGCACAATTCGACACGAAGTTCAGGGTGAGGTTAAATAATCGACTTCACGATACGCTCGATAGACGATTTCATAACTATTCAGATGTGCGATCGCATAAGAATATTCATCATAATTGTTGACAGCCGTTGCGGCCGAGTGCGAATGATTGATTAGACGCATTCAAGAAACGAGAACAACCTGCGCACAGGCAAGCTTTATTCAAAAATTGTAGGGCAAAGAAATCATGTTTTCCTCAGTGTGGACGTGTTCTCAAGCAAAGAATTATAAAAAGATTAACAAAAACATAGTTTATATCAATTCAGTTCTAAGAAGCTAGGCCAACATGCAGATTTGTATGACCATATTCTTTGTCATTTTACGAGTGGTTTGAAAGTAAAACACATTTACAAAATAACTGGATCGGTGTCTTATCGATTCAATTTATCTAAGATTTCGACCGCAGCATTTCGTCAGCACGTATCAGATTAATCGGGACATAGACTTCAATTGTAAGTGGCGAAGACATATTATTGTTTCATAATTATGTAGCGACAAATTAGTTTTTGAATGTAGGCGTTTTTATGTCAAGTTTGATCGTGACCTTGGCGCTTTCATTCTAATCCTTATCTTGATTGGTTTCGGTTGCACAATGGGTGATTATGATTCGATCGAGCGACCAAATCGTGCGCAGGAGTCGCCGCGAGCGTGACCGGCGCGTCACATGTCCGCGTGAACCTCGCGCCCTTGCGCGCACTTACGGCACGTCACTGATGTCTATTCAACTTTCAAGGGCCAGCTTTTAAACTTGAGCTTGACATGTGACGTTAATTGTATTTTAAAAAATGTCAATGCTAATGGTTGGTGTGTGGCACTATAATTTATTACATTAGAGGCACATGTAATTGCAACTTTAACAAGTCTTTTGTCGCTTCATCATCACTGTTAGACAAAATGAGAAGTTGCGAAAAATGCACACATTCCTGTAGGTAATTATTACTTCAAAATATAATATAGACCTAATTAAGCCAGCTGGTTCGATGGATGGACGTGCTGGCGTCAGTGCAGGCATGCGCAAGCGCGACGCCGACGCCAGTTGATAAGGTTGGCAAAATATCCTTTCTCGAACTTGTTATTTTGTACGAGTACATCCGTCAACATGAAATTTAAAAAGAATTTATAATTTTTAATAGAAGGATATGCCTGCATTAATTAGCTAAAACGTAAGATTTATACAAAGAAGGTGCACAATCAGACAAACGCAGTGGAAAAGGTGATGTACGTCTGTACCTAGTATTTGTCGAAACAAATAATTTTACAAGTCAGCATGATTTATAAATAACGCGATCCGGATGTCTCCTACCTACGAACCACTGAAGGGTATGGTATCAGCCCTACTCAGGGCATGTACTCGAGGGAATTAGGTCAGGCAAGCGCACTCGATGCGTGCGCCGGCGCCGGGCAAATCGTGCGTGAACTGTTTACCTAAGCTCAGCCGCGGTGCTTGCTCCAGCGCCTCAGCCCCGGATGGATGACTAATTAGACGAGACAGTTGTGTAGGCGTGGCCTACTGTTAACATTTATGCTAATCTAATCTGCCGTCTTAATAAAAATATCAGAACAATATTTATCTTGATTGTATTTCTAAAACACAACGATCATGCGGTATTGCGTGTCGCATTTAATCTGAACTGCGCAAAAACACCAACTTATTTTTGTAGCTTTCGCGGAATATAAGTTTTTGGGCATATGAATTTTTACGCAGCAATAACTTTATTAAACGTAAGGAAATCTGATATCTTTACATATACCACCAAGTTTTCTGACAACCATAAAGTTAAGCGGAGAAGGTAACTGAAAACATTTTCAATTTAAGCCATAATTCACCTCGAATCACACCTGAGTGCGCCTATTCAAAGGAGGAGTGACGTAGATAGGAAGAAAGGCATCAGTTGCGATGCGTCCCAAGACGACAGATGAGAGAGATACGGCGATAACATCGAGTAAGGTACGAGATAGGAGTCTGGGCGTCGCTTCCGCAATTATGTACGGCGCCGGAGAACATTTGTTTTTGCTGAAAGGTTAACGTTAACGAGAGGCATTATTACATTTTTACGTGTACACCAGCAAAAAGGTTGATGGGAGACGCTAGGAAGTGGCCGGCGGCGATAACCGCTGTCGTGCCGCGTTGCATAAGCCACTATTTACTTTTCCCTCGTGAATCTGCTTTCTAAGCTATATGACATGTAATTCATGAAAATATCTACGTAGTTAATGCGCTGTGTTATGATTAGACTACATGTAATCTCGGGTAATGCACAAAAACATGGCTTTGTGGACAAGTCTAATGCGTTGAGAGTACCTACATAAATTGTGAAATCCAACTTAACAGATGGAGCAGATATAGTCTCGCAACATAATTATCATTATAGCCTTGATTAGATCAAACTGTTTTAGTTTGATAATAACAAATAACTATAGCAAAACAAAAAGAATTGCGTGTAGAAATCTTTACGTGGTATAAAATAATGTCGCTTTCGACTCTATTTTCACTACCATTCAAGTTATTTTAATTAATAGTAAATACTCAGAAGCCGTGTGAAGCCAGGGCGAGTCGCTAGTTTTAGTAAACTTGGGAATGCCTGTTCAAACTTGATTGCGGCACTTCAAATTAAATATTTGTTTAGGTAGCGTATTTTGCTGACCTATCTTTTTTTGATGATACGAGTAGCACAGTTTATGTTAACAAGTTCACTTGCAAATTTGGTCTCCAAGTCTCCGAGTATAACCAAATGGTCCATCAAGCTCTCTAACAATGCAACTCCAGCGTGTAGAAGATTGCAAAAGCAAGATGCACCCAAAGTCAACTAAGCGAATGTAGAGCAACCTTATCTTCAGATTAAATTAAACGTGGTGTCACATGTAGGTTAACAAGTCGAGTTGGCACCGAACAGGGTCGGATTTGCTGGGAGCACGCACGCTGCAGGTGTGTTCGTTGCTTTACAGAGCGATATGTGCAAGAACAGATCAGGTTTACCGCAAGGCCCGATTACGTCGCGAATAAATCGCGTGCCCGGACGCGATTAACGGTGCCCGTCCGAATCCGCGGACGTCGTTGATTGGGGAGTGTGTAACAAACCCTCTGAGGCCGGGACTGCAACCGTGGCGTGCGTGCCGAGCGTGCAAAGTGTGCTCGTGAATGCCCGTTAATTTCAAGATCAATCACAGCCTTGACAATTTAAAAGAATAAATATGGAGCAAGAACTACATTTTAAATGACATGCCACATTAGGCACGACCCACCATCACACGGATATTTTAAAATTTACGACGACGCACCGCAATGCAAAGCGCTAATCAGGCCTCTCTTAGGCTGTATGAGTAAAACAACTTCACTTAACTTTTATCTCCTCATGTCAAGCATGAACCGAATGCAGTGAATTTAGCAGTTGGAAAACCTTGATGTCCGTATATAAAATACAGAACCAACAAGCATAATTTGACATAACCTATGTAATACGTAACTTTCATAACATATAAAGCAAACTGTTATTTAAGTATTAGATATCAAAGAAAAATTGCGCCATAATTTAAAACCCCTGATAACTGTCATTACAATCTACGAAATGTTTGACCCTAATGGATGTTACAGTTAATCGTCGCAACAGTGTTATTTTAGTGGAGTTTTAACTAGTGTTTGTAATCAGTTTAACAGTTACTTCACGCAACAGAAAGTAACGGACGCCGCCACAAATCCGTCGCGAAGAACAACACTATTATGTCAAGTTATAAAAGCGACGTGCGGGGTTAGGGTATCGTTCCATGCACAGACCAAAGCAGTTAGCGACGGATGTAGGTATATTATTTTAAATTATTATCAAACAAAATTCAAAGCCTGATTTTCAATAGCTGCGTTTTTCAATTGATTGCATTTGCCAATAAATAATAATTCCGATTCAGTGATCATAATGTCTAGATTAAGAGTGATAGAGGAGAACTCTGCATGTTTTGTATCATGCATGCAAAACTGAGAAAGGTAGGCATACCTAATTATTAAATTGTTATAGGTTAATATCACAAAAAAAACATTTTGTTTAAACACAATTTAGTTTTTATTTAGTTTTAAAAAGTACATTAATAGACCTAAACTTGTCTGCAGTTACAAATGCAAGTGTTTCCTTACCATTTCTCCATCCAGCAATTTTAATGACACAAAATGTTATTTCCTTCCTTGACGAAGAGTGTTCTAATTAACGCATATAGCAGCACAATAGCATAGTTATCGCATTGAGATGCGACTGCCGCATGCCGTGACCACAAATAACGGTTTGTCATTTCACATTTCAAGTGTACTAACGTTCCGTGGGAACACCGTGTTTGAAACAGTTGGCACTAACCGTAGGGCTGGCAACAAATAAACCTGACTCTAAACTAAGCAGAGTTTGTATCTACTTATTAGGTGTGTACAAGAGATGTGTGATGGGGTGGGTATGTGATGTTGTGGCATCAGAGAGAAACGTAAAATGATATTTCATTGAATTCATATTTGTGACATTAACTGTCAAACTCACCTGACCTTTAAATACACCAAGCTTGTAGACTAATACATACTTTTTTTACATACTCAAATAGATAATTATACTAACACGCGTTTTTTCTATACAAACACAAATGTTTGTTACATCATCTTATAATACCTGATTTCTATGCTAGAGCTAAGGAATAGTCAGGTTTTACGATAAAAGTAACTGTCACTGTGTTCACATAATGAAAAGTAAATCATCTCGTCTGTAAATTCAGTGCAGGCAACCCTAGCGCTAGTGCGTCGAGAATACTGTAGTTCGAATTGAAATACCAAATGCGTTGATGGGGACAATCCGTTTGCTATAAATGTCAAACTGCAATAACCACCTACTCTACTTGGCTTTAGAATACTCCAACGATACGAATTCTGAGACTAGGTGTTGTCGTTTCTAACCAGGTATTAAATAGAGAACAATGAAACTTGTCTATTCAATTGAATATAAATATTTTATACAACTTAAATGCTTCGACATGGCAGGCCTCCAATAATGGGCTTAGAATCTTAACTTAGATGTGTTTACTAAGCAATAAATAATGACGATAGTCACAATAACTCTCACGAATAATAAAATCTATTATGCGAGGTAATAAGGAACAAACGATCCAATAAAATCGATTATCATATGACAATAAAATAAAGTACAAAACATTATCATTTTAATACATATTGCATTATTGTGTAAGTAGTAAAATTATGCTATGTTCTCAGTCATCGCATTTATTTATTTAATTATACCATCCACCTTAGCCATCCACACTACCGATCCAACCCGACTCCGCGCGGGCTATCACACTTTACTGATAATATTGAATCTGCTAATGCCCCTGCTACAAAGACAAACCTTCCGCATCTATCTACTTAAACCAAAAAGTTACATCTCCTCCAAATTTTTTGACAACTAGGTACATCAAAGTCTAGAACTTCCAAGAACTAAGCAAACAAACTGATAGACATCTAAGTTTTAAACAAATAATCAATTATGAAGATTAGAGAAGATAAATATGACATTTCCAGCAGTGATTATAAATATTTACAACACTAACCAGTTTACATGACAATATTATTGCAATTTAAGCGAAGTGCATGTTTCCTCGTCGTTATGAGTACATAATCATTGTTTATAACTTTATGAACGCTAAAAATATTATTATAATGAGGGAATTTTAAAATCACCGATGCGCCTAAAGATGGCTGGGTAATAAAATAAATTATATGGAAATTGCGGCAGTCACTCATGCCCATACGTTTTTGGCTATTTTATTAATGGTTCGGTTATTAAGAATCAATTTACCTTTCATAAAAGCGTTAAATGTTTTACAATGTTTTTGTTTTTCATAAACAATGAGCGTTGTTTTAATTCTTCCGCAGTGAGGCGAGCCGGCCATTTTGACTTGATTAATTGCAACCGACACCGACACTCATACGTGTCATGCGATATTAAATGCTTATTGAATAAGTATTATATCTAAAACTGAATAAAGAAAGAAAATACTAGTTCAATAAAATGGATAACTATGATTTTCCGACAAGTGCGTTGACACAACGCAGACAATACATCAATTTATTAACAATGAGATCAGACAAAGAAGAAATAAAGCGATAATTAGCTACAAGCAGCCACTGATAAAAAACATAAACAATGTTAGAGCTAACGTACCTACTTGCGCTTAATCCAGCGAGCATCGGATCAGTTAAACCTGGGAACTGTCTATAAAACGGCATCGTAACGAGACGTTTATTTCTTAACAATGCAAAACCAAAATAGGAAAAGCACGCCCGTCAAGTGCAAATCGGCACCTGCCGGTGACCTCGGCCTAACGGGCATCCCTCCACCGTGGCCATTTACACGCAACCCGTTTGCGTGAGGTGCCGCAAGCCCGCAGGAGGATCCGTGTAAACTGGTCTATCTCTTGTTTGTATAAAGGTCGGGGGTCGCGAACACTACAACGGCTAGTTTGCGCCGTCAAAACGGCAGTACCAACTACCAAGCTGGGAAATGTGTGCCGAATAACTGTTCAAACAAACATTGGCAATGATCGTCAAATTAAAGACGCGGTACACGTGAGTCACGGTTTATTGATCACCTCGATAACCCTGCATCACCGACTCTACGATTGAATTTAACTGTGCCATGCATGTAGCCTTCGAAAGATTAGATTTGGAAAGTCATCTCACTCGCAATCTAACTGTTCGTGAACCGAAAAATTTCAATTTTTCAGATCTAAAATTCATAAAGTGTGTAATATCAATTTCTACTCACCGGTAGGAGCATTCGTTTCACGAAGGGCCGTTCGTGACGCAAACATTTGGCGAGTACGTTAAAACAAAACTCATAAGTTTGGTTTGCAATTTCATTCCACGAATAAACGTCTCCGAAAAGAATTTGCTGACGTCACAAAAGCTCGCAAAAAGGAATCTTTTGCAATGCGATGAGATAATCAAAATAGTAAGAGTAATAACCGTCAATGAGGACATAGAAGGGCCTATCCGTCCCCATGAGCACAACAGAAACAATGCAGGATCAATTAATATTAAAGCAGTGGACACCCACCTGCCGGCCGCGCTCGAGATAAAACGTCGCCGCTACACAATATTATGATAAATGACATGTAGGATATGACCGCGCTATTTATTACTACTATAAGCCGTTTCCTAAGTCTCGAACCTAAGATTATCAATTAGCTCTTGTGTTATTGTATTACAAATGTGAATGTCAATAATATTAATGACTTTTACCAGATATACAGCGCTACATCAACGTTGGGGCACTTGATTTCTAGACGTTTGAATGGAAAATTTAAATTAGACTCGAATGAAATATTGCACTTGACGCCTGGGAGGCGGCGCATTGTCGGATCCGACAAATGTGTCGTTTACAACGTCCATAATTCACAATAGCCCAATCTTATCTCTCCCGTCAGAATCGATGCATGGGACAAAGGCACGGAAGCCAAATTCCACTTAAAATATTAACCATCCTATAAAAGGTAAAAAGCGATTTAGTTGAGCGCGATAAACGTTTAAACAACAAAGTAGCCCTATTCAGATAAAATTAAGTCACAAAGAAGCATGTCGCCTTTTCGAGGTCACTGCTGTAGGACCATTAATTCCGCGTTAACAGGCAATAAGTTAGCGGGTTTACGAGAGAAATATCAACCGAAATTAATTTAGCTATAAGAGCTTCCGTCGTCGAACTTACGCGCAGTGAATTAAAACTATCATGAATTATTTTAATTGGGACTGGCCGGTGCTCATTCAAAGTAACACAGATACCTTAGGGTTAATAACAAATTACACAAAATTGATTATACCATTTTGTGTCTACAGTCTACAGAGAATGAAGTGCAAAATGTAGTCAGCAGGCAAAATGAACACAAAAAAGCTAGTTTTGACATACATTATCCGTAACAAATTAGAAAATCATTTTACTAAACTAACGGCCATATTTGGGTTGAAAATAAAACTATAAAAACTATACCTATGCAATATGCACCTTGCACAATTCCTATAATAGCCATCGCTTCTCATTGATGCTTGGTTTTGAGTTTTTGACTTATCAATCAAATTATTTTTATCTTTATAGCGGATGCTATTTTCTGGTCGTAAACCAAATTATAACTCGAGAGGTTTTATTCCATTCCTAGTTAACGACCGGCGACCTTAGAAAAGGATTACTCAACATGCCACGTGTAGTTTTTGCCGTTAACACTATCGAGTATCTTAATCTAATTAATTACGAAAATTTAGCTGTCAACCCATAACCCGGAAACACGCTTGCATGTGTTGACATTGATACGAAGAGACATTTTCATAATCCACATAATTAATTAGCTCATTTTGTTACAATTCTTCTTGTGACATTTGATTTTTCAATCAGAAACAATTTAGGTTTAGATGAAACGAACGGCCGTTCCTTAATCGTACGCACTGATTAAGTCTTCAACATAAAAAGGTATACGAAGATGAGAATTAATTCGCATTTCCCGTTGTGACAAGCGGGTCTAAAACTGTACAAATACTGTGAATACCATCTACATCAACTGTCATAAGTTGAGTGCTCATTAAATACTTCACCACGCAGGAGGTATGAATCATCAGAATATATTTGGGTGAAGTTAAAAAAATCTCCTAAAATGTACCGGTTGCCTCACCACCCACAACGCGTTCAAATTGGTTCTCACTTAATACTAATTTGTACTAAGACATGTGTTTCTGATCATGGCTTGTATGCGGAAGCGTTTAGACACTGGCAATGTTTATTTTGCGTGGTTTAAACACTTCATCTGAGTCCGACTGGGAGATATGAGTCTTGGGCTGAGACGTTAGCATTCCTTGTCAATGTTAATGGAGACCGTTTAAACTCGTTTTCCTTAAGCAGTTTATTTGCGACCTTTGGATGTTTCGGAAATCTTTTTTAACAACGTAATCGCGACTTTTTGACGGTTATATGTAAATTAGCGCGTTTCCATATCATTCTTGAGGTAATCGAGGTACAATAAAACAGATGACTCTATTTGTGTATTCATTGTTCATATTAATCTAATAGACAATTCAGATAGTAATTACAGAGTTTTGTAATTTTGAAACATCTGGGAAGTTCCAGAAAAGGTTTAAATATGAAAAATTACTGGGAATATTGTAGAAACCACAATTGAGTTTTCTCTTAGCAACAGCTTCTACCTGACACGTACTACCGACACTGAATGTTTACGAACAGAACAAAGTCTATCTAAAAATTTTTTTTTTCTAATTACTTATACTTAGATTCAAAATATAACGTTGACTGGGTAGGCATAAACCATTTAAAAGTGTTTTTATTTGCCACCATAACTTGTTTTGGTTACAGTATTAATGTGGCCCATTTTGGGCAGATTACGAACTCAACTCTTGTCGTATCATACTAATCCTCGAGATTTCCTAGTGCCTCATATGGAAAGCAGTCGCAAAAAGTATAAGCAGCTTACGTCTTGCATACAAATTTTAACATCTTAATATTATGTTATACCCTTATTACTCCAAGATGGCGGCCTGAATAAACAGGAATGGAATCCACCGAGATGATTAAAAGGAAAATTATGTCAAAAATATCAGTACTTACAAAAGACACTTCTTATTCTATAACAGCCTTTTCTTGGTTACTTATGGGCAAAACTACGAAAAATCCCACTATGATTCTGTACCTTGCCACAGTTTGAAGGGGTCCGTGGCAGGGGAATTGACAACCAAATTATTAAGGCCAGCATATCCCGACAAAAAAAGACGATTTTTCGTAATCTGGGCAATCAGTCAATATTATGTCTTTCATAAGAAACAAATAGAGAGGTTTTTAGTTTCGTTATGGCCCAGTCTATAATATCACAAAGTTTTTGAAGTGCTTTAAGGCCCGCATACCTCAGCTGTCAACATTACCTTCATAGCGCCATTCCTATTCAGGATTTGTCGGAGGAACGGTACCACGCGTCTGCGTGAGCCTACAATGTTGGCTTCGTTCCCATCTTACAGCATAGCATAGCAGATTACTTAACGCTTTTAATTACATCAGTTATAATAAGTATTACCTAATTAAGCAAAATATGTGCTTTTTTCCCCATGATTTTAGTCCACGCATAGAAAATAGTTATTGATCAATCTTGCACCACCGTCATCCACCGTTCATCTTGTTGTGTTTCTTTACTTTAAAGTTGGAAGAGACGTATATTTCCAGAGATTAAGTGAGCATCTGAAATAATGATTAGTGCCTAAAAGTCAAATCATTTTGTTAATAACTTAGGTGCGGCTTTGACATCTCTTAGCCATAGCAGTAGGGCAGGCGTTCACAACAACCTTTACAAAACCATTACCTCTTGTTTTTTACCTACTAAGCACATAGTCTATTTAGGACTTATTTGAGAGTTTATAATTAAAGATATAAGAATCTTCTCGTCAACATTTTATAACCGTAACACCATAAACCGACTAAAATGCAAATAAATATTTTTCCTAATGTCCACTAAGCAACGCGATGAAAAGTTGGCGGACGTCGCATGTCCCAGTGATTTATACATGTGGAGTGCGTGGGCGCACCCACTGCCTATTAACCGACGCGGCGGTTAGTTATTCAAACACCTAGCAATCCTATTCGTTTTTACATTTATTTGCACCAGTCTATTCAAATATACACTTTATAATTAATAAGGCTGATTTATATTGTTGTCGTTTGGACGCATTTATTTATTTTTATACCTTACAACTTCATTGCGTTTATATTGGAGATGGAAAAACCGTTTGGTTCTAGTAAACAAGAGTCTAGAGACAGTTAAATGTAAGTGATTACATTGATGGGTGCTGGCTTAATCGGCCTGCTTGTCACAATGCGGGCTTGTGAACCTAAAATACTATCTTTTATTTTTATACAATGGTGGTGGCAAATTAGCACGCAGAATTGTAGACCTCATCATATAGTAAGCGGTTACTACAGCCTATGGACACCGTGATACATCACACACGGGTTTAAGTCGAGCAAACTCCATGCCACAGCTCTTTGACATCGTCGTCTTCTGAAATATCAATTCAGAGCTTTATTATTGCTTTGCAATTCCTCCGATTTAATAAAATACTGAATTTACAAGAATTAAGATCACCATAAATTGTAGTTTAAGAGGACTACGGGTATATTTCCACAGTTAGAGTACTCGATGGAATACATCCGGGATTACACTATTACGAGAAAATTTGTAGCTAGGATAAAATTTCTCTAACTTTACACCTCTAAAGCCTCTTTGGGGCCTTCATCAATTAGGTGCATGCACACCTAATCTGCCACACTGCCAGCGAGTACCTATATTCTGAAATTTATAGGACACGAAAACCTCTAAATCTCAAATTCTATAAGAGCTTAAGTCAGGCACAAGGAGGAAGAGATGTAAATTTATCGGCGCGAGTCGGGACAAAATGCTGAATTCCAATTACGGGGGACGTAGCGCCGCGGTGAAATATGGCCTGCGCCAGCGCAGATACGGCTACGATTTGTCTTGAGATTCTAAACGCATGTAAGCTTATTTATTGTAGAAAACTATGATAATGCTAGCGAAAATCACGCGTTTTTTTTATGTAGAACTAACCCGCTTAGGTGTAAAGAACGACCTTGTGACGCGTAGTCACACTTAAAACAAAGAAACAGGCAGACAGCGTCTCCGGCAAACATAAATGACACTGTCTCCTTGTCACGACGCGTGCTGTGCAAATACATTCCTAATTCGACACAGCGCGACTCAAGCGACGAGGCAAAGTCGCCAGCGCACTCTGTTTATAATATTCTCAGAAATTCGTATCAAACACATAACACGCAAGCCGCGCGGTGACTTTTTACCAGCAAAACAACATAAATTCCAACGCCGCTAACACAAAAGCAATTAACATCAGCAAAAATAAGCAAAAAGAGAAATCGGTACCATTATCGGTCGTTCACGGATTAAAAACCGTTGTTACAGTTACGGTAGCAATAAACGGTCTATTTGGAGTTCACGAGACGTGCTAGTCTCCAGCTTATTTTAGTATAATGGCCGTGACCTCTTCACCGGGAGATATCAGCGAGTGACCAGCCGCTCTCGCCCCTCTATCGCTTTCTTCTGACCCGCTTTTCATAAACAATACTTCGGTAGCGTCAGCCGCTCGCAGCGACTTGAGAAAGTGGTCGATAACATGCAAGAGACGCTCATATCGACTCGACCGATACCCACAATCGCAAGTAATATCAACCATGCAGATCTTCGTATCAGAATAGTTTTGTGAACCTGGTACTGAAGTAAATCTAAAAAGCAGCGCTGCATTCGAACTTCATATTCCGGTTTGCTTTATTGACGACATTGAAATAGTTTTTATAACTACTCACTGTCACGGGATGTTGGTTTGTGGTGTTTTAATAAAGACAAATCGCGTCTATTTCGAGGGTTGGTGTGGTTATGTAGATCTGTTTACATGGGGGTGGGATGGGACACGTCAACAGATGTGATGTTTCTCTGATTACATTATTTTAGCTGTGTGCTTTCTGTTGTGCTATATTTAAAAAGTGGAAATATCAGGATGATCATGGATCATTGAAATACGCGAGGACAAGTTTATAAAGTATCAATGAACTTTCAATTAAATGAGGATGCGGAGTAAGAAATCTTGCGCACAAAACAATGAAGGTCATAAATCACGGTTTCCTTCATATAATAGTTGCATCCTACAGCAGAAGCTTCGCGGTGGCAATCCGGCGCACTATCTAAATTGATGGTTTCCGGTGCACATTAGAGCAGAGTCTATCGCGCAGCTGTCTGCGTACGCGACACACTTCATTTGCCGCTGCGCGTGCGCCCGTAGAAAGTGACGCTTTGTCATCGGCCACACTCGCCTAAAATCGAGCAAACAAACTGCGGGAAAGGGACGGTCTGCGCGATTCCCTCGAACAGGAGCAAGACGCCGTACCGTCGTGTTAACATTGTAAAGGCGCACATTTGGCGTCCCTGCATCCGCACTGTCACGGGTTGTTTGATCTCGCACATTGCTCGGATTCCCTGTCGTCGTTATCCGGATGCATGGCAACTACAGAGCATTAAGTCAAGTTTAATAATCAGAATCAAATCATATCCCCAGACATTTCAAATCGATCATCATAACACAATTACCGGCAATCGTGCATTTGGAATCGAATTTGATTTCCGGTGACATCATATTTGCTAGGTCAGCGGCATATGTTCCACTATTTGTACGACTACGACTGCGACTATTTGTACTGTTGTTGAGTATCCGATTTGACAAATATTTTACTAGTAAGTTGATTTCTTCACACGTCGAACGAGTCTATACTTGTTCCAGTTCAGTTTACACGTATATCGAGTAGGTTTACAATAACTTCTTAAACATCGTTCGTATTAGCAATAGGTGGGTGTACAGTGGAATTAATTTATTCTAGTAGGCCGTGCGGCAGGAGATCGCGATTCGAGACACACGGTGTCTGGTTACAGTCGTTAATCAAAGTGCCGACGAGGAAGAGGCCAAGCTGTTGGCTCGAGCGACAAAAAACTTAGGCAATGACGACATCACCCGGCCGACGGCTACCATCCTAATGGCGTTTTAGACGCCTTGACAACACTCCTTGAGAAGCTTTTCAGCCCACCGCGCTTCAGTAGGTGCATTGAACTCAGCGGCATATGAGTTTTTTTCACTAGTATCTTTACCTTCTTTATAAGGTCTCCAAAACTAACCTCAGTTGTAAATATTTCTCAGGTGTTAATGGAAGAGATATCCGCTTTATTAGTCATCAGAAAAAAGGTTAATCGAATCGAGGCGAACTTCACATGTGAGTCAGCGGTCGGAAGGATAATCGGTTAGATCGTTCATCGGTTACGTCACTCAGCTAGTTCTAAGCTGATCATTGGTAAACAATTAAATTTGCTCGATCGATGAACAGAGAACCGAAATTATGTTCCTCATTTAAAAATAAACACAAAAGACCTTAACCGATAGATCCTAACCTACACAAACCTAAATTTTAATAACAAGGGTTGCGACCGGCTTTCGATGTGCGGGTAAACTATTGTGTCCTTGGATTGCCACAGATTGGTTGCAAAGGTCTCTAAAATAACCTGTCGAAAGTAGAGGTACAACAAATCCTTCAATAATTCCTTCTATTTACATCTGAGGGCTGAACAAGATTTTCATAGTAAGAATCCATAGTTTCTCTGAAGTCTAGTCATGAATAAATCCATGAGAACTTACCAAAACTAACGTACTTGTCGTGAACAAGAAAGCCAGCATAAACTTAGTGCGCTCTTACCTGCAACAAAACACACAAATATTAGATAAACTCCATGCAGTCGATCTGCAGAACAATGGGCACGGAGAAAGGCCAAAATAAAGGTCAGGGCTGCGGCGGATGCACCATTACATATTAATGGATACACTCGCATTTTGTACTCAAAGAAAATGCACTTTTAATGGCCGCACAATAAACACGAGACAATACCGGCGACACTTAACACCGCACTCGGCAATAAAATAATAAAGGATGACATTGAGTAAACGTGATTTGCATGTGCTGATGTGTAATTTTATTGTTAGTTTCAATAAGGGTTCACTGAAATTACATTTCCTTATAACTTATTATTTGTAAAATTAAACTTTTGTGAGATCGCTGACATTCAAGTGACATTGACTTCAAAGTTAAAATTATTTCCTTTTTTCTTTGTATTTTGTTGAGAATTTATTATTATTGGTGGTTCTGTGTTGACATTTATTAAAGGAAAAGTAAGAGGTTGTAATGTTTGCAAGTACACGTAGGAACATAGTGGGTAGGTCGCGCTGGCGGCCGTTGAGGGGCGGCGCTCGAGCGCACGGTTATGCTAATCCGCGCAGCCTGCGCTTGCGCCGCCTGACCACCCCGCAGCACGCGCTAGGGCCCGTGAATTCATGCATACTTAACATAGAACTCACATGTTATGTTTTAAAAATACCATTTGTATTTTCATGGTCAAATCAGCCAGCTTTCAAGTACCCATCCGTGTAGTATCGTATGCACTAAACAAATAGGTAGTGGTTTTTCACTAAAATTATGAATGCCTTATTGATTTAAAACTATGAGCAAAAACAATGTTATTACGTTACGACTGCTTAAATTACACAGAATGGAAATGTTCGGAACATGGAAAAGTTTTGTTTGTCGGTCGCCAAGTCAATGTTAAGAGACTCAGCATGTGACGCGGTCAGTCGGCGAGGCTGCCCTTGCGCTAGCCGCCTAGTCCGACAAACAAACAGCGATAACAGTACGCATTCTGAATCAGAACGGCGCATACTCTGCGAGGAATGCCTCCGTCCAAGTTTAGCGTCATGCTTACGAACATCATAAATTCATCTAATCCCGAAGACGGGCAGCGGCCATCTAAGCAGAGCAGACGCTCTATCGGGCTCTATAATCCAGCGTTCGTAATCCCCCTTGATTGTAACGTATGGAGCATAGATCCGCGGCGGCAGACAAATTCGCCCTAGCCCTTGCCATTAGTATGACATTCCATTTCTTAGCCGGATTGAGCCGTCAGCGGCGGTGGTAGATTTACGGCGGCGATAGCGAGCGCCCTTCCGCCGAGCTGATAAATAGCCTCTCTAATTATATTTACGCAGCGCCGGTTGACGCACTATAAATCCTTCAGGAGGAATGCTGGAATAACTCCGTTTACGGCCAATACGGCGCCCACTCATAAGATCCGTCACGACTGACACTTGTATTAGTTCGAAATTAGGGAGCGAGCGATAAAATCTAATTCGTTCCGATGTATCCTCGTGTACTCTGCTCGTCGACATTTATTTTAAATTTAAATCTGTCGTTCATCAAGTGCTGTTAAACAAATCAGGTCTATTAAAAGCACAAATTAACGCGCGAACCAGGATGCAAGTGACGGCCGATATGTTAGGTCCTGGATAGCGACGGAAATAATCCGGAAACGTACAGTAAACACAATTTCGTTGCTTTTCAATAACGCCAGCGAACCCCCTAAGCTGTAGGGAGACAGAGACTTAGTAGTATCTGATCCGCCAACAAAACAAAGTAGCCGAGACACGTCAGCATTAGCTCGGTGCGCGCCCCCTGCGCGCCCCAAGATATCTAGAATATTGAATTGCAACGATAAACAACGTGATAAGAAACGGTCATAAAACCGATACCATCTAGTCATAAGTAAAGAAATCGCGCGCGGATACATTACAAATAAGATGTCGAGTATTAAACGTTTCAAGAAAATGAAAGTTACCAATTTGACATGCAATATGCATTTCATTTACATGTCAATATAATATGCAATCGTTGCATGCAATCTCGTTTTAAGGACGTGTCCGAATTTCGCCGAGGTGCGGGAAGGGCCGACACAACGCATTACATCATTACGAGCCTCATAACAGTGATTCACGATCGCGCCTGATTCAGAAGTGTAGTCGCTAAGAAACATTGCTGCGAATCTTGATGACCTATATTTCTAACTACGTCGCGATATGAACACCAACTTGAGCAAAACTGGCCTACTAGTCGCTTTAAGGTAATAAATAATTAGACCTCAACATTCCATTCGATCGTATTCTAAATTTAACAGAGTGGTACACAGCTGATAAGCGATGCAATCTCGGCCGTGCATACTTAGGATAGTTAATACTAAAAATATTGTCAGCGCAGTCTCGAGCGAGACCCCGACGATATACCAGATATATCTGCGGAGTAATCTCTACAGGCATGCGATCTATCCAGCCGATTGCGACAGAGGAAGTTCCCTGGAATTCTCATACAGTATAGACTTACAAACACGACATATATTCGACTTTGTAATACAGTCCACTTAGATTAGTATCCAACAAAAATCTAATGTGTAATTAGTTGTCTCAAGACACGAGGTACTTATACCACCCATATCTAGACGTCGAAGGTCGGCCAGACTTTCGCTACACCGCCGTGCTGCGTGGCTACATTATACCGGTGCCCAACCCGAGTGTCGGAAAATCTAGTCGCCTACACGAACATGGAGCGAACACACGAATCGAGGCCCGACGGCAACGCGCACCTAATGCATTTACATACAGACAATCCGTCGTCAACAGGAGCTGTGTTGACATTGGCCCACCGTTACAGTTGGTTTTGTAACAATATCAAAAGCCTGCATTCCGATGTTTGTTTGAATGAGAGGCTCGATTGTTCTCGACGGCTGGCGATCGCCCACGTGCCGCGAAGTGTCACAGAGCTTGCACAACTTGCAGACCGCATTCGGAACCGCCCCCGACTCCTGGCGCAGGTGAACATTCGCTGAGCAGCGGCCTTGCGAACGAAGGGCATGACCGCTGCCAACTGCGGCCCATTTCGGAGAGTCCATAGAGCGTGACGGCCGTGCGCAAAAACGATACATCAGTACAGTGGTACTACGGGCTGTGGCTTCAGGGAACCGATTGTGGAGCACATAGGAATAGGTTTTGATTAGAAAAAACAAGCGAATGGTTGTAATAGTGGTAAATAGTGTCTGTAGAGCGTTGAGCGTCGACACAACGGGCGCGCTGGCCTCGCTCACGTGCCACTGCATACGGATCGGGTTTCGTTCCGCAAACTCGAGATAACTGCTGTGCGCTGCCGAGAGTCACTGCATACTTGGAACCGACTTTGAAACTCACCTCTAGCCTTATTGTATCCACTTTTAGCTGTCGTCGTCCTATTTGAATAAGAAATGCGAGGTTGAGTATATAGCTAATTAATTAAGTTTCCTGAGTGCTTTGCGAGTTAGTCACGGAGACAAAAATGGTTCGTGCAGCAAACGGCTCGCAGGGCTAAAAACAGCGTTCTAATAATCGACACTCGATCTAAAATAGCTTCGTGACAAACGAAACCGAAAGTGATGCGTGATGCAACGGTCCCGAATTTAGCTGGTGCGGGCCAGGGCGGTGCATCGGCCGCGAGGGAACGCCGTGGCCGGCGCCGCGGGTGCCAAACGGCTGGCATTTCGCACTAATGACACGAATAAGATATTAGCGCGGATAGCTCGCCAGCCGGCGCCGGCATCCTACTCAGGTATTCGGGCCGCTTGTACTAACAGAATTAACCGACCGATTGTGCTCTTACACATAACATGGCTCGGTGATGAACTGGTTCTAGACCGCCGGTGGCGAAGAGGCACCGTTACAGTCGCCGTAATAAACTTATTCAATAACTCGCGTTTATTACGCCAAGGAGAGGTAAATACTATACGCAAAACATGTTCGTAGCATGTGCAATTTGCTGAGGGCTTCGGGTCGGCTAGTCGGCGAGGGAGGGCGTGAGGCGTATGGGGCAGTGGGGGGTGGAGCAGGCTGCGAGGCAGCAGGCGGCGGTGACACGACGGGCGCGGGTCGGAGGTCCGGCCGCATTCCGCCGCCGCATGAAAGTGAAACCGCTTCGTCGACCAACCGCTCAGCTGTAGAAAGTCCACGATTACATCTCGGCAGCGCCGGCGCAGGCGCAGGCGACGCCGGACGAGCAAAAACTGCTATCTCTGCAAGCTCCCGGGAAACGAGCCGCCCTAGGCGACGTCGCGGAGAAATTGCCAATAACTGCTGGCGGCCACTAAACGATTCCTTTCATTTACTTAAACGCCAGCGCACACCGCAATGTTGAAATGTTGAATTTCACTTAAACTAGCCATAACTGACTGACCTGCGGCGATTTTAGATAGTTATGTTTATACCAGCATGAAATAAATCACTCGGCGATACTCTAATCGCCGAAATTATCTAATGTTACTTTTATGCTCGTAATAATAAATGGTCGAAGAAATGATGGAAACTTGCATGCACGGACATATCCGGTTGGAAACTGGTCATGTCATTTAATCATCTTTTCTCCAATACTTTACAACGTAAGTACTTCAATGACTGCATATGTGACATAATTTACTCCCTCCGCGACAGCAGATTTTCAGAAGGAAGGAAGGAAGCAGACATTTATTTGATATATAAACTAACTAAGGAGGTAAAGACGGTAGCATTTAATTATGTAGGCAGGTATAGAGATATGATTCAAAGTGTGCATGTGAATATTCAGGGTCTTATAATTCTTATTATTGACTGGTAGCTCATCAGGGTTATACATCTAGCAATGCCAGAAAAAACAGATACGTACTCCTGCACAAGTAGTGAGAGTTCTATAGCAAAATGTATGCAAAGAGCACGGACCGGGATTGATCACTTTCCGTCAGGGAGTTCTGACAAATGTGGCCCCAGCTTGAGTGTGCATTTACAACGACGTAATAGTAAAATCTGTCAAAGAACTCTCAGCGCAGCCGGCAAGGGGAAATGGATTCGTTTCACAAACCAGCGGAACTCGCTCCGAACCAGTTCCGATCGGCCTCGGGAGGGGGAGCGCCGGAGAGCCGCAGAATAGCGACGATCGAGCAAAAAACTGCAATTAGTCGCACGATTGAAGAGGACGGCGACGACCGATAATGGCGGCGAACGACGCGACGTCAGCGCGGCGACCTTGCGCGTCACTGCGCGCGCGCATGGAAAGATCCAAGCTGTGCGCCATGTGCTTGACGAACTTGTAAACAAATGCATTCAACTACTAGATAAATAAGATACCGTTAAATAGTATCAGTCATGGGCAGGTCTAGGATCAATGTTTTGATGTTTTCTTCATTTCCCTAGGACCCTCAGAAGCTACTAAAGTTGTAACAATTTTGTTACATGCTTTTTCCTACAGTAAACTGTCCTAATTAAAATACTAGCTGTCCTGACAGACTTCGTTCTGTTGTCAAACATTCAGTGTCACGTGACAGGTAAACGGTTGCTAATAGAAAATTAAATTGTGTTTCTTACTACCTATATTCCTAGCATTTCTTCATGTTTACTCACCTTTCCAACCTTTTCTGAATTTCCACGAACATTTCGAGACCAAAATTAGTCAAATCGGTCAAGCTGTTTCAAAGTTTCAGCGAGACTAACGAACAGCAATCCATTTTTATTTAAAGGACTATAAACGATATAAAAACACAGTTTTACTTCAAAACACTGTTGGTAGGTACCATTTAACTGCTGGACAATAGGTGGTAAAGTTGGTCATTACATTCAACAAAACAACGTATCTAATTAATAACTGGTATTCCGGAACGCACGAAAATGCCTTAACATTATGTAAAAATATGACCTATTCAGATATGGCTAGTTCCGAGTAGGAAAAGACACTCAAAAAGGTCATTGTGAGTGAATCATATCAGTATATTTTGGAAATCCTGAACCAGTTTGGTTGATGACGAATTTCAATGCAAATACCTATATTAATCGAAGGCTTTGCAGAGGTCCTTTCCGAAAAAAGGGGTATTCTAGGTAGACAATACAAGGACTAGACGACTTAGTGGTGTAACAGAGGTCTAGCGAATACGAGGTCAAATGCTCGGTTCTACTGGTTTAATCAACAAACTAAGGGTCTGGGTGTTCAAGGAATAGCCAGCAGGTAATTGTAGTGAAAACGCTCAATAACCAAGATGAACACAAAGGTTCGAATCTCGATTTTATCAACAGTCACTAGTTTAGATTGGGATCGAATCAAACGGCAGGAATTGTTTGGCACTTTGTACAATCCACCACTTTAGACTTTGGATTTAAATCAAATACTTTAGTCAACCTTTCATTTAATCTAATCATACAGTATTTTAAAGATAAATCAAAATGGTGATGCTCGTAATGTAACTGTGCATCGGAAACGTTTACCTATGCTAGCATGCAATAAATAATATTATTTGTCATACGAATTAAATTAATTTTCTATTGAACTGAATGATTCATTTGCTGAAAATGTTGGTGAACAGCCATGAATAAAGTCTAAACACCTTTGGTAACAGGCAAATACCTAAGTACTTCTAATTCAAACAAAACAACATAAATTGGCAAGTTCATACCTAACTAACAGGAGTGTGGTTAATGTCATTTACAGTAAAATGAACAATTCCCAGTCCAAAAATAGATCTGAGTAGGTGCTTCATAAGTTAGTCATTAGGTATAATACTCATTAAAGTTAATAGTTAATTACTTTATGGACCTGCATAACCTGTTAGTGCCACTTATGGCTTGTCATGCTTAATAAATTAGGCAAGTCTATTAAGATGTGCTAATTGGCAATACAATATTTTGATGGTACTTGTCAGTCACCTGTATTATTGTAAATATATCTTTTCAATTGAAGGGTGATTTAACTAGACCACATAAAACTCAAAAATCCAGCAAGAGTGTGAACTAAATAGCCTTACTGCGAATAAGCGTCTGAGCCTTCAGGCCAAGGCATTTGCTGAGTGAGATCTATTTTGTTAGTCCCTGTCTGATTGATTTTTTATTATGTATGGTGGCCGGCACATCACGCTACCCATTTCGGGTCAGTCCTCCTTGCTCTATTGCAAAGAAATGTCATTTGGCAAGAGTGAGAGACAAAACGGAAATGGGGTAACCTGATGTGCTGTTGACGGTACATACCATTTATCAATTTTGTTCTGGTAATTTATAGGAGTTAACAGAGTATATTCCCTTTTTTCATTCCAAAATGTCTGGCTAGACCAATTCTAGTCTGCTGTATTCTCAAGCAAGATCTAAGTAGATAGAGATTATAAATAAACAATTAACATCTCCTTTGTCTTGCCTTCTTCAAACATAGCCTGTATTAAGAGGGTTCTGAAGACTTTTTGTGAGAACAGCTAAATAATCATAATAATGAGTTATATTTAGCTACAAAATCAAAACACAAACATACTGTGCACCAGAGATCCGCCAGAGTAATCCCAAAACCTTTAACACTGCAGTTGAGACTGAACCTGCTACTTGCTGCACCAATAAGCCAATCTAATCCTATCACATAAATCTAATCTTATGTATAATATGATGTTGTGTTATAGTACTTTTTTGAGTGGAATAAGGTGTTTTTCTTATGCTACATTATAAGGGTTTGATCCATGTTTTGGTTAGCAAGGTTCTCTATAAATAAGTACATAAAATACTTCACACATAAAAGGGAGTTTTCACTTATATCTTCCTAACTAAAACTAGCTCATGGCAATAAGGGCCAAAACAACGAAAAAAACTGAATAGCATTATTAGTTTAAAATATTTCACATCATGCTAAAAATTACCAGCTTATCAAACTTATCAGGGAGCTAATCATTCATCACTCATCTTTATCAACGAGTATGTGATAAACATTATAAACCTGCAATTTTATACATGATACTGAGACAATACAAGGACATAGCGCTACAATGTCTTTACAATTCCGCTGTATAATATCTGTTTATTACACACTCATAGCACAATGATAGCGCTTGGCCAAATGAGTCTTCTGTCATTATATAAGCTATCAACATTGGCCATGAAATATTTTGTTACACAGTTTGTGACTTATGTCAAGTTCTTTTCAAAATGATATTTAAATATGCTCATAAGGTTCACAATTATAATTTGATATAGGTACTCGAACAGCAAGTCCACACTAGAATAACCTTGGTACAATCATCAGCTCATTAACATAAACAATGGATTATTATCGTTGGATTAGTATGACTACTAATTATGCAGGTGTGTAATAGTTAGCTGCGCTGTAATCAATGGATGAAAGTAAGCTTAAAATGTTAAACTATTCTAATGCATTCGTTTTGCAAGTCAAATGGCTAGAAAAAATCACGACAAGAACACTAAGTGATTGACTTTTCTAATCATCAGTGTTAAACTACACAGTTACAACCAGCTGTTTCAAAATTTTGTTTTCTTTGTAAATATTGCTCGTTTGAGAAACTGAAAGTGGATTCATACAAAACACCTCAAAGTCATGAATGAATATCACCTGACATTGACGTTGAATACGATACGAGTACGAACGAGCGATATGACAGGCGCAGAAGGGACACAACACTGACCTTGCGAAGGGGGTCTGCTCGACGTGGTAGACGTCTGTGATGGGCTCAGAGCGCATGATGCTCTGGAGCCTCTCCTCGGGCAGCTCCAACAGTCCATCGCCCACTGTTTTGATATCAGCCTTACTCAAACCACTTAAAACACTCATTTTTAAAACGTGTAGACGACTAAACGACCGAGTCGAAACTGCGATTATAAACTTTCAAGTGTCACTAAACGATTCACAATAGTCCTTACAATCAACAAATACACTTATGAAATAGCATCAATTAGGCCACATGAAACATTTTAATGCCTCCGGTTTCTCAAAAGGTAACAGAGTGCTCTCCCTTGTCATTGCGAGAAGCGGTTACGGTTTCATTTAAACGCTCCACTGTAAATCGACACGTTAAAACAAACATTTACATCACTCCATCATTCGTTGCAATGAAAAGTAATAATAAGTTGTTTATTTACACACGCGTTTCGGAAAAACTAATAATTGACAACCGATGCGAGACAGCTGCGCATCGACGAGTCGACCGCACTTCGTCGTACACGTTTCTGCCGTTTCAGGCAACTGGCTGGCAACTTGGAGAATGCAACCATTCAAAATTCCTCCGTCGTTCTAAGTTCGAAAGTTGCTCGGCAAGGACAAAACGTCACATAACTTGCAAGTTCTAAAAACGGACACTAGGTGTCGCTAATACCTTCAATGTTTGTCGACATTTTGTGCAGAACAGTGGATGCATATTTTAGTTTCCAACACAGGAAATTTCAATTACTTTTGTGTGGTATGGTTCTTATTTTTTCAACAAATTTACAAGCAAAATCTCCTGTCTTGGCGGATCACAAACGCCTTAGCAGTGTCATCTATCTTTGCTGTTAGTGTCAGATGTAAAGAGAATAAGGTGTTAGCACTAAAGAGTACCGAGTGATGGCGCTGTTACACAACTTGAGTCAAAAAAGGATTTACTACAAAATACTACAACAGCCATTTAATTCATAAAGTTTTATAAGCAGTATGGTTCAATGAATTCATACCATTTATTTCACTCCCTTCCTAGTGAATAATGACTTGTACAGTCTTCGTTATCAATTCAATGTAAGTCTGCGTACTGGTAGCGCCATCTATTGTGGAAAAACTTAAGTATTCTTTTTTTAAACGGCTAGATGGCGTTGTTCAAAACCGGAACCCAAGATTTTATTCGCAGTTTTTACCGTAGGCCACGTGGTGGCTGTGCTAAAATGGGCTCAGTTGTGCTGGGGTTAGGTATTCCCAAGACAGACTTTACCGTCGGAATTTATGTTGCATCGCATGTTTGTATTTACCATACTATGGTCACCTATGTGGTCTTCGATTTCTAGCCAGCTTGTAGTTGGCTAATTGTTCATTAAATTGGTTATAATAACTATCAAACTAAATCATTAAACATACACATGGGTTTCAAAGGGGTTCATCGAATCGAAAGTGACAACTAACGGCTGATGCTGATAATAGTAATCGCTAACCGCAGTCTTGCAGCCTACCTACCTATTGGTCAACCCTTAATAAGGAAGGCATGGCATAGTTAATTTTTTCATTATTTTTCGACTTTATGTCGAGGCATCAAGGTTCTAATTCAGGTGGTAACTATTTTTCCATTGCCCGATTAAGGGATTGTATGGAGAAACAAAATAGCATATCCGAAATATGCTAATGTTGCACATACTGCCATAAGGTTATGGCTAGTTTCAACACCAGATTAAATAAGTATACGAACTCCTGTCCTCTAAGACTAGGTACGAATTGTTTGCTGCTTACAGTATACTAACCCCCGATTTTTCAATTTTGCGACCACGAGGCCATACAAGAGGGTTTTCGAAATAAAAAATTGCTACCAGCCGTGCTATTCCGGCGGTGCACATCGGACATCACTTCACAACTCGGTGCTTCACGCTTACCTCAATCATCAATACGCTTCACTTTCAATTAGTATTTTCTCTCATTTTGTATGCAAATAATTAAAAAAATATATTTGGCTTAGTTATTTTCTCTCAAACGACCACAGTCGCAAGGAATCGAATTTTAAAGTTACCTCGCACGAGCGAAGTGAGTTTTGGCGCTCACCGGAATAGCATAGCAGGCGGCGCTTCAAAAACCCTCGTAGTGTTAAACTCAAGCATAAACTCTTGATACTTGGGTTGACACTTTTTCTGCCACTAGACGGCGCTGCGTGGCTTATTCGCGTTCACAGAGTCGGGGCAATTTAGTGTGCAAAACCCGTACTTGGCACTTGGAACGCAGGTTGTATAGAGTCGGCAACGGTCGAGTGTAGCACCTGGTGTTACACGTGTCTATAGGCTGCGGTGACCGCTTACCATCGGGCAGTCCGCATGCTTGTTTGGCACTTCCGGTGTATAAAAAAATAATTGCGATAAGAAAACTCAACTATGGAAATTATTCAATTTGGTTTATTCAATATACTTATAAAATGCAACGGTGTCGTAAATACTCTAAAGATTAACAAGTAACATTTTTACAGCTAAGAAGTTAAGCTCCATGCCTGTCCATGTAATTGATTTAATAATTCTGACAATATTGTCTGAGAAATATTTCTCAGATTTAGAATGTGCTGACTTCTTTCATGTTTCGTCAACAAACTATGACAAATTGAAAATTCACAAGTCAAGTCTGCCACAAATGTTCACACTGTAAGTCTGTTAAGTACCTGAAGCTGTCAGGAACGTCACTGATTGGTTAATAGGATTATGGAACAATAATCGACGTTGAACCCCGCTTCACAGCTCATGGAAGTGGTTGAAACTGGTTGCATGGATTCCGCTATGAGACGTATGTGTCTGAAACGTTGACAGACTTCGCTCAGAATCTAAAAAGGACACTAGTAGCTGTGGGGTCAGTGGTTTTACATAATACATAATTGTTATGATTGTGATTTCGATTGACTCCTCTCCTTTGCTTTGGCTATAAACTTTTTAAGTAAGTATACACCTTTGGCGTTAATATCCTTAAAGAAAGGCATTTCGTCCAGTTCGCTCAGCCATTCGGTCATGCGAGGATATCTGTAAGAAATACAAAAATAGTTCAACACACCCAATGTTCTCATAACTTGTATCATCTGTGAAAACTGTTTCCTAAAGGAATGTCTTTGTCTCTTTGCGGACTAATTTATGTTATATTTATGCCTACTCGGAGGCCTTAGGGCGGCTTGATGGCATCTGACATTAAGGTTGCTGACTAAATTTACACATTGCCAACAATCCGCACTGAATTCGCGAGTTGAAGTATGTCTCAATCCACCTCATAGTTGAGGTGTGGCCCGTGCCCAGCAGAGGGACGTATAAAGGTTTTTTTCTCTGTATATTATTTTACTAACATAACATAACATACCCTCACGACCTTATCCCTAATGGGTTAGTCAGAGACACGCTGATTGTTGCCATCATGGTGAACGGAACATTCAAAACGGCCCACATTTCGCCGAGGGAATTTGAACCCAACGTGATAAGGGGCGTGCCTACGTTATCCGGGTTGCTTTGGTTTTATATCGGTGTTTTTCATCACCGGAGAGCTAGCCGCAAATTGTACAATGAACAGAAAGTAGGTGTGTTCCGAGCCAGACTGTTCAACCACTAGCCACGACGCTCTCGTTATTTTACTGATTTTTCATAAACACTGTAAAAGTTAACATGAAATAAATGCTTTTCAGATTGAGTTTCTGCTAGTGGTGTTTAATTCATACCTATTCCTATCGATATCCCTGATGAGCGCCGTGGCGGTGGCCGTGGCGCCGACGGCCAGGTCAGCCAGTGTGAGCGCGTCGGCGGCGACGAACCGGCGCGCGCGCAGGTACGCCTCCACCACGCCGTACGCCTCCTCGATGCCGGCCAGCTGTTTTGGAGACGGCGTGGTTATGCCGTGGAACAATGCTGGCATCTGGAAACAATGTGATCAAAAATATATATTTGATTTTCAGATTACAGCAGATCTAGTTACCTTAAACAGTCAAGTTATCCTTTCCTATGTATATCAAGTTTCCCATGTATAGGGTAAAAGTGGGATAGATGCCCCACTTTTTGTAAGCTGACTATAACTTTTTTTTTTAAAGCACTATTCGAGTGAGTTAACTATTTGTAACAACTATAGTCCTTAAACTTACTACCAACTCATAGCATTATTCAATGCATACCGTAGATTTGTAGATATTCGGCTCTAAAAAAAACTTATTGTTTGAGGATAGACGCCTACTGTATGGGGTAGTTGCCCCTGGCAAAATTTCGACATGAGTATAGATGCCCTACAGTGCTACAGTGGGATAGATGTCTCCGTAATAAATAAAAAAAAAGTAAAAAATTAAATAAACTGTTTATTTGCTTTCTTAGTTGCAATAATATATTATAAGGTTTTCTTATCCAAATATACCGTAAAACGTCGTGTTGTGGGAAATCCTGCCTTTTCTAATTTTTGTATGTGCGCTACGAGGCGTTTCTCGTTGTCAAAGTCCAGTGTGGGATGTTTTCCTGAAAAAGAAAAAAAATATAGGTAAGTATAGCCCAAGTACCTGTGAATAAGTAATAGAGATATATGCCTCTAAGGGCGTCTATACTCAGTCAATAGTGGGGCCTCTATCCTTTTTAGTAGGGATAGACGCCCCAGCAAATAAATAAAAATACTTAAATAATTTCGTAATTTTATAACCACACCATAAATATAAATTATACATACTATTTAAATAACAATACACACTTAAAACTTACCTTTGAAAACGAAAGTTCTGAACACGTCAAAATGTCACTGTCACAAGAATCATGCAAGCGCGATAAAATTTTGCAACGTTTTTTTAACTCAAGCGGTGACACTGCACTCCTGTCGAAGCGCGTGTGCGGACTGAGCTGTGCGGGGCAAGATCTGTAAGAGGAACTTGGTACTAGAGCGTGAACTTGGTTTTAAATTCTCTTTTTTTAAGGTGCGGCGTCTATCCTCCAAGGGCGTCTATCCCACTTTTACCCTATTAAGTATGTATTCACAGAAGAAAAAAGTAAGTAAGTATGTTCATCCGTTGTCTAGTATCCTATAAAAACGGACTTTAATTAGTTCACTAGGGGCTAGATGGCGCTGTGTGGAATAATGTCCAGGGATATTTATTTTTTATTTATTCATCTCCACCCGCAAGGTTGGTTACTTGGGAAGTTCCTAGAATCATGTTAAAAATGCATAGAAATGACATTAAATGTCCTCTTCACGTAATCATTGCTGATTTTAAATTCGGGCCGCCTAAAGCCAGCCCAGCTCAGTGGCGTGTAATGGGAGAGGCCTATGTCCAGCAGTGGACTGCAACAGGCTGATGATGATGATGATGATGAAAGCCAGCCGCTCTAGAAACCTATCGGAGAGGCTAATGTTCAGCAGTGGCCGTGCGACTATCATTGCTGCCTCAACTATGAGCTTTACTCTACTCACTACCAATTTGAATTCCTTCCGTCTGTGACTCTGGTACTCCTGTAGATTTTTTAGTTCCGAATGAAATAACGAAGCGAAGTTCCGAACAACCTCTCGCCAAAGCTCGTTGAAAAACATTGAGCTTTATTAAAGGCCCACAGTAAAACGTTTTAAATACGATATTGATCAGTGAATAGTAGGGCTAGCACGACCCGCTAACGTTTTTTTAATCGAAAAGTAAACAATACTTTTTTTTTCTTCCTCCTATGTCTTTAAAAAGAAAAAGTATCTTATACTTTTCGATTACCAAAACGTTAGCGGTACGTGCTAGGCCTACAGGTGTAATGAATACTCACGGCCACGGAGCCCATCCTGGGGAAGAAATAGCCTGAGTTGAAGTACAGGCACTGATCGACACGCGCCTGCGCACGCGCCTCGCTCGGGTACAGGCGCTCGCGGTTCTCGCCACCATAGCTCGTCGTCAGGTACTTCAGGATCGCGTGGCTGAAGGAAAAAGATTTATAGCTCGTACAGTAGGCTCATCAAAAAACATAAAAACACTCATTTTGTAGATTATTATAACTGACCTTTCGCTCAAAATAAAGTCACCATCCTGCAGCACTGGAACTGTACCCATAGGGTTTAACTGGAATTTACATTAAAAATGGTATTATTATCAAGGGTACCTACAACTTTACAAACTTTAAAAAAAAATACCAAGTCAAAACCACACCGTAAATGTGGCCATTTTATATTATGGCAAAACTCATGTAGAATTGTGCATACTCAAACAGTTTTGAACCAAGTATGCTTCAAAAATAAAGTCGCAAGTCAGTCTAGCTAGAACGACGTCCAACGCTGAATAAAGTCCTCCCCAAAAGACGTTCAGGGTGGAGATTTATAAAGTTCCCAATGTGCTAAGAGTTCTTTTAAGTTTAGTGGGAAATTTCTTCGCCACAATCAAGAACTTTACTGCACGAACTCTATTTCTTTATTCTTTATTATGCATAAAATAATACGAATGGCAGACTTAATCCCGGAAGGCTTCATCTACGCGTTCAGGCAGTGAACGAGGTACGCGGTTTTACACAAGGCCTAAATAATAAAAAAAGCCTTTACCTTTCTGTATTCCTCAGACTTGTGTTTGAATTGGAACAAGTCGACGTCTCTATATTCCATTTGCAGGCCGAGTATGTCACTGAGCATCATCACTGAGCGCACCGGCGGGCTCGCGATAGCCCTGTACAGCACTAACTGAGACATTATTACTGAAAACAAAAATTATACATTCGTTTAGGATTTATAACAGCGCCTCTAGTGGATAATGATGGTACTAACAATCTACCATGCAAGTAGTCTAATACTAGCTAGCTGGCGACTGCCTAAGGAAAGCTCATGGACTGGAAGAATTCTATAAAACATCATCAACGTCAGCTTTTTTCTACGTGATCTACTTCTGCGATCGATGCTTGTTATCAAGAGGTAGATTCAGACTGGGCCTTTGTTAAGCAATGTTTAGTCCTTCTACTAAATTTATACTTGCCAGATAACTTACTGCTTTCGTCATTTTCATACGAGTGGCGTGTAATAGAAGAGGCCTATGTCCAGCAGTGGACTGCAACAGGCTGATGATGATGATGATGGAATCTCACTTAGTGCACTTAGTTATAACAAAGACACGCGGATAGTACATTATCTGACCGCCGAATAAGGAGTTTGCAGAATTGCTATCTTTACCTTCAACAAGCTGCTTTTGTGCACTGGCAAAAATGATCTGATTGGTCCAAAATAGAGGTGAGTATGGTTATGTATGGTTCTAACCTAACGAGGACATAATTCTTGAAATAATAGTAAATTCGGGATAACAATTCTAAATTATATAATTACATGCACATAGCATTATGACTGCTATATGATCACATTTATTTGTGAACGTATGTCCTATAAAATCAATAAAAAAATGCAATACCCAAACTCACAAATGCAAAATAGGTGAAAGTAAAATAAAAATAATAGAAAAATATTGTTTAATGGTTTCTTAAAATAGTTAAGATTAGTCTTATAAACTCTTATTTAAAACACCTAATTAATGTTTGCAGTAACGAAGTATCAATTACTTAGCATACAAAGGAATTATAGGTCCTTGTTGGATGAGTCAATATGATGGAGCAAAATACCAGTTGTGTCGGGCTGAATAGCTAAGCAAGGTAACAGTTAAGTTAGACTCTAAACAAACTCTCATACACAAGAAATGGCAAACTCATCTTGAGACTCACATGAGAAAAAAAAATTCAATGCAATTCAAATACATAAATATTAATTAAATCGGAGAATTTCTTGATTACCATTCTTTTTTGAACAGCACTTTCTAAATTTGCTGAGCATGTGTCAAATTATAAACAAACACATTTAATAAAAAAAAAATACTAAGTAGTAGTAAAGAAAGTACAGACACTTATGATATAATAGCTTAATTACAAAGGGAGTTTCTTGCATCACAAGGCTTTTCAGATGGAACAGAAGTTGCTTAGGGCCAGGGCGAATCAGGAACCAATAATTTATCAACATAACTGATAATTTTCTTGACATCTTCTTCTGATAAACGTTCTTCACTTTCCTGGACAATCTGAAATTAATTTATAATAACTACTCTGCATTTAGTCTGAGCAATAGGCCATTTGTGAACATTGCTTATTTACTGTGGTCAACCCATCATAAGAGATCATCAGAGATTACTTTCCGTAGGCCTGGAAAGTAATCTCTGATTCAAAAACTGTAAGATAACTTAGCATGTTGTAGGAGTTTACTTGATCACATAAAAAATAGTATATATTATTGCTATATTTCAAGTAAATATCGCATACCAATTGTATTTCTAATTCCGTACGTGGTGGAGTGTTGACCATCATTAGTTTCTCTGTTTTAGTCAGTTTGAACTCCTTCATTGCTTCAAGAAACTTCTGTATACTTTGAGCACTCTGAGTTTTGCAATCTGAATCTTGTAAATAATGAACAGTCTGCAATAAAAAATAGAAGATTGTTAGAAATGTATATTATTTCATGTTCAAATAATACTTATTGTGAAGTAAAGCCACAATAGAAAATCTATAGTATGAGGATAATTAAACATGTCAACTGGATAGTGCTGGCACTAAACATTGGACTGTTACCCTTTAAAACATTTATCAAATTGATGTACATACACACATCAAAAGTGTCTAGGGATATCGCAAGCATTTTCATACAAAGTATAGCTATTCGGGAGGCTGTAAAAATTAATATATTGATACCAACGTAGACATTTTTAGAACACAGAAACTGCTATATCTGCCCTTTCAGATTGTATAAAGAAATTCATTGTGGTAGCAGGACGTTAAAAAAAGACAGATTTTTCTTTTAAAAGGTGTCAAAATTTTAGCAAAATCAAACGTTTTTTTCTGTAATATTCTTAACCTTTATCTTATGCCTGTGTCCTCGCGTTATTCTAAGCTAATGCTCAACTTGTAAACAAACTTAACTTTATGAAATATTTGAAAAATGATATCCCTATGATATCCCTAGACAGTTTTGATGTGTGTATTTCATAGTTACCTCATATGTCACGGTGGCCAATGAGCCTTCACGTTTATGTTTCTTCTGGGTGCTATCCTTGAGCTGCTGCAGAATCTGCATCACTTCATAGTTACACAGAAACGCTGAGTTTGCTTTTAACCTGCAATCAAAGACAAAGATAGTAGAAGAAATCTCTTCCAACTTCAACTATATCACAAACATTTCAAAATCATCCAAACAAAAAAGTTACTTACGTCTCCATTCTTGGTTGGAACTTAGTCTCGGGTAAATCAGTTTTTCAGTTATTTTAGCCAAATTAAACGAATATATGCCACCTTGAATCACTGATTAACGAAAATAACCGTAAAAGGTCCAAAGTTTCACGAGTTCAGTGCATTTTATTTTTATCAAAAAGTACCTTTGACGAAAAGTTTACGGCAAAATTCCTACCACTATTAAATTTTCTCTGCAGCACCAAGCAGGTAGTCCTATCCCAAAACCTTCGGGAGCGCTATAAAGTTATCTGAGGCTAGATTCATCAGCGGGTTGGGCGGTCTTGACCATACAGAATTCATGAGTTTTTTAGCACACCTTTTGGTTTATTCACTATTTATCTATTCATATCCCATTGTTGAATGAAAGTGGAAGAAACATGTCGAAGACCGAACTCCGACCTGCCTTGCCTGTCCCCCGCCTGTCCGAACTTCGCTCCGCGATCGACACATGTCTTTGACATTGACAGGTGAATGAAAGTGACAGCTGACCATCATCTGTGTCAAGAAAAAAAAACCAGATTGTCTATGATAATTTAGGCCAAAGTCAGCGGGCTATCGCGTGTAGATTTTGCCGCTAGATGCGCTATAGTTCGCACGACGAATGATGATCCCTATGACGTTTCAACTGACAGTTGTATTAGTGATGCGAAACAAATTCGATAAAATACAATTTTTTTAGGCAAATGTCATGTCATTCAGCCAGGTTATTCAACATAATAAGCAAAATTCATTTATTTTGAAAAAAGATTACGCACATTGATGGACGTAAAACACTGGATAAAAAGTAACAGCCTAATTATATTTTATTTTACTATACTTTAATTTTGATTCTAATTGCATAGTTTGAGAGTTTAGAATTCTTCTTGAATTGAATTTTAAAGAATTCATAACTGCCAGCTTCATGGAAAACTATTCAAAAGGAGGCCACAGACCCGAAGTTCAGACTCAGATTCTGAAGATCCGCTTGACCCTGTATCAGATTCCGATTGATATAAACTTAGAGCATTAAGAACTGGAGATGCCTTACGTGCGTTTCCCCTCTGCTCACGTTACGATTAAAAATCCGAACGTTGAACAAAACTACTTGAAACTCGGAAATTTTGACATAACGAGTCATACGTCGATGAGTAAAGAGCTCTTCAAAAATGCCGTTTTGTGCTGTAGATAGTAGTAAGAACACTTCGAGAAACTCAAATTGGAAGAAGGATAATGTTATGTTTCATCCGTATGTATTTTTTTGCTTCAATTTCATGTTTCTTTTGCAAAAATCACTAATAATTAAAACACCTGAAACATTGTTCGGAATGACATTTGAGTGTTTTCGCAATCACACTAGTGTTGGGGTTAATGTCAACAAAAATCGATTGGCAAGTTCCGATTGCACTCGAATAAAATATTTCAATTAGTTCGATTGACGTAAGAATAATATTTCTAATAATTCATTTATTTATTATCCGACTGCGCTAGAAGGCGGGTTATGTTTTTCGAGTGTATGTATGTATAAATGTAAGTATGTTTGTATGTAATAGTGTTTCACACGCTCTGCAGCCTGAACGGCTCGATTTATTTCAGCTTGAGATGTGTCGTTAGATTTGTAATTACTGCGAAAGTGATACTGGGCCTAACAATATAAAAAACAATCAAATTCATTTTAAAAAAAGACAATGTAAATACCGGAAACAGGAAAACAGGAAAGTTGGCATACTCGATGGCACTTAACTTCGGGACTCATTCTAGAGCTTCTTGTTATCGATAGAAGAATATCCCCCCTCCCTCCGGACACCGTACCAAACGGACGTGTTTTTAGTTAAAATCCGTGTAAATTCATTATAAAAATTAATTATTTAACTTTCAAATATTACCCCAACTACCAGGAGAACAGAAACGCTTGACAGCTTGTAAGAGTGTGAAGGACTCAGCGGGGTGAGCAGGACATTTATATTTTTCACTACTTCATCCACCCGCACGGTGCTATGACGCTTCCCGAATCGCGCTAATTGGACCTATTAGGCCACGCCTTACTGCGCAGGAGCCTCTTTCTAAGGGGAGTGGCGTGAATGACATACAACCATCCCTCGCACACTATAGTCCTGCACTGTTTTCGCTCCGTTATCGCAACCCGCGTTACCTAATAGCCGTGAATCAAAATAGGCCTACAATTCTGCCGCCGGGTCTGCGCTGATTACTTCAAACTATAAATAAAGCTATAAAATGCCGCTAGAAAGATCACCATCTAATTCTTCCGTCTTTGAATCGAACCTCACACAATCTAATCCAAATTTAACGGAAAGCGACACCAATATCTCAACCAGACCGCTAAAAAGAAAGCAAGGAGACATTTTTGACGCTGGCCTAATGCAAAAACTAGAAACTATGTTCGAAAAATGGACCTCTAAGCAGGATTCAAAGTATGACACATTAATAGACAAAATTGAAGCTTTAAGTGACCAAAACTCAAAAATATCAGCTTCGGTTGAGTTCTTCGCGAAACAGTACGATGAGATGAGGCTGAAATGTCAGAAACTGGAGCAAGACATCAAGGATGACCGATCTTACATTCAATCATTAGAAAGCAAAATTGACCTCCTCGAGCGAAATGTACGGGCGTCAAGTATTGAGATTAGAAACATCCCAAATGTTCACAATGAAAGTACTCAAGATCTTTATTCACTCACAGAAAAAATTGGCCAGGCGCTAAAAGTACCCATACAGTCTTCTGAAATCAGCAATATACACAGGGGCTACTCGAAATCGGGGTCAAACAAGCCGATAATAATCAGCTTCTCCACGGCTTTGGCCAAGGAAAGGACTTTGAAGGCTGCGAAATCATACAGTAAAGACAACAACGGCAGCCGCTTAGACACTACTCATCTTAATATTGACGGGCCACGGCAACTGGTTTTCATATCAGACTACCTAACTCCAAAAATGAAGAGGCTGCACTTCCTTGCTCGAGACTTCGCAAGCTCCAATAACTACAAGTTTTGCTGGGCTACTCCTGCGACCATTTACCTTCGCAAAAAAGAAGGAGATGCATTGGTCCGTGTAAAAAACGAACAAGATTTAAAAAACTTAAGCCCCGATTAATTGACGGTGTAACAGCCGCTAGGTATTTATTTTTCATCCTGCCTTTTTTGTTATTTGTTTTTATTTTTTTGCATGTACTATATTCATTTGTGTTATCTGACTATTATGTAAAAAAAAGTGCCTACATAAAAAACAGTATCACAAAGCTCTTGAACATTTATGCACCTCGAAACTCAACATACACATACATTATACTCTTGCAACTCACTATACTGGTCTATACAATTAATTTAGCTTTATCTTTGCCTTTGCGACCTCTTCAGCCTATCAAAATATACAAATTAATTATCATGACAGTACTTGGAATTGAATTTCAGCCTATCAAAATGTGCAAATTATTTATTATGACAGTGCTTAAAATTAAATTTCAGCCTATCATAATGTACAAATTAATTACCGAAGATCTGTATAGAGAGGCATCAGTACTAACAGTCCGCAAATTGTACGTCTTATCAACAATCATGCAACAACATGCTACTGTAAAGTTTCAATGTGACCCAAATATTTTGAACAAAAGAAATAAGTACAAAGTCTGCTCCTTGAATTCCACCAGAACGATATTTGCACAAAACTTTTTCTTTTTCAGGGGTCCTAGGTTGTATAACACAGCTAATAAATTACTGTCACTTTTTAACATTTCCAAATTAGAATGCAAAGGTAAAGTAACGGAATGGCTACTTAAACTTAATTATGATCAAACAGAGAAATTACTGTCAGTTTTGGTATGAAAAATTCATTATATAACAAAAAAAAAAAAATAGGGTACTCACTTTTCTAGTATCATGATATTAGATTTCGAAGAGTAGCTTCTCACACTCATTCTTTAACAAATAACACAAATGTTTCAAGGCGGTTTTTGTTCTCGGCTGTTTTTTTTTGGTTAGTTATAATAAATTCTCCGGCATTTTTTTTTTTTGTAGATATCCCGCAAAATATTTTTATTCTTAATTAGTTTTAAATTTCTTAAATTTTAGTAAAACTTCTTCTTTAAGTACGGGGCCAGGTGACCCATAGCACAGGGCAACTTAGTTTGGGAAACCAACAGGCTTAATTTTATATAACTTTTAGTTTTAACAATGTTATTTACATTCAAATGTTCAACACTAAGCTTACTTTGTTACTTTTAAGTAGAGTCCGACCGAAACTGGTTTTCCGGCCGAAACCGAAACCGAAACCGAATGTTCGGCCTAGGCTTCAGTTTCGGCCGAAACCGAAACCGAAACCGAAACTCACGTGGTCAAGTATAAAATACCTACAATTACTAAATTCTGATAAATTTTACTCATTATTCTGCTAATAACAACAAAACTAAGTTACAGACTATTTTTTTTCCACACAAGATCCCACCGCTGGGCAAAGGTCTCCCAAATTTTTCAATTTACCCTTTCCTTTTGCTCAAGTCAGCCATTCGCCAGAGTAATGTACCAGGTGGTCGCACCATCGCTTTTTAGGCCTCGTCTTTCAATGAAATCAGTCTTTTAGGAGCCATTGGGTTGTCTTTCGGGCCGGATGCATCTAACAGACTGCTCAGTGCTCTCTCCCATTTTGTCAGGCGACTTTCTGCCCTAACGTCTTGAACGTCAGTTTTGGGGCGGATCGTAGTGACCATTTCCTGTCTGTGTGTTTAATGCCTAACACACTCCACTCCATTACCCTTGGACCCATTCCGAGCTTTGACTTAGGGTGTTCCATGAGCAACCAGGCTTGTGGGCAGAATGCTAAGAAACGTCAAGAAATTCTCGCTTTAAAGATATAGGAAGGTAGCACTTCACTTCAAAGTTACCTCCTCTAGGTGATTCGGCATCGGCATTTGATTTCCTCATCCTGCCTGTTCTCGAAGAAGACTATCTTCTTTTTTCAGGCGGGAATCCGTTTATGGACTGGACTGGTTATAGACGATCCAGTCAGATCCGGCAGATATTACTCACTAAACCCCCCGGTGACCTGCTTCAGCGCGTATTCAGAGCTCCCCGTGATCTCTGGTCAAGAACTCTGTGCCGGTGGACCCCTGGCGCGCTATGCTAACCAGCCCACCTTGAGTGGAGTTACACCTCCTCTCTACACCCGCCAGTGTGTACGGCGGTGTTAGGTCACTCTTACACCGCCGCCCTTCCTCGAGGCCACTTGGAATGGAGGCACACAGCCCCCGCCGTGTGCACTCCCAGTGACACCGAAGGTCCTATTTTAGTCGCTTCTTACGACATGCGGGGGAGAACCGTGCCAGAATTCTAACGCCTCATACCACAAGGCGAAAGGAGACAATCTGGTTCAAGTCAATGTGTATACTCATCAAAGTAGCATTGTCTGCCGTCTACCCCTTCCTTACTTCGTGTGCCGTTGGTCGTCAGTTTCGTTTTCGTCTGGTTCATCACCAGTCCAATGCGATAGCATGCTACACTTAGTTCTTTGAACATTGTCTGCCCTGCCACTCGGCGGATGTCTTGGCGAAAAGCACGATGTCGTCGGCATAACGATCAGTCGATTTCTAAAATTCGATATCGACTACTTCAATAGACTAGGGTCTTGCCAACTGCCTCAAAACTTTCGCCAATGCGATAGTAAAAAATCTGAGTGATCCAATATTAAACTATTTAAATCATTCAAGTACAGAAACGAAACGGAAACTTCATGAACAACCACACACACGACGTCCAATTCTGAGAATCAGGACTACTTTCCAGAGCGGCTGGTAATGGGTGGAACACATCCACCCAAACCCTGCGATCTCTATATGGTCGTTTGGCTTCAAACAATATCCCCTCGAGAACCTTTCGACCCCAAACTGATGGCCCAGTTTCTCGTGCAATGTGCCCTGCCAACTGACACTTCAACCTACTTTCCTTAGTGCCCAGCCGTGTTGGATGCAACAATTAACCTCTGTCTCGAAGGTGGACCTGCCTACTTGAATCATTTGGCCAAACCATACTCGTCGACAACTTCGAGAATCGAGCTCCCAACAGAACAGTCTCAACGAAAACTTACATGTAATCAGTTCCGTCAAAACATTACCTCTAAAGAAGTTTTGCGTCTGGCGATTACGCACCAACTTTAGTGTTGTCCCACGACAATTCCCTAAGATTGTGGAGGTCGCCAGGCTCTGCCATAACGTTGCCGCGAGAAACGAAGTTATACGACCGCGCACGACATCTTCCGAATTGAGTTTCGGTTTCGGCCAAAGTTTCGGCCGATTTTGGCCGAAACCGAAACTGTGGCCGAAACTCGATTTTTTGGCCGAAACTGGCCGAAACCGAAACCGAAAGTTCGGTCGGACACTACTTTTAAGACTGTTATGTGGGAGAAAATAAATAAAATTTATTATTATTATTATTATGTTGGTACTTTTAAATTCACGGATCCATAGGGATCCGGTCCTTTGAAGCTTGCGTGGGGCCGAAGCCAACACGTAGAGGCTTTTTGGTACCGTATACTCTAATTTGCAATGTGTACATTTGCCGGGTTTTGTCTCTTGATAAATTATGAAAATCTACCCAAAGACAACACCCGGAAAATGCAAGGACTATTGTGAAAATAAGTAAAAAGGGCAATAAAAACCAGGCTATGGAGGGGAATATTTGGTGGACCGGTTAACTGGGCTATTGCCTGAGACAACGGACGTCTGCCATGCAAAATGTCTCAATTCTTATTCTCCTGGCAGACGGTGACTAGCCGCTCACTAAATGGGCCACCTATACGTGCTGACGCGTAAGGTCAGCAAAGGCGGCAACATGGCCGTGAGCGGCTCAGGGTGTCGAGAGGTGTGCACCGCTTTCTGCTCGGTGGTTTCCCACCTCACCAACTCGCGACTTAGGCATCTTTCACTTCCACCCTGCGAGCATTCAGCTCTAACGCCCCACTCCGGACGGCCGGTTAAGGCAAGCCAGAGGTGAGAGTCCTGCGGCCCCCGCTGGGGTCCACTCCGGCCGGCCAGTGAAGGCAAGCGGAGATGGAGGGCCTGACCGACTCTCGGGGGAACTCGGGTCCGTGGTGTCGCTACACACCAACAGCTCGCCACAAGCTGCCCTGCGGTAACGTCGGGTTAACCCGTGGTGTCGTAACGCACCAACAGCTCTAATAAGAGCCGCCCCTGCGGGTTTATTATTATTATTATTATAGAAGTAAAGTGACGCCTGAACAAAGAGGTTCCTAGTCACATTTAGTTTTTTATATTTTTGTCATGTCCTGAGTAAATAAATAAATAGGTGAGTGTTTGTAAATGATTACAACAATAAAGATGTTTTTTTCACTTCGCTGAGTTAATATCTGCAGCAAGCGATATAACGTCAATAACAAACAAATCAGGTAGGAAATGACTTTAAATGCCTATGATAACATCATATTATCCGATTTAATCCGATTAATCGGATGAAATGATTTTTTATCAGTTGATTAATTAAGAGAAGTGATTCAGATATTCACCAAAAAATTACTGTGAGTGAGGTGGGTAACACTGTTTGAAATAAAACTTGTTATTTGTCCAGCTGTAAGCTTCATTATCTTACAATACGAAAGCATGCATTTAAAACCGATGTTTCCAATCACCTTATATCAAGTTTACTAACTTAGGCAGTCTGTCAAGCGTACATACAGCTCGTTTCAGTTAGGGCAGATTATTCAACAGTTAGATCAAAGTCATCGGATGAACAAATAACAACTCGGCAGATTTCAAAATATTGAATTACGAAATCTAAAAATTTCAGACTATGCACTAGTCATAGGTAGATTTTAAAATCTGCGGCGTTATTAAAGGCTAAAAATAAGAGGTTAATTTATCAGACCAATAGGTCTGATAAGTTTTTAATCCTCACAATTGGTCCTTAGTCCGAATTTTTACTCTAATAATTTATTTAATGATTGCTTACTGCTATATTGCTTTAAAAGATTAGAAGAATCTACACGTTTCAATAAGTTTGTAATTGAAAATATTCGTCTAATAGTTTTAAGTAAATATTCATAAAGGTCAAAAACCTGATTTTTGAACCTGAAATCAGGCTTAGAAATTATGGAAAGTCCGTAATTTCCAATACATAATATAATTCACAATTTCTAATCGAAACATTTGTTCAATTTATTTTTGTACATCCAATAGCTGTGTTTTGGTCAGCACTAGCCAAGTTGACATAAGTACCGTGTAAAGACATAACTAATGTCAAAAGTTGTAGTAGTGTGAATCATTTTATTGACATGTATGTGTAAAATATCCCTGTGTTGCTTATTCAGGTTTGTGTGCGATTGTGCCAACAAGCCTCTTCTGTTAAAGTAAAGGTAATTTTCTATGTGTGAGTGTTCCCCCTGCCCCCGCAAAAAGGGACAGACTTTTTTGCATTGACGGGCGGCCCAATCGCGAGTCCATTTCTATATTGTCTAAGGATATAAATAAAATACAAACTTCATGCATTTGTTAATTTTTTGCAACAAATTATCGATATTTTGTTTATCGATGAGCACCTTCTTAGTCGATAACAGCTTGACGACGTAACTTTTGCAGCACGTACCATGTACATTTGCATTGAGTTTTTTCCATTATTTACGAACATTACGTAATAAATTCTTAATATTTATTTTTATAATTTACAAATGTACACAACTATGATTTTTTTCATTTTTTAATGGACCTCTAAAGGATTTGTTGTGACAGGACGTCATTACAAAGTTAAGCGCCAAAGAACTGTCATAGGGATCATCATTCGGCGTGCGTAGTATAGTGGATTGTGAGGTACAGTCAACGGCACATCAGGATACCCATTTCCGTTTTAATCTTGCGCTCGCCAAATTTCATTTCTCTGCAATAGAGTAAGGATTACTGACCGAAAATAGTAGTGTGATGTGCCATGCCACTTATCACTGTTTGTGGGTGTGGGTTTTTTTTTGAGTGTCACACTAATGCAAGCATGACTAACTAGTTCAAATCACAAGCACAACCAACGAGATATCCTGTTTACGAATCTGAATGATTCCGCAAAATGTTTTCTTCAAGGTTGCTTAAAAATATTTCAGTTAAACATTTTAAATTTGTTTGTCTGGGAAACAGCAATCGTCTTTTAAGTCGAGAAAATTTCACCAGTGGAGTAACAAAGTTAGAGGCCCCTTTGAATGCACATTTTAACCACTATTTGAAATTACCATTACCAGAAAATAAAATATTTGCTACGTATGTTTGGATTGATGGAAGTGGAATTCAGATGCGCTCTAAAGACAGAATTTTAAATAAAGTTCCATGTGATCTAGCAGCAATTCCAAAGTGGTCTTTCGACGGAAGCTCAACAGGACAAGCCAAAACTCAAAATTCTGATACTCTGTTAGTTCCATCTGCAGTATACAAAGATCCATTTCGCAAAGGGTTGCACATCATTGTACTCTGTGAAACCTATCATGGTGATGGCACTCCTACTTCTACCAATTATAGGGCGCGTTGTGCTGAAGTATTAAGCAAAATCTCAGATCAAGATCCATGGTTTGGAATAGAACAAGAATATACAATGTTTGATGGCGATTTATGGCCTCTTGGATGGCCTAAATCCAGAGGCTTCCCAGTGACTAAAGCAAGGTATTCCTATTGCGGATTAGGTGAGCATGTAGCTGGCAGAGATATTGTTGAGTGTCATGCTAGAGCCTCTTTATATTCTGGTTTGGATTATGAAGGGTCAAACGCTGAGGTCATGAAAGGGTCTTGGGAGTTTCAAGTAGGGATTACTCCAGGAATAAAAGCTGCAGATGACTTATGGCTTGCAAGATATTTGCTTAGTAGAATAGCAGAACAATTCGGAGTTATAGTTAGCTATCATCCTAAGCCGATGGGTAAAGATCAGCCAGGCATAGGCTGCCATCACAATTTCAGTGTAAAAAAAATGCGCTGTGATGAAGGAATAAAAGAAATTGAGAGAGTATGCAAAGTTTTGTGCGACAAACACAGCACGTCAATTAAAAGTTATGGTCTTGGCGACGGCAAAGAAAATAAGAAAAGATTAACTGGAAAATTTGAAACGGCATCTTTTGATTCATGCAGATGGGGAATAGCCGATCGTGGGGCTTCGATTAGGTTACACAGGGAAGTTGTCACAGATCAGAAAGGTTTCCTTGAAGATCGAAGACCTGCTGGTGATTGTGACCCTTACAGAGTTTGTGCTGTTCTTGCAGAATCTTGTATACCTTAAAAGGTCGAGATGCAAAGTAAAGCAAGGAGATGAAAATACCTTTTTTAGAAAAAAATATACCTCGCTACTTTCCCACCTTTCTAAAAAGTTTGTTAACATTTAAAAATATTATTTTGAAATAAAAGAATTGCTTGGTGATCCTCTTTTTGTTGTAAAATCTGTCTGACAACAATGTCAAACATGGTGTAAATTCTCGTGAAACAAAAAAATTATAAAGTAAAAATAAACATGGAGCAAATGATAAAATGTTTATTTGGCCTTCAACGATGTACCAACGTAATGGTTATGACAAAAAGGACCATGCTGAAACACTCTATCAATCATATCATGAACAAAAAAGTTATGGACAGGTACATGAGACTTCCAAATCCTTGCAATAAAGTGCTAGCCACATACGTGTGGATTGATGGGTCAGGTATAAATCTAAGATGCAAGGATCGCATCCTCAACTGTGTACCATATTCTGCGGAGGCAGCTCCAGGGTGGGCATTCGATGGCAGCTCCACAGGACAAGCTAGTACTGATAACTCTGACACTAGATTAAAACCTGCAAGTGTGTGCAAGGATCCGTTCAGAATGGAACCGCACGTACTTGTGCTGTGTGAAGTTTATCAAGGTGACGGTAACCAACCTGCACCAACGAACTATAGAAAGTTTTGTAATGATTTATGTGAGCAACACAGAGATGAAGAACCCTGGTTTGGGCTGGAACAAGAATACACAATGCTGGATGTTGACGGCTGGGGCTTGGGTTGGCCTAAAGGTGGTGGATTCCCTGCAGTAAAGTATCAATACTCTTACTGTGGAGTAGGAGCAAAATATGTTGCAGGGAGGGATGTAGCTGAAGCTCACACAAAAGCTTGCCTGTACGCCGGTCTTGACTTCGAAGGCACTAATGCTGAGGTAATGTTTGCTTGTTGGGAGTGGCAGATTGGTACTACAGCAGGAATCAAGGCTCCCGATGACTTGTGGTTGTCGCGGTACATTATGTCTCGTGTGGCAGAAGACCATGGTGTAGATATAACTTACCATCCTAAGCCTATGGGAATGCTTCACCCAGGAGTTGGTATGCATCACAACTTTAGCACAAAAAAAATGCGATCAGATGGCGGTTATAAATTTATAGAAGAATGTGTGAAGAAACTAGAGGCAAACCATATGAAGCACATGAAAGTCTACGGAAATAGTGAGGCTTCTAATAGGATGAGATTATCTGGCCAATTTGAAACCGCTCCCTTTGATAAGTTTTCTTGGGGGATAGCCAACAGGAAGGCATCAATTCGACTTCAACGCAGCGTAAAAGAAAAAGGTAAAGGTTTCATGGAAGACAGAAGACCAGCAGGAGACTGTGATCCATATCAAGTTTGTGGGCTTTTATTGGAAACATGTTTAGGATCAGCTGGTGGCGGCGGAGGAGCTTGTCCTAAACCTAGTCCTTGCAAGAAATAGTTTTCCGAACAAGCAAAAAAATGTAACGAAGTTTTAATCAATGTAATCTTTCTGTCATGTAAATTTAATATTTACAGTCATGTATTGTAAACAAAATATAGAAATGATAAGACAAATAAACCATTGTCTTTGATTTAAGGCAAATTTTTACGCCATACTTAACATAATGCGACGAGGAAATGTAAAAGACACAGAATTTATTTAAGCATTTTTGAGACCGTAATACATCCTCGCACCGCCAGCACCGCTCATCTTCCTAGGCTCTAGTTGGCTGGCGTTGTGAGTAAACCTTTCTTCAAAATTTTAGATACAATGCTGACAGGGGTGTTAACATTTTTTTTAGTTCAAGGGCATCAGAACACATCATTTAAACATAACATTAGTTCCGTGAAAATCAATACTTTGGAAGTTAGCACTGTCGCTAGGCCACCCTGTATAAGGTATAGACACCTTTAGAGATAAGTGACCCATCTTAGTGGCAAAATCGCGTATCATGCTTTCGATTTCCTTGTAGTTAAGTGTGTAGCCGTGAAGATTCCTACTTACGTTCTTGCGTTAGTTAGTTATCTATCTATTTCGTCCTCGTAGCAACATGTAACAACAAGTCGCTAAGCTCAGCGGCACAGGTGCCAGCCTCAGACTGTGTTGTAATCAGTGGTCGTGGGTTCGAATCCTGGCTAGGGCGTTTCTTTTTTTCAGTTAAACTGAACATGTCAGGATCATGGATGACATGAATAGTAAAAGAAAAACGTTGTTCAGAAACTGGTCAAAAATTACGATGATTACACTTTAAAAATCTTTATTTCAGATCGCAAATATGAACGGTCAGTATCTATAATTTTACCTACTTTTATTCAATGCAATACATCATTTTGATTATTTATCGACAGTTACTGCTAATATTAGTGAGTAAATGAACCATATGATTGGAGCCATAAGGCCTGTCGCCAGTGGAACGTGGCTGATGTTAGCAGCTTACGGTGAATTTAGCTTTTCCAGTTATACAATTTTAGTAATATTCCTCCTGATTCGAACCCACGACCACTTGTATACGTACATGACCGAGTTAGTCCACCCACAGTCTCATACTCGTCGTGGTAGTGGACTGCATCGAACGAATTTGATCGAAACAGGAGAGCTGGGCCCTGTTCAATAAACATTACAATTCTACAATTATGTAAAAAACTTACATATTTGTAAAGTTTTGCTACAAGTGCTGTTTAATAAACACTACAATTATGTAAAAAATCTACAAGTGAAAACCTTACAAATATTGTAACTACAAATGCTGTTTAATAAACACTACAATTATGTAGAAAACGCCTGTAGAATTGTACTTACAAATTTGTAAGTTACAATTTACATAAAATGTAAGATTTTTTTGCTTTAAGCGGATTTGTTTTTTTCATTCATTTGCAGTGATTAGCGAACCACCTTTAATGCCTGATGATTAAATTTCTTCAAATCTAGGGATTTCGAGACAATGGGGCGTGCAACTGGCAAAGTGGCGCTAGTAGAGCAAATACCAAAAACACAGACGTTTTTGTATGAAATTTGTAGAGAAATCTTGATAACACACGATTGCCAGCATGATATGTACCAAATGCAAAGGAACTGTAAGCCACTAGTTTCCCCGAGATGGGCAGCTTAAAAAAATGTGGCTCAAAGCAATAAGGAGAGTAAAGTTCGAACCTAAACAGGGTGTGTCATAAACATGCCAGTGCTTATGAAATACTCGAATAAGGTACAAACAAATCAAGTTTTGGTCATATATGACCCAGGCTGTTAAATGAAAAGGTTATTTGAAGTCATTCAGACTTCAATTATAACCTCAAACTCTTTAATACTAGGTATTTTTCGAATTTTTTGGTGAAATGTATAATCTTTTACATTAAAAGTAAAGTTGATCTGTTTACTCAAATATGCCGCTGCCATTTTTTAAAACCACTCATTACTTCTGCCACTACTTACACTGCTAGTTGTTAGGACATTTATTATTTATTTATTCCAATTTCCTTTACTTTTAAGGCTGAGGCACAAAATTGTAAAGTTCTGACACAGGGTAAGCCCACCTGTCGGAATCGTACTACAATTTACATAATATGTAAACTTGTAACTACAATTTTGCGTTTAATTAAACAGTTTTCCCTACAAATTTGTAAATTGTCACCTGTAGAGAGAAAATGTTTATTGAACAGAAACTTGTAGAATTGTAGCTACAATTCTACAATTTTGTAGATTTTCCACCATGGTAAAACTGTAACTTGTAAGTTTTATTGAACAGAAACTTGTAGAATTGTAGCCTGTAAGTTTTTTACATAATTGTAGAATTGTAATGTTTATTGAACAGGGCCCTGGATTATAGTATTTGCGAATCTTACTTTTAACGGCAGGACATGCGGCCTTTCATTTTCTATTTCTTTTTTTTGTCTTGTTTATGCGGAAAATATTAAAGATAGAAACACGGAAGTTGAGTTAGGAGTTGTGCTGGCTTTCCCGTAACTTAACCTTAGCGGCACACAGACGAGGTCAAATGGCATTTGAAAATCCACAGCATTTCAAGGGTGTCAAAAGTAACACAAGATAATATAACCAGACTAACTATCTGGGTAAATTAATTAATTTTTACAGTCAACTGCCAACGACTTGATTTTTAAACCTGACTTATCAAGCCAAGATATTTGTTTGTGTATTTTAATTTGTGTAAAAGCTATAACCATTTTTGGTTGGATTTAAATTAACATGCACCCATTTGTGGATTTCTCTGAAGTGTGTGAACCCATTTCACAAAACAAGCGTACACAGACCAACACGGCCTTACAAAATATCGTAGCCAATCGTAGGTCTAGCCATTGCATTAAAAATTAGCTCAATAACTGTGTTCCAATGCCATCCAGTTTCATCGATTGAGTTTAAAAAGTTGTAATGCCGCCATCTTTATTCTTTTCTCTATTCCTTTCGTCATATGGCGTTCTAGTGTGTTTCGCGTTCATCCGCCATATTAAATGAAATCAATAAAACAGGACAAAATGTCGCCCTATTGAAGTGCGTAAAATAATCCACTAACATCCAGTTTTTGTGTGGTTAAATCATCAAGAGGATCACAATGGAAAATTCCTACGGTGTGGGGGTTGTTAACAGATACGCTCTTTTTTTGGACGATGAGTCCGATCCTCTTGATGCGTTAAAAGCGCAAGAGCAGGCTAAGGAGCTCAAAAAGAAGACCAAAGAAGCCGAAAAAGAAAATAAGGGCAAACCTGAAGCCAAGCCTAAAAGCGGTCCAACTGCTAGGAAAGGAATCAAGGAAACCCAGAATGTGAAAACTCAAGAGAACAAGAGCGGTGATCAACAAAAGAGCAAGGGCCCCGCTCGGCCGACCGAACGGAACGACCGCAATGCGGAACGCCCGCCTCCGCGACGCCGTGAGGACCGGCCGCAGAACGGTGCAGTCGAGAACAAGGATGGCGCCCCGCGACCGCCGAGACGTGAGTTCAGCGACCGCAGGCCTCCTAACTTCGAACGACGCAACTTCGTTGAGAACCCGGAAGGCGGTGAACGTCGCGCTCCAAGGCCGCCGCGCGACCCTCGTGAGCGTAACGAACGCGAAGGACAGCGCGGGCCGCGTCCAGCTTACGATAACCGGGGAAAGCGCGAATTTGATCGGAGGTCGGGTTCTGACAAGACAGGTGTGAAGCCGGTTGACAAGCGCGAAGGTGGAGGTCCCCACAACTGGGGGACTATCAAGGACGACCTCGATGAATTGAACAAAACTGGTTCGGAGGGAGAAGTAGTGGAGGAGAAGCCGCCAGCGGACGCTGCCGCCGCCGGCGCCGGCGACGGGCAACAGCCGGAGGCCGAGCGCGCCGCGCCCACTGAGGAGGAGCCGCGCGAGCTCACGCTGGACGAGTACAAGGCGCTGCGTAACGCTCAGCGCATGGCTCCACAGTACAACCTGCGCAAGGCTGGAGAAGGTGAGGACCTCAGTCAGTGGAAGAACTTGGTTATGCTCGAGAAAAAGAAGGAGGGTGGTGAGGACATGGATTCGGACGAGGAGTACGATATCGCTGACTTCCCTCAGCGCGTGGGCCGCCAAAAGCGCGTGCTCGGCATCGAGTTCACGTTCAACGATACTTCGCGACGCGGCGGCACCGGCACGCGGGGCCGCGGCCGCGGGCGCGGACGAGGCCGAGGGCCGCCGCGTGAGGAGGCTCCGCCCGAAGAACGCCCGCTGCCGCGCTCGCAGGTCGCGCCGCCGAAAGTGGACGACAACAAGGATTTCCCCTCTCTCGGCTAAACTCATAGTGAGCCTCTGCTCTTCTCCGTACGATAGAAATACAAATAAAATATTGTATTACCGTTATTTTTGAACTAAATATACAAAATATTTACACAAGCGTGTATTATATTACAAATTAATTTGTAGGTTATGACGTTGACCGTCTTTGAATCTACAAACGACATTGTTGGGTTCGCTTACAATAATTCTCATGTTTAGAGGGTTTACTTGATCATGCTCATTTGTTGAGTAGCGTGTAACGGAGGGGGAGGATATTTTTAAGAGTTTAATTTTCAATACACAGAGCTACAACATCGCATATTATGAATCTATCATAACAGTAGCTTTTATCATATTGTAATCACAGCTTTTTAACTAAGATGAGTTATTGAATAAGATTTTAAAGTTACAGACTGTGACATACTACTCGTATAATGAATTAACTCCGTCACAACTTAGTGTAGAACATTGTGAAGAAAATAACCCTTGTTGCATTTTACTTGAGTTTGTGTTGACAAATGCAGACTTTGGGAACTGTAAATAGTTATATGTTTAAAAGATAAGGTCTTAACAAGGTTGATTTTTGTTGTTACACAAACTTCTTGAAAAATAAACATTTTGTATGTGTGATTCACTCTTCATTATTTTGTCTCTAAAAATATCCTTTCCCTCTTTTTACCACTTTCCTAATGAGGACTCTCCTTGCATTAGTTATGTAAATAGTTGTCATAATTCATAATATTATGTGGAATGCAGGCTGTTATGTAGTTGTGCGGAAGTTTGTTGCTAGTTACAATCCCTTATCTTCATGGGAATAAGCTTTTAAGGGTAACCGCAAAATTTATCGCTTTACGAATTCGAATGAAACAAATATAATTAAGTAATATTGTATATTGACACATTTCATCACTTGCACAAAAACAAATTAAACTTTACACAATAAAACAATACATACAGAAAATAGTTTAAAGTTCAACATAATATAACTATTTACTTACAAAAATAAACAAACTTACACTTACTGTGTAAGAGTACAGACCTAAGCACAATAAATAATGTATCTACAATTCCTAACGAAAAATTAATACTTTGAATTAGGTACTTCCAGTGTTGATGGTATATGAAATTATGCATTTCAACAAATAACGTACTTATGTAATAGAATGATTAAGTTATGTTTATGCACATATTGAGTTTTTCATGGGAAGTACCTCTTACTGTTTGTAAATTAATGGTTGATTCTTTACCAAATATTAAATTTTGAGCATAGAATATTATGTACAATATTATTTCGAAAGGAACATTGACATTTAGCATGACCAAATTTATATTTGAACACTAAAAACAACATAATTAGTACAAAACTTAGCAAGTAGCATATTAAATTGTATAAGGAAATGGTCAGGATATTTCAGGTGTTTTACTATAGCAATAAAAGTAGCTGACTAGTTCTGATTGTAATTGGGAATATTTTCATAACATTCTTTAATTAAATTAATAAACATTATTAAGTTTGATTTTATTAAATTTATTTAAGTGAAGTCATAAGGTCATAATAACACAAAGTCCTTGCAACTCGATATAAATACTGTTCATATCTAGGGTATGTAGTTGAAAGGTTACACATAATAATTATAAATTAGTGACGTAAAGCGTAATATCTAAATGTGGGACTCGAGTCCCGTTTCACAGCCACAATATACTTCACTTACAATAAAAGCATTAATAAAGTACAAATCTTGATAATAATACATAGGAGTGGCTCGTAAGGTTTATCGGTGAACGTCGAGCTACAGGCACCTACATCGCCATACATACGCGTAGGCTATCTCGTTCGCTCGCCGGCTACACTATCAATTGACTATTATTTACATCGACAATATTAATATATTAGTCACAATTATTTACATCTGGTAATGCATTTTAGTACATCTGCCGTGCCGAACGCGATATCCAATGCTACACAAACAAGTCAGTGGAATAAATAAGTTTTTATTAGCCCGCTAAGAATTCAGCGAAGCGTGAAGTTAAGCCGGGTCCGCACGAACAAAACACTACAACTTAAAAATCAATGAATAAATATTAGCTACGAGGTCGCGTATCTACTATCGTGAAAATCGCTATGTAATATTAAATTTGGAGTTAGCTTGCGGAGTCAGCCAGAATTCTCGTTTTTTTTTGTTTACTCGATGCCAAATGTGTTGGTTTCTTCGACAGCGAGTAGTAGTTTCTCGTAGAGCAGATGCGGGGTGGGGTACGGGGGCAGGTCGAGCCGGTTGAAGCAGGTGTGCGCGCGCGGGAGGGACTCCACGCGGCCCCAGCGCTCGATGCAGAAGCGCCGCGGGCCGGTGCTCCCGCGCAGCGCCGAGAAGCCTTCGTACGGGATCGACGACGTGCCCGTCACGAACTGCACCAGGCGCAGGCGTTGCTCGTTGGTGAACCTGCAAGAGAGATACATTCAGTATGGTTTGTAAGCATGGTTTAGGGAATGTGTCGGATCGGACACTTCAAACAAATAATTACTTCTAAGACATTACTAGGACAATTCAGGCGATCTTGTGGCATAGCGATCTCTTCCAGACAACCTTCGGTAGGGGACTTACAACAGGGAAGGCTAAGAGTTGGGCTGTGCAAAATGAAATAGCTGTGATAATAAGAAGTCTTTCCGCCGCACTCAGAGACGTCAATTAACGTTAATGGTTGATTAGCGTCAAAATTCCATTTTTGAAAAGAGACTTTATAATAGATTGAATAAAGAACTTTTCAGAATGTCAAATTATGACTCTAATGAACCATTAACGTTAATTGACGTCTCTGAGAACGGCAGTTACTGCCGTACAAAAATGGAATTTTGACGCTAATCAACCATTAACGTTAATTGACGTCTCTGAGTGCGGCGGTAAGTCTTCTATTAATTGAATGAATAAGTAAACTTGGATTATTTCCGCTATTTACCACTAGATGGCCTTAACGGTTTGACTATAACGTATAGTATATCACCAACCCAAGCCGCAGTTTCTACAAAGTTAACGACTGCAAATGCAATGTTTTCTACTCTAGGTAAAGTTGACTTGACATTGGTGAGACTAAAAATGTTTCAGAGGACAGAAATATAAATAATAATAGTTATCGGTGCGGGAGTCGCACTGGGGCCGTGTGTAGTCCAACACTGATTTGCCCAAATGGTATTTGCGTTTGCATGTAGCCATCATAATACTGGAACCGTGTATTATAATGAACGTGAAGTTTTTTTTTATTTATATAATATTTATGTGCTTTAGTGCAACAATAACAAAAGGCGGACTTAATGCTACAAGCATTTTCTTCCAGTCATCCACTGGGCAAAACGCTAATGCTGTTATGGTATTTGCGTTTGCATGTAGCCATCATAATACTGGAACCGTGTATTATAATGAATGTGAAGTTTTTTTTATTTATATAATATTTTTGTGCACTAGAGCGCAAAAATATAATAAAAGGCGGACTTAATGCTAAAATAATTTTCTACCAGTCATCCACTGGGCGACACGCAAATGCTGTTCTTTGCGATTATTCATGCAGTAGTTAATAGTCAAAGAGTGTGTACCTGTCTATGGCCTGCCAGAACCAGACGATGACGGGATGCAGGTCGTGGTAGCCGCCGCGGTACTCGGTGTGCGCGCGCCAGTCCGCCACGTCCAGCTCGGGCGCGCCCGCTATCACCAGCTCCAGCTCGCGCGCGTCGAACGCGCCCACCAGCCGGGGGTCTACCACCTGGGGGAAAATAGGAGTTTAGTGGTTGTTGCTAGGGAAAGAAACATTTTCAAAACAGCTTGGGCCAACCAGGCGGGGGTCTACCACCTGGGAGATAAGGGTTTAGTTGTTGTTGGTAGAGGAGGAAACATTTTCTAATAGTTCCAGTAAGGGGGCGCTTAGGGCAATTTTGATTTGATTACATTTTGACTGCGCATTTTCATACAAGAGGGCGCCACAATATGGGCCTTAACGCCTCATTTGTATGGAATTTTGTTGGTTTCCTTACCACTCTACCTCCTATCCACTTGAGAGGCTCCATCTTATCCAAACAAAATACGTAGGAGCTAGCATCTGCCTTACAGCCACAATAAGACATTACCAGACAGGTGCCCGTGGCGCAGTTGTGACAGTGATCGGCGACGATCTCTGTTGTAAAGCAACACACGCGGGGTCGGAAATGGGATGGGTGACCACTCCGACCGAAATTTAGTGATTTGTATCTCAGGCATCTTGCTTCGGGAGGCACGCTAAGCAGTTTTTCCCGCTTGACGTCGATAGATGTCAATCGTCAGGCTATAGGCTAGTCAGAGGCCTTAGGGCGGCTTGATAACTTCTGACATTAAAGTTGCTTACTAACCTTACACCCCTCTAACAATCCACGCTGAGGCCGCGTGTTGGTGTATGGCTTGTTCCACTTCATAGTTGAGGTGAGGCCTGTGCCCAGCCGTGGGACGTATAAAGGCTGTTTATGTTAAGCCATTACCTCATGGAACCCCCGCACCAGCCACTCGGTCTGCTCGGCCACGCCGCGCTCGACGCGCCAGCGCACGACGCGCTCGAGGTACTCCTTCTTGTTCCGCTCCGTCACGGGCACGTCGCGCCCGCCCGGCTTCAGCTCGCGCTCCAGCACGCGCCCGTCCGCTAGCCGCTCTGATACCGCGAATGTTAGCTCGAGGGATGATACGCAGCGGGCTGCCTGGGGGAATTAGAATTACTCTTTAATATAGGTAAACTGTAGATGGATCAATATTACTAGGATGACTAGGCCAATTGACGCAAACGGGACACGGGCCTCATGCCACAAAACGCCGCCGCTCTCCTGTTGTTTTAAATTTTTCATACAGTTTACTCAATATCTACTCAATCACTTATTGCAATTCACAGAGTAACTTAGTATATGACTAGGTACAGTATTTTATGGATCACCATGAACCTTGTCAAGCACAAACAATAATGTAGGAGAAGAACACTTTTATTAAAATAAAAGATGAATATAAACTATGTCATTCCTATATGGACTTGACGCATATGGTAAGTATATCACACGGTACTAACTATAGAAATATGCCATAGGTGGAGGCCTATGGTGGCAGCGTTTTGTAGCCAGTGTGCAGGTAATCTAGGATACCTATTTTTTTTTAAAGCCACTTCGTAAAAAGCGCTTTCATTTTCGTGTTCCTTCCTAACCTTGGCTCTTTCTTCCACCATTTTAGCGTCCTAGGGAGTCCTCGTCCGGGAATGGTAAATAGGTTTTAAAATTCATATAAAACAACCGACGTTCAGGTCGGCCGTCTACAGAAAGGCCAGCCTACCTGCAGCCAGCGCAAGGAAGCCGCGAACTGTGCATCCAGCGCGTCCACGTCCTCTAGCGCGGGCGCGAGCCGCAGCAGCGCGCGGTAGAGCGCGCGCGTGAACCACGCCTCCAGCAGGTAGCCGTGCACCAGCGCCAGGCCGAGCACGCGACCGGAGAAGCGGAACCTGCAATGGACGGGAGGTTATCAGTAACAGCAATGACTTATGGGTATAGGACGGTACGGGCTTTTGACGTCACGTCGCGAAAAATTGCGAAATCAAATGATATGCGGTTTTAGGCTAAACCGCGATTTAGACCAATAGCGTTTTAAGCATACACAGAACAAAGGGTAAAGATTGGCAGCAGCAGCCTTATCCTCTTATTCATAAAAACTACACCGCAGCATTGGGTTAGCGATTGACTTGTCTTGTCACTTACTCGCAAATGGCGACAGCAAGAATGTAAGGGACAGAGCGTTGTTTTAGTGTTTATGAATCAGGGGGTTAGGCTCTTGTGGCCTAAATTATGCGAACTCCTTCTTGTAAAAATGTATATAACAAGACTTTTTTTTTTCAGCTGTAAAAACTTATTATTTGACATCGTTTTTTAGCAATTTGAACAAAGTGAATTTGCGTTAAATGTTGTTATGTCCATTCTGTTAAGAATTAATGTTAAGTAACATTAGTATGTTGCATGGCGAGTAATCTGGGCGGTAAGCAGATCATTTTATGTTTATCAAATAACATGTTTTCTAATCTGGGAACAGGTCAGCTAAACGTTTCATCTGACAGCGAAAATTACAGCAGAGGAATATTATTAGAAGGAAAGGAACCGAAAAATCTATGTCACTGTCATATATGGTAAATGTCTGAAAAGCTGCGCGAGCGCTGCAGCGCGTCTATATTTACGCGCACAGTGCGCGCTCGGGTTACCGCCTCGGGTTCCGGACAAACAAGCGTTCGCATCTGTAAACTTGTTTTTTGCCCATCGCCGCTCGTCTGTACTGTGACAACACCAAAACAAATGTAACTTTACACTCTGCCTTACAATTGGTGCGTAACGTACCGTGCCGAGTACGTTTTGAAATTTGAGAAGAAATAAACAAAAAAGCGGTCTAATTCATTGGAATCTATGGCGTTTTATAAATATACCTTTTTAAAAAAGGTAAGATTTCATACCTGGTATTTAATCAAAATTAAAAATTGATCATTTCGGTACTTGAAACAATACTAATATAATTTCATAGGTACCTTACAATCTTAAAAAACATACATATCTAATTTAGTACTACAGTTGTAACAAAAAAGTTAAGATAGTAAACTGTATCTAGATTTTTATCTAAAAGATAAATTTGAAAATTCGAGTTTGAGTAAATAATATGATAACTAGTAGAGTTTAACTACCTACCTCTATCTAGATTTTCAGTTATTTTATTGCAAATAATGATATTGTACATTGTAAACGGCAGGTTATAGAGCACCTTAATACTAATGTTAGACACCTGGTAAATGTATAATAATATCTAAAGCTGACAATAGCGCTTGAGTTTATAATGAGATTCAAAAGGGCGTCACCATTTGATTTGCACGAATAGCTTAACCATTGCTATCACAACATTGTTCTTGTTGGCCTATTAGTAATAAAGCCTAGGCTACGAAGTCATTCCATTTTCTATCTTAAGGCAGCCACAAACGAAAGTGATTGACAAAAGTGAATGTGTGACTACTAACACACACTTCAAACAAAATTATTCCCGCGACAAAATTATTCCTGCAACAATCGCCGGATATCCAAATATGGCGCCTGGAAAATCATTTCGGGGAACGCACGTCAACCACAAAGTTATTTGGAATTTTGATTGTGACACCGGATTGCCCAAGAACTTAGATAGATAGTTATATTTAGCTAAACATGCCTTCTATTAAAGGTTGATCGACTCGGGATGTCAATGTTTGATATTTAGTATCTTTAAACCACGCATGATCACACGGCGGACATAATGATTTATCACTATCTTAGTATGAGTATTATTTTATAATACTTGTTGTTTATTACTTGTCAATTCCAATAACATACGTGTGAATAGATCCTGCCCGGCCCATTCCATGGCGCTCATTTGCGGTATAATCACACCTACTTCCAATAATGGCAGCCAATCAGCACGCCAATCCAGATAACAATATGGATTTACTTAAATTGTAATTACTATCATTTGCCATACAATCTAGGAAGCTACTTATTTAATATTCACGTTTCCTTGTCCGTGTTTGTGTGACACGGCGATATATCTTTCCAGAAATAGCTAAATACTCGCTAAAATGCAGGTATTTTTTCTGTATCTCAACATAATTTATGCACCTGTAACATTGAGTCAGCTGAGTAAGTAAGTGAGTATGATAGGGTTTCTAGAGTTTTCGGATCTTCATGATGCCGTTCTGTAGTATTGACAGTTCAAATACTATGATGGAAGTAACAATCTTAGTGCTATCCAGGTAATACCTAAGCCATTTCTGCAGTGGCTACGTTGCAGTTTCTACTACCGAAGCTGACATACTGGAATCGTTTTTCGCCTAAAGCCTTGTACGGACTAGACATTACAATGTACGCGTATTTGGTCACGCGTAGACAGCTACGTTGGTCTGTACACAGCAACGCGTACACATTTGTATTGTTCATTCATTTGCAATTGAACGGGTATTCAATATACTTAGATTACTCGTAGATTGGCGTTAGTCCATACAAGGCTTCACAATCAGCTACCCTTTTCTCAAAGTAAATAAGGTAAGATTGTGCTCTAACCCAATAATAATAATCATCAGCCTTAAGTCGTCCTCTGCTGAAGATCCGATCATCGGTCGCGTTGGCCTTATATTAGGGGTATTTTCATCATCAAACATTGTCTCACCCAGATTTGATTTTTGTACCAAAACGGACTCTTAAGTGTTCAGCCAAAGGGCACCGACGTTCTATAAAAAAACACTTCTTTAAATCTAAAACAATAAAAAAGAACACTTACCACTCATGATGGTTGTCAACAAACGCCGACATAGGCGACACGTGGACCGTGTAAGTATCGTTCGCGGAGTACTCGAACAGCCCGTAGTAAGGGTTGAAGAGTTCCCGGGAGAGCAGGAAGAAGAACTCCCGGCTCGGGCCGCCGTAGTCCAGGCCCTCCTCGCCGTCCCACAGCACGCACAGCTTGCCCTTCTGCAGCTCCTTCTTGCCGCAGGACATGATGCGACGGAAGGCGTCTTCTAGCAAGTGCTCGCGGCGGATGTGCAGTCTGGGGATAAGGGTAAGATGAGGTGAGACAAAACACACTTGATTTCACACCAACCAAAGACTTACGTTATTTATCTATTCTTTATTGCACAAGATTAAGAAAAAAGTACAATTGGAGGACTTAATGCCTGGAGGCATTCTCTAGCAGTCAACCACAAGGCATAACAGATGTGTTATAGGGAGCAAAAGGGCTTGAGAGGACTCAACTCTTATGATGGAAAGTGATCACCTCCGCCCATGGACGACTGAAACACCACTGATATAGTCGTTGCTTGCCTTTTAAGAACGAATACGCCCTTCCAGTTGTAAGTTAGTTTACTTTAGTTGCTAGTAAGTTAGAGCTTTTTGAGCCAATTGAGGCGGCTTTATCACTAAAAGCAGCATCTCTTCCAGACAACCTACTATCAGCAGTATGTTTCGTATCTATCCTATTTTTAACCAACCCAGTTTTCAACCAACAGCGCGGATCAAACTCTTTAAGATCAATGAACAGAACTAAAGCATGTTGTAGGAAGGGATCGCCTAAAAGCGTAACCGTATCGCTTGTAGCGTCAACTTATGTCATCAATTTTTCATAGTCATAAATTCGTACGCTTGGAGATACAACATTCATTGCCCACGGGTTAGACTTTAATTTGACACAATATTTGTTTGTTGTAGATGATTGTATAAATGTCTGCGTTGGAGAGCTTGACTATATTCTAAAATTTAAATAACACACTATGTTTTTGAAACGAAGTATAAAATGACCTCGTAATAACTTAATAAGTCGCTAACGTACGTAGTTTATTATTTGTAAAATGACCTTTCCAGAATTCGTAACATTTTAATTTTCTATTTACTGTGCAATATGTCGGAAAGGTCACACCCCACTAAAGTTCACCGCTGTCGTCACTGCTAAATTGAAACGGTCACATTGCAACCCCCGCCCGGCGCGCGGTGCCATGTTGTTCGCGTCACTAGGTATTTTGGAGACTAGAACCACTCAGCTGAGTGAAATGCACTGAAGTTACATTGAGTCACATTTGATGATCGAAAGGTTTGTTCTACTAGGGAACTACTGACATAATTTGACTGGCACTGATAAATTATAACATGAAAGATTTGCGTGAGCTTTTAAGCTCGTTTTGCCACAGATTTGCCCTGTGACGACTAACATTTCGTGACTGCTCTTTTCAGTTGTGCAAAAGCGTTGACGGATACATGTAAATAGGAGTTTGTAAGTTTCTAAGCTGTTCAGCTGTGCGCTAAGACCTTAATAAGCAATGTATCATATTCGTTCATAACAAAAACAGAGAATGTTTGTAGGAGATTCTGGTAACGCTGGTTTCTTTAAGTGGGCAACTCAGACTCAGTTGCCAAGCATCTGTGGAAAGTACAAGCTCACACGCTGCTGCGGTTGTTCCGAGGTTTCTTAGAGGATCACACTGCTGCTTTACAATCTAAATAGAGGTCTTTAAGCCTGTATCCTTACTTGAGCTTGCCCGGCCCCTGCCCATAGCCCTTGCTCTCGAGCTTGCGGTAGAAGGCCCTGAGTTTGGCCTCGAAGTCGCGTCGCTGCGGGGCCGGCGCGCGCGTCGTCCTCGCCGCGGCCGGCGACGCGGCGGGCGAGGGACACGCGCCGGCGCTCGCGACGCCCGCGCACCCGCCCGCCGGCACGTAGCTCATTATCTCCTGCTCGAACAGGCTGCAACGAGAGGTAGGGTTTAGAACAGTGAGAATAACAAATATTACGACTATATCACAAACAGAGTAGGCAGATAAGACATCATGGTGAACGAAACATTCAGCAGCCCACACTTCGCTAAACGAATTTGAACACAACGTGGCAAGAGATGAAATTAGATTTTTGAATATTATATTCAAGGTATTGAACGTCTATTTCAATGTCTATCCCCCTTTTTCATAAAAACGAACGCAACGCTAATGCATTGTTTAAGCTATTGACACACGTCATTTGCGAGTAGGTAAGTGACAGAACACTCTGTCACTTACCTACTCGCAAATGGCGGCAGCAACAAGAATGAAAGTGACAAAGCGATACAAAAGTTACCGTGTTGTTGTAGACACGGGTTGTAGAGCTGTTAAAGTTTTTATGAATAAGGGGGTAGATATGTCTGTACGGCTCTGTTTGATAGAAGTTGCATAATAATATTATGACTTCATGTAGTCATTGGAGCCATTGGAAGTATGTGAACTGACGACATGATAAGAGTGGCAGGATTGCGTCTCAGGCGACGTCACAACCGGCCACTCTTAGAACTTCTGAGAATCTATCTGGGGAAGGCTATGATCAGCAATGTTTGGCAACAACGATGAAAGCAAGTTTCTGGTAGGATGACGCGAATAGTTCAAGTTGTTGTTTTCATCATACTAGAACCAGAGTTCTATTTGTGGGGTCCTAATCACCGGTCAATCAGACAAACATAAAACACGCAATTACTATAAATTAGTACTACAATTTTGTAACACCATTAGGTGCAATTAGGACTCGTGCGTAAATAGTATGCTGTCTTTAACGTCACTGTTATACGGGCGACATGAACGAAGATAATGATAGGACCTAGCATCCGTGTCACGAACATTCCCGGCATTGGTACAGTCAACGACACCAAAAAAGTTACCAGAACAAGTTGAGCTATCATTGATACAATATGAACCGTTTAGCGTACTGATTGGTTGAGACGCAAAAAGTAGTTTGATTCCAGTATAAACCTTTGTTGACGAAATAAATATTTGGGCTGGGTCTGGGTGTATGTACTATCTTCGGAGTTTTTGGTTTCCATTTCATTCATATATATACCTATGTATATTCGTATCTACGATGTCTAAACTGTTATTCTTGAACTCTGCTTGACTGTACAAATACCAATCCAATTAGAGTAAAACAACTGACCTTACTCGACTTCTAACATTTTCGAATAATCTATTCTTTTACACGTAAACAGCCGAATTTAAAAGCAATTTTAAATTTTAATTGCGAAATTTCGCAACTAACACAGTTTTGAAAATTACCACAGTATATCATTGTAATTGGTGGAGCAGATTTTACCAAAACACGGCGTTCATTAATCAAAACATGTTAGAAAGTCGTGCGAACGTTTTGCAACAAACAATGTTGTTTGTTCGCAAATTTTGTCCATGCTTTTTCGTCACTAATTAAAAAATAGGCAGCCCGTGTGAAAGTCGGTGTGCTCCTTCGGGGTGTACTAGAGCGTGAACTATTAAAATAAGTATAATAATCATGCGCCGGACGGACAGTTGGAGTTGGTTAATTGATGACGACTATCATCAATTAAAGTTACCTCTGACCCTTAGGTGGGAGGTTTCAGCCACGACCTGGACTTTCCTAATTAAAAAACGAAAAATCCTTAGTAACGACGAATTCCTAAGACACTTCCTATTGCCCGTAAAGCGACTTCGGCTAATATGCTGCGGAGCATTGAACCGTGAAAGATTATATCCAAAAAGAGGAGAGCAAGGCCGGCCCACATTAGACAGAGACAAAACGTGGAGCTCTAGGCTAGTAATACCCGTAATCGATTTAGGAGAGCGGGCAGAGATTTAGAGCCGGCCCGCCCCCCGCTCGTGATCGAGATTCGGTAATTAGTATAATAATTTCATTTGGGCTCGGTGAATTATACGTGGAGATATGCGCGCGCGCAGCTGGCCGCGATCGCCGTCGGATAACCCTTCGATAAGTACTGGCACTACACAAATTCAGCCCTTTGTTTCAAAAGCAGTTACGCAATGTGTCAGGTTCAGGTTGCAGACATAACAAACGCGCAATTTTTCGGCATGCCCGTTGCTAGTTGCTATAACAATGGGCTCGCCGAAACGAAGGTTGATTTGGTTGAAAAGGGATCACGTTCGCACCACCTAAAAGGTGTACAGTACTGGCCAGTCCTTTTACAGAGAAACCTTCGATTTAATGGGTTAAACAAAACATGCCGCTAGGCGTGTTCGCAATAGCGATAGTTAATTATTGGCAGCATTATCGTTGGATACGTTGCGGGTTCAAAGACAAAGGGTCGGGAAATTGAGGAAGCGTTCAGCAATAATTCTGCAGCGATTGCGTACGCGCAGCCGCAAGGCCGTTCCCGCACCGATCGATGGGAATGACCTAAAATTATGCCGGCGCGGCAACGAAAGGGATACGCGCTAAACTAAGCTTACCTACTTCAGGAAAATGATCTCTACATTAGATACTTAAAGTACTGTTTGTGATTTTTAGTCTCAACCAGTTCACACTCGTCTCCGTCTAAGATTAAGATGGATTCAGATTAAATTCTTGTTACATTTGAGTTCAAAGCATACATAACTTGAATTTAGGTTGGTAATGGTAATATCCTTAGGGCATATGTTTGGAATGTTGTGATAGAAGATATTTGTTACGAGTAAAATCTCTAAATCCATAATAGCTCGTCCATGGTCATTACATAAGGCCGGAGCACATCCCACACATATATCATTGAAAAGCCACCAATCCCAAAAGTTAATGACTAGCAGAGGCATTCCCCGGAGGTCGGGCGCACGCGCCGTCCGCGCCCGCGGCTGCGCGCTGCCGCCATAAGGTTGCCACTCTCACCCGCTTGCCTTGTTTATAGGTTTTTTATACGTATAATATGCAACTCAAAATTGGCTAAAATTCATAGAGTGGCATGATTTACGTTTCAAATGTTTCTACCTGGCTAAAGCTTATGGATCAGCCAGACCATTTAGTGCCGTAACCTAGTCAATTCATTATCACGAACAGGATGAAATCAATTACGAGTAGAAGTTGGGTATTGTTGGAGCTATCAATTCAGTTTTGGGTTATCAAATAGTAACTTGATTTCTAAGCCTCGAACTAAGCGTTCGCATGTTCGCATAATCTAGGAATGACATACAAGGCTTAATACTGGTCAGCGTCTTTCCACCTCGAGGGTTTGCCGCACTTGGCATGCTGACAACTGCTATCCATTTATTAAAAAAAAAACTAGGAAAGTTCACGATGTCTACGTATTTGGAGAACAACTCAATATGTACTTCTTGACAAGAAAAGCATGCCTGGCAACCCTACCCACCCCCCTGCCCCCTCCTTCCCCACCTCTCAGACAGGTGTGCGAGGTGTGTCCCGCTCCAGGCACTCCGACCATTGTGTACAGAGATCGGCGATACCGTCGATAACGCCGATGCTACGGGTGGTTGACGTCTTGATTCCGTGCCGAGCTGAATCGGACATGACGCAGCACCAGATCGCCACCCGATACCAATGGTACTTATTCAATTAACTGCGTCTGGGATAACGCTGTTTCTAATTGGCAGTGACGTTGTTTAGGGCCGTAACGTCGCCAGTTGTAGCAAAGGTACTTTCACCGTAAACTCTCGTCTGCGCCTGTGGCCATCGCTCATAACTCATGGCCGTACAACAGCTTGATGGCTTCGGAGTGCTTGTTCGAAACTAATGCGTTTGGGAAACTACGTTTTTGTTGACTCAGCTATGGAGTAAGATCGGAATACTAAACTTTTATCACTGCCTGCTCAAACTTTACTGATTCTAAAAGAATATGTAAGTGTTTTTTTTTTCAAAATAATCTTCAGAACAAAGCTCCTTCAACAGAAAAGGTCTATTCACTGAGAAATTAATAGCATCGTTTATACATACGCTAACATCCTAAGTAAAAATAACTACAGAAAATTTCATAGTGGAATTAAGAAGAAGGGCTTTGACGTCGTTTAATGCGATCAAGACTTTTTATTGGACCTGGAATCGATTAATACTGAATAATTGTCGAAACTTAAAATAGCAGTGTAGATGCAGCAAGACAGCTCCGAGCTCCCTAAGCCTAACATCAGGCGAGCGCCGTCGCCGCGGGCGCTGCAGCCGCCGTAATTGCGCGCGCGCAGGTACAGCCGGCCAAGGATATAAATATAACACAACTTTATAATACAGAAAAGTAGAAACATGTTTAAATGTACGACAAAAAGAAGAAATTAACAAATAGTTTGTTATGCTTTCAGGTTTTCATTAATGTATATTTTAGTCAAACGGATAGGATACCTAGCCTATTAAAAAAACCTAATTCAGAAAGATACCATTCAAGCAGCTATGCCATGAAATAAAAAAGTTAAAAAGAAGAACAGGAACTTTTATTTAGACCCCTTGTCTCTCGCTCTACAAGAAATCACTGTCATTAGTGATCCCACAGCATTTAGAAAACTTTTTTAGATCGCGAAGAATTATTGTAAAAAAGCAAAATTTTCTAAAGCCACTTTATTAGATGCCGAGTGTACTCTCGTGCCGCGGACACCGCGGTTCATGCTACGGTAACCTCTGCTTACTGGTAATTATAATTACAGGGACACGGTGAAAGAATTCGGACCCGAAGGCTGTTTCGAGATGTGTGCATATCTGGAATAGCGCCCGTGAGCTACTGAGTCGTTGCTTACAGAATTGTTATATTTCTTAAATAAAGGGAGAATTGTAGTGTTAGCATGGGTTATGGAATTTGATCATCACATATGAACGAAGCGTTTTTTAATATTCAGAAAGAACAAATACTTGGAGTTTATCATAAAATCATCTGGTGATGGAAAGCCACCTGGCATATTGTGTTTAAAATAGCCTCACGAAGTGTAGGCTTTCGACTGCTCCGTTCACCACGAACGACAACATAACGGTGTCCCTAACTTCCCCACGTAGGATATAGCCGTGAGAGTAAGTTATGTTATGCTCAGTCGCACTTTTACTCAAGCCCTGCTTTCACACTAATACTGGATAGCATTAAGTTCAAGTTAAGAGATTTCATAAGCAAAATAGAAGTACGAGTAGAATGCTGATTGCTCTGACGTCAATTCAAAAACTTGGAACTCGGCTCACTACGGCCGTATAGTTTTGTAACAGTGTCGACAACGATGTCAACAATAGCTTTAATTCATACCTTACTGGTTTCTAAATCTATTAGATTTGCAATTTTTATGCACCATTTATTTAATATGTTATTTAAATCCGCCTCGTAATAATGATCTTGTGAAGAGAGAAGTCATTTACCTAGTACAGATGGTTATTTCATTTAGCTCCTTGTAGGGCTACGCTGTTGAGCAAAGATCTTTTCTTGATCCATCCAGCACCCACCATCTCTAGCTAGTTCATCAAGATTTATACTCCAGAAAAGTATACCAGAAAAATGGTGGGTGCCTTACACGTCCTATCTTTTAACACTTCAGTAATAAATCTCGCGACGAAATAAATGCGAGAGATAAACACAAACGACAGAGTAGCTAAAGGTATACGTTGAAACACAATGGACCCCGCTGGGGTAACGTTTGGAGGACTACGGAAAGTATCGAATTACTTCCGAGAATAATTCTAATATTGACACGTAGACGAGTGGTTCCACAACAAAAGGCCATTCGTTTTAAAATTCAAAATGAAGTCTCAAATGATATATTTGTAGAAGGCAACGCTAAATTATGAAAGACTCGACATTGGCGCGACCTCATTGGAATAGAAGCCGATACGTGTCCAATATTCTAACAAATTACTTCCTATGATGAATGTGCCTCAATTTACTAACGAGAAAACAATAGATTGATTTTTTGTTTACAATAAACAAACTCAGCTTAGGCTAGAAACACTCGGTCGTGTTACGCTTTGTTGTTTTCAAGGGCGCTGCTGGTATATTTTTGAGATTGAATGCTGTTATACATTTTGTATGACGTGCTCACGAGCTGATATTGACATTCTCGACACATTAATAGTGTGTACGCTGTAAGACTATAATCAGCAGGAATGAATCAGTCTTTGAATTAAAACTAGCTAACAACCCCGGAATCACATATCATAACACTTCAAAATGCCTGAATTTCTCTAATCTTCTAATCTTACTGATTAAAGCTGCAGATTGTTTGGATGAACGCGCTAATTTCAGGCCTACTTGAATAGTCCATCTATAGAGGTGGCAAATCACCACGCTAGAGCGGATCCTTAATGAAAATGTTGCAAAAACAGGAAAAATGATTGCTGTTGGAATAATTTTTGCTGTTTTTGTTTTTTTTTTTTTATACTACGACGGTGGCAAACAACCATGCGGGCTGCCTGATGGTGAGCAGCTACCGCAGCCTATGGACACGTGCAACACCAGGGGCGTTACTCGTTGGTTTAAAATGGTTCAAGTAAAGCAGATATCCTGTTAGGTTGATTTACGATATTCTTATTCACAAGATACTACTCAGACCTAACATCATAGTAGTAAGTTAGTTATTTCCTTCATAAATCAAAATCTATTCAGTACTGTGCAAAGTTCTTAATTAGCACCCTCTTCCACATTTTAGGATATCTCATCCGGTCCTTTTTTCTCGTATACGATTAGGTCTCGGGAATTTAATAAATTGAAATTTTTCCACCGTCGTAATGTGTTATAATAACGGGGTGCAGGTATATAAAATTAAATTCGCGTTATCCAAATTACAACGTGTTCTAAAAAACAAGGTCTGATCTTTTGTATCAGCTTATGAGCTAACTCTGTGAGCAAATTTTGATGAAGGTATAGAATACCTCGGGACAAGTATATTCTTTGACAGTTCTTATTACCTGATACAATGTTAATGAACAAAAATAAAGATAATTTTCCAACTGCTGGATTGAAAAAAGATGTGTTCCTTACTGTAAAAAGCCTGGATTGTTTAACTGTTCTTACAAAAACATTTAAAAAAGCATTATATCACTTTAAGCCAGAAACTGTTGTTATAATCAAAAGAAAAAGATTAGCGATGACAAGAGACGCTGTGAACCAAATAATGTTACGGGAAGAAATTTGGGTAAACCTGACCCAAATTGCGTCGGCAAATGGCGATAATGATGACTTTGCAAAAACTGTTGAAGACTTCCGCCCGAAATAATGTGAATGAAGCCCTTAATTATAAGGTTTGACATGTACTTTGCACTACCTGTTCAGAGCCGTTCTGCAAGCGTGAATAATGAAATGCGAAAACCAAAAACCTTGAAATATTCGGCATCAACTTCTTATAATAATAATTAAATAGGTTCTAAGTATAGCACTGTTCAATTTCCCCCTTTATCTAAAACTTTTTCCACACGTAATTTCAGCACCCGTTTGGGGAAAACTAACTTTTCTGAAAATTAAATGGTTTTAATGGGTAAACCGTTAAGATATAGGTAACAGACGGTAGGTTACTGGGCTGGCAGGTTTATCCGTGACACGTCTTATGAGTTGTGAGCAAAAATAACGACCTAATGATATACAGTACAAAACAATACAGAACGTTTATTGAAACAATAAAAACGTGTAAAAAATATGAGATTGAAGTTTCAAGACACTACTGAAGGCTACAATATACAAGTAGATGTTAATTATTATCCAATATAGTAGCAAGGTTTCAATGAATTAGCGTGCACCAAATGCACAATTTAGTGTAGCAGTGCAAACGGCCGGCCGCCACGTCACGCCTATTAGGACAGCGCGAAGGACTTCCGCCGCTGCTATAGCAACCGACGGACAGACAACAAATTTGTTATGTATGTATGCAATGCTTAACGCTTGCACAATGAATGCCTAGCTCTCTATTAACAAATATCCTTAGGCCTCGCCCTGCCCTCTAGTTGGCTACTATCTAATGCACTTCAGTTCTGTAATTAACTAACTTAAATCATATTCAATAATACTCGTACATATTTCTATTTTTTATCGTTGAAGGCCAAGTTTGCAGCAATATTTTAATTTTACAATATAAATAACTACTACACTTTTTATATGATTGTACTATACTTTTTATATTATTATATATATTCATTATAGTTTTAATCGGGTGAAGCAGAATGACAGGTTTCTTGATAGATTGCTTTAAACGTGAACATTTTCTGTAAAATTACCTGTCAATTTACTTCACCTACTCACAAGTCTGAATATACAGAAGCAAAAAGACGACAGGCGAATGCAAATGCATTTGCAATTCTTAACGGTTAAGTAAAACGGAACGATGTTATCATATCAGACCTTCAAGGTTTGGACCGTTGACCTTATAGCGCAGTCTGCTTGCACTTGATACTGAGATAGGTGTGCGGGCGCCAACACCTTCCTGGGGCCTTATTACGATCTTTTTACAGCTCAGTTTTAGCTCAGTTTACGTCTTTTAATTCATTGAAATTTACTAAAACATGTAAAATAAGTTACTACAGCAATGAAGAACAATTAAGGTTTTTTTTGACACCATTTACAACACAAAACACGACTTGTGACGGTGAATATGCAGCTCAAAAGCTGAGCTTGTGACTAAAACTGACAGGTTAGAAGAGATTGTAATAGGGCCTCTGGTTGGACAAGAAGGGTCAGGTAAATATGAAACATTGCTGATCATATTCAGCAGATAAAAAAACATAATTGCGTAAAGAAAAAAGGGTACATATTTGACTTGCTATGGAGAGAGGACGAAATGTAAAGTTCAGACCAGTTTTTTAAAAGATCACTATGAAACAGTTAATGGCGTGATATCGTTCAAAATTTTATAAATGTAAGTAGCTCGTAACCTTTCACGATTTAACACTTGCGAAATATGTGCAAAAATAAGTATACGAGTACCTACTTATCATTGAACGTGTAGGTAAATATACTATTATTTACAAAATAATGTAATAATTCCTCAACAAGTTTTCGACATACGCATTGTAAGTGTATGCCTAACCTAATTGTGAAGATTTAAAAACAAATTATATTCAGTTCTCGCATTTCTAGTCATGATCCTTAAGTGAGTTTAGGACATACAGTCATGTGAATTTAAACCACAAAATAGTTACGAGGACTATTTACGGGGACTCTTTCAGGTTTTGACCGAGAAGGTAAATCAGAATTTAGACAAATAACCAGGTAACCGCAAAACATGGTTAGAGCCTAAGCAAATATTTTGCAGCATCCAGTACGTGTTTTAAAAACTGAATAGGCACGCGATTTACATGTAATTAGCATAAGAATTAGTAGAAGGTTTCGCATTGTTACATATCTTTTAGTTACAGTGCAACAAATGTTAACAAAGGAACACATAAAACAAACGAGCGTGTCCCTAATATGTGTATAACGAATGCAAATTAAATTTGCCCGGACAGGAAGCCGGGACAATGGGGCCGTCTGCGCCACGCGTCCCATGCGCACACGCACCACACTTAATTACTGAATCCACTTTAGACAACATTTAATTCGCTCTGTCACGATGCGGGAGAGTGAACCGTTAAATCGAGTTGCTATCGTAGAGTTATCGCCGAAGTGTAAAAAAATACAGTTTATTTGATTATTTTACCCTTCTCGCCAAGTTTTCTCGGCCTGTGAGGTGTTTGGAAGATATCGCTTTTTAGCGAAAAAGTTGCCTAAATTGTACCTTAACACGGCAATCTGTAATTCCTAACTGTTAATTTTTGTAGTTTTTGGTGTGCAATAAAGAAGACATCTAACTGTCTATCTGAAGTTGCAATACAAAAGCTCTAGTGCTACCAGATTTCGAATCCTTCAAAGTATTTTTGTTTCAAAAGTCAGAACGACAACCACTTTTGAAGGGCAGTATTGGGAAACAAAACCACTCTTATCAGTAATCCAGTAAGTATGACTAACTCTACATTGAACTGAACAAAGAAAAGTCACAAATAACTTTGGAGAAAAATCTAAGTTATCATTATCAATATGGCAGGAAATGCGAAGACAATGACCGATAGCTAGGCCGGGACACACCTGCGCAAACGCAACTCACTTTATTAACTATCGTGGTAATTTCGGCCTTGCCCATGCGTTAAGAGCAGACAATATTTCAACACAACACAATTGTAAAGAAGAAATAATAGTTTAAGGACTAATTTATGTTACATATTTATATTATGACGATCCAGTTACTTAGCGACGACGCCGGCTTAGACATTTATAACTTAATTTATGCGCAGTTTTCGTAGTTTTTCTTTCCGCAAGAACTAAAAACAAAAGATGGATGACATCTACCTTGTGCGAGTTGGCCAAAGTTCCATATCACTTTTTGTCGAATGTACTTGACAATTGGCCATAGGAAGATTGTGCTAGTGTATTTTCATAGCAATATTTACAAATTTTGATAGCATCTACTCAGAATTGAATACTCATTTTACAACAAAAGCAACCAAATTACAACCGTCACCTTCAGACTGACGTCAAAAAAGTGACCAATACCCGACACCGTAGAATTAGTAGATGACCAAAATAGATAAGTGCCGTTGTTACAATTTTATTGATTTTTTAATGGATGAACACGCGCTTATGGATAGCGTCACTGCGCGCTCTGAAATAGCCCAAGGACCAACGCGACACCTCGTGGATACGAACAATAAACAGCGCGTTCATTGTTTCCGATCTCAGTTAACCCTGGTCATCCTTGGCTACCTAGACACCAGTTATCCTGCTTCAACAATAGCGTTCCGAGCCACCGCTCTTTGTCCACTAGAGAATTTAACGACGAAGAGACATCAACGAGAACTGGTTAACTTCGTATTCCACTTTTGTTTCCTTCGCGTGTGGCCTAAACTAGTTGTCAAGGTTTTCCATGACCTACGACATGGTTTATTCTTGTATTTAAGACAGCTATCTAGTTAAGTTACGATGCATTACTTACAAGCCTTCCGAATCCGAAGCACACAGCTTCAATTATAGACATTAAATAATCGCCACATCATCATCAGTCTGGTCACAGTCAACAACACTGCACATGAACGTCTCTGAGCCATCTGCATTCAGTCCGATTGCCGATCCGCGGGCTCTACACAAGGGCTATGCTCCAATGATCATTGGTCCTTCCGTCGACTCACGTGATCAGCCCACTGATGACGATCATCCTCGCATTGATGATCGGTACAACAATACTCCGAAAAATTCGAAACATAAAAGTTCAAAATAATTAGAGTTTGAGGCAGTAAAACCCCTTGCCTACCGAGGCGTAGTACGTAAGTGACATAATCCATTACTTTACGAGGAAATTAATGTAGATTAACGACAAGCAGAAGGACGCTCAAGCCTCTTTAAATTTACAAATATTACAGAGCATTTTAAGTGCCATCGAAAAACTAAGATTAGTGAAGGTTCTTATAGTTATGGCCAAGACAACAACCACGGTCGCTATAAATTCAATGAGCGAAAACTGCAATTCTCCACACATGGTGTAATCCATATCATGGTGTTTGTCCAAAACCTGATAACCGACACTAACGCGTTCAAGCGTGGACATCGCCAGAATAAGTTGCGCTGTCGCACAGACTCTTGTTACGTAAGAGGTTAGGATTGGTGTTGTTTGACAGAGTGCTGGAAGATGTGCCAGGTGTGACGATATCGTATCGAGGCGATCTCGTACCCGCCGTTCCCATATCGAACGGGTGGATTACGAGTTACGGCGAGACGCGAGACGATTACGCTTTACGTCGTTTTGATTGGCCCGTGACTAACGATATGGGAGCACGAAGCTAGCGTGCGCAAGCGCCTACGCGTAAAAAGCCGACGATTTACGATCGTTATAAAAGTTTAAGTCGTGTCCCATTGTTTATAATTTAAAACCAATAGAGGGATACAGTAAACTACAGCAGTAATTTGTTTTTAATGATGAGCTTTGTCCGAGCTCTAGATGAAATTGGTAAGTAAACATAAAAAAACAAATGATTGTTATTTATTCAGATTTAAACATATATTTTTTCGTGTTACGTTGTATAGTTCGCACGGCGAATGATGATCCCTATGACGTTTCCACTGACAGTTGTTTTAGTGATGCGAAACAATTTCAAACAATTTCGATAAAATATTTTATTTAGGCAAATGTCATGTCATGCAGCCTGGTCATTCAACATAATAAGCAATTTAATTTATTTTGAAAAAAATATTAAGCGCATTGATGGTCATAAAACACTAGATAAAAAAGTAACAGTCTTATTTTATTTTACTATTCTTAAATTTTAATTCAAATTGCATTATTTTAATTAAACGAAAAGTGGTCGAAAAAACGAAGAAAATGTGTTTACAAGACTGGGATCGAGATGTACAATACGACAATATCATTGACCAACCGTTAATATTAAACGTCACCGATAGCTGCAGTTCAGACTCAGATTTTAATGACCCGCTTGACTTTGTATCAGCTTCAGATTGATATAATTAAAATACAAACTCAAAGCATTTGTTACATTTTTCCAACAAATTATCGATATTTTGTTTATCGATGTGTCCCTTCTTAGTCGATAACAGCTTGACGACGTAACTTCTGCAGCACGTACCATGTACATTTGCATTGAGTTTTTTGCCATTATTTACGAACATTACGTAATAATTTCTTGATAGTCATTTTCATAATTTACAAATGTAAACAATAATGATTTTTTCGATTTTTTAATGGACCTCTAAAGGATTTGTTGTGACAGGACGTCAGTACAATGTTAAGCGCTAGCGAACTGTCATAGGGATCATCATTCGGCGTGCGTAGTATAGTTGTGGCTTTCAAAAGCTTACGCCGACTCACGCTTGGTCATTACGAAGCGATTAACCTTATCGAGCCTTTCTGTAAACATTCAGTCCTACTAGAATGTTAATGACCTAACTTTTGTCCTAAAAAGATAAGAGGCCGTTCAGGATATCTTAATTAGCGTATCCTTAAAGCTCAACTTAATAAACAAACAACATTAACTAATGGTGTATGTAACTGAACAAATACTTCACAATGCCAAGTTTACAATAGTGGCTGATGATTACTCAGTGACAATGCTTTCTCCGCGCAATTGTGATGAGTTCTAGTGCTTTCGTACTCGCAAAGGGAAGGAGTGAATAAAAAACAGGCCAAGTGCGAGTCGGTCTCGCGGACGAAGGGTACCGAACCATCATTACGTTTGCTGCATCGGAGCGGAGCCCCCCTTTTTGATGTTTACTTTGTTTTTATTTAACTGAATATTTATTTTAAATACGTCTACATATTATGTTAAAATTTAAAGCGTCTACCTGTCACAGTTATTAATATTGAGCAAAAATACTGAAAAAACACCCTTTCATTTCCCTTGATATTCTTTTTTTGATATTTGTTGTTATAACGGCAACGGAAATACCTAATTTGTGAAAAGCTCTCTAGCTATCACGGTTTATGAGACACAGCCTGGTGACATACAGACAGCGGAGGCTTGGTAATAGGGTTGGTTTCCGTTTTCACATTTCTGGTTCGGAACCCTAAAAAAGGTTGTTCGTATCTTTTATAAGCAACGGTCGGCTTTACAGGTACCTACACAAGAAAGGTGCCGACGAGGCGGCCCCGGCCTTCCTAAAACCGAACTAAGCTTCGTAAAGTGGTCGCGTGGACATTTCTAACGTGGCCAGGGAAGAGATAAACTTTAGGAACGTAATAAAACAATTACACATTTAAACGATTCGATCGATAAAGCTCCTTTATTTGTATAAAATGTTGAAAGTTCGTTTATATATTAGTCAAGTTGGATTCAGCCAATCTAAATCTAAAAAAGCTTTTATAGCACACACAGAATTCCTATAGTCACATTCGCAAAGTACCTACGCAAAAATCTTTTAAATAATTAAAGAAACTCCAGAATCGTCTATCTCGTGCGCCAAATAATTTCATGAGATAGTCTATTGATTATTATGAATGACCCTTGTATAACAATCTCTATAACCATCAGCCTAGGTCCAAATTGATTCTTGCAGTCGTTGCATGAAAAACATAAGCAATTACGAATCATTCTTGCTCGTTCAAATAAAACCAACCTGAACGAAATTATTCTCTACCAAATTTGACTGTTAGAGCTGGAACCTATGCAAAAAGACATATTTTTATCTGAAACATATTGACCCAATATCACACATCCAAAGGCGAGACTAACCATGGTTAAACACACACACATGTGTTAAACACCATCACTCACAACTACTATTATTGCAGTGTCAATGCCATATCTTACTCTAAGTACCTCATCGTTTAATGTTTATGGTTGGTGAAGTAGTATTTTTAGGTCAATCAAGATAGTGGCGGCGTTTCCACATTTACGGAACCGTACTCTATTAATTTTAGACCGGAGCCGATGGCTGGAGTCGCTGTTGGCCAATCGGTGACGTCATCATAATCTACTAAATGGGACTACTAGACTAGTTTCTATAGAAACTTGAGCTGCATTCAAAGCGTAGCTTTTAAAATCTGAAGTTATTGAACACAGCGCTTTGTTTGAAAAAGTTTGATCAGTAAGAAGTCTAATTAAATAAGTGTTTTACTTTAGCACTCGTCTGAAAAATTATGACCATATTTTTTTCCTTCTGTTTCAGTAACTTCAAATTACAATGCTCTATTTTGAGTTAGGTCTGTCAAAATGACATGAATGAAAAAACTCGAGTTCGGTTAAAATAAACGTTTTTGTATAAAGTTTGTTAACAATTTAATTGCAAAATGTCAGGAAGATCTGTTTGGTGAATGAGCCGTCAAAACCTATTAATATTATTAATGCGAAAATTTGTATGTGTGGATGTGCCGTGTTGCTCTTTCACGTTAAAATGGATATTAATGAAACTTTACAATAATGTAGCTTATACATCTGAATCACACATAGGCTACAATTTATAAAAAAATATTACTTACAACGTACTACTACGTACAATTTGCGGCTAACCCTCCGGTAGTAAAAAACAAGGAAAAAACCCAACAGCTGGGATAGTAGCAGTAGGCCACGTTGGGTTAAAATTAGCTTGGCGAAATGTAGGCTTCTGAGTGCTCCTTTCACCATGACGGCACTACCTGATTTGGTATTTAGTCGTGAGTAGTATAATAGATCCAAGTTTTAACCCTATTTGTTTAATAATTGCTCGCTAATTTCCGTTCCAAGGAGTCGTACCAGGAGCGCCTCGGCTCATTCGCGACTACTGATCGGAATCGTGCGCGCGCGCATTGTGATCAATGTCACAGTATAGACCATACAGTAGGCTATCTAAGGCCGCCCGCCGAGTTATTAGCCTAGCGTGCACACAGACACGCGGCACAGCCCGCCCGTACTGCCGCCTCCCTATGCCTCCCTATTTTATGCTAGCGTGTGCGTGAAATTGCGTGTGCGTGAAATTGCGTGTGCGTGATATCGCGCACACATTCAAACCGAGAGTGGCACGTTTGTATTTACATGTTCTACTGTATGGTAATACTGTGATCAATGTTATTAGTCGGTTACCGGTTACCGGGCCCCTAATGCGACGGAAGGGAAATAAATACGATCGTGCTTACTACGGATAGCCGGCGCAGTAGAGTTATGGAGAGATATAATGTAGTCGGTGCTTTCCATTTACACGGTGGCTTTTTTGTTTGGAATTTGAAGCTAGGAAATGTAGAGTCGGGGCTTAATTGGTATACGAAGCTGGTGTTGGTAAAGATTGGAGTTTATTTCATTGCTGATTATGAGATGAGCTTTCAATTCAACAATTGCGACAGTTTTGAGTACTAGGAAGTTGAATTAAAGAAATAGGAGGAATGTAAAAATGTATATCAATTCCAGTGACCATGCGTTTTAATGGTCAAACCTTTTTTAATAGTAATCCTTTTTTTAAAAATAAAGGTCTATGCCTTAGTTTCCTGACTCTATCATTTGACAGAATTAGTTCTAAATTACAAATCATAAAAGGTATTTTTAAGAAAAATAATTAAAATTAGGAATTAATAAAAGAAGTAAAAATAAAGTTATTTGAAATAGATAGTCGTCTACACCATACGTTAGGAATGTGCCCGAAGTAAATAGTTGTAGGAAATGTTAATGTATCTCCGAACCAAATTACCCGCAGACGTAACAGTCGGTTTCACCAGCGGACTCAGTGCGCATTGTTGCGTGAGCCGCCCGCACTCAGATTAGTCCAAGTTCTCAGCCGGCGAAAGTCTCATCCGTATGAGAACTTAGTAATTGCTCCGGACAATTCATATTAGATGATCATACTTAAAGTGTTGACAAGTGTGTAGTATTTGCATAACTGCATCATATATAAGCAGAGAGAAATAGAAAATAGTGTAAAGCGGAATGATTAATGGAAACGCTGTGACAACTAGTGACAAGATGAAATTAGGTACAGTAAAACAGTTGAAGCTTAAGACATTGACAGTTAAAGAAATCTTATGCCAATGCAATAAAGATTATTTCCTATCTGCGACGTTACACTAAGCTTTGGTCGACTGTATTGCTGCAGCGTACAAAAGCACGAACGCGCAAATAGGAGGGCTTGCGCAAACGCAGGGACGCTGCTACTCTCTATGCTATAGTTAGCTGCCGCTGATAAATTGCTGCGATAGAGGGAATATAAAGAAAGATTGAAAGGCGATGTGACGTGTTGGCAGTTACCATTCAACACACGAGCAATGTGCTCGAAACGAGACCACGCCTGCTTTAAAAGTTAATTGGAAAATGTTTTGTTTACTTACAGACTGAAGACTACGCCGAAAGTCTTGGAGATAACCCCCATGGTTTTCTTCCAGCCCTTGATAAACTGACGGCGGCGCGCCCCGCGGGACGGGGCAGCGCGCGCTCCTAGCTCCGCGTAAGAATTAATTTTGCCGGTTTACAAAACTGTTAACGAATCCCTTCATTACTAAGTCTCACTTCACTGGGAATAAGGTTGGTTATCACTCAGCACAAACTCCATGTTCCTGTCATTCATAGCAGTAGTGGAGTCCACGTGCCTAGAAGACACTCTGTACGGCTCTACCCCCAACGTCCGGCCCGCTGTCTCATTACAATACAATCGTACACTCCTTGACGACTTATTCGTTGTCCAATTTGAATATCAAATCGGTGCACCGTCACGGAAGGTTCGATTCACATCGCAGTTGGGGTTGGAGATGGCGGCTGTCGAGGCGTCCGCTCGGCGGCGTGGCGCGTACGGCACTGAAGCACAGGCGGCCGAGTGGTCGCGCCGGCTCGTAGGCGAGGGACGATGCTACGGCCGCTACGGGGGTGTCGTTGTCGCCGCAACTTCCTAAGCTCCGTGAGTCATTGCCATTCGTCGCTTACGCGTTAAACTCGTTGCGAATCTTTACCGTGGAAAATTTCTTGAACAATGCGTAAAACTCAGTGATCTGCTGCTCGCTTTCAATATGTCTATTCGCATTCTTACCGAGGAAAAGCTTTGGCGGACAGCGCCTCGGGGGACAGTGTCGCATTCTACACGCGACAATTACGGTGCAATTCAGGCGTGCTTTCAGTCCGTCGAGAGCTCCGGCCGTGGCCCCAGGGATCGAGTCGCGTGATCGTTTGTCCGTTTGCGCGCCTCACTCTGCCGTCAACGCACCTGATTTATATTTACCCGTTTCCTTTCAAAAAGGATTTAATGACGTAATTGCAAATGGCAAACGGGCTGGATTGTAGAACAGTCGCCTACGCAGTTGGCACGCACGTATAAAATTAGCCAAAGGATAAGTGAAAACGCCTGGTTGCTGCACCGATCGTTGATGTCAGCGTGAGCTCATCGACCTGACTCACACAACATTTTGTTGAGGCGCATATTGCAGAATAATTATTGCACTTAAATGTTTTTATACATTTGTAATTTTTCGATCTGGACTAGTACAATAATATGAAATGACATCACCATTGTGACTACATGCGTGTAACAAGTTTTGAGGCATGAAATCGTTTCCGCAATTCAGGCACAGCCATCATAGTGTCAAAATTACAAAGCCTACCAACTGAATTACAGACATTGACCAAATTGCCATTTACGAACTATTATACAGATGAGTTCAAACTTCTTTTTTAAATTGCGTTTACCTTCTTTTTTAAAGTTTCTCGCAAGAAGCTTCGCATCTAACATGTTTTACTTATTATAATTAAGCCCACAGGGCCCTATAGTCGCCACTTGTGACAGGCCTACCTACCTATTCCAAGACCCGGTTCCATCGAGCTTAGAGTTGTAAACAAGTCTGCTGGGAGCACACGGGTCGCAGTTCGGCACACGTGTTCAATAGTATCGCGGCCTATATCTGAGTGACTTCAGCCATTCAACGCTCCTGGCCCCTGTGTCACGACCTGTTTTGTTGCAAACTTCTTTCAAATAACTATTGTGTTGAGAAATATTGAATACTGACGCCTTACTGACGCTGTACGATTCGCTTTGCAAAGAAGTATCATAAATATTATATTTATCTTATGAGCGTCTGGACCCAGGGGTCAAGGATTCTGGTTTGGAGCCTGTAAAGTCTCGGATACAAATCTGAACCAGAACACCTACTTTGTGTTCCCATCATAGGCACTTAACATTCAGTCTTTATGAAACAAAGGCTTTGTACTTTGAGTTTTGACTTTTTATTACAAATTTACGGTTAACTCTTCAGGGCTGGAAAACCGTTTACTAAGGCGGTCATCATCATACTTGTTGTAACTTATAATGGTTTCTTTTCGAGATTAAGGTACATCCTTTTGTTCTACGTAGGTAATACCACATTATACCAACGCATCAACCTCAGGTTTTCCAAACCTTTCCGTTGTTTCGGCAAAACTTATGTGTCAAAAAAAACAACCTATTTTTACTTCATTTATTATTTCTCGGAGAGCTGATTGAAGCAGAATACTGATCATTAATGCAGGTTACATGGTATAAGTAATATGTATCTACAACAAGACAGGTTGCATGCAGCTAAGTATTTTCTCGTATTACGTGGTAAGTAACAAATTATTATCAAGATTGTCGACGTTATTAACTAACAAATTACGTACAAATTATGTTGTTCAGGTTTTTCGAATGGTTTTCCTCGCTGTATTGTGTGGAAGTGACGGGCTTGAATTAGTTAAATTTGGCTCGCTTTAGCCGGCTGGGACAATATAGACTACATATATTTTAGCATTACAATAGTACAAGCTTGGTCGTCGATCAACAGAAATGTATAATTAGTTTATTCTCAACATTTTAAGAGTTGGAATTGGAATTTCAGACAATTTCTGGCGGTATATTTTATTTATGCGACATTATTACTCGAGTATAAGTTATCAAGACAAACTATCATCTGGGGACCATCTGTATTACGAGTAGTTCTCTCTGATGGGCATTATGTATGTATTTAAGAATATCTACTAGTATGTATGTCAGCCGATCCTGGATATTGTACATTTTTGTTGTTCTTAGGATTTGCTAAATTTTTAAGTAGAGTTTTAGGATTAGGCTATATTCGACTTTCAATTTTTCAAGGATGACAGATTTTTCAACAAGTAATGCTTGTAATTAACATCGTCTAAATAATGTCGATCAGTTTAGTTTAAGAATATTAAAAATGCTAGTGGTCATTATGATAATCCATTTGATAGGGCAACATTATATTTAATATATTCAGCCACATCCCCACAGCTTATAGAGATGTGTAGGTAATTACACAATTTAAAATTCCTTTCTTAAATGTAATGCAAAACCATCATTTGCTGAAACCACAACAGCATTATCTTGTCTGCGGCTGGCATCGTACGCGTACAAAGAAAAGTAGCAGAACAACATTTTAACTTTTTTGTAGCATTATGCAACATGAGACTAGAAAATTAGGTGCGTTTCGTGTGTGTTGGCAACTCTGTAAATTAATGTCCGAGAATTACGAGTAAGCGAATGTGATCAGTCATTACAAGAATGTCAATATGACATTGTGTTTAATTGGATTTAAATGCAATACGCATAGTAAAACATAACATTGACTCATAATGTGATATGGGAGTTCCCATACACAATCATCACTAATCGTCACATCCTAGGAAAAATCTGGATCTGTCACCAGTTTTTCGCAAGTAATAATGTAAAAATTGTTCTAAAGTACAAAGGGAGTCATCAGACCTTAACAACGGCGATTCCCTAGCCAGATAAGGCGAGAGACATGACTAACACTCTAAACATGGAAAGGTAAATATGTGGCAACTACGCGTTTTACGAGCAATCGCATTAAACTTTCAACAACGAAACATTACTTTATGTGAATAAAAACAAATCGAGTAGTTACTACTTCCTAATTTAGAATAACAAGCTGTGTGACATTACAGCTTTAAAACAAGAATATATTTCTAGTGTATTTTTTTTTTATTTATATTAATATCCATACTTTATTAATTTTTTCATAGAATGGCGAACTTTACTGGTGATATGTACCGTAATGTGCGTTATTTCGAATCCTTTGTTTTAATTAACCTACAACCTACCTTCAGCTGACCGACTGCATCTTCGCGATGTTATCAAAGAGGCGTCATCGCCTTGTAATAATGCTAAACAATAAGTTGCGTTCGTGACCCACTGCCGATATAACGCTTCCACTCAGCCGCTTCAGGCCTCGGTAGCTGATACAATTTCTGACTTCTAACGAATTCACAACATTCTGATGCGTTTTCAACTCCGTTTTAAGGGTTTGCTCTACATTCACTAAAACCTGGAAAGCACATACATGTTGTTCATAGATAATTTTGAATATACACCCTGTAGTAACACCCTGACCTGATAGTAATTGCAAGTTTTTGGTTATGTTACGTCCCCTTCATAACGTAAATGGTATTCTTGATTAGAGATTGATGGTCTTCTTGAAATGATTAAAATTTGCTATACCAAAAATGTTAATACGAATACAGAAACATTTTGTGAATGGAAGTTTTCACAACATAAGTTTATCGCGTATTCTTTCTTGTATGTGGTGTGCAATGAAGTTTATTTGTAAACCCCTGACTGAGCGCAGCTTTTTTTCTAACATCGATCGTGTTTTTTTCAACAAGTAGATCAGGATTTTGTCGAACTAGGTAACACGCGCACAAAGTATAAGATGTCGCTGTCACTCCCTTGCAGGACGGGTCGCCGCGCGCCAGGAATGGCCGGGAGCCGCAGCGCGACCGGTCCGCCGCCGCTCCTGTGCGCCGGCGCAGCGCACGCGTCGCTTATCAGGTTGTGCTTGTTCCACGGTGTAGTCTTATTTTAATTATCGTGCGTAGTCTGAAGGATGCGAACGATTAGTCGGGAATGCAGAGGATTATTTACTTGCATGCAAACGTGTTGTTGAAAAATAAAAAGAAGATGAGAAAACGAGATTCGACATCTACTGTGCTAGTGATTATTTACAGAGAAATGGAACGGAAAGAGCGTTTACAATCGGTTTGAGCTCAAATAATAGACACTACTACTCATAAAATGTGATTTATCAAAAAGTTAATTACTGCCTCGAAAATGATGGTAATAATTCCGAGTCCACACAGATGAGCAATCATTTGAACAAAACGAACGGTAAAAAATGACACGACTGAGGACATTCGGGATCATTCCCTTTGTCGTCGTAGTTCTGTATAATGTCGGAATTGTTTTAGGAGCGTCATAAACGGGCGCCGGACTTTTACTTTCTCCTCACAAAGGGACAGGGGCCGCTATTGAGCGTCCGATGTAACGTTACTCTATTTGTTGAGTTGTTTGTTTGTTTGTGCAGTAATCACTACACCATTAGCCAACCTAAAGGGTTCGCATTAGGAAGGCTTGTTGTTTGCGCCACGCGTCATCTTGCAATTTGCTTATTTTATTGCAAGATAAGCTTAATGAACATACTTTAAGCTTATTTTCATTTACGATTCCCATAATTTTCATTTTATCTAATCTAATGAAGATACAGAGCGATAAAACCATACGTTTATTGATAAAGCTAGCTAGGATAATATAACAAATCAGAGAACCAGGCACCGGTTCTACGTAAGATTATCATTAATTAAACTGAAAGCTCAACACACAAACAACAGCAAAATGTTACCAATTAACACATATTTTTTTACTGTGCTTTTCTATCAATTGCACATTTTGTAAACACTAAATATGATCACTAAAAATGTTTTATTATCCCAAAAAAACTATCCCAACTTTTTGATCAAATTTGTTTTTTTATGACGTTAATTTTCAAGCCAAGCCAGATGTAACCTTGATAAGAGGCTCTAGAAAGTTAACCGTAATAGTAAATAGGAGAAATGATATCTGTCGAGGAGCGGGTGCGCGGGCGCAGCGCCTACCTGCACCGCGTACCGTTACCTACAAAAAAGACGTGCTGGCTGTTGCCACGCGAAGGGTGCATGCTAGTGATGCTTCAAACCTATAAATGTACAAATTATTTTATCTACAGAATCTTGTAAAAAAAGATGAAAAAATATCCGTTTGTAGGCACTGAATCACGTTAATGCTTTTGATGAAACTTTATGTAAGTACAGGTTTTTTGAAGAATATTAAGTTCTTTAGGAAAATTGGCAGGAGCTCAATAAACCACCTTCTAGAAAACATGCTGACAATTCAAAACCGAAGGTACTTGTAGCTAGGATCATTCGACCTTTAACCTCACTAAAGATAAAAGTCTCACTTTGTTTAACAATTCTAAACTCAAACCGTTTCTCAGAACTTGTTATTTACTCGATAGAAAATAATTCCAAATCTTGCCACCACAGAGGAAATATTTAATTTTTCGGAATACATTTCAAAAGGATACAATTTTAATTTTATAAAAACATTTGTGTGCCTAGATCATAGTATGATGTGACATTATGTGTCCCAATGGTCACATATTATCTTGCTCCATAAGCGAATATTCTTTTGCGGATGATGTTTCCTTTCTACATAACAGACAAGTTTAGCTTTCGCATCACTAGCGCTAGCCGATTAGTGTGCGGCTGACCTATACTATACTGAATTGTGCACAAAAAGATAATGTGTGCGCGTGAAATTACGACAGCTGCTTGATCTGTATATGACATGTTATAAGAAATCCCAATTATAAAGGGGTTTATTGGAAAGTTGATAATAGAGGATGTAAGCTTTCACAAGAGCTTTAAACAACAATATGTCACGCACGATCCATTTAGAATTTTAAAAACCCTGGGAACAACCAAACTGTATTTTTCTGCAAAAAATCTGTATACTTTAACACGAAGAGCTAAAAAGTGTCTCTAAGTGCAAAAGTCGAGGACAGGTAGCACATTCATTTTTTTTTAAACATTCATTTCAGTCGGGAGAAGGTTACAATGTTAATGATATGAAGAGAAAAATGGGAGATTTGTCAGAAAAACTAAGAAATCTGATAGGTGGCATCTCTTGTTGAATTTTCATTAGACTACATTCAATAGCTTTTAACAGAATAGTATGTAACGTCAGGGCAGCTAGTAAATAATACCTACTTATAACTGAAACTCCAATGTTCATCTTGACACTGTCATCACAGAAAAAATATTTCGATCTTTTTTGTCTCAAAAGCACGGTTTAGTAACTTTGGGAAACGTTAAAGATTCTGTATAACGTTATGTTTTATAGATGAGGTGTAACACTAATGCTTATAAATAATAATAACAGCTCGATATATTCCCAGGTTGTGATTGTCTATTGTGTTGGGAAGTTGTTATAATATAACTTCAGGAGCACATAAAGACGCTTAAAATAAAGTACTTATGCGTTGAGTATACGTCGCAAACGTTCAATAGTACAGAATACTTCCAACATGTTCGAAGTAACGGCATAGCAAGAAATGAGCAAAAAAGCTACCAAAATATCAGCTTACGAAACGACATTCCGTTAGTATTGACGGAGCGCGACAATAGGCAATGGCGAGACAATTATAGTGCATGTGCTCCGTCCTACTCCGGAGTATCGGCGCATTCAAGCTGCGCACCTGCGCGCGCGCATCGCACTTCGCTATTACCACTGGGCGAATCTTTTATTGGCACCGTGGGAAATACTCAGAACAGGATTTGGATTGGATTCTGGTGAAATTAGTTAAAGCCTTAGAATTTGTATAAAGCATTATTTCCTGGTCATTTGACTTATAATTTCCTTATCACCACGGCTAGATTAGAAATGGTTAATTTAACAAGAGATTTCCCTTTATTATCACCAAGTGCTAGTTATCACGAAATACATTTTTTCTCTTAAGTTGAACAAAATAATTATCGATTAAACGGTTTTGTTCCCTGCAATTACACTTAATCATTGTAATTTTTATGTACCTACTGCCAATCAGCATCTAGACAATCTAGGCTTAATGGACAACTGAATACAAAATAACAGCAATCAAACAATTTAAAGTGTAAATGTTTTTAATTTGTATTCCGTGCTTGGTTGGTTAAGTTGCGTGTCCCGTTATTTGTGTCAAACGCCCCTTGGTACTGGGTACCCCATGTACTCCATAAGTACAAAGGGACAGTTGTTATCACTGTGCACACTCATTACCCACTCATCAGATGTTATCGCGGTACATGACCATTGTTTGTCTGGTACTAATTGGCCTCAACTCCTGACGAGTTATGCCTCGAGCGGACTAAGTTTATTGAGGATTATAGAATTTGGAACAAGGTTGACTATTTTCGGGCTCAGACATTTTAAGATGGGTGTATACTTTGACCAACTAATATACTGAATTTTAAATACTAAGTGATTTACTCGTACTTTTATTAGCTCTACATTTCTCAAACATTTAAAAACTTTGGTTTTCAATTATCATGGAATTCATATTTGTTTCTCTCGAACTTCTTGACACATACGAAGTGATGGTGACCACTTGGCGATAAATCTATGCTAATTTGAGTCCCGGAATTCCCTTCACGTCGGATTCAAGTAACGTTTTATTAGAGCAGACGATCTTGGATACGATCTAACAAAATTATACACTATACATAACTTCAATCCAATAGCATAACTTTACCATAATTCGTGGACAAAAAATACGGTAGGAGGTCCCAAATTCACTTATATGTAGGTAAATTAGCTTATTTGTTCACATAATTCTATTTCACTTATGAACAAAGTTAAAATAGTTAATCAATCGTACAGGTTGAAAATCAGCTAAATTTAGAATGTAGGTGTTCAAATTTACGTTACAAAGGAAACGAGCGCAACTCAACACGTGCCTCTGAATCTTTTCCAAGTTTCAATTAACGTTCCGAAATTAAAGTATTCTTTGATGAAACGAGTTGTTGATGAAATCAAATAAGTGCGAACACTCAGAAGGCAACCGCAATCACGGGAAAGCGTTAGCGGGCTTCATTCAGTCAGCACGTGAGCCATTTACACGAGGCCCCATTGAACATTTTGCTTCGAGCTCCCACAAATACCAATATTATTTGGGATTTGTTCATTTAATAGCAGTTCTACTGTAAGGCGAAGTTGGGCATATACATCTCGAAGTAAATTAGCGGCTACTTATTTGACAAATTATTTTAAAACTGGCCTAATTTGCATTGAACTTACCAATCACTCGGAATATCTTTCAGTTATAAAGTTGTATCTCTTACCTGAAACAAATAACAAAGTTCTATTTATATAAGTGGCAACCATTTGGCAAGCTGAGAAGATTCCAAGATATATACGAGCTCAAAGGATAACTGTGCCTGTTTGTTTATTGATGTGAGTGGATGCGAGGATCGTCGGCCTGCTGAAAATAGTCGCGGCGCCGAAATAGCGCACCAACGCGGCGCACGCGCATCTCCGCGCTTTGTGGAATATACTATATTTGCAACAACCGTATGGTAAGAAGCACAGGTCACATATAAACTTGACAGCTGGTATCCTTATGATCACGCAATAATGGTCATTTTCGAACTGCTAATCTACTCTCGATGTTTGGCTGTCTGTACGAATGCGTTTTGCGCACAGTTAGAACCAAACAAAGACAGTAAATATGTAAAGGAAGAGAAAACCAAAGTAAGAGGTTCAGGGTTATGTACTTGCACTCTGGAACAAAAATAGCGCGTCTGTAAATTCAAACCAAGACGAAGCTTACGAAGAATTCTCGCAGAACCAAATTGAGGCAGAATTTTACGTAAAAGACAAAATCTTCTTGCATATAATTTACTGCCACTAACGTTAATCCATATAAAACTTTTTCTGTCGAAGACAGCAATAAATCTTTTCAAACAGCACCTAAAGAGTATTTAGCGACACTTCATGCAGTAAAAAAAACTCAAATCTGGTCGTCTCGTCATAAACGTCTCGTAAGAAATATCTTAATGAGGGCTTTAAAAATCCGAAGCGATAAGGTGTTCGCGCTGACGGGTCGTAAAACTTGTAAACGTTTCAGCGCGCATTGTTCGCGAGTGTCGAATTATCGGCGGAGCGAAGCGCTTTGCACAAGTTACGGTGACGGGCCCTCTGACAAATGGAGAAAACACACATAATACACACGTAAACCCAGAATATTAACTATGCTTCCTTTACGTTAACTCATAAATAAGACATCAAATACGAAGAATATTAAATAAATCGCGGCGTACCGAAATGTAGATCGTAAAGCCTATTCTTCGACAGGCATTGCGTAAATCAAAGTTACTCTTAGCTGAAATGGACACTGTGTTCGTGTTACGAGTAATATATGACTACTTGGATTGATCTTCTGAAAATACAAAAAAATACAGACTACTTGTCAGATATCAGTTGTGCCCGCGGCCTTCCTTTCTAACTCCTCCATCCGAACAAATTTGTGTTCATTGGACGAACAGTGAGTGGGCAACGAATTATTGATTATATTCAAAGGTTTAGGCAAGCTTAGCTAGCTTTTAAACTAGCTACAAATCCACAAAACCATCATTGATGATTCCAGCGTTTCAATGACGCAGCACCAACTGGGTTACGAGGCGAATAAATCTCATCGCGAACGATTGTATGCAAATGCCCGCATGGCGTGCGCCCGCGCAGCGCTTCGGAGGCCCTCATCGCCGTTGATTGCCGCTGATCCAATCCACATTACGCAAGAAACGACTAAATAGATCTCATGTTAATTAATTGTTTCTAGTTTTATTTGTGCTTTTTTACTGCGCTTATAAATGATGATTTCATAGTAAAAAATTGGTAGCAGTTGAGGCAAAATGATAACCATTATTCTGCTAGTCCTTCGCAAAGTAGGTGACGGCTTGCTTTCAAAGGTGTCAAGATTTCGGAGGCTGGCTACGACCAGTCTTCCAAGAAATCTATTGGAGGTCTTTGTTGAACAGTTAATGCTGCAAATGATGACGTCAGTTAAATAAAAAAACTGTCAATGCACTAATCTTCCTCCTGCTGAAGTGTTTTCATAGCAATATAACTTGAGCCTCTTCAAGAAGAGAGTGAACAGCCATTTGAGCCATTTGTTAGGCCGGCACGTACCAACTTCGACCACATCATCACTTAAGATCAGATGAGATTGTGGTCAAATGCGCGCCTACTTAAACGTAAAAAAATGATTCTCGAATAGCTGAATGACTAACATGGACACTCAAAATTAAGTATACATAAAATAAATCGAAAGAGAACTGCACTCCGTCCGAAGTTAAAATCGTAAAACAACGTATTTAACGGAATATTACTTACGAACCTCCTACGCCTTAACTTTTGTAAACAAAGCATATGATTAGTCTAACCATTCCAAACTTAATTAACGATAATTAAGTGGCTGATAATTACGTGAGAATCGAATAAATAGACGATAGCATGTGCAAGGAGATGCACAATCTGATCACGAACATCATGAACAATAAAAAAAGGAAAAATGATAATGAGGTCCTTCGGAAGCATTGTCATTTGTTTTATAAAATACCAGACCCTTTAAAAGTGAACTCAGTGACCCTTTGCAATCATTCACTAGGTAGGTAGGTACTATAAATATTACTGAACATTATTTCACACAGAGCCGTCTAGCTCTAGGGCCGGTACTAGGGGATACTAGACAGCGGATAAACATACTAAAGTACCTAATTTTATAGGAAACACCCAGATTACTACAAAGAGATGATGACCTATTCCTATCCAATACCAAAAACTAATACCAGTGGTATTTGTTTATGATCGTAATTAAATTCTGTTCCGGACGAATACCAAATTTTAAATATTTCAATGTAGTTTTGGTATTCGTCCGGAATAGAATTTAATTACGATCATAAACAAATACCACTGGTATTAGTTTTTGGTATTGGATAGGAATAGGTCGAGATGATATGTTCATGCACGCAAATGTTTGTATTTTACGGGAATCAAACCCTGTACGATAGCCAACATTTTCACCATTACATCGAATTAAATGCAGTAAAACAGAGTAAAACTATGCAGATACGCCTACCTACCTGTTGTAACATATACCCGTTGTAAATAATATCGTTGTCAATTTTAACGACCCATTAAAGGATAAATATGGCTGGAACGTTATTATGTAGGTAAGTACGTAAAATAGTCGTTTTATGCGAAATTTAAGTATGTTAGTTTACGACGAACGCACTAAAAAGGGAAGAAAATTACAGTATAACACATTAATTTTCGATTAAAACTCAACTATGTAAGTAAATCAGTTGTTTAGATAATTATATAAGTTGACAGCATAGGCTGAAAATAAATAAATGATAAAATATTCGTTAGGATACAGAACATAACACACCACCATACTGAATGAATGTGGTTGTCGTCCTAGAGAACGGAACATTCAGAAGCTCTCCTTACGCCTATAAATTCAAACGTTATAAGGGTGCTTGTGTTTCTATAGGTGTTTTCCATCACCGGAGAATTAGCTGTAACTTGTATTGTGAACACTAAGTAAGTCTAGATTTTTAATCAGGACAGCCTGGCACTCAGGCCAGACACATAGCCAGAGTACTTACTAAAAGGCAAAGTACTTCATCTTTCAAAAAAGTTCAATTAGTTACGAAAATACAAAACAATACTTTATTTGATTAAGACGCGTCAGCCGAAGCGTCTCAAGTGCAACGGATGTGCATGCGCAGACCGATTAGCGCTCAAGTTCAGGTGTGATAATCATAATTACATCATTCATCTTGCAACATCATTCTAAAAATGCTCTTAATCTTTTCGGACCTTGACACAGCGCGGGATAAAGATATGATCATCACAACAGCGCTGTTGAAGCGTTTGCGAATATTACTTGTTAATATCTTCAATGGTATTGGAAAGTGATAATGTAGCAGGATACATTTTTATCTCCAGAGGATTTAGTCTAGTGCGAGCTTACTTGATCACACGCATCGTATAAGCCGAAATACGGATTTGCTAAGAAGAAAATGGTACATGAACGTGCCGCCATCTGAGACGTCAGCTCGAACGCCATATGTATTCAAGTTTATGCGTTCGATGAATGTGATCGAATAAATATTCCATTTGGCCCTCGGTACGGTTTCATTTGAGTCATGAAAAAAGAGGTATCTCAGAAGAATTTACATCTGCTGTCTATTGCTTATCAAACGGGGCTTCAACAGTTAGTTACAACCCCCAAAGCATAGATTTACAAAACAGCCATCAAGTAGGTCAGACCAACCATCAAACTTAATTACAAGACAGCTCTTAGCAAAATATTACACTTGTCTTCAAAAGTAACCACTTATTTTGTAAGTAGCATTTAAAAGAACCTTCTAACTAAACAGTAACGACGCATCACAAAATGATTGTATTTAAACTGCTCAGTTATCTTTAAGACGTTAAGTTCACAGGCATTTCATCTGCCTTTCCCACACGCATCCCACTACATTTTCGTGTAATAATTAGGTAATTACGTGATCGCAGTCAGCACGACCCACTTTGTAATCTAGGACCCTGTAATCACATAGACTCACCAGATGTTATATCACGCTTTACACGATATGGAAGTAGTGGATACGGGATTCAAGTCACTCGAGTCGAGTACTATTTAAAACGGCTGGACTCGAGTTTTGGAGACTCTTTTACGAGGGCTGAAGTTTTTTTAGGATTGACAAGCCTCTTTGGTTCCATACGAGTGCGTTATTGGCAAGAGACTTAATAAGCCTCTTGTTTATTGCAAGTTAACAAGTCTCTTACAAAAAGCGAATTCAAAAAAATAAGGAAATGTTGAAAGCCAATTAAAGTGGGTGTAACATTTTTTTTCTTTACATTTGATTAAAATTTACGATTAACCCCCTTATTCATAAAAACGAACGCAACGCTAACGCATTGTTTAAGCTATTGACGTGTTCTGTCACTTACTCGCAAATGGCGGCAGCAACAAGAATGACAGTGACAAAGCGATACAATAGTTATCGTGTTCTATAAGAGCTGTTTAAATTTTTATGAATAAGGGGGTTAATATTTAGTGGTCATGTAACAAATCTGTAACAAGGAATTCCTTTTTTTAAGAATTTGGAGCGTGCATTAGGGCCTTATAAAGATTTCGACTAGAACCTATTTGAGTTAGCGTCAAGCTAGGTCTGCCAAAGTGAAATTGGTCCATAAAATTAGGTCTTGAATCCTAGCTACCACTACATACTCGTAGTAAGGCCAGGTGTGTCATTTTTCAAAACCCGATTTTTTATTTTCCCTGAATAAAGGTACGTCAGCCACTTTCAATTAAGCTATTCTTATCGCTATGTTCAATCGAGGTTCAAGGTAAACAATCAAAAAAAGTATAGAGGTTAAACTACCTACTTAACAATAATTAAGAATCTGTTTTATAAACAAATGCCTTTCACTCATTATCAAAGTTCATGCAAGATGACACAACTAAATTAAAACATCGTATCGAATAAATTACATTGTCTTTCGGTTCATTGCACAAACGTAATTAAAACAAATGGAAGTTTATTTAAATACCATGACTTTTAGAAGTTCAGAAGTCGTTATAAAGAGTCACATCACACGTAACGCATTAATTAAATAACAAAGAGCTGTTTATACTTTGAAACAATCGAGACATCGGACGTACAGGGCATACTTAATGCGCTTGTAATGAAAAGCTTCCATTAACTTATCATTTTCCACTCAGATAACATTTGTCATCTTTTCTAGTAATTTCCTCTCCTGCCTGACTATGGTTTTAATTACAATTCAACGAGTTAAGTGACTCAATTATAGTCCATAAATTATCATGAATGACGTTTGGGTACCGCCCCAAACCAAAGATAGAACTTCGTGGTGGACCTACGTTATAAGTAGAGGGGATGCCGGGATGGTCTAGTTTCTCAGGACGAGCTTAGCGAAGCAGAAGGAGAAAGGCCTTTTTGCGTTTAGTTTTATGAAAAACATCCAAACTTACAGACATAACCCTAACCCTAGAACCTTATAAAAGGGTTTGGAGGGTTTGGAAACATACATAATACGAAATAAACCTTATTAAAAAAGCGGATCGACATCCGTCATACATAACTCGCAAATGAGAACCAAGCATAGGGATTGTAAGTGGTCGTCGCTCTACATTTCTTTTTCTTCCATAATTTTATTTACTTTGAGGATGTCAAAGGTTTCCGCAGTGCTTTTCCGCTGGGGAGGTGAAGCCTGCACGTATATGGCTTTAAGACTTTTGCAATGCAAATTGATACCAGCAATTACCGTAGCTATTTGTGTGTGACTCACAATTGTTGCATATAAAGGCAAAGCACATACTTCTGACAGCTAATTATTGCGGTCAATTACAGACGAAATAGGAAATATTACTTCCAGTAACTTATTTCTCTAATATGCAAATTTGATATAAAACCAACGACCATTCATAAATGTTCATGTCCGATTGCCCTCTCTAAGTTCTTGTCCCATTCTGGGGACCTTTAGGCACGTTACTTTAAATATTAGAGGTGGAGAGCTCTCAGCGCTCACCCTAAAGTCTGTTGAAGCTGTCAAGGCCATCTAAGGCCACACAGCAGTAGTAATTTAGAAAAAAAAATGTTTAACTATACGTTACAGTTTACAACCTCTTAATAAATTCTAAAGTACTTTAATTTCCATATACAGAAACAGTTTTATTTGAGTGCGAGAAAAGTGAAACCTCGCTCGGTTCAGCACTTCGCGCCTTCGGCATGAGACTGATATTTCCGCTCTGACAAACAGCGGCTAATCGGGTCCACTTTCAGTGAAATGAGTTTCACTTGCCGAATTAATCTCAACCGTGCAAAAACTAAATTTCATTTTCGCATTGAAAGTTTGATGTGTGCGAACACAGTTCTCATACACTTGCAGTAGGTATAACAATGGTGGAAGTGGACCAGCCTGCTTTTGTAAAGCCGACTTTTCAAAGAACTAAACTAACGAATTAACGAATGTCAAACATTAGTACAATGCGTTTCAATTATGAAGATTTTTGACTTAATACATTATTGTACTGCCAACAGAAAAATACACCCATAAACTATGCAATCTTTAAGAACTTATAGTTGTCCTTCACTACTTTAAGAGCGACCCGTTTGTCGCTGTGGTTCAAGCTCCGGTTGAGACTCAAAAGGGTCGTGTGTACGATTCCCGCACCAGAACAAAATGTTTTTCATAAAACAAATATTTGTACTTGGTGTCGCTGTTTGTGGTACCTTCATTGTTTTTGTTTTCTATAACACAAGGCAAAACCTTACCTTAAAAACCATATCAGTCTCATTAATTTCAGAACAGTTGTTTGCCATACGATAAATAACAACATTTATTTTTTACAAAAACTATATCTAACCCGTGTAGGTGCCAAGTCTCAATTGCCAGTCAATCTTCCTTTATCTATTAATACTATCATCTGCCTTCTCTTATTAGAAAACACATACTAGCGTAACCAACGCAGTAAGTCGAATCGACAAAACATTATGCTCGTATGACTTTAGTCATTTGCAAAAAAATATTCAACATAACGTCCTACAAATCCTATTCAAAAAATCGTAGAACAAAGTTGCTCATTGTAACAATATAAAATATACTGGCTGGCTAAGTCATTAGAATTCCATGGAGGCATACCGATACTGATACGGAGAACATTGTATTCAAAATAGCGCTCACTTCTTAGAAACGTATCTAATTAAGTTTAGTTACTGGTAAACTATTAATTTGACGTATTCTACTGGTCAAATACTGTATTTTTTGTTGATGAAGTCTGTCTGTCCCATCTCCTAATAAATCTTCATTTTGACCCTTCTGCCAGATGATGAAGAGTTTTTGTCACTTCTTTCATATTTCAAAAATATTTTATTAATTCGAATGAAACCTTTTCTGTTAAAATACAACTATAAATGTTTGTTGCTAAGAGCCCAGTGCTCATTACAGACCGATTCTATAAAATAAAATAAAAAATATAACGTTAATTTATTTTGAGATAACCCTGTATATTAACTGTGATCCAGCGGTGGTGTGCATATGGGTGTGGTGCGCATATGATAAGCATTCAAACGACAATGTTGTACACAAATATTTTAACGAACTGATCCTTATCATCTACAATGTTAGGTAATTTTAGCAGAACACACTTAAATAGCTTCCAACGAAGTCATATATTACTAAAAATTCAGAGATAACAGATGTTTTTCTTAGTTGAATACGGTTGCAGTTAATTTACATGATTGTTTGCTTATTGGACCTTGAGAGGTGCTTTTGTTCAGGCTGTTCAAACCGACACAAGGATGTACAAATAATGGTACGAGCAGATACGTTTTGTTATTGGCATTGTTGCGAGGTATATGCGCGGGCGCAGGGCGGCTGCGCGGGGGTCGGGGGGCGGCGGCGCGGACTGCGTCTTGTTGAACAAACCGCGGTCAATCTCTTGTGTTTGCGCAGACAATTTGTACGAGCGCGGTATTTTACATCTCCTGTTAAGTGCTACCTATTAAGTAACACTAACAAACAGCGAAGATGCCAAAATAAAGAGTACGCAACTGAGATAACATTGAGATTGATTGCTTCGACCATCATATTATAAGTAGATGCGAATAAATATTGAGAATTAGTTTGAGTCAGCAAAAAGGTCGTTGTCAAATTGAAGACCAATTTTAGTAAGTTGTTTTAACTTACTTGTTACATGTTCAGGTCTCAATCATTAGTAATTGTTCACATATATGTTTAAGTTAAACAAAGTGATATATCTCAATGTTATTTCAATTAGTTACAACTTTGCTTTAGGGTCGGTACACACCGGGAGCATCGTTTCACGAACGAGAGTTTGTTAGTAAACAATTGCGAACCAGAGATTTGGGGAGTACGCTAAACCAAATCTGAAATTAGTGCGCATCTTCATGTTCGTTTCATTCTGGAATGCATCGCGGGAATAACATCCACTCACGAAATTCAACTGCAAAGTTTGACATATAATGTAGGAAGTAGGATATACTATTGACTAGTAACTATTACCATTCACGAGAAAACATTATATGAAAAGGACTTGTGCGTTAAGTTAGCTCTACGACCTTCACCTTTCCAGGGCTGGTTTCCACAAATACTATATTATAACGGCGGTGGACACATTGGACCGCGCAGGGTGCAGCATGAATACCAACAATCGCGAACGTACAAGTAGCAGTAGATACGATCTAATCGTTACATCAAGTTTATAGGCAGTTGACTAGGGGCACGCGCTCACAGAAAGAAAAAGAAGATAACATTTATTCAAATGACAAGTGATACATTAGACCATATTCACCACTATTGGACATAGGCTTAACCCAATGCACAACATGGCGCCCTATCAACTTCCTGTCAGCAGCCTTTCGGAATTCGTTGTCTATCTGGCCAGGGGCATCCTACACCATGTTATACTCATGGTCTTCACTCCACTCAAGAACAGTACAGCACTATAATACAAAATTTAAAAAAATATTCTTGACTGCTCATCCAAAAATCGTCGACATTTTTTTCTCGCATTAGATTTGAGAGTAAAAAAACACAAATATTGAACACAATGTGACTACCACAGAAGCTGCGATCCTCCTGCGTTTCCCGCGCAAGTAAACAAACACTATAACGGTGACGCTAGTGACACCGGTTATCTTGCGCAGGCGCTGCGTGAATATCAATACTTATGCGCAAATATGTATTTCACAACTGTACTCAGTTCTCATGTTACTTGTTTTAAGTGTTTGAGGCAAATTATTCAAATGATTTCATTTCATCGTATTCTATCGTGAGATTGAATAACAATGATTTAGCCTAGCTTTGGTTTCATGCATCCAGGCGAAAATAGAATCAATGCCTGTTTAAACAGGGGATAGAAAAGCCCCTTTGAAACAGGTATTCGGATAAATTCAGCATATATTGATAAAACCTACATAACATTTCCTAAAATTATTAACGGGAATTCATTGCTGCCGACAAACTACAAAAGTAGTTTGGCAGATATTTTGTAATAGAATATAAGTGTTTTTTTGGTACAAATAAATAAATAAAAAAAACATTTATTTAAACCCCTAAACATCTATCCTTGCAGGCTAAACCCAAAGCGATAGTGTGGCTATACACTATATGTAGACTGTGGCCCATTATCTTATACCCATTGTCTTTCTCAGCAAGCTATCCTATTCACAAAGCTGAAATAATTTCAAGTTAAGTTCGATTTGCGGACCTGCTAAATTAGGATTCAGTCTTTATCAATCCCAAAAAACACGACCAATGCCTACCATTTGAGCCTAAGCTCTATGAGGAAGCATTACAGATTATTTCTAAAGCCAGCTTAAAACATTTTAATATCGAGTTATTCAACAACGAAGTAAAATAGGCTTAATAATCTATCCCAAACCTTTAAAGCTGTAAGTGAAAACGTATAATTTAGTCCAGTGTCATTGGCGTAATGACAGCTAATTGGGGTGGCTGACGAATAATCGCGCTAGAATCGGCGCGTACGCACGGCCGACCGCAGCCATGCGCGTGCGAATTGGACGATCTATTATGTCATTATACTTTAATAAAACCCTAACACCGGCTGGGCTTTTTACGTGACATGATGTTTGATAACAATCACATCATTACCTTGAAGTATATATTGTATTGTTGAGGGAATTATATTTTTATGTGTGCGTTTATATGTAGTTTACCACAATTCACTGTCTCTTTAAGAAGTCATTATTCGTTTTGAACTGTTGAAATATACTCATAAAGGAAAGTCTGCAAAGCCCAATTTCTAGAAATCAGCAAAAATCTTCGTCCGCAAGGACTTCAGTTTAAAAAAGTGTTTTCTATAATTTGCCGCCCAAATTGTACATTTACGTAAATCTGTGTTACTTTTGCTGTTGATTTCAGTTGTTTTGGTGTGCAATAAAGAATATATATATCTATCTATCTATCTAATTTGTAGCCTATTTGTCTTATTCTGAAGTACAAGCCATCTATTGTAAAGTTTCATTAAAATCCATTACGGATCCTTTACGTGAAGGATGTATGTGTGTGCTCCGCAAATACATCCATCAAAACATACAAACTTTCTCAATTTAAATATTAGTAGGATGTTAATAATTCAGTATATTAAGCTAAATTACAACAATGACTTAAACTGAAAATCCCTTGACTTGACGGAACATAATACACAATGCTGGAGTGTATTAAGATCTGTATACAGTTGTCCCTGTTACTGTTACCAAATCCACTCCATCATTACTTTTTGCAAATTGACTAATTCACTATAATGTATGTGATTATCACAACCGACACAAAAATATAGTTCACTTGTGACAAAACAAGTGGTTATCAACGTGTGAACTGGGACATGGAACGTAGCGGCCCGATTGCAAATGGTCATTTAATTCGAGCTCTTTGGCAACCAGCCTCTGATTATAGGGTCCAACTGTGCAGAACTAGCTAGCTGGTTCAATGGTGTACTGTTTACTTTGAGAGGTGTCAGTGAACTGAGTATGCATGCGTGCGCCAAGGCCAAACTACTGTATTATAATCAGACCCTTAAAAGGGAAAGATCAACATGGTACAAAAAAAATACATCCTTTCATTGTATACTAAGTCGTTTTTTTTACAGAGGCGGTTTTTAATTGAAAGTTGGCTAGGATAAAACCCTTTATAGTGATAAGACCTAAGAAGTAGAGCCTGAATTGTAATTGTAAAATGTTTTATTATCTTTAAACAGAATTTTGTTAAAATAACTATTTGCGATTTTTGAAAATAATGCTGAAAAATTTAAAAAAGTCTCCAATGATTAGCATAGCCTAGTCCAAAACCGAGGCTTTCGGATAAAGCTGGGAGAGACCTTGGATATTATTCCACACAGCAGCGCCGTCTAGCCCCAAACTAAACTCATTGAATATGATATCTATAGCTATTTTATATTTTCCATGCAGCAATATTTTAGCCTAACTTGAAACAACCATAAACTGCATTAGTCGAACTCGAAGGACTAATATTAATAATAGAATAGAAGTATTTTCAATAACAACCTAGATATTAATACCTGAAATATGATCGTAAAAATATTTATAGATAAAGAATTATTCTGCTTTGTGCTCTATTGGTCAGTATCATAAAATGACCCAATTACTAAAAATATTTCGATGCCGTTTGTAACGCAACCGCAAACAGTGCCACAGCGACTTGGTGCGACATCTATAGAACCATTGGAGTACTATCTTAAATCGAGCTTAGTCAACTAGATGGCGCTGCTGACCTAAGCTGCCAAAAACTTTGTCAACACAACCATGTGCGTACATCATGTGCACACCACGTGGGTTTTATAATCTTAAAAACTTGCAATTTTGGCCGAAAAATGTCGATCTCTCTATGCTAATAAGTGTACCTGGTGGACAAATCGCAGTTCACGTAATTCCTATAGGTTTTACTAACAGAACTCATCACAAAACTATTTTTTTATTTGTAAGCATTGGACTACTAGCGACATCTTTTGAGGAGTTTTTAATACTAATTCACGTTAAATACGAAAGGTGGCGCTGGGCGTTTTTTAAAGTATTTTAGTAACTCGAGTTAACGGATAACCCGAGCTCAGCGCGGACTATTCCTAACGCTTCTAACTCAATTTTCTTCGTTTGCAGAGCGCATTAGGTTAAAGTTTAAACTAAGCTTTAGCGTTGCGTTCGTTTATTTATTAGTTTGTACAGAAAAAGACAATTACAATAGACAATACTCAGGACAGTAAAAGTACAAGTGAGCCTATCTCTAAAAAGAGATTTCTTCCAGCAGACCAAGGTGACAGAATATGTAATTAATTGACACTCCAAGACAGCTGCATACAAAACCAAAAGCCAAATAACTAAAACCTCTAAATAAAGCTAGTTATAGGGGTTTAGTCGGTAGGAGTTCTATACAACTCGTCATAGTCCCGGGCAGTGGGGTATCTACCAGTTTTCGCAGGATAATAATAAGAATGTCTAGTGTAGTAAGTGTTACTCAAAGCGCGTGTGACTGCGTCGTGGCTCCTTAAACTATGGGTCACCTCCTCGATTGCCATCTGTGCCCTAAGACCTGCACAGGGGAGGATCTAAATATGGCAACGAATGACGCAGTCGAGATCGCCAAGTTTTGGTCGGGTTCTATTTGATGAAAGTAGAAGAAGTGTTACCTGAGCATGCAGGTGAGCTGCACGTCGTTCTGGTAGCGGCTGAGCGCGGGCGCCCCCTCCGCGCGCACCGCCGTCACCTTCTCTCGTAGTGCTCCGCCGCAGCCGCCGCAGCGCTCGCGCAGGATCGACATTATGTTCGGCTGGCGGAGGAACGCCACCACCTGCACACAAGGGATCAAGTTACAAAGGTGGACTTTTTGGGATGGATGGAGTAACCTAGTGTATTGTTGCTGTTTAGTGAAAGGAAGACGTACAGTCAAGTTGGGTAACTTTGAATTTCAGTGTAACATTGAATCCACTCTGTTAGATCAGTTACATTTGACAAGTGCTCCAACTAAAAGATGTTGTTGAGTCTATGAGGGATTGGCTCAAAAACAAACCATAAACAACAGTTATGTAGGTATTTTTACTGTTCTAAAAACAGTGGATTCAATGTTATACTGAAATTCAAAGTTACCCAACTTCGCCCTAATTCTTTTCTGTTACATTTTCTATTATGTAAACTTGATATTATAATATTTTGCCTTTTTTGGCCTTATTTGTAAAACATTTATAGTTGATATTTATAGTAAGTGTTTGAGTCATTGGAATTTATTTCGTTCTGTTCAATAAATATATCAATCTGTCGAACCTGAATTATGTAACTACTGCCTCTGTTGTAGACACCACTGGTAGAAAAAAATATCATCTTTTATACCTATTCGCTGCCTATACCTAGCTACCTATGAGCTGCTTCCGATCCCAAGATACGTCGTAGGGCTAATGAAAGGAATACAAACACACATTCTGTCACTACTATCTATGCTTACGCCGTATGCTCCCCCCCCCCCCCCCCACTCAAACACACACTCCCTCAGTCACAACTACCTACCACCCAAACCTTAAACGTAGATTTTTGTTTAACTTTAATTTTTGTTCTTGCACTTAAGTCTGTAACCAAAGTGCTAATCTGTTTATTTTTATTCTTACCAAACTGCTTACCAATATAAGTTTCTGTTGTAATTTGTAAAAAGAAGAGCGGAACCTCCTGATACAGGCTTCTCTAAGCTTAAAAGGAGATTCCAGCCCTTATAATTTTAGGAATATGTTGTTTAAAGAAATAAAGATTTTTATTTTTCTTTTTTTTTTTTTTTTTTTTATTCATATTCGCAGCATTCATATCGAACCCGCGGTGCAGTCGCCAGCCATCTCGACCATTACACTAAATCGGTAGTGTTATAAAAATACTCCTGTTTTAATTCTCTAACAGGAGTTCGAATCGAAGCAAATGAGCAGAAGGACTACACTAGGCCTGGGGCAAGTAGAAAGAGCTGTAAAGTAGGGGTGTAAGTCTCACCGACCAAGACCGCCACTTAAGAGAGCAGTTATCTAGTTATCTTTACTGCTGTGCTGATCAAAATCATGGCCACTTTTATAATCAGGCAATCCAATTCGATTTAGTTTTCTTAACGGCAGTACCACTAGCCACTACGAACCCTCAAGAGTATGTTACCTTATCATTGTAAGCGACTGGGATCTCCTGTTGCGTGCTGAGCGCCTGCGCATCCGCCGCGGAGACAGGCGGCCGCGGCGGCGGAGTCGGCGCCTGTAGGGAGACACATCACAATATTATATCCAGTGAACCCCTCTTTTCAATCAGAACAACAGCACATCAGGTTACCTCAAACTGAAAATTTTTCGAACGTATTGTTCTTCAAGTGTCGGAGTCATACGAGCTGTCAGGCGCATTGCAGCTGTTGGCGCCGAATCTTACTAAACTGACGGTGGATCGTTGCGCGTCATTATTTGGTGCCAAAATGGCGCAAATGCCAAAATGCCAATGGTCAAAATGGTAATTTTTTTAGCGCGAAAGACATAATTATACCAGCCCTAAATTTTCCGCTTGGAACTGCTCCAATTTCCTGATGAGCTGAATCAGCTCCTCCGACACTCAAGGGGTTATGAGAAGTTTAGTTTCTTTCTAGTAACCTGATCTGCTTTTGTCGGTTATTTTGCAAAAGTTGGCAGAAAAAATGTAAAACAATAACAAAATATAAATAATAAGTGAATGACAGATTGAGTTATGAATAAGGTGCAACAAAAACTAAAAGGAACGAACTAAAAAAGGGGCGCACTAGCCGCAGGACAAAAAGCTAGCGCACATTCAGGTCACCTCAGATCAGAACAAAAAAAAGGAATAACAACAAATGCAAATAAAAAAGGAAACTAAAACAAAACCACACGCAAACAAAAACAACGCTATAAAAACGAAATAAGACAAAACCAAATAACGTGCCAAAACAAAGCGATCAACTCTAAATATGCAAAAGATCTACAACGTTCGATGTGAACTAGATACTCAATACTGTGCAGATGGATCGATATCGATCGGAATGCGCCCACGCAAAGCTCAGCGAGAATGTCTCTACAAGGCAATAACACGGTCAGTTTTGTACAAATTGGTATGGTGATAAATATGCATGACTTTACTCGGGTTAAGTACTGGTTTTCCCCTATGAAACTACGCAGCTTTTTCATTCATATTTTTTCTACAGATGGATATAGATACTGATACGTACTTGAAGTGTAATGTTATACTTTTACGGCAATATGCGTAGTCTACAGTAGAATGAAAAAGCAAAATAAAATAATATAATTTTTGAACCACCGTTCATCATGACGGCAATGTCACTTCGCCCCTGACATTATTATTATAACATTTGTAGTTTTACTGGAGTCGTTACTATTCATTAGTGTTTGGGTAGGTTTGGAACTAAATTGTTATAGGGGGACTAAGTAGATGAGCTTTTGAATTTGTTGATCATCAACACTAATATATTTAAGTTATTACCTACTTGCAAACAGATCGTCAAGACGGGTAAATCAAGTTGTACGTAGATACTCTTTAGATTTGTCAGTTGAAAATGAGAACAAATAGTTTTTTTAAAATTGGGTGTGCTCCGTCAAACTTTAACAGTTACTTCGACGTCAATTTCGAATACCCATTAGGCGCCAATAACAACCGAGTAAAGCCACATTTCTGTCAACACTATAATGCAAACTAGTGCAGGGAGTCAGAATTCTACTACAGCACACAGTGGCGTAACTATAATGATTCGAGGCCCTTGGCAATATGTGCCTTTTCGGACTTCACCTAGTGCTTTTAAAACGTCACTTTCATAGTTCTACCTTTAGCTATGTTAGTTAGTTATTCAAACATTCACTTTGTAATGTAAAACATTGGACGATTTAAAAAAAGTAACTGCTGAATTTCTTGGCGGGTCTTTTCAGTAGAAACAACCTTCCGACGCCGGTGGTAGAGTCATGTATTTTAAGTATTGTTTATTTAATGTATTATCATGTGTATGTTTATTAAGTGGTTAAAATAAAGATTCTTGACGATTCGAAAGTACTGTGTAATGTTCTACTTGAATAAAAAAATATTGAATTTGAATTGAATGATGGTGTTGTTACGCCACTGTAGTAAATCTACAGCACCTGATCGGGTAAGACGTGCCGCCTTCGCTGCGGCAACAGTGGAGAGAAGGGCCCGGCTTGCGGCGCGCGCGGCAGCCGCGGGTCGATGAACGTCGTGCGCCGCATCACGTGGTCCACGAAGAAACGCTGCCGAGGCACAACACTAGTCAGCGCTGACTACCTTACTAATGCGATTTACAAATTAAGGAACAGGGCCGGATTTAGGGGAACCAACCCAAGAGATAGTCGCAATGATTGCAGTCTACAGAGTCGGATATCGACAGTGAAATGCATAGAATTATTAGTCTACAAATATGTTTTTGAATTAGTATTTTAACAGGAGGTTAAAAACCGTTTGATTTCGCGAGTGCTAAGTACATCTAACTAATCAGCCAAATTTGTCTCTTGTCATTTTGAGTAGGATGAGGTAACAAAACGTAAAATTTTCATTATTGAATAATGGCATTTCACCATTGATATGTTCATTCAAAATAAATTAACAAAGACCACGAGTCCACGAGTCGCGAACACGATCTTTTGAAAAAAGAGAATCTGTTTTCAAAGTGAGCTGTTTTAGACGGTCTTCAATTATCACCTTTACTAAAAGCTAGACCAGCGATGAAATGCCTGAGCGCTCATTCAATAAGACAACCTACCAAAAATACTTAATAAGTAACCGCATCAAGTTAACAAAATGGATGTGCTGAAGAAAAACTCTACAAGTGAATTGAAATGTTAAAGGTTGCTGGGACTGGGACAATCCTTCCGGAACGCGGCAGCCCTGTTTTATAGATAGGCAGATAAATACCTGTGACATTAGACCTGTGAAGAAACGCATTCGATTATCGACATATCATTACATATTACAACATGGAGATGATCTGCTTGAGAAACAAGTTACAGTTGTTTAGAAATCTAATCAAGCTCACCTTCCCGTTCCTATAGAGCTTGGTGTCCCACCCGAACGGCAAGTCCTGCTCAGTCTCAGTAAACATGTTGACGAGCGCTACTAAGTCGTGGTTGTGCTGGTACCCGCCTTGTCCCATCAGATCTTAGAGATGATCTGCCTCAGAGCTTGGTGTCCCACCCGAGCGGCAAGTCCCGCTCAGTCTCAGCGAACATGTTGACGAGCGCTGACTTTTGTGCTAGTACCGGCCTTCTCCCGTTAGATCATAGAGATGATCTGCTTCAGAGACAAGTTGCAGTTGTGTAGAGAACTAACGAAGCTCACCTTCCTATTCCTATCGAGCTTGGTGTCCCACCCGAGCGGCAAGTCCCGCTCAGTCTCAGCGAACATGTTGACGAGCGCTGACTTTTGTGCTAGTACCGGCCTTCTCCCGTTAGATCATAGAGATGATCTGCTTCAGAGACAAGTTGCAGTTGAGTAGAGAACTAACGAAGCTCACCTTCCCATTCCTATCGAGCTTGGTGTCCCACCCGAGCGGCAAGTCCCGCTCAGTTTCAGCGAACATGTTGACGAGCGCTACTAAGTCGCGGTTGTGCTGGTACCGGTCGAACGACGCCGTGTCCCGTCGGATCTTGGAGATCATGTGCTTCAGGGTCGAGTTGCAGTTGTATAGAGAGGAGGCTTCCTGTAAATAAACAAGAAATGCGTTAGTAGTTTGCCACTAAAATTACTTAGTAATAAACAATAGGATTTCGATTTATAGTAAGTAGTAGTTCGAGTTATAGTAACCGGGGACGGAGATCACGGAGAAAGGGTTAGTAGTAGCATTTTTTGTGGATTTCTGCAAAACATGGAACCACTGACTGGTGTTTCTGAGACGCAAAAACCTGTTGAGTTGAATGGTTCCTGTATTCAAACTTTAAAATACGAAGCTAGTTTCTGTCTGTTTGTCTGGGTGTTTCATTTATTTATGGAACATGTATTTACAAAATTAAATCATTTATTCAAGTATGTTTACCCATACATGATAAAAAGGGGGCACTTGCTAAATAGAAATAGCGAAATAAATTCGCATCTTTATTCAAGTAGGCCGCCCAGGACATCAAAACCTTAAGACGTTCGGATAGCAATAATTTTACAAAACACTTCTTAATAAGTCATTCATTTAATGACATCAGGTAAGCAATAATTCTACAAATGACTACCGGACAGTTTAGTTATTTAATGACGACAGTTAATTGGATTGACTAACAAACGGTTCAAGCCGCCGTGACCGGTTCGACACCTTTTAATCGCGATAACATCTCTTTGCAAATGAGTCACTTATTACCGGTATCACTGCAGTACCTGTGCACATTCCACTCAGTAAGTAAACATTTAGTTAAACTCGGTAGTTATCGATTAAAACTCTCGTGCAAAAATGAGTAACATTGTTCGTGGGAAGGAGGGAGGACTTTGGTGTAAAAAGAACAGTAAACATTGCGGTTAAACGAAAGATACTTAGAACACAGGACTTGAAAACGAGTCGAAATAGTTCGCGGTTCCTTGCATTTTTTTACAGCTTATTGTGACAACCCGATTATTGTATTCAATCATGGTAATATTAGCTGTGTATTGTTTCATTAAATGAAATCATGCCCATCTTTACCGACTGAGGTTTAGTATTAAAGCGAAGGTGATCGTTCGCACTTATGAACTATGAAGGTGTTTCCAACTGACCTGGTTCATATGCAGTATAGAGTAGAAGTCAGGACGGGCAAGAAATTCCGCAGCAGGGTGTGGGGCGTGGGGCTCCGGCGCTCGGGAGGTCCCCGCGGCGGGGGGCGCGGGCGCGGGGGGTGCCTCTTCCTCCGAGAGCTGCGTACGCGTCATCGTACGACGAATTGATTGGTATCTGCAAGAGAAACAGATAAGATCGTTTAACCAATGAGTAATTATTGCCTACGACTAAACAGGTTTTTAAACGAGCAATATTGTCAGTAATGTACCTATTAATGTTGTACCTATTAGTAGCCACTTTTATAACTACTTTCATAAAAACGGTAACCAGTAATCTTGTCTTCAGGTCTACTTGTGTAATTAAGATATATTCAACCTTGACATCGACCATGACTTATTAGTTCTAATTGAGATAACCAAAAACCTTGATCCCGAATCTAATTTAGGCCTTCGTAGGCAGTTTGCCGTTTTACACGTGTCATAGAGATACTGATTGACGAATTTACCTTCTATCTAGTTGTCTTCTTTGTACTTCAGGGGCAGGAGATCTCGGAGTCGTGCCATTAACCCCTGGCCTCTGCCAAGTTGTAGTCCGATTTATGTGGTCGATGTAGAACACCCGCCCGTGGCTGTCCATGCGTGCTTCCCATCCTGCAAATAATAAAATAGGTTTGAATGCTCAAGTTGAGTTCAAAAAATCAATATACAACAATGTTTAAAGGCCTTACCTGCAGGTAATGGCTCCTCACATTCGATAATACCCCCAATCATATTGGCAGGAAAATCACCAGTCAAAGCCATTTGCCTCGATGCTCTTTCAGGTATCGAAGGCAATCGTATCCCCGCCATATGCCTCAAAGGCGTTGGCGACGCTACTGCATTGTCATTGTCATCACTATCTTCTATTGGTCTTGGTCTCCTAAATACTACGTCATCGGGTGGTCCAGCATGGACAATTGTAAAATGATTACTATTCATAAATTCTAAGTTTGGTGATCGTATTTCGGAAGTTCTTAGCTCATTGGTGAATTCTACCATTTCAAAGTTTTCGTGCAATCTGCTTTCGGCGTTCTGAATTGGCGGGGGATGTAAATCTGATGGTGGCATTGGGCGAGGTCTTCTCGCGTGATGAGTTGGCGTCGGCGGGCACTGCGGCACTGCTGCTCCTGCTAACGCTGCCACCCTCGTCAAAACCCTCGGATGCGGCCGCACAGGACTTTCTGCAGCACTATTTGTTGTTTTGTGTGGCGAATGTTTTGGTGTGGTCTCACATCCGAGGTTTTTCAGAAGATGTCGAGGTAAACTCGAATGTTTGGGCGTAGAACCTTCACATGAATATTTACGATTCATTAACATTGTTCCAACGCTAGGAAACATTTTATTTGCTTCATCGACAGGCGACATTGATGGCGAGGAAGCACAAGAACTTGGAGGGTTGGAACTGTTATTATCAGTCTCTTTATTTGGCGTATCAATGTGCGAGGAATTTAAGAAAGCTGTCATCATGGTAGGTGTGTTAGCACGTACAGAGCCCTGCCTGGTCAAAGGTTTGTGTCCCTTAAGTACAATGATTTCTTTTTCTTCAATTTGATTCCTATTGTCATCTTCAAATTCAGGTTGATTACTTATTTCTTGCAAAAACGTGTTCTGTGCCTTTTCTTCAGATTTTGCATGATTTGGAGTTAGATTAACACTGTCAACAACATCTTTAGGAGGAGACACTTTGTCTTTCCTAGCAAAAGTAGTCGTAATGTAATTATCAGGACCTATTTCTTTAATAAACATTATATTACTTTTATTACTAACGCTAGGCGCTGTATCAGGTACAATTTTCGATTTTAGTTTCTCTTCAGCTAACCTAGATATTTTCATAGAAGATATAGTGGAATCACATAAGCTGCCGTCAGTTTCAGGAGTTGCCAACGGGGCTACATTTTGACCGCCTCTCCAAAAGCTGGTTGTAGAGGACATAGCGACCTGATTACCAGAGTAAAATTCTCCAGGCTTGAAATCGTTTATCTCTCCTTGTAATACCGCCGAATTGGTTATATTGTTATCAGTAAAGAACTGTTCGTCTATATCTATCAACTCGAAAGTAAACGCATCTTCGGGCTTTGTTAGTTTTTTTGGTTTGCGATGTCTTGGTACCTGCGGCGGAGACAATGCGTGCATTCTCTCGAGCGGTTTGTGCGATTGTCTCGGCGGCAAAGGCGGCACTGGCGACTTTTCCGCATCACTTGGCATATTCGCACTTTCAACATCATATACGAATTTCATTATCTTGCAAGGATTCTTTGGTGACCATATTTTATAATACTCAGTAGCTGGCGAAGTTGGAGATTCAAACCCACTGTTGTTTATTTTAGTTTTCTTTTTCACACCATTTAATGCGTGACCTCCACCGGTATCAACCGGAGGGGGGCATTTCTTTTTAACACCCGATGAAGTGGGTTTACAGTCCATAGCACTCAGAGATTCACTATTTACAGAATGAGATTCTTGACTTAAATTACTAACTAGAGATTCACTAGCATCACATTTTGTTTGTTCGAGATTATAATGGTTCCCGTAACTTTCTAAACCACTAATTGAGCATTTATCGACGTTTTCGCTGAGATTCTTGATGTCATGGCTTGGGCCCGGGACGAACTCGATTCTGGGTGGATTTTCAGAGTTCATTTCAAAACTCTCATTGTTGTAAGAGAAGGGCGATACGTGGTCGCCACTTCTCTTTCTAGACATGCCCTCTTTGAGCCTTGAAGGCAATTTTTTAAGATCAACCTTGAACCGTTGTGGTAGCGTTGGAGATTCTGCAACGCACTCTTCATCCTCGCCATTGTAGTAACGAAAGCAAAGCAGTTGCTCACAATCTGAAATCAGAAGGAAACAATTTAAGTAAGGCAAATAACTTTAGCACAAAGCCTAGTGGTTAAATCAGCAGATTATATAATCACCTTCGTAAGGTTGATTAGGCTCATCAAGAAGCCACATTATGTCGCCGCTGGCGCATCCGGTCGCCGGCACGCGCTCGACGATGCCAACAATACACGCCGATTCTGCAACAAATACACACATTTGAAAAACCATAGTAGATTATTATCAAATAAGTAGACCCGCTGCACAGTGGTTCGTTTTCCCGATCATGGTGGACAAAAAGGGTTATCGAGTTCCTTCCGTTGCACTAGCTATAACGATAGCTAACATCCTAGCTAACATGGATTAAATAAAAGTTTTGTTCAAATACCCTCAAGTTTTAAAATATAAATTTTAAGTGTCAAAAGTTAGGTAAATAATTACAAAATTAGTTGATTTCTGGTCGTCACTCTGTCAACATCTTAACGTCAGTTTGAAAGCGAAAGTTAAATTATTAGTTAAGAGTCGTAAAGTAGTAGGTATGTTGTATTTTTACTATAAAACACCAAAGCAAATACGTGTTTAATTATTGAGATATGTACAGTCGAACTCCACAGATACTAGGTTTTTCCTCCATTTTTAATGTTTGTTAGACTAAAGCTTACATGTACCCTCTTGTACCCAGGCTGCATTTTTTACACACGGTAGCTACATTAACGTACTTTATAAAATTAATGATTACAAGCAGCGGACTCAAGCGGAAGATGTTCATAATATATTTTTTTTTCATAACATTATATTTTCCTTTATAAAAAAGATGGTTTTGAAGTATGGATAAAACCTTCTAAATTAGATAAAAATGAACGTTTTTTCATTTTTTTTACTTTCAGAATTTGATTTGAATGATGCCACTGAAGATTTCATCAGATATTTGAAGATGGTGATATCTTAGAATTCCAGCAGATTAAATGAAAAAGTTGCTTTACGTGTCCCCGTGTACTAATTGTTGTGTTTTTGATTGAGGTGCCCTAAGGTGAAAATAATACTTTGAAAATGTCTAATAAAGATCGGTGTCCTTCCCCAAGTATTTTAAGTGGAGGCTTGCTTAGGAAAAAAAAGTTATCTTTGCCGTCAATTCCCGAGAAAAAACCCACACTAGAGTCACTGTCGTTGGACAAGGAAACGCAGGTTTCGGAGCAAGACATTGTGGATTCTCTGATTTATCCAAGAAATCGGTGGGACCTCATTAATGTTCGTGCGAGTACCAATACATTGAACCATGTTGAATTCGGTGGCGTGGCTCCCAGGGACCCAAGAAATCAGGAGTTTGCGAAACTGGTCGCATTCGAATTCATAGTTTAGTAGCAGTTACATGCTTAGCTATTGAAAACTGAAGGAAAAATAGCTAGAAATCAGTGATTTACGCTTAAGAATCAACAAAGAATGGTTATTGAAAAACCACTGTAAGCTGGCCTCAGTTGACATAGTACAAATAGGTAAGAAGAGTTCAAGTTATGATGGTTTTTGTTTATGAAGTAGTTATTACATATATGGTTATTTTTCTTATTTATTCCAATAATCCACATAAAGACGCAACGTATAAACTTAATTTTAAGGTCTAAATAATTTTGTCCACCATGCTTGTATGGGACGAATCACTGTGCGCTGTCCCCTTATTTTTACCATTTAAAAAACCATAATAAGAAGTAAGTACAGTTTTACACTTTAAATGTATGATGTAAAAAAAACAAGAAAGGCGCCTTGCAAAATCTCATTTCGAGGCAGAGTCGTTTACTGAACTAAAAACAAAACAGACGCAGGTGCAAAAGACTCGACATTAAAAACAAACAACAAGTAAGCGAGTGCACCGCAGACAGACCACGACGAACCCTTCTGTTTTTTATCTAACAAAAATCAAGAGCGGGTGTAGTTTGCTCGCGTTCGGCGCAGGCGCATCACAAATTATGCGCCAGACGTAATCACCGGATGCGGGAGTCGCCCGCACATTTTATGCGAAATAATCGAAGCCACCGAATTGCCAGTTAATTGGGGAAACATGGTCATAAATATCACGGGGGCAAATTGATTCCGCAAGAGAATTCAGCTGGATCCGCCAAAGCATTACCATATTTTGATTGCATTAATATACGAGCGGTCGGCTAACATCTTCCTGCCGCTGATTGAGTGTTCGCCCCGATCGTAAATATCAAAATCAGTGGAAGCGTTTACGTCAAACATCCTTTATTTTTCATCTCAAATATAAAACAACTACAGAAGAACATTTATACTTAACGCTATAAAAAGGTTGAGAAAAGGGCACGCAGTGAAACAAATAAACTAAACAGGCTTGTAAAAGGATAAATCGCAGTATTATCTCAAGCTGTTTCCGCTTGGAAATAATTACTCGAGTCTAAAGACGGCGGGAGATCGATCGCTGCCATTAATTTTTTGTTTTCAATAATATGTTTAGCTTTTGGGAGAAGACAGGGCAGTTAAGTTCGTTTGTGCGCTAAAAATTATCACTAGCCGAGTCATTTCCTGCACGCAGTAATGAGTTGTGATAAGTCGTGACTCCAAGTTATCGTATGATGGTGGTGATTAGAGAAGTAAAGTAGTTCATGACGGTGTCAATGACGACACGCGGTGACACAGAGGGCGTCTATTTCCGGCTGGTGACGCAATATCCACGCGTGCTTCCGTCCGCAGGATATGGGAGGAGATACAAGTGTACGGGCTACGGAGATCAACCATGTTTCCGCGGGATTTGAGATAAACCCTTACGTTATGTCCCCGTAGTTGAAATATGTCGGTCACATGGACAATTTTAGGAAATGGTGACTAAGAATTAGTGTACCTATAGTTAGTTTAACTACAGTGTTCACTCACTAGTCATAAAATAAGTTTTCTGAATTTGCAAAATGACATAGTTAATACCTGTAGTGGTTTTGCATACAATGAGTAATGAGGTTTTGCCTAAGCAGAGTTCAAGACTTCACACAAATGACGAAGGTGCGAAAAATTCAACGCCATCGTTGTTTCCGCTCATTTTTCTGGAACTGAGAGCCACTTACCATCTAAAATAGACTGACTAAATGTATAATGTATAGAAAACATCTGTTATTCACAACTTCCTCTGAATTATATAAACTAAAATTAGCATTTTTCCTAGTAGAAGTGTTGGCTGAAAGGCAGTATTGACCATTCCTCATATTTTATACATACAATTTATTAGTCGGTGCTGTATCTTTGAGATTTGCTATCGTGGTATTATCAGTCTGATTCACATCATCACATAATCTTCCTAAGCATTCATTAGGCGGAAGCTCGCAGTTAACAGAACTACGGTCAACTTTGCCCCTATTCAGTGCATCTGTCTCTTTACGCCCACGCCCTACTGTTTAAACTGAGTTTTTTGTGTCGAGCATGATATCTTTTTAAGTGGACCCCTCAGTTTCACACGAGATGTGATCATCCAAATGGCGCCGACACACCTTGTCTCCTTCACAAACGTAAACAGCGTGTCAATAAGCGTTGACACGTTAAGTATGCCTGGATCCTCGCACCCAAAAGGTGAGACCTACCTAAAAATCAACATTGAGAGTTAGCAAACAATGGTTCCCATTACAAAACGTTAAGACGATGCTTAAAAGGAAATGATGGTTTAAAGGGTCGTAGGCGCGATGACAGAATCCCATTAGCGAGTGACGATTTGACAGTTTCGCCGGCACGATTAGGCTACGTTGATGTGCAGCTGTTCTGAGTCTGACTGACGTTCACACGTCGGCTTTCAGCGCATTAACTGCTCGTACGACAAAAGCTGAGAGCTTAAATTAGTTTTATTTTTCACCCTCACGTCTGGAGCAGACAATAAAAGAAACGCATGCATGCATTCAGTCACAGGTACGTTTGTTGCCATCATAAAATTGCTTAATGGTAATGCATTTTAAAATTCCTTCTCATTCATTCAAAGTGCCATTAAGGTCCGGTTAATTTTACGAGTGGTGGCCACTTAAAATTCCCGGTGTGGGCACAAATCGCACCGGATATTGGGAGTTTATACATTTACACAGTGGTGCAGTGACAGTCTCCATTAGCACCTTGGCGATAACGCTGCTGCCGCGCTGACATTGCCCGGGGAGTATGTGTCCGATGATGAATGAGCAATCGACGTAGCATTTAAAGGGGTTGATAGGAGCAGTTGACACCATCTTGTCTGCACATACACTTACTGGCAAATAATTTCATATTATGCTTTTCAATAGACTAAAATGAAAGCTCATATTCTAGATGTACCAAATGATATATGGTATTCTATCATTTACAGTTTGGGTGTGTATGGTTTACCTGGAATCAACGTTTGTTTACGTTGTTTGAGTCATAAAACGTATTAGCTGACATATTCTGCAAAATATGCAAAAAACAGACTATTTAGCTTCCAATTTTTGCATAAAACTAACTAGTTGAAATCGCATTGTGACTCATTTAAAGCTAATCGCAATTCAAAGGTGCGCACCCGCACCTACAGTGGAAACGTTAGATAATGACGTTTATAAACTAGTCGTGATTCACTACATTAAACTGTTCTTCGCGTAGATAGATGATTATCCCAGCAAGTTATACTATTATAATGATAATGACTTACTTGATGATGATTTACGCGGGATGTAATATAACCATGGAGTCTCAATAGCATAGCAAGCAGTGGTCTTCTTTCATATAAGGAGCAGGGTCAGCGAGCACTGTCTATACTCTGTTTTAACCAACGCCTCTCATCATACTCGGAGTGACTCGAGCTAGTTTCCCAAAAAGGACAGCGACTGAGGCGCCCGTTATCACCATCTGCGTTGACTAGTTGTCGTGGCATGTCGATAATCGGAGCTATTAGTGACAAAACACGTTTATATTTATAATTATATGATACACTTAAGAGTATATAAGAAAGACTGTTCTATTACATTCACCTATTGAGTTTTCTAGCAGTCGAGGAATCGAAGTAAGAATTCTTTGATAGTTAATGAATAAATAGTAGATTCAGCGCTTGTTGTTTATCTGTCTTGCTTTTTCTAGCCAAACTATTCCAATCCGTATAGTTATTGAGCAATTTCAAATTTTAAGGTTTTCGGAGGTGGATTGAAGTCCATCTTGAACAGGACAAATGGCAATGTTAATCTTTTCTTTATATTGCATGGGTCTTTAGAGTGATCTCTTCGGAGCGAGGATGTGCGAGGGCGGACAGACGTATACTTCGATCTTATACATATTATTGATCAATGACCGCACATGAATGACCTAATGGATCACTGCTACTGCACCGCAAACTCGGTCGGTAGGAAAAAAATATAGGTATACACAATAATATGTATAAGTAAAAAATAATTCAAAATAACAGTAAACCAAAAATAAACCTTAAATTCAAAAATATTCAACTAACAAATATTTTAAATAAACCAAAGTCATAAATATACGATGTGTAATGTATTCTAAATTATTTTTAAAAATCCATAAAAAGCTAAACATCTTGAAATATTTATACAACATTTAGAATACACTGAAATTCATGACTAATTCAGTAATTGAGTTTGGAAATAAATAAAAGAGAGGCTACAGTTGTGTTCTATTAGCATAGCATAGACGTCGCATGAATCGCCGCGTGCGCCCATTGATCGCGGACGCGCGCGGCGGGGTTTTCATTCATAGTGCGCGGACTGCGCGCGCGCAGCCATGACCTCGTCGCGGCCGCATGCCTCTCTACCTCAACGTACATGTCGCACAAAATCCTACAAATTCGGAATATTTATTGAGCTCCGATGACTCGACTTTTTAGATAATAACTTACTAACGCGAGACATTCCAGATAAGAAGAGTAAATGGTTTAAATAAAAATAGTGAGTAACATCGTTTAGTAAGTATAGAAAGAGAGCATGAATCCCACTGTCCAACAAAAATATGTTATTAGCATCAAGTAACGTCTTCTAATATAACATGGTTGTCTTCTCAACCAACCTGTTTCTCGAAGACCCTAACTTCATGTCGCAATTCAAATGAGACTGTATTTTTATCACACTAGCAGCTTTCAGAGATAATTTTCGCCACGTTACTACACAGTATATACAAAAGCCTTTGCCACTGTTTTAAAGGTCAGTTTTCAAGTGCTGAATCCGCACTAAGCCCGCGTGTTGGAGTATGGCTCATTCCACCTCAAAGTTGAGGTGAGGCCTGTGCCCAGCAGTGGGACGTATATAGGCCGTTCATGTTTCAAGTGCTCCTGTTCACTATACTTTTAAACTGCTCGCAGTCGCAAACAGAAACTTTTAAAATACGATACTGGCCGTTTAGGTAATGAAGTAAACATGGTATGCGAGTAGTGAATTAGGTAAGCGTTAATATTTGCGGACACCTACATCCGCCAACCTGCCGCATGCCGAGCTGGCATTACTGGGCCGAACGAAACTCAGTCAATAAACTACCACGATTGCTATAGTACCAATACGAAATAGAGCAACACGCATTCAAGTAATAGAATCATTGATATGCACATTAAATATAGACAGTAGAGAAAAACACGAGTCGAAGTTTTCCCACCAGCGGGACAACATAGTTTTTTCATCAGATAAGTGGCATACTCCCACTGCCTCGGTTGGTATGTATGCAGAACGAAGAATGAAGATTGTTTAATGGAGAATGCAATTATGCAAATGACGTTGACATGTCGTTACTAATGGAAAATAGACGCGCTGGTGCAACCAAGGGTCTGCTGCTCGTTTAGTGCACTTGGAAGTGCGGAAATACATGAAAGGTGGAAAATACTAGTAGGGACATGACTAGAATGTGCTAGGTTAGGCGCCGTCGCGGATTTCAAACGGCATAATCGTTGTCTATTATGGGTGCGTCTGCGTGACGTTTTGTCGCCAAATTTCGGAGTAGGTGCTAGCGATGGCTTGGGGCGAGTCGGCGTCACGTAGCGCGTGCGTTCGGCATGCGCGGCGCGCCCACCGTTACGTTGCCGACATTATAAATCTCGAACGAATCCGCGGAATTTATGGGAACGCTGCCAGCGACATCCTCGTCGATCAATATCGACCGGTTATTTACTGAATATTCACCAACTCTAATTCTAAGCTCTTTGTGAGAGTCGTAAATTTGTATTCCATTAACACATTCATTAAGGAAAATCACACCTAGCATCGCGGATGCCATAAAAACTTGAATCTTGTGTCAAGTATTGTCAGTCTTCAAATCACTGTCTACGCTCAATGTATTATAATAAGTATTTTTTACGATCACGCAGTGATCAGAAAGATCATACGACGGGTCTTAAGTATATTTTGGATATAAATTATGAAAACATCACGAAATACAGCCCAGCAGGACCAACACATAACAAGGACGACGAGGAACTTAGCTCTACATGAGAATTCAGAACTTTCTACGGTCACCGTCACTATGAATCTAAGACCATTTGTTTTTTTTCTTATACTCGAAATAAATACTATGTTCAGATACAAAGGCCATTAACAATCATTACAATAGTTCGAAGACACGGGTGGAATATTTCAATAATGTAATAAAATGCGCTATTCTATTCCTCAGATTGTTCACAGAAGTCTTATGGATTAAATGTGCTAATGCCTTCACGCACGTAGAATCTGGATTACCAGCGCGGCTCATGAAGGGATAGTTCTGTTGTCAACAAACGCAAACCTGGAGTCCGGGACGAACGACCTCCACGTCTTCAAATTGAATACAAATGCACAGATTTATGGAGTCTTATTGTACAAGATGCTATATTGCAAACCATATTTAAGAACCTAATGCGTGCTAATGCAATAAATAAATCAAGAACTCGCAGCTTCGGTGTGTCTATGTTCAGCCAAAGGAGCCGAATATGAATTTGTTAATATATACTCATTGAATATTACTACAAAATGTCAATAGCTTTAATCGAATTCCGTCGCCGCACGTGGTGAACCGAATATTTGCACGCGCTTCCTGTAGAAATTCAACTGACGAAAAATAATGTACGGCGTGTATGAGTCCATTCACCGATTGGCGTGCTCGTGAGCTGAGCGAAGATCATTAAAATACAGTGGTTTAGGTACATGGCAGCAAGTTAGCAGGTATCGACGCGGATACTTATTAGCAAGATGATGTGATAATACATCCAACGGGGCTGCCATTGACCGTGAACGTTCCGCATTCAAATGTCAGAGTTCATCTCTAAGGATTTCCGCATTTACATTTTAAATCTCTTCTATTGTACTGTCTCTGTTAGTTTCTCTTTAGTTATTGTCAAGATAATTTTAGACTCTAATGATAGATTGCCCGGAGTCCTGCAAGCAGGACTTGAAGTACTTCCGGAAGGACGCAAAATTAAAAGATCACAGTTTCGTAAGTATACATTGTACAAAGTTCAAATTTACACGAAAAAATAGAGTGTTTCTTTCTCTTTCACCCAAAAGTGCCCAAGGTTGCTTAGCGCGACTAACCGCTAGTCAGAGCCCGATGGCGCATGAGCATACACGGGGGCAGCGCGTTGACGCGCCGCGCACCGACAACGCCTGGCGTCGGCAACATTTTGGAGATAGTTTTAATGAGTGTGAAGCATTCGGTACTATACTTAAAAATATAAATAATAATAAAAGTGCGCGTGAGGTGGGAAATAGATGGAAAATGTTAAGTAATTGGTATTGAAATGATAAATCCCGCAAATGTTCCTTATTATAGTTCCTATTTAGTTAAAAGTTTATTTAAAAGTATTGTTGCGTTAAAAGAAGATAAACAAGTTTATAATCTATTAAGAAAATTAGAAGACTGATTAAACGAAATGATTCTACGACATGACTTTTTATTTAATAAACACTGACCAAATGTTTACTACTTCTGGTGAGGATGAGTACAAATTTGAAGGTCACCGTACTGCTGGAAGGACCAGCAAGCAAAAACGTACAAATTGCGTACTGCGGGCAGGACTTGCGACAATCTTCTGGCAGGACGTTTAGAACAAAAAACCGGTCCTTCCAGAAGTGCTTCCAGCAGGACAAAGCACCGGGCAATTTATCACTAAGGTCTCTAAATTTTCAGAATACATAGTTAACGAAACGTAACGTGGGAACTGGTCACATTGTTGCGTACAGCAAACTATGCTTTTGCAAAAACTAAGCTCGCACGCTGCGAAACAAATTATGTTATTGTTCGCCAAGTCCATTATCTCAGCTTTTTATTTTTTAATTACATAGTTTGACTTTGGTTAAAAATATGAATCCAATCTCAAAATATATAATTATAAACAGAAGACAATTGTTAACCTCGTGTCTGTGAGTCTATTGAATTGCTAAAATTTACCCAAAAAGCAAACTTATTCCGTTCATCATACTCGTATTGCGCCAAAGATTTGAATTAAGCAGGTAAATCATTAATGTTTAAGTATTTAAAGAGGTATTACCTCGTATAAAAAGGGATTTTAACCTATCCCGAGAGCGATTCCTGCGGTTAATTGCAAATGCAAGAATTATAGGTTAAACAAAACCGCATGAATACTAAAGCGAAATAAAAGCTGATACAGGGACGCAGATAAAGAGCTCAAGTGTCAGGCCTAGAGCCAGTCGCGTAACGGAACAGACTGCAACTGTAAGTGGAGCGTTGCATTCCCACATGATAAATACTACTGTTGTCTACGCAGAGAACGGATTTATCTTTTTGCAATTCACTTCCGTTAAGTCTGGGAGACAATGGTTCGAGCGAAAACGCAATTTGACCTCACTATATTTCATTTTAATGCAGAAATTTGCAGTAGGGTATTTTGGTTTTAGAGAAAATGTTGGATGTAATCAACAACAAAAACCATTAGAACTTCGCTTTTTTGTGTATTGAACGCAGCCCACTAATAAACAATAATTTATCAGTCTTCAATCCCATTCTTTCAAGTAATAATAGCAATGATGCCTGACCTAAATGTTGTTTGAAAAAATGTGTATGGAAAGACGAACAAATTTCATGATATTTTAGGATAGAAAAAATAACTTCTTTAAATACTTCGTACCAGAAATGCCCATCAATATGGATGGCGGTGTTCGATTAAAAGGCACTTTATTTCATTGGTTGTTTAATTTAACCCGTTTGACCCTTCCACGGACACAGTTTACAGGCCAGGCTCGCGTTACATGCCGTCACCGTACACCAATATCGGGGCATCTCTGGAGAGATTAAGTTGCGGACGGTTCATAAAATACAACATAATCGTTACTTCTGGGGTGTAATAAAATCTGCTGCTACTCTAGACAGGCTGTAAATATATTGTTATCTAGATTCGAATGGCGCTGTGCTTCGCCACTGTTTCGTGGAACAACGTTCACCTGTGGAAAATAACGATTCACTCACGTAGGTGTATAGGTACCATCTTTCTTTTGTTTATTTGACTAAACTTTGGACAGCATTAATGAATATAGTTTTTGCTTATTTTTTTTATTATTATTTTTACAGGCATGGTGAGCCTGTTACAGTAATTCTTGGATTATTTCAAATGATAGTATTTAATCAAGGAATTCCAAATTTAATGGATAAATGTAGTATGTAATTCATTATCTTGGCTGTTAAAATAGATTTTGTCTTTTGTCTGAATTCCGATACATACTCACACCAGACCAAAATTGCACCACTACACAAATATTTTGAAAAGAGTCATACATTTTAATTATTTTAGCTTGGCGAACTTCAGAGGTATAGCGAAATGTTCAGATGGCCTGCCATAGTTCTCGTCTACGCAGCGCCTGCATTAGCAAAAGCTCATGGTAGATCCTCTGCTTTAAATATAAATATAGGTATTTATTTTCGAAGTATGTAGTTTACTACTCAAATAATATTTATTTTGCCTTATTATTTTCCACCATGGGCATCACAATTGTTTGAATAAATTCAGTTCAAATTTACAAACGATATTTTCAATTAATTCTCATGAGTCCCGGTTCTCGTGAACGCGTTGCAAAATAAGCAGCACAAGATTGCACAATATGAATGCGGGCCAATGAACTGGAGATAACAACGTGTCAAACACCATGAAACAATGCACTATACGGGAAACAAATGAAATCAACTAAAAGAAAAACCTTCGACGTTGAAGTCTAAGGCGAGCTTTAGAAGTGTTGGCTTCATTTTTCCTCCTTCTTTTCTTATGGTAGTAAGCTATTCTAACTTGAGCCATCGCTGCTCGGAACATCGATCCGGTGCTCATAGTATTGAACCAGGTATGCAGATTTTGAGACATGAGCTAAGTCTTCTACGGGTTTGCTTCGTCCTTGGATCATCCCCTATACATAATAATTTGGAGTAGCTGATACTTGTCGTTCCTCATTATGTAACCCAGTTATTCCAATTTTAGAATGTGTATGGTCTCAGGAACTTCCACTCTTTTGCCAATCATACGTAGCATTTCCTCGTACTATTGATAATGCTTTATATTTTTTGCACAGGCCAAATGCTCTACATACGTTGGCCGGACGATTGTCACTGCATACTGCACCGAGTATTCACCGTTTAAAATTCAGCTGAACAGCAACAAATGCAGCGTAATATTCCGAACACATATAGGACAACAGTTCCAAGGACGGCCTCATGATCGCCGCCCGATTGAGGTGCTGATTTACATAGTGTGACCGGACGTACGGCATCGGCGTCTTTTGGTCAGCGTGCGCTGCGGAATCAAGACACTGCCACTTAAAAACAACCTCTATTACCTTCACTAAAAGAAACAGCATCTACCAGCACTCAGGATTGGCCGTCAAGTAAAACCTTAACGTGCGTGAGACCACCCAACCAGACCTAGTCTACTAGAAAATATTTGACAAGGACTACATCAAAAATACCGTGGCATTAAGTAAACTTGAGTTACAGTTGAGAAATTACTCATGTTAGTTAATGAACATAATGAGGATGTTAGCTACGACAGCATGTATACAAATATTTACCGAACCTGAAGTTAATTCACAGGAACAGTGGTGCGACATAAAAAATAGTGACAACTCTGCGTTGTTGAAGTGGACGTTTGGTTTAGTATAAGGTTTTGGAGAGCGGTTCATCCTAGACACAAGAGGCAATTACTTGCAGGCTGTAACAGCTGCATCGCTAGCAATAAAGCATAATATTTTATTCTTACGTGAAGTCAGTCCATGCGCACTTTTATTACTATCGGCTGTTGCAGGTTGCAGTCACCTGAAGGTCTATGAGGCATCACTAGCGCGTTGCATTGCGCTGCGCTACTCGATCCGTTGAAACGTTTGTGCGACGACGATATCCATAATGAGGCATTGAAAATATACGTAAAACGATGCAGCGGTTAACAAATGAAAGAACATCAGTCCCGGCCATCATTAATTTAATTCAAGTTCTCACCGCAAAAGCAATCAGTACAGTTTGTTAAAGCAAACTTATTTTAAATCAAATTGCATTCAATTGATTTAAATGAATCATCAACCAAAACAACAAATGTGATAATATTATTGTGCTGAATTACGGAAAACATAACTAATTAAAAAATGTCATTCTGATTAAATAGTATTAGCACGCTAGGTAAATGGAAAAGCCTATCTAGTGCAGACATCTAGGCACACATTTTGGCACTCGGACAGCCGCAGCGGCGTCGTCACATCCGGCCCGGTGACCGCGAGTTGCGCAAACGCCTGCCAATATATGGGCATTGTATGCAAAACACCAGCGCCTGCGCACCCGCTGCCAAATACTAATTCACCAACGCTAACGGTACACATATTGTCCTGTCGTGGGACTTACTTGCATTACCGGGAAAGGTCAAGCTATAGCCAAGTGTCAGTGAAAAAAGTAGTATAACTTAACTTTATAGAGCTAGTTCCATAAATGGTATCGATTGATCGATCGATCAAATTATAGATATAGAGTGTTTTGGAGGCATACTCGCTACCTTTAAAAAAATACTCAAAGGAACTGCAAATGAAAGTTAATTCTTCCTTTCTTGTTACACACACTCGTAATAACGCAACGACGAACAGTAAGTTCCACGTTGCTTGACTTATGACTTAGTTCCGGATGCCTAAGCAAAATAGGATTAAACCGGACTCAACAAATACAATGAGAGCACAAAAAGCAGAAATCACACACCCGGGTAACAAATGATGTTTACACAATCGGAGGCATACAAACGAGCAGAGCCTTTGAGATGCGCGTACGCCGAATATCCGCCATATCAAAAGGACCGGAAGGATTTTACTGGTCCTGTTCGTTTCCCTTCTAAAAGTTCTTCCGTGAGAGATAGTTCATTTTAAGCAAACAGCTTAGAAGTCAAAGAAATATAAGTTCTCATGCCACTCGTACAAAAAACAGTCTTTGATCATAATATGAAATATTAGTGCAATGATATTCCTGCCAAAGTTGATGTTGCAGCTGTATGATCACGAGTAGTACGGGGACTTCAAAAGACAATCAAAACCTCACCATATATCCACCATTTAAGTCCATCATATAACATGAGTTAAGTAGACTGCAGTTAATCTGTTCAGTTAATTTCAAGAAAATGAAATCGAAGCAATCTCAACTTACTCAAAAACAGACTTTTAACGAGAAGAATTTATAGTTAATTTCGTATCATAAATTACGAGAACTCGTTAACTCCTATTCGGTTATTTCATTGAGAAACACAATACTGTTAATATAAGTTTTATTCTCGAATTTATCTCGAGCTCGAGAAGCAACGGTCGTGTGAAACGAATCCTGACCGGCACCGGACATCCGTCTTTGTCGATATTCCCATTCGACATCAAAGGGAGCCAACGGGTTCACAGCACATTGAGATTTCAACCTTACATACTTTGCTTCTAAGATGTGATTAGTTTTTACTAAAACACCCATCGTAAAATTGCCCTAATACATCTTGTCACTTGAGGAGATGATTAAATTGTAGTGGACAAAGTTACAACAGCGGATGCGGAAACGCTAGGTGTTACAAATTGACCAGTAGATTTGATTAATTCATAAAACATAATAATGTGCAAGACGGTACAAAACTGGATGGTGACCGTAATCACACCTTGATTTATAACTGTCCAAATATGTTAGGTTGCTTTTCTGTAAACCTTCGTAGAGCAATTTATAATCTTACCCCCGGATATAAAGGAATTAACACCCGCTTTTAAGGTGATCACTTAGAATTTAATTGAATAACTAGCAGTCATGTTCTCTGTATTTGTTAAGCTAATTACAGTGCTCGTTTAGCATGTACCTGAGATTGAAGACTTTATTTAAACGATTCTATACCATATTCATAACTTCTAATGGATAATTTGACCTTCACCAATCATCACAGTGATAATGGCCTCTATTTACCTGAAGCAAACGGGCAGAAATAAATCGAAATGAGCCGAGATGAAGAGTAACAGAAATAGATCTATAATGATATTAAATTTGTCAGTTGGTGCGAGTCGCGAGCGGTCACTCGCGCGCACCGTAGGCGTCGCCCACGTCCGATCCATTTCCGCTGGGGACTTCAGACACGAAACACGCTTTTCCCTTGAAACACCCGCACCACTTTACTCTGTTTGATCCTATCTCGCCGCACTGTTTGCTTTCACACGAAACGCGAAGCTTACACTTACACTGATACCTCGCACTGCAGTCTTACAATTTCTATAGTTCCAGCGCCTGATTGCTTATTTGAAACGGCGACCTTGGATAAGGTCTTGGCGGCGGACGTAGATGGTCGTAAAATAAAAACGCAGTCGCAAAGACAAACAGACAGACGACTATAATATATGGCGAGACGCTCACACGATTGACGGCCGATAGCTCCTCAGAATGTCGGCATCCGGCATTCAAGGTGACACAACCCATCCTTGCAGATCCGGTCCGAGCCGAAGGCGATATTGGCAGTTCCACATACATTAGGGCCCTCCTAACATAAAAACTATCGATTCTAATTTTAGCTCACGGGACCTAACTTTCGAGTTTAAATAAGGAGCATAAACAGTTTTCTAAAATAGTAAATTAACTAACCCAACCACTTACGTCTGCCTTTATTAGGAGTAGCTATTCACGATGAAGCCCTAAATCATTGGCGTCTGTCTGACGTAATAATAGGAATCCATTACTCAACTTGAGATATGAAATTAAAAGCTCATTATAATGATCTATAATCTAATCTCAGAGTTATTCAACTAAGATAATAACGGTTGAGTAACACGTTGACGACAGCAGAGCGCGTGGCGGCCGTGTGCGCTGGATTGTCGTTAAATTGAATTAGAGCACACCACCGGCAGCCTGCGCCCGCGCAGTTCGTCGACCGATCGCCCACCACATTCTCGATACTGATTCCATTCAATCGATCCTTGGTAATTGATAAACTTCATTGTGGGAGTGACAGCGTCCCAATTACAACAGGTTCATCTGTAATGGTATCTGGATGATGACCTATTTGTCTCGTTAACATTGCCTGGACATGTAACATGTTGAATGTATATCTGATATAGTTGGAATATCAATGGTGTTTTTTAATCCGAGCTTGTGCGTAGGGTGGGTTCCATTACACGGCAACTTATTATAAGACGAAGCGTGGGTTATGGTAGAAGGCGGTGATAAAGCTCTACTAAGAGGGCTCGTTACTTTCAGAACTATCATGCTCATGATAAGGTAGGTGCTTATAAACAATCTTACATAACGATCAGAATAAGTTGAGACGGGAAGCCTACAGTTAGAAAGTAACAGCAAATTACGTATATGCGGAAAGCAAACAATAATTTTCGCATTTACGTAAAGATTTGCAGGTAGCAAGACTAAGAACTTAATAAAGTGTTTATGTAATTACAATCTGAATGCAATAAACTTACCATTATAGCTAACTAAACAGCGAAATTAGGTATTCAATCAAAATGATTAAAAGTTGAATGAATGCAACAGTTGATTTAACATCAAACTGGGTGATGGCCTTGTAAAAACTGAATTAAGGATAGGTAGCGAGAGGACGAGACGAATATACAGCACGGTGGACAGGCAAACGACATGCCTTATATACATTTGAAGATGCTGGCAGAATCCACAGAGGTATGGTTGAAGAAACGGTCGCTCTAACAACAAGAGCGCTGCTGTTGAATTTTATGATGACGAGCCCCCTTAGTACCTAAAATGTATCATCATCAAACAAAATGAAAGTTAACCAGAAAATATGCGATTATAAAACATTTCCCGAATAACCTAAGGAAGAAGGGTCATATCTTTAAAAGCAAGGTCGATATTTCCAAGAAGTATGACATGACATGTGCAATGGTTTTCGCATTTTAATACGCATGATAAACTTATTATCATACACTCCATAGTGTATAGGAGGAACCATTTCCTCCTCTGCTTGTTTGCCTCCCCCCGGAGTAATCGGTAGGTGTGATTGACTGCGCTACATTGCAGCGCTCACGCACGTTAGAGCGGTCTTGAGCAAGCGCAGCCCGTGGACGGAAGTTCTGACACCGACGCACCGCCTTCGTCGTCATATCAAGACATTCTTAAGTGGATTATAAGTTGAAAATTTCAATACAGATCCTAATCTGATAAGTTGATTTACATCGCTTTGGAGTGCACGACCACTAAGTACCAAGGTTCATAAACATTCAAAAGTAAACTGTTAAGATTTTTAGACAGAGCCTTCCAGACATCTCGTCCAGCAAAAAATATTGGAGCATTTAGAAAGCAGTGTATTTTGCGATTAAAACCCTGAAGGGGCATTTTGTGAGTAGACAGATCAAACTTATTTTCATCCAAATTTAAAAAATGGCATCGAGTTAGTGCTGTCAAACTTCCCTGAGTCTTCATTTCATTAATTACCACATCTAATTATTCCAGACAAAATTCCACACACATCTCTTATTATGATGACATGACTGTCTACAGAATATAGGTTGTGTTCTGTGATGTGTGTGTGTGTGTGTCTGAGTACGTTCGATCGTCAGACAGACAGACGTTATGGGCAGTTCGTCAACCGCACGCCTCACTGTACTTTCACCATACCGCACCATATTAGTTACACCATGTGCCGTGATGTCACAATTCATACAGACCCACATTTGAATGAAGACGGTTTCGTCAACTTTGAAGCTAAAGTAACGAAATAAATTTGTGATGGTTGTAAGGAGTCAAAATATTTTGAAATTCGTCGACAACAGAAAGTTTAGATTGGTTTGCCTAAGAAAGTTAAATTAAAAATGAAATGAAAGAAAAATGCTATAACTATAAGGCTGCATGCAATTCAAGGAGTGTGTTATGTATTTTAGTTTCCTTGCTGTAGCTCCACTGTCGTTATTAATTATATTGTGCTAGATGACAATTGAAATGCAAATAACAAGAATTTAATGTCCGTCCTCAGTGACCGTCAAAAAGTCAATAACAATTTTTACTTGTATTTTATCGCTACCAACTCGGACACAACATGCCAGAAACCTTTCAGTTGGCTCATTATCCACACAGCCTTGTTTATTTTTAATGGAAGACATAAAATGCAAAGCTGTTTTTAGTGTTTTGCAAGAAGTAAAAACAAAACCAAAGAAGTTGGCCGTCGTGCTAACTTGCCTACCACAGTTTGAGATATGGGATCAATAATATTAGCACGGCATGTGTTGATAAATTCGACGCAGGCACCAGCATAGAAGGCAGAGCTTTGCTTGTACATTTTCTACGACGAAAGGAACTCCTCTATCAAGAGTTAATTAATCATACTGCCAAGAGCACTAGCCACTCCGCGATGGTTACTGAAGTGTGTTTATAGCATCCGCCTTCCTGCCGTGGACCGACGAAAATACCGTTACGCCCGCACAACCAAACTCCATTGATTTACATACGCAAATCATGACGAATTGCCCACAATGCACGTCCGAAATACGCCGGTGCTCCTCGCGGCAACATCAACGTGATTCATCACCAGTTGCGACCCACATAAGAGCCATATCAGCGTGAATAAAGATGTTATCCTTACGACATATAGGGCACGACGCGTGCGTCCACGGCCGCGCATTTCTGAAGGTTGTTGTTTAACTCATTAAATTTCAGGTTTGTGGAATTGCCGTAATAGAGAAAACTTTCGAAAACAGGATACGTTTGCCAGAATTATTCGTCAGAAATTCCTCAGTATCAGAAGCTTGTTTGCCTGTTTTTAGTCAAAGCTCTTTTTATCAAAGCCTATTCAAGCTCGACTCGCTTGCAACTACAGACAACGTAGCAATCAAGATTAACGCTCGGCGTGCTTTTATATCCCCTATGAGTAAAGTCATCCGTAAGAAGTAAAACATTTTCATTGCATATCAAAACCAACAAGTCGTTTGTCCAGACTATAATTAGTAATAATAGTGACTCGGTTCACTATGATATGTTTACTTATTCGTTCACGAACCATAATGAATAAAGTCATGGCGGGAACGGCTTTCAAGAAAAACAAACTGTTACTGCAAGGCGATGCTTAAAAAAATTTACACTCGTTAGTGCATCCGGTGAATTACGATTGCGCGTGGGGTCTTTTTGCTCTTGGTTGGATTCTAAAAAGAAACCGATCAATCGGACAGCATAGCACACGGGAGAATATCCTGTCGCCGCGGGAGCATGCGCAGGCGCAGGGCCGCGGACGCGGCGGGGAGGTTGCGCTCAGACATCCATGAATGGCCCTAACGAACCTGCTGACCTTGGCGGGGCGGCGCTCTGGGCGCCTGAACTGAACCCTCCCGTTGACACACGTCGCATAGCTTACCTCAAAAATTTGAATCCAAAATATTTCCGTAGAAATCCGAACTTATATTTTTCGATGCATGGAAATTTTCGAATGGAAATCTAGAGGGAGTTGAGTAGTTAAACATGAATGCAATTTCTTGAATAATAATAAACATACTACAGGAAACGATTGAATTATTCAACGTAAGTCATTCATAGCCATTCATAGCCGTAAGTCATTCGTAAGGTATAGCCAGTCGCGGACGCGGTAAACATCTCATTCACGATCCTTTGATTGAGTTTGAATGAGTGACGTGCTCTGTATATACAATTCGCCTCGTAACAGGAAGTAAAACGAGTCCAACCATATCAAGGACGTTAATATTGAAACTAGATTGGCGATACCATTCATTAAAGTAACCATTACAAATTGATCCTGGAGGGCCTTAGAAATCACTTATTTCAAAGCCGAGTTCTAATTGAAATAGTTTTTGTTCAGAAACAGTCATGGGAGCAGGGAGGGTTTAGGAGTTATTCTTGTGCAAATTGGGCAGGTTAATATGACGATAACGTGACCTTGTCGAGGCAGCAGCGACATGGTAACCCATTTCACGGTGCGTGCCGGCGCGTGCGCACGCGGGATTAAGGACGGCTAACGATGCCTCCACTTGCAACATCTGGGGACGAGCAGCACATAATCCACACTCATATTTCTTAAAATGCATCTTTATAACTGCATTTGTAACACTGTATTTTTAAGTTGAATATTTTGGTCAGGCAATTAATAACTAATATAAGACGTTATCATAATGGTATATGAACGTGTAACGTAAAGATGGGCGGTAATGACGAAATCCGAGTCGTAATCCTATTGAAAAGTCTTCCCTTCAATATCTTTTCTTTCATATCCTATTTTTACACAAGTTAGTAATGATAACTACTAGCAAGCACAGCCAGAATGTTGACGCTCCTCGGAATGCAAATGAATTAACCAATAATAAAAAAAACAATTCGTCTTTATTAAGCAGAAACCAGAAACCCAGGGCGAACAATAATTGTTCATTACACAGTATACGGGCGGCACGAAAACATTGAAAGGGTAAATACATCCATTCATTGTAAATGTGATCATGTCGGCAACTCACTGAGCATTTTATTGCAGTTGCCCTTCGAGATTGGAGTGGTAGAATTAATCAACGCACAAAACGCACAACCTAAAATAAAAACGGTACAGAACTTGACTAGAAGTTAAAATGCAAATGTAATTGTATCTGACAGTCTCACTGCAAACTACTTTATGCTTAACAGTTTCGCCCAATTAGAGGAAAACAACAATTCTTAAATAAACTGTAACAACTCACGAAGGAGATCCGCCAAGAAGCAACGGCGATTCATGGACAAAATTGGCGATCTCTTCATATATGACATTAAACAATGCATTCAGAAAATAGCTATTCTTAATACCGAATTCGAAACCATTGAACCTCATACCTTGGTAAAAAAACGAGCCATTAAAATATCTAAAACTACCCAGATGCAAGTGTATCAAAGTGGAAATCATGGCTTAACAACAGGTTTCTAAAAACTCCTAAAACATTGGACTCTATTACATTTATGTAGAACTTTCGGGGCTGTACCTTCATTAATTGGATATCAATACATGACCTCCATGAGTTATTCACATCCTAACAAGTTTGAGAAGCAGAAAAGTTGAAGCAATATTTTAATGAAGTTTAATAAGACAACATTGTGTTAAGAATTGGAATTGAAAGCGAAGCATAGCGCATTCATATATACTAGAAAATACTGTAATAGTGGATATTTTTGAAATGCAATGCTGCAATGTAAAGATGAAGGGTCAACTCGTGATCTATGATTGAGTACGGCGTACTCGCTAGCGTAGAGATTCAAACTTCACACCTCAAGCACGAATTCCAATTCTCAGTACCGCATGGAGTAAATGCCAGAGCCATTATCATTTTGTGCCGGTTGAATTGCCGTTGCAGATCCGTGAACGAACGGTGGCCTGGATTCGTAAATATCAGAGCTTTCATGACTGCGTTTATTAGCTTAAGATGACGGCAAGGTTTAGTAGCCGGATCACATGACGGATCTGTGTCCTGAAAACAGAATAAGATAGGGAGAGTTCACGACGCGCGGCGCAGAGACAATGCCTCATTATAGCTCGCTGTCGCTGTCACCAACGGCTGAGCTAAGGAAGTCGATATCTAATAGCTCGACACAATAGGTGAGCGACATCCGAAGCTCATTACTGCCGTTCATTTCCGTTGGCTATTTGCAACATGCCGCTAAATCGCCTCTTATCCCGCAATATCGGTAGGCCTATTATAATTTTTATTCTCTAGTTGCCATAACTGATCCGATGATCGTTTATTGTTTTTGCCGATACGACAGGCTATACATTCATATTATTTCAACGTCTAGTGGTGTGGCGTTGTGTTAGCTTCTGCTAGGAGATGCGTAAACATGAGCGACCTTGACGAGCGTTTGTTTACGGATACTAAATGCCTTGGCAAATGAACTTAAATACGTAGGAAATGTTGTAATATGACAGCATTATTTTGTTGTTCTAAAAGTGTATAAATCATTTGATATTTCCGACACTTTTCAAATGTTTGAAACCGTTGTATTTTGCTTTTAACAAATTAGAGTTACTTGTAAGTTACTATTTATTGCTATTTCCAACAAATTGCAAGATTCGCAAGCCTTTCTGTCGATGACAGAACTACCTAATTATGAAACTTTTTTGTAAAGAAAGAAAATGTTATGAAACTTTGGAGACATAATCAAGCAGGCCGAGACCAGATAATAAACAAAACTAAAAAAATCGTCAGATTCAAAACCTAAGAAAATAACAAATTCGTCCGACACCATCAACTAAAATTATGGAAAAGTGCATTATGCAATAGCAAATATGTAGTCATAATACAATCCATTACACCCAAAGTAAATAGAACGTGAGGACGCACAGAACTAAGTGCTAGCGATCCATAGCAGCAATCCTTAGGACATAAAATAAGCAAACACGACTTGTTTAGAGCAAACATTGTAGTAGTTATCTTGGTCTAAAGCCGAGTCTTATCTGTTCACACCAGTCGCCACGGCACCACAATGGTTCTCGGTGGGCTCAGACGAACGTGCTGGTGGTACTTTACAAATATTTACTCTGTCAACACTTGTCGCGAGCCCCCGCTTTACTAACACTTCTTTTCGTGACGTAGACAATGGTTAACTCAAAACAAAAACCAGTTGTTGATTCAGTGAAATCAAAAAGGGAGGAAATAAAACGTAGAATCGATGTCAAACAAAAGACCTGCGAGAAAGGCAGAGATTTCCGATTCGATAAATAAACATTTTTACAGGACCGTACATCAAACTGCAGAAAACGCATAATGACTCCCGTCGAACGGACGAGAAGCAACGAAAATGATATTAAAATAATAATACACAGCGACTTTCAAATACACTCATTACCAAATCAAATAAGTCTTCTACAAAAAACTGATTGAATATAACTTTGATAAGTCGATCGCTATTTTAACCTATGGGATATACACTATGTCCTGGGACACAAGCCAAGAGCAACTTATATTTTTGACACACTATGCTCAAGAAAAATATCCTTTTCTCTTTACTGTATATTTCTAAGAAAAGAAAGTTGTTTTAGAAGGTATGATTAGTTTACGCGGAGTAGTTGCAGCAATAAACCACAAGTAGGCAGTATTTTACGATTTACTGTGACTTTGATAAGCGGATATGGGAAGTGCGGTCGACATAGCGCAAATGGTCCACCGTTCATCGGCTGGCGACTCGCGATTCTAATTCTGATATATCCTGTCGGTTTCCTGCGTCTGCGCACGCTTCTACCGGAACCCGACCACTTTCAGCGCTTGATAAATAAATTACGCCGACGATGAAATCGTTCACTTTCATCGCTGATGGCTCTAAGTCCGACACTTCGACAGCTCCAGTTTTACTGCATTTATAAATATTCGCATCATTAACCGCAAACTTGAATTGCAGCTAGTTTTTATATTCAACGATAGGAATATAAATCTGAACAATGTTTTATTTTACATAAACCAAAGCATTTGCATTGCAATTATAATCGCCAATGATCAAACAATTTACTCACTCCTTATTAACGTGGTTAGTGTAAACAACTGCCATTGTAATGACACGATGATGAACGCAACAATCAATTGACTATTCACGGCCGGCAGACTCGTAAAGGTGTTCTGTTGTGCGAGTGACAATAATTAACGTTTGACAACACAAGCTGTTTATAAGCATCAGCAGCACACGAGCCTATGTATACTGAAAGGATAGAATAATAAACTGCATACTATTCTAAATCTGTATGCAAGGGTATCGAAGCGCATATCCCATTTCTGACTAACGATACTTCTATAATATGGACACTGTTGCGAATTCTTTGAGCAAATTTTTTAAAAAATACTTTTTTGTATGCACACTGCGACACACACTATCTACGAGTAAACACACTTTTTCGTCAAATCTGCGCTGTGAGAGAAGGTGCCTAATGTAGGTTTATAAAAACCTGTATTACATTGAACATGACCTGGTAAGTTTGAAAGATATCAGAGCATACAATCCATCCACGACCCTCTTGCTCACTGTACAGGTTATCATCTATTGTTTCCATTGATGTGTACGATGTTGCCATTCTCTTCACTACATCAGAGGTGCATATTATATTTATGTTTTGGAAACACAATGTTATTTATTTCGCAGGACGGCACTTTGGTCGATATAACTCAAAGCATCTATTCAAAAATCATATAACAACATTCCTTAGAATATTATCAGTACCTACTCGATTTAATTTTTTCCGGTTCCTTCGTTTAAGTAGACATAAATATGTGGGATATACATATTCATGTCTTCTTAAACGTAGGGACCGGAATGCAGTGTATTCTAGAATATACGAGTGAGTGAGTAAAAGCTGTAGACCATAGCGGGTCACAGTCGAGAAAACCGTCATGGGAATCTGGTATGATGTCCAGTCTCAAAACGATAATGAAGAAAGCATAACTTGAGGATACGGTTAGTGCCTTCTCACTGGTTGGGGCATTAATTGTTGGGAAACTCATGAGAAAAATGCTTCGAATGCGGTCTGGAAGAACCTACCTAACATGGGTTGTAGTCTCGTAGTAAAGGGCTATTTAATTTTTTGGATCTTGAATTGCTCTAAAATTTTATTCAATCATCCTACTAAAATTAAAAATGTGAATGTTTGTATGTGTGGATGTGCCGTGTTGTTCCTTCACGTAAAAACTTTTGAATGGATTTGAATGAAACTTTACAATAATATAGCTTATACATCTGAATAAGACATAGGCTACAATTTATAAAAAAAACTTACTTAAGTCCACGCGGACGAAGCCGCTAGTAATCATATAAAATCATCACCAAAGTACTCCAGAAACCTTTCAAACTTTATATTGCAAAGGTTTAATAATTTACACTCAACAAATAAACAATGCATTACTTTTTTAAGGCACAAGCGACCGAAAGTCACGATCTTCTGGTCGGATCGTGGCCCCAACGCAGTGGACAGGAAGCTAGGGCAAGGAGCGCGGGGGCGCGCTACACGATATCCCTTTTACGCGGATCAATTAACGGACCCTGCAGGCCGGACGTGCATACACGCGCACATTAACACCTCACTAATCTTTACGGCCGCAAATGTCTTGGGAGAATTTACAGAAAAGCAAAAATTCGGCTCCCTCAGATTTTTTGTCACGTAAAAGACCGCCGGAACGGATGCTTTGATCACCTACGTGACTTCATTGACCGTATTGCTCGAGCGATCGTCCTTGGTTTCACTGCTTAGGTCCAGAATCGTCTATGGCACAGGACAATAAAACTTGCCGAGTATAAACCTACATGTCCATGTCGAGAACATGAATGTAAATCATATTCAACACGCGTAGCACTCACATTTAGCTCCATATATCGATAGAGTCGGCAAAACGTATGTGTAGTCGGAGTAGATGTGATCCACAGCCACAACATCAGTGCAACTGGGGGAGAACATTGAGGAGTCACCACCACTCGCTGCGTTAACAGATGAAATGGTCCACGTGTCAGATGCTTGACATTGTTGTGGCCAGAAATAGATTACAAACTTGTGTAGAAAGCTGAATTCCAAATTATTGAAAACATTAAACGTGGTGAGTTGGGCTATTTTAAAACTAAATTCCTCGTGGAAAAGCCAACAAAATGAGAACAAAATCATGCCAATTAGAATATATGACTTTGTTTTGTAACAACACATACGCTTTACCAGCTGATTATAGTGTTCTTTGATCATGGAGTATTTAATATTAATAAAATACTAGTGCTTTCCGTGAACAATGCCTGGCATTAACCTCATTGTCTGAAATAACTTCAACAATTAGTTCTTGTGTAACAAAAAATGCTTTATTTTATAAATTCAAAACATTTCCTTCATTATTATTTCAAGAGCCGTCTTAAAGCACCAAAATACAGCACAGACCGTGTCACCAATTACGGGAGCACAGTATGGCGGACGTATGCTACTTCCGCTTTCGCTTCAACGGGTTCCGCCCTAACAGAGGGTTGTTCCGGAACTGGCGGATATTGTTTAAAAACCGTCTAAAGTCAACCGAGCGAGCCCTTGTAGTGCTCCGCTACTTCCGTCCCATTCATCAGCGATCGCAAAAAGTTTATTTTATTTTTAAACTGACTGACTTTGACCGCCCAACAAAAGCAAGCCTAGAGGGAATTAAAATTCTCACTTCGGTTACAAGATTTCTTTAAAATTATTAAATTGTTGCTTCAGACTTTTTTGATTTTTCTGTTGTATTAATCATACTAAGAAAACGAATCAATTTGATAAGATCGAAAATAACAATAATTTAAAAGTTCCAATAGAGCTTCTGATACACCGAAATATCAACGTAAAACTCAAAAAGCTATGTGAGATCGCAAGCGCGTATATAGCCCATTAACCGGTCGCCCATATAAACTTCGAACATAATTTATAGTTTCCTCTTAGTGTTTTTCACCCGGCAACAATGCCCCGCTCTCCGAGTGTGAAGTTAATGTCTTTACGATGTGTCGGAGTAATTTGGCTTAACGAGTTCGAAGATCCAACGGCGGAGAGGCGACATAACGACGTGAAAGATGTATTAGATTGCAGTAATTGGATCTAAATATTAGTAGAAGACATTCCAATGCTTCATTAATTGGAAGGTATTCTTTCATTTATACTTCAAATGAACTTTAATTAAAAGTGGAGGCAGAAGCGCATCAGCGGGATCCCGCCTGTCTTGTTTCTCGGTAAGGCCGACTCGTGAGAAACGGTCTCACAATTTCTTTCACTTGTCGCAACACAGCAGTTGACTAATGGCGGCTCAAGTCGCCGACAAAACTCCGTGAGAATAATTCAACATGCAATAACGCCCGTTAAAATTCAACGAAATCTTTCCCGAACAAGAACTTCGCCATAAATTAAAGCAAGCAAGCAGTCTTGATTTTCTCTTAACTGTTTTTGTTTCAATTTGCAATTAAATGGCAATTTTTACACAATTAGCGTTTCAAATGACCTTGTTTTGCTTGAAATTACAAACAGCAAATTAACGATAATCATTTTCGTAACAAATCAGTTCTATTGGATTCTACTTAGCCCTTGAGTTACTTAAAACAACAAAGTTATTTATTGATTTTCTCTCAACCGATTTTGTTTTAATTTGCAATGAAATAGCAATTTTTACAATAAGCGTTTCAAATTACTTTTTTTTGCTCAAAACTACAGATAGCAAATTAAAGAACTTGTTATTTAGGTAACAAATCAGTATGTTTTATGTTTTTTTATGTATTGAACTAGAACATGATGAATTGCCCTACCCCGTGAGGAATGAGCCGTGATCTATTTATCTTGCCTATTGAAGTCCAGCTACAAAAGACAAATCGTTTTCCCGAAAGTAGATACAATAAAAAATCTGAAGACGATTTTCTGGTAGATTTAGTCAACTCAACATTTGACCAACGAAACAAATGCAATGGTTGAAGGGGTAAAGGGGAAGTGGCGTCACCGAGAATCGAGGGCGTGTCGATTTAATTTCCGCCGGCCGCCGTCCGAGCCCTGATGGACCGCTGCTCGCGACACGATACAGCCGTTAGCAGCAAGAAAACTAGTTCATTTCAAAACAGACCTTTGATCTCAACTCAAAACCAACTGTGCTTCAAAGTTTAGTTGTTCGGGTAAATCTTCGAAAGAACAAGAGACTTTGCCGTAGACAAGAAGTTTGTTAATCCATGTCTAATTGGCACTGAATTGATTGGTTATTTACTGCAATCGTATATGAATTTCTCTATCATCAGCGTTTTGTTTAATTCTTTAGCAGATTCAATATTGGTGTTTACTTGGGAATTGAATTAAACTTCGTATTATTATTTATCTTCTAACTTTGCAATGGAAACGAGTCTTTACAACATTCTCTTAATTATTGTTTTGCGCTCCTCCGTTAAGGATATTAGGATGAATATATTTTTGATCGCTGTTTAGTTGAAACCTCCAATTCAGGATTTTCGTTTTTAATGTTTTAGAAATTTTAGCTTCCAGCCAAACACTACAACAGACATACTATAACAGACATACATTGAGTGCGGTGGTAATTCCGGCGTAATGGGATAAGATGAGCTGACCGAGGAGTGTTTCAAGCGAGGCGTGTCAATTTAATATCCGCCAGTGGCCTCCGTGATGAATGGAAGCTTTATAGCTCTCGGAGCCGGTAACTTTACGACACTGCTTTAACAACTACAGTTTTGCTGCCTGCGTCAGTCGCAGCCAAGTCATGAATCAATAGAACAATAATTACGCTACTAAGATTAATCTTGCTTAACCAATTAAAAGGACTCTACCTCAGCCTAAGATAGAGGCGATCAATTTTAATGTGACAGCAGCAGAGTATGCATTGCTGATGGCGATAATTGACATGCAGCCCGAATGGGCGCAGGTAGAGCTTGCTTAGCGCCTTTTTAAATGGCCTATTGTGTTGGGACGGCGCCTAAAATCGGTCGTTTTTATAAACATCTCGCAAAAACTTAACCATCTGTCCGATTTAGATTTGACCGAGAATTGTCCATTTCAAATCATTCAGGTAAACGATACCTCACCGAGATATCTTGTACTTGGTTTAGAAAAAAATAACTTTAATAACATTTGCTAATGAAAAGAAAGTTAAGAAAACTTAGCACAGATATTAAGAATTTGCCGACTTAATTACTACGAACATTAGTGAAAGTCTATAGGTTAGTTTAATTACAGTGCCTAGTTAGTTAGTCATTGCTCATACCGAATGAGCTGCTTTTGAAGATGGCTACGACCGCGTACTAGGTACACCTACTTGGTTTAGTTTACGTGGGCACCCACCTACAAAATCAACCCACTGTCATATTTGTCGTCCACTATGTCCTACCTACGTGTCACCTTTTCAAACGGCCTAGCCTGGGTAATTAAAGGAAAAATTGACATTTAATCACTCACCGTGTACGATAAACCGTGTCTTTCGACGTCGGCTTTCCCAAGGGCTGAATATCCGCTACAACAGTGACCTGTATCACTGCACTAAGCACCACTCTAATAAACAGTAGCTTTATTTACACTCAAAGTTGATAGTCAGGAACTTTGCACAGTCAAACTAGCACGATTTCAAATTTCGAAACGTCAAAATTTGAAACAGAAACATGCGCTCGCGTGTTGGCGCGTTGATCAACGGCGCGACTGAGCGTGATGCGAGAGGCGGCACGCGCCGGTGGGGACTTCATTCACAAATCGAGTGGCGGGGCAGAGGCGAGCGGGGCAGCCTGGGCTCGACTCATTCATGCGACCAGCGCCCACCGAGCTGGTGACCTGTCCTGCTTTGCCTACGCTCGACAACTAACACTCACATGCTGATAGCAGAGTGGCACTATACACATCATTTTTCCCACCGACATTTTGCGACAATTCAAAGTCATTATGATGCAAACTGTGACAGACTCCGTTTCCTGTTTACCGTGTCATCAATTTTATGTAACTGTTGTATTATAAGTTGGTTATTGCAAATACTAAGTAATTAATGAATGAAAACCTTTATCAGGAAAGGAGTAAAATTATTAGTACAGCACAATCTTCAAGAAATAAATTTTGATTTCGACACACATTTATCGGCAGAAGGTGCGAGTGGTGAGACACTTTGATTGCTTAAATAGTGTAGGAGTTGTGTGCATATAAAGTAATAGAGGGCATAAAAAGAAATCGGTGAGTCCTAATTGCGGTCTAAAGTCTGAAAGATGCAGTTTCAAAGGCTACAGTACATTAAACGAACAGTAATGGCTAAGAAAGCAGCAAATTGCAAGAACCGGTGCTTGGGAAATGATCATAAGTGGGTAGCTGCAGCTGACAACGCAGCAGCGGTTATGTAACGACTTGCACAGCACATGTCCTCCATTGCCTCATGTTGTTGCGATATAAGGAACCTTTTTCGTATTGTACTGGGCTGTACTGTGACATGTTTTCACAATGATCTTGCAGACTTCTAACCCTATTGACTCCTGGAACCAAATTATACCCAAGAGTTAAATTGACAACAGGTCTTTCGAGGACACCAGTATGTTATCTATGGATTCCTCAAAATTCCAGTCTTTGGGATAAACCTATAGAATTTTTACCGATTCAAGGACCTAGGAAATGTCTAAGCACGATAGAATACTCACAATTTGTAAGATTTTACTGCCTGTATTAGGAAGTCATAGAGATAACCTTATCGTACAACAGGGTATTTTGTTAATATCCAAGCAGGCTCGTTAGTGTTACTGCCAATTAAGTATTTAAGTAGTACGTGATTCAGTAGGCGATGATTGCACTTTCGTCTCGAATTTGCAAAATCCGTTTAAACGAACTAAGACTTCTTTTGCATTGAGTATAACTACGCTCTGAAGAAGATGCTACGGCCTGTTTCAAAGTTGTTAATGAGATATTTGTTACTGCAAAACTGGCATCAAATTTCAGAAAAGAACGACGCAAGATAGATTTCTATTCATGACTATTGAAAGTGAAGCAATCAAGTTGAGATTCGCATAACTTTTAGATGAATTTCCTAACGTCAATGAGTACAGGAACTGTAATTCTATAGCGATGCTGCAGTCTTGATGCGTGGTACAGTTATAACATACCAGAATAGGCCTCGCGTTGCTAGGAACGATCTAAAGAGGAAAAAATTAACCTATCTCCCTAATAGAGTAGTCCGCTACTACGGTGCTCAAAATTATTTATGTTTAACTATGTCCTCATTCGCTTCATCAGCACAAGTAAACTAACGAAGTAACAACATTCCACAGATTGTGATCTTGAAGCGAGTTTCCGTATAATCATCTCCTATTCAATGCCTGTGCCATTAATTCACATATTCTCGTATAGTGTATCAAAAACATTGATAATAAGGAGCGTGTACGACATTGACAGCAGTAGATCAACAGTCACAATGAGAAAAAAAAGGAAAAATGCATAACAAAGCTAATAAGATAACGCACTTAGTGCAATACAAATAAAAATATATATTTTTGGCTAACTACTTTGGGGCTGTTTAAAACAGACCTGAGACACGTTCTCCAGTATTTTTACGGTAACGTCTGATTAGTTAAATGACACAGGGACATATTTTTCTTCGCTCACCACAGCCCAGTGCGAATTTCTCACACTATTCGATCACGACTCCGTAAAAGTGAATTCGCATCTGGTGGTGGTCGTAATAGGTCGTAATTTTTGAATGTGCTTTTGGCTGTACTTAGATGGGAAGCCAGTTTCAGAAGATAATTTTAGTTTCGATCATTAAGACACTAACTAATACAAATCGTAACAATCAGTGATCGATCAATATGGGATTGCTATTTGCTTAAAGCAGGCACGCATAAGTGACACAATTGGTTCGTCATTTTAATCCGTTCGATCCATTCCATATGATGGATTGTGACGGCAAATCGTATCTTGTAATGGATAGGTCTGGAGCTTTGCGAAAGATGATGTGACTACTAATGGAGAAAACTAAAAAGCTGAGTAAGGAATTCTGACAATACATATCAGGATATCATTGTAACTAGGTGTGCAAAGTTTGAATTAATTATCAAAAAAATGACATACCTGCAAGGCACAGGGCGATGTAATCTCTGGAGGTTGCAGTTCCTTTTGGTAGGTTCCATGTTACTTTAAATGTAGTCCCTTCGACTGTCCAATTTAGATTGGCACCACACACGGAATCTTTCTCGTCTATTCCACTGTTTATACTTTCTTTATCGTTTATGGCACTTTGTTCAGCTTGATCAGCGTTGGCACTCGGTTCGGCGACACCGTCGGGTTCGACACTAGCAGTTACTGTCACAGTCTCACTTGTCTCGTCGTTCGGGTTATCGTCATTATTTTGCACACTATCAGAACAGTCCGTAAAATGGTCTTCTGACATGACTCCACACCTCCTCAGTTAAACATCGTGACTAGATAGCAGTCGGTCTATGACTATAATAAAATAAAGTTTTTAAGATATGCAGAGTTTCTATAAGGCAGCCTATATTGTGACCCTTACAATGCGTCTCTATCTAAAACATACCTAATTGTTTGTTGTACTGAGATCTAACTCAGTATTTTCCTAACGTAATTTTATACTTAGTTAGTAAGTGGTAATACAAGCATGCGGATTGCCTGATGGTACCTAGGCAGTTACCGCAGGCTATGGACACTTTTATCGCGCGGTGCTAACCCAGAAAGTTGTTAGTAACTTTTGTATCAAACACGTGAAGTGAAGTTATATGAAATGATAAGAAGGAGCGGCAGCGGTCGCTTTGGGGGGTTGTATAAGAAGACTGACGAACAGCAGGATGCGCGGGTGGGTGGAAGGGGGGAGCGTCGACGCCGCCGCCGCCGCGCCGCGACGCCAGCCTGGCCGGCGCCGGGCCCGTCGCGGCGCGACGCGTTGCTAATGCCACCTATTCACTTTCCTACTTGTTACTGTAATATAGCTAGAGGTACTAACAGCAACTATAATTATTCTACATTTGGATTGCCTGGAAGCTAGCTATGTGCATTTTGGATGCACTGTAACTGCAATGTACCTTTTTGTCGAAAGTAAATTATTCGTTTTGTTCCTTTCTCAAATTCACTTTTCAACACAAAAAGACTTTTTCAATTCGAACAGTAGTCCTGAGATAAGCTTTTCAAACAAAGAAACAAACTCTTCAACAGCTTTATATTATAATGAGTATAGATTTAGTTGATTCAGTAGCCGTTCTCAATGCTTTCAGGCTTCTAGGTCTCAGGAAAACCAGGTGTACAGTATTTCAGATGGTAATCCTATTGTAACATTTACTGCTATTATTCTCTTAGGCGTTGCATCCAGAAATATAAATGTTCATCTTATGATGCAGCACTTCTGGTATCTCCTTACAATCCTGCCTGGTTTTGAAATAAGCACAATAAGTATGTTTCCAGATCTAAGAAGCCTATGAAATTCTATAAAGCCATTTTCAGATCTAAGAAGTCATCTATTCATTCGATCCTCACACTGTACCAACATTCGCTTGCATGAACATGTCTGTTTGTACTGGTCTGGGTGTTTCCTATGTTATGTATGTATTTAAAAAACGTTTATCCATTGTCTAGTATCCCATAGCACAAGCATTAAGTTGCTAAGTTTGGGGCTAGATGGCGCTGCGTCGAATAATGATCTAATAATCCCAATTTCAAACCCAAACAATAGTTTGCAAATGGTAAAATTTAGTAAAGAAACTGAGTGGCATTTTGATTTTCCAGCAATAGACCTTTTCTCATCAATTTATAGTATTCAAAAATCATTGATATGAAAGGGACCAGCTTAAAATACTTATAGGTTTATTTTCTGAATGGTTATTATTTCAAAATAAATTTAATTCAAATAATGAATATACAAAATCTATGAGACATCTATTTCATGACTAATCTAAAATATCTCTGTTAACTTGTAGTGCTTGTAGTGTCAAAAAACAAAATAATAGTCCAATATACTGATAAATCCAGCTCAGCTTAAAAGCTTATGACCATTTTTAGAATTTCAATTTATTAATCTACAAGCCGCTTTTTAGTGAGATCACAATTACTGGATCTTTATCATTAAAGTATTGGTCCAATGTTTCCCTGCTAAATCTTATATCTTTGTAATTATAATCAATTGTGAAATGGCACTGTGTGAAGTCTTGAGTGAAGCTTGTGGCTTGTCATTCTCATTTCTACAGTTTATCTTTAAAATTGATATGTATCGTTATAATTCCAATTTTCATTAGTATAACACAGTTTATTTAGAAATGTGATCGTTTGAATGAATGAATGTGCTAGCAAGAGCAGAGTAAAAAAAATAAATCCTTACAATAATAATTCAGAGGATTGGTGTATTAGGTAACTTCATAGAATAACCACACGTCCAAGACATTTGAGTTGAGAAACTATTCCTTTTATGAATCTCCTGAGGTGTTATCCTTATATGTTATTTTATTTTCCGAACTTTTAATCTCTTCACACATAATCGATAAAACCCGCAAAATAAAGACTACAAAATACTGGAGTTAAAAAGATGAAAACCTGATAAATATACTAACAACACGGAAGCACTTTTCACACAACATATTAACGAAAAAGATAAACTCACTAACAAGAAAACGAGAAGAAACGCTAGAAATATTTTTCAATGCAGACAAAAATCCCTACCAAACCAATACCAAACTGCAGGGATCAATTGACAAATTTGACAATCTGACATTGACAGTATGTTTCTCGTTCTGAAATCGGTTAGTCAAAATTGTACAGAAAAAAGTATCCAAAAAAAAGCTTTGCTTGAATTAGAATTCTGAGGTTCGTTTTGAATATTAGAAATCGATTGATCAAACACTTTAAATGAAGTCTGATAAGTGCGAAAGTTGATTGATTTCATCATTTCAGGTGATTTTAGGTTTGAAACCACTCTTTTTCCCATTTCTATTTCAGAACGAATCACCAAAAGTCAAAGCAAAAGGTAAACAAATTTCGAATTTTTCATTCAACTGCTAATGTTTACTTACATTCGTCAACAATCTGGAGTACCTATTAAATAATCCCTATTCTATCTGAAGTTATTTTTGTTTCCGACTACCTCCTTAGAGAATACAAAGGGCTTAACCATTATCAGTTCGCGTTACGAAACTTTAAATCTTTTAAAAAGTCCAAATCCAAATGACGTCGATCGCTCCTTCAGACTCTGAATCGAATGTAAGCGGATTTATTCGATATAGTGACAAGGACATCAAACATTTGTATACATCCATGATCGAGGTACCACTGTAACCTATCTTTAAAAGTATACTCGTACTATGGCTACGCTTGCTTTTTCAACTGTTGCTTTCTAGAAGGAGTTCATGCACGGTTGTTGTTGTTGACTTGGGTTTTGACAGGCCAGTTCAGAATCAGAATCAGAATCAGAAATATCTTTATTTAAATAGACCTGTTACAAGTGCTTTCAAATCGTCAAAAACTTAATCAAACAAACAAAAATACACTTAATAATAGACTTAAATACTATAATAGAAATAATAAATAAATACACAGTATACAAACATAATGTGACTCAACCACCGGTGTCGGAAAGTTGTTTCTGTACTGAGAAGAACCGGCAAGAAACTCAGCAGTTACTCTTTTCAATATGTTCTGTACAATAATCCGTTAGTAAATTACAATTTATTATTAAGTCAGTTAAAGTGCACACCCCAAGATTGAATCTTAGCTTTTGCTATTTGCCATCCAAACGCTAAGGGGATCAGTCTTTAATATTCACTCCTTTCGTGCTTTGTTTGGTAACACATTTTACAGTATCCATATATTTTTTATTTCAGAACATGGAAATCATTAATCAAGATATATTACACATAGAGAAAAATATGAAGCATTTAGTTAAGCAATCAGGGCCCTTGGAAAGCCAATTGTCAGCTTTACTTCAATCATTACCGAAGCCAAATATTACTCTGCCAATGGAGACGGAATGAAGACTTCAGACATTTGTGTTTTGAAGCTCCACATTTAGAATATAAGATTATAAATAATAAAACCTAATACTTACCTGGAAAGTCTGACATCAAGCTTATCTGTACCCCATTCTACTCTAAGTAGAGCTTTACATTCTTAAACATAATATATGATTACATAGGTATTATTGAAAAAATAAAATACTCATAAATATCTCATAAGTATTTTACATAATCAGGCTTACAGACGCAATTATGGTGTCTTTCTAAAGCAGTTCATGCTCTGTTACACAACAGCAACAACAATAGTGTTGACAGAAATATATACTTTTAATCATCACGGATAGAAAATCAATCCTAAACAGATCAGTATAAGCCACCTCAAATAGCTTGAAAAAAACATGAAATTAGGTACTTTATTTATTCATCTAAAATCAGAAATATTTTGGTTTGACAACCAGTAACATACTTTCAACTCATATTTACCAAGCAAAAGAAATGATTTAATAACGATAACTACGATTTAAAGTAGATATAAAAATTCATTATTATGCAAATAGGTACTATGTTAAGTAAAAAGAGCATGTCAAAAAATGAGCAAATAGGTATATAGGTACTGCAGTTGGGTACTGCACTTTTCGTAAAGAATCGCGCTAAATGGTTAAAAATTACTTTTGCAAGAAGTTGGTACATGTAAAAGAGTCGTCGGATGAACAATCCTTGACGCCCGAAAACATTCCATTTCAGCTAAAGTTCGATTAGAAAATGGCAAATGATGCTAATTTACGTCAAAATTCGTGAAAGGGTTTATCAAATAGACAGATCAACGCATCCTCAGTAATCAAATGTTATACCTACTTGTTTTTCACAATTTAAATCCAAGATCTTTGTTTATTTCATTTACTTTGGTAGGCCTCATAATCGATCAATAAAACAATGGCTACTATCAGCACTCGTGCGAAGTCTCCAACGAGGGCAGAAGCCATTGCTATGGCCCTGAGACCCGGCCCAATATTTAATACAGGAGTTCTTTTGGGTAAGTTACATGTTGTTGCACAGGTGGTATACCTAGTACAAGGGCTTAACTAAATCTGGAGATATTGAGCTGCTATTTTTCGTCATTAGAAGCTAAATACCTACAACCGATACAATCTTTTAATCGGCTAACATGTGTCCTCCATCATAGATATCTCTTACTCACCACCAGCTATGCTGTTCTGGCTAGTTAAAGCCAAATCTCATCTCGCTCTCGTTCAGGAAATTCTTTTTTTCGTCTATTGGCTTCACCTTGAATTGGTATTCCCCCTCATTTGTATTACCTATCTTCTTTCGCAGGCAATTGGGTGGAAGATAGAATTGAATGCCCGAGAGGTGGTACTTTTTATTTTCCTCCGAAACGAGAAATTAATTATAAGAAAATGAAACCAGAATCTCGGCAGCCAGACTTCAGGATTAATAAATTAACTAGCTTACAGGTGCTGTAATCAATGTTTGCTACCTACGCAGTAGTTCATTTTATCGAATTAGAACCACCTAAGATTTGAAAGAAACGCTGTGAATAAATTCATGGACGCAGTGGTCACATCAACCTTGACATATCACTGGACATAATTTCACACAGCACCACCTAGCCTCAAATTAAGCTTAAGTATGGAATACTAGAATAGACAACTGATAAAACTACTTGAATAGGTACTATTTTTGTAAATGTACATTTGTTTTGTATACATAGGAAACACCCTAATCAGATTTCCATGTAGGTACGCGTTTTGCTAAACCAAACGCGGCGTGGAAGTAAACGCGGATTTGTATGGCTTCTTACTCGCGGCCTCTGGTGGCGTTTACCGTGACGTTTTTCTCCGGAAATCCGCGTTTACTTCCTCGACGCGTTCGGTCGAGCAAATTCGTAATTTGCACACAGTACTCAAACAGACAGGTTCATGCACAAGATTGTTTGTACTGTGCGGAGATTGAACCTCTAGTTTTAGCCAGCCTCTGAAGCTTTCTACCAAATTGGTCGTCACTACACACACTTACTACTGACTTAAGTAAGACCCATTTGACTATACTCTTAATCAGACAAGTAGATTATTTAATAGTTTTGTGTAATGATGCTTAAAAAATGGCATGAATGGGATGCAGACTAGGCTATTAGTACTAAAGACGATAAATGAGCCCTCCTGGCTTAATAGTCTGGGCCTTAGGCTGCCTGTCCATTGACGCGGAGAGGGGCAGCGGAGCGGAGAAACGAAGAAATATTAACCAATAGGATTGCATGAAATCTCCGCTCCGAGATTTCATGCAATCCTATTGGTTAATATTTATTCGTTTCTCCGCTCCGCTGCCCCTCTCCGCGTCAATGGACAGGCAGCCTTAAGCTCTTTAATATTACACACGTTACCTGCTTAAAACTCCACGTTGATTTCTTTAGGGTAATGTGCACTCTATAATCCGACACGACAGCCACGACGCATGCGGCAACTTCGCCACCACCAACGATTTGGTGTACAACCACCTGCCCAAGCCTCTGTGCGGGCCCGACCAGCGGTACTATAAACGCTGTGCTCACCAGTTCTACCCACAGCCGGACCTTATGAAGTGCTTTGTAAGTTTGCTTTGTCTGATATTAATCTAATCGGGGTTTCTGTTCCGTGATTAAAATAATGAATAAATAAATATCCTTGGACATTTCCACACATCGCCGAACTACTCGTAAAACATAGCTTGTACCATGGGAACTAGACACAAGATAAGCGGACCTAAATACATTGTTTTTCTGAAATACTTACTCAGTAAGTGTACATAAAAACACTCGGACTGATACAAACAAACATGTTCATGCTGTGCGGGGATCGAACCTGCTACCTCTGGTGTGGCAGCCCACTTCTTAACCATGAAGTACACCAAATCAGCTGCCAGTAAAGGGTGAGTCCCTTTACTGATAGCTGATTTTGTGTACGCACATAAGTTTACGCAGGCCATACCGACTGCGTATGCGAAAACACATAGTACCTACCTAGATACCTGGGCGCCGAACCAACCAAGGGTCACCTAGCTGGACATGACAGCATGAGCACACTTATACCTACCTCTGATGATCTGCGGTAACTGCTTTCCAATGACAGCGCGCATGCTAGTATGCTGCGGATTTTTTTGAAATAGTGCAATGATTATTTCTAGGGGAACGTCACAGAGTGGGGGTTACGTAAATACAAGCAGCACGAATGGGCGTGCACCGACGTGTCAGACTACTCCTCCAGCCTGTATGACGACACGTACGTGCCGCCGCGGCCTCATCAGTACCTGCAGCGGTGCGAGAGGAAAGCACGCAATTCGTAAGTAACTAAAAAAGTTATTCAACTCCTGATTAGGTCGTACTAGTATTTGGTGTTTTTCTGACTGTCAGTCAAGCAGGGTAGGGTTATCCTCCAACGCTAAGCAAGCGCTCACGCTGTCCCTTTCAGTTCTATTGACATTTTACGGGACAGCATGAGCGTGAGCGCGTGCTTAGCGTTGATTGACATTTGTGAATTCGGGGGTAAGAGACTATTATATTCATGTTATTACTGGCGTTGTGCTTCATGAAACTTCTTTTTGATGCTCTACTTAGATTGTAATGTAAAAGTAATATTTGGCTAGCTATTTTGTACTTAGTTTAAGGTAAAATAAAAAGCAATAATACATTTTTTTGTTTATTTGCAGGAGCTTCACAAAAAGTTTCCGATTTAAAATGACAAAATCAAAACAATGATAACATCAAGAATCATTTTCTCCACTTTTTGCAAAAAATACTAGTCTTTACAATATCACATTTTGTTCGAGAAGAGGACAGTGACGTCCGTATAAAAATTGTAACAATAGAATAATTCTTAATGCTTTCATATAGCCATCACCTGGCACCAACACGAGATCAGCAGATAGTCTTAATGCTAAGTTTAGTCTCAAACTTTACAACTAATAACCACTTACATAACTATGTGACATAACTTAACAAGATTTTCCTTAATAGTAAAATTGGCAGTTCATTAGAACGTATTTTATTTTAAGAAAAATATATCAAAGAATAAAAGGCAAAAAATTAAGTCAAAGAAATGTTAGAAATATAAACACAATCGACTAGCTGCAGAGCATTAGCGAGATGTAAAGGAATTCATCTGAGGTAGAAGTCCATTCCCTCTTGGGGCTTTGAACATATGGTTTTGTACATAACTTTGAGGTTGGCCAAAACCATTCATAGATGGTCCGTTTTGTTGAGCAAATCGAGGCTGAGGTATATGAACATGCCCATTATATTGCATTTGTGGATATACTGGAGAATTAATACGCGCAAAGTTTTGAGGTGTCTGATAACTATTAAAGCTGGCAGTGTTGCAGTTGCGGAAGTTATCTACGACCATAGGCTCTCCACACACGGATTCTTCGCGAGAGGGGGGCTGCGAAAAGACATTGCGTTGGTTTATGCTTGATGCCTGAGATTCAAAGCCAGAGCTCTGACTTGAAGACCGACTACCATCAATGTTAAATAACTGTCGTTCCCCTTCTGAGCCCCAGTAACCACCTGCAACCCAAGATGTACTGACGCCAAGCTTACTAGGCGATATTAACGGTCGACGTCCCAAGGGAGTTGGAGCCACGAAGCAAGGAGTGGCAGTAAATTTCCTAAGAGAAAAGATGGAATTACTATTACCGGCCTTTTTGGGACTACCTATACATAAGGAACTTATGCTTTCATCTAATTCTGAGTCTGAATCATCTTTTACAAGTTTTTGATACTTGTTAAAAGTTGGCTTAACAAAAACAGTGTCTGAAACTGAACTTGGGCTTTTACAAGCCACAGAACCAACACAGAAAGAACTTGGGCCCTTACACATTGGCGAATTAGCTGAAAAAGTAGAGTTAAGTTTGGGCTTGGACCAAATACCATCAGAATGTGGTGTGAATGACCTTCCATTAATTAGACCATTACTTAGTGGATTAACTGTCTCATTAGATGATTCTGAAAAATTGTGTAGTCCAAACTTATTCAGAGAAACATCATCATCTGTGTCCAAAGATATTGTGTCTTCATCTTCCATCATTGAATTCATAGTTCCATTGACAAGATTCTTCATTTTCTTTGGTGTTGTTTGACTTCTTGGACCTCTTTTGTTCATTTTTGAGTTTATTTTTTTATATACAAATAGAACAGCCAAAACACTTGTTAACTGTAAAATAAAAATATTCATTTTTAAAACTGTTTCCATTGATAAAAATGTATTAACTAATCATTATGATACTGAAGTAAGCTTACCTTAATTAAACTTATAAATACTGGATCTATACCAGCTGGCTGCTGGGCTGTAGAACTGATTACAAATACTGACCACAGTAAGTCAATTATAACTGTATGTTTCAACTTATTAATATTCCAAATGTGTCCTATAATCTGTATCATACACACAAATCCTCCTAGTGCCTCTTGAGTCAATATAAGAATATTTTCTATATCTTTGCCAATAAATATTTTTGGCAACTTCTCAGTCAGTGTAACACTATTTATACTGTACAAGTAATCTTCAAATGATGGGAATGTCAAAATAATCTTCATTTTCGCAATAGTTGTAATCCTTTCAAGGATTCCTAATATCAAGTCTTGCATGTTAATTATGGTACTAGTCAAACTGTTGTGCTTCAGTACATTTTTATAGCACTCTACAGATACTATGAGTACCAATACTCCAGCAATAAGGGTGGATGTGCTATTAATAAAAGCTTTTAGTAGTTGGCTTTGTTTATCATGCTTTTGGCCCTTTCTATCTGGAGTTCTGGCTTCAAGCAGCTTGGTGCCTAGAAGCACCTCTTTTTCTTTGTGTAACTTCATTTGGAGTACTTGTTTGCATGGACTACATAGTTTATATGCTTTTTCTAATTGTATTCTGAAATAAAATCATAATATTTAATTTAAAAATGAACTATGAGTGCAGTTGAATGTTTTCAATTTAACTTCACTTAGCTTTTAGACACAATTAGAAACTAAATAGCTAGCAGTGGGAAACATTATAGATGAAATTACATAACATAGCTTGACCTGAAAGTACAGTTTTATCAAATAATGTAAACACAGATTAAGACCCCAAGTAGTAAAGATTAGGTGTACTATTAGATAACAAGACATTATTTTGGATGTCCTGCACTTACTTGAATAACTCTATTTCTTCATCAAACTTCTTTTCATACATGGGAACAAAATTTGCCAGTTGTGCCACCTTCAGTTGCTGGTTTATATTACACATCTTGCAAAGTCCATTTTTAGGAGGGGTTTTATGAAATACTTTAGGTGTCATAAGAGATTGGTCCGAGGCCGAAATGACTGGTTTGTTATAATCTCCATCCTGTAATGTAATCATCAAAAGCATCTTCAATAAATCCATGAATGAAAATACACCACGAGAAAATACCACGTTCCACATAACAACCCACTTTAGGCTTCTCGCATGAACACAGATAATTTGGCAATGAATTATTCACGAAATTACTCTAAATTTATCATTCTCTCTCACCTTAGTAAATCCATTGTACTGGTCGCATTTAGGGCAGGTCCAACAGTTGCGGTTTGCAAATTTCATCCAAAAGTTACTATTGCAGAACCAACAATTCACACGCCAAGGCAATGTAGACCTAGAATTTAGGGATTATTAATATTTTATCAGGCGGGAAAGCAGATATCATAACCTTCGAACACTTACCTTAACTTATAAAGCAATTTGATGACTAATATGCTACACAAAATTGTAGTTATTGTAATGAGAACAGTTTCCATCTTATAAATATATATGAATTTTGGGTACATATCTGTTTTTTCACAAAATCATATTTGTTCCTAACCTAAAAGCACACCCACAAGCCGAAAATTTCGCGTTTAGTTGTCAAAAAAACTCACTGTTGCTGACAGAGAAAAGAAATAATTTCCACCAATACCAAATTACATTTATTTCAATCTCACAACTTTTTTGATCGATTTCATTGGTTCTGAAATCTGACAGACGATTTTGATTGGTCCATATTTTCTTACAGTCAAAAACCATAAACAAAAAGAATGCAAGTGTGTTTTTATTGACTAAATCAGTGAAAAAAAAAGTCAACTGGCTCAATAACCTCTAGTGCTGGTTTCTGGAAATAGTTACAAAATTAAAAGTAAAAATGTCAGACGTTTAGGGTACGTTCCAAAACGAGTAGTGTAGAGTGATTCTTACCTTCGGTGAAAAGAAAGAGACAGAACTATAAATTAGAAAGAGAAAAGACCAGAGCGATAGATTGGTTTTAGGAACGCTTTCGAGTGATTTTTAACGAATGATTATTTTTGAACGGTTTCGGGTGAATATGTCACTGTCAAATTTTCAAGCAAATTTAGCAAACAACGATAAGTTTCAAATGTTCTAAAAAACTAAAATACTACCTGAATTCATTCACTAAAACTTCATGATGAATGTTCAGTTTATTTGACAAAAGTTATCCACGGAAAGTAGCAAATCTTCTACCTGACAGCTGTCAGGTGAATTCTACCGGTCCCCAGACGTCGGTAGATATCGCACTTGTCAGTGTAAAAATTTCTCTCACCCAACCCGTTCCAAATTGCATGTAAAACTGTCAGAGTAAACGGTCGGTTACTCTCGGTTTCACTCGGGTTGCTTTAGGAACGCGTCAGAGTGATTTTCGCACCACCCAGAGTGACTTTTGCTCGTTTTGGAACAGACCCTTAGTGTTTTGGTAAATTTTATGTCAAAAGCTGTGTTCTGAAACACGCTGTTCTTGATAGGATATTCATTCTAATTGCGGATTTATTCAGAGAAATGGTGTATGATAGTAATGCCATACACTATTTGTGTAACTTCGATGATCAGTTAGCAAAGACAGGTAAATAAAAACAAGTTACATTCATCATCTTCTGTTACATTTCTTTGTACTTATTGCTGACTTTGTACCATGGTTTGTTTTCACACAGATTTCCAGAATGTGAACAAGTTGTGGTCAGGAGAATGGTCCTTAGATGACGAAGAACTTTGTAAGAAACTCTTAACATCAGGCTTGGATGAAGAGCTTTTAAAAATAGTGAAGACCTACAGAGATAACAGCAATGGGTTAGAAAACTTGCTCCACTTTGCTATAAGTTCTTTTTTGACTTTTTGTGACCAAAATTGGAATCCACATTCTAATAAAATAAATCTTGAGGAGTATTTACATTTAGCATGGCCTGATGATGTGGATGTGGGTGAAAAACTACAGCGAGATTCCGAGCCTGTATATGTGAATATATTGTGTCCAGAATTATTGTACTTGTCTCATCAAGTGTTCAATGCATTGTATTCAGCAGAACAGAATTTGGTGAGTTGTGTAAATTGTTATTTTGTTGTGATCATATTTTTTTATGGTAATTATTGGGTGTACCAACGTAAGAGTATATCCTGGACATGGGCACACACAAATTGGCCTTGAACCTCAATTAGATCACATAAAAATCAGAAAGTCAAATTAAACAAACATACAAAATCATTTATTCCAATCAACAAAGTTGTAGGTACATCCAACATTACAATAAATCAATGTAAAAGATTAACACTGTTTTCATGTGGTAGTTATTGTGGCGGTTTTGCCAGTGGCACCCACTCCAGACTAGTCTGTGTCGCATGTGCTGGGAAGATTCAACAGTAGTAGTTTAGATGGATAGATTTAACAGGTTACAAAGTTTCTGCAGTCAAAATACCTATAATTCTTTACTTCATTCATTTTTAAAAATAATTATCAATCTGATTCTGATGTATCTAAACAGAATTCTACTTAATCAAGATTAATCTCTTATTTGTTTAATCAAAGGTCTTTTGTTTTCATTACTCTTTAGGTCCATTTGTGGTGGTGTTTCCGAAGTAAAGTCCTCCACCAAAGAGCTCTAGAAGACACAAGTGCAACTCTCTACTCAGAACTTGAGTTAATAATGGCTAAGTTGACTAATGAGCTTGTGAACCTGCAAGAACGGCCCCGGCTCCAGGTCTTGCTGTGCTTAGAGATATCCCAGGCCTACCTGATGTATGGTAGAGTGCAGAAAGCTGAAGAGTACCTTACAAGGGCTAGAGATGTTGCTGGTTTGAAGCTGGAGCTGACTGGTATGTAGTATTTATGTCTTAAAAAACATTGCTACTTATTTAATTGTGGGTAAATGAGGTAAGTTAGTGTGTCCCTTGACTTAGGTCCTGTTCTTACACCTAGACAAATTTATTACTTACTCAAAATAGAAATACTGAAAAATTTTTTTAGAGATCAATTTATTTTGAAGTTCTTTGACTCGACCTCCTGGACCAACAACATGAGATTATATAGCCCTAATAAAAAGCCTTTTGGCAAATGATAGAACTGCAATGTTTGTTAACAGGGGTTCTAGGCAAAAGAACAAAATTCCAACAGCAAATTATACCTCAACTGGCACTGAACAGTGAACTAGATGCCGCAATAGACCGTCCGTCCGCTGAAGAGAGTCACGGCACTTCAGTCCTGCCACCAGACATTGCACTAGATGATGATGTGCGTTTGAATAAGATACAATACTTAGAGAAAGTCACTCAGTCTGAATTGCCGAGTTTGGAACAGACTCTCTGCTTATTAACGGCGTAAGTAAAACACAGATTTTATTTATTTATTTATTTATCTCACTCTTACATTATCATTACAGGTATTTCTTAGCCTAATTCAATAATGCAACTTTATCTATATCTACCTATTTTATCTTATCTTATAATATCTAATCTATCTAATCCTAAATATATAAACCAAATGTATTAACTTAAAATGAATTTAATAACTAATTGTAAATAATGCAATCCTAGTGAACTCACTCAGAGCGCAAGAAAAAACATCTACTCTCTCGGCCACTGCGTTGAAAGTGCGCATAGCGCGTGTGAGCGGCGCCGAGGCCAGTAGGTTAGTGCGCGCGCGCGGCAGCGCCAGCAGCGGTGGCATACGCCGCCGTCCTACGTACTCGTTAGGCACGCTAAAACTAATGTGTTGAAGGAGCTCCGCGTTAACCACTTTACCCCTCAACAACTTGAGGAGGTAGCAAACTAAGGCAAACTCTCTCCTGACCCTAAGCTCGCTATACCCCACCATTCCCAGATCAAATAAATTAGGATATCGCAGCGGATAGAAAGGATAGACTCCATATAGCTTTAAGTACAGATACCTAGTAAATTTGTTCTGAACCCTTTCCAACATAAGCCTATACTTAATCTCCTGAGGCGACCACACAACTGCGTTACACTCCAGCTGACTCCTTACTGAGGCGTTATACAGGCTGACAATCGCTGCAATGTTCGTGAACCCCTGAGCCCTCCTAAGTACAAACCCTAAATTGCGATATGCTTTTTTACATATTTGGGTAATATGATCGCTAAAAGATAGGCCAGCTGTCAGCCGGACCCCCAGATCTTTAACCTCTGAAACCCTCCGCATAGCCACACCCCCAATTGCGTAATCATGTAATTGTTTAATATCATGTTTCGATGTAGTGTATAACAGACACCAATTAAAAATTTAGACAATTATTATTAGGGAGTGATCTCTTCCAGACAGTTCACTAATATTGCAAAATTGAACATCTATCAGCCCCCTTTAATTTTAAAACCTCACTGTACATAGGGACTTAATAACAGTGACCCTTGATAGACTCTATAATTAGTGTGAGTCTTACAGAATTTTAATTTTGAAATTCTTGGAACTAGCTAATCATCAAACCAGTTAGCACTTGCAGAACACAAAAAATAAGGCTTAGTTTTTGATTAAGGTATAAAGTGTGTTTTAATTAATTAATATGACTATGATTGTGTACGAAACTTCTAGGCAGTACATCCAAAAGTCCCAACCGAAAGATGACTTGCTGACGGAAGAGCTGCAGCCGTACATAGAGGCGATCCTGTCGCAGAAGAAGGGTCCGTGGTCCACCCGCGTGGCGGCGCTGCTGACGCGCTGCCGGCTCGAGGCCACGCACAAGCGCACCGTCGAGCGCGCCATGCTGCAGTGTGAAGCCATTGTTAATGACAAAACTGGCGTTGCCGCCACTGACAGGTACTGTACGCAACAGTTTTTTAAAGTAGATCATGCATTTAGTACCCAAAAATTAAAGTCCAGACAAAAATAATACTGGATTCTAGTATTTCTAGTTGTGTCCGACCGAACTTTCCAGTCCGGCCAGTTTTGGACACAGTTTCGGTCAATTTTGACCACCTTCGAGAAAGAGGCAAATCGCATCCAACACGGCTTTGCACTTATGACGCCGTCGCGACGTGGGGCGTAGTTAGCTGGTTGAAGTGGCAGTAGGCAGGGCATATTACACGAGAAACTGATGGCCGCAGGGGCGAAAAATTCTCGAGGGGATATCATTTGAAGCCAAAACGCAGCGTGGGACTACCATCAGCAAATAAGAAGAAGAAGAAGGGAGGGTGACCTGATACAGATCGCCGATTTTCGGTGAATGCGGGCCGCCCCTAATTTACCACTCTGGAAATCTATGGGGGAGGCCTGATGTTCAGCAGTGGACGTCGTGTGGTTGTTGATGATAAAATTCTTGTTTCTTTCTGTACTTGAATGATTCAAAAAGTTAAATATTGGGTCACTTAGTTTATTTACTACCGCATTGAGGAAGTATTTAGGCCGACTGGCAAGACCCTAGTCTATTAAAGGAATCGATATCGAATTAAATAAATTGTCGATAAGGCCACCTCTTCGAAGTTACAAGCGGAGCATATTGTTTCTTTTATAGGTTGTCGTATCTGTGGGCGACAGGGCTCCCGCCTGCCTGGACTTGGCGCCAACAGCTGGCTGACCTGTACCTCAGTCTGGGACTGGTGAAGGCGGCCTTGGAGGAATACCAGCACCTTCATTTGTGGGAGGACGTCATTGTGTGTTACACCATATTGCAACTACGGCATAAGGTACAGTCAACAGGTTACCCTATTTTTTTTTTCATTCCTTTGCAATAGAGCAAGGACGACTGACCGGAAATGGGTAGAGTGATGTGCCGTCCACCATACTTAAGAGTGTAATGGACATTATTACAAAATACGATACCATAACTTATATGACGTATATGTTCTGAATTTCATCCTTCATCTTGATAACCAGTCCCGCATACTCAGGAGTCAAGTGATACAATTCGATTTCCTTTTTTTTAATTATCATGAAAATACATCAACAACGTGATATAGGTATTCTACTAAAAAGTCAAATCATCATTATCCACCAGTTGCAAAATTATACAACGGTTGACTACATTATCTTCATTTAAATCTTGTCTTAAATAGTTCTAAATCTACCTAAAGATAAGATAAACAATTTTGATTGGACTAACGAAATACGTGAAGTATGTAGGTCATTAACAGCGATAATTATCTGCACTATAGATACTACTACGCTCAGAGTAAATAAACTTCCGTGTTTTCGTGTTTCAGGCTGCAGAAGTCATTCAGCAACAGATTGCAATAAATCCTACTGTAAAACTTTATTGTCTACTGGGAGACGCAACAGGTACGTTTATTAGCCAGTTTTTGTGCTACTTCTTAAAGTCAATGTTTCTATAAGATTAGATCATTATCTACATACCGACTTGACCATACTTACAAATCATGCAAATCAAGATTTTAAGCTGTGCGTTGTATGAATCATTTGACAAATTAATGACATAATAATAATAATTATATTTCATAATCTGTTATCTGTGACTTTACCTAATAAATAAAACTAAAAATAAAATAAATAACAGAATACGTTGTCATAAGCTCTCCGAAGCTAAGGTGTGTTACTAGTACTAATTATTCCTTTAAAAAAAAACAGAAATACACAAAACCACCAATTTCTGCCTTCAGACGACATTTCGTGGTATGAGAAAGCTTGGGACTTCTCCTCGCACAAAAGCAGCCGCGCGCAACGGCATTGGGGCAACTTCCTCTTCGACCACAAGAAGTACGAAGAATGCATTCCGCATTATGAAAAGTCCGTCGAAATCAACTCCATCCAAGAAAGCGTGTGGCTGAGATTAGCGTGAGTATTTTTATCTGCTTTTTGAATGGAATACAATTTTTCTTCTTCCATTCTCACTATATTTTTTTCACTGCCTCCATGGTGTAGCGGTTAGAGCGTTGGGCTCTCAACCCGGAGGTCGTGGGTTCGTATCCCGCGTAAACCAACAACATGTTTATATTTGTATTGTTGTGTTCGAATTGACTAGGTAAGATGGTCCATGCTGTCGTATGGGCTTGTAAAAAGTCGGTCCTCACCCTCACCTTTCTCCGATCATGTCGAAGTGTCGTCTCATCGGGTCATAGAAAGGTTATGGAATAGGGAGTACACCTGTGTGTTGCGCGCACACTTGTGCACTTTAATATCTCCTGTGTCGTTGAGATTAGCCGCTGTGCTCAGAAATAACCAAAGGGCCTTATATTATATATTTTTTCAAAAGTAGGAATAAGCTAATGATTAGAGTAGAGAACGCTCTTAGTGAAGTGAAACCTGATATGCAACTTATGCAAATAGCTGAGTCAACGGCTTGTTATGGAAATAAATTATTAATATAACGGCGAAGGGTCGGGATCACCGTTATCAGACGGGTCGTGCATGGCGGTAAACCCGAAATAATAGTCTCTTTAGGTGCTCTAGAGGTCTATTGTAACAATCACTAACAAACTAGCTCAATACAATCAACGATTACTTAAATTATCTCCGATTTAATTTTAAGGAAACGCGGTAGGTTCGACACAGCGAGAGCAAAGCACGTCCGGTCGCCACGACGGTTAGTAATTTAATGCCCAAGCACGCCTTCGCCTCTTTCCGGCTGTCACAAACGTCAACTGTCAAAACAAAAGTGTTGCCATCGCTGTATCGACTCCACCCAAGTGTCATCACTTGACGTTTCCGAACGAAATGAATAATCATAGTGAGGCATGCCTCATGAGGCTTGAGGTGTGAGGCTTGAGGTGTGAGGTCGGTCGTGCTACGACGAATTATAGCGTCAGTTGGGGGCAGCACTGTGCCAACGCCACGACACGGCCATCCCGACATCTCACACGTCCTCGTGTGAGGCAGCTGATGTAGTACCTGAAGGGAGAGAAAAGGTACCGGACAGTAAATGTTTTACCACTCGGCCTTTCTGACCAAAAAGGTAAGGTCAAAATAATACCACACTCGAAATATTCGAATTTAAATTAGGAATTTACTTTCCAAAAACTTCAGATTTCTTTAAACAGTAATCAAATCAAAACAAAAAATCAAATCTTGCTTTACTAAAGTCGAAAGAAACTCATCTTATGATCAAAACTTTCCATACTAAACAAGTTATTCTGTAGTATGTAGTACGCTACAATTATAATGCTTCCATCCTATGACAACCTCTGTCCGGTCGCCTGTCTGCTTAGCAACATGGGTGTCCTCCATCCAGACACCCATTCACTTCACAGTCTTGGGTGACCTCCATCCGGTACCCGTATACCACACATCGCCTCTAACTGGCGATACCATTCGTCTCTATCCGACGAATTCGAAACAGTTACTTACACACTACAATTCAACCAAAAAAGAGAAAAGTTTCGTTCGACTTAGTATCAATTAGATGAAGGTCCAGCCCCGTCATCATTATTTACAACTTCGTCAGTCAAGTCAGGCTCGTCATTGTCCAAGTCTTTACATAAGTCATCATCATAGTCAGGCATTTTCCTAAGTCTATCATGGGAGTATTTGTACGTCCGTTTAGAGTTGAGAGCTTTGAGAATATAACGGTCACCCTCAAGTACCTCTATGACTCGAAAGGGGCCACGATACTTGGGATCAAGTTTTGTTTGATTTCGCTCTTCATTTTGAAGAAGAACAAAATCGCCAATAGAAAAAGATTGAATCTTGGCCTTAGTAGAATCAAACCTAGCTTTATCATAGGCAGCACCTTTTTCTATGTTCTCTACGGCTTCGGATCTCACCTGATCCAGGTCTACTTCTATTTCGCTATCGGCAGCAACGAGAATATCAAGAGGCCTTGCAACTTTGCCAATAAGTAGCTCCAACGGGCTAGCCTTCGTAACTCTATTAATGGAACAATTGAGAGCGAGCTGAACATCAGGCAAAGCGTCCTGCCATGAGCGACTACTTGCTTCTACAGCTGTCAGCATGTTTTTCAGAGTGCTCATGACACGTTCTACTTGGCCATTGGCTCTAGAGCTACCTGTCGCAATGAGGTGAAGTTTGATATTGACAGAGTCACAGTAGTCCTTAAAGTCCCTGCTGGCAAAGCAGCGACCCTGATCAGCAATGAGACGAACTGGGGCACCAAATAGAGCTACACTAGCTTTAAGAGCTCTGATGCTACTTACTGTGTCAATGTTGAGGGTATGGTGTAGCAGCACGTATTTTGTAAAGGCATCAATAAGCACAAAGACGTACTCCTTCCGGTCATTTTTGCCGCTAAGCTTGCCTGTGGCATCGACATGTATGGTGTGCCAAGGAATCGCTACCTTCGGGATAGGATGCATTTCTGCCTGAATTTTGCCAGAGTGTGACTTAGAGATCTTGCAGGTAATGCAGTTTTCCACAAACTTTCTTACGTACCTCGTCATGTTCTCAAACCAGTAAACGTCGTAGGCCTTCTCCAACGTCTTCTCCCATCCCAAATGCAGCAACCCTTCGTGAATGAGGTTGATGACAGACCACCGAAAAGACCTTGGTACAATGGGTAAACACCGGGTCTTACCTCTCCGCTGAATTTTTCGATGAAGCACACCGGAACGGAATTCGTACGTTTTTGCAATATCAGGAGTGAGCTTTCCTTCATTTAGGTCAACCATGAGCTTGGAGAGTTCCGCATCCTTCTGCTGCTAACAGCCAGTTGTCAGGTAATTCCGCAAGGTTTACCTGCTTTAGTTCTATTTTCTCAATCGAAGATGTTTCTTTGGAGTCAATTGGTAAGGGGTTCCTCGAGAAAAAGTCAGCATGAGACATTCTCTTACCACTATGGTGTACGATATCAAAATCGAAACCTTGTAGAAATGCCCACCATCTGTGTACGCGCGGCGTCAGGTCCAGTTTCTTACGAGTAGACTGAAGTGAACTGCAATCAGTAATCACAGTAAACTTACGGCCATGTAGGTAGTGACGAAAATGTTTCACTGCGTTGACAACTGCTAGGGTCTCCAACTCGTAAGAGTGGTATCTGGACTCAGCGGCTGTCGTTCGTTTGCTGAAATAAGCAACTGGGTAAGACTTACCTTCCTTTTCTTGCATCAGGACTGCTCCATATCCAACTGCACTGGCGTCCGTGTACAATTCTGTATTGAGTGAGGGGTCGTAAATCATAAGTACAGGTTCACTTGTGAGAATCATAATGATTTTCTGTCTAATTGTCTCATGTTCAGGCTTCCAATCGATTTTACCATTTCCGGAAGTCAGTGCATACAAGGGTGCCATCATTTGCGAGAACTTCGGCACGAACTGTCGAAAGTATGACGCTAAGCCTATGAATTGACGTAACTGTGTCACAGTCTCGGGTGGCTGTAAAGATGTTAAGGCGCTCTTCTTACGTGGGTTTGGGCGGATCTGTCCATTGCTGACGACGAAACCAAGATACTCCACTTCGTGCTTGAAAAAAACACACTTTTTGGGGTTAAGAGAAAAACCTTTTCGGGAGAGTACGCCGAGTACTACCTGTAGCCGTTCAAGAGCTTCTTCTTCGCTCCCAGCCACAATCAGCAAATCATCCATGTACACGACGACGTAGGTATTAACAAGGTCCCCTAGAGCATGAATAATAGCCCTTTGGAACACAGAAGGTGCGTTTCGAAGTCCAAATGGCATTTTTAGGTATTCAAACTGCCCATCGGGCGTAACAAAGGCTGTCTTCTCGATAGACTCAGTGTCTAGAGGGATCTGGTGAAAGCCAGAGGATAAGTCTAAAATTGAGAAGTAACGTCCTCCATGCAACCGAGCTATTTGGTCCGAGATGAGAGGCAGAGGAAAACGATCAGGTATGGTATTATCATTTAATTCACGATAGTCAACGCACATTCTATCTGTACCATCCTTTTTCTTGACTAGTAAAATTGGACTGGCGAATGGCGATGAACTAGGGCGAATAACATTCGCTTTTAGCAATTCATCGATTTTGTTGCGCACTACCTGTCTCTCATCTGGGCTCAACCTATATGGGCGGCGGTTGACAGTCTTGTGGGGATCTTTCAAACGGATTTTCATAGGTTCGGTGTCAGCAGCAGAGGTAGGAACATTAGTCGTAAAACAGTGTTGAAAACTTTCTAAGATGTCAAGGAGTTTTGACCTAAATTCTAAAGAAACGTCGGTGTCAATTAAGTTAAAATCAAATTTACTAGTTCCGATCATATCAACTAATTCAACGACTTGCATTTTCTCGAATTGCAAATTTCCTGCTGACATGTGAACTACTAAGCCAAGAGCTAGAACTTCGCGGCCTATCATGACTTCGTGTCGTAAGCAATAATCGGGCAAGACGTGCAAAAGAATTTCAAAATTTATACCATCTACCTCAACTGTAGTCAATATTTGGGCAGTCGAGTTGATTGAAGTCTGTCCAATTCCAGTCAAAGTCACATTTTTACAAATTCGCTTACCACTAAACTTACAAGCTACAGATTCTTTAACCAGAGAACATTCTGCACCCGAATCGTAATTAAAAGAAAATTGCTCACCGGAGTGACGTAAAGTCCCAGCAGGTGCGTTTACAACGCACACGTCGACACGCTTCTCTATGACTGAGTCTGCTCCCGGGTGGTTGTTCATCGTCTTCTTGTTACGCTCTGGACAGTTGGATGCGTAGTGTCCCAGTCCCCGGCAGTTGAAGCAGGTGATGGCATCCGATCTGCCAGGAGTCTTGCCACTCTGGATGGGATTAGGCGGCTTCTGGTGATGTATATCCCCTTGCGGGATCATATCTCTCCTAGCACGGCAGAATGATGATTTGTGTCCAAGTTTTCCACATGTGAAGCACTTGATAACAGCGTTAGGTCGGCTTCTTTTAGCTTCTGGACTTCCATGGTCGTCATTAGTTGACGAATTCCTCTTAAGAAAAGACACAGCCTTCAATTCCTTTTGCATCTGGTTTCTTGTCTGAATATCTGTTGTGAATGCCAGTCGCTGAACTCGTGGTTCGAATTTAGAGATGTGTGACAAGATTGTAGCAATAGCAATCTGCTCAGTAGTCAGGCCATTCCATCTGGACATCAACGATGACATGAGAGTAGCAGCGTATGCGGCTAGGCATTCATTATCCTTTGGCTTTCTGCCATTGAGGTTAATAAGAAAAGAGGCGGGTGTCTCGGGACTATCGTACCTTGTAACAAATAGCTCCTTAAAGTCGCTCCATGTCATCCCGGGGAAGGAAACAGATGACAGCCAAGATGAAGCTTCATTCTTGAGGGCGCGGCTCAACGCAATCATCAGTGATGCGCCTTGTCGATGCTGCTCAGTAACACACATGTCCGCGGTTGTAATCCAGGCACGAGCGTCAACGTCTTTTCTGTCAGGGTCGAAATCGGGTAGGCGAAAACTATCACTCGTAGTAGGCGTACGCATCGCTTGTACCAAAGCCAAAAAATTTCGATTTTGTTGCTCCATTAATAACCTCCATTTTTCGTCGATATTATTATTTTCTGAAGCACTTGTCTCGTTGTAACACTGGCTATTATTCAAATCACTGCTTACTTGTTGTGGGGCGTTGTGGTTGCATCCCACTTCTGATAACGGCGAAGGGTCGGGATCACCGTTATCAGACGGGTCGTGCATGGCGGTAAACCCGAAATAATAGTCTCTTTAGGTGCTCTAGAGGTCTATTGTAACAATCACTAACAAACTAGCTCAATACAATCAACGATTACTTAAATTATCTCCGATTTAATTTTAAGGAAACGCGGTAGGTTCGACACAGCGAGAGCAAAGCACGTCCGGTCGCCACGACGGTTAGTAATTTAATGCCCAAGCACGCCTTCGCCTCTTTCCGGCTGTCACAAACGTCAACTGTCAAAACAAAAGTGTTGCCATCGCTGTATCGACTCCACCCAAGTGTCATCACTTGACGTTTCCGAACGAAATGAATAATCATAGTGAGGCATGCCTCATGAGGCTTGAGGTGTGAGGCTTGAGGTGTGAGGTCGGTCGTGCTACGACGAATTATAGCGTCAGTTGGGGGCAGCACTGTGCCAACGCCACGACAAATACATATTGAGATATATAGGTTGGCAAAAAAGTCCTGAAAGGGAACTAAAAAATATTATCACTGGCAATAGTCCCGCTGTCACTTGTCAATCACGTCTAGCTAGTACATGGTGTGTCAAATCTGTTTATCGGAGATCGTTTATTAGTGTATTCAGGTGTTTTCTTTATGTTAAACTAATAAAGAATCGTGTAAAATCAAGATAAATCTTCGAAAAAGAGAAAAACAATCCTCAGCGCCACTAGAGAAGTCGTAATGAAGTATTCAAACGTTGTTTAGCCGAGCACGAAGCTGGGGAAGTTTTATATAAAATAAACGATGATTAGACCAGAACGGCAGAAATCACTGGTATGTAGTGGTTTTATTTAAACAACCACGCGTGTTTTAACTTAGTTGTCAAGTAACTATCAACAAACGAGTGATATTTTACGTTGAAATGTGAATGCCTATTTTGACGTTTGTTTACGAAAAATAATTTGTCAAGTTAGCACATCTAAGTGATTTTGATACTTTTTCATTGATTTTATTTTTTAAATTTAATTTTAATTTTTTAGGCAGAGGCCACGCCAGCTTTTGAGAATATTTCTCCCAAAGATAGGAGAAAATCATGATGACACGTTATTTAAATAGAGAAGGAATAATACCAACGCGGACAAACTTCAAATGACCAAATCGACAGGTAATCATAAACCTGCAAGATGAAGTGACCGTACAATAGCAGCATGAGTGACTCATGGGAACAAAGTGATTGTTAGAATTTTGGAGAAGGGTCGAGCCAAGCCATGGATGAATATTTTTTTTACTTTAATTAAAATTATAATATTATAATTTTGCTAGTTTCTTCTTTTATTTCTTTACTTGGTAGTAGAAAAACGTCTTGATAATGTGGTTGTATGTGGTGGGGATCGACTGTATTGGTGTCACCGCCATTCCATTTTTACCACCAAACGGTTCCCCCTATTGACCTTTTGTATCCCGGTGGACAGACCACCACTCCTACCTGACCTATCAGCTTAGAGGGAAAAGCAAACCCGTTATATGAGTGTCTGTATGACTACTTTTAGAAAACGACTAAATAATGTGGAATTAAAGAAATGTAAGGCGTTTTCCTAGTAAAACGCTATAACAATATGAAAATACTGAACTAGATTAGGGGATCACGTGATGCATTGGCGCGACTCAAATAATTGGTATCTGTAGGCGTGAACTTAGTTCATGGACCACGACTAACTAGATAGCCATTCTCTCTAAAAAAAATATTTGAATAAGTCAATTATCAAAACCGTTTGTGTCGTAGTATACGGGGTGACCACATCGACGATGGTGGCGCCCCTATTAATTTCACGACTTTTTTGCCAGGCTGTACTTGTGTGTAGGTTATTATTATTAACTAATTAAATACTGCAGACAGTTTTTACCACTCTGTATTTTTTTTATGAAACTCAATATACGGACCAGTACATAAAACCTGTAATGAACATACCTTATTTTTTCAAATATATTGTAATACCACGTTTGAGCAAATAATCAGTATTTAATTCTTAACATATCCATAATAATGTCCATTATAATTGTAGGTTCGCAGCCCTCCAAACGGAGCAATGGGAGACATCAGCCCGCGCGTACCGCCGCTACACATACCTACAGCCGAACTCGTTCGAGGCGTGGAACAACCTCGCGAAAGTGTACGTGAACCAGGGCGACAAGCCGCGCGCCTACCGGGCGCTCATCGAGGCGCTGAGGTTCAACTATGACAACTGGAAGGTTAGTTACCTTGACAGTACAGGGAAATAGAGCTGTAGCAAACTGGATCACATGTCTCGAATTGTTACTCACGAATTCATTTTGTATCTTCCGTCCGTCAGGATTTCTACCTGTCCAACACTAAATATTTGACAACAGAACTACATCTATCAGGACAGCTATAGTCCGTTCGCTTTAAGAATTCAGTGATTTCATTCTTGTCCTTCGACCTAGCACGCCCCCTAATCAATCAAATCGTTCTCAACTAGAAAGCCAAGTTCACAGTGCCCAGTTGAATGCATTGTTTTAAACGGCCGTTGCGTACCTGACTTTGTCCTTGATTTTTCGGAAAAAAAAATACTGCATTCTTAACGCAAACATACTATAGTTAAAAATAACTTTAAAATGTCCAGCTGTGGGAGAACGTGGTGACAGTGAGCATGGACACCGGCCACTTCGAAGACGTGATCCGCGGCTGCCACCGGCTCATAGACTTGCTGAACAAGTTCGAGGACACAGAGGTGCTGTCGCTGTTAGTGCGCGCCGTGCTGCAGGACCACTCAGATGCCGACGGGAACAGCGTCGCTAGGTGAGTTGACTATTTGTTATCTTATGATTTAGCCATGAGTATAGTACTTCTGGGCAAAGGTGACCATCAAGCAAGTCTTGTTAGGCAAGTGGCCAGTAAAGGCTTCCAGCTTCCAGCGTATTGGTCTGCTAGTTCGTCGTCTGTATCTATTCAATAAGATGAGTGAGATAATATATTATATTTAAATAATTAATGGGTTGGGTTGGAGGTCATCAGTCCAACCGAAACTTTGTGTTGTGTTTTTCGACCATGCCCTTGCTTCGGAAGATATTTTAAGTGGTTGCCCTAGTAGTGCCTCACACTAACTATTGGTATTGCTATTTCTAGGCCGATGTTTGTTCGTTTTTGTTTATGTAACTAATCATGCTTTTACATTTCTTTAACAGGTTGCGAAAACGGATATTGGAGTTGTTCGGCAGGATCACGTCGCTAACGCAGAATAAACCGGAAATCTGGCAGTTGTACTCTGATCTCAGTCCAACCTACTTGCTGAAGGGGCAGCGACTGCTCAAGGCTTATCGAGGGTATACGCAGGTACGTCACTTCATTTTTATTTGCACCATGTTTTTATTTTAACTATTTTAGTGATCATGTAAATACGATTTCCAGAGATGTCTCTGCAATAGGCATGACGACAGTATCAAATAATCAACGATTTGAATATCTTAGGGGAAAATACATATTAAAAGGATTTAAAAGACACATTTAGTTTTATTTTAAAATCTGTGATTAATCAGATTTTCGATAAAGTAAAAGGATAAAATACTGCAATTCGCCATTTTGACTCAAACGTCAATCACGCACTATGACGTCACTCTTACGGAAATCAACAAATGTCACTGTCGTATTTCATACAAGTGAGTTTGACAGACACGTGATGTTTACATAAGAGTTACGTCAAACGGACGCCATGACACCTGCGAGCTTTTTCGAGCGCTGTTGATAAAATACTAGAAGAATGTTCTCAAACTTTGTTAAACTGACCTTTGAAACCGAAATAAAGCTTTTTTAGTATTCAATACATGTGTACCTACATCACGAAAGAAGATTTCAAAATTGTTCGTCATGCCTATTGTTGTACAGCGGCGGGGCATGCTGAGGCAATTTTATTTTATGTTTCATTCTATGAGGTTTTGTTTTATAAACCTGCTGAATTGTCATGAAGTTCGAATCTAGCTAGGAACACAATTCCATAAACTTTTCTCTTGAATTTGATATAAAAAACCTTTGAATGAAGTGCCAGCTTGAACTTAAAACTTCCCCAAAATCCTCATTTTTTTTTGTAATCATGATTCTGAATGAGACTACCTTTTTTGTGATTTTCTGTTTATTTGATTACTGTGCTTTATATTTTTATTGTTTTTACTATGTACTACGGTAAATTTATTTTCGTCTTTAATTTCAAAACACATTTTTCCAGACTGGCAACTGGTCGAAAAACCCCGAGACCTGCCTGAAAGTGATTGAACTGGCACAAAACCTCCTAGACTACAGTCTGAAGGCGCACCAAGAGTCAGAAGAGAAGGATAAAGCGCAGTGCTTCCAACAGTTGTCATCCGCGCGGCTAACCGGCCAGGCGGTCCTTCGAGCCGCCGCCGCGCAGGAATGGCCGGAAGCAGAGGCTGCGCTCGAAAAACTAACGCAACTATTTGATACAGTCACGGAATATATTAAATCAAATGTGTAGAAACATGATTTGTTTCATTTTATACTTTAACCTTTTAAAACAGTTAAAAAAAAGCCTTTAGGGGTAGGTAGTTGTTAAGATTAGACACAGTAGGATTGTAGAAATGAATGTAGCGGAAAATTACTTAAAATTTAAAAAGATGGCTACTCGTATCTTGCAATCATCTTTAACTAAATTATCTGTCTCGCTCAACTCGACCAAAGGTTGGTTATTGAACAATATCGATGAGGTCGTAAAAAGTTATTAATTTAACATACCTTCCCTCACGACCATATCCCTATTGAGGTAGTCAGAGTCACACTGACTGCAGTCGTCACGGTGAACGGAACATTCAGAAACCCACATTTCGCTGGGGGAATTTCAACCGTTATCTGGGTTGCTTGGGTTTTATATCACCGGAGAGTTAGCCACAAATAACAATACAAGTACAATGAACACAAAGTAGGTGTGTTCCCGCCAGATTTGCTCTCGGGACTCAGGACCAGCTGATTCCGAGCCAAGGTGTGTCACTCTCGCAGTAATTACGAATCTAACAACACTTCTTAAGCTGAAACCCATAGAGCCGTACAGGCTGCAGAACGTGCTGTGTGTGATTTAATTCATGAAAAAAGTTTGACGCGATAACTAACAGACTGTCTAATCAAACTTATTTGAGTTCTTATTATTATTATATTGAACTGGTCCCTGAAAAATCATACAATTACCACTGGGCCACGACGCCCTCCGCGCTCACTGAAAAAAGTCATCTTAGATTCTACTCTTAAAACCACCTGTGCTATGGTCAGCGCTTTTGTGTTTAAATTTCAGTATCTGTATTACAAGAGCCTATTTGGGTACGACGAGAATCCCCTTGACTTCAATAACTGCCATCTATTTTAGAACGCAGAACTCTCGGTTAAAACACTCATTTTGGAACGCAGCCTAAGAATTGTAATCCCTCTTGACAGTGACAGATGACAGTACGTTTGCGTTTAATTTCAACTTGCTTTTGACGAAAAGCCTAGAGCAATTTAAGTTTTTATGAGTGTACAACACTTGCGTGGTATACTGTCAGATAATCAGTATCCTACTTAGTAAATAAGAGTCAATTTAAATTAAACTGGGTGGAAACACAACCAATATTACTGTTCGATTAAATTATAACAATGGTATGTTGCGATAACTAAACGCAATCATTATTCACTGAGAAAGGGAGGTTCATGTTTTCGTTGTGATTTTCTCTTCTAAATTAATATTAATTACACCTTGTACAATGTACAGTTAGAAAACAAATCTAGTACAATGGCAGCAGCTAACGACGATGAGATTTTGGAAGGTTTTCTGTGTCCTATCTGCAAGGCAGACCTGAAATCTGCTTCTCAACTTACGAGTCATTTCGAGAGCCTACATTCGGAGGAGCAGGATGTTCTCAGGTCCCTCAAGGACATATTCGGTAAAGCGAAGAAGATAATACTCAATAATGATGATTCTGACTTGAAGGAAACGTTTGATCGAGCGCTAAAGTTCAATTACCAGGAGCAGCCTTACTACCGATCTGAGGAGCAAGTAGTAGGTGTGTCGCGCAGTTCTTCAGACTATTTCAAGGCAGTTCGTTCAGCCCGCTTGGAGAGATATGCTACAGAGACTAATAAACTTTTAATAAGACTGGATAAGCTGGTATGCAATATGCCCACAGAGCAAAACTTGAAAAAACAACATGAACAAGAAGTAAGTTGACATTATGGTGCACACAATTATATTCAATTTTCATCACTAGTATTTGTAACAAATTTTCATATCAAAGGTAGTGGAAAAGTAGACTTGCTTGTTACTTTTACATAACTATCATTGTTTTTACAGGTTGTGCCATGGCTAGATGGTTCTTCAGTGAAGTTATGCCCAAATTGTGCTAAGGCATTCAACATTACGAGGCGTAAACATCACTGCCGTCTGTGTGGCTCGATATTATGCCATGACTGCTCTGTATTCTTAGATTTAAGTATTGCCCGTAAGTAATTTCAGTATTTCGAGGGTTTACTGCGAAAACCTGCTAAATGCTACTAAACTGGTTATGAGAAAATTAAGTTTTAAAGTTTTATTCTAATTATATATCAATAATATCTATAGGTTATACATGGCATACTAGTTATTAGTTGGAACACATCTTTAGGATTATATTTTGGTTTTGTATTTTTGAATAAACATGACAGAAATCTTGACATTAGGAAATTAATGAGCAAGGTCGTACAGTTAGCACATTTTGCCTCTAGATTACTTAAATGCCATATTGGCGAAATTATTGAAATTTCAGGCGGATTTTATATTAATATAGTTAGTTTTTGATAAATAACTAAGTTTTACGTAAAGTTATTGTAATATAATATTGTCCTAAAGATGTAGACAACAAAATAAAAAACGTAAATGGTTTTGCCTGAATTTTTTGTTGAATAGCTAATACATAACTAAAATTATAATTATTGAGACTATAAAAGTAAATGATTTTTACGTTTACTCATAATCAAAAATGTTGTTCAGTTTTATATTTTTAATACTTTAAATCAAATACCTACTAAACCTTGATCATTTTAATACTTAAAATACACTAAATCAGAAAGTGAAGAAACTAATTAAACATTTTTATGAGTTTAATCATTTTCTTCATTTTCCGATTCACCAATAGCTGGCTCAGGAAGCCTCATCATGTCAGCCGAACGACGCCCACTGCTGGGCATAGGCCTCCCCCAAAGATCTCCACAACGATCGGTCCTGTGCTGTCCGCATCCAGCGGCTTCCCGCGACCTTGACAAGATCGTCGGTCCACCTTGTGGAGGGCCTGCCCACGGAACGTCGTCCGGTACGCGGTCGCCATTCGAGAACCTTTCCGCCCCAACGGCCATCGGTTCTCCGCGCTATGTGTCCCGCCCACTGCCACTTCAACGATGCAATCCTTCGAGCGATGTCGGTTGCCTTAGTTCGCCTGCGGATCTCATCATTTCTGATTCGATCAAGCAGGGAAACACCAAGCATCGCTCTCTCCATTGCTCGCTGGGTGACTTTGAGCCTTCTTATGAGACCCATAGTGAACGACCACGTCTCGCTCCCATATGTCATTACTGGCAACACACACTGGTCAAAGACTTTCGTCTTGAGACACTGAGGAATTTCAGACGCGAATATATGCCGGAGCTTCCCGAACGCTGCCCATCCGAGCTGGATTCGACGAGAGATCTCTTTCTCGAAGTTGGACTTACCTAACTGGACTGCCTGTCCCAGGTAAACATAGTGGTCAACAACTTCGAGTGTAATGTTCCCAACGTTAACTGGAGCGGGTGCAACATGGGCATTGAACATGATTTTCGTCTTGTCCATGTTCATCCTAAGACCCACTCTTTGAGAAGCATTACCGAGATCTTCGAGCATTATGTTCAGGTCTTCCAAGGTCTCAGCCATCCAGCCAGCGAATCGTAGGTGTGTCAGGTACTCGCCATTGATGTTGATGCCACGTCCTTTCCAGTCCAGAAGCTTGAAAATATCCTCCAACGCAGCTGTGAACAGTTTCGGAGATATGACGTCTCCTTGTCTCACGCCTCGCTGTAGTTGGATCGGATTAGAGCTCTGGTTCTGTAATCGGACCGACATGGTGGCGTTTTCGTAAAGGTACCTTAGCACCCCGATGTACCTGTAGTCTATTTGGCACCTTTGGAGAGACTGCAACACTGCCCAGGTCTCAATCGAATCAAAGGCCTTCTCATAGTCCACAAACGCCAGGCAAAGTGGCAAGTTATACTCTTCGGTCTTCTGTATAACTTGCCGCAGCGTATGAATGTGGTCTATGGTACTATAGCCTTTTCGGAACCCGGCTTGTTCGGGAGGTTGGAAGTCGTCAAACCTGCGAGCGAGACGATTCGCAATGACTCTCGAAAACAACTTATAGATATGGCTCAGAAGCGATATGGGTCTGTAGTTCTTCAAGAGAGTTTTGTCACCCTTCTTGAAAAACAGCATCACATCGCTTCTGCCCCATGCCTTTGGCGTTCTGCCCCCGAGGATGACAGAACTGAAGAGCGTCTGGAGGACCTTGAGTATCGGCCCGCTCTCAGAAGCTCTGTTGTGATTCCGTCATCACCCGCCGCCTTGTTGTTTTTAAGCTGCTTGAGAGCCATCCTAATCTCGTACAGGCTGACGTCCGGGATATCTTCGGTATAGTGTCGGGTAAGCTTGGCTCTAGGGTCTTTAGCCTTGCTTTCCACAGGTGTTTGCGTGGAATACAGCTGTCCATAGAAACTCTCAATTTCCCTCAGGATTTCAGGTGTGGACGTAATGATGCTACCTGCCTCAGTTTTCAGCCTCGTGAGTTGGTTGGCCTCGCTTTGCCCAATAGACAGATCTCTAGCGAACACTTTGGAGTTTACAATAATTTTAACGTCCTGTAAGCACGCGGTGCGGCGAACTGGACTAAACTGTCGATTTGTCAAAATAAGTTATCGGCCGTTATTACTTTTTTACATGGTCACGTGGTCGTTTATTTAGTAAAAGTGTTGTGCTTAAACCTGCTTGAGTACGTTAGTCGGTTTTTCCTGCCGACAAATTGTAATGATTCGATGATATTATTAACAAGCAATTAATGTTATAAGCATTTAAAATATTTTCTCATTAAAGTTTTCTTAACAACACCAGTAAGAATATTTTGAAAAAAGGCGATATATAAGTTTACTTGTTATTTACGGAACTTGTTAACATATTTTTTATTTTGTTAGTTGTTATGAAACAGATGTCATGTATGCTTATTCCCTTTTGTCAGGGAAGATTAATTTGCATTCATAAATAAAAGTTTTTATATTATTTTAACAAACAAGTATTAGTCAATATCCTGCATTTAGCCGTTTTTAGCACTTAGTAACTTTTAAACGGTTTATCGTAGAGCTTAGCCGGTATTATCTGTGGAAAAAGCTTCAAAAAATGAGTATCATGGTGCTCGTAACTCATTTTGTGATAAAATGTCGGTTAGCCGGTTTTTGCAGTAAACCCTCGATTTTGACTTATAAACTTTACAATTTAAGCAATTATGCTTAAATTTAATTCCTAATAATTGGTTCAACAAATCTCTTAAAAAAAAGAAGCTTTAAAGTAATACATTCTGGTGTACAGAGGCACTCACATCAACCTTTACATACGGGCACCTTATGCTGCAGACATACAACACATTTTGCAATGGTTTTGTAAAGGTTGATTTGGGTGCCTCTGTTCATCTGTTGATATGCACAATGCTGAGACTTGAGTTTAATTTTCACCCACATAATACCTAGTGTATATTCATTATTTTCAGGAGCCATAGTAGACCCTTCAGCACCAAAATCCTCAACAGAACCAGACCAGGAATCACTAGAAAAGAATGGGCTACGGCTTTGTGAGCACTGCTACAACCTGATTGAGCTGAGGAAGCAAGTGCAAGAGAGCCGCAACGCTAAAACAGTTCTAGTTACTGCGTATGAACAGATGAGAAGTCTTATGGAGCAGGCAAGACCTGCTGTTGCTATGTATGAGAAGGTATTGATTTTATGGATTTCATTGTTTTCTGATTTTAAAACAATGTAAAGTGTTGTATTGTATAGTTATTGGCATGGCATTCTTGCCATTTCTAGTCACTCCTTGCTCTACTTTCAAGAAATGTTATTTGGCAAGAGTAAGATGTAATACAAAAATAGGTAGCCTTATGGGCCATTGACATAACTTCAGTAAAAGCAGTTTGTTGTTATTGAAAAGGACATAGTTGTCTGTTGGTGGTCATGGAAAAATATGTTGAACACATTAGGTACATAAAAAATTCAAGCAGCATGTCTGAGCTGAGCATGCTGTGGCTGTGCATCATCTTAACATTTTGTTCAGGTAATAATGGTTGCCAATACTGCAAATCCAACCTCCCAACTCTCATGTAGTGCTCATTCTATGACATACTAACAATATTATTAATAAAAAAGATGTACATAGTTTACATCAGTACTGAGACAAGTCAAAAATTGTCCACGGGATATGATGTAGTTAATTTGGCCATGTTTTATCATGTGAACAAGACAGTATAATTATTTACTAGAGCGTAAATGAGGCAGATACATGTTGGGCAGGGTTGCCCAACAGTCCCAAACAGCCAACAAAAAAAAAAAAACAGTCAACACTGTCATTGCTTTGCTCAGGTGTACGAAAAGTTCTGATTTCAGTGCCTTTTTTTTTAGCACAAGTAACCTATCTACGTCTATTTTATTATTATATCATTGCATACTAACCAAAGCTTTGTTATTGTAGATGTGTCAAAGTTTATTTGACGGCGAGACAACATACAATTTGTCAGACGTGAATGCGATGCGCGGGCGCATCGGCAAGTTGGCAGAGGGCATTGACCTGCTGAGTAAGCAGATTGCTGCCCACCCTGCAGACCCTGGTACGAGGCAGGCCAGACTACAGACGGCTATAAGACAGGCTGCTGCACATTACATCAAGGTAAGATATTTCATACATTTTGATTTAAGTGATTAACATTCTGCATGTAATTCGTCAGCACTCTACACAGTGGACAACTCAGTTAAGAGATCAGATGTCTTTTGCAGCTTTCAAGACAAGGTAAGAAACATTTTATTTCACACAACACACAGTGTTTTACAAGTGATTAGTAAATTTTCAATTTTGGTGTTCAATTTAGGTGGTCTTATTGCTAAAAGCAATCTCTTCCAAACAACCTAGAAAGTAAAAGAGGCAGCAAGAGTGAGCAAGTGCAATAATAATACAAGCTGAACACCTATTCACTATACAATACATCATCAGGTCCACTGCTCAACTTAGGCCTCCCCTAAAGCGCACCATCCTTAGCTAGACGAATCCACCTCCTGCAAGCAGCCTTTTGCAAATCGTCGCTCCACCTAACTGGAGGGCGTCAGCATTACGCATATACATATAAATTGATATTGAGTAAGCAGACTAAAACCCCTTTGTTCACAGGAGGACCTCCTCTCCCTCCGCAAGTTGCCCACCGAAGCCCAAATAGAGGAGGTCCGCCGACAGCGCTACGAACGCGCCGAGCGACAGATACAGCTGGAACGACAGAGAATGGAAAAGGAGGGGGCAGTCCAAGAAGCAGGACCCAGTGCGGCAAACGGGAACATTCAGCATGATGACGACGATGATCCTCTGCTAGAACAGATGAACATCATCAGAGGTTACATCAAGGAGGCCAGGAAGGAGCTCAGGTTTGAAGAGGTAAGTTTATCCTGACGGAAATACACACTATGCTGGAACACACCTACTGTGTTCATTGTACAATTTGCGGCTAACTCTCCGGTGATGGAAAACACCGATATAAAACCGGATAACGGCGGTAGGCTCGCCCTAACCCTTGCCACCTTATTTTAAACCTTATGTGATTGAAATAGAGTCCAAAACCAATCAAAATGGCAACATAATAAACCGGTTAAAGGGTTAACAAGTTGGGTTCAAATTCCCTCGGCGAAATGTGGGCTTCTGAATGTTCCGTTCACCATAACGGCAACAATCAGTGTGCCTCTGACTAACCCATGGTCGTGAAATGTTATGTTTTCTACACTCTATTTCTCCAGTCTCTTCTTGGTCTTATCGTCTAAGGAACAGCAATGCCTAAAGTACTAATAAGTCACCACTAGTAACACAGTACCTCTCTAAAGCATGTTGGTTGACCTTATGTTTTCACGCCTCAACGTCCCGCATTTTAAGTCATAAATCATGATGACCTATGGATCCAAGACGTGGGCCCTTGCTATGGGTCCCTTGAGAAAACTCAAGGCCACCCATCATGCTATAGAGATGTTTATGCGCATTACTCTACGAGATCGAATAAGAAAATTAAATGACGGATTACAATGTTGCTGACTCCATTTCCACTCAAAGATGCACTGATTCAAAATGCTAATATTCGGAAGTAAAAATAACGTTTCTTTCAGGTGGCGATATTAGAAGCAAATCTGAAAGAACTGAAAAAAGAATACCAATTCCAGAAACTTTCGAGCAAGTCCTAGTCAGTGCAAATTTCACAGTATGTAAGCTTTAGCTTTAATTCTATTTATATTGAAATCAAATTTAATATTTATGGCATATTTTGTTTTTTATTGCGTAAGCATCTGTTAATATATTTGTACCTCTTTAGGTATAAGAATGAATAAAGCAATTTATGTATATAATATATTTGACTTGATCTTTTTCTTTGGCAACACTTCATGAACACACATGGCATACAAACAAAAATATGTTAGAAAATTATTTACAGCAGTCTTTCGCGCAGTATTTAGTTTGGGACTTTTCATTTAGCATACTTTTCCCTGAACTTCTCCAACTTATCTAACTGCTTCAACATTTGCGGGCGCGTGCACAGCGCCTTCTTTATAGCTTCATCCAATAACTGGCGCTGGTAGAATGGCGGGATTGGCGTGTCCTCCAGGTGGAACGTGTGCACGCGCCCTGACGTGTCGCCAACGAACACGTTGTCTCCCGACGCGGAGAACTTTATGAACGTCAACACTATGTTGTTAGGGAACGAGTACTCCGCACACGGCATGTGCGTCTTTCTACGCAAGTCCCAAATAGACAGGACATTCCCACTTATAGATATCAAAACTGTGGAGTTGATCGGGCAGAAAGCTACTCCATATACAGCCGCTGGACAGTTCAAGGTCATTATAAAATCGTCCATGCCCTCCATCCATAATCGCACAGCATTATCAGCCCCGCAAGACACCATCAACGTGTTCATGAACGGCGAATACTCCATACCGTAAACAGGCCCTGCATGTGCCCTGAACACCTCCATATGCTGGTTCAGATAATGTGTGGAACATTTGTGGATGCAGCCTTCGTCGGTCCCGACCAGGTAAATGTGATCGATCATTGGGTGCCACTTAAGACACAACGCTGCTGGGTACCGAGTGATAGGAACGTCCACTTTCAAACAAGGTTTAGCCGTCTCTAGACCTTTCATTTTACCTTCCACTGTCGATATACGCATCATAGGAGTACAAATAAAATCGTGCGTTTTGGTGCTTGTGAACTTATTTATTCTTCCATCTTGACAGGCTGTCATCACATACTCTGTATTATGGTCGGCTGCCCGCCAGTTTGTCACCCAGATTGGCTCAAAACAAGGGTTTGTATCTCGTTTGCTTTCTGCTATTTTCTTCACTGGGTAAGAAGTCACATCTAATATAAAGACATCGCCATTAGAAAAGCCACAAGCTAGCCAGTTGGGATTCCTCTCTGAAAACGCTACAGAAGTTAGAGGGTATTCGAAACGATACAACCGCTCGGGTTTGCAAGGATTTTTTGTGCACCAGACGGCAACAATTCCATCGTAGTTCTCAGCGTGAGCGAACTTTCCATGTCCTACCGCTAAGATGTTCTCATTTCTAGGATTGAATGATATACTTGTTATTGGGCGACCTGAAGTATCTTCGCATTCTAATGTCCACAGAGGCTTCATTGTGTAAATGTATATCAAGTCCAATGATAAAGGGTCAATGCGGATAAGCCCTCGGAACTTTTTTTGCTGATGAGAGTATTCTAAAGTAGAAAGAACTCTCTCCGTTAACAACACCGCGTCCAAGAATTCCGCAGTAGGAGCTATTTCATCGAATGTTTTGCCTTTTCTCTCATCCGCATCATCAACTTTATGTTTCTTCTTGCGCAATAGTGTTGGCTCGGCAGATTGATACAAAACCATCTCATCAGGCTCCTCCTTCGGTTTCACTCTGGCGAGTTTAGCGTACGTGTCGTGCATGTCCCACATTGATGCAAATGCTATAGCATTCCTCTTATCAGGTCTCGTCGCTAGTGTATGGCGAGTTTGCGTAACACATTCTTTGGTCTGAGTTTCTTCGATTACCATCTTTCGATTCCTGCCCTTCCCAACAGTTATGTACTGATAATATTCATTCTCTTCTTCAACTATATTTCCCTCTGTTGTTCCCTTTTCGTACGAGAAAGACGGTAGCTCAAACAGGAATTGCGTTTCTGTTTCTCGTAGTACAATTAATACTTCAGGTGGATAAGACATGATAGGCTTTTCTTTAGGTAAATAAAATGCAGAAGGAGCTATTTCTAGATTTGTATCGTCAGGTACGAAACCTTCCTCAGTGTTGTATGTGTGATCGATATGAATGTCGTCAAGGGAGATCGTTGTGGCGTAAACTTTCATGCCCGCGTCGGCGGTAGATTTTGATTTGGACCGACTAACCGATTCTTTGAGGGCGACTTCGCTTTTACGTCTCGATTTGCTTTCGAAAGCTGCGTGTGAGAAAGTGTCTTCCATGGTCACGAAGTCCAGGTCCACGATGTTGTCGGGCGTGACATCGACGCCGCCTTCGATAACACGGTATATTTGCCGCTTTTCCATGAAACTGAACGCGGATTTGCTTATTTTGGACGAAGAGCCATCCGCAAAACTGATTCGCGACACTTCGAACATCGAAACTGCATTGGTAGCATCCCCAGCGCCCTGGGAGGCGTCGAGAGTCGACATGGTTCTGTTATTTATGTGTTTCGATTAACAAAAAATTCAAGAAATATTTAAGCACGTGGGGGAAGCTCAAAGTTGACAAGCTTGACAGCTTCCTGACATGATAATTATTTCATTTGCCATCTACAAATGAGGACGGTAAAGCTGCTTATGTTTGTATAAAGAATCCATAGTTAACGTTAGGTGTCATTAAACCCTGCAAAGTAGAAATGATAACGTAGCGTAAGCTCATATCGCACTCGTCTCGCTCGACGTCGTGCTTTGCCAAGCCAAGCGGACATCCGCTCGCAAGCACGGCTTCTCTCGTTACTTTGTTTTTAAGAGAAATACTTGTCCTTAACGTCGAGGTTCTGTACATCGATAAAAATGACGTTTTATTCACTCACCCAGCCACTACACCCACCTGACCCCAAACACTTTTAGCTTCCAGGTAATAGAATAATGTAGCTGCAGGGCATTCCATTAGACACCTTATAGCCTAGTCGCATGTAGCTAATTATAGCCGTACTTACCCAAAGGCCTAGTGTCAAGAATTTTAAGTCTTTCCCATATAAATCGCCTTAGGAGGCTAACTAAAGGTTTACGTTGATGATTCATTCCTTTGTTTAACGAGTTCGAAAGACGGAACAACATGTACGGTTTTTATAGCATGCCTATATTTGTATCGAGTGGGCTGAGGCTGATCACGGGTCCGTAAAGGCGCGAGGGTTTCCGAGCTAAGTTTTATTTTCACTTAGTAAAGTTCCTCATTTTTGTTGGGTTCCCTTACTGAGACTACTTGTGTTTATGACTCTTCACCAGAAAATATGGCAAGGACAAAGCTTTTAAATAATTTGCTATTGTTGATGTCTCCTTTCTAAAATGAACTAGTCTTTTACTAAAAAGACAATTTAAACGAAAAAAGGTAGTCTAAAGGGTTTTTTCTCACCAAATAAGTCTAAAGGGTTTCTTCTCACCAAATAATAAAAGTTTACCTGACGGATGTACATAGTAAAAGCTTAGCATGTGTCTTGCGTGGTACAGCACCCCTGCACGCCGGTATTCTACAGATGTCTGCTCAGTATCGGCGGTTTATGAGCTGAGGTACTTGCCATAACCTCATGTTTTCTCATCATCCCGATAGCGTGCTAACCCTAATAGTGCACATATTGTTTTGTCAAACGGAGTTTACCCACCCCGGGACGCTACCGGCGCGCCGCCAGCCGTGACGCTCATTACCACGGCGGCTGCATTTGCTGCGCAGGCGCGTGCCACGGTACACCTGTCTATTTGTATTCAATCTACGAGATGAAGAGGATCTTCAGGAGATTCAAAGAAAGTAAGTTTTTGGCTCCTTTTTTGTTTTGTTTGAATAAAGTCCTGTGTCTCATATTGAGCCAAATGGCTGCCGCGAGGATTGTGCCAGCACCGGTATTTCAAAGTCGATTTCAATCAACAATATTTTACTCACTAATTAAGTTTATTGTCATCGACGCGTTCTCGTAATCTAAGACTTCAAATTCATTAATGAGCAGTAAAATACATATGGATAGCAACGTCAGTGAAGGAGATAGCTATCTGCTAATGATTGCGCTTCAGATATTTTGAGTGACTGTGACTACAACAGAGTACACTCTCCACGCATTCAAATAAGAAGAGATTTAGAGTAAGTATGATCTATTGTTATTGATTTTAATGACGTTTTTGTTTTACATCATTAGTTTATTTGCAAACATTGTTCTATAAAATGGAAGTATAGAAAGCTACAGCTCAAGTGTATATTGTTTGTACGTTGACGGTTCGTGACGGTTGTATTGCCTTATGCGAACGCTTTAAAGGTCATTCTTTAACTACACTGTAACGCTTGATGTGAATCTTGGTGCAAAGTAATCTTAATCATTGTTACTTGAGTGAGATATAAGGAAGTATCAACAATCCTGTTTTTCGCAGATTTTAATAAACGCAATGTCGGTTTCCTGGCCAAAAATATACTGTGGGCTCCTGCCTGACGGAGCAAGCTATACTCTGTTATACTTACATGCTACACATAACCCAAAGCATTGTTCTCAGGGCGGATGTGAGGTTACCGGTTTAGAATGCATTTTTGCGAAATCATCATTAATTATACTTAAATAAGTGCACTTTAGCTCAAGTTGATTATTATAACCCGGTATTCAAACCAGAAAATAACTATCATTACGAATAGTCAGATCAAAGGAGGAAATAACTTAACCCATAAATGCACTTCTCCCTAGCAGGCAGATATGGTTCCATTCGTATAGGCGCAGGCGCACCGTGTCGTGATCAAAGTCGTTCACTCCGCTTTCATACTCATCACGATCGAACGCATCAAGTACCTTTTACGTTCCTTTTTTGTGACTCAATCAATTACAGCTTCAGCCGGACCAGGGTTGCATAATTCCAACTTATTTATTAAATCGCGGTGTATCGTGTAAATTAATCGTCTTTATGGCTAGTTGTGAGCAAAAGAAGCAAAGTCTCGGATACGCGCTAGAGCGGGTTAATTCCTGCTAGTCCCGCCCACTTTTCGTCGGCGCTGTGAGTGCGTGCGCGTGCGTCCATCGATACGACGTGTATCGGTAATTGCATCTCTATGGTCAGTGTAGGCAATAATAAAATGAGCCATAGTGAATAGTGAGGCCCATGCCGCCAAGAATTCCGCTGTTCTGGCTAAACACAGGACAGCCAATGGTGATTAGTTTTTTTTTCCTAGTGCGCAATTTCAAGTTCTTCTCTATTTTTAGTGCGAAAGTTTCAATGTTTGTAGTGTAGCTGAAGATTTCTTGAAAATCTTCACCTATTTCAACCATAGACTGAGTTTGCTCATGAAAATATAATTTAAGCAGGTACAGTCAACGGCACATCTGGCTAAACATTCCAGTTTTTTTTATCTTGCTCTTGCCAAATCAAATTTCTTTGCAATAGGGCAAGCAGATATGACCGGAAATGGGTACCGTAATGTGCAGTTTACCGTACATTCATAATGGTTTCTCCTCGACCATGCCAAATAAAGAGCTACATGAACTAAAGTACTTGATCACAATACCAATAAAGCAATTATAGAAAAAATGCTTACAAAACTGTGAACATGCTAATGTTAGAGCAGTACTTCGTGTTTCATTAACACCAATTTTACGCAAAACCGCAGGCGTGAGCTAGTTTAACATAATTCCAGAATATTAAATGGAGACCAGTAAATCATGCGAATTTGTAACCCTTTGTCCGTAATTTAAAACAGAATCGATTAGACTTTTTAGTACTTACAGTGAGTAAAATTTTATGATAATGAATTTCCAATAAAGAGGAAGGCGTACAACTTGCCCTACTGTGTGCTGAGGGAAAAACTTGCTATCAAGTTCAATCTTGAGCCATTTGTGTTACAATGTAAAAATCTTACATCATTTAACTTTGGAGAACAAAATTACATAGGTAGCGCCTGAAAACAGTTCCCAGAATCACGTTTATAAAAGAGTGCATTTACAAAAGTAGGTGAGGTCGTGCCCGAGAAAGACGAGGCGTTGCAATTTCGAAATTGTTCAGTTGGGCCGTCAGCGTGACAGGGCGAGTGTCCACGAGCCGGCCGGGCGGCGCGAGCGCAGGTCGAGAGGTCGCGGCGCAGACTCGCCCCGCCCCCCTAATTGGCGCGCCACACGCAAATAAATAATTTTTATTCACCGCCGAGATCACGCTCCCTCTTGACCTTAAATTACTGTAACGTAAAGCTCTTTTTTGTGAAATTTTAATCGGTTTCCCGAATGCCAGCGGAATACCTTCGTGGGCACCGAAAAGCAGCAACGTGCGATCATCGCGCTTTTGTGATAGCATCAGCTGCGTCGAATTGTTAATGATACGTTCCCGGCCTCGCACAGATGTAATAATTAAACTTTTTGAGATAAATTACGTACGTGCAATACCGATGCCGGACGGCCCGTACGCGAATGAAACAATTTTACGGCCTACTTACTTTGCCCATCTGATTGTGAGATGACGATGAAAGTAAGTACTACGCTGTACTACGTACTTACCCAAACTTATCAGGAGTTTCTATCAGCGCTATTGTTAAACATTTAGACGTCCTGTTAGAATGGTAGTAGCGCCAGTAGCGGCGCCAAGATCACGGGTTTGATTATTCCACTAACGAATGTTTTCTGGTAGAACAACTGCGTATTTGTGATAAGTCTGGATTTGTCTAGATTACTCTGAATAGTAAGTAGTGCTTTGCTTTGGGACCCCAGCATAGCAAAGCTGTGAAAAACGCCGTCAATTCCTTTCGATCTTGAGTTCGAATTGACCCGACGGAGAATTTTCGTCTTTTTCAAACGCTTGATGCTATGGGTACGAGTATCCTCACTCTTCTGATGAATAACTCGGTACATTTCGCCGTTCGATATAAAACAGCTTTGTAGCTGTAGTTTTAAAGTTTTGAAATTTCTAACTTCAACCCATTCCACAACGTGTTCTTAAAACGTTGTAAAATGAACCTAGATACCAAATTTCAGCTTTCTAGATTCGGTACATTGATCCTATCTTAACCCTCAATTTGTATGGTGACTAACGTTTATGAAGGACATTTTTATTGTCGCTCAAAAGAAACCGAAATTACCGTAACAACCTTTTCTGTGAAGAATGTAACCTACTCGCAGACGAGGAATTCCAAAAATGCGGCTTTAGAAACCGCACAAAAACATCACAATTTCTTCCCTTCCTTTATAAACTAACACGCAACGCAGTAATGAAGACCAATGTAATTGTAATGACGGCTAGCCATTCGAGTTAGTAACATTCTCAAATTGCATTCGCTCATGAGATAAACTATGCAAGATTTAGTAATCCGACGCGATTAGCGGTGGTCACTGATACAACGCAAACTGGAAGAGACAAGGCTTCCTCCATCATGTCTAGTTGATGATCATCGGGGGCTGAAACTGAAGCACGAGGAATTTGTTGTCTGACTACTCTGACCATAGTAGAATCTACTAGGTGTAAAGGCCAATACCCTTACCCATAGACGCTATTTTATACGATACGTGGAAATAATTTTAGTGGCCAATGATATCTGATCCTGATTGATTTGTTTTATGGAAACTGTTATAGTGACTCTGTTGGAATCTTTTTGAAACTTCAAGAACCTCGTGGAGCATAGAAAGACCTCGGCTGCTGTTTCACAAAAAAGAGTTAACGTGAGGAAACATCTTAAAAAGTAGACTACGACTAGGATATCTCGTTGGTCTTTGGTGTATTTAAAAGAAAGCTTTGTTGCAAAGGAAAACGTAGAAGTCTTCCTTGAACCATTGATTTCATTAATTTTATTACATTTCTGTTTCCGCTTCGAACTTAAAGCATGTTGAATATCCTTGGTTTCCAATTGTCCTACCTTTATGTTTCTGATGTAACTTAACTTTTAGTACACAGTCAGGGAAAAGCCACTAGACTACTTAAGAACAAAGGTTTAAAGGACTAATAACATATTCACAGAAATAGCATGTTTTCGCAGTGGTAATGGTAGTCTAAGTGGTGTCTGAATCGTAACCTCCTCTTCGTTGTGATTTCACATCCTTCCAGTTATATCAGGCAATTAATATAGCAGGCCAGTTATAGCAGGCCTTATCAGGCAATTAATTTCCACTGGTCCACCTTAGACCAAATTTTAGGAAAATGCGTTGATTTTACTTCCAGTTTCTATATACCAAGTCAAGATGCCGTTCATTACTCACCCATTTTCTAGAGATGTCACCAGCGGCGGCGAGTGGTGCGCGGCGAATCGCACCGATATGCCATTCCATTACATATTGGTCACAGGCGCAGGTGTTTTGCACCATCAGAAAGCGTTCCACTGACCTTGGGGACTCATCTCACTTTCTATTGTCAATTCAGACGTGTTATCTGACGATCGGATTCCCTAGCATAGTGTCGCATTCTGAAAGCAAACTCGTTTATTCCGCAATATTTTTGCACTAACGGATTCCATTCCAAAGATTTTATTATCACTTAATTCTTATATCACACCAGGAAAAGAACTTTTTCTAAAGAAACAGTTTCACAAAACATTTTAGATGATCTAGGTATGTTAATGATAGTTAATTTTACATAACAAATGACTGGCTGAATCGTGATTGCCAAATTTTTGGTTTTGTAATGGACAGTTGCAAGAAAAAATCTTCCGTGTCGTGATTCTCAAAAATATTTAAGACTATCAGCAGAGATTAACTCCATCAGTAGATGATTTAGTTAAATGAAACCGAAGTCTAAGTCATCCATTAGTGCGCTTTGTATTTGCCATGAAAGCCTTATAGTGTCGCTGTATGGGTTTTAAGACTCCATCGCCCATTTCGGTTCCACGATTTTCTTCTTGCAAACATTCCCTCGCACTTAAATTATTCCAGAAATATTACAAGTTCGTGTATCGCAGGTATTCTCATGGCTCTGGCTCAGACTGACGAAGGCGCGGCGTGAGCGGTCGAGACACTCAGACGTAATGCGCCTGTGCAATTTTGCCTTTTCGCCGATTGCTGCGTGCGGCTCGCACTCATGCGCATAGGAAGTAGGGTCGGCAAATGCCTAATGACTAGTTGCATTAAAGATACATTACATGTCCCGGCAAATATACTGGAGGTTAATCTAGACTTAAATGCCGACCTCTCTTGTGAAATTATGTTGTATTGAATTTTAATATGCGCTATTTCAATAAAAGTACAGTAAATACTCTGAAATGTTATGGTATAACATAGCTAAGGCCGGAGGTATCTCGGAATTTTTGTTTACCGAAATCGGTCAGCACATAATATTAATAATCATCATAATCAATCTTAAATAATAATTTAACTTGTTTTCTTTTCTAAATGACTACTGCTGTGTGGCCTCAGATGGCCTTGACAGCTTTACCGGACTTTAGGGTGAGCGCTTAGGGCTCTCAACCTCTGATATTTAAAGTAACGTGCCTAAGGGTCCCCAGAATGGGGCAAGAACCTCGGCCTAGGGCGTTACTTAGAGAGAGCAATCGGACATGAATTTAACTTGTTAGGGGGACATGCCGAAACTCGTCAAGCTTGGCAGATGGCTTGGAGTGTGCCAGGATGCACTTGTTAGAATAAAGAATAGAATAAAATAAGTTTATTTGGCACAAGACAAAAATACAAAAATGCAATAAAATTAAAATACAAAAAACTTAATAGGTACTAAAATACTAGCTAATTAATTAAAGTGCCAAATAGGCCTTCGCTCAGCATATTGTCGAAGCGGAACGCCACGACGCTGGTTTTCTGCGAAAACCTTATAGAACAGATGGACGTAACAAACATACACAATACAATAAATGCAACGAACAATTTGAAAGAAAAAAAAAACACCAGTATAAAACAAGAAAATATTTACAAAATAAAGATTAACAAACACTAAAAGATAAACAAATGCCTAACATTATCATTACATTGTAATCTCCAGCTATTCCGCTCTTTGGAGATCCAATAAATATCGCTTGAAGTTTAATTTAAAAGATTTGACTGAATCAGAGTTCCTTATTGGTGGAGGGATATTGTTCCAACACTTAGTTGAGGAATAGCGGAAACTTCCACGGAATGCAGCTGTGTTGTGGGACGGACATATAAGAAGCGGGGCAAATCTCGGCTTGCGGTTGGTAAAGCGCAACTTATTGTGAAGATAGGGTGGGTTTTGATTTTTTATTACGCCAAAGAGCAAAATTATTCGTGCGAGATGTGACACTGCTGCTCCTTCCCCTATACGAAGTGCACTTTCCTCACTTACATTTAATCTGCCATCAAGTGATGACCGCCAGAGCCTAGTCTGTTAAGCAATAGATCGCACCGCATGAAGGTGAGATTTGCATGGAGATCTAATATGTTACGTACAATTCGATACAGCAAAATAATTCAGCCAAACTTTATTCTTCAAAAATAAATGATTGCGCATATCTGAGCAAGAGTTGCTTCTTCAAACTATCATTATAAAAAGCCCGAGTAAGTAATATTGATTGCCATATTGTTACGTCGCGATGACCATAATCATTGGCCGTGTCACGCCTTCCCAAAATAACTTTCACTATGCGGGTAAAACGAAACAAAATCGCATGTGTTTCGTGTTCTGCGCAGGCGCGGGTTGGGCGCAGTTCTCACGGTGCAATTATCGGTTGCCTCTACAGTCTACACTTAGCGTTAATTTCATCCCTAACTACTGCAGACAGTGATTCCTGGACCACAGCTGTAAGTCTGAATCGCTGCTAATTTACGCTTATTTGTAAACGCACGATCAAGGGTCGGTGTAGGCGGAGTCGTGATCGAAGCCTAGTGCAACAAACTGAGAAATGTTCAAGGCAGATGAACTGCTCTGTTTCAGAGTTCCGTAGTCAACAAGGAGCTATTGTTGACAACCGATTTGGTGCAATAGTTCAGAAGTTCGCTACTACACTAGAGGTAGTGGGTTCGATCCCCGCAGAATACATACGTTCGTGTGCCTGTTTTTATTGGTTTGGGTGTTCCCTATGTTATGAAAAGTAATAAAATAAGTAAGAAACCTGACAGACGAGAGTCCTTCCTGTCAATCGTGTAAAGATAAGATTAGTTAGTTATGTTATTATTCTTAATTTTATTTCATACAAACTTGGTCCACCAAAGGACACAACAAAAATTCATCCATAGGTATATTTGGGCGATTCATTTTCAGAGAATTAATTTTCTTAGTCAATGGTAGGTAACATAATGATAATAAAATCTATTTTATGCGTTCTCATAGGACTTATAGGCAGGTTTATTACAATATAAGTCGATAATTATTAGTTACCAGCTAATTCTCTTGGTGAGTGGGCGTTTCTAAAAATATTCCGTGGACCAACATAATGACTTATCGATAATGATCTCCATAATAACACGCTTATACCGATCACTAGTTCAAAGTTTAAGTGTGGAATAAAATAGAAAGATTTTTTAACACAATATTTTAGGTATGGTACCTCGAGCGAGTAGCGAATGTTGAATAGAGTTTGTGCTTGTGGTTAGGTCAGTGTTTTCATAAGTCCTTAGAAGCCCAGCACTGTTAGCGTCCTTAAGTCCCATGTAAAAGGGAAGCTCAGAAAAACGCATTAAACCATTTAAATTACAATTTATTCACAAACTAAAACAAATGCAAGTTGTACAAGAAAAAGAGTGAGTGAGATAGCTATACAAACGTCAAATAATGGCGGGGAATACTGCTCTTGACAAGTTGCGTTCGGAAATGCCTAACAGTCGGCCTTCCTGTACCACTGCTCGCCCCGAGCAGTATTCTCCATGTAAAGCAACGTAAAAGTAAAACTAAGCTAAGTAATATTGACATACCCAGGTGACTTCTTAATGCCACCACAACTGACTTCTTAATGCCAGTTCAGCTGACTTCTTAATGCCAGCACAACTAACTTCTTAATGCTAGTTCAGGTGACTTCTTAATGCCACCACAACTGACTTCTTAATGCCAGTTCAGCTGACTTCTTAATGCCAGCACAACTAACTTCTTAATGTTAGTTCAGGTGACTTCTTAATGCCACCACAACTGACTTCTTAATGCCAGTTCAGGAAGTACACCTTCCAAGTCGCGACTTATACAACACCTCTTAAGGCAAATCTCGAGATTTTAACAGTCAGTCAAATAAAAAACAGTCTGAAACGTTCTTAATCGTTTCCAGTTATTTAACAAGTCTGAAGCGTTCTTAATCGCCTCCAGTCAAATAACTTACAGTCTGAAGCGTTCTTAATCGCCTCCAGTCAAGTAACAACAATGAGCGAACAAATATCGCCTTCTTAATGGCAGCTCACTGAGTAATATTACAAACAATCACAAACACACAATGTAAATCAGATAATGTAACAAAATGAGCGAACAATTATCGCCTTCTTAATGGCAGCTCACTGAGTAATATTACAAACAATCACAAACAAACAATATAAATCAGATAATGTAACAAATGAGCGAACAAATATCGCCTTCTTAATGGCAGCTCACTGAGTAATATTACAAACAATCACAAACAAACAATATAAATCAGATGATGTAACAAATGAGCGAACAAATATCGCCTTCTTAATGGCAGCTCATTGAGTAATATTACAAACAATCACAAACAAATAATATAAATCAGATGATGTAACAAATGAGCGAACAAATATCGCCTTCTTAATGGCAGCTCATTGAGTAATATTACAAACAAACAATATGAATCATATAATGCAACAAAATGAGCGAACAAATATCGCCTTCTTAATGGCAGCTCACTGAGTAATATTACAAACAATCACAAACAAACAATATAAATCAGATAATGTAACAAATGAGCGAACAAATATCGCCTTCTTAATGGCAGCTCACTGATTGATATTACAAACAAACACAAACATACAATATAAATCAGATGATGTAACAAATGAGCGAACAAATATCGCCTTCTTAATGGCAGCTCATTGAGTAATATTACAAACAATCACAAACAAACAATATAAATCATATAATGCAACAAAATGAGCGAACAAACATCGCCTTCTTAATGGCAGCTCACTGAGTAATATTACAAACAATCGCAAACAAATAATATAAATCAGATGATGTAACAAATGAGCGAACAAATATCGCCTTCTTAATGGCAGCTCACTGAGTAATATTACAAACAATCACAAACAAACAATATAAATCTTAAGAATACAAGAAGTAATGTTTCATTCTTATTAAGAACAATCAGATAATGTACTATTTGATAAAACGATTCAGTTTGTCATTAAAATAGGTAGTAGACTTGCTCATTTGCGCGCGGATTGACAACAGCAGTCAAAATGTATTTTATATGTTTCTTGTAGACCACAATAATCCTTAAATTACTTACAAATGAAAGCTTTGTTACGGTCGCATACAACTCCAAATATCTGTAATAATATAATAACACGAACAGCTTCCAACTACAAGAGCTAGAGTGAATAAATGTCGTAGATCAAACACCAAGGTGGCCCATGTATAGGTTCTATGTGTAACGGCAACGGCATCTTTCATAAAGAATACAACAACACTGCTTGACACCCTGTATATTTTTCACGCATAGTGTTAGGAGATGCAACCATGTACATTTTACTTTTTGTTCTGCTGTATTTAGCAGTTCCGTATTTGCCAAGCCAGTTTTTAAACACGGTAAAAGTAAGCAAGTTCTGTCAAATAGCCACTTTGAATTTTACCTTACAATTATTTTTCTACTGTTGAACCAATTGAATAGTCTCCCTGTTGCATTGCTTCTACAGAAGCAGGTGCTAAACATGTATCATTTATTCGCTTAGCGGAAATAACATGGTTTCGGCTAAACCCACCCAGGTGGCCCGTTGACTTACCAGCACGGTATTCGACCTTAATCAAAGTCTCAATTTTGTACCTGGAGCTACCAGCGGGCTATGGTGACAAATCTCGTCTCCACTAAGTCCAATTAGTAAAATCGGTAACTATTTAACTTAATACCTGTAATTTAAGGTGTATGACCTTAAATTTAAACAAACTTACAACAACAACAGCAAGGGTCTCTTAATCAATGCTTTGACTTCTGCTAGGATGTAAGTGATTCACCAGTCCCAAACATTCGTAAAAACGTGTCAACTCAAAACGATGTAGGTATTGCCGCTATCTTTCATCCGCTCGGCCATCGACAAACTACAATATAATATGAGCGCTTTGAATTTGTAAGCTACGCACTTTTTGTAGAACCAATCTTACAATTACCAAAAAACAATTCGAAAACTCATCTAATAGTCATGAAGACTATTTCAGCAGGTAAGCTTTTGCCGATCTCATAACCACAAATCTTCAGACAACGATGCATATAATGAACGACGCTCTTTGACCCTCAGATAATATGACCAATGCAACGTGCGGCTGTCAATTAGTTAAGGTATTACACAATGCTCTAGGCACTCCGTACATATTGTAAACCCTTAAATGTATGATTATGTGCATAATATAATTGCACTTGCTGTGGCGCAACACCACAACACACCAATGTGAATATGACTATCACATTTGAACAAAACCGATAGCATTCTGTCGCGTCACGACACACCCTGACACAGCAATATTATGTTGGTGTGTATAATTCGTGTACTAATATCCGTATTAGGGTCCGCCCTACAACGGTTTGATTGTCAAGAATCTAAATAACACATAATAATAAATAAATATAAACCTCGCTCTGTGAAACCAGGAACAACGAAGATACCACAGACAACCAGACCCAGCACAAATACTTGTTTTATCAACAAACCCCGCACTGTGCGGAAATCGAACTCGCGACCCCTCGATGCTCAACCGTTGAACCACTGCGCTAAACGGGTCATCAACGACTTATAACAAACAAAATATTAACATCAAAATAACAAGTTCGAATCCTATCGACAGGCAATTATTTAACACTTTGTATGACTGCACTTACATTTGGCAGTTCGATTAATTAATTTTGTAAATACGAAAGATCTACAACTTTTTTTAAATAACACAAATCACCGTGACAATACTCAAACACTTAGTTGGTAACAGGCTGACTAATATTAACCTCTGTTTTGGGCACAGTTTGGCCTCATCAGGAACCTCCTTGAAGGATTTATTTTCGAATTATTGACATACCTCAAATGCCCAATGGTTGATTGGCAGATAATGCGCTCAGCATGAAGCCCGCCATACCGTACTATTATGTGCAATAAAGATGAAAGAAATAATTAAATATTGAAATTTTTAATTGAACAACTAGACTCGCATGGATTGAATATTCAACTGGAACTGTAACCTCTGGGCTCTGTATAACTCTGTAATTCTTATTATTATTTTACCCAAGGCATGACAACTGAAATCAATAAAAATTACAAGTAATAATTTGCAGCTACAACAGTAACATCTGTAAATAATTAGACATAAGTTTGTCTGAAGTAACAGTTTACTTCAGGACATTCATTCTTATCATGGCCTGTACGATGATAACAGTGTGATGAACACCTTTCTACCTAATTGTTTTCATCAACATGACAGACACAGCCACAGAATGCACAGGTTATATGATTTTTGTAACATTGGTGCAATGTAACCACAATGCTTACAACTGCATCATTTAATTATTAAATCAGTAACACTTGACTTACTTGAACGATGAAAATAAATATCATAACATGCTGGACAGGTCCTGATACCCAGCAGAAATAGCATCAGCTTTCTGGTACGGTAGAAACCTACCTGTTATTGCTTCTGTAACCCACAAGCATAACCTAAAATAGATCTTGTCACATTGAATTTATAATTGTGGAAGAGATCGCTTTGTAGCGATAAGACCGCCTGAATTGTACAAAGGAACATCCTCTGTCTAAAACTCTGTAAATTGTATTTTTGTGCAATAAAGATTATTTATTTATTTATTTATAATTAATATTCAGAACATTACACCATCAACTAAGTCACACATCTAACTTACTAATTAGAAAGAAAACAGTTAAGTAATAAACATTTGAGTTATTTAAGGTTTAGATCTTAGTTTAGGTTTAGATAGTATCAATGTTCAGCATACTTTTTGAATTTAAAAGTGCAAATAAGTTTCAGAAATAGTTTTCTCATCACCAGCCGCACATCCACACAATACCTTTAACTTTACTGGTTCATTACTCAATAATTATTAACAGATCAGACAGGATCAGAATCAGAAAATATACCATTAGGACCAGCTTAAGGCTTGAACTAAATCAGCTGTAAGTTGCCAATGGCACAGCTGAAATGGTGGGGTACTACCTCAGAAAGACAGTCCACTACTGTGGCTACTGGTTTCCCTTATTCAAAGTGCTAGCCATGGTAGACACCTAGCACTTTAACTATGAGTACTTTGACGAATGAGACTTGTTCGGGTTCGGAAGAACCAGCTGCTTAATCACTCTCCCATCAGGAGCATGATGAACACTCCGCAATAAGAGAGCGATTAAGGCAGAGGTCAGTGACCGCGCACACGGTTCGGTGCCGCGGTGCTCCAGCTGACTCCGTTCGGGACCGCCAAAACGCTGCCGATTTGAGACACTATTCAAAAGTTCACGAGGCAACGTATCATATGGGTACACCGTCCGTCACTACTACACATTTCGAAGATGACAGTCCAATATCATGGGAAAATTCACGTCCACTCATTGTTATTGGCTTGAAAGTTACTTTTATCACAAATTCACAACAATCCCCAATACACTCGATGAAAACTCGCAGTACCTGTGCAGCAAACAGGTACGAACCGGTTTTTGTTTTCTGCAAGGCGTCCCGGCCGGTGCGGCCGCGCTTCGTAAATTTTGGAAAACGATACTGAAGTTACTTTCACTTATTGTTTCGTCAGGAAAACGTTTTTGTAGGCGCTCGGTACAGTTATCCCGCTTCTGAGCTAAAAGGGAAGCTCAGAAAAACGCATTAAACCATTTAAATTACAATTTATTCACAAACTAAAACAAATGCAAGTTGTACAAGAAAAAGAGTGAGTGAGATAGCTATACAAACGTCAAATAATGGCGGGGAATACTGCTCTTGACAAGTTGCGTTCGGAAATGCCTAACACATGTCATCAAAATTCTCATACACCCATGGGAAAACCTTACGTTAAGCAGTTGGTCCTGCGGCTCACAAGATATAATTCGTTAAGCCTAGTCAAAGGCCTTAGGGTGGCTTGATAATATCCGACAATGATGCACGCAGCAATCCGCACGTGATGCCTGTGCCCTGTGGGATGTGCAGGCCGATTTTCAAGTAGGTACCTATGTAATTCTTGTACATCGATCATAGAAAACTAGTGCAAATACAGCGATCTAGTTTCGATTAAATTGCAAAGAACATATTTTCGTAGTTAATCAACTATGAACGAGCAGCTGAAACGATTTTAAAGTTTACAAAAACTCGAACGACTGACAAAAAATGTCACGCTACACGCAAGCTTGTCATTTACTAACACCTGTCTCGAGACCTATTATCATGTTCAAAGGCAGAAATGCCAAAGGAATTTTTAAAATATCACGCATTCCTCGATCCAACAAAGGGGGTGCGCGTGCGCGTTGCTGTCACGGTGGACGCGTGTACGCACGTTTCAGGCGTCGTGAGAAGACCGCGCCCGCGCATTGCGTCAAGGGTTGCCAGGCCTTAAAGTTCAAAAGCTGGACTCGGCGCTGTGTTTGGCTATACTGAACTAATTGCTTAGGTATTGGGTACATTGCAGACATTAAGACCTAAATGACGTGCAAATCTTATAAGTCCTATTTTTAAAGCCGAACGTTATTTTAATAATATATAATGTATGTATATACAGTGTGTTTGGGAACCAGTGTCCGACCCGTTAAGGTGAAGTATTTGATCTATTTTATGAATAAATCCACCATAATTAAGCACTTTGCCCCAGTTGTTTTAAAATGGCCGCCATTTTAAATTTTTTTTCTCGGGAGTACGGGTGGGTTATTTTAGTTTGCAATATCTGCCGATTTAGAGGTCCTACAGTCACAAAAGTGGTATCGTTGGACAGCTACAAAAGTAGGCAATAAGCTGACAAAAAAGCATTTTTTCATAACTCCCTTAAAATACCTCAAAAAAATGTTTGAACTTGAAAATTGTGATAGAATTTGTTAGTTTTTTTTACATTTTTTTTTTTTTCAGAAAAACTAAACTGTCAACATACATTTATTTTTAACTTTTTGGATACCCAAAGACATCACCTAAACACTGAAGCAAAAATCAAAGTTCCAAGTAAAATAGTTTAGAAGTTGTGACAAATTGAATATCACCCTGTCATCAGAGACCCTTTGAAACGCAGGTAAAATTTACCTGAAATAAATTAAAAATAATAATAATTAAAAGTGCTTAATTATGGTGGATTTATTCATAAAATAGATCATATTACTTCACCTTAACGGGTCGGACACCGGTTCCCAAACACACTGTATAATATATAATGTTTTCTTTTTTTACACTATTGCACCGCCTACTATATTTTTCTGCTTAGCCCTATGGTTGACTGGTAAAGAATGCCTTTTTCGGCATTAAGTCCGCCATTTGTAACAATCTCATTGTTGTGCAATAAACTATAAATAAATAAATAATAATACAAAAAATGGGTAGGTACCGCAAGCCGCGTCCGGCCGTGTCGCGCTGTGACTCAAGGGTTTCTCATTATGATGTTGACGCTATCACAGTCTACGTAAAATATTTTTATGGAACTTTGTTAGTTCTATTACTATTAGCATAAGGCCATGTAAGAAACCTTGTACAAGTAATGCATTAGTAAAAATTTATTATTTTAAAAAGGCGTGTTAGTTACACTATTTATAACTCAAGAACGGGTGAACCGATTTGGGTGAAAATGGATAGGGAGGTAGCTTAGAACCAGGAATTGGGGCATAGGACATTTTTATCACTATTTACATAATCAAACAAAAGTCAGACACAAAAGTAAGAAGCCACTGGTGTCCAGCTTTCCGACAACCCTAACAGCGTGGGACATTCCCGTCATAGCAACGTGCTCGTGCGCAGATCGCTTTGTCTTCCAGTTTCACGCCAGACAACGGACGATGTGTGAAAAGAAACGGTGTCTGAAACTTTTGGAATGTAAATACTTGACGGCTTTATGCTGTCGATCGTTTGAAGAAAATAAGCGACGAATTGGGTACCTACCTTCTTTTTGAAGTCTTTAACGAACTAGGTCAGAAGAAGTTGAGAACAGACAAAAATTATTAATTAGGTACTTCTTATTGCTGACTCGGTTGGTTTTGTAATGAAGACTACTTCGTTGTTTCTAGGTATGTGTTTATTTCTATACCTTAATTCGTTTTTACAATAAACTGTTGCTCTTCGGGGAAAAAAGACTACTTACTTATAAAAAAAACCTGGAACCAAGTGACGGATAAACTCGCACCTATCGTGTTATGCTCTAACTACCTACTCCATTGTCCTTATTAGGATGTAGGTAGTTAAGAGCGTAGGTACTTATGTATTTCTAAATAATGCAATTCCCCTGGCTGGTCAGGTTCGGATTATATGAAAAAATAATCTGATAATTTATTGCAGTAACCCAATATTGCACCACATCCTGCAATCCTGGCTATCCATAGTACCCATACTCGGTTCATCTAAAAGCGTCCAAACGAAATAACTGTAATAATTACGACACAGCGAATGTATCGCAATAAACATAATTGAAAGCTATAAAGACGTGAAATAAGACTCAGATAACAACGATCGCGACAGCCAACGCAGTCTCACTTTCCAATTTTGAGGAATGTAAAAAGTACTAAATGTAGGTACTGAAGCCGTAAATTTGTTTTCGCACAAGCCTCCGGAGTAAAACTGTCACTAAAAACCAAAAAGCTTCACTTTTACAGCAACAGAACACAGACTCAAGTTTAGCGACGTGCTAAGGTCATTTTAACTTAAAATATTTATTATCCATCGGCTAAGCAACGCCAAGAAATGGTGTTAAATATCTCCCGACGTTTTATGTTCTCGTTGCAATAAAACTCTCATAGATCAACATTGTCATTTAGTTTCTCAATAAAAGCAAAGGAATTCAAAATATTTATAAGGGTTTTTTAAACTTAAGACTATATCTCGTTATATCGCCGTAAAATAAATAATCATAAACGCCTTTTACGTAATATGACCGCGCGGTTAATTTATGTGAACAAACACAATTTTAAAACGGCCTTTTATGTTTATTGGTCGGTATTAATCCAAATTTGTTGACCATAAAACCGACGGATAAAGTTCACGGTGCTCTGAACGATATTTCGAAGGCTCGTAAGTATATTTACTCCTTTGCGCGATGTAAAACTTACCTACCTACTTATCTGTATGTGTACATTTGTGAACTTTTGTTTAAGAAACCCCATTATTTTATAGGAGTAGATACAACATAAAGTAGCAGTAGAACAAATAGCGAAAATAATCTTAGTAACGAAGATAGCTATTTGTCTAATATTGCGCTTCAACTGCTTTGTCAAGAAAAAATAACAAGAGTTTTTAAATTCTTATAAACTTCTTCTTGATAAAATTAATTCAAATTCTATTCCTCTTACACACCATCACACATTTGAAGTGCGTTGCAACAGAAAAAGTTTATTTCAAACGTGTTTCGACTATTGCATTTATTTTCAGACACATTGATTCATACAATGCGTGCGAAGTCAGCATCCAGTAGCTTTATGTGGCTTCCGAATGATATCAGACGCACTATCACACGCCGTGCCAGATTCGCTTGCGAGCTTCCGAATAAACACATCGATTTATTTATTTTCTTTTCACGAGTCATCTTTTTAGTCCTTTAGCTGGGGTGAATGGCGCGAAGAGTATGCACGTGCATTAAATGCATCGCGATGCGTATTGGTCTGCTCTCCGCAGTGCGCGCGCAACGCAAGAACGCAACTCATTATAGTATTGATAAATAGCGGGCTGCGCGTAGCTAAGCTTTGCCTTGAATGTGCTTCTTTGATGGCATCTATCAACTTGAACTTGCATGCAATGACAACAAATAGGCGAATCTTAATTGAGTTCATGATTACTGGTTGTGGCATTGGTTACGAATGCCGGTTGAGACTCAAAGGATCACAGGTTTGATTTCCGCACCAGCACAAATGTTCGTTGATGAAACACAACAAGAAACGTTACTTTGGGACCAGAGCAATGTGATGTTTGTTGTAATAAACTTATTTTAATTATCATTTAGTGACATTGTAAAGTAAACAAAAACATCTATCGGTTTGACTCGTTGACTCGGATAGTAGTGGTCCTTCCTGCCGGATATGACAGTCAGTCGTTAGTTCGATTACCAAACAAAACAACATACTTATGTGATTCGATCATTATGTGAAATGCGACTGTGAAAGCGTAATTGTGACAACGGATCATCCCGTCAAATGCAAGTCTCCATTGTTAAAATTAAACGGACCATTTTCTTCCTACACGCTATAACCAAATTGTAATTTACACTTCGTACAAAGAATGCGGCCGGGTGTAAATGTGTAATACACCTAACTAAAAACAAACACAGGTGTCTAAATCCTCGGAACGTCTAATTTAAAAGCGTGAGAAGAGTTCACCACCTGTCTGCGCCTATTGTCTTGCGCTTAACACCTAATTAAAGATTCGTGACGAGTGGATTTACATTTCTCTCACTGAGATGTTATGCGAACTCACAAAAATCTATGGTAGTTATATAATTTATCTTGTTCTGAGGATGTAACGTAATCTGCTCTATAACGATGACAGATAGATCATTTTTTATATGATTACCAAAGTGACGATTAGCTAATATGTCGACGATCGATTATTTCTTAAATTCGGACCACTTTTTAAGGGCTTTTCGCTCAAATTTTTTGACGATTTTACAGTAATATGTACAGATCCAAGTTACAAGAAGCACTAGGAAATTATGATCTTTAATTATCAGTTTTAAATAATAAGCGTTTTCTGAAGCGTTGCTATCGATGATTACCTACTACATTTACATCACGAAGGAAATATATTGGAGGTTGTATTTAACTACCAAACAATAATTTTAATTTTAAAACTATACCATATCTAAATATCATGGAATGGCATTCTTGCGAGACCTATAATTGACGAGACAAAATTGTGCAAGTTAAAACGAAAGGCTAATGAGTGTGGTTCGTGACCGATGGATTGCGCCCAGTGCGGGTCGCGTCCGCGGGCGCATTGGGCTGCGCGGGCGCATGACTCGGACATGAGCGGTTGAGCGGCCGTGAGAATGCGCCGTGGAGGTGATGCGATAGCGTATCAGCGAGCCGGCAGCCGCGGCGGCGCGCCGGTCCCGGCGCAGTGCTGGGCGCGAAGCCGCGCACGGTGGGCGGCGCACACGCAGGCCCGAGCCGCGGAAGCCGCACCCGCGATACGGCACTCACCACACTCGCACAACCCCTCGGGAGGGCATTGTTCCGCGCACCACTCGCCCACTCTCATTGTTTTGACTGAACCTCCATTATTTATGCCCAATAATCCGCTCAGCTGACTGTGGTAATAACAGCCATATTAATTGCATCCGCTGAGGAGTTACGATCGATTGTAATTCAATTTATGATTAATCGGACGCATTTCGCTTGCAGAGATCTCGTTTAAAGAGTTACCGCCGCCGTACCGCCAGAGCGATGACAACGGGGACCGCCATCGGGAGTTTAATGATCCGGTACGTTGTTAATCGATTATAATCATTAACTTAAATGGTATTAATTAAGGGAAAAAACAAACAAGTGACTCGTGTTCGTTTCAGGTCGCCGCGCCAGCGTACGACGTCTTAGATTTACTGGCGAACTGTAAAATATCGCCGCAAGTTGATGAGAAAGAGGAGTCTGACGTCGAGTACGCAGAAATAAGAGATAATATGGGGCTTTGGCATTCCACGCCCTTGGCGCACCGGCACAAATCCAAGATATCCCTGACGTGGGTGCTGAAGGAAAACTTGGAAAATACTAAACTGCCGCCGGAAAAACCGCAGCAGAATAAGGACATGACCAGAAAATCAGCCAGCACCAACGTGGATCGCCATCAACGTCACAATCAGAAATTCAATGAAAACGAACGTTATAGAAAGTGCAAGTATAGAGAAGTGAAAGACAGGGTTGTGGGCCGGAATGAGTATTACCATAACATGAGGTTTAAGAGTGCGTGTGATGAGTTCGCGAATGGACACGATACGTATTCCGACGATACTAGTGTTGCTACTGAGGAGTACACCCGAAAGAAACACCGTCATCGGCATAGAAGAAAGAAGAAAAGCAACGGGAAATTCGGATACGACATCAGGGATCTGGACAGCTTTTTAAGTGAGGTTAGTGTGCATACTCAATTATTAATAAGCACCATAGACATACAACTAAATAAATAACGCAAGTCCCATTACATGGGTCAAGTCCAAGCGAAAAACTTTTTTTACATCTACTGGTGACAGTGTCGTCATAAGAGCGTCAAAGTAATGGCACGGTAATAGTATTCCTTTATCATGGTAATCGCAAGAAATAATAACTTTATTCGAATAGACAAACAACTACTTTCAAAACGGCAAATTAACCAAAAAATTAAACTAAACTATAAACAAAACAATTAGAATAATGTGGATGTACAAAATACCCAGGATACAAACATTTAAACGTGGTTCTGCTAAGGGTGTCGAATCTAGTAGATACCTGGTATAGATGTATGTCTGAGCCACAAACAAAGCAAAGTAATTATAACCACTAATTAATAAAATTTAGGATAAGTGATGGGTCAAATAGTTGAACCGTGAAGTACTTAAAGTCAGAAATAATTACGAAAGCATTGTGCCCTGTTTTAATTTGCGCAAAAAATCATTCATCATCGTTCGGCGCGAGTTATATCGAATATTAACGGACCCTTCTTGCAGAAGAATTTAAATGCACTTGTAAAATTCGATCATTACTCATTTCTGCAATGTTATTATGACATTATGGCATACAATCCGTTTTTTGTGCCTTACCCGAACGGACCGCATCAAGCAGTGCAAGCCGCTAAATTGGCGAAAAATTGGACAAGGCATAAATTGCTCGTCATTTTTGAAAATCTTTGGGAGGGTTTAATAAAGAGTTTCGCTTGGGGTTTTCGGAGTCGAATGATTACCAGGTTGGCAATACCCCCGGGATAATAATCCGTATTGTTATACGCCTTTGGCCTATTTTGGAGTCGTGCCGGACTAAGAGTTAATCTTTAAGTGGATGGGCCCATTCATCAATGCGGTTTATTTAAAACAACAATATATCTTGCAGAGGTTAAACGTTATGGTGTTAATTGCGCAAGATCATTCGACTCGGTAATGTTTTATTTTATGTGAGACTTTAAAATTGTCTTGCATTCCAACTGACCTTTGACGATCATAATAATTTATAGTAAGCACCTACCACCTATGCAAAATTAATGAGATGTGGTATGCTTGAGCAGGCGCAGGTGGGGAAAACATTCATTTTAAGGTGAAACATTTTAGTTTTTATGGTAGGTACTAGTTTAAGTTATAAGTAAGTATGGATCAAAAATATTTCTTCGCAAAAACCACCATTTTTTGGAATAACGACCTGTTTAGCTCAGTAGTAAAGAGCGGCGGTTGGGACGCAAATGGTCGCGGGTTTGATTCCGGCACCAACATAAATGTTTGTTGTAAAACGTTGCTTCCGATTTCTCGATATTGTCTCATTAATTTTGTACCCTGCAATTGTTGCCCTTAAGTTTTGGACCCTGGTCTAATACAGTAAATAAGTGTGTAATAACATCAAGGTAATATCCATCTCCCCATCACAGCGGTCACTTGAGGTTGTGAGATTGCGCTGAGCGACACACGAAAGTGTTCAACTTTCTATTGTTTTTTTATTTATTTTGTTTATTTCTATATTTCCCATTGTTTTTCTGTATCTGTACATCTTTATAAACCTATCTCTGTTATTTCTATTCGTAATAATTGCTTTATATTTAGGAGCCAATTTCGTAATCGCGATGTTTTTCCTGTACTGCATTTTGTTGTGGATAGTTGGTAAATAAATACACAGTGAATTGATGCAAAATAAACCAGCGAAAACTAGATTCCAGCCTCCTCATAAGGACCTACCCCCGAATTCACAAACGCAAATCAATGTTGAGGATCCCTCAGAAGTATAGCCCTTTCAGTTCTATTGTCATTTTACAGGACAACATGATGAGCGCGTGCTTAGCGTTGATTGACGTTTGTGAATCAACGTATCTAACCCTCGCGGGGTTAGATTTTTAAACTGTCAAATTATGTAATTATCGATTTGCTAGAGAGATTTTCTCCACCTCCATCAGGAGAAAACGCCAACATTAATCGTCTATTCGCTTCACATTGATTCTCCCGCATTTATTATTTTGAAAATTTCAAAAACTACCATAATATAAAATCAGCGGTCCACCTTCGCTCTTATCGTACGAACCCATCCATAAATCACCCAATCCCATTGCAGGCGTCGATAGACCGGCCGGGCAACATTCCTGTCGTGGTAGCGTACCCTACCACCCTGTACCAGACGCAGAAGGACTCCCAGCGAGAGCTGGCCCTGCCGCTGGGGACGGTTGTGAACGCAGTCTTCAAGAATCAGCAGTGGCTGTATGTGCAGACGCCGCATGGCAACGAGGGATACGTCATGTACAACGCGTGTCTGCCGTTGGGGATACTGCCTAGCAGGTGAGTTTTGCTTGCTTCCTTTTTACGCTAAACAACAGCTTAATACGTCTACCTCCCACAGCTCAACTGTAAGCTCAGTGCGGATTGTTGGAGAAGTGTATGTATGGCTAGAGATAAACCTTACTGTCAAATGCTATCAAGACGGGCCCGGTAACATTACCGTCGTGGTCGTATCTGACGCAGAAGAATGCCGGTCATGGTGACGTACGTACCCGACGTAGAAGGATTCGCAGTTGACTTTGGCGCTAAGGACGTTCGTGAAGGTGGAGGTATACAAGAATAAAACTCAAACAAAAAAAATTTACGTCGTCTTTTGGACTACCCTGTATACCAAACCTTACGTTACATTATTTTATTTGCTTTTCTTTCAGGCTTTCAAAGTTTTACGAAATAACGCAAAAGCTGTTGTTATCAAAAAGTAAACGACACTTTTTTTTCTTTTCCTATGTCTTTGAGAAAAAAAAGTATGGTTTACTTTTAGATTACCAAAACGTTAGCGGTTCGTGCTAGAACGTCTGTTCAGTTTCTACCGACAGACGGTTATCAGAAGCCATAATACCCATTTTCTTGTTGAAAAAATGACTGCTATTGCTCGGAAAACCCTAGGGCTGGAAGTTCATTCTGCTCATCTCGTTTCATGAGAAACCTTTTTCTCATTTCAGAACATCGCCCCAAAAGAAGACGCCGTGTTGGGAGAGCAGTACCGACATCTACCCGCGGCCGTGCGGCAACCTCACCGACACGGAGAAGGAACAGCTGCGCGGGCGCACGCGCTCCGAGAGCCACCACCGCCCGCGCCGTCGCCCTAAGAACTGCGCCGAAAGAGACTTTGACACCTTGTACTTAAAGACCAAATCTGTCTGCTCCAACATCGACAGGATCCACGAGAAAGACACTAAAGTGAAGAGACAAACTCTATTGGTGGTTAACAGTGATTTTAAAGGAAGTGTTCTGAATAAAACGTTGTCAGTGCAACAGGGTGATGTTGTGATTCTAGTGCAAGGGACCGGGGTGGAGTCAGATGTCGATGCAGAGTGGTTCTATGTGAGAAAGAAAGATGGAAGCAAAGGGTTTATACCCGCAGCCATCGCAGGACACGGTTATATTTGAGGGATTTGAAGAGCGAAACTTAAGGTTGTTCATGCACTAATTGTTAGTATTTTATGCAATAACTTATTTATATGAGGTTTACTGTGTAAACTATTTTTATCTATACGAAATTCTATGTTGCTTACAAAGATATGCGCGTTGTTTTGAATTAAATAAAAACGCGTTTATTGCCTTCATAAAACAGTAAGATTCACAAATTATCACACAGAAGTCAAAGAAAGAAACAGGACATAGCTTCCTCTAGACTTATATCGCCCCAATAAATTTCAATGTGTACAAAATTGTGAAGTATAACAGTAAAAAATCTCATAAAATGATGAAAAATGTTAATAAAATCATGTAAATTGTAATGTGTAAACTTACTTTTATTGAAAGATATCCTTACAGAGTTTACTTAATTAATAGCTTACCTTATCTAAAATGCAAAATCTGATCCCTGTAGTTGAATGTTGTGCACAAGTCAATCTCAGGACTGGAGCCAGCTATAGCTAATATATTAGGGTTGGTACTTAAGATGGCCGAGTATACTGTAGTGGCGGAGACTGGTAGTTCCACTTTGATTTCTCCGGAGTAGCTGAGCTGGTAAAGATGCTTGGCAGTGCCCCCGGCGACAATGCAGTCGTCATGGAAGTAGGACACGTGGATGCCGTGGTCTGGTATATCAAACACTGTTACGGCGTCTAGGGACCGGATGTGCCAGAGGGCTAAGCGAGGCCCACCGCCGCATACCTAAAGAGATAAACAATAACAAAATCACTAAGGAGTCTTTGAGAATAGCCTACCATTAAATCATGTACAGTGGATAGCACATCACTCTACCCACTTCCGGTCAGTCCTCCTTGCTTTATTGAAAAGAAATGACATTTGGCAAGAGCTAGAGAAAAAACGGAAATGGGGTAACCTGATGTGCTGTTGACTGTACCTATTCATTTATTACAACAACTGGCAACTGGTAGTACTGGTGGCACTAGTATGTGGTATTTGCAATACCCCATGTGCTTCAAGAGACATGGCAAAACGTAAGTAGAGGGAAGTATACTAATCTGCCTCTATTTAGACATTATATAACTTATTTAAATATTATTCGGAGTAGTAAATAATAAACCAATGTTATAACTAGGTCATGACATTCAGTATCAACTGGAGAAGCCTAAGGGCCGAAACTGCGATACGCGGACGCCCGCGCGGGCTTATACAGAATTGGCCGCGGGTGCGTCGCGTAACGCTGTTTCGGCCCTTAGGGTGCCTTCCTCTTCGGCCTTACATATTAAAGACCTTTGGGCCTGCATCAGCCTAGTGGCTAGTATATTCAGATGATCCACCAGTCTTTTTGAATCACAAATAACAGGAATATAATAAGTAATAATAGTTGTTTCGTTTCTTTACTTACAATCCAGTCATCACCTAGTGATGCCGATCCAACCCACTTGCCAATATCTGGACGGCTCACTTTAGTGTTGGTGTGTGGCTGCAGTTTATTGTGGGCTTTGCTCGACCTGAGGTCCCAGAGCAGGACATCACCATCTTCTCCAGCTGAGATCAGTTGGTTATTTCTAAAAAAAATTAAGTTAGGTGTAAAGAATACTATTTTCTCATCGAAAATAACACTTGCTTTACATGAGACATTAAATATAAAATACAATAAGTAAGTTAATAACAGTCTCAAACTAGGACAGTTTTAAATATTGGAAACAAGAAATATCAAGCATCTTAATTCAATAATTCAAATTCAATATTTCTTTATTCAAGTAGACCAATAAACAGTACTTTTGTAACGTCAAGAATCTTAATTTTAACCACTTAATAAACATACACATAATAATACAATATATAAACAATACTTAAAATACATGTACATAATGTGACTTTACCACCTGGGTCGGAAGGTTGTTTCTACTGAGAAGACCCAACAAGAAACTCAGCAGTTACTCTTTTTAAATCATCCAATGTTTCACAGTACAAAGTGAATGTTTGAATAAACCAACCAAGTCATACAGTTTTGACATGAAAATAAATAAAACAGGAAGTTAATAAGTAAACTTGGGTAAACTAAGTAAACTTGAGCAGACCAGTTCCCGAAGGTGGCACTTAATTTATCCTAATAACTATATGGTTTAAATTTTGAATATTTTTTAGCCCAACCAGACATTCATCGATAATCTGCACTTAGTTCTATTATTTACATTAGTTGTGACTGCAATTATCACAAAACCATTCATTGCAAACACACAAAGACAGACAATTTTTTACTTACTTCCCATGGACTGAATGAATGTAGTCAGTATGCCCAGTCAAAGCAGAAATTTGCCGTCCATCTTCCAGGTTATAAACATACAGTTTGTTGTCTCCACACCCTGCATAGAGCTTTCCTTCATCCTCTGGCAACCAAAGACTGTTCACATCAATCTGCTCAATAGAAGACTGCGATGGAATCTTGATCGCCCACGAGGGCTTGCTCAATTTCGCACTCAAGACTGCTTTCCAGTCCCAACCCAGTATTTCATTGACGGACCCAACAATGAGGAACTTTTCGGTGCTTGCCAGACTGCAGATTTGACTGCCCGACTCGAGCTTATGGATATGCTTTGGCTTGTTATAGTCCGGCGTAAGTAATCCGACAATAGGATTCAATATTCGATCAAGACTAGAAAAAAATACAATAGCAACAAACAGAAATAAAGAAATGTGAAACAAATGAAAGTACCGACTTGTAAAACTTACTCAAATACTGCTAATTGCCCGTATATGTTGCCGGCCAATAAATATTTGCCACAGGGAGAAAATGTTTGACATAATACTGTGTTGTACAAGACTTTATCCAACATTGTATAAAACTTTATTTTTTTATACAAACAAGGAAAACATACACAATCATAACCTCTAACTCTACAAACTCAAATATAGCGACTCTTTTTTTTTTTGGGTTTTGGCAGTTGACAGCAGACGAAACAAACAGACCGTGTCTCTAACAAGACGCGTCGCGGCGGTCTTTGCACAATATGCAGCAACCATAGAGCATAAATGTTAAGGCTGCTCGCCCACGTCCGATAATCGGTGACCGATTTTTTGTAGGAGAAAAATAGAACGTACTTATGGGTGCAACGCCAACGTCCGACAAAAAGTCGGTCAGAAATACGTTCCATTTTTAATCGGTCCTACAAAAAGTCGGACGTGGGCGAGCAGCCTAAATGTTGTTAAGCATTTACGCTGAGAGTGAAAAAGCGAACAACTTTCATCTCTTCCAACTCCTGGCTACAGCTTTTACTTCAAAAATATCAAATATCCGATTGTAATTTTGTAAAGAATGTTCAGTCAAAGCGTCATCGGTTCAAATGCGTCGTGATAGCATTAGTCGTATTATAATTGTCCCGCTCCCCTATAACCTTTCCTCTGTCATCATTACGCGTCTTATTACTAATTTCTTTCCTCGTTTACCTTTTCCCACAGCGTGGAAAGATGCACAAATAATTCCCCTCCCAGAAAAATCCAATTTTGCCACTTATTCCGACTATCGTCCTATATCTTATATCCTACCTTTCCAGTCAAAAGTACTTGGGCGTCTTGTACACCAGCAGCTCATCACAGATGATATTTGCTTTGGTATAGACGCAAAACGTCTTTCGGTTTTAGCGCTGTTTGAATGGAGCAATCCTTTCAACACTGTCAATTTTGACATTCTACTTGGTGTGCTGTGTTCTCTCAATATATCTGCAATGATGATTGGCTGGTTTCATGGCTTGTGACGCTAGCATGAAGAGAAAAAGGTTAAGGTTAATACCTTAACCTTTTTCTCTTCATGCCAGTGCTGGTGTCCCGCAAGGTGGCGTACTGTCTCCTCTTCTCTTTGCTACTTTTCAATATTGTATTACTTAAAATCTCACGTCTTGTACCACCTGTATGCAAACGATCTCCAAATTTATACCCAAGGTAGTCAAGTTGAACTCCATGGTGCCATATGCCATTCAGGCTCTAAATGCAGGCTTGGACCGCATTTTTTTCTGGAGCAAGTCGTTCGGGCTTATGATCAACCCTTTGAAAACACAAGCAATTATTCTTGATAGCTGTTTGTTGTTGATGTGTTGCCTCGAGTCATCTTCGATGGTGTCAGGCCCCGCTCACTGCCACTTCAAATTAGTACTACTATTTTTTTGGAAAATGTTAACTTATTTTATCATGTCTGATAACTGATGAATTCTCTACTATTAGGGTTAGTTGCACCATAGTAGAAGTTAAAGTTAAAGTTTTTGTCAAATTTGACAATTTGACGACCAAAAATGACGTCGAATTGTCAAATTTAACCAAAAAATTTAACTTTAACTTTAACTTCTACCATGGTGCAACTTACCCTTAGACAAGTTAATTATGCTCCAGACTGCGAACGCTTAACGCGCCCTTTAAGCTCTTTGGTCCAGCAAAAGTAGTACCTAAATCCATCTGTGCGGTCCGTAATGCGATTACAGGTCAATGAGCGCTCACAGCGATAACAGGCGTCCCGAATTGAAATATCGCGTCAACAGCGCTCACAGTGCTATCAGCGTCAAAACCAATTCGGACCGCTAGATAGTGATACATAACCTAACAATTTTTAACTTTTAATTTCTATCATTCCCAGGTTAAACTAGCGGTTCTTGTAGTAAAACTTTCTGTTACGTTATCACAGAAAAATATTTGTCCCAGCAAAGATTTATTCTGAGAAATATTGACAAAAAATTTTTTACGCTAAAATGTCTGTTTGACGTTTCATCTATGAATCTGACATAAGGCCCACGGTGATATCGCTCTGGAGCATTATCGTTGTGAGCGCAATATGGCGCCGTTAGTGACGTCCAATGATGTAAAGTAATAGATTGATAAAGCGCCTCTAAAAACGTGCCAAAAAATGAATTGCGCATGTGTGAGTGATTGTCTATGTATGCGTTGACATCTGCTGTCATTTAGCACAATAGTGTTGGTACTTTCCATAACAATCTAACAGATTATCGAAATCACGAACAACAAATGAATAAAGGTATACTCGTATTCTTGAAAATAAAAGGCTGAGGTTCTTTATTATTTATTAGGTTTACTCGTTACATTGTTTATGATATCTAAACATCAACTACAAGATGAAATAATATAAAGACCATCAATTATTATCCTTTTTTTAGGACTGGGTTAAATAGTATTTTGTTGGCCCGTACTCTGTAGATTTAAATTGATTTTCTTGTTTCGGCCTAGGCATATAGTCTTTGTTAACATAAGAACACGGTGGTCTTGGTATCCTACAAAAATAAAGAAATTTTAATTATCTGCTTTTTCAAACAAGTACGGTAGTGGTCATTATGATCGCTAAATTGCTCAAAAATGGCGCCAAGTATTGATTGTTATTGTTTGGTAGTTTTATTAGGCTTCTAGTCTGGGCCATGACTTCAGCTGTTAAAAAAATATCGACTACGTATATCGTTATGTGTCATTCTTCATTTTGTACATCCCTATCGTAAGTGAATCAATTCAGTTTTTACACAAAATATTTTTCAATTCTTATTTAATTTCTGAAATAATGACTTATGCAGCATGAGGAACTAATATAATGATAGCTGAAATGAATTAATTGAACTGGGTAGTGAAAATAATTGCTCAAAACATAGTTTGAAAAAACCAATTACTTTCTGTATTTACCTGTGAAACTTTTGCATTTCTGGATCATTTCTATGATTCGTTTTATATTTGGGCACGCAACAAACCACTATTTTATTTTTATAAAGCTTCATCCACTTTTATCGCCCACTTTACATAAATTTTGAAATCTAAAATTTCCCGCTTTTGGCAGTGGTGTGGTGGTGTAGTTTTCGGTTTGATTTTGGCAACAAATCTTGGGCATATCTCTGTCTCTTTTCCTCTTGTGTGATGTCCATATATGCAATAGTTTCTCTTTTCCTCACTTGATCACTCTATAAGTGTTGAAAACACGCTCTGGAAGCTCTATGGTGACGTCACCCATGACGTCAAGCTGTCTGACGTTAGATGAATGTCAGCGCGATATTTCAATTCGGGACGCTCTGTGAGCGCGCTGTAATCGATTTCGACTCAATTCGGAACGCACCCCATGAGAATGGTTGGTGAGCGGTAAAATACAAGTCAGTGATTGGTGGAAATTGAATATAAGACGTCTCAATTTCTAATTTCATTGTAACAGACATCGGCATTTACAAATCATTCAATTGGTTGAACATCTTGAAATCATTTTATTTTAAATTAATAAATAATCATGGTGATTTCAATGAACCTATATTTTTTTTCTGAATTTTACTCTATTTTTACCTAAAACACGGTAGTTTTACAGCTTTTTTTCCCAATGGTGGTGCAATTGAATAAACCTCAAAAAATAATTTGAGTAATTGAATTATAGACAAATGTCACGATGCGGCACGCATATTTGCTAAAAAAAGTTACCACCACTAGCCAAGATGGACGTGTAGATATGTACGGTGAAAAATTAATTTTGTTATGTGCTTCTAAATGGTAAGAAGTCTACTATTGCAATAATTATACTCATTTTGGTGTTATATATAATGTTTTACATAGTTAGCCGCTATTATTTTCATGAATACCTATAATTATGCGCCGCAGGGCCACTCTGCTCTTCAACAGTTCGATTTATTTTATAAATTCTTTTTTAGGTAAATAAACCATCATAATGTACAATGGTATCGGTTTGACGACGCCACGAGGCTCCGGTACAAATGGCTACGTTCAAAGAAATTGGGCTGGTGTACGGAAAACCAAAGATTCAGTGAACTACAGAACAGAAGAGGAGATAGCCAAATTGGATTCTGCGTCCAACAAGCAGCCAAACCGTGAAATCCTAGACCATGAGCGGAAGAGGAAGATAGAAGTAAAATGTGCGGAACTCGAAGACACGCTGGAAGATCAGGGGTAAGTTATCTTGGACAGTCAAAGGCTCATCAGGCTTACCATTCTCGTATTATATCTCACTTTTGTCAAATGACATATCTTTGCAATAGAGGAAAAAGGATAGATTGGAAATGGAACAGGCTATGTGTCATGCCAATGGCCGTACATAACAGGGTCACAGTACCAAACTTAGAGCATTTTTAAATACATACTTGTTCACTATGTTAGTTAAATAGATAGGTGATGTAACAGAGTCATAACATGTTATTGTTTTGTTTTACTGTCTGTTATTCAGTTCTCCACATTTTTCTTTAATGCTGAGCAGTAATACATAACTTGGAATTCTAATTAACCTATTCATGATTAAGCTCTTAGTATGTTCCATGCATAAAATACAAATGCAGTGTTATCTTTAATCAGTGGAAAACAGTATTTTACAGTCCCGTTGATTTATGGCAGGCAAGTTGGAACTAAATCTGCTAATTATTTACAGTTTCCAGTAAATGCCAGAATTGATTATGATTTGTAGGAGCTAAATACCTTAGTGAAATTTGAAATACTAACTATTGTTATATTTCAGAACAAAACCTCTGTACCAATTATTTTTAGGTTATTTTTATTTTAGCATTAGGGATAATGCATTATCTTTATTTTATTATTGTTTTTTAGCATTTTCCATGCAGGATCTTTCTAAAGAAAACCAGAAAAAGACATTTGGTCATGTTGGCATCAGGCAGGACTTGAACCCGCATCTTTCGCAAGCCGAGCGACTGCACTACCAATTATGCTACCGAGACCATTAACAGACCGGCCGAATCTTTCTGGTATATTTTGCCCTATGAGCCAGGGTGATTTCATCAATGTTATAGGCATCCACCTCTAACACTCGGAAGAAATATTTTTTCAAATATTTAACTCCCAATTAAGATGAAAAAGCTATTACTTTATTTTATTATTGTTTTTTAGCATTTTCCATGCAGGATCTTTCTAAAGAAAACCAGAAAAAGACATTTGGTCATGTTGGCATCAGGCAGGACTTGAACCCGCATCTTTCGCAAGCCGGGCGACTGCACTACCAATTATGCTACCGAGACCATTAACAGACCGGCCGAATCTTTCTGGTATATTTTGCCCTATGAGCCAGGGTGATTTCATCAATGTTATAGTTCTGGTTTTCTTTAGAAAGATCCTGCATGGAAAATGCTAAAAAACAATAATAAAATAAAGTAATAGCTTTTTCATCTTAATTGGGAGTTAAATATTTGAAAAAATATTTCTTCCGAGTGTTAGAGGTGGATGCCTATAACATTGATGAAATCACCCTGGCTCATAGGGCAAAATATACCAGAAAGATTCGGCCGGTCTGTTAATGGTCTCGGTAGCATAATTGGTAGTGCAGTCGCCCGGCTTGCGAAAGATGCGGGTTCAAGTCCTGCCTGATGCCAACATGACCAAATGTCTTTTTCTGGTTTTCTTTAGGATGCATTATCTTCTTACTAAAAAAATAATCCTGAAATAATAATACCATCGAAAGTAGAGCCATATTATCAATATTCACCAAAATCAGTATTAGAGAACCCCAGTTGCAAATTGTATTTTGACAGAGCCATCCTAACAGACAAAACAACACATTGCAACAGACCAGATATAACTTTAGTAAACAAAAATAATAAGACTGCATATTTAATAGATGTAACTGTTCCTAACACCCACAACATAAAAAAAGCAATATCGGAAAAAATAAACAAATATTCAGAGCTTAAAGAAGAGATATTGAGAATATGGAACTTAGACAAAGTCTACATAGTGCCTCTAGTCCTCTCAAGTACTGGGGTAATTCCTAAGCATCTGCATCACAGCATCAAACTATTAGGTCTCCCAGAAAACTCTTACATCACCATGCAGAAAGCTGCTATTCTAAACACTTGTCGCATTGTAAGACGCTTCCTTCAGGACGAGCCTTACAATAACAATCAACTAGATTCGACATAAAAAGAACAGATTGCTTGGCCTTGTGCCCGTAACTGATCTTAAACCAGCACGTAAGCTGAGAAATAATTAAAAAACTAAAATAATAATAATTTATTTATTTTCTCCACAATACTTTGACTGAAATAATAAAATATTGAAATAATAACATACAAAAGATTTCTTCAAGTTGATACAATTCATCAAGAAAATGTCACCGCATTTGAATCTTTATATTTACGCTCTAACTAAATTTTTCGCCGTTTTGTTTGTTCTGTGGACATACACTTATAAACTGCATTGAGAACAAAATGTCAATACAATCATTATGATAGCTTATAATCATTCGGCTAATATTTATATAATAGAAAAACAGTAAAAGCATTATAAACCCCTGATCATGATATACTAGACCAAGACCATACTCCCCCACTCAACTATGTGTTCAGCAGGAAAGCTTCTGGATGGATCTTATTGAGGTTGAATGTCCAGTAAGCTATATTACTATAAAGTTTTGTAACCGTAACAAACATCCATTCTTATTTATAATATTAGTAGTATGAGGGACAAGAACTACTAAAAACGTATGTACTACAACAAGAAGTGAATGCTAATTCATCTGGATTGCATTGATCTGAACCAGTTAACCTACCTAAACAGGTATACCAACCATTAGTTGGGCTGACTAGGCAGACTGGAGGGGTTGTTTGGTGACTAAATTACAATATGATCAACCTTTTTCTTGAATTACTAAAACGAAACGAAGTATCAAATTACGAACGCGACGTGGAAATCTACATATTGTACTAAAAAATGTGCATATCAATTATTTTGCGAGATACCTAATAAGAAATTCCTGAAAACACCAAAAAAAGTCAGCCATTCTGTGAATTTGTAAGAACATAAGTAATATAGAAACAAACGCCGTATTGTAAAGCTTTCTTTACAATACGGCTTGAGTTCTAAACACTTTGACTACCGGTAAGATGGGGTTAATTGGTATCTGGGTCTTAATTGGGACAGGCCTTTGAAGATGTTTCAAAGCTTTATTTTTCTTAATTTCTTGAATGTTTTTATATTCACTACAGGTATAAACAAAAACACCCAAAAATAAAATAAATACAGCACTTCTCTCGAGCTTTGAAACATTTTCAAAGTACTGTCCCAATTAAGACCCAGATACCAATTAACCCCATCTTACGGTACGTGTTGTTTTCTCAACACGTCAATTTTATTTATTTTTATTACACATTAAAAAAAAAACACCAAATGGCGTATTTTATGCCCAGAGGCATTATCTACCAGAAACCACACGGTTGAACAGATAAATTATGTTAAGTTTGTATTTGGACAGTTCATTTATGAGCTTTTAACTGTTTAAATGCTTGACCTTCGGCAAACTGTACAGCCTTTATTTGTTGCCAATACACTGTTACCTTAAAAATGTTTTACTAGAATTTAAGTAACATGGCACAATCTAGCTAGGTTGTTCTTTTTAGTGAGTACAAATTCGTATGAAAGAAATAATTGTAGTTGTAAATATACGTACCTGCATTTGTAGCAACAGGTGCTTGCAAATAAATTCAACAAAATACCTAAATATATATGTACCACACTTAAATAAAACCGATATGATGAAAGCGACTGTGTCTGTTTCTTAGATTTGATGAATTTTGATATATTTTGATTTTGACCCTGAACAAGGAAACAAAAACAAATTAAAAATTAAATTAATTATTTGTTTAAACAATTACCTTTTGTCGCGAAAATAAAATATGAATTGGGAATAAACACAATCAAGGTCTTAGTAGTAATTCTAGATAACGCAGTTTTTTATAATTGCATTGGTAGGTAGCAAATTGATAAGCAGAACAGGTTTTGGGTCAGGCTTTTGGGGAGGGGACATATACATATAATAATGCATCTACTTGAGATGTTAATTTCCAGCGGAATTTCAATAAATGCGTTGAATTCAATTTAACTAACTCAAGACTGTCAATAGTGTGAGTGCAAGGCCTATATCTCTCGTTTTGTTGTACCTATAGGCTTTTGTGTTTTAAATTAACAAAAATGACATAAGGCTGACTTAGATCAACAACAACTCATGTTTTCTTAGGTGCTATTTGACATTTAATCGGAAACCTAACATAATCTACCTCTGGCTCTATTTACTGTATCTTGGCTTCTGCTGTGACTTTAGCAAAAACCTCAACATTATCATAATCATCGGCATATAACTGCTAGATGAAGGCAGGGTATGCCACAAGACCCGCTTGATGCTTTCGTCATCCAGTCCACCACCCATCCTCCTCAAATAATTAGTGCACCTGGCCGGAGGGCGTCCAAAACTACGTTTGCCAAGCTGTAGCCTCTATTCGAGAACCTGTCATGCCCATCGACCATCGGTTCCATCTGTCCTACGAGACCAGCACACTGCCACTTAAGTTTGCGGCAATTTTGAACTATGTCAGTCAATCTGTCTTCTGTCGGAATATCCTATTCCGTACTTTTGTCTCTGCTAGGTCACGAGCAAAGACTTTTACAAAGCCCTCTAGTCAGTCACCTTCACGGTTCCGCGGGTCAGCTCCTTACGTCATGACTGTCTTACCAGCATTCATGAAATGTAGGCATTGTGGCAACGATGACTTGAAGAAGTGGCAGAAGTTCTTAAATGCCAGCCAGGCAAACTGCACTCTTCTGGAGACTTCAAACTCGAAGTTGTCTCTACCTAACTCCACCTTCGTGAAACATAGCTGAAACACCATTTTTATTGAAAAACATCAGGAATGTCTTTGTTCAAGTAGACCTTCGAAGCGGTGTCGGAGTATATAGTTCGTACTACCACCTCGTAGCCAAAGGTGAGACTTGAGCCCAGTAGTCAGACTAATTTAATTCAGTTAGTCCAGTGCTGCAGCTTAGAGCCTTAACAAATTATTTTCAACCGTCTTTTACAGTACAGCAATGCGATTTGACCTATCGAACAATATAAAAGTGTGTCGCCGCGAGTTCTCTGCTGCATAACTTATACATTATTAGTGGTGGTGGTTCGATCGATCCCCTTCCAGGTCAAACATTCTTGTAATAAGTCTTTGTGTTTTTTCTTTAATTTAATTGAAATTATCTACGTCTGAAGGTCCGTTCAGTATATAGACTTGGGTCAGATGATCTGAGCTGAGTTCCCTAGATGTTGCATTATTTACAAGCTGCTGCCTTCTTGCGGACGTGGACGTACCCTTTAAAACATTCATTCTCGGCACACGCGTTGTTACTTAGTTTTGGCTTAGCGAGCTTTCTTACTTCTATCTTCGTTCCACCGAATTCACAAACGCAAATCAAGGTTACGCAGCCCTCAGAAGTATAGCTGTCCTTTTTAGTTCTATTGACATTTTAGGGGATAGCATAAGCTTGAGCGCGTGCTAAGTGTTGATTGACCCTTGTGAATCCTCAAGAATTGTAGCGAGATGTTTAAGGCTGACGTCGTGCAAAGAATTGGGTTATCAGATGCACATTTTATTTTCAAATCCGACTAGTTGGTTGTTTAAGCGAAAACTAACGATTTCTTTCTTTAAAATGGTGTGCCTTTTTGGCTATATGTTATCAAGTTTGTATGACGCCGTAGTACTCAACGCTATTTCGTTAAAGCTAAACGATGTCAGGATGTCGTGTGGTCAACCAACTCTAGGGTCGCTAGGTCATCCTAGGTATCAGAGTGGACATTACTGAAGTTTATTTTTGTCATTTAACCGTCAATTACTGGTATAGCAGCAAAAGCAACTGCTTTCAAAACAATTTAAAGTCGATTTTTCCAAAAATACGCGCAGAAATCGCACATGCAGCGGGATATCAAAACTCAAGACATATTAGCATACATGTAATAGTTTCGACAGACTAAACATTAAAACAGTAACATAAATATACTGTTAATTAAGATATGTATCTTCATATTTGGCCGACAGCCAACTATCCGACCGTATTGGCGTTAATCCATAGCATTCGCATTTGTTTGCTATGGTGTTTGATCCTTTGATCTGATTAATTATGTAATTTGTGATATAAGAAGGTTTGCATATCCCGTTGATAATCTAAATATCATATTTGCATGGTCAACTTTTAATTAAGTTAAGTCAGCTATGACCGTGTCGTGCAGAGCAATAGCAGTACCTACCAGCATCGTTGCAGCTATGCTGCCAGCACACATGCTGAGACAGTGACCTAGTGCCCCCACAGTATTGAAAAAGCTCTTTATGTCTCGTGTTAGTTTTTTATGTATTTATACATGTATGTTGGTTTCTTTTTTTTTGTAGACGATTTAGGTTTTTTTTATTTTTTACTGGACAGGATCTAGCTAGACTACTATATTTTTTAAAACTGTCCCATGCTGTTATTAGGTACTTGTAGATGCTATAACCTTGCTCTGTTGATCGATGAGCACGGTTAAATAAAAATGAGTAATTAAAAAAGGTACAAATGTTATTTTATTTTATTTTCATCATGAACATAATACCAGTTGTAATGTCAATAAAACAGCAGCAATTCAATTTATTTATTGCCGATACAACTGTTCGTGTTCAATTGAATCACGTGCTTTATCGATCTACATAGACCCCCTGCCCTTTGTTGTCCATACTATGCGAATAGGTCCGCACCCTCATTTAGGGGCGTCGGCTTTAGTTGCGCCCGAGTGCAATCAATAGTTCTGCCGAGCGGGACTGCGCCCTACAGTATTAATCAACTCCCGCTCAGTTTACGGCCGCGCGCCGTGAGCGTCTTATCGCAACCGCTACCTTTTATTGTTTTCAAAAAGTAATTCTACTCGATTACCACACACGGCATATCATGCGTTGGTAGGTGTAGGTACACTAGCCGCGATCTTTCATTGAACATATTGTAACTCACATTGCATTACACTTGTTCACACAGAGCGGTTCTCGATTCTCGATGGAGAGCCGAAGTTGATATTGTTTGTGTGGTATTTGCGATGAGTATATCATTGGTGTGGTTACGCAGGTTGCCGAAGGAGGAGATCGCTGCGAGGGTGGCTTCGTTCAGAGCGAAGTTGGCGGAGACTGGCGCTGACAAGGACGTGCCCAAAGACGTGTTCGGGAGGGTAGCGTGAGTATTACCCATTCATTACTACCCTGTTTACTCACGATTGTGACAAGTTGACGTCTCGACGTCTATTGACTGTCATTTGTGTACAAATGCCCTTCGTAAAAAGTGTTTCTGGCATCGAAACTGTTATTAGATTTTCGCGTATAATTTTAGAAAGTGTACCGCGTGGTTTTAGCTAAAAATATTTTAAATTATTACCGTCGTGGTTTGTTAATGAATCTGTATGTGTTGGGTGTAGTACTTTCAACGCCTACAGACGGAGATGACGATGTCTGGTGGGTAACACAATTTTAGTCTAAATATTATTTAATTCGTAAGCGAGCTCTTGAGACATTCGTTGTTTTAATTGGATATCCTAATCAGACTAGGTTAATTAAGTATTTGAAATTGAAATGATTGCAGTACTAGTCACTTGTAGAATTTTGAACTATTTCTTATCTTGTTTTTTTAGTGAATTTCGGCTTTCTAATGCAAATTTTCACGCAGCTTTGTGTTTATAGGTCCCTATGTTACAAATGTTAGAGAATAGTTTAACCCGCTCCATCCAATGAACCTTGTTTAAATTAGGCCTCTCGAAAACAAAAATACAACATCGTACAATTATTTTATCTTTGCTTGTAAATGACAGATTTTCATAATTGATTCAGTTGTCTAAATACTTTGCGTATGTGACTTTTGCACTTTCATAGCACTTTTATCTGTCAGCTGGCCTCAAATACTAAGGACCACCCCTTGAGAATAATATAGTAGTCGGAAAATTACCTTTAATACGTTTGAATAAGGTGATTCGGACTGTCAACCTATTCGTGTACAACATGCATTCTTTGAATAGTCGTTCTCAGTAAAATGATATATTTGTGACACAATGCTGTGCGTCATTTGTTTAATATGCTTACCGAATTTACAAACGCAAATCCACGTTAAGTATCTCTTAAAAGCATAGCTGTCCCTTTCAGTTCCATTGACTTTTTACGGGACAGCGTGAGCGCGTGCTTAGCGTTGATTGACATTTGTGAATTCGAACGTACTTTTATGTTTGTGTGAGTTAACAAACTCACTACCGGGAACCTTGCAGCGCCTACGAAACTTGAATCCTTACCGCGAGGATACCTTAATGCATACACAGGTGCCCGGCACATGCCTGAACAGCCCTGTGTCTGGCAGGCAACCCGACATCCTGTGGTTGTAGCAAATCTTTTCTTATTTGGGGCTCAATTTTCACGTATGATATCACAAAAGCTACCAACGTGATTGATACGAGAATAAGCTACTTTGTCGAATCTTGTGATGTTTTTCTTGTGTGATATAAAATAGGATGTGCGATGAATATGGCATTTATTCACCGCATCACTTATGGCAGGCTTTTGTCTGATCAGCTGTGGCAGATCTACTGTTTTTTTTGCTGTAGCTCCTTATTACAAGCAGCATAAGGTCTTATTAGTAATGTGATGATGGTTTTCAATCAAGCATCCGATACAACCATTTAAGTCATCTGTTCCGATCTGCGGCTCAAAGCAGTTGTTCTTTCAGGGGAAGAGAACGTAAGTTTGCGGGGGTCAAAAGTGGTTAGTGAAATAAGCCAGCACTTAGTTTCAGTCCGTTTTTTCGAAAATATGTTTGTTGTTTTCTAATGGAAACCCTATTTATAATTTACTGAAACAATTTCGACAGTTAGCCTTTACAACCGTCTGTCTTTGTGTATTTGCATTTACACGTATGTTAATAATAAAGTGATTTCATCAAACACCCCTTATATCGTGACTCCCGGTCCCCATTTCATGACGAGGCAGCGTGTGCTGCGTAGGGTAGAGATATGTGCATATAAAGTAGCGGATAATTTTATAGAAGGTACGCGTGTTGTAAAATCTACTAGCCTTACATGAGTGATTGCGTGGACATTATAAATAGAAACGAAGAGAAATTACTACAGTAAAATAACAATTTATTACTTATGTTTCATAATACTAAGTGACACAGAACATTTTTCACTCGTGAATTGCGAAATTTTTGACCGCATGGCGCATGGCGGTCAATAGAGATCTTCCCCTTATTTTCTGATTTTATTTGAAGACAGTAAAACTGCAATAGAAATAAAAATTTCAACACCACAGTACATCTCTGCCTGCAATGGTAGTAGCTAGTCTGTGGCTTCACACTTGAAAGTCTATATGACATGGACTTCTACTAAACAGCTCCTAAAACTACAATCTGATCCGTACTCATGTACAGATTTTGAATAAGTAACGTTAGGCCTGAAGTCGCCGACGTGGCCCAGCAGGTAGGTAGGTTGAAGTGGCAGTGGGGGGGCACATAGCGCGTAGTACTGATGGCCGCTGGAGCCCAAAGGTTCTGAGCTGGAGACCATTAGTGGCCAATCGCAAAGTAGGACGCCCGCCCGCAAGGAGGACAAACGATTTGTGGGATTCCAGTGGATGCAGGCCGCACGCAACCGGGTGCTGTGGAAATCGGTGGCCTATGTTCAGCCGCCCTGTGGCCGGGGCGTAAGAATACGGCCGCGGTTCCCCCCCGCCTGTCGTAAGAGGCGACTAAAGGGGGGCCTTCGGGGTCGCTGGGAGTGCACGCGGTGGGGGCTGTGTGCCTCTATTTCAAGTGGCCCCGAGGAGGACGGCAGTGTGGGGGCAGCCTCACACTGCCGTAACACCGGCTGGTGTTAGTAGGGAGGTCTTTCTCCCTACGAGAGGGGCTGTGTGAACAGCGTTGTGCGCCAGGTGGTCCACCGGTAGTGTTCCTTCTCTACAGAAGAGATCTCGGTGAACCCTGGTCACGCACGGAAGAAGGCTGCCCCGGTGTTTTAGTGGGTATTCCCACCCTCCCTGTGGTGGGTGAGTCCCACACTCCCCCGCTGCCCCCCCAAGCAGCGGGAAGTGCGTCAAAGCATTTCACCTGGTAAAAAAAAAAAAAAGGCCTATGTTCAGTGGACTTCTTGCTGCTGATAATGATGATGATGAACGTTAGAAATACGAGGTTTGTGTGGTGTGTCATGCTTCGTAAAAATTTGAACAATGTAGAAAGTGGACATACTTTTTGCTTCTAATCGTTAAAATCAAATCCCTATTGACCTTGTTTGATGGCTTCCTGATTATCCTGGCCTAAGCGAGGTTCTTATTTCATTTTGTAATGTTATCCACGGAAAACAATTCAAGCTAAAGTTACGTTTCAATTAAAACTGTATATTCGTTTGAATTTTCAAATAATTACTTCGGAGGATTTAATCAATTGGTCACAGGTGTAAGACGCATGTGCAGTAGCAGTAGTTTATTAGACGTCAAATTATTCGAAAGGAGCGATAAGAATTTCGCATTTCCATCGCTACTAAGACATTCGATTTAATTAACCACCAATCGTTCGCAAAATCCATTATCCTCGCTGCGAGAATTAATTAAGCATGATTAATGGTGGGCTGTGTAATGAACAGGCGTGGATTGATGAGAAAAATAATGTCTTGCTAATTTTTCACTTTTGCCATCAAAAAGTGGAGCTAAGTACTTAACATTCGCGCCGTGACAATATTATCTCCAGTTTCCTCGTGACCATACAAATAGAAGTAGTAGGGAACGCGTGACATGATTTTGTCGTGGTGATCATCTTAGGAAGGCACAGGCTCTACTCAGTGTTTTGAAAACTCATTGAAGGCTTGAGCCACATAAGAACGCTTCAAACCCTAAGTATATCTTGAGCCGTAGCTTCAACTTCAATGCTCATTATAGCACGCCACCGTATCGTATTAGGTTTAATCTAGTACGAACAAAAAACAAATCTAAGTATTTTTTTCAATATGATGAAGAAAGTATGTGAAACGTAGGGTAATGCCGTGCTTACTTTGTTGAAATCTTGCTTCAGGAACCTAATCTATATATGTATGTTGATTAGCCCTTTTTTTTTTTTACCCGGTGAAATACATTACGTACTTTCCGCTGCTTGGGGGAAGGCAGCGGAGGAGTGTGGGACTCACCCACTCCAGAGGGGGGTGGGAGTACCCACTAAAACACCGGGGCGGCCTTCTTCTGTGCGTGACCAGGGTTTCCCGAGAACTCTCCTGAGGAGCCACTCTACCGGTGAAACCCTGGCGCGCTGTGACGGCAGTCCGGCTCTCCTCGAGGGAAGTGGTGCCTCCCCTCTTACTAACGTCCGTGTACGGCAGTGCGAGGCCACCCTACACTGCCGTCCTCCTCGGGGTCACATGTGCAACACAGCCCCCGTCGTTAATTAGCCTGTTAATTAGCCGAATGTTAATTAGCCCTGATGAATCATCTATTGAGACACATCTAGGCCGTAGCCCATACTTTCATAGGAATTGTCCTTTACTGTTAACTACTTATTAATGTCGACTTTGTAATTCAGTAAGTTAGTTTGTCAGGTCTCTTGATTTTATGAAGTGCGATGGGTTTCGCGAAAATTAGACCCCACGGTGTTTACACGGTGACGTGAGCTAAAAGGTGACTGAGTCAGGAATTTAATGTCGCGTTGACATTTAAGTAGGTGTATAGGGCTGTTGGTCAATCAAGTGTAGCCAAATCAGCTAGGGGAGAGGGAAGGGTGATTCTACCACATCAGATACGAGTATAATATTATGTCACATAAAATGAATATCATGAGTTGTCAAAGTATCTAGTACTGAAGCAGGGATGTTATTAGGGATACCTATGAACCTACGGATATTAAATGTTCTTGAAATTTAAAAAGTGAAGTACAAAAAACTAATAAAATGGTTAAATTTATGTCACCATTTTTTAGGAATGACAAATTAGTCTGTGAATAATTAAAAACAAGTCGTGTTTCAATTAGGCTCTGCGCCTATCCGATATTATCCGAAACTTATATTTCGGCTTCAGTAGCGGATATTTTTTTATATCAGTAGGCCTAGCACGAACGGTTTCGGTTACGGTTACGGAGCTCCCTAACACCCCTGTACTGGAGTCTGCAAGTACGTTTAGGAAATTTGTTTTTTTCTTTCGTTTGGTCCTGTAAAAAAAAACAGAGCCTGGCTTTCTTACATTACAGGTTCTGTTTTTACTTGAGGTCAACATTCATGTGACGATATTTTATTAGCTTTTATTCTTTTTATGAAATTCTATAATGCTACCAGTATTTTTCCAATTGTAAAAGCATACGTAAATAGAGATCGTATCAAAAGCGCTTTCAAATTCCTACTGGGAATATTAATTTCAAAAGAAAATTCTAGGTCAAATTGCGAGCACGTATTTCCTCCACAATAAGAAATTCCCCGCTGCAGTCCAATTTAATAAAACTAGTTTGACATCTTCAAATGTAGGTTTTCCCCTCGCTAACTAGCACTCAGTAGAGTTGTAAGAATCACGTGAAAATATGCACCCATGTTATGCATGCGTTATACAAAACTAACGTTACTCTTTAGCTCGTTACCTTGGCTAAAATCGAGTACTAGCATGACTTGTTGTATGGAATAAGTTCTTAAAATCCAGTTAAATAATAATTAAATCACATGAAGTATGAGCGGTTTTTTTTACTTCAATGCAGTTTGAACTATTATGCATATGAAATAAGATTATTGTTTCTACCTTCATACAAAGAATCAAAGTGACATGACCTACGGCAAATACGATACAAGTAACGATACGAATTCGGTAGTAACGTTTCGCTGGTTGGAGTCAGGCCATGTAATAGTAAGCATCAAAATGGTGAGTGGGTCACATTTAAGAAAAGCTACCTCATTAACACTACAGAATCATAATAGTGTTTCACTTTTGATTTTTGCGACGCTTGAAACTACCTACGGCTCTGTCATAGTAAAATCATCAACCCCTTTTTGACCACTATGACGTAACCAATCAGTTTGTTGCTGACTAAAACCGTTACTCGGTAACGAACACACACAGCTTGCCTACAGCTCTAGCACTCAGCTATTCGTAGCGAGGCAGGCAGTGTGCCGTGTGTCATATCGATCCGGTGCATGACGTCCGCCGCCACCCCGGCAACCCCTGCTGGGAGGTATGGGCAGTCCAGGCACTCGCACCCCTGTATAATTAACTGCGATAATTAAATAGCAACGCGTTTATGGCACGCCCTGATTTCCTGTTTTAGCCTGTGTTTAGCTCTTATTAAGACCTATTTTTACTTACAGTATATGTTTGGAAGTAATTAAGTATCACTGACATTGGCAGTGGGTACAAGATTTACTAAGTTAGGATGCCGATTGTAATTTGTGTGATAATAGTTTTTTTTTAATGAGAATAATTTAACGATTAACGAAATAAATGAATAACACTTACACCTAAACACAAATACAATTGTCGTCACATGAATATTTGTCCTCCATAACAAGAACTTAAAGTACTTAGATACTAAAACCATCGCTGAAAAGTAATAGGTATAGCAGACACAAGTTTAAGGGCTGTTTACAGCCCACAACTTTATTACGTGTGTTCAACCCTTTTCAGGGGGTGAGACCATAATTAGTCCGTTGCGTTGCTCGATTTGCATAACATTCCATCCGACGACGCAACGTATGATTTGCGTATGCTTTAAAAATGTACGGAAAGGTTCTGGAATAGCGACCGCGTACCGGACGACGTTCCGTGGGCAGGCCCTCCACAAGGTGGACCGACAATCTTGTAGAGTTCGCGGGAAGCCGCTGGTTGCGGACAGCGCAGGACCGATCGTTGTAGAGATCCTTGGGGGAGGCCTATGCCCAGCAGTCGGCGTCGTTCGGCTGATATGATGATGAGGATGATTAAAAATATAACAGATAACGTTCTGCAGCGTCCTTATAGATCAAAAATTTATAATATGAATTAGCATTCACGCTTATCTATTACTTTAACTTCGTACATTTACGTTCAACTCTATCGGTAATTTAGAATTTAAATGTTATTTATGAAACATTCACGTATTTTAACAACAGCTACTCACACAATCATTTGGCGGCCATATTTTCCGTGTCCAATTGAGGTTTTATTTAATTAAGCTGTCATGCCAAATTAGCAGACAAAATATTAGAATTATGCAACTGTACGAGAATTTTATGTGCCAAGCCAACTAGCCTTTACCCGCGACTTCGTTCCTATTACTCTCTATTCCATTAAGGTTATTTTTAAAAAGAGTTTTTCTCTTATATTAACGAACATTTTACATAATCATTATATGCTAACACTTTTTACGATTGATAAGTCGCCCAAAATATTGGCAAATGGCGAATTTTGACACGTTTGTAAAGCTGCAGTAGCTGTCAGTATTCATCTCTTCACACCTCTATGGTATATTTAAATTTCCGAGCACAAGTGCTTATGTCACTGGCATAGACAAAGTAGACCTATGTCGTAGTCTCATTATTCTCGGAAGTGAAGCTAACTGTAGAATCGATACTGAAATACAGGCAACTTCCAGACTTCAGACAGTAATTGCCTTCTGTACTGGGGCATTCCCTGTTTTACATCTATCTGAAGAGTAGAGCCATTAATAAGTTTTTCATAAGTATGAGGCAGTCAATTTAAATTGAATTTCTCTCTAAAACATAATCTGATTGCATCAACAAACAATTTTAGTCACTACTACGAGTTACGAATCAGTACATCTAATGTAATTTGTCAGAAATAGGTTACGGTACAGAGTATATTAATCTTCTCTTTAAGAACCGTGTAACCGGCATTTACAGCTGTAACACCGTTCTGAAATGTCATTATTCAAAATGTAAAACGTCGATGTTCGCGCGGCCCAATTTATAAGTCTCTAGGCCAATCCCAGATCAGATCTAATACAATACCTACTCGACTGCGGACTAATAAATAGAGACGGACGGGCGAAATGTACGCTCGTAATTGATGACTCGGGCGGCGTTATTAGAAAAGCCTGTGGCGTTTTATTTTATGCAATGAATGGCAAACAAGCGTGCGAATGTGGAATGCCTGTTGGTCAGTCACTCCACGGGCATCACACACCTTACCGACCTTGAAAGAACACATCACACCGCAATTTAAAAACCAGGGTCAGAAAACTCCATGCTGTAGCTCATCGAGAAAAGTCTTGGATAGGAATTCATTGTACAATATAAGTGTCCTAATAACAAAACATCAGAGAAATTGAACTGATACCACGGCGGCTCTAGGGCATGAGGATGAAATCAGAAGAAAATATCTGGGTCAATCCTAGATCTATTACAATACCTACTCGACTTCGGACTAATTAGCAAAGACGGACAGGGGAAACGGTCGTTCGTAATTGATGACTCGGGCCGCGTTATTTGAATAGCCTGTAGCTTTTGTTACTTTTGGCCCGTCATTTCCGACGTCGCTAAATTATTAAACCAAAACACAATTATTTACGATTAACTAGATATAGTTAATACGATTATACATATAGTGCAGGCACCTGCAAGCTTCGCGCGGTATACGTCGGTTGTTTCTATTCCCAAATATTTTTTGAGTGATGATGCGTGATAATATGGAAACTGCATCAAAATCCTTTTTTTTGCGAACGAACAGACTGTGACACAAACAAAAGTGATTGAATGTGCTTCGTTATTCATATTATACACAATCCGTAGTTCGCTGTGAGTCCGTGTTTGTTTTCAATGAATGATTTTGAAATGATTATCTGGCAATACGAAACAATGCCACCAACACAGACTCACACCATAACATGCCACTCATGGTTTGTGAGTGCCGAATTAACTTAGTACATAACTACAAACTGAAAATCCTTCATTGGCTGTATGTTTGTCATGTTTTCAAGTTTATATTACTCTGTAATAAGAGGTGTACCCCGACCAAAATTTAGTGATGTTTTCTATCCCTGCTCGAAGCAGGTAAGAGGCATGTTGAGAAGGTGGTCCTGGCTGACCAACTCATGGCTAGATGTCAGCGGTTCAGCTCAGACGGAGATCTTAGAACCACTTAATCAGATGTTATAGCTAAGGTGGTGTGTAAAAAATGCTACACCCTTCTAACAATCCTCACTGAACCTGCGTTTTATCTGTTGAGGTGACGCCTGTGCCCAGTATGACGTATAAAAGGCTGATGTTTGTTAGTTTTATTTTGTTCAAAGCTCATTGCTCGCTCAGCGCTTGGTATTATAGGTTTTAGTGACGCGCCGCTCGTCGGCTATTTCGTGCCGGAGCGCATCGCGCGCCTAAAGTTTGTTGTGATTACCGCGTTACGGCTAAAGATAGTGATATACGAGCTAGCGGCACGAGTGCGTCTATTTTGTGCGGTATTTGTAGGGATGGATCTGGCGAAAATGGGTTATTTCACAAGAACAAAATAAATTCATTATTTTGCTGCAAGCGATTATTAATGCGAAGTTAGGTAGTGTAGTCTGTACAAAAATTGTAAACAAGCTCAATAGGCCAACAGGCGGTTGATTGCGTTTATTAAAACCGTTTAATCGGAAATAAATGAAAAAACTGTTTTACCAAAAGAGATGCCGACATGAATTGAGATCTGGATATCTGCCCATATCTTTCTTAATGTGCATATCACGGCGCCGGCTCTTCGTTTTAATTAGATCACTAGGCATCTATATGCCGACCAAAATTTAGTGATGTTTTTTATCTCTGCTTGAAGCGGGTAAGAGGCATGTTGAGTAGTTGGTCCTGGCTGACGTCGCTAGCGGTCGGAGGTCTGAGGACCACTTAATAACATCTGATAGCTAAGGTGGTGCGTAAGTAATGATACACCCTTCTAACAATCCTCACTGAACCTGCGTTTTACCATCTCATAGTTGAGGTGACGCCTGTGCCCAGTATGACGTATAAAAGGCTGATGTTCGTTATTTTTATTTTGTTCAAAGCTCATTGCTCGCTCAGCGCTTGGTATTATAGGTTTTAGTGACGCGCCGCTCGTCGGCTATTTCGTGCCGGAGCGCATCGACGCGCCTAAAGTTTGTTGTGATTACCGCGTTACGGCTAAAGATAGTGATATACGAGCTAGCGGCACGAGTGCGTCTATTTTGTGCGGTATTTGTAGGGTTGGATCTGGCGAAAATGGGTTATTTCACAAGAACAAAATAAATTCATTATTTTGCTGTAAACGATTATTAATGCGAAGTTAGGTAGTGTTAGTCTATACAAAAAATATAAACAAGCTCAATAGGTCAACAGGCGGTTGATTGCGTTTATTGAAACCGTTTAATCGGTAATAAATGAAAAAACTGTATCTAATGTTTTACCGAGAGAGATGCCGACATGAATTGTGATCTGGATATCTGCCCATATCTTTCTTAATGAGCATATCACGGCGCCGGCTCTTCATTTTAATTAGAACACTAAGCATCGATACGCCTGTGGAAGCAATCGCAATACTATCACACACTTATTAATAAGCAAGAAACTATTATTTCCCAGTTTTAAGTTATTTTTATTAGTAAATCACAAATGATAGTGATGAGCTACACGTTTTTAAAATAATTAAATTATATGTAATAAATAAGTAAACTTTTTAGCGGATATTTCACCACTGCGTTGACATCCCTAGTTCCAGCTAGTCTGCGGCCAGGATAAACATCCCAGTTATTGAAATTTCAGAGACATAATAACGCAATACATTGGGCGCGGCAGGTGCAAATAACAAATGGCTTCTCAACTTTCAGTTCCGTCTTAGATTAGTTTATCTTTAAATATAAATTGGCTGCTTATTTACGTAACACTAATGGCGACATTGTATTGTACGATCCTTTGCTACTAACGACTTTAAAATTGAAGTTTGTGACAGTTTGATCTTAGGCTAAATTTTAGAAGAAATTATTTAGAAAGAATTATTAGGAATTACTTTTAAAGAATTATTTCATAGTGTTAAAGCAAGAAGGTGGCAAACGCTAAATAGAGAACTGATCTCTGTTAGTTGTTAAAACGATTTCTAGGATATTAGATCTATTCGTGAATTAGTAATTTACACGACACGACATTATGCTGAGCGGAAACCTTTTTGGTGCGTACTTAGATGTAGATTTATATTGTTGTTGTCTTATTTTGTTTACTGTACTGTACCAAATAAACTTATTTTCTTTCTTTCTAATTTTATGTTTATATTTTTCTAGGGCTATAAAATCAGTTCTGTAATGTTTTTCGCGATTTCGGACATTTCGGTTAAGAAGAGACCCAATACAGTTATTTTAACAAATTGAAAATTGTTAAACATGTAATGAAAATTGTTACGTGCATACCGATAGAACGTTGCTTATGAGCAATTTTAAATTGACTCTTTGTAGTGGTTATTCTATGTATATTGATTTGTTCACATTTAAACATTCTGCATTCTAGTAGGTATTCAAAATGTGGAACGGAAAATGAAAAATTTAACAAAGCTAGCTCGAGAGACAGTGATTACGGCACAAAGGGTAATAAGGGTGTTCCCCTTTGAGGGTCGCTTCGAGCGGAGATGCGATGTTTGCGCAGGCTGCGCGCGTCTGCGTGCTTCCTGCCTCCCGCCCGCCCGCTCAGTAGCGCCGCCGGCCCGCCGCCGGCCGCAACCATGTAGCCCTCACGCTCTAACCGCCTAAAATCATAAGTCTTCCAGGCCTCGCGCCATGACATAGCATAAAGTTAGGATAAGAAACCAAGTCTTCCACTAGTCGTAATTAGGTTAAGATGCAAAGGGTTAGGGCGACGCGACGCGATAATAACAGGATAGTGTTCGAACGCCTCTGGCGCGGCACTTTCCAAGCAGTCCTCGCTGGTCCTCAGCGAAGACCTCGCGCTTCCTCCCACGACCCCAATCCAGATAGCTCGTCATCGTCAGTGCTCCCTGTAGCGGTTCCGATGCCACTTCAGGGTCCTTCCACTGTCGCCGACAGCCTTGAGCCCGCGCTTAGAACCATCCTCGCGGGTCTCAGGAGCTCCTGCTGCTGTCGCTGTAACTGTTCGCAACCTGATCGCAACAACTTTAACGACAACTTGCAGGTCTGTCTCTCCAATGACGAGGAGAGGAAGTCCATGCGGTCCGTCATAAGGTGTGCACATTTTATCGATCCGCTATCGCCTACGTCGTTTTATTAGTACGTAGCGTTAGCAGCAACATGGAAATGCTTTAATTAAAACTCACAGTAGTATGTAAACGTGCTAATTGGAATTGAAACGATTTCATGCTCGCTTAATAGTAACAATGATTTTTAATAGACTTTACAGTTTGATTTAGATTAGCCGAGGAAATGCTGAATGTTGTAAGGTTTTCCCGTCTTTAGCGTACTTGGGTATTATGCAGGTAAACTTTTTGAATCTAGAATAGAACGCCTCGATTCCTTTGAAGTTTTCTTGGCGTGCGCTTTTCCGACCAGTGGAAAATAGTCAACATCGCGCAAACGCAGCATTTTTTCGATAGATACTAACTGATGATTCCCGTTCGGGACCTTATCGCTGCGTTTGGCCGGTACGCTACTTGAACGCGGCGTGTACGCAGCGATCTCGCTTTTTAACGTCACCGTATCAGGAACGAGCATCCTTATAGAATGTGCGGTCTGAAGGTATTCGACGATATAAGTAAAGGAAGTTTAGAGTCTTAAAAATCTATTTTTTATCGTTGACTTATCGCCGTATTGGGCAGCAGACGCACGAGCGTTACATAAGTAGTACGCACGACGAGGAATGCAATGCGTATGCTAGTAATGCAATTGGATACAAACGAATGAATCAAGCAAGTCGATCTGTTGGAGATGCAAATGCTCCACGGTCAATAGGTTTCTTGATTAACGCATCATTGTAATGTTTTCGCTATCTATTTTCTACATTACGTTGCAACTGCTTCCAATGAACACTCGTCTTGTGGTAATACAATAAAATCCAACACAGTTTTTTGAAAAGGGAAGCAGTTCTTCGATTCCGACCTGAAAGAGCTTACAACTAGATTTAGATAAGCGTCATGTTAGGTGTGAAACTGGTTAAATTTGCCACAGTATTATCGTAAAACCAGCGATCCACCATACTTACAGTCTTGTTCCTTGCAGCGTTCGAGAGACCCACGCCATAGCTGAAGCTCAGCAAGAGAAGAACGCGCGTCTTCGCGACGCGTTTGGCATCTCTCCACGGTTCGTGGAGGGGACCAGCCTGGACCCTGAGCGAAGGGCGCGCGAGCAGGCCCAGCGGTACCCGCTCGTGCGGACGCCCAGCAACGAGAGGGATGAGAGGGACACGCACGTCTCTAAGAAGAAAAGGAAAAAGAGGTAACATAACTTACGCTCATGACCGATGATGTTTAAAAGAGATACGTTATGACAGTACTGATACGAAGTCGAAAATTGTCCTCTGGCGTACGTACCTATAATTTGACCGTGTGTACAAGATAGTATGATTATTTACTAGAGCGTAAACGAGACAGATACATGTTGCGCAGTGTCGTCTCAAACGGTCAATGCTTTGCTCAGGTGTTCGAAGTTCTGATTTCGGGTGCTCATGCAATGATCTTGTAATATCATTATCATTGCTCATGACCATATCCCAAACGTGGTAGCCTTATTAAATGACAGCGATTAACTTAATATGAATGTAATAATTACGAAATAATGGTAAAAAATATTTATTCTTATACAAACGATTTTGTTTTCAGCACATCGCCAGAAGCGAAGAGGTTAAAGAAGAAAAAGTCAAAGAAGAATAAAAAAGAAAAGTACGTATATTTTAAAAGTTAAAATTCGTGAATGTGTTTTTATTTCATTATTTTATGTACTCACGTACAGAGATAAAATAATATCATAGATTGCCTTTAAATGCAGACAGGTGACACTGCAACTGTCTAAAAGGCAAGTACATTTTTATATTTAAAATTACTTATTAACATTAATTGATAGAAATTAATATTATGATTATTACTTATTAAAAATATCTGTTACTAATTTCAGTGAAAAAAAGATGTTATGGAACTTGATTAGGTATGTTACTAATACATACAAGCGTAATATCAGTAGTATTTTCAATTTATTAACTTATACGGGTGTCGTTACTCAATTTAAAAGAGTATTCATTAAATATTATGTACTGTGACAAACTTATTTTTATTTTGTACATTTTATTAGAATAGATGTGACGGTAAATACGGTTGGTTGATCATTTAATTATTATTACAGGGTGTTTTCACTTTTACTAAACCTCTTATCTTCGTGACCCATCAACCCTTAAAAGCTTCTGACCTACAGCATTATATTCTTCACGTTTGTACTTGTATTAAGAGCCCGGTCCGTTTTGAGTCTAAAGTGATAATAGCGCTCTCACACGTCCCGAATTGATAAATTGTATGAGCGTGAGCGACTTGACCGCGCCATTATTACTTTTGACTCAAAACGGACCGCACTATAAAATCACCGAACAGATAACCTGGCTAAGAGGTTCCGCGTAGAGTTAGAAGAACCATGTATTTTGCAGGCAAGAATCCAGCAAGAAAAAGAAGAAACGTTCCAAGTCATCAGATTCTGACAGCTCTAGCAGCTCAGAGGGGCAGGACAGCGACTCCGCCAGCTCCGGGGATGAGAAGCAGAAGAAGAAAAAGAAGGTAATTGTTGCTTCACTCTTTATTTGACACTCTATGTTAAAATGTCCGTGCAATACTATAGCTTTTGAAATATTAGACGGTATATAAGAAGATTCATCAAGGATTATGTTTAGAATCACGAATATCGTTTCTAGTAAGCCTTTTGAGACACTTTAGATTGAACTTAATCGTGAAAACATAATCTTTGAATCAAGATACTCGAAAAGTAACTTTCGTTTTGGGATTTTGGGGTTCACACGAACAAATCTGTATTTACACTTGTGATACATGTAGATCTTGGGACTCTTCCATCATGACACTACTGCTCACGACCTTGACTCCTCCTCGCCCCGCGCCAGTACAACGAAAAGATCTGATGTAGCACTTTGCTTTCCTTTTATTTTGTTTTGATGAAAATATACTATGACACATTTGAACCTGAAATATACCCAACTTATGTTTTCTGGCACTTCTATGCATCCTATTTGGGCTTAACATTTTTTTTACAAAATCTGCCTGAAGAGAACCACCTTTTGTCCGTTCTCCTTGTTTTAGAATATCAGCTACAATACAGAGTCCACTTAGACGTTATGTTTAATTTGATCTTTATGAGTCTTACCCTAGCTCCATCCCCACACATCTATAAATTATTGTCAACTAGACTCTTAACTTTCCAAGGGGCGTTAAGATTTTAATTTATATGCGATTGTCTTCTTACCTCATTTTATTTTTATTTTATTTTCTGTAAATACAAGAAATAGCCAGTAAAAATTATCTGTTTAACTGTGCATCATTTCATAGGATAGCCATCTTTATCTGAAGAAATAACGTATACTGTAAGTATATCACAAAACAATAACACTCATTAAGAACACTATGTTAGGTGAATACTAAAATTCGTATAACGTTCTAAATTAATGCATTTTTTTAATTATGACATTTGTGATTAACATTGAGAGTATACAAGTTGTTGAGACGATTGTGAAGGGCATATGAGACAGTCATTTACATGCATGGTGTTGTAGTCCTTAAAACAGATGGTGGTTTAATGTTGCTCTCGCGAGTCGCACTGTGTGTCTTACGCTAATGTTATACAGTACATACAGTAATGTCTTTTATTCGATCTCCTCTTTGCATTGAAATACGAGTTGTAAATACAGGGAATTAGGTATGATATTTGGTAGGACACATTTGGTGCGACTTCCCAGAATGTTGAACTGATGAATTGTAACTAATCCATAACATTCTCCCTCTTCTCATTGACCCAAAACTAATTAAGGATGCTCCACTGTTATAATGGTATACCACCACCGTTTGTTAAATAAGGTACGTTTCCCAACGTGTTATTACATTTGATTTTGTGTATTATTATTGTATTTAAATATTTATAAAATATATCGATATTGTAATGTGTTATTAACATAGCAATGTATTTAAGAATCACACTGGTGCCAAGATATGAGTTTACTATTCCTTATTTTATGTTCAAATTAAAATTATATACATTTATTTTTTTGTATTTATGTATGAATACGAGAATGTTATGGATAGACTTATAAATAACATTCTGTAAAACACAAATCAATACATATTTCAGAGCTACATCATTTATTTATCTTGCTTCCATTTATAGCTTTGATATTTCATTTATTATTCTCAGTATACGAAGATTTTTTATTAATTTGATGCCTTTTTTATTTCATGTTGTTCTTTATTTAGAGTGCATGTGTAAAAGTGGTATTATTTTACGGAAGTTCTTCATAGGGATTTGAAAAACTTGGTTTCATGTAATGTTTGTCAGTCCCTGAAGAATTTCGTGTATTCTTAGTAAACATATTTAGTTGCCTTTACCACTATAGTCTTCTTGTATTGGCACTGGTGTTTTGAGCGCTTTCCTCAGATCCCTGATATTTATATTGACTAATTGAATTTTAAACAGAAGAAGTCGAGTAGCAGACGGCGTGGCACCAGCGAGGCGTCCACGAGAGAAAGGTAAGCCTCATATTTGTGCTCTTCGAACTTATAAAATAAAAAATCGATTCACGTGTACTATTGGGTGACACTCGCGCCTCACCAGTCTAAAAGCCAATTTTGCTTGCACATGACGTTTTTTGACTTACTCTAAGTCAAGCCCTTCGTCAATTCATGTTTTGTGTTAAGCAGGTTTGGCAACGTACAAACCAGTACAGAACTAATGAATTCAAATTCATTAACAATAACAGTTAACTCTACCTAAGCGGACTATAAATATTTCAAGAGAATTTATGTATCATTATTGCAATTTTAATGCCCTTGATAAGTTGACACACTACACAGCTATAAAGCTCATTGTTTTAGTCAAAGTGGTATTATTCATACTTATTAAATTACAATTGGTCAAACAAACTCTTTTTTATGTATTGGTGTTCAACCAACTGAGTAAATTCGCCAATTGCCAATTTATCGATGTCTTGTATCAATAAAAATGTGATAAATTGCTTTGCAATGATAGTGGATGTCCTCGTCCCATTGATAGGCAAGCGTCTATTTTATGAATCAACTTCTATTTTTCAGCTCACCTGTTAAACATTTGAAAGAAAAACCACGCGAACGCAGAAGTAAGAGCCGCGACAATGACAGCCAGTTTAGGAAAAAAGATAAAGAACACGACGATAGACCGAGAAGACATGATAGACGGGAGTCGAGACCGATTGAGGAACGTCGTCGTGAACACACCGAGGAGCGAGACTCCTCGCCGGAGTACCGGCAGCGCTCCTACATCACCAAAATAGAAAACAAGAAACGGGAGCCATCTAAGGATCCTTCTCCAGAGATCCAGAGATCAGAAAAAAACAGAAATGACAAACGATCCAAACGGGAACGCCAGCGCTCCTCCCCAGAGTCCGAGATCGAACCACCACCAAAAAGCAAATCAGATAAAAGAGACAAGAAACAAAACCACAGAGACAGAAGTGTATCCCCTCCGCCAGAAAAAAGACGGAGACGAAGTCCCTCTCCAGAATACGAAAGGAGCGAAAGCACATATTATAACAAACACGAAGTAATCAGAGAGAATAGCAGGAATCGCAGGGGCAGCTCCCCGCGTGAAGAGAGGAGGCGTGAAGCTCAGCGAAGCGAATCTCCTAGCTACAGGAGAAGGACACAAGAAGATACTTACAATAGACGGGAAAGAGAAGACAGATACGAAAAGAAGAAAAGAGAGCGCTATGATGATGAACCGAGGCGAAGAGAGAGAGAGGAAAGTGAGGAGCCGCCACGGCGCAAAGACAGAGAAATCAGAGATGAACCTGCAAGGCGTAGAGATAGAGAAGATCGAGATGAACCCTCACGGCGCAGAGATAGAGGAGACAGAAATGAACCCTCGCGTCGTAGAGACAGAGAAGACAACGATGAACCTTCAAGACATCGAGATAGAGAAATAAATGAGGAACCTAAGCGTAGGGATAGAGAAGTCAATGATGAACCTAGGCACAGGGACAGAGACGAAAATGATACTTATTCGAAAAGTCGAAGAAATAAAAGCCCGATTCGGGATAGACGCGACAGGGACTCGTCGACGGAGTACAACGACCGATCTCCAGTAAATAAGGGTTACAAAAACAGAGAATCTCGAAACGACTTTGATAGGCATCATAAAAATTCAAAACCTAAAAGGAAGGAGAATTCATCTTCCTCAGAATCCGAATCAGAACCAACGATTAAACAAAAAGCCGAAAAAGTTCTCAAAAACAAAGCCAGATACTACAAAAGCGCATCTCCAGAAGCTAGGGAATCAAAACGTAGAAGTCCGTCGCCGAAACACAGAAAAAGGGACTCGGTCTCACCTAGAAACAGTGAAGACAGATACAAGTCTAAAGCTGTAGAGAATAACCGTGGTCGCAGTCGATCTAGGAGAAGGTCTCCTTCTCCTGAAGCAGTGCCTAGACGCAGGCCGTCACCGAGCCGATCCAGATCGCCTTCGCAATCGCGGAAGTCAAAAAAGGGAAAGGGAAAGGCAGACGCGCACAGTAACTCAAAAGCCAAAAGATCTCCCGACAGACGCACTACGTCACCGGCTCCTGAGAAGGAAAGAACCGATAAGGAACGCCCAAAAGGCAATTCTAGGTCTCAGTCAGCTCACAAAAGCAGAAGTACGTCTAGTCTGAGCTACTCGCCAGCGCGGCGGAGCCCCGAACGGTATCGAGATATCATAGAAACCTTGCCCGAGAAAGATAAGCGAAAATACATCAAATCGCCTTCTGATTTGCAGCCAAAGAGAAAGAAGAAAGGAAACTTCAAGCCGGCGACTAAAGCGGTGTGTCTGCGAAGTTCCGATAGCGAAAACAATGCATCAGAGGATGATTTTTTAGGAATAGACGAGCGGGCTCGTCAGGAAGAGAACGATTTGAGAGAAATGAATAAACTGAAAGAGAAGTTGGCAAAAATGGCAAAAGCGATAGAGAGTAGAAGGACAGAGGAGACGAACGGTCCTTCGACGTCGCAGGTTCCCAGCGAGGCTAGAGTGGTAGAGGAGCCTAGAGTGCAGGAAAAGGAGAAGAGTCCAGTGAGAGAGAAAGAGAAATCGCCAGTGGTGGTTGAGGGGAGTCCGTCACGCAGTCCGAAAGTTCGGAGTCCTCGCGTGGTGGAGAGTTCGCCGGAGGTTAAAAAGAAGCGACGTCGGAGTGCTTCGCGCGGGAGTTGGTCCTCGCGGTCTCGGTCACGATCTCGCAAGTCATCTCGTTCTCGGTCGCGGTCTCGATCAAGAACTCGCTCGTCGCGCTCACGCTCCAGGTCCTACTCTTCATCTAGGTGAGTTAATGAACCAGCTTATAATTTGGTTTTTAAATTAAGATTAATTGGTTTATAGCTACCCGTGTTGCAGAACCGCGTTGTTTAAAGCGATTTCATATATTTCTTTTCGCTTTATTGACGCGTTTTTAGACAAAATTTTTGATTTCTGATTTAATAATTTACTAAGATTAGAAATAAAATCTGTTTCAATCATTGTTAGTTGTTCATATTTTTATTAACTCTTTGTTAACCTCTCTTAATTTGTTCGTGTTGTGTATTTCTGTTAAGATGACAATTTAGAGCTGGTTTTTCATTTTGTAATAAAATTCACAGATTATATTATAGATTTTGACATTTTATTTGCTAACACTTTATTCGTCCCATAAATTTTCTGACTTAAAAATCTAGTCCTTAGCTAATCACAATAAATGTTTTTGTTTCTCATGTTTCTGATCATGTAATGTTTCTGCTGTATTACAGACGCTCGCGTTCTTCGCGGTCCAGTTCGTACAGCAGCCGGAGCTCATCACGTTCGTCTCGCAGCTCTTCGCGCTCCACTCGCTCTTCACGGTAAGAACTGCAGCCATCACCGATCAGCACTGTTGGGGGCCGACCAGGGGGCCTAGTGATGTCCGATTGCCGAATATCGATGCTCTATCGGCACTTGACAATATCATACCGCCAGTCATCAGATATGTTACAGCTCAATTATATGTGGTGATAATGGCAAATACGTAAATAAATTTATAATCGCTACCGGCACGCGCTGGAACGCTTCTCCCCAAACATATCCGGATCCGTGTTACTATAGAACTAGGCGCGGTCGTCGGGGTGGCTAAAATGTTGACAGCTCACAGGTTGGCATCACTGGATTGAACTGTCAGCCCAAGAAAACAATTTTGTTTTTAATTCAGTTAAGTGTTAGTTATGAATATTTGAGGTTCTGGCTGAATCTGGTCAGACTAGGACAATAATTTTCTGAGATTTTTTGAAAGCAATAATTTTCTGAGATTTTTTTAACTGATTAATTTTTTTCCTTACATGCGATGTCAAAACGTTGTTTTGCAATCCTAAACGATTCCTTTATATTGTTCTGTATTGTCAATAGATATTCAGTTTAAAATATCTCTGATCTAAATCTGGTGTGCAGTCAATGAATTAGATACCTAATTGTCACGTATTTGGATAAAATGTATTAATGAAGACTTAGTGGCAAAGCAGTAACCAAGCAATATTCATGAAAGAAATCAAAACGGCTCCGACTCTTGTCCACGGACCATTTTAATAATTTAACTGTCCAGCAAACAACAATAGAAAATCCATTGTCATGAGTCTATGTGACTCACGGGACAGTTAACTTGTTAATACCTAATAAAATAAGCAACGCATTCATAGACTAATAACCTAGATACTACGCATTCCTGATAACTAACGCAAGTTTTCTCTTTCTCGCTAACGATCGAAACGTACGAACTATGCATGCATGCGATACGATCAGAACAATGACGGGCGTGTACGCCGATTACCGTAGATCGAGCGCCTCGCGGCATCGCTCGCCGTCGATACCGCGGCGGGCCGGCTCGCCCAGCTTCCTCGACCGGCGCCGCATCACGAGGTACACACCTAGCCTGGACTGCAGTGCTCTTGGCATTACCTAGCTAACCACCTAGTTCAAAAAGATGTTTACGCTTTGATTCTTATCGCATTAGGCAAAAAACAACCTTCTCAGTCTTCTCAGTAGAAACAACCTTCCGACCCCGGTGGTAGAGTCACATTATGTACATGTATTCTAAGTATTGTTTATATATTATATTATTATGTGTATGTTTATTAAGTGGTTATAATTAAGATTCTTGACGATTCGAAAGTACTGTTTATTGGTCTACTTGAATAAAGAAATATTGAATTTTGAATTTAGGTCGAGTAATCTTCACACCAGAAGATCGCAGTTATTGAACTGCGAGATTAGACAGCACCAATAATTTTAGTTCATGTATTATCACCCGTGAAACTAAAGATATTATGACCGTTTTAGACGCTGGACTATTGGTCCAACGGTCATAGTATCCACGACCGAACTTGGTTTTCCAGCTTGGGTAGGAAGCGCGCTAAAAGCGCTAAAATAACACAACTTCACCTAACCCAAACTTACGTAATTTGTGCGGAAGACTGCCGTTCGTGTAAAGGTTTTTTTAGTCACATTAAAAACTAAATCTCTGCGACGTTACTGCATAAAAAAGATGTAGCGGCCATTGATGTCAATGATTGTCGTCGCCGACATCCAAATGATCTTTCTCTTTCCATATCTGTCACTACATTTGCGATTTTTTGTCTATCGTTGTAATTTATTTACGAAATAAAAAGCTTAATAAAAGCACTTTCGTCAGTTATCGGCTCACATATACTAGAGTCGCTTCTCGCATCTACAGAATCGATGTCCTGCTGAATCCTGGTCCTGATGGACGATGTGATAAAAGTAATCAGATCATCCGTTTGCCGTGCACTTGCCACACACGCTGCCTTTACCATTATGGTCTCTGTTACAGAACTGTATTTTTTTCAAATACTTACTTACCTACTGTTATAAGACCTCAAGTTGTAAACATCTTTTTAGGTTGAATTAAAACTGGAAGTAGCAAGCCACCAACATGTTTCTGTGTTAAAGTTTTTGAATAACATGGTAAATTTGTTTTCTATCTCAGTAATTTATGGCATGACTAAAATTTGTAACTACTAAGTTCTCAGCAGAAATGGTTAAACCATTTTTTCCTGAGCTTGTTTCATGCTGAGTTTAGAGTTCTGGTGATACGAAACTCAATGTATCGCAAATTCGCGTTACGAATCTTAGTTACGCCATATAATTAGCGGCCAGAGTTATTTTCGGTCTTAATCAGAAAAATTGTGTGAAAAATTCCGTGGTTGTCAAGCTACCGTTGGTGTTTTAATTGCATGCTTGATAACCCCGCCATATTACACTCATAAAACCGAATGTAACTCTGACGCCAGTCAGTGGTCGCTTCAAATTACACCTTAATTCAAATCCCAAAAGCACTGTACAGTTTAGAACTAAATCACGGAATGCCTGAAACTGTGATATTTGCTGTAGAAATGTAACCCTCAAATATCACAGAGTCAGATTGTTTGCTAGGTGTTTAATATTTTCGTGTGCCGCTTTTTCATCTCGGTTTAAGCTTTTAATTTTATTTCGCAAACCTAACCCACATTATGAATGGTATGTACATTTTTATTTCCAATCCAACATTATGTTGTTGATGTTACCCTCAGAATTGACTGTTCATTCATTCATAATCGTGGCATGTCGTTTATTATTATTCATTTGGTTATGTATGTATTGTTTTCTGTTTTTCTTTATAGAAAACGAAAATATAGCACGAGTTCTGAAGACACGGGTAGTAGCTCCGATTAGTGCGCGATTGTGCTAGTGTGAACGCTGCTTAGGCTAAGATATAATATGTACCTATTCCGTTATTATACCTTTTAAGACCTACTTTTCTAATATATTCCTAATTCATATTTTTTGATAGTTTCATTTAAATGGATTAACTAAATTACGCTCAGTGATTGATGTATGTATGATATAAAAACAGAAAATTCATTGGCTGTGATGTTTTGAATTAATTCTTATAGGACTACGTAATGTGTGTTTGCAATGAAAAATATAAATGTTTTTTTTTGTGTGTAATCTAACAAATATTTGCTTTCAATCCTGCTAACATGGGTGTGCTATTTTTAAACTGTTTTCCTTTTTTACACTAATACGTAATAATAAGCCATTATTGTAAATTAAGTAGTATTTTCTTTTAACAGGTTCACTACCCATGATACAAATCATTATTCTATGAATTACATTAATCGTGCAATTTACTATCAGAATGAACCATTTTTCTTGTCTTTCTGTGCAAGAAGATATTAAATGTTATTTTGACTCGTTTTTATCTGGCGACAATGTCATCTCATAATTTTTCGACGTTTTCGGCGGCGAATTTTCCATGATAAGACCCCTGTTTACTGAAATGGGGTCTTAACTCGATATTAAACCCCTCATGAAAATTTGGCAGTTTCCAAAACAATGTGATGCAGAGAACAAAGACAAGGGATATGATTTATTCCGGTAGTAAAGTGAAGTGAACGATTAAATGTACCACCACCGTTTCCAACGTTGGATCTCGGTACAAGTAATTTTAAAGAAAAGGCCGACTTTTGCAAAGAAATTCAATGTAATATTTTTTATATTCTTTCAAAACAATACTAAATTACTTGAAAATTCGGCAGGCTTTGAATACATCCCGTAGAAGGATTTTATCCCGGTTTTATCTCATGAACATTTTACAATTAAAGTATATTCTAATCATCGGAGCAGCAAGAGTTTTTCATTATTACTAAATTACTCATGACATCTGAAAAATTAATTTACGCCGTGGGATTGTGAACCGGTTAATGAATAATAATTATCTGTTGTAAATTATTTTAATGTAATTTAAAGTTCAAATTGGCTTGTAGGTCCCTGTGTTTAGACAATTATTATAATGAAATGTTTAGTCGAATAAAAACGATTAATGCTTTCTTTTTTTCTCCCTAGCGCACCCATTATAGACCTTACTTATCCGCAAAATAAATACAAGTATAGAAGAAGATGAGACTCCTAGGAAACCAGTTCTAAGGAACATAGTTATAAATACGGAATATTGAATGATCATCAGATGTAGACAATGTGCTATGTATTTATGGACATTATTATTGCAAGTGTGTTTTCTGTTTCAACCGTATTATTTAGTTTGTTTTATCACATTAAAGTTTATTGTAAATCTTTAGTTGTTTTTTTTATTTTGTGTTTGCGCCGCATGGTAGATTGAGCTGTTTATTTTTGTAGGTTAATATTTAAATTTAAAATATTGAATTAAAAGCTAGTTTTGTTATTAGAGGCCATTACAAGGTAAGTGCTGAATTTTATAATAAACTAACTTTTTTTACTAAGTTTAAAGTAGGTCTAATACTTTCTCGTTTGCCTCAGTATTGCAATGTAAAAAAAACCAGACTAACCACGCTGTTATTCATGATTAACTTCATGCATGTCTTGAATTTAATAAATGAACGAGTTAACAAGCATGTAAATACCATCTAACAGTCATCAGCTTACTAACTCAATAACAACAACAGTGCTAGGAAGCGGCCGATCCCGTACCGGAGGCCTACCCCTTCCTCGGGCACGTCGGGCAGCTACAGCAGCCGGTCCTCGCAGCGCAGTTGGTCCGGCTCCCCGCCGCCGCCGCGCCCCGAACGCGAGTGAACCAACATCCAACCACCGACAGATGGCGACACCACCACTACTTGTATAATAGAATCCAAATATTCGTATCTATTCTGTTGGCAATTTAGAACTACATTAATGTTTGGAAAACAGTTTACACGCGGTAGTACCAGATTCGCTTGCTTCTTTTTACCAGTCATGTTGGTAGTGCCACTTAGTGTTACGTGGTGGTAGTCTTTACAACAGGGATAACTTTTAACATAATCAAGAAATAATCTTATTACCCTCTTCATGAAAGTAGATTTTAAAGAATTCCGGATCATTATGGGAGGTAATCAATTGGGGCAGGTCAACGTGCAGTTCGTTACATACCTATAATTCAGTGTTGTGTACCCTTTGTGCAAGAGATGTATATTCCTCCTGCCCATAAGTAGTTAACCAAAAAATCTTGATACTTTAGATTGTGAGTTGTCTGCAATTAACATCATATACAATGCTTGACTGTCGCGTGAAATAACTTCGTCATAAAACCCTTAGTTTACTGCCCACGTTAAGAGTATTGAGTGTTGGTATGGCTACCAGCATTCTTCATACCATTATCTTTGCACGAATAATACTACTCACTTCAATAACTTACATAAAGTGTAAATTGTACAATTTATTGCATGATAATTTTAGTTATTAACGTGATAGTGTCGAGATAATAATATGTCGAATTTTGGACTGATAACAGAGTGATAGGTAAATTAAACTTAACTCGATTCTAGTCAAATTGAAGTCAGTAAGGGCCAAATCGTACCTACCTTTCATTTTAATGTCTTGTGATCAAAACTTTCTAAAATCTAGTCAAAATGTTGATATTTCAATATATCACCGATGTGATGTATTTTTTTGTACCTATTTTGTTTTTTTTATTTGTTGGTAATTTTATTAAATGTACTATTTATTTTTTACATTATACTCAAGTACCAAATGATCTAGTCTAATATACTCGAAAATGCTCTTAGAATTAAAGTGCAATATATTTATTGACATCTAAATGTACTTAAACTAATTTATTTCGTTTATTAAGTTTACTAGTAATTTACAAGCAACTTATTTATTTTAATTTAGATAGTCGATAGTGTTATTCGTATTGATAGAATAGTTACCTATTTGTAGTAATTTAATGTGTATAAAAGAAAATGAAAAAAATAATTGTTGATAAGCAATAAGTCAAATGTGAATGAAATTGAATAATACTCATTATTTAGTCAATCTTACTATACAAATCTGAATATACTTATAGTAACTACGTTCTTAAGCACCGTAACTGAAAGAATTGATTTTGCCGATTTGATCATAGTGTCATAGCCGTCTAATAAAGATTATTTCACTAAATATTTAGATGATTCAAATGGAAATCGATTGCTGTTGTCAAATAAAGTAATTAATACAAGATAATCAACCCTTTATTTATTTAACCTCATAAAATATAAAGATTTACAAAAATATTATAAATACATAGCTTAAATTAGGTACTTACAAACAACCACTTAGTATAAGTCGTTGAGGAATGCCTTTAAAAACCTATATCTTACAAATTCGTTGTGTAGCTTAGCGTTCAACCCCACACCGTCATTTAGTTCCTTGTGTCCTGGATAGTCCAGGTATGGTCCTCTTACCGCAAGTTATTCCTTCTTTTGTGCTTGGCGTCTCTTAGTCGCCAGGAATATGGCCCAGCCTAGGCCTACCAAGTTCATGAACAGAACTCGTAGCTGAAACAAATGAGCTAAGATGTATTTAACATTCCAAGACTTTTGGAAAGAGGAGAAGAGGTGCGTCGGTTAGAGCTGAGCAGTTTGCATCCACTTTGAGTCTGAATATTATGAACATAATCGATTTAACAGGGTCAGTATGACTGTACTAATTAGTTCCTTGTGAGTTCCACTCTCCTAGTCCAGCAGAAAACTTTTGAAAACTACTTTCGGTTTCAAGATTTTGACAAGTTTCGTACGATTTTATAAACTCACTCATCATAACAATATGAATAACTCAGTGCATTCTGTTTGCCCAAAATTTGAGTGTCAAGAGTGTCACCTGCATTTAAAGTAAATTTTCGAGTTCGGAATCAAATGGAGTTTGCAGAATTGCTACACTAATGAATTCCATAGAAAGTTGGCCAATATCTGAATCTGTTACTCAAGAGTATGCTTAACACGACGAGGTGTTTATCGCACGCCATCTTGAAAACCATCATAGAATACAAAGAGCCGGTCCTACGATAGCTTGACATCACACGTGACACTTTCCACTAGTCTTGCAGCTGTTGCTGGTACGACATGGGACGTATGCGCTTAGCTAAGCACTTATTACTACTAAGTAAAAGTAAGCTTACCATAGGAGGAACAAATGCGAGATTGATAACTTGGAAAAGTGTCAGCCATTTCCAGTTTGCTTGCAACACCGGTAAGTACAGAGCCGTCAGTTGTTTAACCGCCGCTGGATGGGTCTTCCCTTCGAACCTAGCCAGCGTGTAAAGAGAGAAAGCTTGCATCACCGGAGCTATCAGAAGCCTCTCAAACAGCAGTTTCTTTGCCAGCGGGAATGCCACTACTTCTTCAGGGAACAGTCTTTCTAGTATTTCGTAGAAATAATGTGGCAGGGAACCGCCGAACAGTAATCTGTAAGTAAACAAGCAAAAATACGATAATTTGAGTATTTCGTCATTCTTATGCTAAGGTCATCAGTGACATTGACGCAGTTTATTATTCATTGATCAGTCAACCACTTTCCGACAAGTAAATTATGCCAAGGGGCACAACAAAGCCAAGGGGGCTTTAGGTCAATGTTCCACAAATTCTGCACCACTTTATTCGCTACCTACTTTAACTTTATCAGATTCACCGGTGATGACGTAAAGCTCCTCATGTTGAGGTTTCGTCACACCAAAACCGGTACTTGCAACTGGTTTACAGTCAGTTCTATTAATTATCTAGATATCGTCTTAACACATAATCTTGTCCCTCATTAACACTGCCTACCTATTTTGTTTTTTTTTAATATACACGTCTGGGTGGTTGAGGCATCAGTTGCTGGATGGTATGTGGATGACGACGTAGCCCAGCACGCGTTGTACGGGAGTGGAAGAGTGATTCCCATTGTACAGTCGACTGCTCACCTGGCGACCATTCCCGCTTTTATCTAGGCTTTTCCAAATGACAACTCACTGCAACACAGCGAGGAACGACTAGAAATGGGTAGCCCGTCATGACGTTGACCGTACAGACGATAGAGAAAGCTCAAGCAGACAATGTCTATGCAGTTGGCGAGGCTTCTTTCCTTAAATCCTGGGTCCCAAGTCTGCTAATTTTATAACGCTTCAATTGAATCGTAATTGAGTCTCAAATCGGCCAATATGACACATTTTCCATGAAAAATATGTCAAATTAGACCATTGAGAACGCTTTATCCTAAAATTAGCAGACATGGCCCTGTATTTCAGTTGTGTAAGAAAAAGAAAATCAACTTAAGTAGCTACTCCACGCTTACCCATAAAGGCCAAAAGCGAGGATAGGATCCAGTTTCAGAGAGTCGCCGGCCATCAACTGTGACGCTATGCTTGCTGTCGTGCCGAATACTGCACTGAAAAAAGGTTTCATCATTAGGTATGGTCGATGGGTTTACCTACTTGCTTGCCAAAGTGAGATTATTGCAACCGCATTCCAACATGCTATTTTGTAACCTAATGTTTGAAATTCTAATAGACTTCTAACAACACTAAACATATCCCTCTTTATGATTAAATAAAAACTAAAACAAACGTGCAGCATTAGCGTTTGACGTGTCTTGTCACTTACTGGCAAATGTCGACAGCATTAGAATGAAAGAGAAGAGACAAAACGTTACAGTAGGTAGTTAAAAAGATGCTTCAGGGCTGGTTTGAGTTGTTATGATCAAGGGGGATTGAATAACTATGACGAATCAACCAAGCTAAAGATGTAGGTACAGTCAGCATCAAAATATATGTATTTATGTGTCTTTTATGTCATTTGAAGCGTCGCCAAACTCCATAACGAGTGAAACACTCTTTTAATCCTGTAGTGTTAAGGTTGCTATTCATTAAAATTTCAGACATATTTAACCAATCTGTACGCACTTAATTTTGACCCTGCTGAGTGTATCTAGTTTTGTAGGGCCAAAAGACTCCTTCATAACTTTTGGCACCCCTACACAATATCTGTTCATACCTACACATTCAGCATACACCTAACTAGGCATCTAACTAGCATCTAACTAGGTAAGTACTAAGGGATAATACATCGCACCTCCGCTCAAATAGTGTCACATGTCAAAAAAATTTAAAATAATGTGCCACTATTTGAGATAACATTTTGATGTTTGGCAAACGTAATGAGGAATGAAAAAAAAAAAATTTTTTTTTGACATGTGACACTATTTGAGCGGAGGTGCGACATGTGATTACTGGTTGTGGGTGATTACTGGGTGTATGACTTCGGAATTTGGACATTTTATATACACAGATAAAATAGAATTCAACATCGTGTCTAGGTAAACTTCAAGATTTAGTAATTTAATGTAAAAACTAGGCGGTCAAAGTACACGTACTTTGATATTTACGATGTAGTTAGCGTATATGAATTTAGTACTACTTATCACAATTTATGTTGTCAAACTATAATACATCATCTAACTACAAGGTAAATAAGGGTAGAACAACATTTGAACAATAATGCATGAATGGATGGACGATGAATTTATGCATGCATGCAACTAAGTTAAATAAAAAATACATAAGAACCAAACACTGGTCAGTGTTTAACATTCAGTCATTTAAACCAAAAAAAAGTCATACAATAGGTTCCATTTAGGAAAAAAAATATTCATAAAAATCAAAAATAATATTTACAAAAAAGTACTCACCTTGTGATTGATTTTGTCTTGATGGGATGTAAATACAGGTTTTGTAAATACGAGGCCATCAGTGACATAATTGGTTTTGATAAAGACATTTTTACAATATATTCTGTAGCACACTATTCTAAGCACACGGCATCCGTACAAGTATACACTGAAGACTGAAAATAGTCAGCGATAAAGATTATGTCGTTACGAGAGACTGATAGCATTTGTTTATCAATGATGTAGGCACTTCGGACTTAGGTTATCTTGTCACCAGTTTATGAACAGCTGGTGGCGAAACAATAAACTAATTTGTACTGCTGTCATAGAGTAAAACTGTCATTTTGTGCAAAACAATAACTTAACTAATTTTCTACACAATGGATGACATTATTTAAATTAAGTATTAAAAATAATTAAATACCTATTTTTTTAAGAACGTTTGTCGTGACTGTCATTAAAGTTGAATCAAAGGGTGCTTTTTTAATCTATGGTGATGGTTTCGTGACAGTGACAGTCAGAGGTAGGTAGGTAATAAAATCAGCCAGCCAACCACAGCATTGAATCACATAGGTACAAGTTTAGTTCTACATTTTATTGTTACATTACAAATTTTTACATTATACATCTCAACATTGCCTACTAATTCAAATATACAGCTACCTATAATGAATGTACAGTAATAAAGCAAAATATACTTATCTCTCCCAGTCGTTGTAAAATACAGTCAGAAATACATTGGAAGTACATCATACATTTTAAAAATTAATATTATATTAATATTTTGTATACATTTGCTCCATAAAGACAAATAAATCAGTAATTTATATTATCATGCCAGCCTGTAGCACAAACTATACACTCAACATGATACATTAGAACACTAAAGCACAATATTGTCAATTTTTATTTAAAATTATATTACTTTCAAATAGTTTTAGTAAAATATAGCTATGTTGAATATTCTAATATAATTGTTGCAACAATATTAGTCTTAGCTTCCCCCATATAATTTATCTAACTGCACTTGTAAATTGTGTGATGTTACTGCAGGTGTATCAGGGACGTATGACACATTTTGTTTAACAACAGGGGTGTTCAGAAAATTCATCTGTTCCTTCATTTTCATATACATGTTCAAGGCTCTATTGTCAGTATCTTTATTGGGTGTTTGCATTCCATTTGACACATTCGGCATTGATTTATAGAATACCTTCTTTCTTAGGCACAAATTTTTCTTAGGAATTTTGTAAGATGGTGATTTCGTGGGAGATTTTATTACTGAGCAAGGTTTTCCAAGTATTGGGCTCTTTTCTAGACTAACTTCTTGTTTCTTTAAAGTTTTTGGTGTCACTTTGGCGTTGCTAACTAAAGTCTTATCATGGTCAGAATCTGTGGGCATCTTGCCATTTTTCTTGTCATTAATTAACTTCCTGACATAATGCAATGATTTTAACTGAGACTGTTTGATGTTGTTTAGTGTCTGAATACCACTCTCTATCATTTTTATATTGTTTTCTGTTTGCTTCTCCACTTCTAACAAATCTTCAAGTTCTGTACTGCTTCTCTCTGTGTTTGTCACTTTGGCTTTGTTAAGTAAATCACATAAGGAAACAATGACACTCTCTTCTCTTTTATTTTCTTCAGTACTTAACTTAGTCTCTGAAGGTTTATCAAAACACATGATAGTGTTATCATGGTATAGGGCTGAGGTCTCCAGTTCACTAGAATTGTTGAAGAATTCCTTAACATTTCTGTATTCTTTGAATGGAGTGGAGACAGGAGGTGAGATCTCTGCTATATTTTCAAGAGTTTGTTCTTCTGAAATAGCTTTTGCTTTCTCCTCTATATCATTGATCTCTTTTTCCTTCTGTAAGAAGCTAGCGTCACCACTAGATTTCCAGGACTCATTGGAGAGTGGAGTGTCACAGACAGGCCGTGAAATCATGGGCCTGGGTCTTGTAGGTTTGAGGGTTGCCACTGGCTTTTTGGTAATTATCTGATTTATGTATTTATTTGATACATTTTCTTTATTTGCAAGTGTCATTCGGCTTTTCAGGGGTTTGCTCACAACTGGTGTTTCAGGAATGTTGGAGATTCCGCTGATTCTAACCAAGTTTCGAGCTGCAGATTTAAAACAATGAAAATTAAATAATTTGACTGGACAGCCTTTAATGCCACCAAGGTACCAAACAGTCAATTTATTGAGGTCCTACATCAAGAAAAAGAAGTTGCTGGTTTGTTAGCCACCCAGGATATCATTTGGTCTCTGACACTCAAACACACTTTTTTTGACTAGGTTTCAGTACCTCACTAATAGGAATAATTTAAGAACTACTTATTTAATTTAAAATCACTATTAATTACCTTGGATATGTAGAGATTTCTTTGCTCTAAATTCTGGTTTTGGAAACTTTGGGGTTTCAGAATTAAGGGGCAGCATTGTCGCTCTTGAGTTGGTGATAATCTGCAACAACAAAGACTGATAGGTGCCCTAGGAGGAAATAAAGTTACTTCACACCTGCAAACACATTGTGGTAAATTTACAAGCCTCAAAAGCTTCATCTCAATGATAACTCTTAGCCACAAATAATGAAACAACCTTTCTTCTCTGCTAACAATAAGAGGAAGTTATTCGAGATATAACGAGTATTCAGGAAAGAGAATACTGTAAAAATACAAGAACATCTTTAATTCGAATTAGCACATGTAACTAAATAATAATACCTTGTTCTTTGGCTGGAAGTTGAGTACTTTTCTAACTGGATTATTTTTAAGCTGTCCATCTGCTGTGTGACTTATCTTCTTATCAATCTTCACAGATGAGTTCCAATTCCGTTTCTTGTTAGACGCAAGTCCTTGGGCGAATCTCCTTGGAGATTGAACTCTCAAAGCTAAAAAACATTGTCTTTGAATTTTTATCCATAACATTGGAGATAAGTAAATAAATACAGTGGAAGTCTAATTACCCAGAATATCAGCTCTCATTTCAGCAATAGTTAGTGGCTTCATAACTTTTTCGGCGGTTCGAGACTGCGTTGCCATAGTAGGTCTTTGCTGTTTTCTTGTAGTTAGCGTTTGAATGGCATCCTTGGAGAGAATGCCTAGAAAGAAATCATCAAGAAGTTAAATGTAAAACTAACAACTTATGCTTTTATATTCGCTTGTTTTATTGTAGAATCTAATTATTATAATTGAAGATTGCTTCACAAAGGGTAAACAAATCAAATCTCACGTACCACTAAGGCCAGGCAAAAGTTCTGCCATGGTTTTCGGCTTTTGTACTGTTGCTGGTTCCATTTTGATGTAATAGCAATTCGCAAGTCACTCTAAATCACTTAAATAACGCCACATTGAAGGAAAAACGATATAGTTTCACAAATTAGATTGATTGAGCTCAAACTAACGAACAGAATAAACATTCAAACATTGTCAACTGACACAAACGTCAAATCGAAACGAGCAATGGCGTTGAGTTCCGTTTTTTTTGGTAAATCTATTCAAAGAAACAAGAAACCAAACAGCCAAATTTTTGTATTTATTGCTTCTGTTTGTAGTCTATCGTAGTGGTCCGTCTTTAGTGCTCGTAGCGCAGCGTTTGTTTGTGTTTATTTTTACTGGTCCTTATTGTCAGTATAAAATGACGGAATTAGAAGATTGGTTCAGGGATGCACGCCTCCATCTTAGTGAAAAGACACTTGAACTTATAATCAATGCTACTACACTGACTTAGCGTTCATGAATATAACAGTTCGAAGTACCTTGGACTACCCGCGAGTGCGCAGCGATCTCACGCTGGTTATTATAAAGCGTAAATATCGTTGCAAGATCGTGGCGTGACGCCCAACAAACAATTTACACATTTCCTAATAATATTATATCAAGGCTACCATACTTTAAAATAAGATAACTGGAAAATCTTAGATGGAAATGGAAATGGTTACTGTAAGTGTAGAAAGAAGCAAGCAAGCTGCAAGATACATCAACTTACAATCCACGGAATCCACCACACAGCTTTGCTATGAGGTCGATGAATTTAGTGTTCAAACCACTTTGTGCATGAATCGGACTGCAGCCGACGTTTCAACGTCAGTTCTATGACATTTTGGGTGACTTGACAATTTTGACAGATTGAATTGACTTAACTTTGGTGAGGTGCTCATACGTAAAAGTTCGCCGGCCAATTTGTTATTATATCTTTTTTCTACAAAATGGTTTCGTACGTAGAAATTAAAGGTTTTGAAGATTTCTCCAAATACACTGAAAACATAGACCCACAAGGCCCACCGGTATTCTTCTTCTTCAGTGGGTCAAAATTACCGAATGGAGATAGTTGGTGCCCTGACTGTGTTGAAGGTATGTTTTTTGGTTGTTCAGAGGTCATACATGCAGTATTAGCAACTGTTATCGTGGTATTAGCGTCCCTACTTAGACAGTTGTTGATTGAAACACAACTCACACACATTTTCTGATTTTATTCTAATAAGTGCAAGTGTACCTACAAACTACACTCAGCGTTCGTAAACAGATGTGTGATAAAATTTGTGTAGTTTGCAGATTAGGCATCAAATCAATACTATTATCCAATGGAAAAGTACTGCATACTTTGACTGTAGATATATCTGTAGTGTCTTCAATTTGGTTGTAGAAATGGAAGTACTTAGTATTTTTTTGGTGATAAGAACAAGATAAGATAACATTCAGTGCAGTTGTTCATCTCGTAGCCTTTGTAATGACATGGCATAGTAATGAAAGGTGTACATCATATACACTAGAGGTATTGAAATACACCTTTACCCCCCAAATGTTTACCAAAGTTATAATTTTGGGCACCAGAATCAGTCTCAAAGTGTTTTTTCTTATTTCAATTACACCACCTAAAATGGTTCTTAAATATGAACACCTTCATGTTAACCATACAAGATATGTGTACAACCATTATTTTGAACACTACAAAGTTTTATAAATCAGCAAACTTTTGCTTAAAATGTTGGTATTACATGTCAGAAATTAATATCTATGCGCCTAATAGCTAATGACGTCATGCTTAATGCTGGTGTTGGAAACAGTACTTGATAGGCAAGAATGTGGCGGCGAGGTGTGGGGCAAGGGCAAGGGGAAGGTGCACAGATATTTCCAATTTTATTGATATTATGAGTTTTTGAGTTATGACAGATGTTTTTAAAAAAAAAGATCTATGACAAGTTAATATTGTCACTAATGCCAAAAATTAAATCAGTTTTTCCATATCAAATCTCAGTAAAAAGATGGTAAAGAAAAATAAAAATAAAGTGTCTATCCATTATTTAAATAATTATGATGAGTTTACCAATTATGTGGACAATTTGCCTAAAAAGAAAACCAGTGTATATTTTCTGTTTACTGGCAAAAAAAAGGAGAATGGAAGAAGCTGGTGTATTTACTGTCAAATGGGTAGTTTTTTCAGTACAATTAGTAAAATATGTGCTGAATTTAATACAAGATGTTGTGATGTATGAAGTACATCAGTCACTTGTGATATATTGCCTTGTACCTACCAACTCGAAACTGCAATAATACTGGTATAGTAGTAAGTAAAAGGTAAGATGTTTAAAGTAAAAAAAAATTTCATTTTCAGCTGAACCTATTGTAAAGTCATATCTTGGTGAACTACAGAAAAGTCTTATCTTTGCCTATGTTGATGTTGGAGCAAGAGATTAGTAAGTATTGCCTGCTTTCAGAACTTTGTGAATAACTATCCATATACTATTTGTTACACATCTGGTGAGTTACTTTTTGATGATAAAAATATGCAAGATGATCGGTCGACAGGATTCGAACCTGCGTCATAATCTCTGACAGCATTTATAATACCAAGAAAGATAAACAAAACATTGTCATTTTTTCAAGTTTAACTTGATTCGTAGAGACTAATGGGGCCAGCTAGATCTGCCGTGCAAAAAAGGCCATTAAATTACACCACATAATAGTAAATAAAAAAACATTTGATGCATTCGCATGAGGTCCTATAGAGGTTAAAGCCTTCTAGGTCCAAGTTTCCATGTGACTTTTGACTTAATTAAGAATTAAAAAAAAATTCCAGCTGGAAAGACAAGGCGTGTCCATTTAGAACAGATAGCCGCACCAGACTCTTAGTGATCCCCACCCTTATCAAGTGGAAGGGGGTGCAACGACTGGAGGGGAGCCAGTGCAACAACCGCAGCCTCCTCGAGCTCATGTTTGAAGAAGAGGAATAACTCAGTAGAAACATACAAGTAATCTATTATAACTAATATTGACTATTGCAACTTGTGGCGTCAGTGTTACAAGCCTTCAGAGACGTATTGTATCCAGAGTGTATAAGGAAATTGTATATATGATCATAAGCTGTTTATTTTGAAATAAAACTTTTAGAATTTTTAAATATTTGTATTTTATTGTTTTTTGTGTCAGTTAAAAATAATTATAAAAAATCTTTTAGCCTAAAATAAATTCCATAACACTTCAAAATAAACTGAACGATAAATCGTAAATAATAACAAAGAGGAAGATGAGATATTGTACTTGTTTACTATTTAAAATAGCTGGAATAGTCATTTATTTACAATTGCCAACTTTGAACAAAAACAAAGCTCCATAAACCCTTTGATCCCCGGTCCAATTCATTTAAGTTATAACTAACATATTTGAACTAAAAAGAATTAACACAGTTGGTTCAACAAAGAAGATAACTGTTAGAATATATTAGAAACATTTAGAATATTATAATATGTCACAGCCTAACTATTTTGTTGCAGAGAGTTGTTTCATGTTTATTCAGTAGCTAAACACTATAGGAGGATTTGAAATTTAAACGTCACTTCGCGAATTAAACGTGGGTAATGTTTTATAAGCTAAGACCCAATCATTTAATAATGATAGAATACATGATTGCAGAAAGAAATTACACATAATTGACGTAATTTTGCTGATAACTTGCGTGTTATCTTATGTTTACTAATGTCTAATCTAGTGTAAGTATTTAATCATTTGAGAGATATCTAAAAATTATGCAAGAAATTATTTTACCTACAGATAGGTATTTCTCTAGCCGTATCAACCGTCCTTATTATTCAAAATTCAAATAAATGCATTCAGTTCAACTCATCGTCTTTCGAATGCAAAACTTAAAGTGTGCTTTTAATGCTACAGTGCGTAGTGTATCACATACTTAAGGGATATACAAAAAATTGCCCATAAAAGCACAGTATTCTCAAACATTGGCTAATTCCCAAACAAAAAAATGGTTCATTTGTAACATTGTCATTAAAAAAAACATAGAACATTTAGAGCCCAGTCGTTAGACACGGCTCGGAACCGGTGTGTTCATTGTTTCACTTGCTGCTAATTCTCCAGTTGTAGAAAAAACCGATTTAAAACAACCCAAGCAACCCGGATAACGGCGCCGGTAGGCTCGCCCCTTACGTTGGATTCAAAATTCGGTCGGTGAAATCCACCACAGCCGTGCTATTCCGGCGGTGCACATCGAACATCACTTCGCATCTCGGTGCTTCACACTTACCTCAATCATCAATACGCTTTACTTTGAATTAGTATTTTCTCTCATTTTGTATGTAAATAATTAAAAAATGTTATTTGGCTTAGTTCTTTTCTCTCAAACGACCACCGTCGCGAAGGAATTGAATTTCAAAGTTACCTCGCACGAGCGAAGTGAGTTTTGACGACCACCGGAATAGCATAGCAGATCCTACACACGCTTCTGCTTTTCGCTGACCATGGCGGCAGGAATTTGTGTGCCTCTGACCCTATTTTGGAATTTAGCCGTGAGGGTAATCAAATTGCTATCGCTGTTTTTTTATTGGGCACTGTACCTACCTACTCGTATACGGTTAGTAGCGCAATGTACCAGAAGGATACAAACCATTATTACTAAGTACTCCTTATACTATTCTTATAGGTACTATCTCGTATTGTCCCACCAACAAAGGTCGCAAGCACGAGGAAGCGATTAGATAAGACATACTTTATTGCACAAAGAAAACAATCACACCACCGTGTTTACATTAAGAACGTACAATTTAGGCAACCTTAACGCAGGAGGTCTCCCCTGCCTAGCTTTCTCGTGCTTGATTCGCAATATCTTTACCGCTACCAGCTAAACGCCGTGGGTGAGCCTTCAGGATTGTACTAACTATCTTCGTTAACCTACACCGTCTTCAAGCGTCTTATAAGTTGGTGCTGCCTGATGGCTCCTTGTCGTCGGGCATGTCGCTCATGTTCAGGTCTCTGGCGGGCACTGAGATGAGAACGTCGTAGTAGACCTTTTTGCTTCTGAGGTACGCGTTTTTGTTGTCAAAGACGACTGTATCTGTAAAGTAATAGAGACCATTATAAACTGAATTGTATCATCTTTAGTGCTGGTAGGTCTTTGGTATCACTGTTGTATTTGCTGTACCTGCTGGCTGTTTCTGCTATCTCTGGCGACAAGCGAGAACCCGGGACCGAGTGATTTCTAAGCGAGAATTTGCCTGGTCGTCAACTTTCAGTGAGGCCAGACTTGGCTTCACCTGCTTCACTTTGAGTACCTTCTTTTAAATTGTTTTAATTTCTAATTTAATGTAACACTTGGTATGCAATATGAATTGAAAATTGAACTTTATAACGTTAGCGAAAATGAGATCGTACATGTATCCCTTTCCAATCACAGTGATTCCCTAAGTTATTTAGTGTTATTACTGGTTATTAGAATAGTTATACCCATTCAGCGCTCATGTGCAATAAAAATGGAATCAAAATTGCTCTTTATGTGAAGCCGACACTGGTTATCAATTTTAATTTCCTTACAAGTGGCAGGTCCGGTGACAGGCAAGACTCCGACGTCGAGGGGCCCCTCGTGCACCTTCCGGGGCCCGTGCACCACGCTCTCGTTGCCGTCCTCGTCCCGCCGCGATATTAGGAACTTGATGTCGTGGCTATCTATACCGAACTCCCACCTGGAATGAGACACAAGATTGTGACATATCGTTTTATTCCATTCGTCCTAACGAAAACGGTTATCTGTGATGTGAATATTGCCGCTGCAGATTTTGCGGTGTGCGTTCGTGATGATGACTCAAATATTATAAAATTGAAAATGTGTAACTTTGTGTTTGCAATGGGCTAGCCGCCATTATTAGCGTCAAAATTCGAAAGTTCATTATTCAGTTTGTCATAGCCCGAATTCACAAACGCAAATCAACGTTGAGCATCGGGAACTGAAAGGGACATCGATACTTTCAGAAGTATAGATGTCCCTTTCAGTTCTATTGTCATTTTACGGGACAGCATGAGCGTGAGTGCGCCCTAACCGTTCATTGACGTTTGTGAATTCGGAGATAGTCTCTTTTCCATGCAAGTTTAGAAAGAATGAATCATTCACAGAGGTCAAAAGATTACTAACTTCAAAACACTTTCAGGGTCAGCACACAGCAGATCGACTGAGTGTTTCTCCCCAGTCTTGATAGTGACCCTACGATACTCCTTTTTGGATTCTCCGCAGGTATTCTTTGTGTAGAAGCTTTTAGGAACTTTTCCACCTGGCTTCACCTGAAAGGGAAAATTATGATCTTAGATTCTTACAGGCTCTGCCACATGGGAGGTATGCTCTTGCAAATATCTAGAGGTGGCTATCATTCTAGCTTGTTTGCCACAGTTGCGTTAAAAAAACTTTGGATGGATTTATAAATGGAAACTAGACTGCCAATACTTATCATTATTGAACACTGGATGACCCAATAGCAAATAGTAGTGTCAAGGTCAAAATAACTCACTAAAAGTCCGCATTTGGGGTCACCGTTCGCGTCCACCATGGTCCCGCCGTAGTGCACCGGAAGCTGTTCCTTGTCTATGATGGCCAGCACCTGCGCCTGCCACTTCTTCGTGTCTGAGCCATAGATCTTGATCTTTGATATCGTGTACTCGTGCATAAACTTTTTGATGACGGAAAAGGCGAGAGCGAATACTTTTGGCGCTGGAAAAAGAGGAAAATGACGGAATTATTTAGGTCAGTCCAACATAGTGACAGGGACGGTTGAGCTGGTCTGTCTCCTAGAGCAGTATGATTGGATTAAAGTGTGGGAATAGAACATTGCCGACAGCTGTTAGGTCACATAACCTAACTTCGGTGAAGCGATACCTTGGTTGTGGTTGCTTCTACGACCGATTGCCATCCCACAGTTACGCCTAAGCCGAGGCTCAGCACCTTCTGGGCGCAACTTTAAGCACTATACTTGCAAGTGATGTTAGGTGTTGAGTCTTCCGCTCACCACATTGTCTGGTAAAGCCGTGAAAGCCAAAACTTGGACTAACAGCTACTTAATCAGTTCAAAAAATAAGCTGACGCTTTTCTAGTATGGCGGTATGTTCTCACCATTGACGATGAAGCAAGTCTTGAGTATCTCCGGGTAGTTGGCCTCGTATATCTGAAGCAGTGTGAAGACCATCTCGGCGGCCGGCTTCCACGCGTACTGTCTCATGCTGAAGCCTTCCAGATCGAACAGAATCGTTACCTGAGGGATAATTTAAGGGGTTTTACGTTTCCATATTCATAAACATGAACATGCATGCAGGCATGAGTTGGTTTAATTAAGATTTTTACTGATAACATGTAGGCAAGTTTGATTTTCACAACATAATATTTTGTTTTTATTTATACAGGCTGTTGTTCTCAATATCTATATCAACTTTTTTAGAGAGTTAGCTTAAACATAAAATAGGTACATAGTTATTGGAAAACTCAGTCATCTTTTTCCGACTGCGCCAGAGAGACACTTATCGAGACCTGTCAAGACTGAAAGGTTTTAAAAACATATCATTATCAAAACCACTTTTATTTGATAAACTACCTTCAATGCAGCCGGTCCGTGCGCCAGTGCCTGCTTCCTAGCGCTGGCTAGGTAGCCCTCCAAGTGTCGCAGCACCATGCGGATGACGTCAGTCCTCCTGATTGTGTGCAGCAACCCCCAGACGTCCAGACCAACGAACGGCACGATTATTACTGAAATTTCGATACGCATTTAGACGAGGATCAGCATGATAGTTTCGAAATACTCAGACCAATAAATCAATAGCTGTGGTTCGGAATACTTGGACCACAATAGCAATGGCCTATCGGGCGGCAGAAGCCCATTTTACTTACTGGTATTGTGTAAAGACACTGCTACCTAGTTACAAAAGTTGTGGTAGTGCTAATAATTTTCATATGCATTTATGCATGAAAATGACACTGTAGGTTTGTGGCAACAACAAGGATTTGTCTTTGATAGTAAAGGATAGTTTATTCGCGTGCATGTTCCCCCGCATTTCTGCCTCAAGAAATGGCAGACTTTTTATTGACGTAGGTACCTACGGCCCAACCGTAAGTACATTTTCTATTGTCTAAGTAGTAAATAACATGTTTTGCATCCGACGCGACTTTGAGCGGAGATGGCAGGTCAAGGAAATGAACTTGCTAATTTCCATCGAAGTTCTAGATTTGAACGCCGACGTGTAGCTACATAGGTACGAGAGGTAATAATCATCATCGTTCGCAGCCACTTTACTCGTGAATATACTGGTCTCAGTATTAACGTGAGCGAACTTGATACGATTTACTGACTGAATAAAAAGCAAGTTAGGTAAGCACGCGCGGCACGCAGGTTGGAGTGGATCTAGCCGCATAAACTTGAATGCAACGCAAACATTAATAATTATACGAAGAAGTAGTTGAATAAATGACATTGCAGAAAAATAAATTTCTTTAATAAGCTTTATACAAATGTTACTAGTTAGTAATACGTATATTAGTTTACCTGGTGATCCTTCCTTGTCGAAGCCAGTGGTTCCGCTAGGGAAATATGTTTCGAGAACTTCTGGCGCCTCCCAGGTGTTCAGTGTGGTATCCACCTCCCATTTTTCCCTCCAGTTCATTGACTGAAAATAAATATTTAGCACAGGGGTTTTTATATCGTATTTGCGGTTCTACACCCCTAACATTTAAGTAACGTGTCTGAAGGTGCCCTTGACTGTCCGAGCCTGGCTTACATCGTCAGGTGAGATGGCAATCGGACATAATTTTATACAACAACTGTCGCGAACAAGTGTCCATGGGTTCTGACCACCTGGTGAACCAGGCTACCACCTATGAACTCGTCACATAGGTATTATACGCATCTTGTCAGCAATGAATGAACCATTTAAGACTATGTAGAAATGTATCTATGTGCTGGTAATGGCTCCCATGTGGGAGCCCATTTAACTGGCTTCGCCCAATGAAGCGTTTCTATTGGTTCTTAAAAAGGCATTACTCGCAATGCATCTCTGGTGAGAACGCAGCCGTTAGGCTGCGTTCTGCTGCGAAGCAACTTCCTGACGAGAAAAAATCTACTCCTCTTCCTACCCTACTATCTAGATACTCCCTTTCGTCAAAGCACTAAACCTTAGAGTGTTAATTGAATTGAATACTTAGTTAAAGTCTGAAACAATACTCTCATGCAAGTCTTTGTCGTCATCACTCACGTTTTTAGAAGCTAGCCTCCTAAGTTTGGCTTTTTTAGCGGAGAGTAGGCCTCTTGAACATAATTCGATCGTTTATATGCTGTTGCCACAGAATCATAATGTTCGTGCTATAAATATGTTAGTAAAACCAGTTTTTAACTTGAGAAATCTTACCTAGGGATGTGACAAAATTATGAGAAGGGCGCAGTTAGGTATTTCTTCAAGTATCCACTCATAATTACCTTAGAGGTTATTTAGTACAAATTAACGGATGGTAGGTATTGATCTCCGATTCCACTGAACCTCAATAACGCCTATACCTACTTTTATACTGCTGGAATGGTTTTTCTACAATGGAATATATCTATCAATCTATCTCATGAGGGTTTTTTTCTGTTCCCCCTCATGGGTTCTCGCCTCGGCGTGGCGAGGGGGCCTAGTACCGGTGGTAGGGGCACCACCGGGAAGCGAAGAGAACCCAGGCGTGGCAGCGTGGTGGACTGGACACCCACCCGCTGCGGCCCGTAAGGGCGGCGTGGAGCTGCGGGGCCAGTGGGGCCTGCAGGCGCTTTGATGCGCGTGGTTGGGGCCGCGGCGCACAACCGGTTGGCGGGGGCCAGTAGTCAGAGGCTGATCCCCCCTGTGCGTCGCGGCCCGGCGGGGCCGTACCGTCGGTTACGGCAGCGGAGCCGCCCTTTGGGTGGCTCGTGGTTGCGGGCCCAGTAAGGGTCGCTACAGCCCGTAAGGGCGACGCGGGGATGCGGGGCCAGTGGGGCCTGCAAGCGCCTTAAGGCGCGTGGTTGGGGCCGCGTCGCACAACCGGTTGGCGGGCGCCAGTAACCCGAGGCTGATCCCCCCTGTGCGTCGCGGCCCGGCGGGGCCGTACCGAAGGTTACGGCAGCGGAGCCGCCCTTTGGGTGGCTCGTGGTTGCGGGCCCAGTAGGGCCTGCGTACGGTGGCCAGCTGGCGCGTGGTACGGGGGTGCCGCCGCCAGCATTGCACGGGTCACCGCTGCCTGGTAGGGACGGCTTGACATCCTCGGCCGTCCCTTCTGGCCTCCCCTCACGAAGGGGGGGTCGCTTCCGGCCCGCCGTGCAGGCGGGCTCCGTCCGGGGGAACGCTCACACGGCCTCGTTGCTATACGGCGTATTCCCCCACTACGGACGATCAGAGGGAGTAGTAGGGGTTTTAGTCGGTAGGGCCACTGGTATACCACCTTTCCAGTGGAGAGTCCGACATAACCCGTCCGTCTCCCGGTGGACGGGTATGCGTAAGGCATTTCCCCTACTATAAAAAAAAAAAAGGGTTTTTTCTGTTCGACCGAGAACGCAGCGCTGTGAAATTATTTGATGTTGAAAATCTAGTTCCCACCGTATAAGGAAGTATAAAAGTTAGTTGTTTAAAATTATCCAAGGATGTGTAGTTTGTTGTTCTCTGACAAAATACCAAGTTTGAACTCTGCTAAGGGTCAGATAACACCGAACGCAATATGCATTATAGGCACGCCTAGTTTGGTGCTAGACGATACTTTTATCTACAGGATGTCCCGCCCATCCTAGATATTTGTTTATTTATTTGATACACTTTACTCACATCTCGAAGCATTTTTTCTGCTGCCTCTGGATCCCATTGCCGTGCTGTAAAACAAAATGCAAAGATTCAGTTATTTAGGAGGTATATATCTAACTAACTGATTAGGTACCTACTCAACTCTTACTTTCATCAACGCACTATATATGTGAAGTCGATATTTTCATTTAGCTCTACTGCTTTAGGACATTGGTTTCTTTGTATTACAATAAGATTTCAAATTAAACCGCTAATTGAATATTCGAATGCAAATGCAATTGCAAGTGCGCAGCAGCATAAAATTTCGCTCAGACAAACTCTACCCGAATTTATTTGTCGATACAGTCAGCCACAGCTGTAGCGTAACTCTTCAGAGTGGTTCCACTTATGAACTCACTAGCGGCCGGCCACGACTTCGTTCGCGTGGACATAGGTAAAAAAAAAAGAAATATATTTTTATAAATTGTAACATACGTCCTAATCAGATACATAAGCTATACAGTTGTAAAGTTTCATTAAAATCCATCCAGTAGCTTTTAAGAAAAAGGGCAACACGACACATACATCCATCCACACAGGTAGCATTAAGAATCGAGAACAAAATCGTTTGTGATAGCCGCCGAAATGGAGAAGAAGGTAAGCGTGAAGCACCGAGATGTGAAGTGATGTCCGCCGGAATAGCACCCCCTGAGCTCTAGTGGCTATGAACTCGACTAATTAGCCTCTTATTCAAAATACTAAAGCAACGCTGCAGCATTGGTTTAGCGATTGACGTGTCCTGTCCCTCACTTGCAAATAACAGCTAAATAAAAGAGACAAATCTTTATCAAAATAATTTGAAAAGTTTGAGTTTTGGTTTATTATTGTTTTAGCATTTTCCATGCAGTACCTATCTTTTTTACTAAAGATCTGAAAAACCAGAAAAAGACATTTGGTCATGTTGAGTGTTAGAGGTGGATGCCTATAACATTGATGAAATCACCCTGGCTCATAGAGAAATAGCACCCTTGAGCTCTAGGGTAAATATACCAGAAAGATTCGGCCGGTCTGTTAATGGTCTCGGTAGCATAGTTGGTTAGTACAGTGGCCCGGTTTGCGAAAGATGCGGGTTCGTGTCCTGCCTGATGCCAACATGACCAAATGTCTTTTTCTGGTTTTCAGATCTTTAGTAAAAAAGTTTGAGTTTTCATAATTCAGGGGGTTAGGTACCTTTCTACTCGTACTACTGTTTTATACAGTACCTTGCCTAACTCAAAACTGTATACCGGTTTTCATTCATAAGTAGGCAAAGTATTTCGTGTATGTCATGCGCGTTAGGCATAACGGATGGCTTTTAATAACACTTATAAACACGGTTTGTTGTTATAACAGGTTTTTGATCGCTTTCATGGTCAACACAAGGCCGTAACTTTTGTCTAGATTGCGTAGCTCTAGCGCAATTATTTTGGCGGCTGGCATTAAGCATGGATTCATGTATTCGTCATCATAACATCATTGTAAATTACTTACTTAAATAAAAGCACTTCAATTGAGCTTTTTTTGTAATAAACTTCATAGGACCGTCAGCAATTATATATTATAAAATATAATTTCTTCATATTTTTTTATCAACCAAAATTTTAGTTTCTGAAGGTAAGTAGATATCTAAGTAGGTTTAGAATCGAGGTAAAATAAACATTTTAAAAGCAGCGTACAGAAGTTGACTCTTTCGTCCAATTGAGTTGTGTTACGTCGCAACAGTAAAGGCAATATAATTTTATTGAATAATCAGTCAATTCGGTTTTCTTTATTTCTAGAATATAGCACTCTGTCTTAACTGAAAGAGAATGATTTAAACATTCATCCGCCCTTGATAGTTTGTGCACGAAAGATTAAATAAATAAATTAGCTGATCTTACCTCTCAGCCATCTCAGTAGAAAGTGGTCGTTGTGTTCTGGCTTCAAGACATCTTTGACACTCCTCCGGAACTGTAATAAAACATTTCTCAAATGAGCAACACTAATAAAGAAATAGAAACAACTTCATCATAATAACTTTTTAGAATAACATACTATCGCTTTGAAATAGAATGTACAACCAGATTTAAAACTCCGTCTTCAAATTGACTTCTGATTTAGCTAAAATCAGAAAACGGAGTTATCAGAACTACATGTCCGAGGATTTAAAATATACTGTAACTCTAGCGAAAGATTTCTACAGTAAGATTTGGCTAGCCCACAACCTACCTACCTAGTACCTACTTCACAAATACGAAAACATGTTTTTTAGAAGTACTTGTATACTTGTATATTCTTTTTCGAACAAACGTTTTGAAAGAAAGTAATGAAGAAGTTTTTATTTGATTTCAGTTACCTTAAAACACCTTAAAAACAAATAAAACGTTCATACATCTCATTGTTGTTAGTATTGTACTGAACTGAATGAAGGTAAGCTAACCGACCATCCTCTCCTTGGCCTTTGCGTTATTAATTAGGTATAGTTAGGTATTGTTAGGTTCAGTAGCAAGCGATTATTACGTACCTACCAAGTGTGTACATGAGTATTAGTAAAATTCGTATATTCAGGTGAATCAGACCAATTTAATTAGGGTCCCGCTTGCCGATCAATACTAGTTATTCTGTTATGAAGAACATAAACAAACAAAAGAGACACGATAACGGACTTTCTTGAATTCATACTAACCTTTATTGATAAAAATGATACAAATGCAGCTTTATGAACCATTCTCGGTAGCCTAGGCAACCGTTGGCTAGCTTGTGGTTATTGACATAACACAATCCGTAAATTCTCGCAAACATTTTGAAGTGTATTTTGTATTTTCAGCCGAAACATCAAGTTTTGTGGTGGTTATTTATTATATTTATACGTAAAGTGATACAATGGCAGAAGGTGACAACATTTCGACGTTCAGTGCTGATGGGGGGCAGGATACAGTAGGGCTGCCGAGGATAGTAATGGTCACAGAAGGGTCGGACACGTCAGCGTCATCTGCCTCATCGACATCCTCTTCTGAAGACAACTGGGCAGACCTAATAAAGTCCTCAGAAATCCCCCCTGAATACTGGCACATACAAAAGCTGGTGAAATATATGAAAGCAGGCAATCAGACTGCTACGATGGTAGCGCTGTCCTGCCTGAAAGATCACGATCTGACTGTGGAAGTTAATCAAAGAGCCATACAAGAGATAGGTGGCCTTGAGCTGTTGGTTAATTTGTTAGAAACCAGGGATTTGTGTTGCATCCTTGGTGGCCTGGCCGTCCTGAGAGATATTACTCCAAATATAGAAATTAGAAAAAAGGTAACAGATTTAGGAGCCATTCCTTTGCTGGTCGGATTGTTGTCCGATCCAGCGAGAGACGTCCAGATTCTGGCCGCTGAAACTATAGCCAATTTAGGTCGCATTCGTAAGAGCAGGAAGTTTTGTAGAAAGTTTGGTGGGTTACCGAAGTTGATCGATCTTTTGGATATCAAAGAACGGTGCGTAGAAATAATGTAGTTTATGTAAATGTGAACACGAGTAAGATCCGGTTCTCTAATTTGATAAAAGTCATATCTATTTTTAGATATCAGATTATTATGATTTATTTATTGCTTGTTTTTGTCCCAGATACTTAATTACCCCGCGCGAAGAATTAAACCAAGATGAATTGCAGTTTTTGGACATAGCACGCGCCGGAGCCAAAGCTTTGTGGTCAATGTCATCTTCACAAAGAAACCGAGAGGCTATGCGGAAATATGGCATGATTCCTCTAATCGCTCGAATGCTCAAAACAATTCATTTAGACGTAGCTGTTCCGGCAGTAGGTCTTCTTCAAATGTGTGCGAGTGAGACCTCTTTTCAATTGGCCATACAGACGGAAAAAATGGTTACCGACTTGATCACGCACTTGGCCAACGAAGACAAAGATTTGAAGGTAACAGTGCAATTTGTATGTTAGGTTACGGCGCGTCAATTACTCTGATGCTCTTTTAAGGCACGTCGCTCTGTACGGTTGAGTAACAAGTACCTTTTCCGATCGCTTACATAGCTGTCACGCGATCAGAATACTTAAAAACCAATGATTTGGGCAGCTTAACAATGTGCGTACGTAAACGTAAATAACAACTTAATACTTCCTACATGATTACGTTATGTGTTACAGACTTATTGTAGTTTGGCGATTTATAAATGTGCAAGCGATTCCATAACGAGGGATATGATTCGTGAAGCTGGGGGATTGGAGTTGTTGGTGGAGGCAGCTCAAGACAGCACTAACAGGCCTAATAAGCCTTTGCTAGCTGCCGTTACAGGCGCGTTGTGGAAATGTGCGAACAGCGATGCGAGTGTCAAAAGGTTGGATAATCTGGGAGCTGTTCCTATACTGGTCAGGCTTTTGGATGACGAAAATGATGGCGTGTTGACCAACGTGGCTGGGGCACTTGCAGAGTGTGCTAAATACCCACCGAATCGCGATAAAATTAGAACTGCCGGTGGAATCCCTATGCTCAGTGAGTATGAGATACTCAGGATTTACAAAACCTTATACCTACATTTATTCTTTGCTTACGCCCGAATTCACCAACGCAAATCAACGTTGAGCATCCTTCAGTATAGCTGTCCCTTTCAGTTTTATTGACATTTTGCGGTACAGAATGAACGTGCTAAGCGTTAATTGACTTTGTGAATTCGGTGGTTTGAATTGGAAAGTGGATACCTAATTTGATTCATTATTTTTAGTTCACCATTTGAACAATACGTACAAGCCTTTGTTAGAAAACGTTCCGCTCGTTTTGATGGAGTGTGCTAAAGAACAGTTTTGCATGTCTGAAATTGACGAGTTGGACGGAGTGAGGCTCATTTGGTCTTTGCTCAAAAATGATTCGAAGAAGGTCCAGACAAACGCAGCCTTAGCACTGAGTCCGTGTGTGCAAAACGCTGCGGATTCCGGCGAGATGGTGCGATCGTTCGTCGGCGCTCTGGAGTTGGCTGTGGACTTATTAGACTCCGACGACCACAATGTACTATCGGCTGTCTGCGCGGCGATAGCGACAATCGCCAAAGACCACGAGAATTTGGCCGTGATTTCTGACCACGGAGTTGTGTCCAAACTTTCGAAACTTGGTAAGCAATCTCAAATTGAGTAGTCTAGTTTTTATGTGCTGCATTTATCGAACTCGTTAGACTCTATGATTTCGTCATTTTCAATGAAAGTTGTATGAAGAAACAGACACTTTTTGTGTAGTAGTTTGAGGTTAATATAGACATAACAGAATAAAAAACAAAATAAAAATGCAGTAATATAGCGGAACGTGATTATTATGTGATCATTATTCAGAAATAACGACATCAACTTCGTTCGTTTGTTTTTATCTCAGTGAGCACAACGGACGACCACCTCCGAGCCAACTTGGGTGTGGCCATTGCCTACTGCTGCGACTGGGCCCAGAATCGCCAGGAGTTCGGGAAGCGCGGCGCCATCACTCCTCTGGTCAACTACATGACGTCCCGGGACCCTAACGTGCACAGGGCGACGGCTTTGGCCCTGTATCACCTCTCCTTCTACTCGATCAACTGCGTCACCATGCATGCTGTAAGTTAATCATCATTGCCTTCTTGGGATATGTGGTTAGGTTGCCAAATAAGGAAGTCATATGAAGCGATGTACAAAACTTCTCATTCAAGAAGTTTTTTAGGCGTACTAATATTACGTACTGGCAAAACCTGGCCAGAAGGAATAATGAATTCCGTCAAATCGTCATTGCCATCAATCAACTTTCTCTTGTACTTAGATGAAATCCTCATGTTATATAGTTTAATATTTTTATTATTATTGATATTAAATAATATTTATAAACGATTAGGTATAGCTTGAAGTATGCCAACAATATGTTAAATATAGGTACCTATCTATGATTGCTGATTTAATTTATTAAAAACCCTATTGGATTTTATTCTAGGTATTTCCCGACCTATTATGTTTTTATTACTATGTAATTAAGATTCCTATGAATTTTTGAGCAACTCGAGTGGTCACACGTGTTTATAGGATTGTCCGTTGATTTATACACATACCCATTTGAGACTTGTTTGAAATCAATCAAATCTATTTTCTATACAAATATTATAAAGAGGAAAGGTTTGATTTTTTGTTTGTTTGTATGAATTGAATAGGCTCCGAAACTACTTGGCAGATTTGAAAAATTATTTCACTGTTGGAAAGCTACATCATTCCTGAGTGACATAGGCTATATTTCATTTTCAAAAAAAATAGGCATCCTTACTAAAATTACGATAACGTTAGTCCACGCGGACGAAGTCGCGGGCGGCTGCTAGTATACAATAAAAATGTAAAATTCCCTTCAAATTGTCAATCCTTTGACAAAAACTCCTTGACTCATTTCAACTCAATCGAATACAATCGGTACAATATAAAATCAAATCAATCGATGAATATCATCAATAGACTGTAGGAAAATTTACCTGACGATGACATTCCATAGGATTGAAGGTCCCTAATTACTTACTGGCTCAGTGACTTACAAAAATAACTAAAAACTTAAAGTGACATTACTGTGACGTTACTTCTCTGGGTTTGTTAACTTTTTGAATGACAATAACAAGATTTATTTGCAAGTTCAAAATACAAATAAATGTCCTTTACGTATAAACAGATGATGTACAGAACAATGTCTTGCTAACCACTTTTTTATACTTACAGATTATCATAATGCTATTGTTTAAAGTTTCAGTCTAAGCATCTTTGGAATAAATTATACATTGTACTTTTCAAAACATGTAATATGTTTCAGGCTGGTGTGGTGCAGTTCCTCCTGGAGACCATTGGCTCCAAGGATCCTATTCTGCAGGAAGCTTCGGCTGGCTGCCTCTGCAACATCCGTAAGCTGGCCCTCGCCACGGAGAAGATCAAATTGAAACAATAGGTGATACTTACAAATTGTTGTTTAGGTAATTATTATAGAATTGTGAATTATTATTGTTTTATTTATTTTTTAGACTCGACGTGTACGACTGTTCAAGTACGACTTGGAAAAAAACATTAAGTATGTAACATATTAGATGGGTACTTAGATAAATGTTGAACGTTTTTAGGACTACCAAAATTTTACAGCGGAGTCTGCTGCCAAGCCCGTCCCCTGATTCTGAATCTCGATGTCATCCATTTTGGCAATGGATTTTTAAGGTACCAAGTAGATAGAATCGAACTGTCTTTCGCTTCAAATTTGCCGAATCGGTCGGCGACGTGTTTCCAAATCGAGAGGCTGGCTTGCCGATTTTTCCAACCGCACAAAAACACGTGACAAAACTAATTTCCGGATAAATATTAAGTCACTATAAAAGACATCAACGAACGCAGGCGGTGAAATTAAAAATAAGAGTTGCATTGTATAAATACGAACACCGTATATTTTGTGAATCGAGTACAACCGTGTATTATTTATATCCGTCCGTTTAAGAAGAATACCGACGCTCATTTTATATATATTAGCCTCTAAACCGGCTTAAAAACAGGAGAGCGCTGCTTGCTTGGGCGCATTCCAAAAAAAACTGTCTGCTAAATGTGAAAGGGTTTCTTCGGTATATCAAAATAATTACCCACCAATTGTTCAATAATGATGTGAGATGGTGTTTTGATGGTGGTAAAAAATTAACGGATAGTGAGTTCTCTTTTTTCTAAATGAGTTGCAACTATCCAAACATGTGAAGAAATCGAAATAGTTCGCACATGCAACAGAACTTTTCGAATCCCCTCTAAAAATCGCACATCACGTAGGTAATCAAGACTTGCAAGTCATTTCGAAACTCACAACTTTTTTATTTGTTACATTATTTAATGAATGCAGTTTGCACTCAGATTCGGACGTCCAATGCCACTCGGACGTTGGAACTGTTGTGAAAGCGGCCTTGCACATGAATGAACAAGGAATGGGGAATGTAATTTGAGATTTAAAAGTTGATGTGCCTGTGCCGGTCTTGCATATTGCATATAAGTACTTTTGGTCTGTCTGTCGTTGGTTTTGGTCTGAAAAGTCTGCATCCACAAATGCGTCTGCATTCCACAAATCTTTAGACTAGCTATACAGTCAGCATCAAATAGATGTGTGGCAAAATACTTACATGCTTAATTCAAACTGTGTTTCCTTGTTTTAGATTTTAGTGACGCTTCAAACGCCATATAGTTTTTGACCACTATGTTAGCACACATCATTTTGATGCTGACTGTACAGGAGGCTTATACACTTTTACATAGGGGCGCTTTTTGCTGCGGACATAAGATCTATTTTGCTATAGTTTTACGAGGGTTGATGTGAATGCCTCTGTACTTGCATGGGCAAGGAAAGTCTAGTCGTCAGTTTCGTCGTTGGATCACATTTATTCGGGATGTTTTTTATTTGCGAGTTTCCTCGACCGAATGCATCGATAACGTTTATGTGAATTTTCATACTTACCTACGTGACCCTTCTTTTTTGTATGAAAAACCGTTTTTGTATGAAAAACCCCGTTAACTTTCTCGATGCTTTCAAACTCACACTTCGCACTCTTTTGGTAAGTAGCAGTGAACGTGTATACCCACAGACGTAGTGGGTCATCAGGAATACACTAAGCTCTCCGAGCCTCATGACCCTGACCTCTGGGGTCTCTAGACTCCCTAAGGAATCCCATTATTATCAGCCAGGTTGTTGATTGTTGAAACCGTTTAAGACCAAGTTTCATTGTTCGGAAGATGTAGCCACCCACATTGCCGCATTTACTATAATACTTATTATGTATCTGGTGGTATAGACCGGTCTGGCTCATAATTATTCGACAAGGGTATTTTCACCTTTCACTGTAAAATTGTCGTTCGAGAAACACATGCAAACTATTGTCCGTATCGAGTTTGCGCAATCACATCAACATTGCGTACCGGTGGCAATGTGGCATTCCCTGACCTTGCCTATTGCATTTCGCAACGCCCACAGCTAACTGTAAAGCAGACTCTATAACTTAACACCTTCGGTTCGTGTTTGTTTGCCCTTGAATCAATATTTGTAATTAATTAGTGAAGATACAAGTGTTGTAGGAAAAAAATACAAATAACTTTACATGACTTGAATAACATTAGTACTCATAGCGCCATTTTGCGCTAACAATGCTATGGAATTTGCTCTTGCAAGAAATAACAGTGAGTCCTAGAGCAATCAATGTCGGTAAAACTAATTAGTATGAAAAAATCTAGCAGACCAAAAAACTTCGTGCGTTTGTAAACGTTTTACAGGCTAACAGCGCGACGGGACGCAAAAAACAATATGAAACCTCCATTGATGCCCTGGTTGCGTACTCAATAGTAATTTCCCACAATTTGCTACCATGCTGATAGCATTCGTGAGGTGTCAAATCGCGCTTTGGACCTATTCGGACTTCTATTTAGACCTGGCGATAAATGATGTCACAATCATGACCGTGCGATAATCTTCAATCAGACTAACACATTTTAGGTATCTTACCAATTACAATCTAACTAACAATGATGCTTGCGTTCCAATGTGCCGTTTGACAACAACTTTTCTGTTTGTACAGTCTTCATGCGCGTTACTAGCTTACTTGATCTGCTTAGTCAATTTAGCTGTTATTGGTTGGTTGGTTTTGTTTTTTAATAAAGTCAGCCAAGACTCATGAAGTAGAAATACATTTAGTTAAAGGACAATACTTAAATTGTTTGTTTGTTGTAAAATGTTGCACGTTGCGTAGCTTTGCAACAGATGAGGTTATCTGCAAACGCCGGTACCGTGCAACTGAACATTTCGTAAAGCAACGCACACTTAACCCGGTGTCAATTTATTTTAAGGCTGTGGTTTCATTCTTAAACAGTTTTTATTACTCTAGCTGTCTTTGGAGTCACTAATTTAACTGGCAAAAGACTTAACGAAGGTTTGAGGTAATAAACTCGTGAAACTTAACACAGTCTAGTTCATGACCAGGAAAATATTTTTTATTCTTCATCAAAACAACTTTGAACCCTAATTGAAGCTGAATTAGATTGTAATCCGTTTTTACTCTGGCCCTTCGTTATGCAACGTGTTGTCGTTGCAGTTGCAACAGATCAACACAGCACCTGTCATGGCGGCCTCTGCTTGACTTTTTTGGATTGTAGACTGCATTTTATGGCTATCGAGACTTACTAACTTCAGGGTGCAATAAATAACAGATTGAACGCGAATTTAAATGCAAATTAAAATTGAGCAGCATTTAATAGCTGTACATACAGGGGTGAAAGTAAAGAAAAAAATAAAGACATCCTTTTTTGGAGATAGGTAAGTATTCATTATAGGTATTCAACATAGATTGTAGGTACGACTATCCATATTTAAATACCTCATGTACGAGTATATTACAAATAATAATAAAAAGTGGGTTTCATTTTTAGCCTCGTAAATCGTACTTGACAATGTAACGATATATTGTTCGTGTGGTTGGTGGGGCACCAGTACTTTTCCTAATTTATTTATGGTCACAAACGAATTCTGTTATTACCAGTCCAACACAAGTTTACTAAAATCTCGGAAACTATTAAACTAGTCGTGAGTGATCAAAAGAACATTAAGAGCGATATTATTCGAAGAAAATGGTAGAACGTCTAGATTTCAACATAGAAAATGTGATGAGGAAGTGAATGGATGTCCCAGAAAATTGTGAGGCTTACTTCACTTGCGCGCAGTAGATTAGACAGGGGACTGTGTTCACGGGCTTAACGTATCTATGTTTCAGAAGTAAAAAAATATATCTTACTCAGTACGTGAATCTATTGATCAGCTGAAGGTTTTCGGTATTTAGCCACGAAGTCTGGCTCATAATTGAAGTTAAGCTCAGATTTGGCCAAATACTTAAATGTAAACTGGTGAAGAAATAGTCAAGCATAACCTCAGCATTGTGCTGAGTCAGCACAGTAAAACAGTCACTGCGGGTTACTTACATAAATAATGAGCATACATAGTAAGTAGGTATTACCACAACGTATAATAATCTTTCAGGGAATCACATATTTACATCGTTCAAGGACGGTCTCTGTGTTATGTCAAATATTTCGAGATACAAACAGACATATTTTTTTTTGCGTTATCAGCATAACTAAGTAAAACAACTACGGATTCTACTCGCGGTCTTATATTTCACATATTTATTTGAAAGGGTCTGGTTAGAATATGAAAGAAAATATAAGTCCGCGAGTAGTATCAGTAAAGTTGTTTTATTTCGATGTAGAAACCTATAGTGTTCGCGTAAATGTTAGAAAACATTGAACGGAACTAACTTTCTGTCGGAAATGAGAATGTCACGGGTGAAGTGATTATAGTTTATGATCATCATCATTAGGCCCCAAATAACAGGTGAAAACCCAGAGTTCTAATGTTAGACGCAAGAAACATGAAGTCATTTCACAAGTATACAATGTATCTACTCTATCATCATACATAGTGCAACTGATGCAATCCATGCGTTTCCCTACAGTTAAGCAGACCCATTAAGATACGATTGCGGTCTCTCAATAGATTACAACAAACTGCCTATAACATTTTAGTTTCTTTTGAAATGTTTAAATAATTCATTTTAGCGGTTTTAAGCTACCTTTTGTACCTTTGTAGTACTTGAGCAATGGTAAGTAGTTATGTTAGAAGGCCTTATGATGTAACGAGAAAACCTGGCATCATTTTAGCACCTGGCGCTCATCTACTCCAGATAATAAAACCTAAAGCTTCCAGTCAAACCGTTAAATCGATTTTGATTTAGTTTTCAAAAAACTTATCTTGAATAGCTAAGTAGATACTTGTGTAATAATTTTATTGTTGTTGTTTAAGTTGAAAAAGTAAAAGATTTTTATGAGCATCGTAATAGATTTTGTAGTATATTAACGGAGGTTACTTGCGAATTTAAATTTGAACATCAAGCGCGTTAATCGATTCGCATACATAAGTAGCAATCTATAATGTTGAGTGTTTATATACAAAAAACACAGGCACTTTATGAACGGTACATGAATAAACAAAAGTAGGTATCTAATCACAATCGCAATTTGTCTGTCGGTTCCGCTTGCAAACAAAATTGGATTGAAAATGACTGATGACTGGGCTGATCGGTTACTGGTGTAGGTACCAATGATATTCTAGTAAAAGACGTAGATAGGTTACTTGTGCTAAAAAAGTGGCACCCGAAATCAGGACTTTCGACCACCTGAGCAAAAGCTTTGACAGTTTTTTTTTCTAAATAACTACTGCTGTGTGGCCTCAGATGGCCTCGACAGCTGTACAGGACTGCATAGGGTGAGCGCTGAGGGCTCCCAACCTCTAATACCTATTCAGAGTAACGAGCTAAGGGCACCCCAGAGTGGGGTCAGAACCTTAGGCTTAGGGCGTTACATGGAGAGGGCAATCGGACATACCTACGCATTGACAGTTTGAGACAACTCTGCGCAACATGTATCTTTCACGTTTACGCTCTATTATGCTATCTTGTACACACACGACGGTCAAAACGTAGGTACGTACGCCAGGGGCCAATTTTTAACTTCACGTCAGTACCGACCTAACGTATGTACATCTTTCAAATATCATTGGTAGGTACAGTGACTCTTCAATATCATGTATCGTCTGTCGACGGGGGTTTTGTCCTTTGCCTTTGCTGTTCGTATAGATCGGATGTTCTCAATCTACTTGGAAGTAGGTAGGTAAATATCGGTGTCCCTGACAAGCGGTGGTCTAGAGATAGAGCACTTTAGGCGCTACCATAATCACCCCATTTCCCCCTTTTTTTCTCTGCTCAAGTGTTTTTATTACACAGTCATATTCATTTTTACACTATACACGATACATTAACTATTGAGATACCTACATGTACATTATATGATCTAATGACAAATGACTAGGGTACATGGGAAAACCGTTTGGTCAGTTTGGCTAAATTTCGGTAAAACCTACTCTGTAACACGATAATTGATTGTAGATATACTCGTATACCTACGTTGCGTACTAGGTATAATCGTTACCGAGTTAACTTGATGGAGCCTTGCGGTGAATTTTTATCATTGCTACTTAAGGATGTTTTGGTTGAAAAGGTATCCAATATTATACGAGTATAAAGAAGGAGCTTAAGCTAACTGGTGCTCAGTTAAGAGAAATTAAGGGATAATTCTGGTACATTTTGTCCTTCAGTAAATGCGTTACGCATGCCCAGAGCCCCGCTTCGGGAAAAAAGTGTTTGTGGAACTCGCAACACCTGGAAAACAGAGAGAGACACCTAGTCTTACTGAAACCTGACGGTGGTAGTCTTCGCGCGAAACTGGAGGGTATTGAGTCCCTCGAAGGGCGCTACAACCTACTTCAATGAATGATTAATTGCGCGTTTTCCGTCATAGAAGCCCCAGATACCTACTTAATATGTTTTCTGCGCAACATCTAACATGTTAACGAACAAGAGCACATAATTGAATATTTATATCTAGCTTTAGTTGACCTCGAGCGAAGGATCAAGAACACGAGACCGGAGTTATACTACAGTGCGAATGCAATGTTTGTTAATGCAATTGGTACAAGTAAACACATACTGCATCTTCGGCTTGTACCACTTTGTACTAACTTCTCGCTTAAAACAACATTTACAAGACGGGGATGTTTGCTTGTTTTAGAGAAAGCGTTAAGGACAAAATGCACAATTGACATACATACTTATTTACTGAGATCACCTTCATTCTAACATTTGAATGTTTGCAGATTAAAATACGCTTCTTAGCTTCAACTCGTTATCTTCAGCAAAAGCTATCAGAGGGGGCTTAAACGCAACTGATTAACTAATGATTAAAATACCTAAGATAAATGACCGTGATAGCTGTAACCTAAATTTCATAATGTAAGTACTTCTAAGGCATTAAGATAAGTTTATTAATTCGTTAATTTAATAAGCGTTATCTCATCCTAATACTCGTATAGTGAGTCAATCATTGGCAAATTGTATCTGCCGTGCTATTCCGGCGGTGCACATCGGACATCACTTCACATCTCGGTGCTTCACGCTTACCTCAATCATCAATACGCTTTACTTTGAGTTAGTATTTTCCCTCATTTTGTATGTAAATAATTTAAAAATGTTATTCGTCTTAGTCCTTTTTTTTCAAACGACCACAGTTGCAAAGAAATTGAATTTTAAAGTTCACTCACTCGGGCGAAGGGAGTTTTGTTTTAGCGTCCGTCGGAATAGCATAGCTGCGCCTACGCAGGGCTCATTCATGGTAAGGTGGGTTTCCAAAATAGAAAAAGCTTTAGTTTGGCAGTAAAATTATTGAATTCTTAAAAAAATATGGGGCTCTACAATCTTTTAAACATTTTATTGTCATGAACAAAGAGCTTGAGGAGTGCATTTTCAGACTGGAAGATTGCAGTGTCATATTTTCATGTCTTACTGTTTTAATCTGGATGTTCTCGTTTAGTGTAGAATTCGGGGTGCTTATGAACAAAATGCATATTGCTATGCGAACAAATTGCATATTGCCATCTAGTTTTTTTATGTATGACGAGAGAATTGTATGGAAGTCCAACACATTCCCTGTGCGATGAGTCACATGTGATTCATAACAACCCAAGCAGCATCACAAGTTGTATAACAGCTGTATTAAAGTTCGGTTTTACTCGTAAGGCTGTATTTCTTGGCTGCATAAAGGCTGTATAAGCGCTTATACAGCCCTTATACCTCCGAAATGGGCACAAATTAAACAGCCTTTTGCTGTATATTAGCTGTATAGTAGCTGTATAAGCATAAAATAGGCTGCATATTAGCTGTTTTGCGGCTGTACTATGGTGTACGTCGAAACTAATACACTCCAATTACGACATTGTAACTCACTTGTCAAGTTTTACGCTGTAAAAAGTCTGTTGAACTGAGTTGCAAAAGAATAAAACGAAATGAAGACGATATTTTAAAGATGGCGTTTTTATATTTAACAGATTGATCAAAGTGACATTTATTTAAATGCTTATAGTGATAAAAGATTTGCATGTTCGATAGGCGCAGGATACAGTTCATTATCGTGCAAAAGTGAATTTATTGTGAAGATATATTATGTTTTGTGATAAAAAATAAACGCGCCAGCTAAAAAACCAAGGAAAAGATATTAAATAAGGTAAGTAAATATAGTTTTTATAGGTTAGAAGTTAAAAATGTTAGAATTAATGGACGTAGATCCTCATTGGTGCATAGTAGGTTATTGGACAAACTGAAAATATTGATTAACATAAAATCATTAGTCTATTTTTTATGTACTCATGTTCGTAATCTTCGATTTGTAATTGATAAAATGGCGACAATTTGCTAAGCAGCCTGAATTCTATTTTGATGGTTTTATAGCACCAATGGCTGTACTATGTAAGTAATGTATACTTGTATGCAGCTTTTAGCTGTTAATGGGCTGTATAAACGAATAAATTTACTATTAATGCTGCATAGCAGTGTTTCGAACATAACCTGTAACTCTTTTTAGGGATACGTAATATTAAGTAAAAAACCAAAATGCACTGAGAGATCTTCGAAAAATTAACCCTTTGGTAATAGCTAATAGCACTTACATATTTATTTATTTTTCAGGAAAAATGCCTTTCGAGATTGTGGAGACAGTGGAGAAAGGGAAAAGTTCACTTTCCATTGTAACCAGTTTATGGGAAACAAATAGCATTTAGAAATGGCCATAAAACTGGATGCCTGCAATTAGAGATGCGCAACATTTCAAAACAAAATCTGCAATTATTATGACTATCGATCTAATGCAACTAGTATCGGGCGCGACGTGGAACTTCGTCGTTTCTGGTGAAGTCCACTCAAGCCCACGTGTGGACTATGATGGCCGACTCTTGGGCGTGATGTGGAACTTATGTTATGTCACTTCTGGTGAAGCCCATATAAGCCCACGCGTGAACTAAGATAGCCCACTGTCATGCGTGACGTGGAACTTAACTAATGTCACTTCTGGTGAAGTCCACATAAGCCCACGCGTGGACTTAGATAGCCCACTCTTGGGCGTGACGTGGAAATACCCTGCGTCGCTTCTTGTGGGGAAGCCCACAAAAGCCCAGACTCACAATACTCTAACGCCCGTATATCTATCTCAATTTTGCTCATCAACTCAACTTTAAATTGTATTTTTTTACAAGAAAAATAGCATTTCATTCTAATTTCAAAAATTATATAAAAAACCTCATTAAATGAAGTACCCATATATTTCATTATTTTAATTTATCATTGAATAACCAAATCATTCAATCCTACTTATCTTTCTTTCCCTGGCCCAATTCTGTAGTTGTTGGCGAAATAATATTAATATAATATTTTTTCTTCATATTCACTTTCACCGTCACTTGAACTGCTGCATGATGAAATGTCGTCATCAACTGCAGAAGCTAAAACTACTAAGTTACAACTGTATTTTTTTTTTATTTAACACAAATAAACGGGCTCAACATAATTATGTTGTTTATTAACTAGCGATATAACTATGATCATTCACAATATTTTCTACGGAACCTCTTTCATTAGATGTCGACGGTTTTGACACTTGACTGTAGGTGATCTAATCTGTTGCAATATTTAGTTGATAATTTGTAATATTTAAATATTCCTGTTTAATCTTCCTTCTAATAGTACCAAATCTTTTTTGCTTTTGCCACATGTTTATAAAACAATCACAAAATATAGCATACAATCCACAACAATTCAAAATGGCGACTCTGTCACTTATGCAGATTGAGGCTGTACTATAGGCGTCATTTATTATTATTGCTGTTTATTACTCTCACAGACAGAAAATATACAGCTATAGTCTGTAAAAGAGTGTACCATTACACCATAAAGAGAAGCTGTAGAAGAGAGTTTTCCTACTTCATAATACAGACATAAGATTTGAGGACCACCATAATACAGCTCTAAGCTGTATTAAGTAAGTGACGGTATGCAAAATGCAGCTGTTGTACAGCATTGATACTAAAATGAGGATTGAAGCGTTACAGGAAACTTAAAGCTGTACATGAACGTTATCATACACTAATTTACTACTTTAAGCGTACATTGCCTCCTTTATACAGACTTGATACTGTCAGAGCTGAATAATTACTCCCAAACCGACATTATAACACTACAATGTCTTTTCAACGTTCTTATACAGCAGTTAAACAGCGTTAAGTGCCATATTGGCTGCTTTCTAGGTGTTCATTACGCTTGGTTGCTGCTTGGGAACGGATTTTCAATTGTGATATTTAATGGACAGGGAACGTGTTGACCCTACCTGGCTGTTGTATCCTGTTATTGTTAAACGACTTTTATCTTTTATTATTCACTCGTTATCGGAATAGGTATCTGATTGGCCTTCCCTACGAAGGGCGATAAAATCAAAATCTACGCGGGCACGGGCGGGACATATTCTAATTCTTAAATCCGGAAGGAAAAATAATGCTCGCTTGTTTTCTTCCTTTATGAACAAGCTACCCAGTGCAATTTCGTTCTAAGTTTTTTAGGCGGTATCTGGAGGTATAGATTTTATTTGTTTACTTTTATGCAAATTAAATAACTTACGGGACTAGCCACACGCGCAAGGTGACGTAGGTGGGTAGGTACTTTCACCGCGAAGTCGGACAGTAGATGTATAACGCGCGTAAAAGTGGTTTCGTTATAAAGTGCATTACTTACATAAAACCTTTTTATTTCATCTGAGTCCAAATTAACTAACTTCCGTGATTGATTTTGGCAGTCTCATATTTTACTCAAATTCAACCAAAGTTAAACTCTCCCACTAAACGTAATTAAATGTCATCAAAATTATCTGGAGATAGTTTAATCTCTAAAGAGGCTTGAAGTCATTGGCCTTTCGTTTTATGAAAATGCACTAAGTCATGTCATCCAATATGTTAATATTCTTGGGGTTCACATCTAACAATACAGCAAAAGATACAAAAGGTCGTGTTAGTAGGTACACGTGCAGTCATTATAACGGACAAAAACAGTGATTTGAGCACAAAAGATAAATAACACGCATTAAAATATAATTATTAATGGGAATGATTGTTTACTGACCTTCATAAGAGCGAATCGTTGGTCATCATCGATTCCCACTACAGTATTAGACACTGGTGCCATTTCACAATATTATCGTTCTTATCACAGTTTCGAAGATAGAGACGTGCAACGCGCGCGGGCGTCGACGCGCAAGTGCCTGATAAACAATAACACACGCAGCCGCGTTGCGCGCGCGCAGTTGCGTGCTGTCTACAGTTCGCGTTGATATGTTAATTGCACCACAGTAGCAGACAGTTGCGTTTCGTATAGGAAAAAATCCAGTAGGTAAATAGGTATGTTTAAATTAAGTAAATCGTTCTTATGCATTCAAGTACCTAGATAGGTATTTCACTGACGCCGATTTAACAGAGAGCGACACGGGTGTTGATTTGGATTTATTGATGTAAAAAGTGTAGGTATTCAGTTGACACAGGTTTTGTAAGGTCAGGTTTATGACGTTTCGCCTTTTTGCTTTGTTCAAAATTGTTTCTAGAGTTAAAAACCACCCGAATCGCTTCAAGTATATTCAAGGTATAACTATAAGTGGGTATACATATACAAGCTATCTGCATTGGTAAAAAAAAACATAAACTAGGTAGGTAACTAGTTTGTTAATGCAGTTGAAATGGAACCATTTCATTTTTATTAAATCTCAAGTTTCGAGACTTTAAATTTTAACCCCTTTATTCATAAAAACTAACGCACGCCCGTATTTATATATTCCTTTTCCTTTTAAATATGGGCTTAAAATAATTCAATTTATCTCTCGTTAGAATCCCACGCAAGTTTTTAAATTTCCTAGTAAATTTGCGGTTCTTTTTATTTTCCGGTGCATATCTAATTACAACAGCGTTCTTTCTTACTTAGGTACAGAGGCGCCCACATCAACCTTTACAAAACCATTGCAAAATGGGTGTCATGTCAGCCGCATAAGGTGCCCCATGTAAAGGTTGATGTGAGCGCCTCTGTACTTTTGTCGTATGAATCCAATGTCAGAAGTTTCGATATCTTGACATGGCTTATGTTACAAGTTTATCTTGCGTTAGCACTCTGTGTCTTCTGAAGCACATAGGAAGGTCGAGCACATTTTTGTTCGCTCTCCAGCCTACTTTATGACTTTCATAATAAAGTCGCAACTGTTGCAAAGTCCACAAATGCATAGGTAAGATACCTATCTATAAAATTAAGTAAGTCTTTCATTAATCGTGGAAGTAGCATAATTTACTGTAGAAATCTTACCCCCGAATTCACAAACTTCAATCAACTCTAAGCACGCGCTCACGCTCGAATGCTGTCCCGCGGTGAACGGGACAGTTATAATTCTGAGGAATGCTCAACGTTGATTTGCGTTGTGAATTCGGGGGTTAGTTCGGAAAAAAAGAGAGAAAGTTAGGCTGCTAAAAGATAATCCTACTAATATTATAAATCCTACTAATATTATAAATGCGAAAGTTCGTATGTGTGGATGAGCCCGTGTTGCTCTTTCACGTTAATACCACTGAATGGATTTTAATGAAACTTTACAATAATGTTGCTTATACATCTGAATAGGACATAGGCTACAATTTATGAAACAATACGTAGGACTTTTTTTTAAATTGATATTAAGCGGCGAAGTCGCGGGCGGCTGCTAGTAGGTAAAAAAGTCGTATATTAATTTATAGGTAAAATAGGTGCAGAAAACAAAAAGGTCGTATAACTACACGCCAATGTACTTATTAATGAAGTAAAAAAAGTTTAATAAAATAGTTTTTTATTTTTGATGATCTTATCTATCTAACCTAGAAGATAGTTTCCATTTCTTATCTACTAAAAAAATACAAAATTCATTCAATCACAATGCTCTCTGCTCTCCAACTTCATAAGACCCGCTGTGAAGTAATCTGAAGTCACTAGCATTTATTAAATTCAAAACTGCAAAATGTATGTATCACGATTTTTCATAAAAACTGTTTAACAGTTTTTAGACATATCAATGATTATTTTGATCACCCGCACAGCTGCATCATTTCATGACAGTAAAAACTACACCCCCTCTATCTGGTTCATCATCATGCACTTCTTTGTCAGTCCCTTCATCATCGGAATCATCTGATGCATCACTATTGGTCTCTCTGTACGTCCCAAATTTATTTGTGTCTTTGGGCAGTATCTCCATCTTGATTCCAGTTCGTGCTAGTAACTTTTCAGCAGCATGCCGAGCTTCTACTTCCTTGAGATGTATGTTGTAATCTTTCTGCAGTTTTAGTGATTCCTCCAACGCTAGTAACTTTGCTGGGCCATGCACTATTGGGGGAGGAGTGGCGGCAGTCACTTCCCAGTGTTTATGCTTTTTCCTTAGAATCTCTTTTTCAGGGTTATGTACATCAGACATCGTGGTCTTGAAAGGTTTGAAATGTCCAGTCGCCTTTTTTGGTGTCGCATTGTTTTCTGTTTTATCAACAAGATACTTTATGTGTGGTATTTCTCCAATTACTAATAGATCATCTTTTGTTATGCTTGGATTTTCAGGTTTTAATATTTTCACCTTCTTTTCTTGAGAAGTGCTCTGGGCTAAGATGTGCATAACGTCTTCAGGCTCACTATCATCATCGGAATCCAAATATGTGTCTTTCTTGTTTTTGATTTCACCTTTCCATTCAATGTCTTGTACGGTCTGACTGTCGAGCTTCATGTCGCTAAATAATCGACATGTCTGGTCTTCTTCTTGTTTCTCCCTAAGGGCACTGAGAATTTTTTCATGAAATGACTGTATTTTAGTCCCCTTGTCCGGCAGTTTCGATATAAACAGCTTGTTGCTGAGAAGTTTAACTTGTCTATCACGAAGTTCTAGCAGCTCAGGTATGGTTTTGGCCGACAAATCAGTTATTTTTCCATCGATTTCTGTTTTTGGCGGAGGTGGTAGAAAACCAGGAATTTTAGTGTTATTTTTTTTTAAAGCCATCTCGTGTCGACATTTAGGTATAGATATGAGATGGTAAAATTCGAAAATGGGAAGTTTCTAACCAAACGTTGTGTACAAGTGATTCACGCACGACACAAATTTCACAACATTGCATTTCCTTCCTTTGATTTGTTTACCTACTTCCCGATCCCGACCCGACTGACAGTGACAGAACAGAAAAGTGTCAATTTTCTAGTGCGGTCCGTTTTGAGTCAAAGGTGTTATTAGCGCGATAGCACGCGTTCCGAACTGACAAATTGTATGAGCGTGAGCTCGCTATTATCACTTTTGACTCAAAACGGACCGCAATAATGTCAGTTCGAGCTGAATTCAGAAAAAAAAAAATCTTTCACGAACCTACAACATGCGTACAACGGAACGTTAAAAAAGTCAATACAATAAAAAAATAATGTCAGAAATGCGTCAACTACTATCTTGATAATCTGTGGTGACTTGACGCTTGCTTGACGTGCGTGAATAAAATGGAAGTGCTGTTGTTTGTGCTACTGTGAATAGTTACGAAAAACAGTGATGCTTTTTACCAAAATTAAATGAATAATTTGGAGGAAATCCTAGTTTCGAGGATTTCTTTCCGAATAATGAAATTATTTACATGTTTTACATGACATATCTTATGTGCTCTCTTTTGATTTAGAAGTATCAGGCATCCAATTTTCGCGATGGAGGATGTTACGGTACGTACATTACTTCATACAATATTTTAGTTCATTCTATGTTGTTATTGTTCACTCTTGCAATAAAAATAGTAAATTAAATTCCTAAATAATTGTACAGGAATATGATATTTGAGTCATTTGCAGGTGCCCTTGCATTTGGAGCCCATTCAATCGAATGAGGTTTGCGACAAGAGGCTATGGATTGGGAATCTCGACACAAGAGTTAATGAGTATGTATACAAATTTTTAGCTCTCAAGCTTTCAGTCGCATATAAACTGAACTTGAACCTTATTGGGCCCAACTGGTCACCTATATTAAGCAAATTAATTTAACGCGTCGTCAGCCTGATATAGTCTTCACTGAACAGAAACCTCTCCCAAAGTGGTATCTATTACTAGCTTGATACAGCCTTTTTGTGTCTGCAACCTTTCAGAAGTCAAGCAAAGGTCAGCAGGGTCACCAGTCACCTTAAACAAAATATTTCGTTTGTGTCTGGTTTTAAGTAAATTAAATTTAGGGAGGTTTTTAAATAATTAGCCAATAGCTTTTTGTTTAACTCCTTTTTAATTTTATGACTGTGTTGTCTAATGAACTCCATTTCTTTTCATTACCGGTATCAATTACTGAAAATGGTTCGCGTGTATGGGAACATTGAAAAGTTTGACATGCTGTTCCATCGGAGTGGACCCAATGCGGGTCAGCCAAGAGGCTTTGCCTTTGTTACGTACAAGCTGAGGCAGGATGCCATACAAGCCATGAAATCTTTGAATGGACAACTCCTGGGCTGCAAAAGGATCTGTGTGAAGTTTGCAAAAAACACAGCAGTAAGTATAATTCACAATAAAATTCTAAAGGGTAATTTTGAACAACATTATGTTTCAGTATGTGTTTATAAATTTAAACATAGCACTTTCTTTTTTACTAGAAGTACTGCTGTGTTGTTAGTGATATTTGCTGTACCACAACATTTACTAATAAATACAAATTGTATAATTTCAGGAAGACCAAGATAAACCAAAGCCTGAACTGGGCATAGCAGCCTTAGCTGGTGCCAAACCTGAACTGAAATTGAGCAAAAAAACTGCTATTCAGTCTATTGAGGCTAAACTAAAAATGATGGAGAGTATGAAACCAGGAGATGACTTTGTAATAAACAAGCTGGCAGCAAATGAGACACCTGTTGTTGCACAGTACCAGACCAAACAGCATCAGCCTCCAAATAAAACAGTCAGCACATTTAGAAGACGACACCCATACCATAAGAAAAGATAAAAGTATCATATTGCATCTAATTATACTCATAGATTTTTAATATTCTCTTCCGAAACTTCAGTGAAATATTTTCTAAAGGCAATATTTGTAATCTCAGGCTGGTAATCCTATAATCTTCCATGTTTTGACTATTATATTACAATATGATATTTTAAACTTTCTTTCACATCAGTTACAAGTTTATATAAAACTAAAATTATGATGTACTTAATCTTTTTATAAGAACTCTATAATATAATTAGGGTAAGATGTTTCTCTGATGGTTTGCCTGCGTGCTGTAGAAGTAGTATCTCAGTATTAACTTATTTTGTTACAGTTGATTTAAATCTCTACCCAAGGTTTCTAGTTTGGTATTATAATAGTTTTGAATCTACAAAATACCTAACTGTTGTCCTGTTGATATTGTATAAAAATGTTAGTTATTAAGTGTATTGTGATCTTAGAATTTCTTTGAATACCAACAGTGTGTTCATGGTGTTGTGGTGTCTGTATTGGAAAATGTTGTGAATCGACAAGTGATCAGGAAAGTTGAAATATTTTTTTGTGGATAATTTATGGACATTTTTACATTGAGATTAATTATTATTATTCAGTATGTTTCGTAGTCACTTTGTTTCTGTGTATTTTAAAGTATGAAAATAAAAAGCTTCTTAATTTTTAATTGGTTTTATTAAAACAAGTTTAATAATAAATATAACTTTTGAAATATTTCAGTTCAATACCTAACTAAAAAAGCTTTCTTAGCAATAAAATGAGAATAATGCAATATTTCACTGGTAATATTGTCAATTCTAAATAAAAGGAACAACTTCACTGGTTTATAATTCTGTAGCAAAGGCAACCCTTAACTTACACATGAATGGAATCCCATTCATCTGGGTTATTCGAAAAACATCTTAATCTGCCAGATATGAAGATATAGATATCATCTGTCAACATAGGTAGGTAAGTGCTAGAGGTAAATCCAAATTATTAAAAATCACTCAATGTAAAGCAGAATATAATCTTCAGCTCTACAGGAAAATATCCATAAATGGACATTGAGTGAAGTTTGAGAAACGTGGATAATTTACGGGTTAAAGCCTGTTCACACTAGCGATTTCACGGCAAGGCGAGCACGCGGCATGCTCGCAGCATGCACGCCGCGATCTCGCAGCGACAGTTCCGCGGTAATATAAACGCCGTGAGATCGCTGCGCACTCGCAGGTGGTATTGCGGCCGGTGAAAGCCTCACCCATCAGTCAAATTAAAAGCAGGCTTCACGGCATGATCGCGGCGTGTAAGCTGCGTGCACGCCACGCGCTCGCGGTGAGATCGCTTCGCTCTGAAATTGCCTAACAAGCGCAAGGTGTGAACAGGCTCTTACGCCAACCCCGCGTGTTACATTACAACCATAGACAGCATAAAATAAAGATAGCCAATGTATGAAATACAGATATTAGTAAAATATCACTGTAAAATAAAAAAATATGAATAACATGTATTCAAACAGTTTGTACAAATGACAGATAAAAACTACATAAGTAGTTGCAATTAAAACTAACGACTATATCAGTACAGTTTCACTGGTTAGGAAGCCAGGCGAAATGGTATTCGATAACGAGTTAGCTATTCTCTTAGCGGGGGTAGGTAGATACAAGTAATCATCGTCTTCTTCAAGTTTCAACTTCTTCTTCATACACTTATATTGAGACTCGCTGTCGCTGTCTTTTAAAAAGTCTTTGTATTCTATACACAGAGGCCATATTATCTTTCCAGATCTGAAACAAAAAAGGCTCTATAAATAAATAAATACGAGACAACATGACATACATTGCTCTGATCCCGAAATAAGGTTATCCCTAGTATGGAAACCAGAAACAATGATGGTACCACAAACACTCAGACCAAGCACTAATATCTGATTCCCCAACAAACATTTAGCAGGTGCAGGAATTGAATCTATGACCCTTAAGAGTTTCAACCAGTGCTTGAACCACTGCACTAAACGGGCCGTCCACTATTCCTATCACCCGGCCAACTGCCAGTGTCCCTAATCAGAAAAAATAATGCTGTAAATACTCACACAGGCAAAGTATACGGGTCATAGGGGAACCACTCGTCGTACTCCTGCGCACACGCCGACTGCAGCGTGAACCGCGCGTTCTTCTCTATAATCGCTTGACAGTAGACCACTTGGTGCGCGCGAGTCACTGAAGAAAACGCGTGCGTCACTTGTGGGGGACAAGTGCGGAGAGGATTCAGGCTGCAGGTCACCAGGCGGGGCAGGTTTAGGGACTCGACGAAGTGGAGGTCTGGAAATTAGTAAAATAATGATTACAAAACAAAAAAAAGCACACAGGCAAAACAACACAGAAGGCAGTTTTAATGCTAGTAGCATTTTCTAACGCGACCGTGGTGCGAGACAGAAATGATAGTTGTGGTGCAAAACGCGATAAGAAAGCCAGTGATTGTTATCACTTTTTGTGGTTGTGTCTACTGCTCAACATATCCTGTCCCAGAGCCCTGATGTAAAATGGGAATGGCATTAAAGAAAGTGAACTGACTTTTTCATTTCAACACTATTTCAGAAGTGCTGAAGCATATTTTGCTATTGAGAGAATTCCGTGGTTAGTAAGCTGGCGGTAATATTGTGTGGCACTATTTAGTGACTTTAAAAAAGATACTCACTTTCTTTGCTCATAAAAAGGTGATGATTCTTAAAAGCCACCAGATAGAATATTGAGTGGCAGACAGCATGGAAAGCTCCATGAACCTTTGTGTTATCACTGGCCGTAGAAGACTCTTGAGTGGCAGTTATGTATGAGTGGCACCAATCAGACATGCTTCTTAGGTAGTGGATCAGCCTGGTGTTCGGGACCCTCACACAGCGGGCCAGGAGTCCAGCAAGATGACTGGCTGCTGTACGCCTCGTTGCTAAGGCTCCAGGGCCGAGCCCGTGGAGACCAGCTGCTACTATCCATAGGTTGCTGAGTATTCGGTCGGCACATTGCTGGTTTATCGATATTGTATAGAGAATCAGGAATTGCACACATCTGGAAAAAAAATCTATGTTACACTCTCATATTTCATTTTGATGGTTACCATACCATTAAGAGTCCTACACACGAGACACAAAACGCCGCCACCTGTCCTATTAGTATAGTGTGATGAAGCGTGTGTCGGCTACCCGCTTCATTGTGTGCGGCTAGTCCATATAAATGTATAAAAACTGCCAACAGGAACTTTTGCCGGTGGCGGCGTTTTGTGGCGCGTGGCTTGTAGCTACTGTGCAGGGACGCTAAGGATTCCTGCACATGGTTTACTATAATATTTTATAAAAAAGTGACACAAAACAAGTCTACACATACAGATCCTCTATTGCCAAATGTATTTTCGTTCAATGTGAAAGAATTTTACTTATGCATTTGCATAGGCTGTTGTTTATCGGGTTGGACCTCTCAGTGTACAGCAATTGGATGCCCTAATTATATTACAAACAGCACAAAACAGCTTAGCATAGTTCCTTGTTATTAAAACGAGGATCGAAAACTACTTTCTTTCTACTACAATATACACAAATTTGTAGTAAGTACTAAGATTCAAATAAATTTCAATTTACCTTATCCCATAAGTCGGTAAAACTACTTTTTCAAAGACATTACACATGATGTGAAGAGCCGGATCCCTCTCCTCTTCTAGCCATTGCAACATCTCGAGCATGCAGTAGTCTAAGGTGTCAGTCACCATGTCTTGTTCTTCAGTATTCATTTCTATTAGTGTCTCAGCTGGGACTCTGTTTTTCGATTGGTCTACTATATTAACATCCATAACAACCATCCTGGAATAGAAAATTGGAATTACATAAAAACACCATTAAATTCACAAACTTCAATAAATCGAGTCATCCCATAAAGTACTATGGAAGAGAAAGATTAACAAGCCGGCACGGATCCAAGTAGACCGAATGTTCCCTCTGGGTTTCAAATCTTTATGTTACCTCTGTAGTCTTGGTGTATGTTTATGAGTTTAGTGGGTCAGCAAATTGCTGAGCATTGAAAACAATCAGGAGATTTACATAAAAAATCGTGTACTTAAGATTATTTATTGTTTCTTTTTCTCTGTTATGTCAGGCAAGCATTTAAGTTCAATTAATATTTTTTTTTTATTAAGGGGGCGTAAGGGGGCTCGACCAAGATCTTGAGAGCCCCAAGCCAACCTCACCTACGCGCGGTGCGTCCTGTTGGATAACGGACGGGGCTCTGGCGACCGACCGATGGCGGGATAACCATCTTCGTATAGCGTCCCCAAATGCCAGGCCGCGACGGGCAGCAGCGTCGCGGTGCGAAGGGGGCGTTTTCTGCGCTCGCCAACCCGCCTGCCAAGCGTGGCGAGTACCGGCACATCCCCCCGTATGATAGTCGCAAGAAAGCCCAGGCCCCTAGTCTCCGGCAGCCCCGCTATTCCTGGCCCTGGTAGCAGCCATGGTCACGGCGGGGCGGGGGGTGCTAAGAATCCCCGGAGTGGATCGTGCTACCACCCCCACCGACAACTGGCCCTGGTGACACACAATGTCCGCACATTGAGGACCGAAGAGAGGATTTTAGAGCTGGAAGAAGAGATCAGTGGGTTACGCTGGGACATCATGGGTCTATCTGAAGTCCGTAGAGAGGGCGAGGACTCGATAACCCTGAAGTCTGGTAACCTGCTGTACTACCGGGAAGGCGACCAAAAGTCCCAAGGTGGTGTTGGGTTTCTCGTCCACAAGTCCCTCGTCAACAACATTGAGACCATCGGGAGTGTGTCGAGCAGGGTGGTATTCCTTATACTCAGAATATCCAAAAGATATTCGCTGAAGGTCATACAGGTTTACGCGCCGACCTCGACACACCCAGATGAGGAGGTAGAGGCTATGTATGAAGACATCAGTGCAGCCATGCATGCCTCGAAGACCCATTTCAGTGTTGTTATGGGGGATTTCAACGCAAAGCTGGGCAGGAGAGGCGATTGTGAGCTGAAGGTAGGGCAATTTGGATATGGGCGGCGGAACCCCCGGGGCCAGAGGCTGGCCGAATTTCTGGAGAAAGAGGGACTCTTCGCGATGAACTCATTTTTCCAGAAGCCGCCTCACCGGAAATGGACCTGGTTGAGTCCCGATGGTTCCACGAGAAACGAGATTGACTTCATCATGACGACAAAGAGGCGCATATTCAATGATGTCTCAGTGATCAGCAGGGTGAAAACCAGTAGCGATCACCGAATGGTAAGAGGCACATTGAATCTGAACGTCAAACTAGAAAGAACGCGTCTGATGAAGTCTACGCTCCGACCTACTCGCGCCCATATCGAAAACCCCGAGAGCTTTCAACTCGAGTTGGCCAATCGCTTCTCATGTCTGGATGATTGCGTTTCAGTGGACGAGATAAATAACGGATTTGTAGAAGCTGTCCATGCGGTCGGATCTAGGTTTTTCAAGCCTGGTCGACGGAATAAACCGCAGAAACTTTCGACCCACACCCTCGACCTCATGGCAGAACGTCGGTCTCTGACACTGCAGTCCTCTGATGATGCTGTTCACTATCGCCTGCTTAATAGACGCATTTGGAAGTCCTTGCGACACGACATTCGTGTCTTTAACACAAACCGTGTTAAAGAGACAATCGAGCGGAACAAAGGTTCCAAAGTGTTCGCAAGAGACAAGTCTATTGGGCAGAGTCGGTTGACAAAGCTGAAGACGGAGGATGGCGGTGTGGCGTCGACGGAGGAAGCGGTGTTGAGGGAGGTTGAAAGATTCTACGGGCAGCTTTATACCTCTGTCGCCAAATCCGTTAATAGCACGGCCAAAGATCCCAGAGCTAAGCTAACCCGGCACTACACCGAGGACATCCCGGACATCAGCCTGTACGAGATTAGGATGGCTCTCAAACAGCTCAAGAACAACAAGGCACCGGGCGACGATGGGATTACTGCTGAGCTTCTGAAGGCAGGTGGAAAGCCGGCTCTTAAAGTCCTTCAGCGGCTATTTAATTCCGTGTTGTTCGAGGGCACAACGCCTAAGGCATGGAGCAGAGGTGAGGTGGTGCTGTTCTTCAAAAAAGGAGACAACACCTTGTTGAAGAACTATAGACCCATCTCGCTTCTGAGCCATGTCTACAAGCTGTTTTCGAGGGTCATCACGAACCGTCTCGCGCGCAGGTTCGATGACTTCCAGCCTCCCGAACAAGCCGGATTCCGAAAAGGCTTTAGTACCATAGACCACATCCATACGCTGCGGCAGATTGTACAGAAGAGCGAGGAGTACAATCTGCCACTCTGCTTAGCGTTCGTGGACTATGAAAAAGCCTTCGATTCGATCGAGACTTGGGCGGTGCTGCAGTCTCTCCAGCGATGCCACATTGACTATCGGTACATCGAAGTGCTGAAGTGCTTATATGCGAACGCCACCATGTCAGTCCGAGTACAGGAGCAGAGCACGAGGGCGATTCCTTTGCAAAGGGGCGTAAGACAGGGAGACGTCATTTCTCCGAAACTGTTTACGGCCGCATTGGAAGACGCCTTCAAGCTCCTGGAATGGCAAGGACTCGGCATCAACATAAATGGCGAGTATATGACTCACCTTCGGTTTGCCGACGACATAGTGGTCATGGCAGAATCGCTGGAAGAGCTCGGCAGCATGCTCGAGGACCTCAATCGAGTCTCTCAACAAGTGGGCCTAAAAATGAACATGGACAAGACGAAGGTCATGTCTAACGCCCGTGTTACGCCCACTCCAGTATCTGTTGGAGGCTCGATTCTCGAAGTTGTCGACGAGTATGTGTACTTAGGACAAGTGGTCCAAGTAGGTAGGTCCAACTTCGAGAAAGAGGTAAATCGTCGAATCCAACTCGGCTGGGCAGCGTTCGGGGAACTGCGTAACGTCTTCTCTTCCGACATACCTCAGTGCCTCAAGACAAAGGTCTACAACCAGTGTGTGTTACCAGTGATGACATATGGATCTGAGACATGGTCACTCACTATGGGCCTCATAAGAAGGCTCAAGGTCACCCAACGGGCTATGGAGAGGGCTATGCTTGGTGTTTCCCTACGAGATCGAATCAGAAATGAGGAGATCCGTAGGAGAACGAAGGTCGCCGACGTAGCCCAGCGTGTAAGCAGGTTGAAGTGGCAGTGGGCGGGGCACATAGCTCGAAGGACTGATGGCCGTTGGGGCCGGAAAGTCCTCGAGTGGAGACCATTCGAGGCCAAGCGCAGCGTGGGACGCCCGCCCGCAAGGTGGACGGATGACCTCATAAAGGTCGCAGGGTCTCGGTGGATGCAGGCCGCCTCCAACCGGCAGCTCTGGAAATCTATGGGGGAGGCCTATGTTCAGCAGTGGACATCATGTGGCTGCTGATGATGATGATGATGATGAATAAATTTTTTTTTTTACTTAGCCAATACTGTCCCACTGCTGGGCAAAGGCCTCTCCCATATCTTGCCAGCGATCTCTCTCTAGAGCTAAAGTGTTTCTCTCTCAATTAAAAATAATGAGAAAAATTCTAGTAGGAAAGCTTGGTAGCCATTGAGCGCTGTCCAGTAGGGGACAAAGTTTAAAGAGTACTGTACCTGCTAATAATAGCTGTAATAATTTGTTCCTGAAGCAGTGGTATGTATTTGCTCATCCAAATCAAATTGTGCACATAAGTTCTGTTGACATAGCACCCAGCTTTGTAATATGGGAACTGATCAACAATGGTCTGCATGAGTAAATCACTGGACCTGAAATAAAATTTGTGCATAATGTAAATTCCATTCCACACAATAAATAACTGCATCATGTTGTAAACTTGATACAGGTGGAATTTCACTTTTCTCGAAATTATTTTACTTTCTAACTGTGAAAGTTTGAGCTTAGTATAACTTGACAATAAGCTGTAGTTGATTAGATTCTGTTGCAGATTCAATTAAGAAATTGAAAACAACAATTTTGAAGACAAAATCAATCTATTGTGATCCACAATTTCCTTGACATTTTTGGGGTCAGGCAATCCCACTTTCCCTATGACAATGCCAATCCCATATGCCATGACTTGATGTTTTTTTATATGCATTACCACAATGATAGTATATTCAAAAAGAAGTAGATGGGTTTCGCCAGTACTGATGTGACGTCAAAATTATCCACTGCGTCCGTACCAGTAATTTGACAGTGTGAACAAGATAGTATGCTTATTAACTAGAATGTTATCGAGACAGATACTTGTTGCGCAGTGTCGCTTCAAACTGTCAATGCTTTGCTCCGGTGCACAAAATTTGTATTATTGAATTATTTAATAATTCTGATTTCAGGTGCCACTTTTATAGCACAAGTAACCTATCCACCTCTTTTATATTTTAATATCATTGTATTGCCAAGCAACATTTTAGCATCAATTACATCAAGTGATTGAATGACAGTGTCTTGTATGTCACTGAACACATAAAACACGTAAATATAACCTGATACTGCTTTTTCTACCTAACTTGTGCACTTAATAACAAAAACATAATGTTCTCTTGTGCCACAAGAAGATATGTTCCAGCAGTCTTATTCTTACCTAATTCCCATGGTGGTAACACTTCATTGCTTATATTCCACTCATGTCTGCCCCAAACCTATTGAGCACTTGTGGTTTTTGCGGCATGTTTCACTGAAATTCAGACCTATGCCACTTTGTGACATAGTTTTATTTCATAATACATGATATTACCTCCAATTGAATGAATAATATGTTTTGTTGTTGACAAAAAATATTGATGGGATTCAGTAGTTACGAATTGGTATAAATTCCAGATTTACTATTCTCACCAATAATTATTTATGCTGATTCTTTTATTATTACACAACATCATGTAATAATTTTGAAATCAGTTTAACAATAATTAAAACTCAAGTTCACATTGGCAGTCCTTATAAGCAATCAGAAAATACTGTGATGTGGTAATTTCTATATTCAATAATGTACGGTCAATAGCATGATAGGCTCCATCCATTTTTACTCCATCTTTGCTCTCTTGCAAAGAAATGTCATTTGGAAAGAGCAAGATAAAATGGAAAAAGGTAGCCTGATGTGCTGTTGACTTCATACATAATAATTTTGATAAAGTATATTTTCTCACTTCATAGAGAAATAACGGCAAATTAGACAAAGCTAGTCTAAATTTTCATATGCTTAGATTCGGATCCAGCACTAGAAAAAATATGCATGTTTTACCTTTGCCACTTATCCTGGGACTTAACATAAATATTGCAAACACAATAAAATACTTACATAGGTACAATGGCTACAACTTGTGCAATAATTGTATGAATATTTGACCACTTGAAGACTAAATCTGAAGATGGACTTTCTTCCCAATTATCACCTTCTGCTGTAAAAGAAATGATAAGTCGTTAGCAATGATTCGTGACGGAAATGGTGGTTATGATTTCCTTTGAATTTTATAAAACTTACCTTTGAATAATTTCATCAAGCAGGTCAGGACTTGAGGACAGTGGTAAGTGTGGGCAGTGACCAAGCCTAACACAAACTTGCCGAACAACTCCACGAGATCCTCGCTCCTACTAGCCCACTCCACACTGCACAACAGCTCCACATACTGTTTCAATTCTCTCCCCAATAAAACAATGCATGACAAACTATCTTCCAGAAGAATTTTGTAATTTCCATCATTCAATGGGTATTCTTTCAAAACTTTAATAAGATCATTATATGGGCCTTTCTTCTTATCTATAATATAACTTTTTAATATTTGTTCCACTTGATTAGGATTGAATTTAAACTTCACACGGGCCACTGCTGTCTGTCGTTCTAAAGTTTTGCGCATCAAAGAAGATGCTGTTTTCTGAGCCACTACTGCCATTGTAGATATCTATTTACTTCTTCAGATCAGAAGAAACAGATTTCAGGTACTCAACTATTTCAGGCTGTCGCAGCAGTTCGGCCTTCTTGTGGTTGAGAACTTCTCTTAGAATATTGCTGCTGTCTTCGAAAACGGGGACGTTTGAGCTCTGATCGTAACTTGTACTTGGCTTACTATAACTGAGGGCAGGTTCTGAACTTTCTGTACTTCTCTTATCTTTCAAATATGACTGTAATCTTTCTAAAACCACTTTATTATCACCTTCTTTCCGTTCAGCACTATAACCTTCTTTAGACATTGCACAACCAATGAAATTTTACATTGTAATCACTTTTTGTCTCAAGAAACTTTAGATAAAATTTACCTGACCTAAGACGCCACTAAGAGTTTGAATTTTAGGAAGTATTTTATGCGTTTTTCTTTACATTCATCAAATTAAAAACACGTGCGCAATCCAACAAAATCACATACGATACGTCGCGCGGAAATGGCAGAAGACCATAGAGTATTGACAATTGACATTGACAGCAAGCAACAGAAAACACGATGCGGTGACAGCCAGATGATTATTTCATGACGTTTTACTTTTATCTCCAATCTACAGCAAAAGAAGTGTGTATTCCAGTATTCCACTGTTACACTAGGGTTGGGGTAGGAAAGTATTCTTACGCTAATAACGTCGTTGCTATCAGAGTAATAGTTGCTTTAACTAATTTTAAAGAAAAAATCTGAAAGTGATAGTGCCAAAAGATTAAACAGTAAAAGACGTCATTTTACATGTAGCTTAAAAATTAATTATTGTTCAGAATTAATTTTTTTAGTTGGTTTTTAATGGCTTTTAAACAAATAGGAACTATGTATTCTTAAAGGTACATAATAACGAAAGCAAAAAATAATAGCATGATTCAAGTTCCTTTCTACAGACTTCTTCTTCTTTTTTTTTTAATGGTTTAAACCCAGAGGTTTTGGGGTTTTCAGCCAGATTAATAATGATGACAAGTGTTGTGTGCTTTGCTTTATCTGTGGTACACTAGGTACTCATTTTTGAGTTTTGGGAGGGGTAGAATGCGTGTGTATCTATTTCATAATTCCGATTTGTTGGACTTATTTTTATCAATTTAGTTTATTTTATCAGAGTGTACGGAAGGTTATTGTGAAAATGTGTACATGATAAACTTTTTAAATGACAGTGCATCGATAGTTTGGTTTATTTTTTATGGGCGTTGATAATCATGCAAAATGGCCAACGATTTGTGGTCATGTACCTGTTGTACGGAGGCTCTGACTTGCTGGCTGCGATTGAAGCTGTCACCGGAGGAGATAGAACAGCGGTACAGGAGCAAGGAAATAGACAGAATACTGGAGAAGGACAAACAAACTTTACGGCGACAGGTCAAGTTGTTACTTCTCGGTGCGGGTGAAAGCGGAAAATCAACATTCCTGAAACAGATGAGGATAATACACAAAGTGAAGTTTGAGCCGGAACTGGTGCGGGAGTACCAACACGTGATATATCAGAACATTGTGAAAGGCATACAGGTGTTAGTGGACGCTCGTGACAAGCTCGCGATACCGTGGGAGAATCCGAGGAATCTAGACGTGGGCCAGCAGGCTCTACACTTCAACAGCACAGCCTCGCTCGACAGCAGGCTGTTCATGCATTATGCGCCGCATATACACTCCCTGTGGTTAGACAGAGCCATTAAAAGGGCGTACGACAGGCGGAGAGAATTTCAATTGGTGAGTAACAAATGTTATCAAGTTAGTCAATATTTACCAAGTAAACAAAGCATGAAGTTTCCGTTGGGATTTTATTGTTTAACATATTGGAGAATAACCTATAGTGTGTTTGATACTGTCCAATGTAAGCACAGTATGATATAATTTGGCATTTAGGTTTAGTGTGGTCTGTGTAATCAAACTGCAAACTGTAGGTTTGTTAATCATCATAAGTATGGAATACACTGATTTTCTAGATTCAATAAGTTATTATTGAATACAAATAACAAATTGGTATTATTCTGAATGAAAATAGCCAAATCATGGCTTGTTTACATAATCAATTACATTTTAAATGTTGTTCTTTATTTAGGAAAGACAACAAGAGGCATGTGTCTGTGTCATGAATACTTATTGTTTCTTTTGTTATTACAAGTTTCTTTGCTGGCAGTAACAGTGCCAATCCTGCCAACATGTGCCAATTTACACCACATAGTAAGCATGATATTAAATTAATGTTGTGGTTGAGTTTGTTGCTAATAAGACAGAGTTAGTATGAAACAAAGAAAATTATTTATAACAGCTGAAGTTGTATAGATCAATAGTATGTATACATTATGCTTCTTGTATGGTGTCAAGCTGCTGCGATAGGATTACTGATTGCCATACCTATGTGATAATCCCCCATGTATGTAAATCAACGTTTTAGAGAATTTATTTCTTCAATTTCTAAATCCTACCTATATTATAAAGGCAAAAGTTTGTAAGTCTGTATGTGCCATATTGCTCTTTCACATAAAAACTACTGGATGGATTTTAATTAAACTTTACAATAATATAGCTTATGTATCTGAATAGCACATAGGCTACAATTTATAAAGATATGTCACTTATTTTTTCAACCTAAGTCCATGTGGACAAAGTCACAGGCAGCCGCTAGTGATTTAGGTATATAGAAGGGCTTCAAATAAGTTTTGGATAACTGTTTCTGGTTATTTGTAATACCTTATTAACCTATTGATTGTAATATCATTCATTTTGTCAGTTAGCAACATTGGAATCTTATATAAGATACATACTCAACTTTCCTCTACCTGTGTGTTGTTTGGAAGAGATCACTTTTTAGTGATAAAACTGCCCAAATTGTACATTTACTTGTTCTTACCTACTTATCTGTAACCATTATTGTTGTTTAGTGTGCAATAAAGAATATTTACTTACTTATTGAAATAAGTAATTGTGGCATAGTTCAAACAAGTATTGTCAAAAGCCGTCTTCAAAGTTGTCTGAGGTAAGTAGCAAAATAACAGTCCTCAAAAATTGTGGCTGTGTTTTGGGTGAATCTATCCCTGTTAGCCATTACTAGGGGCACTCACACTCACATTCTATAAAAGTCAAAACTGATGGCTATAAAAACAGTCACGTGCAAAAAACTGCATATGTTAGCGGCCCCATAATAAGAGCAATGAGGGCAGGCAATCCTATATCCCACGAACAACGGCACAGCAATTGTGAATCAAAAGCCTCTCTCTAGAATTTTCAACATGCTCTGTGCTGGGTTCACTGCCACTGTAGAATTGCCTCTGACAAGATAGTCCTGAGCACTAGCATAAAGTTCTTTGCTCTCCTTATGTTTTCTGCCTGAAGAGCTCATCTTTATATTATGCATTTACAATCCTACTATTTTATCTAAAGGTGAAGATTGATTAACTGGAAGAGTGATTTTCTGGCTTGTTGCAAATAGGGGTTTGAATCCCACTTATTTATTACCTTGACCCAATTAATTTCATCTGGTATCTCCAGCTTATCCTCAATTTATGGTATGGTTTAGAAATATATTCTAATTTTGGCAAGTATTTGAAGTTGTTGTTTAAGTAGCTTAGCCTAGTTGGGGGCCTTTTGCCCTGTGGTATGGGGTGACTAAAGGGGCCACTTCGGTGTCACTTGTAGGGCACACGGCTGGGGCTGTGTGTTCATTCCTTGTGGCCCGAAGAGTGGGTGGTTATCCACCGGCACACAGACCAGAGATCACGAGGACCTCTAAATACGCGCTGGAGCAGGTCACCGGGGGGTTAAGTGAGTACTGCCCGCCGACTCACGCCAGGCGAGCCTCACACTCCCCTGTCCGGCGGGAAGTCCATGAAGGGATACCCCCCCGGGGCCTTAGGGCGACCTGATGATAGCTCACAGGAAGGCTAATCAATAACCTTACACTCCTCGCATAATCCGCACGGAACCGGCTTGTTCGATTATAGCACGCGCCACCTTGTAGTTGAGGTGAGCCCAGTGCTCGGCAGTGGGAAATACAAAGGCTGGTTTTGGTGGTGACAGGTCTGAAAATGGGATGTAAACTGCTATGAAGATAAGAAACACATCACTGCACACTAAATTAACAAAGTTAAGTAATTCATTTCCATTTCGATCTACAATTAAGGCGGTCTTATTGCTGAAAGCGATATCTTCCAGACAACCTACAAGCAGAGGAAAGATGATAGACCCTTAAACGTTTGCTGCTGTTATATAATTTTCATTGACATGTTTTTAATGTGTCCGTATCTGTCTACAATTAGATTTCCACACAGAGCTTCTTTAAAGTAACGTTGCGAGCATAAATAAAATATTTGTAATTGCATTCCTTATCTCATTTGATTAGTCACAGCTCAGTTGCGTCATGCGTCATGCCGAGGCAACACACGGACGCTGTTTGCTCCGTCAGAACTAGCTTAGACAAGTAGAATACTATTTGAATTCCTTCTAATGGTCATTGTGGGTTTGTCACCGTAGAAGTAATGATTTTATATCTGAGTCAGCATAATCCTTGCCCCAAACTAAGTCAAACTTGTACATAAAGAGTACAAATCAAATCAGTTTTTACGTGAAACAGTAACATGGCACATCCACACATACAAACTTTCGCATTCATAATATTGGTAGGAATTAGTAGGACAATGAGGCCATCAGCCAGCTAGCCTGATACAATAGGTGACCCATTGTCTAAGAGGACGCACCACATTCGCATATTGTTTGCACTATCAAAATATCCCAATCTGCGCAAACGCAGCTGATTCTCAGCTTATTGCCTTCCTTTAAGAAATCGAATAGTTACAGCTTAGACTATCTCTACCGACGTCAATAATGAACTTCAGATTTATTTATTTATAAAAGATACAGGTGACACCATAAACGGTAACAGCTCATATTTACAAAATATACAGACTAAGTTGAAACCCTTACGTTGTATATGTTACTAGATCTCATAAGTGATAAACGATCCAATTTCCTACCCACTGTTAGGTTTAGCACAACTATTTATCGGTAAGAGCGTCGTGGCCCAGTGGTTCAACAGTCTGGCTTCAACTATCCGTTGAAACCGTGTGGTCCGAGTTCATGTCTCGTCGGAATACCTAGTTTGCGTTTGTTGTATAACTCACGACCCGCCGCGGCTTCGCAGTGGTGCACTGGGATGTTATTACCTAATAAATATATAACCTTCCTCTTCAATCACATCTATTAAAAAAACCGCTTCGAAATCCGTTGCGTAGCTTTAAAGATTTAAGCATGCATAGGGATATAGGTGCCGGGAAAGCGACTTTGTTTTATACTATGTGTGATTTACGACATGCTCTCCGGTGAAGGAAAAAACCGATAAAAAACCCAAGCAACCCGGATACGGTGGCACTGTCGGGTTGTGTAATTCGCTTAGCGAAAAGTGGGCTTCTGAATGTTTGCAATCGCTCACTATGACAGCAACAATCGGTGTGCCTCTGACTACCCCGTTCGGGATGTATGTAGTCGTGAGCGATGTATGTGTATGTATCTCTCAGTGTAAATTTTCTTCAGTTTATTAATCTTTTTAATTTGCCCCAGTAGGAAGATACGAAACACGCGTACCGAAAGTGGCCACATAACAGTAGGTCCAACGGACCTGCTTTCAAGCCAGAATGACAGCGACTTGTTTACGTACACGTCATTCATACGTCATTGTCATCTTCCTCTTTTTGTTAATATCAATATGGCCCCAGTGTAAATTTTTGTGCCATGATTTGGTACCTCCAATGCCTCCTGCTGAGGTGATCTTTCTTGTTTTAGGAATGATTGTTTCAATGATTCACCTCACACATACGATTGTAAAAAATAAATGCTTTATGTGACCTCAGACGGATGCTAAGATTGTATTTAATAAAGAGGCGTCATTATTATTCGCTCCACCTGTTGTTTATCAATGAATCATACAAGTATTTACTATTGCGGTATCTCCTTAGTTTCATAATCGGCCCGATAATGGTTTTATTTACTTTTGATAACTGTTATCGGTACGATGAAATGTTGTTCTTTGTACAGGGACACTAAATGCTTTCGTAAGCCTTTATTCGCAAGGTTTCAATTCTCACCTTGAGCAAGGTTCGTAAGGTGTGTGATAATTGTTCTATAGTCCGTTCGTGTTAAGAATGCAATGATTTCATTCTTGCCCTTCGACCTAGCAGGCCCCCTAACCAATCAAATCGGTCCTAATTAGAAAACCAAGTTCACAGTGCCCAGTTGAACGCATTATTTCAAACACAACGGTTTTGTACCTGAGTTTTTCTCCGTGTAACGGAATTAAATTAAAAAAAAACTGTATTCTTAACGCGAACATACTATAGTGATGAACTAATCCGATTCGATGATTCTTAAAATTAGATGGACGGCTGATTTGGTGTAATTTGTAAGAAGTTAGCTAATAAAACAGGAGCAATCCCCACACAGAACAAACTCGTTTGTTTGTTTGTTCTGAGCTGGGTGTTTCCCGGTATACTAAGAATGTATGTAAAAAAATCGCACGTATAATAAACATACATACATAAACGGCCTATATACGTCCCACTGCAGGGCACAGGCCTCACCTCAACTATGAGGTGGAATGAGCCATACTCCAACACGCGGGCTCAGTGCGGATTGTTGGAGGGGTGTAAGGTTAGTGAGCAACCTTAATGTCAGATGTTATCAAGCCGCCCTAGGGCCTCTGACTAAGCTTAACGACTGACATCTGGCGACGTCAACCGGGACCAACTGCTTAACGTGCCTTCCGAAGCACGGAGATGCCCGAAATACACATCACTAAATTTCGGTCGGGGTGGTCACCCATTCCATTTCCGACGCGGCGTATAATAAAATATTGCCCTAAATTCCTCTTTGATAGTCTATTGGTATGATTCTGATCATTTACTCAAGGCTAAAGGCGTCATAATTGTTCTTCTGTTTCGCACCTAGCGTCGGTAGGTGCCGTAAGCAAGTTTTTTGTAACGGGTAATTGTTGATTTCGAGCAAACAATAATACACCTGCCGGACTACGTCAGGCTAAATTTTCGGTTGTGTTGTACGTGGTTAGTAAATATCATTTATCTTAGCCAAATGTTGATGTATTGGCCTGCCTTCTTATGTTTTTAGTCGGTGAAACTGTTCAGTTGAAGCAGCGTCATATTAAGTTTTGGACGGATAGTATCTGAAGGACTGTTCGACATGTTGCCGATTGCTATGTGGAGGATTATGCTCCTCAGAGCCGTCATGGTCTAGTACCATTCGGTTCCTTAGATGTCCCCTTCCCAAGACACTCAAAATTGTAGAACGAAACTCCCTGTCGAGTTATAGAATGGAGTTATTTAAGTGGTATTCGTAAAGGTTCTTCGTGTCCATCACCAGAGAGAACCATCAGGCTGTCCACATGTTGGGTTACCACAGTCGTATGAACAAAATATTGCTTTTTGTTTTTTGCTCTAGATTGAATTAAATACTCTATATATCTATTATACCTACTTCGAATGTTGCTGGCCAATCAATAATATTGCTTTTTTTGTCTGTTTTAGAGCGTGGGTTTTCACTGCTTTAATAAACATAAAATGCTGCCCAAATTAATTAACCCTTTAACGTATCCCTGATGGGTTGGTATCCGTGTGGTAATTAGGTTGATTCAGTGATGGTAGGCATGCCTTTGAAACTAATTTGGGTGCTAAATGCTAATTGATTAGCACGATAACTTTGTTGTAGTTTAGAACGACCAATCTTAGTATTGTTTCATTGGTATTCCCATGTTTTACGTTTAGTAAAAAGTTCGTTAAAGGCAAAATCTGTATCTACTTGACTAGATATTTAATGATCGTTGTCAAATACTCAAGACTAATGTGCATCGGTGTACCTTTTTAGAAACGATGTAATGATGATGGTGTCTCGGGTGGTTTGATGTGCTTCAGTCGCGATGCAGAAGGGATGTAGTTGCAATGCTTAATGAGCATCATGTGACCTATAATATTGTAGAGGTCAAATACATTGAGAGGAGCCGGTACCTTTGCTTCACAATGAAACCCTTAACCAGGCTCCGGAATATATTCTTCCTATACCTTAGCCCTCTGAGATAAAGTTCATAAATAATGAAATTTTACACAACTCGGCCGGTCAAGGGTTCAACAGTCTTTCAGTTGTTTTTGATTTTAGCGACGCTACAATCTATATGGGACTTTATCACTGTGTTATATTTACTTGCTTTATTCAAACAGTAAAGATCTTTTGGCTGCATTGTTTTGATGCTGACTGTACCAGCAAAGCGCTGTCAAAATTGACTTCTTCATGGGATTGTAGTTAAAGTAGTTGTGTAGCCGTTCTAAAGGAAGCGCAGTGCCATCGTATATGCATGTGCACTCACACGTACTCACCTCTTGGTTCCTCTCAAATTTAAATGCACTCACCTTCCTGCTTGCATCTGTCGAGTTAATATGTCGATCACTGACCCCGAACCCTATTTACAATATGTCTTCAAGAAACCTTATATTAACAAACGATTTAGCAGTGTTTTCACGTTCAACGTTTTAATTTTTAGAATCTCTTTATTTATACTTTGCGGTTTCGAGAGAAGCTTGCGCGTGACGTAAGTTGATGATTAATTTTATTGACTAAGTCAAAACCTGATATTTTTTCTAGAAAAAACTTTTTTTAGATTTACCTGGTTAAAGTTCTATTGTAATATTTGCAAGACAATGTATGCATTGAAGTGGAACTATGGAAAACCAGTCAATATTTATAAAAAAGACTGGAAAATAAAGCCGTAAAAACATCCCCAAAAAGTACCTACAGATTAGTAATCTTCAAAAGGCTTTGAATGACTTCTTGCAAGTCGGCATTTTGATGTCACAAGTGCACCTACCTCTGGTATTGCAACTGCGTACTGTTAACTGTCAAAAGATTTACAACCTTGTTTGCCCTTTATCAGCCCTTATAATTTCCCCATGACCGACTGTCAGAAACCTCAAAGAGGAAAGAAGCTAGAAAAGGCTACGAGTATAATTTTTCATGAGTACATCTGCATCGCTCTAAATGACATTCCCCCCAACCTCGATCACCACCAAAAAACGATAAATGCGTCTTCTGCCAAGCCAATATCTGACTGTGTTCAAGTTACGTGCTCGGATCTTTATGGCTTAATCAATAATTGGCTTCGATGTAAATATGCATGCAACACAAGCAAATTCTATTTCCAATATGAATGAGGAATAATCTTTATCGCATAGGAATGTCAATCATCGGTACTGTAGTGGCAATAAAAGCCTTTGTTCTGCAGTCATTGCCATAACCTGCGCCAGCGCACACAAGCATAATGGGCCTTCTTTTGCTACTTATCATGAAATACTTTTATGTCGTATTTTGCGTAGTGTCATTTATCTTTGGCAACCAACTCTAGCAGCATTCTGTTTTGTGGGTCTCCCATCATCCATTATCTGCCATAGGATTTCTCAAAAGAGCCGTTGTAGACCTGGTTCACCAAAATCCAGGCTAAACTTCATCAGGTCGTGGGTCCACAGTCTACCATAAAGAACTTGATGTTTTCAAGTAGTACACAAAGTACTGCCACTGTACTGTATTGCCATATCTTCCGTTAATTATTGTTCGTTAGATGATTACGTTAAGGAATTCCAACATTTTTTTCTGGTTCTCAGACCCACATGTTTAAATCTTTATCCTAATTAAACTTGATATCAATGACCACTTTGACAAGCAATTGCTTACTAGAATGAAAGTTGAGAAGATAAAAACCACGCGCAAGAGGCTGTTATATGTATGTATATCTCATTTTAATCCTATAAAAAATAACATTCCCAGTTAGTATGAAGAAATAAATGACTACGCGGACAAAGCGACATGCTATCGTTAGTTAATTTAAGATTAACGAATTCCGTTCATTCGATTTTCCTACGAGTTCAATTAAATGACGGATTTAATAGATGATAGTCGGCGCAAGCGCAGGGCTCGAGGCACAGTATAAACCATACAGTAGGCTATCTAAGGCCGCCCGCCGAGTTATTAGCCTAGCGTGCACACAGACACGCGGCACAGCCCGTCCGTACTGCCTCCCTATTTTGTGCTAGCGTGTGCGTGAAATCGCGTGTGCGTGATAGCGCGACACGGCGCGCGACGCGCACCCGCACATTCAAACCGAGAATGGCACGTTTGTATGTAGATGTTCTACTGTATGGTTTATACTGTGCTCGAGGTATGTTGTATTTCTATGAGATACTGGGGCTGATAATTAGGAACACGTTAGTTGATTGGTTGCCGTTAAAACGATTTAAAATATTCCATGCAATATCCGAGAAACTGGAGATAATTATTGATTTGCTGCTGTATTACTGCGTTATAGCTATTACTTATAACACTCAAAGTGCACAACTTTGATCTGCTTTAGCAATATAGTTTAGCTTATTTTATGGCAGTGAGGAAGTAAGAGTTTTAGGCCTACGTTAAAGTGAGTATAGACTAGACTAGAGCATTTACATGTATCAGAACATCGAGCCTTCGCCATATTTAAAATTACTTGTACCGCTCTTCGAACACGACACTCGATGTTATGTTACAGCCTTTTGATGATTTTATATGGGAATGCTTAGGCGAACTGGAGCTTTTGCCTGTATTGTACCAGTCGTGATAACAGTACATAACACCGAAACGGTCGAGGAAATGTTCAAGTTTTTAGTCACCTTTAGGGTAACCTGTAATGATTTTGTATGGCCATGCTTGACCGATTTTCTTGGTTTTTGACCTGTTGGATTTGAATGTTCCGTTCACCACGACGGCAACAATCAGAGTTCCTCTGACTAACCCATTAGGGATATGGTCGTGAGGGTATGTTAAGTTATTTGTCTCCGTCTCGAATAGGAGCATGAATACTTAAAAAATGACAGAAACGTATCCTGGAGTTTGTACATGTGAAACGGGACAGGATCGATCATCGTCAAATGTGTTTTTGATTGAACTGACAGCATTCTCCTGAATACTGGCACTTCCTTCCTAGACTTCCTGGTCTTCCTAGTCCAACAGCATTTGACAGAACGACGCCTGTTGGGACAGCTAGTAAATAATGAACCATGGGTGTCATGAACGTCATTGTTAACTGAGGACCACTTGATATGGGTGGATGGGGGCGACCTACAAGCGGGGCCTCCTTCAAACATACAATTTTCTATCGTGACTGGTTTCTCGGTGGTTAACGACTTAAAGCGTTACCCCCGTAAATATCGATTGACAGCAGGACACGAAACAGCTATTTCTTTTTAAAATTGCTCGTAACTTATTTATACATTTAGCGGAAGAGGTACGTAATACTACGACCTCGTCACAATAAATCGAAGTTGATACACCAATTATTCAGTGGATGGATTATGTGCGCGTGTAGTTATGAATAACTGAAAGTGATTTTCTTAGAAGCTCATGATGCTTTTTTGTGAATCCAATTTAATGCTGCCCGCCCGTGGCACAAAAGCAGCACATGCCAGGTCGGAAATGGGATAGGTAGAATTTTTAGGGCATCTCCGTGCTTCGGAAAGCACTTTAAGCAGTTAGTCCCGGTTGACGTCCCTAGATGACAGTCGGCATTATGGTTGCTCACTAACCTTAGGCGGGTTTTAGAGTCACGCGGATGGGCCGGCCGTCCGCGCGTTGTTCGGTATTCATATCCCTTTTGGTAAGGCGTCGTCGGCTTAGGCCAGAAAGGAAGCCAGCAATGCATGCTCGCACACGCACGGACGAGCCGCGGTCCGCGTGACACTAAAACCAGTCTTACACCCCTCCAACAATCCGCACTGAGCCCGCGTGTTGGAGTTGAGGTGAGCCCTATGCTCAACAGTGGGACGTATAAAGGCCGTTTGTGTGTATTTAATCAATTCCTTGATCCTTTCGCCTTATGGTCAGAAATACACACTAAAAGTCGTCTATTATTATCACATAATAAGATGACGACGTTGCTGGGAAACGAGCGATTTTAATAATTCAAATCAAGGGAGGGGATTTTTATATGGTATCTAAATTAATGTTTTTCATATAGTCCAAGTGACCGATTTCTCATAGTGAATAATGAATGATAATGAATGCATGGTGTTGTGTACTAGGTGACTCGCTTGACATGACACAAATGGAAAAACGTTCATTCAGTCACCACTATAGAATTCTTAAAAGGTTACATAATAATGGAGTTGAAAGGGTCTCCACTCAGCAAACTGACGGGATACCTGGTTAGTACCTCGTCGCTGATCTTCCGTGGACACCAGAGAAGTAGAGGTCGTCACTGTTCACGACTTCGCAACAATTAGCAATTCAACCAACTAAATTAATCAAAACAAAACAATGAAATACTATCAAAACTATTATTAGTTATGTCGCAGACTCATTTTGTTTTGTCTCGACTGAGTTTTACAATTCACGTAACTTCAAAAAAGTCGGTGAACTTGGTACCGTAGTGCACACTCAATACCTTCATAGGCATTCTCCTTAAACGAATCGGTGGACAATGAGGTCCAGAATTGGCCCCCATAAGTCCCACTTAACACTAAATGGACCGGCCATGTGCTTGTGTGAAACCCTTACAGTAAAGCTAATTTATCTATTGAATGATAATACGAATACCATATAAAGTTTCTGTTATACGACGTACAAGGAGTTAGTAACCCAGTTGCACTAGTCTGAGGTATTGTTAATCGTTTACACCCTAATTAGTGCAGTTGCAATTGGATTATCAATTAGTGTAATTGGATATCTGTTCTGTATTTAGATACGTACAATAATGTGTTTTTGAATTACGTTTGTGACAATATTTTTAGTGATATTGTATTAATTTTTGGAACAACTCTCGATCTATTCTATCCGATCTCATATTTGTTGAAGCATGGATCTTCTAGGTCCATTTAACTCTCAAATGGGCGCTATCATTAAAAAACATTTTGTCATAAAATAGAAGTTTAAAGAAAAATATTAAGTAATCCTATGTTCACTTTGTCGCCAAGAGGGTAAAGTATTCTTTAATCGTAAAATAGCACTCAAAATGTTTGGTATTTGTTTAGAAACCAGTAGTGACGCTTGCAGTTGACGATCTGCGCTCCGTCTTGGAATTGCTCCTGAAATTTCACAGTGGCCACGCCCAGCGGAGGTACAGAGGCGTCCAAATCAACCTTTACTAAACCATTGCAAAATGAGTCCTTTGTCAGCAGTATAAGGTGCCCCTATGTAAAGGGTTTGATTTGAACGCCTCTGTACCGGTTTCAATTATCTTTTTTTTGTAGTTCGCAGTGGCCACCGGTAGGGCCAATGCATGTCGTAGGCCAGGGTTTCTCAATGAGGGGTACGCCATTCGAGGGCAAGGGGTACGCGACAAAATTTACGTAATGGCGGCCTTTACATTATTACACCTAAAATTGAATCCCTTTGCGACAAGAAACAAGCACATCCATCACATTAATATTAAAAAGACATTTCTTGTGGCACTATGTTTGTTACCTTTTATTTAAAATAAAAACCTTATTTGTTTCAATAGTCAATTTTATTATTTTCTTTTGGGGGGTGGGGGGAGCAATTAATTAATTTAGGGGTACGCTGTCACCTGGAAATTTTAACAGGGGTACGTTTGAAAAAGTTTGAGATACCCTGTCGTAGGCAATTAGGAATAAACCATGCTCATTCATCATCAATTAATACCAGTCTATACAATATCTGTAGATTAGTGTCAAGAGTTTTTTTCGTTTTAACGATGTGATACGTCTTATTTAACATTCTTGAAGTAAACAAAATGACCTATTCTTCTAGGAACTGGACTGAATTAAATGCGATTTACGATAGCTAACAAGGTATTATCATTTTGATAAAGTTTTTAATTCACGTGCAATCAACTCTACATTTTACGGTAATTTGTGCAAAGATAAGCCTTGAACTTGACCAAGAAACGGTTCCATTTACACTCGCCTTATAAATCTGTGTTATCGCTTTTCCTCCAATTTTACACTAGACCAAAAGCATTTTAGCATTTCCACCTCACTATCCCACACGTATAGTCAAAGGCACGCTGACTGGTTGCCATCATGGTGAACAGAACATTCAAAAGTCCTCACTTAGTAAAGGGCAAGGTGTTTCCCGCAACCCGAATGTTAATTAAATGAACACAAAGTTAGTGTTCTGGCCAGGTTGGAACTCGAGTTCCCATGGACTCAGAGCCCTAGTGCTTAACCTCTAAGCCACGACAATATTTTTCTGGCATTTTTATCTAATAAAATCTCACCTGTAAACTTTTTTCATTCCAGAGCGATTCGGTGAGCTACTTCTTTGACGAGCTCGAGCGCATCGCCAGGCCAGACTACATCCCCTCGCACCAGGACATCCTGCACTGTCGGAAGGCCACCAAGGGCATCACGGAGTGCACGATCAACATCAACAATGTGCCCTTCGTGTTCGTCGACGTGGGGGGCCAGCGGACTCAGAGGCAGAAGTGGACGCAGTGCTTCGACTCTGTCACTTCGATTCTATTCCTTGTGTCGTCTTCGGAGTTCGACCAGGTGTTGTCTGAAGACAGGTGAGATACTTACGTACTTTGAATGCTGAATTGCGGATCCCCTTATTCATAAAAACTAAAGCAACGCTGCAGCACTACCGATTGACGTGTCTTATCACTCGCAATGAGAATGAAAGAGACAAAACGTTTCAGGTGATACTAGGCTTTTTTAATTTTTATGAATATGGGGATTCAAGTTTTGGTCTTTGTGGTCGGTCTACGGTTTCCTATGTTGTGTAGTAAATAGACAACAAGTAGGTGTGCTTAAGTTTTTAATGTAAGACTAAGGACCCGAGGACAAAGTTCTCACGAATACAATAAAATTATGGTATTTTTAATCGACCTAGCGCTATCATTCATAATGCATCTAGCATATAGTCGCTCCATAAAAGTCATGTTTCCCTTCAAAAGATAACTGTCCAATTGTAGACAAATAAATGAATAAAAAAAAGCAAAGGCCTTATTCCTGGAAGCCTTTCTAATTTCATCAGGTATTTCATCCGCTCTAAGCAGAATTTTATGCTTACTTGTGCCTGTTGAAATTTGCGACTATAATTAAATTGAATAAAGGTAGCATAATGTAATTGGAGCCTTCTGGCTAAAGTTTCTCCGTCGCGAATGATTGCCGAGACGCCACTCAAAACCTCGCCTTGCCTCGTCGCGTCCACCCTCATCACCGTTGCTCGACGCGGATCCGTGTCAACTTTTGATTAGTATCAATTTCAGTGTCAATACCATTGATGTAAACAAAAAGAGGAAGATACGTTGCGTTCATACTTCGCGAATTCGATATTTTCGACAAACCAAACATCGATAATTTTATCACTGTTAATAAAAAACACTATAAATACAGTGAAATCATTAGAAATTTATTCAGAAATCGAAAAAAATATTGTATATTCCAATACTTTTTGTCAACTGACTGAAGGAAAAATATTTTTATACAGAAAAACCTTTCAATCTATTTTTTGTTGATGAACAGTAGAGCCAGTTTTTCAAGTCTTTCAGATGGCGTTGATGTCGCGATAGTACTTATATATTTCAGCGCAAGCGAGGCTGAGGCCGTAAAAATATCGATGATCGATTATGGATTCCGTTAACATCGATGTTACGATATTTTTCGTATAGCGACATTGATGTCAAAACACCTATGTTTTCTTTTAAACATCGATGAACATCGATCATCCCTAGGACAGTCGCAACTACACGTAATCACGCCCCCTCACAGCTACAATCTCACTGTGGCGTGTGCATGTAGTCAACAAACTGGAATAGAAAGATGTAATCCTCGTGAGTGCAAACGAGAGCGGTAGCACTGCACCGAAAGCCATAGTCGTCCGTCACCGATGTGCGCCGATTATTTCCGATGCAGCTAAACGTGTTGCTCACATGCTTTTGTATTTTTTGTCCTGCCCAATCACAAACAGGTCCATCGGACCTGTTTTTCAGTGGCCACTTATGGTACGCGGGTATCTTTTTGTTTATATCAATGGTCAATACACGTTGTTGCTATCCGCTTTGTTACCCCAGATGAGAGATCATTCATTTTATTGACCTTTTAACACTCATTATCTTCGAATGACAAAATTACGTTTGAGTAGACAATCGATGGAATGACCATCGTGGGGCTATTTTTAACGTGCACTATCGATTCGGCTATGTTGGTAAACTGTGTTTTGCCTACATAACAAATTGGTTAGAATATTGAAGTACGAATTCTATGAACTGGTACGTAATGGGAATGTAGATACCTACCAGGTATCTGATCGTAACACGACGAACGATGGTAATACGACGAATTTCACAGAAATGGTATTTGATTTCTGTGAAATTCGTCGTGTTAGCGTTACTAAAAGAAGTAATTTGGTATACTAGGATATTTTTTTAACGACCGATTTGGTGTAATGGTTCAGAAGTGGTCGCGGGTTTGATCCCCGCACTGTGCAAACATTTGTGTGCATGAGTTTTGTTAAGTATTACGTGCATGTATATACTTAAGTATTTACAAAAAAATGAGTATTTTTATCCTTTGTCTAGTATTCTAAAGCAGAAGCATCCAGTTGCTTAGCTTGCGGCTAGATGGCGCTGTGTGGAATAATGTCTAGTAATATTTATTTCTTTATTTTATGATGTGTTTTGTTAAATTGACTGAATCGAAGCATTTTTTTTGCATACAATATAGTTAACTTTGACGCACTTAGTTCAATTTATGTTTCAAATAGTTTTCTGAAGTTAGATTGTAGTTGTCACCCAATCATTATTGCCGTGTGTTCACAATGTCAAACGCATTGCCTTTCGATAGTTTATAATCTATCTGTGGAAGACCGTCCGATTGTCAACTGACGGAAATTATCATCCGTCCAATCTTGATGATTTGCCTTACATAATGGCCGTAGTACAAATTCATAACAAAACGTTATCTGGCCGACCTGTTATTTTTTTGGTTTTGTTTGTCTGTATTTGCAATAAAACTAATGAATGTGTTATCTATCTAATTGCACAGTTCACACAAAATGAAGTGATAAGGAAGAATTTGTTTGTCTTATCTATGTATTTCCACAAGTAACCAGCGTGTTTGTAATTTGGCCATGCTCTATTATATTATTTCAAATCAAAGATATCTGCACGTAGTAATATCAAGAAATAAACTAGTCAGTCGGTATTTAGCGAATAAAGGTAATTGATTAAAATACCCGTTAGAACAGCGAGTCGATTATGAAAAGAGAGATTATCGGCCCTTTTTTGGGTACATCGAGATAATTACCACTTTTATTGGCAATAGTTATGTTTTATGCGAGTCAGTTTTACTGTACCAATAACTGGCTCAACTATCTATTAGGTTATCGTATCGCTCTAAGGTTGTGATGTGATCGCTTCTTAGCGATAAGACCGCCGAAATACTACTACTATTTCATGCTAAGTTCTCAATTTCCGAATAATGTTAAATGGTAAATTTTCGCAAGAAAGTATATTTATAATTGCAGTATGTTAATTGTCGCAATATCTGTTACAGGAAAACGAATCGTCTCGAAGAGGCGCTAACGATCTTCGACACGATCGTGAACAACGTCAACTTCAAAGGCATATCCATCATCCTGTTCCTCAACAAGTCCGACCTCCTTGCCAGGAAGGTCGCCAGCAAGGAGACGGACATCCGCTGGTACTACCCGCAGTTCAGCGGCGACCCCCACAACCTTCGCGACGTACAAATGTTCCTACTAAACATGTTCGCGAACGTTCGAAGAGAACCCAAAACCACTCTCTACCACCACTTCACCACCGCCATAGACACGCACAACATCGAGGTAGTATTCAACTCCGTCAAAGACACTATCCTCAATCGGAACTTAGAATCTCTGATGCTGCAGTGACGATGTGAATGACGTAAGCTTGTGATACCTGTGGGCTGAAACTGTATTATAGCATTATGTTCGCAAATCTCACACGGTCCAGCGAGCGTTCAAAAGACAAATATGTGATTTTTTAATTTTTATTTTTAGCCACGGTTGTAAAATATGTAATTTGGCGCATATTTATTCGTCGAACGAGTACGTTCGGCTAAGTTATGTATAGTTATCTCTAATGATAAAGTTTGTATATCAGTGTATTTATGACCAAAAATATAGATTTTGCACTCGAGACATATTTTGATCACTTTTTGATGAATTTACGTATGTATCTACGCATGTTCTCGTATTTACGTACAAGGGACTAGTGTAACACAGGCTGCATTATTGTACACAGTAGTATTACACGTGAACTATATACAGTGTATATTCAATATAGTGGTTTAGACAAAATTTAATACGAAAATTAGATTTAGAATCTGACAGGCTCTCGATTTTAGCCGCTGGGGAGATTCGATCACAATGTGATCGGTTAATAAAATTGGTTCTTAATATTGCAGTGCCAAGCCACATAGAGGTGTTATTAAAGTGTACTGTAGATTGGCTATAAATTAAATTAAATATCAATTAGTTATTAAAATGCTCTAATGGGGTGCCACATAATCAAGGAGCTAGCCGTGTGCTCTGTTATAAAAGCGAAGACTTATTAAATACGATACCTCCCTCTGGGGAATAAAAGTGTACATAATACGATGAATTAGATTTGCTCTGTGATCAATTTTGTAGAGTTGGCTGTAAACAGCAACGAATGTACGATTAATGCGATGGTAGACAGTTGTGTGTCGGGGAACCGTCGTCGCTCAGAGGCAGGGAAACAGCTATCTCATACGATACTGTCTATAATTATTTCTTACAATCACTTATCTGCCGTGTTCTTACGAAATGTTCCGTCCCTTGGCACAATTTAATGCAAAGACGTGTAATCTCACTAGCTTCTATCGTGTATATTTTTAATTAAACTTTTTGTACAATTATACATACATTAAAAGGGCACAAAGGTTAAGTTTATATAAATCGATCGAATGATGACTTTGGGAGTCCAAATCTGGTAGTTTCATTCGATCTACCAATAATTTTCGGCAATGCATAATTTCGATCATAATAATTATACTCATATAGTTTAAGCTTCAATAAGATAAGTGTATTTATTTAAAAGTTTAGATGTTTAATATTTTTATTTACGAGTTTTAGATGTAACAGTATCTATTTATTCAATGTAAATTATGGACCGTTAATCGAGGCTATGTGTATATATTTACACACTTTCCTGGTGTTGGATGATTCGAAACATAGTGAACAGTGATATAATATGCATTTAATAGTGCCATGTGCGCGCGAAAGCTGCGCAGTCACCCATACAATACAATGTGAACAATGGTCGTATCACTCGCTAGCAACTGCGGTAAGGACTAAATTGTCGTATGAATGCTTATATGTCCACTATCCATTTACAACATTTCACACCAGAAATATTTAATTGATTATTTTGAGCTGATATTATAATTTCTTCTGAATATAATATGTTTAAGGTTTAAATAGTTATAAACTGATATTGCAACTATGATATTTAGAAGAAATCATTATATTTGCTTAAGATAATCAATCAAATTATTGGTGTAAAATGTTAAAATGAAGATAGGATAATTTACAAGCATTCATGCGGCATAATGTTTGTTTCCTGCTTACGTTATTCACTTAATAAAATTGTTGTTCTATTTTATAAATGCCCTTATTGTGTTATTCTATTTATATTTTTGTCAAATGGTACATTATCTGAAGTACAAACAAGTTGATTTTATGATTTGTTATCCTTACGCAGTTTTATAAGGAAGATATATTAGAGTTAACCGTCAATTATTGCTATAATACGTTTTTATGCTACTTAAATATGAAAAACCCCATTTATTTTATTTGCCATAGATAATTTTCGTCGCGTGCTATGAGAGTGCATTGGCAAACAGTTCTTACCAGTTTCTAAACTAAGTAACCTATCATTGAAACCTCTCTCTTAGTTAAAGAAATGAGTTTGACTATCACATTGTGAACTGGATAACTATTTTTTTTTAATGCGGCTAGTGAATTAAGTAACGTGAAACCAAAGCGCATCACTATTTTAAATGTTGGTTTGAGTTCTCAATTTGATACTCTCTCTTTCCTTTGACTAAGGATAAAAGGAGAAAGATTTAAGGTTGTTTAATTTAGAGAACGGTACACCAATTGCCACTATTTACATTCCTTCAATTATATCAGATTTTTTGAAATTGTTGCTACAAATATTGTTCACTTGATTTCTTATACATTTTGATTCTAAATGATATAACCATACATATTGAGATTTTTATGACATGACAATCAAATTAAAAATTATTGACTATGATTAATGATTCAAGATGACTTATTTGGTTTTGTGTGTGGCATGGCATCTGTGCGTATTTTTCTCAAAAACCCTAAAATGCATGGTAGTTAATAAGTTTGGTTTATTGCTCAATCTGCATTTAAAAATGTGCACAGTTGCCATTTGCACAAGGTTTATAACTGTTTTCTCTATCACTGTAGTGTTTAATATCCCATTATGAACTATCATCTCGTTTCAATTACTCGGAATGTGCATAAAAGTGCAAATTGGTATGTTAATAACTCAATCACTATTTTATTCGTCTCTTTTCATTCCAAAGACGTTATACTCTTGACTCAAACATATTATTGTTAGTGTAACATTTAAAAACAAAACTAACTCTATGATATACCAAAGGTCGAATTTTATTAAGCATTCCTGAGGTGTTTTAACTGAAATAATCAATCCTATATTTTGTAATAATTAACGATACTAACGTTAATATAAAGGGCTTGAGGCTAGTGCTGCTCTCAGATGAAGGTGATTTTTTGATGACGGTTTAAAAGTACAAAATATATTTTTAACTTTTTACTTTAATATCTTTATTTACTTTTTTTATAAATATTTACAAACTCGAAAACTTCTCAACTTTGAAAAAAATCTAGTACGGCAACTGCACGGGTCCGATCTAGCAATCATTAAATTTCAGTTCAAATTTAAACCTTAAGTTGTGAAGACGCGTGTTGCGAGTTGAGTGGTATAGTAGCGGCTAGCGCGCTGACAGCGTTAGCTCATCGTTGGCTTTCTCATCATTATATTGCAAAAGACCACTCAAAACTTGGTGTTCAAATTTGAATGGCAGGATATTTGCTGGGTCGCAGCCGTGCAGTTGCGGTGCCGGTATACTGGGATATAACCTGAACTTTGTCGTGAATCATTAATAAAACGTGTGTACGACACAGTTATCTGAATTCTACGCAATCAGATGAATTCCCTCATTATGAACACGTTTCATATGGCCGGACCGGAAGTGCTATAATTATCTTATCGCTAACAATAGCAAACTGTCCAATCATAATAACTGCTGAATATCACCTTGATCTGATTTGCTGCATCATACTATCATTTTGAGATTATTTTTGGCCTAAGTAAGATAGTTCTCTGGTGTGAGACAGCAATAACTAAATTTAATTAGAAACTGTATATCATACCAATAAAATGTAGATTTTTATAGCATCTCGCAATGTAATTGTTGAGCCACTTAAATTAATAAAAAAAGGATTTGTATGGATACAACGTATAGAGTTGTATTTTATTTATTCAACGTTTTCAAACTTAGTTTTTAGTGTAAACGAAAGTTTTGAAAACATTTTTAATATGCTTTAGCATTATATTCTACAAGGTGTATGCTTTAAAAAAATATTAAACCTCTAGTTTCTGAAATCTCATGTGTACCTTTCAATGATCAGGCGCATGTCAGATGATGTCAACCATCACGTATGTTGGTATCTGCATAATTTGGTTGAGTTTTCAAATACTGGGGGTGAAAGTCAAAATTAAGTGGCTTACTATTATATTCTAGGCGAGAAAAAACACGACAAATTAACAAATTACTCCATAATGTAATACTGGCATAACATTGGATTGATAATCCGTGTATCTCGGATATCAGATAATATTAATTACAATTTTAAGGAGGTCAAATGATAAGATTAACTGATAATCAATATTCAAATATTGTGCCTGTTTTGTGTAAATACGAAAAATTATCTACTATTTTGTCACCTTTAAATAAACAACGGTGCTGGTAACATTTTTGTTCGACATTTGTCAGCCACACATGTATGCACTCTTTGAGTAGATTCTTAGTTCACAACCCACACCACAAACGACAAATTGTTTTTTCAAAAACAAAAATGTTTGTTGCACCTGACTTCTAAAATATTTTATATCTCGCTTGCTCGCACAAAAGTAGTTACAGACAGTCAGGTTTGCCAACATTTTTGTCTTTTCAATTGATAGTAGCAACACTCCAGCTGCTTGCTTCTACCTAATATCAGTAGTCCAATAAAACAGTGAAGAAATGAAATGTTTGAAAGTTGAAAACTATTAGTGTAACGGTAGTGATGTTGGAACGTGGGTCTCAAATAGTAGCGACCAAGTCGAGGGAATGTGATCGTTAAGAATGAACAGTTGTGTGGAGAATTCACTATACTTATGTCAATAATCTTCATCTTTTAAAAAACAGACTGCCCAACAGAATTTTGATGCCCATAAAATCCTTTAGAACTATAAAAAATTGACGCTTGCTTTGTTAATGCTGTAGCGATACTATTAGCATTTTTACTCTATTCTAAGCAAAGGATTTTGTATGGATTTAGATAATAACTCAAAACAGTGAATTCTTTACATGACTTGACTAATGTTATAGGTAGGTAATACTTGAGGGTGCCAATGTTTATATAACTGCAAGAAAATGTCCTAAAAAATTTGCATGCACATTACTAAATATTACTCCTTTTGAAATAATTGAGACCTATACCACAAAACTGCATAGAAAACATTGGTAGGTGTAATTAAGAAAAACCTTGCCTGTCTTCAGCTTTGAGCTAAGATTATGAAAATATATGGATGATTTACGTACTTGCCTTTTTGTAATTATGTTTTTAATACATTTTGAGTTATTGAAAGAATTGTAATGTTGGCTACCTCGGGAATGAACTTTTTCACTATCGTAAGTAAGCACCTAACAAAGTAATTTATGCCGCTATGACCAGGTTCTCGTTATTTAAATAGGAGGTTACGATAATGGGGTATAGAATAAAATAATAAGGTGTTCAAATGTTTGTCGTAAAACACAGTCGCTTTGAATACTTTGATTATTTGGCAGTTGCATTAACTACAAATAATGTAACTTCCCCCAGGCCTAAGGGATGTTTTCGGCAGGATATGAAACACGTGTCTATCGTCTAGTTTTTGCGAGATTTAAAACGTGATGTCATCTCGCATTTACGCGGCAGTGGACGTAGCATAACCCAAGGTTCATGAAATGCGGTTATAGTTAGTTGTATGTTACGAATTTTAAACGTATGTTAGGAGTCATTTTACACTCATGTTATTGTATGCTAGAGTGTCGACAATATCTTTTGGAATTCCTCTATATTTTGTATACAGCCCAATATTTATTGTACAGTGTAATAAAATATCATGCATGTCTAATACTATGTTTTATTACGACGTTTTCCCCATTGAAGGTAAGTTGCCAGACTAGCGTTTACTAAATAAAGTATCTGAAACGCTTATACCCAAAGATCATTTACAACAAATTAAGCATTAACTACTAATAATATTTTTTTTTTAATTTTTGTTTTTAAGATAAAATAATATCGCATTATCGTAACTGGTAACCCCCCTAATCATTAAACCTAACGCAATGCTGCAGCGTTAGCGATTGACGTGTCTAGTCACCTATTCGCGTATGGCGACGGAAACAAGAATCAAAGCGACAAAGCGTTAAAAAAGTTAACTTTTCTTAAGTTAGCTGTTCTGTTCCAGTTAAAAGTTGTCTATCACCAGAAAGTTAGCCACAATTTAACCGATTCACTGCGGTGGCCAATTTCGCTTACTTCCGACGGTGGCGTCAAGCAAAAACGACGTGACACTGTTTAGCGCCCAACGCCATACGATTAGATGACACGCATCTGCGTCTTCCGCCATGCGGAAAAGAAAACAGTATTTTTACTAGTTTTTACATGTTCAAAGCTTTAAAACCTTTAGTTTACATTCGAAATCTAACGTAAACGGACCGGCACATTGTTTTAAGTGATAAAAAGTAGGAAAACAAGTTTATTTCTTTAAATGGAAGGTAAGTGACTTTTTTAATGCAGTTGTGCTAAACCTTTTCAACTTATTTCGCATTTCCTAATGATTTTATTGAACATAAAATATTAAATTAGACCTAAATATTGTTTTAGTTTTCTTTGTACAACAAATTTCAACTATGCAAATGAAAAACTACCAAGTTTGATTAAGGAGATACTAAATAATCACAATTGACTTGATACTGAAGTTAACTCTGTAGTCGAATCAAGGAGAATATGCTATTATGTAACTATATATTAATACTAGCTTTTGCCCGCGACTTCGTCCGCGTGGACCACTGTTTTTCCACAACGTGGAGTGTTGATAACCTAACAGCAGTAATTGATTTCTATTTGAGATAATCACCTAACTGAAGCAAGGCACAATATGCAACTTTTCATCCAAAGCAGAAAATACCGTTTTGTTTTGGATATTTTACCGAAAAACACTTGACTCCCAACGCGAGTCGCCGGCACTGGAATAAAATTTAGATGAACTCCCGGCGTGAGTCGGTGGCACTGAACATGTTAACGCTGTAATAATTTATAATTTATTATCATAAGACGATTTCATATCAAATAACTAACATTTTAAAAAAGGTTGGTAACCTCTTTTATTACAAAAATATTACTAAATCCAGAAACGAAGGCTACGAGCTTAATGTACGTGAAAAATCAAGTTACTTTGGTTCTGGGTAAAAACTTCCTTAAGCTGAATTGAAAGAGTTATCATCGATTTTAAAATGACACACATCCGTGCCTAACGCCACACGCAAAAAAAAGTGATGGCACGGATACGTGTCATCCGCAGCGAATCGGTTAACCGAACACTATTTATTTAGGTGTTAATAAAGTTCGAAATTGTATTTTGATTTTTTAGTATTCCAACTCCTGAATTCATTTTGAATACTGAATAAGTCGACAACGTGGTTGTGAACGTTAAAATTAAGCGAACTTTTCAGAACTGCAGAAATGTGTAAAGAAAAGCGATAATGAATTCAGAACCAGTGGCGGCAATCACCCTTGTTAGACTTATTTTGCTTGTTTGACCGCAGTTGAATAAAACATGAGGGTTTGTTATTGACTGCACGTAGTATCCATTCAAAAATATTTTTGAAGTGTTTTAGATACGAGAGAGCGTCGTGGCCTAATGGTTAAACACTCTAGCTCACCGGGTTCTGAGCCATGTCATGAGAACCAATCTGGCCGGAACACAGCTACTTTGTTTGTGTTCACTGTACAATTTGCGGCTGACTCTCCGGTGATGGATAACACCGAAATAAAACTTAAGCAACCCGGATAACGGCGGTAGGCTCGCCCCTTACCACTTACCACGTTGGGCTCGAATTCCCTCTGCGAAATGTGGGCTTCTGAATGTTCCGTTCACCATGACGACGACAATCAGTGTGCCTCTTGACTAACCCATTAGAGATATGGTCGTAGGGTGTCTTTTAGGTGCCTACTTGCTGGGTAAGGAGTTGTGTTGTGTTAATGTGAAATGAATAATCTTATCTACCTTTAATCATGGCTAGATATAAATATAAATATGTGTATGTAATATAGGTAAATATTAAAATAAATGGTGATTTATATAACATAAGAACGTAAATATGTCTGTCATTTTCTTGCAACATCACTTAACAGTTTTTACTTGTTAAACAAACAGTGATTGTAACTATCATGTTAAATGGACAAATAAACTATTTCTATTTCTATCTTTTTCTGCCAATAGGTATACTGTTTGGTTTACAGGAGTAGGTAGGCAGGTATGTAGAAAAATAACTGTTTTGTCTCAACTAAAAGGAACCCTGTTTACATAATGCATGCTCAAAATCTAATTGCCTGCCATAAATTTTAACTACGCACCGTATTTCATTACGTTTTCTACATGTGTCTAGCGCAAGCCATCGCAAACTGGAAATATCTGGTAATATCCGCTTTTAGTGGAAAATAACTACGCCGTAAAAGTTTTATGAAAAGGTTGTACCCAATTAACTCTATATTTTATCTCGTTAACCTTTTAGCGGCGTAGCACCAAGCTTGAAATAGTACATTGTTACCCCAGGGGTGAAAGTAACTTATTTAGTCCCGAGACGGGGTTTGGCGCCCGGAACGAAGTGAGGGCGCCAATAGTTCGAGGGACTAAATAAGTCTTTCACCCGAGGTAAACACTGTGCTTTTCATTACAAATACGAGGAAAGTAAAAATAAAAACATGAATTAGCTAAAGAAAAAATGAGGAAAATGAATGAAGATCGGTTTGCCGCTTTCCCGCCTATTTTGTTTGTTTTTTTTTCGGCCGGCCCGCTATTCAGCCATTATTTTTTTTTTATCATTGGAAAAATGGTAAATATTTTGCTCAAAGCTAAGTTATTTTAAAGAAATTGTTGAAACTAAATTGTAATAAAGTTATTTAAAACATATACATTCTTCGATCAATACTCAACTTTAAGTTATTTCAATTTTTTCATCGTGGCTGTATAGAAAGTTGGAACATGGTGCAATGGATATGTGAAAAAAAACTGTTTTTTAAAAAAATAATTTGACAGCTGTCAGTTGAAAGTGATTCTCCCTAGGGATGAAAAGTGTTACTTTCAGCCCGCTTCTCAGGTCAGTAATGACCTACTTTCAGAGTATGAGTAATGAAATAGTACATTGTTATCCTAGGGGTGAAAGTTACTTATTTAGCCCCGAGACGGGGTTTGGCGCCCCGAACGAAGTGAGGGCGCCAATAGTTCGAGGGACTAAATAAGTCTTTCACCCGAGGGAAACACTGTGCTTTTCATTACAAATACGAGGAAAGTAAAAATAAAAACATGAATTAGCTTAAGAAAAAATGAGGAAAATAAATGAAGATCGAATTGCCGCTTTCCCGCCTATTTTGTTTGTTTTTTTTTCTGTGGCCGGCCCGCTATTCAGCCATTATTTTTTATTTTCATCATTAGAAAAATGGTAAATATTTTACTCAAAGCTAAGTTATTTTAAAGAAATTGTTGAAACTAAATTATGATAAAGTTATTTAAAACATATATATTCTCTGATCAATACTTAACTTTAAGTTTTTCAAATTTTACATCGTGGCTGGATAGAAAGTTGGAACATGGTTCAATAGATATGTGAAAAAGAACTAGTTTTTAAAAAAATAATTTGACACCTGTCAGTTGAAAGTGATTCTCCCTAGGGATGAAAAGTGTTACTTTCAGCCCGCTTCTCAGGTCAGTAATGACCTACTTTCAGAGTATGAGTAATGAAAAGGAACTTTGCAGCATCATTGATTTCTTTTATATATTTATTTAATTAACTAAACATGCAATTCTAATTAGACGTCATTTGAAGTTGAGCCTAACCCTCAACTGAACAACCAATCCTATTTGCATGTTTATGTGTATTGCGTACATATTTGTAGTTTGCTAGTAGTGAGCGTAACTGAGGTGAAGGGGCGCGTCATATCAGCTTAGACGATCTCTACCATTACAGGAAAACCGAATCAAAAAGTTAGTTTTATCTGTATCGAAAGCCAAAAATATTGTAAATATATTCCTCTGAGTGTTAAAGGTAAGTAGTAGGTTTTAAAATAGAAATAGAAAAATATTTATTCAGCCACTACAACAATAAGTTAAAAATAGATTTCTTAAAAGCAGCTAAATCCTCCAAAAAGTTCTGGCCCGTCATGTCAGTTAGGGTCTCAGTAGCTTAGTGGTTGCGCAAGACGCAGGTTTGACTTCTGCCTGATACCTTGACCCATTGATCTTCTCTGGTATTTCTACATTCATAAAAAGCACAATTTATAAACGTCATGTTGTTTTGCAATTTCTCACTCAAGACAATCTTCTCATGCCTTCGAAGTTTTTTATTGCTTCTTAGACCTCGATTGTTTCAAACACCAGTCATTTCACCGGTTATTTTGTTATTTTAATTTAATGTTGGTCGTACCGAGTTCAGAATCGTGGCAGAAGCTTTTAGCACGTTTCCGGTTTATTGCCTTCCTGCCTACTTATTCGCAGCTATGTTGGTAGTTATAAATTCGAGGCGGGAGTAGAGTGTTTTAGAATATTTATGTGACAGCGTATCTGAAATACAATGTTGTTACGTTAACTATAATAGTGTTTTTGTAAGCTATTAACACCACCGGCGGCAAAGGTGCTACTATTTAAAAACCGACTTACTGTAACTATTTTGTCATACTCGTAGACATTGTCTAAGTTGAAATAACGCTCCGCCCTACTGAAAGCCATACAAGAAAGCCGTCTTGTCTACTATGCAGGGTGAGGACAGCATGTATGAAAGGACTCATGAAAATAGAGGAAGCACAAGGTGTATGTCAGGATTGTAGCAAGTGGAAAGAAGTGGTCTCTGCCTACCCTGTTCGGAAAGAGGCGTGATGATATGTATGTACGTATTAATATAAGGGCGCCAACGGCGAGCTAACGGCAAGCTGTAAGTGCGCTCGCCGCTACTATACCACTCAACTCGCAGCTCAAGTCTTTTCAATTTAGTATTCAATTTTGAATGGCAAGATAATTGCTAGGTCGGAACCGTGCAGTTTCCGTGCTGAGCTAATGTGCTATGAGCTTAATACGATAAACGACTTTAGCACACGTAGCCTATAGTTACATAAGCATTGTCCTTCACCACTCGGTAGTAATTGGAAGTAAACAACAACACACCACATAAAACTACTCCCCAAGGATCTTTTATGATGATTGTGTCTCTTCTAAGTAGAGTCTTTCATTAAGTATTTATGTAAACCTATTATTTACCATTTTTTCCGCATACTGCCACATTGACACCCTGATTGCCTTAATAAATCATTCCTTACACTCACATTTAACGGCTGGATCGGCAAAATTGCTTCCGCGATTTATTCGAGCGGAAATTTGCTAAGCGAACGTTGGTAAACTACAGCCACTAGGGCGGAATAATCACAAGAGGTATAATAACATTTAGTACCTAGCAGCTTAGTATACTATACTTGTACCGACTGCGAAATGTTCAATGAAAACAATATTTAACAATCCAGAATTAAGTCGATTCCGTCAGCGTCCCGTTTTACTGGTGCAAAACCGCGGCCCAATAGTGGAAGGTGTAATACATTGTTTTCATGAAATTTTCGAGAAATAGGATGAGATAAATCCAAAAAAACCCTGAAAACTGATCCAACAGTCCCCGAGTTGATGACTGATGTTACCAACCCGTGAAACCCGTCTTTGTTTTATATTTTATAAATTGGTGGCTCTACGTCTGGTGGCTAACTACATTCTACACTTTGGCTGTGTTTTTGTGGCTTTTTTGTTGGCATTTACTTGCTAAAGCAGTTTTTGGGGTTTCTCGTTTTACTTAAAGTTAAAGTGACCTAAATTCACTGGCTGGCGATTTCGGGGCATAACGAGCGCCGCATAGAATCTAGCTTGGCCTCTTACCTACCTTCAAAGCAGCCTAATGGCTAAAAATAAACTCAACTGCCTCAATTTAACTCTCTGCCAAAAATTCGTACCAACGAATGTACGAGTCATCTTATGTAGTTTAAAAACATTTGTTTCTGCCTCAACTCAATTCCGTTGACGTCCCTAAGCGTTTCTTGTATTATAACTTTAACCTTATCTTGATGGCTGGCATGATATTGTAGCTGAAAAAAGGAAACCATAGTCACTTTTTTTCGAAATGTAAAAAAACTAGCTTGACAAAAATCTAATTAAAAACAACTTGATGTTTCATAGAGATTTATAATTGTACCTTGATTTCAAGCGCAGCGCTGCAGTATTGCAACGCTTGGAATCGATTTCATAGAAATTCATAGAAATCAGTGTTGCAGATTGCGGTCTGCGGTTTGTCTTGGAATCAGAGGCGGCTTGTGAAATTTTTTGATGGGTGTTCACCACATACAAACGGAAACACCGCAAGCAGGTATCCCAAAAAGTCTTGGTGCTGTGTTCTTAGGTACTTAAATAAAAATATTTTGACAAGATGTTATAATTCAGGTTATGTTCCTTTAATAATGTAAATTAACAGCTTATTTTATTGAATAAATAAATGAACAGAATATTTACATACTTAGCTACATAAAGCTTGTATTAAATAAAATGCACATCGTAATATTCGTAATGATTGCGCTATTTAATTGTCATCAAACGCCATCTAGTGACAACTAGTGTGCAACTTCTTGTAGGTCGCGCTTAGGTGTCGTATTAGCAACCAGGAGCGGCGCTCCAGATTAAGTTAATTTCCCATACAAAATCTTCTGTTTCACGTGTCAGGCACTCCCGTTGGGTCCCCCTCACACTCATTGAAAACAGTACTAGGAATCGTATTAAACTTTGTTTCATAGGAGCGCAATCGCTGGCGCACCGCTAGGCGCTCGTCACAACTTGCCGCTAAATGCACGCATAGGTATTGGTAATGATTTAATATGGGTACTGAAATAGGCACAGTGGCTTATAAATATTGAATATAATGGCTTAATATTGGCTAAAATATTGGCTTATAATTATTGCTTTCGAAAGTTTTGCATTGGTTTACAGTTAGGGCCGGCGCCCACTATCGGCATCGGCACGCTTCAGGATTTTAAGGTGGTAAATAGCAATATACTTTAACATTAGAGCAATAAAGTAGAAATTTCCGTGATGTGTTCTCGTAAAAACAAAATGCATTTGTTCTGTTTCTGTTTCGGCATTTTCTACTTTATTGCCATTATGTTAGAGTATATTACTATTTGCCACCTTAAAAGCCTGAAGCGTGCCGATGCCGATAGTGGGCGCCGGCCCTTAACAATCTGCAGCTAAATGCGAAGAAAACGAAATGTGTTAATTTTAAATTGCCTAACGTAAATAATAATGACATAAATTTAAAAATCAATGATAATAAAATGGAGCTTGTGGACTCCACAGTTTTTCTTGGAATAACCCTAGATTCAAAATTGCAATGGAACCCTCATTTGACAAGTCTTTCAGGTAGGCTTAGCTCAGCTGCTTTTGCTATTAGGAAAATAAGGCTATTGACAAACGTTGAAACCGCTCGCTTAGTTTATTTTAGCTACTTCCACAGTATTATGTCCTACGGAATAGTACTTTGGGGTCAGGCAGCAGACATACAAGCAATTTTCGTTCTTCAGAAACGAGCTATTAGATCCATTTATAAGCTGCGAGCACGGGCCACTCTTAGGGAACTTTTTAAGGAAATTGGTATTCTAACTGTAGCTTCGCAATATATTTACAATTGTATTGTCTTGGTAAGAAAAAATATCAATCTTTTCACCAAACACAGCGATATTCATGCTAAAAATACTAGGAATAAAGATAAAATTGCGCTACCATTTTTCAGATTGCAGAAAGTTTTAGGGTCATTTATGGGGCAAGGTGTACATTATTATAACAAAGTTCCGGAAGCGATTTGTAAGCTGCCATTACATAGATTTAAAAGTCACATTAAAGCTACGTTGCTGAAAAAGGGATATTACACCACTAGAGATTATATCATGGATAGAAATGCTTGGGAATAAGCTCTCTGCTCCCGACGGAGTCTAATTAACTATTGTTATATCAACAATCATACTTAGGTTAAGACACTAACAATGTTTGATTTGTTTTATATAGCTTCTCGTCGATGTACCTAAGAGTGTTATTCTTTTCATAAATTATGAATTTTATTGTGCTATCTTGTTCTAAGTTCTGTTGTAATATACTAACAATTATTGTAAAAAAGAGAAACAGTTGAAAAGAGTAACTGCTGAGTTTCTTGTCGGTTCTTCTCAGTACAGAAACAACTTTCCGATCCGGTGGTAGCATCACATTTATTTAAGTACAGTATATTTATTGTTTACATTTAATATTATGGTATTCATGTCTATTATTAAGTATGTTTTGTTTGTTAATTAGATTTGACGATTTAAAAGTACTCTGTAACAGGTCTATTTAAATAAAGCTATTTTTGATTTTGATTTTGATTTTGAAACTTAAGGATAAATGTATTAGAAATACTAATATAAATTTACGAAAATGAGATATTTTTTTGGGAGTGCACTGCACCGGCGCTCTTTAGGACGAGCCGCCTCTGCTTGGAATCGTACCATAAGTAGGATTACAAATATTTGTGCCAAGCCGTCAACATCTTTCTGACTACTCTTTATAGCACTCATAATTTCAATGCTGATTGTACCTACTTTATTAATTTGTTATAGTGATAAGGATCTTTGCCACCTATACTTGGATTATTTAACACTAGCGGCCGTCCGCGACTTCGTCCGCGTGGACTTAGGTTTAAAAAAAAGTGATATATCTTTATAAATCGTATATAGCCTATGTGCTATTCAGATGCAAAAGCTATATATATTTTTGTAAAGTTTCATTGAAATCCATCTGGTAGTTTTTACGTGAAAGAGCAACCTGGCACATCCACACAAACCATCATCATCATATCAGCAAAGATCTCCACAACGATCCCTGCGCTGTCCGCATCCAGCGGCTTCCCGCGACTTTGACCAGATCGTCGGTCCACCTTGTGGAGGGCCTGCCCACACAAACAAACTTTCGCATTTATAATATTAGTAAGATTAATAATGCATTGTGTGATCATGTGAATTAAAAAGTGCCACTTCTTTGAATGTCATCGTATCTTTAGTAGATGATTTGATGACATTTTTTAATCAAAAATCGATTATTTGTTGAAATATACCTTGCAAATAACATGAGACCAATATGTAGGTATCTAACGAGGAGGTAGTGTAATTGGATGATATAAATAACCAAGTTGAAAGTTTTTTTTCCGTAAATGTCATGCATTGTGAGGGCACAAATGAGAGTCAACGTGCCAAAAATTGAGTTCTTTATGAACGTGGTAAAAGGAAAAATACAATAAATATGAATTCACTACAGGCAAAAAAGGTTGTTTTTAAATGTACGCTCAAACGCGGAAGCAATGTGTTTGTTTGTTTTTATTCAGAAAACATTCATAGCGACTCCATGTTATTTTAATTAATTCACGTGAAAGGCTTTTCATTTTCTCTTTGATTAATATCAGAGAGAAATTAAAAAAATACTCACAGGTGTCCTTTTATGCAATGATTTATACGAGTATTCCAAATATGTCTCATTAACATAATTGTTAAGATTAAGAACCTTGTTGAAAGAAGTAATTAGGTAACATACTTATTATAGTTGGTTTTCCTCAGTACAGATACCAATTTTGGGAAGTTTAGATCAAGGAGGATTTAGATTGATTGATTGATTTTGGGTTCATTAGGTGAACAAGTGGTGAACAGCAAATGATCCAATCAGCAGAGCTGAAAAAGATAGTATGGTATTTGAAACCCTGAAAACCAGTGTCGTGGTGATTTTGAAACCAACGCGACCAATGCTGAGGGGGAGCCTTTTTGACACTATATTTGTAACTATTTGCTATGTTAATCTTATTGCTAAGTTAGTGTCCGATACATTTTATATCTTTCTTCCTTTCTATTTGAATCCGGAGTAGCGCGTACAACAATAATCCTTCAACCAACAGTTCACGTATAAATCTATCTGTAGAGAGGCCAATTCTGTACATGAAATATAATTAAAAAATAACTATCAAGGGGTGATTAGGGATCGCAACTGATGTCAAAAATGCAATCAGTATTTTTTTTGTCTGTCTGCTGTATATTCGTTATAGAAATAAAACTACTCAACGGATTTTAACGAAATTTGGCACAATTATTCTTCGTACTCTTGGGCAGGTTATAGTATACTTTTCATTACGCTACGATCAAAGAAAACGGGAAAAGTTACTCCATTTCTTACACGTAAAAACTACTAGATGGATTCAAATGAAACTCTACAGTAATATAGCTTATGCATGTGAATAAGACATAGGTTACAATTTATAAAGATATATCACGTTTTTTCAACTTAAGTCCGATGCGGACGAAGTCGCGGGCGGCCGCTAGTCTACAATAAAATTTCACTGAATAAAGATTAATAAATGTTACTTCACAAACGGAACAGAAAATCATGACAGGAAATTGTAGGTACAAATATTGAAACCGGATTCGAGTGTTTATTTGCTTCAAATTAAAGAACTTACAGTCGGTAAAATAACATTAACTTTAACAACGCGTATTCATCGAATGTATTTCAATTGTTTTCATTTGTGAACAAACAAAACGTGTCGGGTTCAACAAGCCGAATAAAGGTGGGTGCAAACTGTTGCGAGTAATGGTTGATCTTTTTATTTTATTTATTTTTCAAAAATCTACGTACGCGATCATAAGAAGCTGGTTTGAGGATCAACAGAAAGTGTGCGTTACTCCAGCAAAATGTTGATACGTATCGAAATAAAAATATATAGAAAAATTAGAACCGTACGAAAAAAACATGTGCCCCAAAAATAAAATTTGTGCCTACTAAGGTTTCTGAGTAATTGAAGAAACCAAAATTCTGCTGGGGTAACGCTTCCAAACGTTACTGCAGCAGAATACTTTTTACCTATTGGACTCAGCCAAAATTCAAAAACCTAGAAAGGTAGCTTAAATTTGTGCCAGCACTTGGGCACACAGCAAGATTTGTGCGAGTTGTAGTTTTTGAATTATTCAAAATTTTGCTGGGGTAACGTTTGGACGATTTCCATATCTCCGAAACTACTGGACATATAGTTATGATATTTTGATGGTAGGTGTGTACCAATTCGTACCGCTGGTACAATCAAAATGATTCCAAAAAAGTGCGTAATGTATGATTTAGAAAAGTTTTTCTGAAAATCGAAAATAGCCCCTAGCTCCTAAATTTCTAATGATAGATACAAGGTGATTGCAATAGCGGATGCTTATTGGATATATGTATCGTCTGGCGAAGTCATTTAAATCTACATCTTATTTTGAACAAATTAAACCACTTTTACTACTGAAATCTGTTACAAATGTTCGAGCCTCAAATACGGAGGTTTTTACTAAACTCCCAAGTTACATGTTTTGTCACTAATTTAAACCCATATTCAAATAAACTCACACAAAATTTCAGCTCGCTACACCTCCTAATTAACTGTTAATGAATAAAAATAGCACAGCAAGAACTTTTCAGTAGTTACCCGACCAAATACAAAAGGCCATAAAAAAGCGGACATTAGGAACAACATCTGACCTTCTTAATTTATTCAACAACTTTTATTTTAATCGGACAGTTGTGTAGAAAACTTCCGGTTATGGTATTTCATTTATCATGACGTTCATTTCAAATCTAATAAATAAATAAATCGGAAAGAGGTACGATGTTGAGTAGTTTTTATGTCAAAATGGTACCAACTTTACTCTTATTATAAGGTACTTATTCATTTGCAAATGATATAGTCTAAACTGTTAGACTTAGAAAATCCTTTGTTTTATTGCAACATTTATATTGAGATAATGTAATAAAATCATTCCAAAGCCCTGCATTTATTAGCCTACAGCTCAGAATTATTCAACCAGGGCCCTCTTCAATAAAGTCACAATCCGACAATTTGACATAATGTCGTAAAGTGTCAATTCGCCAATTTTTCTGTTCAATTAAACCGCCAGGCGACATTATTGTCGAGAGTTTAAAAGCAAAACCAATCTTAGTTCCACTAAAGATTTATTAATTGTCATTGTGGCAAAATTAAATTACTTCCTACCCCTAATTAGCTTCAATAAACAAAATTATTTGCAAACAGTTCAAAAGTGGACATATTTGTCACGACAATCTTTATCTATTCTATACTTATAATAAATCTATAGGGAGGCCTAATCTGTACATGAAATATAGGTATTTGAAAAATATATATTTTTTTTAAAAAAGTGTCTGTCTGTCTGTTTTCCTGTCTGTCTACTGTATGTTCGTTAAAAAAACAAAAACTTCTAGACGGATTTTAACGAAATTTGGCACAATTATTCTTCATACTCTTGGACAGGTTATAGTATACTTTTCATTACGCTACGATCAATAGGAGCAGAGCAGTGAAGGGTAATATTGGGAAAACGGGAAAAGTTACTCCATTTTTTACACGTAAAAATTACTAGGTGGATTTAAATGAAACTACAGTAATAAAGTTTATGCATCTGAATGAGACATAATAATTACAATTTATAAAGATAAAATTAACTTAATACATAAAATTTTAAGTCTCATGCAACACTAATAAAACTTAATCCTACTGTAAAACTTGTCTTCGCAAGTGTACCTTACTTCAACGTTATACACGTGTAACTTATTAAAATCGTTGTCTTGAAGTATGAACCGATCGCTTTTTTATGACCTTTTGTATTTGGTCGGGTAACTACTGAAAAGTTCTTGCTGTGCTATTTTTATTCATTAACAGTTCATTAGGAGGTGTAGAGAGCTGAAATTTTGTGTGAGTTTATTTGAATATGGGTTTAAATTAGTGACAAAACATGTAACTTGTGAGTTTAGTAAAAACCCCCGTATTTGAGGCTCGAACATTTGTAACAGATTTCAGTAGTAAAAGTGGTTTAATTTGTTCAAAATAAGATGTAGATTTAAATGACTTCGCCAGACGATACATATATCCAATAAGCATCCGCTATTGCAATCACCTTGTATCTATCATTAGAAATTTAGGAGCTAGGGGCTATTTTCGATTTTCAGAAAAACTTTTCTAAATCATACATTACGCACTTTTTTGGAATCATTTTGATTGTACCAGCGGTACGAATTGGTACACACCTACCATCAAAATATCATAACTATATGTCCAGTAGTTTCGGAGATATGGAAATCGTCCAAACGTTACCCCAGCAAAATTTTGAATAATTCAAAAACTACAACTCGCACAAATCTTGCTGTGTGCCCAAGTGCTGGCACAAATTTAAGCTACCTTTCTAGGTTTTTGAATTTTGGCTGAGTCCAATAGGTAAAAAGTATTCTGCTGCAGTAACGTTTGGAAGCGTTACCCCAGCAGAATTTTGGTTTCTTCAATTACTCTGTAGGGCGTAACTCCGACACTAAAATATGCTATAGGGATAGGGAAGATCCGTGAGGTGAGGTAAAATGGAAACGGCCAGTTTGAGTGATTGTTGATAATACACTGACTTTATTGTTCGCATATTACAACCGAAATGACTTATAATTGAGGTCGTATGCAAACGCCTGCTTAGCAATAATTTATTACTATGATGAAATAAGAATTATGCTTGTACGAGATCGTACATCTTGGCCACCAGAAAGATGAAATAATGCTATGATTGGGGACAAGAAGACGATATATATCCAAGAACGTTAAACAATAAAATTGATGAGATATCCTATATGATATAAAAAATGTTAGGTGATACAAGGTGATTTCATAAAATGGGGTTAGCAAATGTCTAGTTTACTTTACACGCACATTGTTTTATTCACTGAAAAGTTTAAATTGTACCTTACGAGACACTATAGGCGAACAGCCTTTATCTAAGCTCACTATCGAATTGACTTTTTCACTCCGCGCACTTATCACTTCACTGTCTGAAGATGCTCTCGGCGCTGGCGAGGGTGCGGGCTCGGGCGCTGTGGGTGCGTTCTCCGGCGCGCTGTGCTGGATTCTCCTGCGGACCTTCACGACGATAATGATGACGCCGGCTAGCAGGAGTACTAACACAATGCCATAGAGGACACTGTATTGGTGTACATCATGAACTGTTAGAGATTCATGAGATTGTTCCTTTAACTGATCAATTTGCTTTTTAATCTCTGGCCAGTGTGTGACTTCTGGTTCTGAAGTAAACTTTGGCAAGGACGAGACAGACGTATTGATTATTTTGTTTAAAATAGACATCTCTGGGACTTCAATATTTTGCTGAATATTAAGATTATTAGTGTAATGGTTATGACTTTGTAGCGTAAAGGAATCCCCCATCAATGTACAACCTTGACCCAGAGATATGACACCATTGTTAGTAAGGTCAGTAACAGTCCCGCCGTCTGGACAGAATATGCGCACACTGCATTTGGTGCAACATGAGTACAACCAAGAATTCCTCGCGTGTAACTTGACCCATCTGTCATTACAGCGTGTTGTTATTATTTCACATGGCGATGAATTGATGAGTGTGTGATCATTATCCACTAATTTAATGTCACAAATAGATTGTTTGTTTTTAAAATTATAAATAGGGCGTTCAAGTGAGCAATACATTTTGCCTTGGGACGTTAGGACGCAGGTCTGTATCTCCGTCAGGGATAATAATACAGCTATGTCTTTTTTGACATTAAATGCTATGTAAGGGTAAACTGGAATCACTTGAACTATAGTCTGATTCTTATTCGTCGGTATACTGATAATCTTATCCAATTCATAAATCTCGTTGCTCAATATGGGAATTTTAATCTCGATGAGAAGGTAATTAGGCATGACTCTTGTTGTTACTTTTAATAGCTTGTACAAATCTCTTACGTTGAGAATATCGACCGGAATAGTTAGGTCACCCTGTAGATGTCCGGTGATTGTAAACAATTGTAGTTGTAATTGTTCGGGTGACAACAGGTGTGAGTTAATGCGCCCGTGACTGATGTCAGTGACCGCGTCGTTAAGAGTTTGCTGAATACGCCGAATGTTACCGATTATAATATCGGCTGCGAGTGCTGATGACATAAGAGAATATGCGTTGTTGATATTGAGCGTTATTCTATCAATATTTTCTGAAATGTTGTGCAAGTGTTGCTCTATAAATTTGAACTGCTGGTTCATTATATTTTCGTTCCGCTTCAGAATGTTGTATTCCGCTTCAATGACGATGGTTTGATTTTTTATTAGATTCTGCAAATGATTTTCGTTACTGGCAATTTTGTGAATGTCCTGCTCATATTGTTGGGCAAACCTCTCGTCTAAAACTCCAAATAAGGTATTGGCTACATATCCAACTCCATCGATTAATCCTCTCCTGGCACGATTAGGTTTTTGGTACATAAGTATGGAGTTGTAATGGTCTAATTCACTTAGTTCGTGTTCCAATTGACGTATGATTCCTTCCGATGGCGTATTAACATCTTGACACTCCTTTTTTAGATGTAACACGTATTTCTTTATACTTGATAAGCCTTTCCAATACGTTGACATGTTGTAATATACGATTAACTTCCATTCATCGCGAATAAATTGCATATCACCCATTTTATCAAAAAGTAGTCCTTGATCATCCTGGAGGTTCGTTATGTTGAAAGATTATTGTGGTTGTGGGTAACCGGGAGTTACTAATAGCATAAATAATAGTATGGTTGTGCAAAATAGCTGCTTGAATAAGTTTCCTTTTTTAATACCGCGTTTGTAGGTACTGTTTTGCTGTGTTTGTGCTGCTGGAGATCGGGTGCTGATATTTTGTTTTGATGCGTCAACATCTTCAGTTCGTTCAATGATTGGCAATAAAACGATCTTAGTCACAGGTCTTTTCATAATGCTATTTTGAGTTTTAATGCTTACTACTCGGACATGCCCGTCCTTGCCGGGATGGACCTCTATTACACGACCCATTGCCCATTTTCCGGGGGGCATGTTATCCTCTTTGATAAGTACTACGTCTTCCACTTGCAGATTTCTGGAAGGTAGACGCCATTTAGATCTGGACTGCAGTTGTTGCAAGTAATCCAAGGACCATTTTTTCCAAAAAGATTTGTTCATCGCTTGCACTAGCTGCCACCGCTGTGATAGATTAATATGTGAATCTGGATCGGTTTGTGGTCGTGAGAGGAGCGGGCCTCCCACTATGAAATGTCCTGGGGTTAAACATTCACCAGGTTCCTCCGTTAATTTACACAGTGGTCTAGAGTTCAAGCATGCTTCAATTTGGTGAAGTAAAGTGCAGAATTCCTCATAAGTGAGCTTTTGGTCCCCAATAACTCGTTTAAGATGGTATTTTAGACTCTTCACTGCTGCTTCCCAGAGCCCACCAGCGGATGGCCAAGCTGGGGCGTTGAAGTGCCATATTATGTTTATGTCATCTATGCTGCTGCAGAAGGCTTCGTTAATAACTTGCTTGATCTCCATATATTCCTTTTTAAGAAGTCGTTCTGCTCCTATGAAATTTGTGCCGTTATCACTATATATGTGCTGTGGTGTTCCTCGCCTAGCACAAAATCGACGAAAAGCTGCTAAAAATGCTTGAGTGCTGAGGTCTGACACCAACTCCAGGTGGACAGCCTTGGTAGTGAAACATACAAATACTGCAACGTATCCCTTCGTGGTACGGATGCCACGTCCTTTGTTGCATTTTAATTCAACATGACCTGTTTAGTCTACCCCAGTGTGAGTAAAGGGTCTTGAAGGGGTGACTCGGGACTGTGGTAAATCAGCCATTATTTGTTGCTGTTTGTATTGGTTAAAACGAATGCATTTGACACATTTTCTTAATTGCTTTTTAACTGTATTGATGCCACTCACTATCCAATATTTCTCCCGCAGATAGGCCAATGTTAACCTAGGTCCACCGTGAAGCGTAATTTTGTGGGCTTGTTCAATTAGCAGTTCAGTGGTGCGACTATTATTTGTCAAAATTGCAGGATGCTTTGCTGTATTACTGATTGCTGCATTTTCTAGTCGTCCCCCCACACGTAGTAATCCTTGTTCATCCAGGAAGGGGCATAAACTCCCTAACTTACTGTTGACCTTCACGTGGCCCGTTCTTTTAATGTTATTTATGTCCTCTTCAAATGTAATAGATTGATCGTGTTTTATTAGAATATTGTAAGCGTTGTTTAGTTCAATCGCAGTCAGTGACCTGGATTGCGTTACATTATTTTGCTGACGGCGACATCGCGCGATGAATCGGAATGTCCATGCCACTATTTTTGCGACACGTGATATAGAGCTGTGTGTATGCAGGAGGTCATTTATAATTGAGTCATTCCTTATCTGAGCGACTGCTATGAGTTTGGTTTTCTTTACCTCAATATCAGGTTCGGGATATGTTTTTTGGCATAGGTTATTAGTATTTAAGTTCAGAATCCACTTTGGGCCTTCCCACCATGATGTTTCATCCAATGATAGTTGTTTACTGGTTAATCCTCTAGTTGCACAGTCCGCCGCGTTTTGCTCCGATTTCACGTGACTCCAACTGGAACTAGGTATGATGCTCGTGATCTGCCGAACTCTATTAGCTATAAACTCGCTCCACCTGTTTATGTTGCCGTGGAGCCATCCTAAAACTACCATAGAATCCGTGTAGGCATATAAGGTGCACTGTTCATTGGGGATTGCCTGTCGAACTTTGTTGACTAGCTGGGATAGTAAAAGGGCACCGCATAATTCAAGTCGCGGTAGCGACACCTTTTTCCTCAACGGAGCTAGTTTCGTTTTAGCAGCTACAATTTTCGATGTGCGCTTGCCTTTATGGTCTGTTGTAACTATGTATACAACGCATGCGTAAGCTTTTTCCGATGCATCACAGAAACCTACCATTTCGTATACTTGATTTACATTACCTATGTACCTTGGTATTAAAAATTGATGGATTGTTTCGAGATCCGATTTTATGAAAGTCCACTCTTTTTGAATATCTAAAGTTAATTGATCGTCCCATGACATTTCGTTTTCCCATGCTTTTTGAAGTAAAAGTTTAGCTCGAATGCTAATTGGAGAGAGCCATCCTAAAGGATCAAAAAGTTTTGATATTTCTGAAAGTAGCTCTCTCTTGGTTAGAGGTCCATTGCTTTCTGGCTTATGAATTTTATGATGAAAAGAGAATGTATCAGACTTTGCATCCCATCTAAGCCCGAGAGTTTTCCGCGTTTCAGCACATTTGAAATCATAAGGTACGTGTAACTGATCTACTGCTAAATCATTTACTAATTCCGGAGCGTTGCTGGACCACTTTCTCAGATTCATTCCGGCTCCTTCAAGCATTGACATTAACTGGCGACGTAGCTCTTTTGCATGACTGAGATCCTGATGTCCTGAGAGCAGATCGTCCATGTAGAAGGAGTTCTCTACGGCTGAGGCTGCCAAAGGATATTTATCCCTATCATCTCTGGCTAGCTGCTGAAGTGTCCTCATTGCGAGGTAAGGCGCTGCTTTTGTACCGTACGTGACGGTCGTAAGCTCATATTCCTGTAATGGTTCCTTGGGTGAATCTCTCCAAATTATCCTCTGTAAATGCTGATCTTCCTCTCGAATGATGATTTGACGAAACATCTTTTCGATGTCGGCGGTCAAGACATAGGTATAATGTCTCCAGTGTAAAATAAGCGCCATTAAATCCTTTTGTAAATTTGGTCCGCATTCCATGAGGTCATTTAGGCTGCAACCAGTCGAACTCTTTGCTGACGCGTTAAAAACAACACGTAATTTAGTCGTTGTTGAGTCCATACGTAGTACACCGTGATGAGGTAGGTAGTATGGCAGGAGATTTGACTGGCTAACAGTACGCATGTGACCTAATTTCTGGTATTCACTCATAAAATCTTTATAATCATAGGCGAATGAGTTATTTCTGGATAGCTTGTTTTCGATTTGCCTGAATTGCCCGATTGCTTTGATTTTTGAGTGTCCTAGATTTGTTTCGTAGCCCGGTTTCATTGGTAAGGCAACTTGGTAGCGACCGTCCTCTAATCGCTTAGTGGTTGTTTGATAGACATTCTCACAGTATTGCTCTTCAGGTGATAAGGAGACAGAAGAGTCGACGACGTCTTCTATTTCCCAGTATTTTTCTATTTCTTTGAGGTTGTTAATGACGACGTGACAATTGACAGTTTTTGTTTGTACACTTCCTGATAAAATCCAGCCTAATCTCGTCTGCTGGGCTATGGGAGCCCGAGCGGGCCCTTTGATCAATCCGTTCATTATGATATCCGAGTACACACTAGCATCAAGAAGTAAATCGGTTGGTTTCGAAACATTATACTCCGGGTCTGCCAGTTGTATGTTTTGAAGATGTGGCCATGATTGTTTCCTGAATGATGAGTTTGGGAGGTTATTAATTAGTTTTGTCACAACTAATGCTTCAGTGGTAAAGGAATAGTCGCTGTAAATAGATGTACACTCTAAAGAGACTGCGCCTTTGCTCTGCTTTGTTCCATTTCCAATACCTAAAATAGCGGCGTGGTAACTTTGACGTTTTAATCCCAGTAGCTGGACCGCTCTTTCCGAGATTAATGAAATCTGCGAACCTTGATCCAATAGAGCTCGGAGAGTTACGTATGTTCCGTCAGATGCTCTTATTTGCAGCTGCAGGGTGGTGAGTAAAATCTCTTCATCTTCACTCGCCACATGGTTGACATTATGTTTGATAGGGTTCGTCATGGCGTTAGGCTTCATCGGCACAGCTGATTTCGAAACATTCGAAGTTGACGACCTCACTTTTTGGAACGATTCATGAAGCATCGTATTATGTTGACCATTGCATTCCTTGCAACGTTTGGTTGAATGACACTTGCTGTTGCGATGCAAATGCAAGCAGTTTTCGCACACGTGAAGTTTTGTAACCGACCTCAATCTTTGCTCTGAATTCATATTGATGAAGTTTTTGCACATATGAAGTGTATGATCCTGGTTACAAAATGGACACTTAGATGAAGTAGAAGTTGCCGCGGCGTACGCTGGATATGTCTTAAAATGACTTGTCCTTTGAAAAGATTTATCCTGGTAATTAATGTTAGCCGGTTGCTTGCTGTTTGGGAGCGTTGTTCGCTCACGTTTAAGATTAATAGTCTCGAGAGCGGTAAATTTGCTTTCGAGGAAAGACATAAGCTCATCTAGTAGCGGCAATTCGCGCGGTGACCTGCGTGATTCCTTGTAGTCGGTGTACGTATCGATATCCAATTTTTTTGAAATAAGATGAACCAACAGCGGATCCCAAGTAGTTGTTTCAATCCCTAAATTGTGTATCGCATGAATACATTCCGTCGTGGTGTCATATAACCGTTTAAGTTCGAATGCCGACTGTTTTTGTACTGTAGGCTGATTTAGAAAGATCTCAACGTTTTTGGAGAATAGAACTTGCGGGTTATTGTAACGATGAATCAATAGTTCCCATGCAATGTCATAATTTTCAGTTGTTATGTTGAGATGCTGGATAAGTCGCTCTGCCTCACCTTTTACTTTTCCTTTGAGGTGCTGCATCTTTTGAGCCTTGGTTAGAATGGTGCTGTTGTGAATGGCTTCACAAAACAAGTCGTAGAAAGTAGGCCAATGAGTGTATTTTCCCGTAAAAATAGGTATATCTAATTGAGGCGTGCTCTGTTGCAAATGTTCAGTAGAAGACAATTTCCTATTCAAGGTCCTCTTAATATCCTTAAATGCTGTTTCTATTTTGCTTAGTTGATCTTCATAAACTTTATCCTCCCCTTGTAAGAAATGGTCAATTTGCAGATGTAGATTATCGATAACATTCCATTTGGATTGAACGTTCCGAAGTTCATCTTCTAGTTCCCATTTCTCTGTCATTGCTTCTACGTCAATTCCTTGTACAAGTCTATTAAAAGCCCGAAAATTAGTCCTTTGCTGGGCCAGTAATTCATCTATTTTTGAAGTCCATTGCGATTCCGTATCCTTAGTAACCATCGGCTGGTTTGGTTTATGTAATTCTAGTAACTTGTTTCTCTGCGCAACAAGTGAATTACGGGTTGAATTATAAATGTCTCTTGCCTTACTGAAAATGTCGTCATCAAAATATTGCTGACCATCTGTATGAGGATATTCCAAGAGCAAACGGTGATTGTTTTCAAAGTCTGCCCAGAGATTGTCTAGCGTGTCCGTCCTAACTTTGACATATTCTAACGTTTTCCTAGAGTCTGCGTCCTTGCCTAAATTGGTCTTAATTTTTTTCAAATTCTCGAAATTTTCTGCTTGACAATTAATTAAGGCCTCCATTTTAATCAAAATTGATCGTTAAAAGCAAAAAGGAACAATCTTACTTGGTATGCTGATAAGAAGAAGGCTCCTGCCCCGTTCCTGCCCCGAAATAGCTGCTCCTCGATGCTCTGCGATGCGCTGACGTTGTAGCCACGCACTTCCTGGTTTGCTCCAATGTGCGACTGTGAGACTCCTGTCTCAAGCCGAAATGCTGATAACGTGAGCCTCCTGGCTCGCGTCTAGCTGCTGTGAGTTTAGACCTCCTGGTCTGTTCCAAGTGCTGTAGTGAGAGTGAACCTCCGGGTCCTCTCCGCAATGCTGCAAGTGCGTATCTCCGGACCGCACTGAGATGATGATGCACTTGAATTCCGAACTTCAAAAGCTCAGAGAGTGCTGGTTTCCAAGATCACTAGTTACTGTCCGCGTATGATGTGAATGATTCCCGAACTTTTTACGACGAAAACTATACTTCAAAATCAACACGCGAACTCAAACCAGTGTTAGGGCTCGAAGGACCATTTAATGTAGGGCGTAACTCCGACACTAAAATATGCTATAGGGATAGGGAAGATCCGTGAGGTGAGGTAAAATGGAAACGGCCAGTTTGAGTGATTGTTGATAATACACTGACTTTATTGTTCGCATATTACAACCGAAATGACTTATAATTGAGGTCGTATGCAAACGCCTGCTTAGCAATAATTTATTACTACGATGAAATAAGAATTATGCTTGTACGAGATCGTACAACTCAGAAACCTTAGTAGGCACAAATTTTATTTTTGGGGCACATGTTTTTTTCGCACGGTTCTAATTTTTCTATATATTTTTATTTCGAAACGCGTCAACATTTTGCTGGAGTAACGCACACCAACAGAAACTGTCCATGCAAGGGACTATACCATTATTTTAAGGTCTTAGACATTAAATATGGTAGTAGTTGTCTAATGAATCGGCGTATTCACCATGCTGACCGTTTGCTGAAGTGACAAAGATTAGTGATAAGTCTGGCTTAGAGCTTCTTTGCGCGTTGACAAGGTTCTAATGCGACTAAAACATCATGAAAAAGGCACATTCTAATTTACTGAAAAGTGATCTAGTAGGTAACTATATCAATCTATTAAAATACAATTAATGAAAAATTACTTGAAACAACAGAAAAATATATGCAAATACCCATTTAGCCCCTAAGTAAGCCAATTAAAGCTCGAGTTGTCTAGATACTAGGCAACGGATAAACATACTTGAATATTATTTTTTCAAATATTATCTACTCAACGCACATAGAACACACCCATACCAATACCAACTAATATGTTTATGCACACATAGTAATAATGAGAATGTCAAGAAAACGAAACTTAAAATAATCATCAACATTCACCCATTTAAATAAGTGCCTATATACCAAAGAATGTACGTCATCGTACTCATTCCAGCGTGGTCTTTGTGATCACAAATAATCTTAATTTCTGCAATATTTCATATTTTCTGGAAACACGGAAATTATATCTTAGGAAACAATTCTTTTTTTCCATAGTTTTCTGACAAATTTTTTGTGTAGGTTAATATGCATGAGTTTATCTGATTTCATCGCAAAACGAACTTTTTTGTAATTACAATTATATGCACAGAAAAAAACGCTTATCTGTAAAAGCCCTAAAGTATTTCGATTCTGAGCAAATGAGATTTACTCAACTGTACAAACAAGCGATTGTTCATACTTTCATTCTCTGTTAATTGGCGCTTATGACAGTATTGGCGTTGTTGAAACGAATATTAAAGTAGAAAGAGAAAGAGAGAGAGAGAGAGAGAGAGATCAGTCAGCCAGTTGGCAGGTATATTAAGCGGGAGTGGGTTATAGCTATTACCAAGCTACGATAGCCTCTTTTTTTAAAGGGGAAACCCTTTATGGACTTCCCGCCCTCCGGGGAAAGGGAGGGTGTGTGTGAGGCTCGCCTGCCGTAAGGCGGCAGGCACTACTCACTAAACCCCCCGGTGAACTGCTTCAGCGCTATCTAGAGGTCCCCGTGATCTCTGGTCAAGAACTCTGAGCCGGTGGACCCCTGCCGCGCTATGCTGCTATGTTGCTGGCATAACCAGCCCACCTTGAGGAAAATAACACCTCACCTCTACACCCGCTAGTGTGTACGGCAGTGTTAGGTCACACTTACACCGCCGCCCTTCCTTGGAGCCACTTGAAATGGAGGCACACAGCCCGCGCCATGTGCACTCCCAGTGAAGCCACGATAGGCTCCTCCAACCTTATTAGCTCTGCTTTTTGAATCATCATGAAGTTAATCTACTGTTAAATCCTGTCATTGGATCGACCAACATACCTACCTATTACAAGATTTAACATCAAAAACATTTTTAAAGAAACACGAGCACGTCAACTGTGATCATTTCAAACTAGAGATCAAAAAAGAACTAAGTAGTTGGATATCTATATAATCAATTTCCATTTCACAATGTGATCAAACCATGTGATGGCGCATGCGCAACATTCTCTTATGTAAGTATCTTGGCAATCCATAGCTTTACTCCGTCGAAAAAAATGTTTTTTGTTAACGATGAAGAAAACGATGTTTCTTATGCCATGAGTGGATACTTCTTTAGGTAGTCAGTTTATACTTATAATTATTATTTTTAACTCAAAGTAAGCGAAGTAATTTTACGCAAAGGGTCTATTGGTTGGGAACGAGCCAACCGCACGTCTGGCCAGCCAGCCACAATCCACATTACCTCGGACAGTTCAGTAACAATTGTTTTCGACACGTGTCTATTGCTCACTAATAGCCCCCTCACGAAAACTATCTCCTCGCAAATAAGCTCTTTAACTGTCCAGCTCCACTGGACCGTCCATCGCTTACTCTTCTCAACCAGTATGTTCACAACAACGGGTCAGGTTACCCTGGCCACAGTGTAATGACACATTGCAGTAGGTTCGAGCTCTTGATGAGGGTGGAAACAGTTGAGCCGGAAAGCCGATAGCAAATATGGGAATAACACGAGTAGCGACACGCCAAGCTTGTTGTAACTCGTTAGCACCGACTTTGATTGATGGAGCGAGCCGTTTCAGACATCGCTTCTAGCTTCTGACATACTTAAGAACTCACGAGTGAACGTTCTAGGATAATGTGCATAGTTTAGAGTTTTTAGGGCGCAAAACTTTGACGTAGTTTTTCAGATGCTGCTGTGATCGCAAAAAGTTGGACAGATGAACTTAGTCTCTGCTAGCGACATACTGCGGGGTAACCGTTATAAAATGCAATTTGAGTTAGAATGAATGTTTTGATAAATAAGTAGAGAAGATGTAGAGTAGATATTGTCCTATCCAATTAACTTGTCACCTTGACAGTTAGACCAGTCTAGGACTAAGGTATCTACTTTTGATGTAAAGTAACGGGCAGCATGCACTGCCAGCGTGTTGGAGTATGGGTAGTTCCACCTCATAGTTGTGGTTTGGCCTGTGCCCAGCAGTGGGACGTATTAAGGCTGTTGTTGTATTTTCTTCTCAAGAAGTGTATTGTTCAACAGAATAATAGGAAAATATAGTCGCTTTCTCGCCTAATAAACTATATCACATTCATAGTGCCGTAGTCGTTTTAACTAATAAAAAAAACATGGAGCGAAATTTATCTTGATATTGGTATTGTCTAGCCAGCATATTTTACTGAACAAAAAATCTATAAACATCACTCTTTTATTTGAATTTTCAGCTCGTAGATTTTTCTGAATTTTCGTAAATGTATCAGAGCAGTAGACGCTGTTACGAGCAGTTTTCATAACTTGTCAAATACACACGATCTTGAGCACATGTATGGCAATCTCGAAACTCACTAGCACCACTCAAGTGACAATGAATGAATACATCGCAGCTGCCCCAAATTGGGGCGTCTGAAAAGGGAATATCGCGTCACCTGGTTCACTGGAGGCCCTAATTGCTTCGGATCGAGCTTCTGCTCGGCTTTGCTTTAGAAATACCTTAATTGGGAATCAAAAACACCCGTAAACAAGAAAAAGGAAGGAAACTAGGAAACCAAACATCTAACGAGCTCTTTGATCTGGGCGGTATGAGTTTGACGAATGTGAGGTTGAGTGTTCACTAGTGCCTGTTTCGTGATTGAAAGAATGAAAGATTCTTATAATCAGAAAGAGTGTTTTTCGGAAGAGACGACAACACCGTAATTTGTAATTATGCGTACTAATCCATCTAGAAATATAATATTTCAATCATACATTAGAGGTCACTCCTAAGCTCGTAGCAGTGATCTACGAAAATGCTACGAAAGTGCTACAAAAATGCTACGAAACACACTGTTTAGTTTTTAAATAACTGGAATTACTAAGCTGTTGTTATGGTCATGAAAACGTTACTTGTTGTTGCTATACGTTAAAATATAATAAACAAAAAGTATTGCGGGGTTAAGATGCTATTTGAAACTGAGAAATGGACGTCTCAGGGTGTGTTACAGCGACAACAAATCGAAAAGTCATGTATTCCATGCCGCTGCAGAAGGATTTATAGCGTACGACGAGAGGCATGGGACTAAGAATAACTTGAGTTGACGTTATTTATGACTAGCTATTGTGTGAACCCAATGTAACCCTTTTGAAACAAAGGTTAAGTGACAATCTTGACTTATTTCACCAGAATCCATAAATTATTAAAAAGTTTCAAATTCACTAATTTTAGGTGAATTTTAGATTTGTAAGTTTTTTTCACTCAGGTACTGTTGTCAAGTTTGATCTAAGTTACACCAGTGCGGAGCTGAGGCGTCTAGCCTCCCGGCTTCTGAAATAGTTTTTCAATACCATACCCAAAATATTACATTATGTTACAAGTGTGGAATGTTGCTGATTACAGCTGAGGCGCCATCAACACAATTGTGAAGAAAATAATGTTAGAAACTCATTTTATTTAGTAAATAAAAAGTTTATTTAGAGAAACAATGTTGCACTATTTTCTTTCATTTGCCTACACTCATGCACGTTCACGAACACATAATGGTTAATAATTCACTATTATTTGTATTATTAATCGAAACTTTTTTAAGAACAAAGCGATTCACTCAAAAAAACTAAACTCTAAAACTCACTTTGTGAATAATAGTAATGAAAAAGTCACAGTTTGATTATAGGCGTCATTATGTGCCTAATTGCAGTGAAATAAGAGCCACTTTATGAGCAAGTGTGTTTGAAAAAATAATTATAGTTGATTGGTTAGTAAGCGGTTTTGCCTTTTATCTGTTTGTCGGTCTGTCTGTGTTTAGTCCCAGTTGGTATTTGAAACCTTTCTTAGCCAAGCCAAACACAATTCAGGAAGTAAACAGGACTCTATTTGAAAATAACGTAAACCAATCTTGTCATCAAGTTAATTCAGCTGATCAATCATGTAGCGTGGGTAGGGTCAAGCGTGAGAGAACAAACGGTTTAATATGCTAAGGGGTAGCCTTTTTGACACTATTTTTGTGACTATTTACTTATTTAAACAAATGTATGTACATTTTAATAAAGTATCCTTATTAAAATGTACATACATTTTGGTGCAAAGTCCAGTGTTCAATAAATTATATTTCTTTCTTTCTTTTAATAAAATCTTCCCCTTTACCTTGTGTCGTGGCGATAACACAAGACTAACCGATATCGATAAAATCATTGATCTCGTTTTAGCAGTAGTAAATACACTTGTAATGTATCATTCGCAATAAAATAAAAGATGAAAATTATGAAACTTGAAATTATAGTGAAACTAGCTCACCCGGCGAACTTTGTTCCGCCCTAAGGCAATAAATAAAAATAAAAATAAAAAAGTAAAATAAATAAAAGTATCCTATGTCCTTCTCCTGGCTCTAAACTACCTCCATGCCAATTTTCAGCTAAATCGGTTTAGCCGTTATTGAGTTATAAGTGGAGTAACTAACACGACTTTCTTTTATATACAGGGTGTTTCTTTTAAGGTGTCAAGCCGGCGCCAGCTGATAGTAGGGTACTATACCTATCGATTTAACCCATGGGGTTTACATGGGTATGTTTTACGATTTTTTGCAGTTTTCGATATAATAATGTTTTTGTTATTTTTTAAAATTTTGTGAGCACTTGGCTTTAAATAATTACAACTTTTTTTTTGTTTGACTTTTATTGGATATTTTCTTTTTACTATAATGTCAATTGATTGCAGTTTCATGATTAAAATAATCCCTGTCCTAACTTTACTACAAGATACAAACATTTTGATTGATAGTGAAAAAAAAGTGAATCATGCAGAACATAACGAAAATTCAATCGTAAATTAAAAAAAACAAAAGGTATTCCATAGCATCTTACTAATTTTGAAAACTTCGCAGCACTATAAGCTTTCATAATAATACAAGAAAACACGTCCTTCGTGGGGCATTATTCGCTGTAATTGATGCTCAAGTCTTGAGTATCGGAAATACTTAGTGTAATTTTCATACTTAATTCTCATTTCTGAGATTTATTGTCTTTTAACGTTTAAACAAAGCTCATTTGTTAATAAAACAGTCATTTTTTAACTGCCAATCATCCGAAAGTCACAACTCCTGTTGTAATTGAAATGTTGAAACTGAGGAAACCGGAACATGTTTTGAATCAATTATTGAACTGTTTTGAGTTACTATGCTCTGAATACGCGTACATAAAAATAATAAAGATGGTCCGGTTTCCTCAATTTTAAAATTTTTACTACACCAAGAGTTGTGACTTTCGAATGATTGGAAGTTAAAAAATGACTGTTTTCGGTCATTCTCAGCAGGCCTGGTTTTGGTGCGTCCGTGCAAATATCTGACTAGTTTGTTATATTTTGAAGCTGTCAATTTTTTACCAACTAGATCTAGCATTCATCTTTTAGGAATTTGAATTTGAGAAACATCCTCTTGTAGAAAAGCACTTAATTATTTTTTCTAAGGTCGTTCTCCTAAGTTCCGTTCGCTGTCCAGAACCCCGATTCAAGTACAAAACCTTCAATAGTGTCAAAATAAGTTACGATTGGTTCATTCCAGTTAACACAATTTTAAGATTAATAATTAAGCATTATTATTCACTAAAAATATTCTGTTTTATTCTTCATTTGTGTATTTTCTTAGACAGACCGAAAAATATGTTTGTCCTGTCATCATGCCTAATTTCAGTCACGAGTATAAAAGTAGCGAATATCTTGCTCGCAGAGTAAGTAATTCCTTTCCTTAGCGCAATGTCGTGTTTGATAAGTTGCGCCGCGGCAGGCAACCGAAGCGTTCCCGTGTCACTTGCTCCGTTAGCGAACTACGACCGTAAGTACCTAATTTCTATTCGCTTGGTTCACCTCTTTTCTAATTTGCGTTTGCTCTTTTAATTAATATTTTAAAATGGATACAAACTGGTCTGTGATAATATTATATGCAGGCATTTGTTGGCTACCTCATACCTGTAGCAATATACTGTATTGTTTACCATTTAATGAATATCTCATAAAAACCGTCGTGTTCCTAATTTCCATCACCCTATTCCGTCACGCTAAACGTGATGGAAATTATATAATACCTGAAAGCATTTGCTTTCTTAATGTTTTTACCTTAAAACAGGTGCCTATTTAAAGTTTTTTGGTAGGTATACATAGCTTAAACGATAATGTGTATTCTTATTTTACAGAAAACATGGGTAAGCCAAAACAAAGTCGAGAGGAGATTTTGGAGCAACAAAGGCTTACCCCCTTATTCATAAAAACGAACGCAACGCTAAAGCATTGTTTAAGCTATTGACGTGTTCTCTCACTTACTCGCAAATAGCGGCAACAACAAGAATGAAAGTGACAAAGCGATACAAAACTTATCGTGTTATTGTAGAGCTGTTTAAGTTTTTATGAATAAGGGGGTTAGACAGCAACGAAGAAGAGAAAGAATCAAGAATAATCCCGATCTATACGCTGTGTATAAAGAAATAGACCGTTGTTTATCGGTTGTTTATGGTTCAAGTTTCTAATAAATAGACAGCCAAAATGGTTCATTTGCATAATTATAATATAATTATATATAATGTTAGTTTTTTTTTTAATTATCAGTTATCGGTAGGCTACCGAGCAATTTTTTTGTTATTTATAGACTGTACAATAACTTGTGAGGTTTACTTTTCATTAAATTCTGTTTTTTTCCTATTTGAGTTTTATTTCAATACAAAAAAAAATTAAGTAAGCTATTTTCTCTCCATCACCAGTCGGCACATTGAAGTGCCAAATACATAATTCTGTTTATTTTATCGTCTTTTCTTAATTGAATTGCCAATTAGACGAATTTCTTGCGAAATAAAAATCGTGACGGAAATTATCCGAAGAACACCTTATCGTGAGAATGACCGTTTTATTAACAAATGAGCTTTGTTTAAACGTTAGATGACAATAAATCTCAGAAATGACAAAATTATACCAAAATACTAGAAAATTATTAAGTATGAAAATTACACTATTTCCGATACTCAAGACTTGAGCATCAATTACAGCAAATAATGCCCCACGAAGGACATGTTTTCTTGTATTATTATGGAAGCTTATGGTACTGCGCAGTTTTTAAAATTAGTAAGAAGCTATGGAATACCTTTTGTTTTTTTTTAATTTACGATTGAATTTTCGTTATGTTCTGCATGATTCACTTTTTTTTCACTATCAATCAAATTTTTTGTATCTTGTAGTAAAGTTAGGACAGGGATTATTTTAATCATGAAACTGCAATCAATAGACATTATAATAAAAAGAAAATATCCAATAAAAGTCAAACAAAAAAAAAGTTATAATTATTTAAAGCCAAGTGCTCACATTTTTTTTAAAAATAACAAAAACATTATTATCTCGAAAACTACAAAAAATCGTAGAACATACATGGGGGTTAAATCGATAGGTATGGTACCCTACTATCAGCTGGCGTCGGCTTGATACCTTAAAAGAAACACCCTATAGATATGCGAGCTCAGTGCGGATTTTTGGGGTTAGTGAGCAACCTTAATGTTAGCTGTTATCAAGCTCTCAGGCCTCAAAATGCATAACTGCATAAATGCAATATGCAAAATGCATAACTAAATTTCGTTCGGGGTCACCCATCCCATTTTTGACGCGGAGTGTGCTGGTTCACAATTGCGATCGTCTGTTACTGTCACAGCTGCGTCTCAGGCATTGTCTATAAAAATATGCCTATTTTGTATTCCACTACGAATACAAAACTATATCGCGCAGGCAGTGCACAAAATAAACTTGATATATAGAGATAATCTGCTAACTTGCTGAACAAAAAAACTACTCGTATGGTGATTTAAATTCAGTCATCCGAACTAAATCCAGCAAATCAAATCAAATCACTGGCTGACTGGCAACTAGGTTGTGTTTCAAAACTTAAATTATTCAATTTTAGAATGTCAGCCGGTGCAACTGTAGAGAATGCAATACAATAGCTCGAACGAACAGCAGAAATCGCTGAGAGTTTATGACGTTATAAATATTAAACAGGGTGTCCCGTAATTAATGGTCTGACCGTTTACCCCAGATAGGTCACTTGATTACCTACAAGCCTACAACTAATTTGAACAGGTTTTGGATTTTTCTCAGGGTTGCTTCAAAAACCTAAGTGTAAAATTGCCTGTCTTAAAATGTTTGTTTTATGCCATAGATGAAAACATCAATATTTTTTTCTCATTTTTCTTCAAAATGTAACCTAATAAATTGTCTGTCCACTCGTAAGTTTAACAGGAATTCTTGCATAATGACATTGCATTGTTTTCAAAAATATTGAGGTGATTTAAGATTTTATTGAGTTTTGATTTGCCTGGTTAAAAGAAAACATACAAAGCGGGAAAACAAAACAAATTAAGCGCAAAGTGTAACTTGTTTGGCGCCGTGATTGGCTGATCCTGGCCTCCTTTTTATATTTTATTTATCTATTTCAACTCTTAACATCTATCCTTACAGGATGCGATCCCAATGCGACAGTGTGGCTCTCATCTTATTCACCAGCTTAATTAACTCTAACTGACGTTAGAGCTACATATAAAACTACCATTGCGAGTTTACTCAAATTGCCCGAAAATACATCAACACGCTCGTGAACCTTGTTCACTAAGCGGATGGTGCGAACAAGTACAAAATGGTCCTGGCCTCGGGTACGGCTAACAGTGGCGGGCGATGCCGCCTCCAGACGTAGCGGTCCGGCACGCTCAGCTGTAGCTGGCGCAGCACGCCTGGGTTGCACGCGGAGCCGAGCAGCAGCTCAATGACGTGAGACGGCAATCCGAACTCCCGTCTCACTCTGAGCTGGTTATAGCCGATTTTTTTTTACTATTTATACAGTGCGACAAGGTCTTTTAATCTAACTCCCTATAATTTATCTTGTTCAGAAAGAATGTTGTAGAAATGGTATCATTCATTAAAACGAATTATGTACCACCTAAATCAGAGCGAAGAAGTTCATTAAGAACACCATTACTTACCTTTTGCTAAGCTCAGAGGATTTGTTCGTGTATTATGAAGGGTAGTTTTTGCCGTTTTTGCAGCATTTCGTTAATGAAACAGTGTAATAAAATTATTCTGATGAGCAAACTGGCGTGAGCCCCTACCACGGTCATGAATTATCATCATGGCTATTTGTTAACATGAATTCGGTTGCCATCCTATGGCGTGGTTTGTGGCTCTTATAAGATGTTTTTTTATGTTATTAGTATAACATAAGATATAGTTCTCTTGATAGAAACCCAGCATTAAGGAGTGTAATATTGCGAGATCAGGGCTCAGGTAAAATCAACTACCTATGAAGAATCGAATATAAGCCTTGTTTTGTTCAGTACGCCTAACACGAACCGCTAACGTTTTGGTAATCGAAAAGTAAACGACAGTTTTTTTTATTTAACCCCATGTCTTTAAGAAAAAGTATCGTTTACTTTTCGATTACCAAAACGTTAGCGGTTCATGCTAGGCCTACAGATCACAATGATGGCGTGTCACATCACCCACAAATACGGCATTATTACGCATTATTTTGAGAGTAGTTGTTTATGTTCATTATGGAACTACTTTCAAAACAATCCATCGTCGTCTGCAGCAGGTTTTCACTTTACTGGCCGCTGAAAAGGCCTTTGCAGATGCTGCCACGCTTCCGCGCGAGACCGAACTCTCCAATCTCGCGAGAATTTGGGCATTTTACGACCGAGATCAAACACGTTGAACCAAAAACGAAAACGTGACATTGTGGATTCGATATAGCAGAAAAACAATGAGTCGAGAACAGTTAGTAATGGCTACGCGGCGAAACTAAAGATAAATAAAGATTAATACGGGGCATTAGTGAAATGCGATAGGGCGGGCGGGATTTGTAGCTGTCATCGCCTGTCGACTTGTCCCCGCCCGGATTTCAGCCGCGGCCGGCGCCACTCACAATGACTTTAATGCTTTTCAATTCATTAATTAATACGCTTGTTTACGTGGTCGGTCGAATAATGGACGAAGCGTTTTGCAGTACTCAGTCCTCTGGCTTGTTCATGTGTATTTTCAAGTAGTTTTTGTAATAGAATATTTTTACTATTCACACAAAAAGCGAGTATGTTACAGAGCTCCAAAGGCTGCTCTGATAACAACCCAGTCATTATGAACAGTTTTATAAGCAGTTTACTTATGTAATTAATTAATTGGGATACATTTACTATTAATGATTGAGTTTAAAATGTGATGAAATGGTAATGGTTGAAAAAACCAGTGGATTATATTTCTGTAACTTCTGTATGGCTCAGAGCCCGTGTGGTCTCGTATTCAATTTTGGTACGAAAACCTACTTTGTGTTCTTTGATACATCTTGATGAGCCTCTAATAAATCCCAAATAACTCGTTGGGTTTGAAATCGCTCAGCGTAATACGAGTTTATGAATGTTCCGTTTACCATGACGGCAGGAATCAGTGGGCTTCTGGATATCATTTTGGGATGAAGTCATCGTCCGGGGTCCAGTCCAGCCAGTCCAGTATCCAGAAGGACACATAATAAGTGAGTATGTAATTTCTAGAATTTGTGTAATAAAAATACTAGAAAAAAACAAGTTGTTCAACCGACAAAAAGTCGGTAAAGTCTCAGGCATTGGCTAAATACAGAGTGTCCCAAAAAGCAGTGTCAAGCCTAAGCCTACAGGTAGAGCTTCATTAGGGCTACCCGAATCACCCCCATGTATGTTCCGCGAGTTTTGACAGTTTTCGAGTTATGTTTTTTTTTGTTTTTTTTTCTCACATTGTCACTTACGAGACGAGACGAGACAGTATAGCTGACAGAGACATGAATTGTTGAGACACATCCCTAGTTTTTTAGTCAATAACCGTGTTACAAAGTATGCTACCCCAAAATTTTAGCCAAATTGACCCAACGGTTCTACCCATACGTTTTGTACGTCACGCATATTTTTAAGACCTACTGACTGTAGTTTGAAACCATTTTTTGGCATGATGCCGTAAACACAGCTGAATGAAATTTACAGAGCAAGGAGTTCATTAAATAGACAAGTTTTTGTAAAAGGTTTGAGCGAAAAAGTTTAGGTTGATTACATTTTTAATTCGGCTTCATAAATACTGAAAGATGAAACATTTTACAAACTTTGAAATTGACATATTTTTTATGACGTTATGGTACCAGATAGATCCAAAATTGCTTTTGTGGCTGCAAGGTATACTACTAAGCCCATATGAAAAAAATAATTAGGGATGTGTCTCAACTATTCATGTCTCTGTCAGCCATACGGTCTCGTAAGTCACAATTTGAGAAAAAAACTAAATAAAATTAAAACTCGAAAATTATCCAAAATCATGGAACATACATGGGAGTGATTCGGGTAGCCCTAGCGATGCTCTATCTCTAGGCTTCGGCTTGACACTACTTTTTGGGACACCCTGTATAAAAAGGCAAATATGGGACACACATGAAAAAAGTTTTTTTCTTTCAGCACTATTTTATTTCATTCAGTAGGTACAACTAAATATCATGACTCATCTGTAAGCATATAATCACATGATTGATGGCCAATGTGAGCAGTTCTGGCAGGAGGTACATGCCTACTGGCAATGTGGGCATCAGGTGAACAATCATAGGCTGTACGGAGACCAGTCGTTGTAAGTCTTTCAAACCTGTTGTCTGTGCTTCGTTACCTGGAACACATTCAAAAAACTAAAATTATTGTAGAGAAAGAAGGAACTTTTTTCCTAGTACTGAAATGCCATTTAAGTTTATGTGATTTAAATGTTACTCACTTTTCAGTCCCTTGCAGATACATTTCACTAGTTGTCTGTTAAGAACCAAAGACTCGTTGTATAAATTCTGGCCTGTTTTAGCAACAATTGCTAAACACGCAGTATAAATGAATATGAAGAGATATGAAGCCGGTCCAGTAGTGTCAACGCCATCATTCGCTATCTGTAATTAGAGTTAACCATCTTTATTTATTAATTTACTTTAAACCTACTCTTATGCATTATCAGCATCATTTTACTACTGAACGTAGGCCTCTGCCCTATGCGAGCCATCGCACCCTATCCTCAGGTACACGCTAACACATCTCAACAGCAAGCTTTCGCAAACTGTCACCCCAGCTAACCGGGGGACGCTTGCCAAGCCGAGGTCTCCACTAGAGAACGCGTTTATTCCAACAGTTACTGGTTCTAGGGCAAAAGTTGCCAGCCCACTGCCACATTTTTTAGTAATTGCTATGTCTTCGTTTACTTACGCGCAACAAGTCACGTATTATGCCGTACACCAAACATACAATGTGTGAAGTTGCCAGAATAAATGATGATAGTACCTGGAAATTGTTAAATTCAGTTAAATTGCCACTGCGTGTCATAATTTTAATGCAATAGTAGAACATTTATTTAGAACTGGTGGTAATTACCTGGTCTCCAAAGCATTTCTTGAGATGTTTATTTACTTCGAGCATGTGGCGGTAAACTGTGGCATATTGTTCTAGGTCGTGAATTGTTATGTCACCGGAAGCTTCATTATTTTTGATGATTGCATTCACATTTCGCAATATAAGGGTTAGTGTATCCAATATAGTGCAACAAGTTAGTAAACTAGCTAAAAAGCGAATTTCAATTAGAAATTTGAATAACAAAACTAAAAAAAATATAAATACAGCGCATGGACGTTTATCCACTTCAACCGCACTTTTCACTGTTAGAATATTTATGATTGCTCTAGCTACAGTAAAAATTGTTGGGAAAGCTAAGTACCAAAGTCTGCTTAGATTAGGAAACGGTGCGTTATTTTTGATCAAATCATGGGCACTGTAAATGTTTTTTAATATTTCCCTAAACTCTGCACCATACTTAGGTCCCAAATATCCGACCGTCAAAAGGTTATTTAATAAAAAAAGTGATCGAAACACATCTTTGGAAAAGAATTTGTACGGATCAGTTATCATTTGTTGCACTACCATTACACTAGTTACGTAAAGTACTATTGAAATAATCATATCAAGTAAAATACACAAAGTGACAAGAATGCGCTTCTTTAGTGGTAAATAAATGTAATCACGATGAATGTTCAAACATTTTTCAATTTTACACATGTATTGCAATGCTTTCAGGCTTCCCATTTTGGTGGTATTATTTTGTCTTAACACTGGATTCGGAAGGGTAATTCAAACGGACTGTTATCGTCCCTTATGTTTCAAAGTTATTTCTTTAGATGATTAACTATTTTGTACAGAATACAATTAATCATAATATAACGGCACCCTTCGTGGCTTAATAGTAATAATCACTCTTCATGAATTCAGGGTTTTTAGGGTTCAACTCTTGGTTTTGGTAAAGTGTGTTACAGATTGTACATAATGTTATCTGTAATAAACTATGTGTAATAATATGTGTCTTTTAAGTCGGTTTAGGTGTCGGCACTGATTAAATACACGGCGATTTTCCAAGTACTTGCCAAATTTGGAAGAGCAATTTGGTATCAGGAATAAAATGATTTTTATGTAATTTTTTAAATATTTGGTGTTTCATCGGGTGTATTTTCTTAAAAAAATTGACAATTAATTAATAATGGAAAAATACGCCAGCGCACGTGACGATATTATTGCAAGAGTTGAACTAAAAGTCGTTTTTGTGCGCGTATTTAAACCCTTTTTTTACCCGGTGAAATGCATTTACGCACTTCCCGCTGCTTGGGTAGGGCAGCGGGGGAGTGTGGGACTCGCCCACCCCAGAAGAGGGTGGTGCTTCTTCTGCGCGTGTTACCAAGGACTCTACCGAGGAGGCACTCTACCGGTAAAATCCTGGCGCGCTGTGCCAGTATTCTGGCTTACCTCAAAGGGGAGTAGTACCTCCCCTCTTATACACCCGCCGGTGTTCGACAGTGTGAGGCCAGCCCACACTGCCGTCCTCCTCGCGATCGCTTGTGTTCGGGTTGTGTGTACACTCCTGGCGACCCCCCGGGGACCCCCTTCAGTCGCCTCTTACCACAGGCGGGGGTGAGCTTGGCTGTATTCTTACGCCCTAGAACTTACTTTTTAGGATATTTAGAAACATAAAAAAATACAATCTTTTACATTGTTCTTTAGAGCTTATTCAAAAGATTTGGCATGTATGCGCGAAGTCAGCCTGTATAAATAGCAAGGTGTAAAAGGTCATAAATGTAAAAGAAAAACATTTTTTTTTAACACTCTTTATTACACTCACTACAATTAAATATCATTACTCATCTGTAAGCATATAATCACGTGATTAATAGCCAATGTGAGCAGTCCTGGCAGCAAGTACATGCCTACTGGTAATGTGGGCAAGAGATGTACAATCATAGGCTGTACGGAGACCAGTCGTTGGAAGTCTCTCAATCCTGTTGTCTGTGCTTCGTTACCTGGAACATATACAAAAAAATTAAAACTTTGTGAGAAGTAATTTTCTTCATTGTACAGATGAAAATACGGCGATTACCGCCCAAGCAATGATATTATATTAAAAAAGAGGTAGATAGGTTATGTCAGTACCGATGCGAAGTCTATAATTGGACATTGAGAACTTACGTGCCTGTAATTTTACGTCGTGTCCGTCGTGACGATCACGTGAACAAGATAGTGCAGTTATTTACTAGAGCGCAAACGAGACATACCTATACAATGACATGTTGCGTTGTCTCAAAATGTTAACACTGTCAATACTTTGCTCAGGTGTACTAATAGTTCTGATTTCGGGTGCCACTTTTTAGCACAAGTGGTTACTTGATATAGATATATTTATCTACCTCTTTTTATTATAATATCATTGCTCCCAAGACTCACACAGGCCTGTATCGTCAGAGCCAATGAGTAATAACTTAATATAATCAATTATTTGGTTAACTTGAATCGTAACTGTTACTATTTTTTACTTATTATCGAAACAGACGTTGGTTCCAACGAATATTACTTACACCAATGTATTTAATAGCATTTCACTACCTCTATTCCATTTCAGTTTATTTGATTCTTTATTACTCACTTTTCAGTCCTTTGCATAAACATCTCACCAATAGTCTGTTAAGAACTAGAGACTCATTGTATAAATTCTGGCCTGTTTTGGAAACAATTGCTAAACACGCAGTACCTATACATTATTATGAAGAGATATGAAGCCGGTACGCTGGTGTCTCCGATAGTATTCGCAATCTGTAATTAGAATTATCTTTATTTAAAAACCTACTCAGATTATGGACATTAACTAGATTATCATCATCGTCAGCTACTACTGGACGTTAGCCTTTTTTTTTTAACCCGGTGAAATTCCTTTACGCACTTCCCGCTGCTTGGGTGGCAGCGGGGGGGTGTGGGACTCGCCCACCCCTGCAAGGGGTGAGAATACCCACTAAAACACCGGGGCGGCCTTCTTCTGCGCGTGACCAGGGTTTACCGAGGAGTCTCCCAGGGAGGCACTCTAGCGGTAAAACCCTGGCGCGCTGTGCCGGTTCCGGCTCACCTCGAGTGGAGTAGTACCTCCTCTCTTACACACCCGCCAGTGTTCGACAGTGCGAGGCCACCCCACACTTCCGTCCTCCTCGGGGTCGCTTGTGCAATGAAGGCACACAGCCCCCGCCGTGTACTCTCCTAGCGACCCCGGGGCCCCCCTTTAGTCGCCTCTTACGACAGGCGGGGGTGACCTTGGCTGTATTCTTACGCCCCAGACTACAGGGCGAACTGGACGTTTGCCTCCCCTAATGCGCGTCATCGCGCTCTATCCTCAGCTAGACGCATCCATATCTTACCAAAAGACTTTTGCAAAAGTCGCCCCACCTAGAATTCTGTTTTTTTATAGTATGGCCTAGGTGGAGGCCATACGTAAAAAATCCCAGCTTCAATTTATTACAACTTTCGCCAAGGAATATCTCAAAATGAACGTCTGAATGAGCTTGTTTTTATGATGTGTAGAGTTTCGCCTCAGTACATACTGTATTTTCTACAGGTCGACTAAAACAGCAGTTAGGCTCGAAAACATCGTAACTGTGGAAATAATAATTCATATTTTAGACATATGAGCTACAGTCATGTAAGAGCAACTATATAGACATTGGAATGACTGAGACATAGTGAGCTGGGTGTCACAAAAAATACTTCTTGATCGGTACCCCATTATGAGAAGAGCAAACGGGAACACGCGTTGATTGGTGCCGGTCTACTCTAAAACTCTTCAACGAAGTGAAGTCACAAGAAGTGAAACTTAATTCATTTACTTACTCGCAGCAAGTCACGTATAATGCCGTACACCAAGAATATGACGTGTGTAGTTGCCAGTGTAACTGAATATAGAACCTGAAAATTATTGTCTTCGGTGAAATCGCCACTTGAATTTTCATGCAATAATTACACATTTAACTAGAATCCATGGTAATTACTTGGTCTCCAAAGCATTTCTTGAGATATTTATTTACTTCAAGCATGTAGCGGTATACTGTGGCATATTGCTCTAGTTTTTGAATTGTTACACTACCGGTAGCATCGGTATTTTTAATGATTGCATTCACATTTCGCAATATAATGCTTAATGTATCCAATATAGTGCAACAAGTTAGTAAACTGGCCAAAAAGCGAATTTCAATGAACAATTTGAATAACACAACTAGTACAAATTGAAATCCAGCGAATGGACGTTTATCCACTTCAAGAACCTCATTTATTGTTAGAATATTTGTGATTGCTCTAGTTACAGCAAGTGTTGTCGGAAAAGCTAAGTACCAAAGACTTATGCTTATATTTGGGAACAGTGCGTTATTTTTGATTACATCATGGGCACTATAAATGTTTTTTAAAATTTCCCTAAACTCTGCACCATACTTAGGTCCCAAATAACCAACTGTCAAAAGGTTACCTGATAAAAAAAGTAAGCGTAATACATCTTTAGAAAGGTATTTGTATTGATCGGTTATTAATTGATTTACTACTTTTACACTCGTTACGTAAATTACTAGTGAAATAACCATATCAAGTAAAATACCCAAAGTCACAAGAATGCGCTTCTTTTGTGGTAAATAAATGAAATCACGATGGATGTTTAAACATTTTTCAATTTTACACATATATTGCAATGCTTTCAGGCTTTCCATTTTGGTAGGATTATTTTGTTTATACACTAGATTCAGAAGGGTAATTCGAACGTGTACTGCTTATCGTCCCATATGTCTCGAAGCAATTTCTTTAGATGATTAGCTTTTGTCTGGAATACAATTAATCATAATAAAACATAACGCCTCATGCCTTAAAAGTAATAATCACTCTTCCTGAATTCAGGGTTTTTAGGGTTCATTCTCAGTTTAGTGTAACAGGTTTTTCAAAATGTAGCCAGGGTATGGCCGGGGTTGGCAAATGATTTGATTTGTCCAGATGATTTCAAATGAAAAAGTTATGATGAATGACTACATTAATAACTTCATCTTGCTAAAACAAAAATTACTATTTCTATTTTAATGTATGAGAAAAAAGCGTCGTGGCCCGGCTTCGGACCAGCCTGGACCGTACACCTACTTTACCTATTGTACAATTTGTCTATATCGGTTTTACGCTGACGCTCTCATGATCGACGCAATACGCTAAACGTTTAAATATATTGTTATACTAGCGGCCGCCCGCGACTTCGTCCGCGTGGAATTTAGTTCAGCCACCGAGTACAAATTGTAGCCCAAATGTTATTTCGATGTTAAACCCTTCTAATTCGGAACGCACCCATAGTTACGCTAATGACAGCAGCCGTCTGTCATCAACTGTCACGCCATACCACGTGATGCCGCGTACACTTCCATATTTTACTTGATATTTTCAACAATTTACACAATATCTTTATAAATTGTAGCCTATGTGTTATTCAGATGTATAAGCAACATTATTGTAAAGTTTCATTCAAATCCATTCAGCAGTTTTTACGTGAATAAGCAACACAGCACATCCAGACATACAAACTTTCGCCTTTATAATATTAGTAGGATGTAGGAGACGAGCAGTTGTACCAAACATTGCGTGTGCGCATCACACTAGAATTCAGAATCATTTCAAGACAAGAAGCTCACTCTTTCACTCGCTCAAGTATTTGGGGAACAGAGGAACAAGGTGTGTTCCTCTGTTCCCCAAATTTTTCAAAATGTTCCTCATTCACCATAGAAAAAGGAGGATCCTCCGACTAGACAGGTGTTATGTCTGGTGGGCTACTGCCCGCGCGGTTATTGTCGGGTTCTTCTATGGGTCGGCACCCACTATCGGCATCGGCACGCTTCAGGATTTTGAGGTGGCAAATAGCAATATACTTTAACATTATAGCAATAAAGTAGAAATTTCCGTGATGTGTTCTCGTAATAACAAAAGAACCGCTTCGGTACTGCTGTTTCGGAATTTTCTACTTTATTGCCATTGTGTTAGAGTATATTACTATTTGCCACCTTAAAATCCTGAAGCGTGCCGATGCCGATAGTGGGCGCCGGCCCTATCTATGCGCAATCGCTCCGAAAACTTTGATAGCGTATTTCAGGATTGTAGTTTCTAAGTGGCGAGATAGATGTCGCTACATGTCTTACGTAACTCACGTTTACAAACATTCCGGCTATCGTTTAATTTGAACTTTCTTATTAGTACTAGGCTATATACTACATAACAACGAAAGGAGATTTTTCCCAGAAGTCGCACAAAATATGTACAAATGACGTAACTCTTTCTGTAAAGTTGTAAACTCAGGGAATTACGTGAATAAGAATACAGTTTTGGTGTTGCAATTTTTTGTGCAGAATTTATTCCAAAAACATCAATCAATCAATACAACTAAATGTCATGACTCATCTGTAAACAAACAATCACATGGTTGATTGCCAATGTGAGTAGACCTGGCAGCAGGTACATGCCTATAGGCAAGGTGGGCATCAGGTGGATGGTCATAGGCTGAATGGAGACCAGTCGCTGGAAGTCTTTCAAACCTGTTATTTGAGCATCGTCACCTGGAACACATGAGGACAGAACAACACTTTGGGTGAAATGATACATCAACTTTTTCTTGCTTCATACTTAATTAATACAAACACAATTAAAAATGTAACCGGCCTGCATGTGGCCCATATTTTGTATACGATCTAAAAAAATAAATAAAGGACTCGTGAGAGTAGAAGAAGAGCAGGAAGGTGTGTATCATGATTGTAAGCAAGGGGAAAGTAGTGGTCTCTGTCTACCCTGGGGGGAGAAGCTTCATACTCCATAGCTATAGTATCACGGCCGTGCACTTACAGTATGTCATTATCCTAACAACTAGTGCCTTCCTACACAACGCTACGCAAATCTTGGATACCCATCGTCTCTAAGTATTTATAGTATGTATATTTATTTTATGTGTATGTATATTATTATTATTTATTTTAGTTTTATATTAGTTTATGTGTTTTTATCATTCAGCTAATATTGGTTAAGACTATAATAATATTATTATATGGTGTATCACTCTCATATCTTTATAACAATAGCAAGTTGCACAGCCCAAACTTCCTAAATTAGCTGTAATGCCTTGCGGTTGACTTTATAGAGACCTCTAATGCCTCCAGGCATTAAGTCTGCCAATCGTACTTTTTCTTCTCACTTTTGTGCAATAAAGAATAAATAAATAAGCGACTGCCGTAACACAAATTCACAGAGTTTCGTACACGCGTACACGCGTCACCTACGGTCCGTGCGCTACAACATTTAGTATCGAAGATTTACGTAGCCTTGTAAACGTAGGGGTCAAGTACCTAATAGCCCGGTCAAAATAGACATTTCAGGTTTTATGAAGCTGAAGACTTTTGACATATTCTTTGTAGTATTTCTAACATTCATGCCAATTTCCAGCCTTAAGTGAATCAATGTAACCTCACCCCTATTTTTGAAGCTAATTTGACCGGGCTATAACGCTTCTATGATTAGTGTACTAGCTTACTTGTCAGTCCTTTGTACAGGAATTTCACCAGTAATCTGTTAAGATCCATCGCTTCATTATATAAGTTTTGGCCTGTTTTGGCAACAATTGCTAAACACGCAGTATACATGAATATAAAGCCATGTGAAGCCAGGTAGCTGGTGTAAGCATCATCCGCAATCTGTAATCAAAAGTTATAAATCCTTTTCATACCTGCCCAGGCCATGAACATTGGTGAGATTATACTTTCTATTATCACTAAATACGAAATTCGATCGACAACGATTCATCTAGCATCAGAGAGATCAATCATCATCATCACCTCTAACTATGGTAACAATTACTTACGCTTAGCAGATAAGCACGTATGATGATGTAAACTAAACATACAACGTGTGTTGTTGCTAGTATCACTGAACATAGAACCTGAAACCATTTAAATAAGTGACATTGCTATTGAGATTATTATATGATAGAATTTGCGTTTCAAAACATTGAATTCACCTGATCTCCGAAACATTTCTTGAAATGTTTGTTTACTTCAAGCATCTGACGGTATGCTGAGGCATATTGGTCAAGTTTCTGAATAGTTGTGTTACCGGCAGCATCTTCATCTTTAATGGCGGCGTTCATATTTCGCAATATAAGAGTTAATATGTCTAGTATTGTGCAACATATTAATAAACTGGACAGAAAACGGATTTCAGTAAACAGTTTGAAAATGATAACAAGCAGAGTTCGGAATCCAGCATACGGTCTTTCATCAGTTTCTAGTATTTCTTTCAATTTTAGAATATTTGCAATTGCTCTTAAGACCGCAAAAAAGGTTGGAACACCCATGAACCACATGCTTATGCGTATTTTAGCAAACGATGTGCTATTTTTGGTTATAGCATGGGCACTGTGAAGGTTTCTCAAAATTTCCCTAAACTCTGCACCATATTTTGGTCCCAAATAACTGATTGTAAACAGGTTTAATAATACATAAAGACAACGAAATGAAAATTGGGTTAAAAATCTGTACGGAATGGTGGTCGATCGCTGTGCCAATGCAATACTTTGTCCGAAAATCGTTATAGAAATTACTGTGTCAATTATAACACTTAAAACCACAAGAATGCGTTTTTTCTGTGATAAATAAATGAAATCACGATGGATGTTTAACATTTTTTCTATTTTACACATGAGTTTTAGTGCCTTGAGGCTTTCCATTTTCGTTTTATTACTTATAACACCAGGTTGAAGAGTGTCACGCGAACGTGTGCAGCTATCGTTCAAGTAATTACTTCAGTAACAATGTTTTTGTTTGACTTGTGTGTAGAAGCATAATTAAACATGTTTCTATTATTAAGTATCATCGCCGTGGCTGAATAATGAGAGTGCTCGGCCATACAAATACAAAATTACTGGATCGCTTCTTTTTTTTATACACTAGCAACCCGCCCCGGCTTCGCACGGGTGCAATGGGAAGTTATGTTATGTTATACATAATATAAACCTTCCTCTTCAATCAGTCTATCTACAAAAAAAAAGGATCAAAATTCCATGCGCGGTTTTAAAGATTTAAGCGAACATAGAAAGCGACTTCGTAACTCCATATTATGTTTGAAAAATACTCCTTTCGCGTAGTGTAGCAGTTGCCAGCTCCAGTGTTTTTTCAAGTGTAGCGTTGGTAAAACTTTGGAGTTAGCAATTGATTATTTATTAAAAAACACATATTGTCCTAATTTTATATTCGTTGTGTTTTTTAAGATCTAAAGCTATAAAGCTCTAGCTTCTTCATGTCAACGCTTGAAAATCACTCTTTTCTGCTTTTCTGGTTGACTGGTAGAGAATGCCTTTTCGGCATTAAGTCCGGCTTTTGTATCATTGATACAAAAGCCGACTTGCCGACCGTTGTGTAATAAAGAATAAATAAATAAAATTCTTAAACAAAATCAATCTTCAACAACAACAACCTTTAACAAACTATCCACGCTGAAGGTTCATCATAGATCTCATCAAAACCCAGTCTTTTAGCACTAAACATCAATTATGGATATGACTAACCCCTAAATTCACAAACGTCACTCAACGCTAAGCACGCGCTCACGCTCATGCTGTCCCGTAAAATGTCAATAGAACTGAAAGGGACAGCATGAGCGTGAGCGCGTGCTTAGCGTTGATTATCGTTTGTGAATTCGGGGGTAAGTATTATCTAAGGTGGTCTCAATATTATCAAGGGTGGGTGGACTACCCCTTCCCCCTGGCTCCTATGCTAGAAACTTTAATTATGTTAGTACCTTTTAAACATAAAGTAATTACATCGAAGTAGACATGTAAATTGAACCACTTGATGAATATACTGTCTATTTACGGAAGTGTGTTTAACTAAAAAATAACAATAGGTTAAAGAGTTCTTTTAATCAATCATCCATTTATTTATGTCAGAACGATGTCAATATAATAATATTAGAATAGTGTTCAGTATAAAAAAGCATTACAATTATGATAATGTTGTTGTTTATGCACCGTAAACATTGTTGCGTATTGTAACAAAGTTTACGGTTCACAATTCCAAAAAATATAAAATGAAATAAGCTACCCATATGCCTGATATAGATTTGCATCAGTAAGCAGTCACTTTTTTCTCGTTTATATTAATAGTTTTTTCATAAAAGTGCAAATCGTCCAAAAAACACTTTCAAAGTGAACAGTCCATGTAACTTACTCTGTATACCTTTTCATACTACCAGCGGACGCCCGCGACTTCGTCCGCGTGGACTTAGGTTAAAAAAAAATGCAATATAGCTTTACAAATTGTAGCTTATGTCCTATTCAGATGCATTTATAAGCTATGTTATTGTGAAGTTTCATTGAAATCCATCCAGTAGCTTTACGTGAAAGAGCATCACGGCACATCCATCCACATATACAAACTTGGCATTTATATATTAGTAGGATCCTACAGTAGGTGCAATCAATCAAGAGCCAATCTAGATCTAAATGGGTCACATTTGTCGATCCCCATCTATCAGAATCAGTTAACTGCTGATCCCCTACCATTTAGCCCTTCGAAGACAAATCGCTGGCCTCATGTCTCAATGGGCAACTATGTAGCCCGGATTATTATAGATAACCAACTACCGAACATCTCCTCAAGGCAGTCCTTATGTGGTCATGTCTAGCTGTTTGGAAGATTGGGACTGCCCAATCTTCCAAATAGACATGACCATCTATATATTTGCAACCACAAAAACATTGCGCCCTTCAACTTTTTAGCGACAAAAGAATATGATACTGGCACCTAGGCACTAGTATCTATAAAACCTAAAAACTCTTTTTTTGAGATCTTAAATAACTGTAAAACAAATAGAAATCCAGGTAAGCGTCAGGACCCCTGGACCAAGTGCGCTATATTATGTTTCGAAACTATCAAAGTTCTCTACCTTTCTAATACTATTTGATACCTGAATTAAATTATCTAGTACCTCGGCGGGCAGTGAAAAAACTTGAAAAGAAAGTGGCCAGACATTCTGACGTCAGGTTGTCTGGACCACATTTTTTTTACATAGTTGGAGACGACATATCTCAATTATTTACTTGTAAATATTCAATACCTTCTCAATACCTTAACATGTATATTTTTTTCAAATTTTATGGCTTCCCAGAAAAAAGTTACGGCAGAATGAATTTCTTCAGGAAACAAAACTCATTTTATGGCTATTTGATTTGCATTATACATAATTTTATGTATGACTGGATGGCCTATGTCCAGCAGTGAATTGATATAGCCGATGACAACGATATTTTATTTACTTTTGAATATATATATTGGCATTGTGAATAAGTAATAAATACACTCTATTTTGATAAAGAATTTTAATAATCAGAACCGTTTTAAACATTGTATACTAATACATTTCTTTAAACTTCATGGTCACTAACACTTAAATCGTAAAAAAAAACGGGATTGCTACCATGTACAGTCAGTGCCCTAAGAGATGTATCCAGGCACATTGGCTCAGCAGACCAAGTCAAGTTCTATTTGGTTTGAAACTTTATTCTATGGCACGATTTCCATCTTCAGGAATTAATGCACAAATAAACTCTTTAGCTAAAAACATCAGCCAAGGTGGGATTTAAACCACGACTCCCAGATTGATTGGCGAACCTATAGACCGCTGCGCCAAATGACTGATTAGCCATTATGGCGAAATTACCTGTTGTCACAGCGCACATAGTCAATAACAAAAGAAACATAGTATACAGTGAGCGATGACGTTTGGCTATCTAAATTGATAAGAAATGTGGGTAGAACAAAAATTAAGATCGTTTTTCAACTATCACGTGCGCAACTGGATAACTTCATATTGATAGTAGCTTTGCTGATTGAGCATACTGCCGTAGTTAACTACTTTATTACTAGCGGAAATAATTGTTTTGTTCGAACAGAACGAAAGTATAGACGAAATTGCACGACATCTTCATTTAACTGTAAGTAAAATAATATTTTTAAGAATAAAAATACATTTTCACTATTTTTTACAAATACTTATCTCGTTTTCCGTTAGGTTGTGGTTATAGCGATTATGGTGAAATCGAAGATATCTGGTATCGTATGAGGCCAGGTCCAGCAGCTCCTGTCATGTTTACCGCTCAGTTAACAGGAGATCGTTGATCGTTGGTAACCACACCATGGATCCTTTCTTAAACCACCACTTGCGTGGTGCGGGATTTAAAAACTGAACTCCAGTACGGAAAATACAACTTCTACATAGTATTTTGTAGTGTATGTAAGTGTATATTGTGTATCGATGTTTAAGAATGAGTATTATTTTCATATATTATATATTTCTTTTCTATATTTAACCCTTTTATTAAATTATTTCAATAGTGATTCAACAAAATCATAATTAAGACCCAGAAGGCACCCACTTAAGAGGATTCTACATTTTACATTTTATATGTAGGTAGCGGATAAAAGTGAACCGCAAGGAAACACCAAGCATCGCTCTGTCCATTGCTCGCTGGGTGACTTTGAGCCTTCTTATGAGACCCATAGTGAACGACCACGTCTCACTCCCATATGTCATTACTGGCAACACACATTGGTCAAATACTTTCGTCTTGAGACACTGAGCTGACAACTGAGCTAGCAGTGAAAGCTTCATCAAAATATGTTATTTTACAATTTACAAGAGCCAATGTGCCTGGATACATCTCTTAGGGCACTGACTGTACATGGTAGCAATCCCGTTTTTTTTACGATCTAAGGGTAAGTTGCACCATAGTAGAAGTTAAAGTTAAAGTTTTTGTCAAATTTGACAATTTGACGTCATTTTTGCTTACCTGACCGGTACTTTAACTGAAATTTTGATGTTTGTTATTGTTAAAGTCAGATGGTGCAACCCAACCTAAGTGTTAGTGATCATGAAGTTTAAAGAAATATATCAGTATACAATGTTTAAAACGGTTCTGATTATTAAAATTCTTCATCAAAATAGAGTGTATTTATTACTTATTTTGAGGTGCCCGTGGCGCAGTTGTGACAGTGATCGGCGACGATCACTGTTGTAAAGCAACACATACCGGGTCGGAAATGGGATGGGTGACCACCCCGACCGAAATTTAGTGATGTATATTTCGGGCATCTCCGTGCTTCGGAAGGCACGTTAAGCAGTTGGTCCCGGTTGACGTCGCCAGATGTCAGTCGTTAAGCCTAGTCAGAGGCCTTAACCTTACACCCCTCCAACAACCCGCACTGAGCCAGCGTGTTGGAGTTGGCTTGTTCCACCTCATAGTTGAGGTGAGGCCTGTGCCCAGCAGTGGGACGTATATAGGCCGATTATGTTATGTTATTACTTATTCACAATGCCAATATATATATTCAAAAGTAAATAAAATATCGTTGTCATCGGCTATATCAATTCACTGCTGGACATAGGCCATCCAGTCAAACATAATTATACATAAAATTATGTATAATGCAAATTAAATAGCCATAAAATAAGTTTTGTTTCCTGAAGAAATTCATTCTGCCGTTACTTTTTTCTGGGAAGCCATAAAATTTGAAAAAAATATACATGTTAAGGTATTGAGAAGGTATTGAATATTTACAAGTAAATAATTGAGATATGTCGTCTCCAACTATGTAAAAAAAATGTGGTCCAGACAACCTGACGTCAGAATGTCTGGCCACTTTCTTTTCAAGTTTTTTCACTGCCCGCCGAGGTACTAGATAATTTAATTCAGGTATCAAATAGTATCAGAAAGGTAGAGAACTTTGATAGTTTCGAAACATAATATAGCGCACTTGGTCCAGGGGTCCTGACGCTTACGAAATCCAGATGTCATTAAAAACGAAACACTGTATCAATTCGCAGGTTCGTCATTGACACCACTGCAGCTATTCCCATGATAAAATTGACTGAAACCCCAAAAATTGTTTACAATATAACTAAATTGTAATTAAGACTGAAACACGAAAATATGAGCTCTTAGAAAAAAAACAGCTGTAAGATGTAATAGACTTGATGCTTGTGAATAATGATCCTAATAAAAGGCGTAAAGAAGACGTATACTGGGTAATTCCGAAAGGTGTACCAAATACTCAAGGTAGGACAAAACAACAATTTGGTAAAAATCATACATGGCACACTGCCAACTAATACGGTTTTCTGGTCTCTAATGTAAGGAAAGAGACTGTCATGACTGAATTAGGGTTGACAACCTCACAACTAGATTGATGCTGGGTTCAGAACAGAGCAGGTGCAATTCAAATCAAAAACCTTGCCACGTTTATACCTAAGTGGCCAATGCAAATAATCTTCATATATTTTTCTTATAAAAACAGTAATTTTTCATCACTTTACCAAAGCCCGGAGGTGCCCGTGGCGCAGTTGTGACAGATCAATTGACGGGATAAATATTTAGGGTAGCTTGATAACATCTTACATTAAAAGGTGCTCACTAACCTTACACCCCTCCTGGCTCGTTCCACCTCATAGTTGAAGTGAGGCCTGTGCCTAGCATTGTGTAGCGTAGTGGGATGCTTATAGGCCGTTTATGTGGTATGTGTTAACAAAGCGTTGAAGTTGACCTAACTTTATTTTTTAATATCCGCCCAGTCCCGCTAAACCATGTGTATACTGCGTCGTTGTCAAGCACAGTCGGCTAAGCCGCCGTTTTATTACACTGTCCACGAGACAATATCCGGACGGTGCGGGATTATGTCCGATATCCCATAATAACCGGTTTAGTTTTATAGCTTTCTTCGAGGAGAAAGGGACTACATTTAACTTTTTTCAGGGCCTTATGACAAAATTTCAATTCGTAATCTTACGTGACCCGCAACTCAGTAACCTTTAATTTTTTTGGATGATTATGTATGTAATCGTTTTTTTTTGCCTAAAGTCGACGGGATAAGTCTTCTCTAGGGTCGACGATGAGGTTTTTCCGGTCTAAGTACTGTTACCCAAACTCCAGGGTGGAGGTTGAATTGAGCACTCCGTGGGCCCTAGTGAGCCGCGATGCACCAGGCATGCAACAATGCCAAGAGGCGTTCTCTTCGAGTCAACCACATGGTCGAACGCAGAAATCTAATATGTAAAAATTCTCGTGTTACAGTGTTTGTTGCCAAACTCCTCTGAAAGGTCTTGACCGACTTTGATGAAATTTACATGTAAGTATGTTTGTTAAGTCTGAGAATAAGCAGGACGAAATCTTTACATACATCATACATACATCATATAATTATTATTACTTATAGTAGTTCTTGCTGGTATCCGGATAGATAGAAAAAGATGTAGAACATTTTGACCCTCCCTTAATCGTGGAAAGTGTATGAAACCGTAAAATGAATCCCAGCGTTCTGGTATCTGGATAATGGAGTCTAGCCGATACCTGGTGCAACTCAAATAAAAATCAAAAGCAAATCATCGAATCCAAATTCACTGTGGATTGTATCAATATCCCAGAAAGGTACTCGCAACTGTGACGCAACGCTTTTCAGTACCAATTCAATTGAGGAAATGGTCTATTGTTTGTTTAACTTAGCTCCAACTAACACTGGCTCCAACGTGCGTAAATCTTGCGCTTAACCCACGACTAATCGTGATAGGGTTAAAAGGGCTTTTTATCTTCTTTTTTCTAGCTTGTTCACACGAAATTATACTTTGGTTGTAATTCATACTAAAAACTACTTAAAAACTTGGAACATCTACTAAAATCCGTAGCATCTATTTACAAATTATTTTAAAATAAGTTACCTAATGTAGCATAAAGTGAACTCAAAAAACATGCCTAAGGTCACCTCTGCACGGAGGGCCTTCGGTTAAGAGAAATAGAAGATGTGAGGGTGACATTGAAAGAAGAGTGAATGCAGGTAATAGAGTGAGTGGGGCGCTGCCTGCCTTTGTGAGCAGTTACAAAGTGTCGGAAAAAGCTAGACTGGCAGTTCACGAGGGCAGAGGTTATGAAAGTTGGATATGGCAGAAGAATAATGAAAGTAAAATCAATGCAGTGGGAATGAGAACATTGAGAACAGATGAAATACGATTAACGAAACGGATTTATAAGGCAAAGGTGAATGGAACTGTTGGAAGAGGAAGGCCTAGCTAGACGAATGTTTCGTGGACAAATTCAAGATGTTCTCAGAAAGGGTCAGGTCAAGAGTACCTGTTGACGACGTACGTGCATGAAAGGACTCATGAACGTATAGGAAGCGCAAAGTCTGTCAGGATCGTAGCAGGTGGGAAGAAGTGGTCTCTGCCTTGGGAACCCCGTTGGGAAAGAGGCGTGATAGTATGTTTACATATATGTAGTATGTTTTTAATAATATGAAGAAAAGTACGTGTCAGAATGTATTATCGCTGTGCTAGATGTGTATTTTTATGAAGCAGTCAAGATTTAACTTTTTGATAAAATAATATGATTCATAATCTTAAATTTTTTCACCGACCGTTTTGACCGCCAATTGAATGAAATCGATAAATCGGTTTGGTCGGCTGTACAAAACAAGGCATTGATGGTTTGGCAACACTACAAAATTCCATTTAACTCGTAAGAACATATAGGTAAGCGAGCCGAGGCCACATATTTCTATGCAAATATATCCTATTCGCCACTGACAAAACAGATACACGATACACTAGCGACTCAGCCTCCGAACACAGATCTACCCTCCTGGGAACCATTTCCCTAATGTTGTTCACAAAACTAACATAACATTTGAATATCTCATCATATTTCGATTTTTTATACCGTCGATTTTCCTATAAGGGCGGATATAAGCTTTTTATGTGTTGTAACTTGTTTTAGAAATTTTGAATAGTATTATCGCGTTGTTACTGGTGTATTTGTGACTCAATTTATAAAATTACGGTTCCAATTTTAAAGAACCAAAGACAGAAATAAAACGTCTAATAATGAAAATTTTTAGAGGTCTTATTAAGCTCCGTATTTTTAAGGAAATTGTTCACATATTTCCAGCTATACGAAATTGTCAACAGCATGCCAGGCTACCCATTTCCGGTCGCTCCTCCTAGCTTTATCTATAGCAAAGAAATTAATGTTGTATGGCAAGAGCAACACAAAATACGTGCCATGTAAAAAAAACCTGCAATACGTAGTCGACTGTACACTACGAAAATAGTTTTCACAAACAGATATTCGATGGATAGTAGTGTCTCAGCGTAACAAAATTTAACCGTTTTTGAAGACTTCTTAACTTCAGCCATAAAACGTCCAGACGATGCCAAAGGCACGGGCTTGTATTTGGAATTAATTTGTTAACATAAAATAACAGACCACTATCGACATTGCCTCAAAAGATGTTCAATATTGACTGGGTAGAGAATAACCCATTCAAACGTCTTTGTATCTATCACATATCGACTTCATTGTTCAGCATTAGCCAAGGATAAGTAAAAAATGGATAGTCTCAAAGTGTTAAAGTACATTTGTAAAATGGAAAAAGTTTTGAACATCCATCGTGATTACATGTATTTACCAAGAAGGAAACTTATTGTTACAACTTTCCTAATTCTGATAGATATATTACTATGTTTATTAGTTTATTTAGACAGCGTTCGATTAAGTGCTAGAATGCATAAAGATATTAACAGAGTAATTAATTATGCTATTTTTCGTGGTTTTTATGTCGGTCTTAACATTCTGGCAATAGTGTACTACGGGCCCTTACACGGTGATGAATTTAGAAAAATATTAAACAACATAAACAATTCATATGATGGTATCAAAACTTATAGATTTTCCAAAAAACTTACACATTTTAATATTAACCACTTCATTTTCCCGTTAGTTAGTATTTTTATCAGAATGACCATCTATGCCCACTACATGAAAAAAGTATTGGAACTAGATGACCTATTAGGAAACCACCTTAAAGGTTTCCTTTCATTTATTTTCCAATCGTATACTGAAATCCGCTTTATGACGAGTATAGTGAGCTGTTGCACAATCCTTACTACATCAACATTAATACAAAGAAAAGTCATATTTATGATCAAAAGTGAGGTGGAAAGCGAAGACGCAATTACTATGGAAAATTTAGAAAAATATGCTAGAACGTACCGTCAATTGCTTGAAGTCAGTAAACAACTGAAGAAATGTTTTGGTGATCAAGTAAATATTTATTTAAAACGGCAAACTAATTATTGCGATTTCTATGCAGGGTGTCCCATGCTCGTTTTGAATTATTAGTATCTTGGAACATAATTTCTAGAAAAGCTAAAATCGACCACAAACGTAACCGTTAAGTCTAACGAATTTTCAACTGTACATTTTTGATTCATATGCCTAGTCCAATGAAACTGATAGCTGTCAAAAAATATGTTGGTTGGATTATAGTAAAGCCGTAAAAAAGGGGTATGGGAACGCCTTGTCTGAAATCCCGTTTGGTTTTTAAAGGTTTTTCTAGCCTGTCCAGTCAATGACATTACAAAAAGAGGTAGATTGGTTATGTCAGTACTGATGTGAAGTCGAAAATTTACCACTGGCGTATGTACCTATAATTTGGCTGTGTTGTAACGTGTTAGCAAGATGGTATGATTATTCACTGGAGCGTAGACGAGACATACATGTTGCGCAGTGTCGTCTCCAACTGTCAACACTGTCAATGCTTGCTACTGCTCAAGTGCACTAAAAGTTCTGATTTCGGGTGCCAATTCTTTGGCAGAAGTAACATATCAACCTCTTTTTTATCATAATCATCATTGTGTTCACTTTAATAAGATAGAACATGTGTGTGCATTTCCCTACGAGTTTTAGTGCTGACCAGATTTAAATATTTTAGATCATCATCATTAAAAAGACTTTCGTAGCCTCATTCAATTAATATGGCCCATTCTTCGAAGCGAGTAAAATTTTGAACTCAAACCGGTAGCTCCCAAGATTATTGATTTTCATAATATTCTGTAGTTTCAGTGATTGTTAAGGTCTATTCTTTAAAGTGAGCATGTTTATTTTAGGTGGTTTTGTGAAGCATTATTGTCACTCGTTTGATATTATTTTGAGTTTTGTTTTCCTTATCTTTTCATGAATTATCAATATTTTTTAGATGCTGTTGTCTGTGCTATTATTATTATCTCACGTTATTCATTTGGTGTACCTCCTGATTGCTACAATTCTACGAAGCGAAGTAAGTAATTAAGCGATCTAGCAAGCGCCACTGGCGCAAAATATTATTTGTTTGTCTCACCTCGTAAGTGAGAACTTTAGCTAAAATTTATACTAAAAAATCTCAAAAAAACAATGATATGGCGAAACATCTGTTGCTGGGTCAGCCAGTTTTTAAATAATATATTTCTTTAAACTTTCATGGTCACTAACATTTTTTTTTTTCTAACCTATATCATCCCACTGCTGAGCAAAGGTCTCTCCCAATCCTTTCCAAACATTTAAATCATTAAAAACGGGATTGCGCTTGTAACAGTGCCGGAATATCGGAAACTCAAAACAAAAAAGGTACATGGTAGCAATAATTCTGCCATGATCCTCAAATTCAGCAACACCTGCACGTCACGTGCCTGTACAATCAAACTTGTGTGCTTGGGGTTTTATGATACTTATCATATATGGATTATCATATTTATTACTAATAACCACAATATATATCCTTACAGATGATGGACGATGGACTTTTTTTGAGCTTCTTCATTTTCATGGCATTCGTAATTCCATATGCAATAATATTTTCTATACTCGCTAGTGCTGGCCAGAATTCACAAAACGAGTCAATAAAACTGAAAAGATTACTAGCAAAATGTATCTCCAAGGGATTAAAATGTAAGTATGGGTAAGGTCACAGCGTCGTCGACCACCGTTTTTCATATATTTTATTGATATGCCATATAATGCGTTGCGTGTTCGCACGAATGTCTCAAAGCAGCGCAACGAATCGCGCTAAGTAGGCCTCACCCTGAGGGCTCGTTTAAAGTGACGCGGGGCCGGTCGCGAAGCGGTCTTCTGAGACACAAACATGTGATGATGTTTGGAGCGTTCAAGGAGAAGAGTTTTTGTAAGCGTTTGTTCAATTGTTAATGGATTTGTGTTTTTAAGCGCCGCGTCTGACGCGGCGGAGGAGGAAGCGGCAAACGCGGTTGACGAGCGGCAGGCGACGCCGCTTATTTTTATTGGTTCACCCTTGTTTGATCGAACAACGTTTCGTCGAAAATCAGTTGGTCGAATTTCAGTTGCAATAAAATCAGTTCGGAGAATTATTCATTTGACCGAATATTTAATTGGTAAATTTTTATTTGATGTAATTATTTGTTTGAACGAATTTCATTTGAACTAATTTCATATTATCGAATTTCGTCACTGCCCTATACTATAGTTTGGGCGGAACCGACTCGGTTAGATTAGGTTAGAAGCCTTCGTGGTTATTTTTTTTTAAACTCAAAAAACGACTTGCCTCATTACATGCTGCTTGGCATTTTATACCATCTGAAAATTACATCAAATGAACATTATACCTTTTGATCATTAGTGCAAACGTTGTTATAGCAAATAAACATTCGACGAACTGAAAATTCTATCAAATGATATTATACAAAGTGATGATTTTCTCAAACGTTGTTCGATTTAGTAATATTATATCAAACGTTGTTCGATCAAACAAGGGTAAACCATTTTTATTATGTTTGAGTTTGCGCGTGGGACTCTGCAAGCCACTTCACGCCCCGCCTCACTATAAACGCCAAAAACCTCCACGCTTGACAGGGTGGAGCCTGTTCCAACCTAGTGTTTGCCGGGCGACTTCACGGTGAGGCGAACTCGCGATATTTCCACGATAAAAAAAACGAGCACACCGCTTGCTTGCTGCGCACCCGCGGCGAGATCGTCTCGCCATGGAACCGCCCAAAAATCGCTAACAGTAAACAGGCTCACGTGCCCCAACGGAAAGGAAGAAGGCAAACAAAAAATAGAAAGACTTGAGCGACTATTCCGATTCTGAAGACGTCAATAATTTATCTTCATTGTTTTTTAGGCTATGAAGCCCCAGACGTTCGTCTGAAGGACTTCCACCGCCTGGTGTCTGTGCAGCCTATCAGCATACACGTGATGCCCACCGCGCCGGTTGGCATGTGTCTGCTGCCGGCTTTCCTCACGTTGGTCATCAACAATATTATCATGTGTTTACAATTTAGTAATGATATCTAATAAAATTGTAAGTGTATTTCATACATTCTGATTACAAATGTTTAATTTGTTGCTTTAAGTTCTCACAACTCCAGATAGATACTCCTGTGATGATCATTTTCTTTTAAATATTCTGCATATCAAAATAATATTCTTGATTGCGTTATGAGTGATCAAGCTGTGAGCCTACCACACTGCCACCAGCGCCAACCGAGGGCCCCCAACAAAGGGGGGAGATCCCGGAAGCACCAATACCTGCAGTACGCAGGCCCTTCCGCCATCTCGGTAGACGCCGAGCAATGCGAGCCAAAGCACCCAGGGTGGGACAACACATTTTATCACTTTGAAAGTGTCTCTCGCGCAAACCATTCAGTTTAAAATAAACCATCATAGTAACCTCCACATCATTTTTGAAGACGTATACATAGTTTATCCACGCGTATGGGTTTGATGATTGTTTTTGCCTTTCAGTTCTAAGTATGGTGAAAAGGGTGAAGATACCTTAAGGGCACTGAGTGAAGGCAGGCAGGGCAGCAGTCTGGTGACGGAGGGAAACGTACGCACTCAAAACACAAATATATTTATTTTAAATTGACGTTAATTTACTATCAACACATGAATACACCACCATACAAAAACAAGAACTGAAACAAAAATATAAATGTCTTAAAAGGAAATAAAAAGATTCCGTTCTAAAATTCAATAGTTAAAAATACAAATATTAAAAAATTTAAACATATCTCTATCGCCAACGTATGGGGAACCCCAAAATGTATTGTTTTCGTGTCAAAATCCTAATGCGGTTTACAGAATACACCTACTTACCAAGTTTCAACAGTTATAGCTCTTATACTCGTAGTTCCGGAAAAAAGTGGCTGTGACATTCGGACAAACAGACATGACGAATTTATAACGGTAGAGGGCTTAAAAAAAAGAGCCCTAAAAAAGAGAAACAACGATCTTATACCCTAGGAAGTAGGTACTATGTAATAGTAGAGGCCAAAATTGGCTGCCTTGGGGCACTTCATAGCATATCCGTCGATATTTTTATTGAACTTCTTGTAATTCTCAATTTTCATAGTGCCTTGCTGTCTATCTGATTAATTATTCCTTTTGGACTTTGAAGCATGAGGCTTCTACAGAAGTCATTTAAGGCTTACTAAATCAAAAGCTTTTGACGTGTCAAGCTTTTTTTCTAGTTAAATAATTTAAGTTTCATCATTTCTTCAGTATTTTATTTGACTAGAGCTAAATTGGCTAGCAAAGTCAATTCGCTCTCCAATTATGACTTACATTTCAAATTGAGGACTTACGGAGTTTCAAATAGAGAACATAATTAAGCCTCATACCTACTACATACATACATACTATTTTGAATTTAGGCAGAATATTACAGTCGTCGCTGTCAAGTGCTAGTATTTAGAATTAATGGGCTAGCGTGAATAATAAAACTGGACCATTATCAACGATGTTTTCAAACATGCATATTTACTGATGGGTGAAGAATAATCCATTCAAATGCTATTGTATCTAAAGACACATCGACTTCAGTGTTCTAAGTTTTAATCATCTTACCTCGGAGTGTTAACAATGGAATGTCTGAAAGTGTTAAAGTACATTTTTAAAATAGAAAAAATTTTGAACATCCATCGTGATTACATGTATTTACCTAGAAGAAAACGTATTGTCACGACATTTCTTATTATTATCGACATATTAATATGTTTATCAGTTTACGTGGACAGCGTTAAAATGAATTTTAAGATGACCAAAAATATTAACGGACCTGTTAATTACGCTATCTTTTATGGTTCCTTTGTAGTCCTAAACCTTCTGGCAATAGCGCACTACGGGCCTAGACACGGTGATGAATTTAGAAAAATAATGAAGAACTTAGACGATGCACATGATGGCATCAAAACTAACAAAGTGTCCAAAAACCTTACGCATTTTAGTATTAACTACTTTATTTACTCGTCGGTTATTTTTATTATTAGAATTACCATTAATGTCATTTATTTTAAAAACGTATCTCAAGTAAATGACTTTTCAAATATCCTCCTCAGATGTTCCCTAATATTGATTTTCCAATTATATACCGAAGTTCGCTTCATATCGAGTATAATGACGTGTTGCACAATTCTTAATGTTTCAACACTCATACTACGCAATCTCATATTTATAATCAAAGAAAGGGAAGAAAACAGCGATTCCAAAACTATAGGTAATTTAGAGGAAGATGTCAGGACGTACCGTCAACTGCTTGAAGTCAGTAAACAACTCAAGAAATGTGCAGGCGATCAAGTAATTATTTATTCATTACTTTAAACTTATCCTCGCGATTCCGATATAACATTACATTTGATGAATATCACGACAACTATTGAGTTTTTAACATCATAAACAATTTTGTCAGTTATTGTGAAATATTTATCCTGTGTATTAGGTATATCTGATGACTGTCAAGGCTAAAGAACGTGTCGACAGCTAATCTTGAAAACCCTTGTCTTTGAAAGCCCCTCCTTGAAATATTCAAAAATATTAAGATTTCAAATACCTACTTATTAAAACATTTGCTATTTACACATCTTATGGTCCCATAAAAATTATCACTAACCATATTTGTATTTTAAAACTTATCATAGTTAAAATTCAAATCCTACTATCTTGATGTGTGTTAAACGCTTCATAATTCTAGTCATACTTATAAATTTGTTGACTCATTTCAATATTTTTTAGATGCTGTTGTCACTGATATTATTAGTAACTTATTTGATTCATTTGGTGTACATCCTGATTTCTACAATGCTCCGACTCGTAAGTAACGAAGCGATAATGGCTCAAATACGAACGGCGATCGTTCCTATAAAAATTACTCGTGATGAAAAGATTCATCGAGTTACGGCAAAAAACATTATCCAATATCATTAGTCCTTAAATTTAAAACACCTACGCGTCCCTTACATTCCTACAAACTAAAGAGCTTGGCATTTCAAAATATTCATCACTAGCGACCCGCCCCCGCTTAGCATGGGTGCAATAGGATGTTATCTATTATACATATAAACCTTCCTCTTGAATCACTCTATCTATTAAAAAAAACCGCATCAAAATCCGTTGCGTAGTTTCAAAGATTTAAGCATACAAAGGGACATAGGGACAGAGAAAGCGACTTTGTTTTATACTATGTAGTGATTAAGTCCCTGAACAGATTATATTCATTATTACTTTATTGACAATAACCACAATGAATTTCTACAGATGGTGGAAGATGCTATTCGTTGGTGCTTCTATATTTTGGTAGGATTCGTAATTCCATATGCAATATTATTAGTTGCGCTTGCTAGTGCCGGCCAAAGTTCACACAATGAGTCAATAAATCTGAAGAGATTACTAGCAAAATCTATCTACAAGGGACTAAAAAGTAAGTACCTATCGAAAACACCAATAAAACTTATTTGCAGTAGTGGTGTAGGTAGAAGAAGTGCTTAGGAATACTCCTCTAACGCTACGTACGTACGGGGAAATCCTCATGGATACCGCTCCGCTCAGGGGGACGATGAGGTTATGTCGGCCTTCTACCGACTTAAGCCCCACGGCACTCATCCGTGGCAATTTGGCGCCGAAGTTGGATCCACAATAGATTCATCGCACTGCTGCCCCGCCAGTGCTAGCCCCTAACGGGCCTCTCTTCAATCGAGCTCCTAATAAAGGGGGGAGGCCACGAAGCACCTGAAGTGGGCAGGAAAGATCAGCCTACTCGCGCCTCAGGGCACTTGCAGGCTCTACTGGGCCCGCAATCCAACGTGTCGACCTTATGGGCAGCAGCGGGTGGATGACCAAGTCCACCACTGCCACGCCTGAGTTTTCTTGGCTTTCCGGCAGTTCCACCTTACCACCGGTACTAAGCCCCCTCGCCACGCCAAGGCGAGAACCCATGAGGGGGATCGTGTTATATCTAGCATAGCTTCATTTAGGTTGGGCTCTTAAAAATAAAGCAGTTATATGCATGCTGTTGACTTGCCAGCCAAAATTTGAAGGTAACAATATGGTGCATTGTTTTCAGGTAATAAAGCACCAGACGTTCGTCTGAAGGACTTCCTCCGATTGGTATCTGTGCAGCCTATCAGTATACACCTGATGCCCACCGCGCCGGTTGGCATGTACCTGCTGCCGGCATTTCTCACCCTGATCATTAACCATATTATAGTGTGTTTACAGTTTAGTCATGATATTTAAATAAATTGTTAGTGGTTTTAATTGTCTCACGTCTTTTATTTGAAAACTTCCAGTTCCACTTCATTTTGAATGCAAATGTTTGATTCCTTGTTAAAAATACCAAAATAATTATAATACCAACTAACGCGCGACAGCATCGCTAATAACGCGTTCAACGCACTAAAGTAGCGATGCCAACGCACTACGAACGCGCTACTGAAGCGCGCTTGCATCGCGACAGAAGCGCTATAGGATCGTATTTACATCGCAACTAAATTTCAACGCTGCGTGGGCTGCACACAGCCAGCGACCGCTCCGCGATTGTAGCGATTCAGTCGCGATACTGTCGCGCGTCTGCAAAAAGTCATAAATCAATGATCGGCTGTACAAAAAACCATCGATATATACATTAAACACATCCCATTTGCTCACTATAATTTGATTTTAAATTAAGGCTTTTTTGTCGAATGATTCAATGGTACGAAAAGTTTAAAAATTTGGTAATTTCAATTTGTTACTATTTCATGAGAAAACCAACAGCATTTTGTAACACAAGTAGGTGGTTTAATATGTGTTAGCATTCGCTGAAATTGTTTTATCTTCTAAGTACGTACGATAAACAGATACTGATCTCAGTGTAACGAAAAGAAAAACAGTTGAACTATGAGATTTTTTTTTTTTTTTAACTCGGTGAAATGCCTTTACGCACTTCCCGCTGCTTGGGGGGCAGCGGGGGGGTGTGGGACTCGCCCACCCCTGAAAGGGGTGAGAATACCCACTAAAACACCGGGGCGGCCTTCTTCTGCGCGTGACCAGGGTTTACCGAGGACTCTCCCAAGGAGGCACTCTACCGGTAAAACCCTGGCGCGCTGTGCCGGTTGCGGCTCACCTCGAGGGGAGTAGTACCTCCCCTCTTACACACCCGCTGGTGTTCGACAGTGCGAGGCCACCCCACACTGCCGTCCTCCACGGGGTCGCATGTGCAATGAAGGCACACAGCCCCCGCCGTGTACTCTCCTAGCGACCCCGGGGCCCCCCTTTAGCCGCCTCTTACGACAGGCGGGGGTGACCTTGGCTGTATTCTTACGCCCCAGACCACAGGGCGATGAACTATGAGACTAACTTAACTTTAGTCAACGCGTAAGAGGTGCTATAGGCATTAGTTAGCTTTTAAAATAAATTGTTACGGTTAATAATAGACGATCTGTTTCGAAAGATATTCATTATTGACTAGATAAAGAATATTTGATTGAAGCGTCTTTGTATCTGAAGACAGCATCTTTTGTCTTTCTCTCTCTTTTTCCCTTATTATCATTCGTTTGGTTTCATGTCTAAACATTGTAACAGACGGTGTCACGGGCATGAGCTAGTATTTGGAATTAATTTGTTAACAATAATAAAACTGAACCATTAACAACATTGTTTCAAAATATCCTCATTGTTGATTGGGTAGAGAATAATCCATTAGATAATAAACACCTTTGTAACTATAACACGTCGTCTTCAGTGTTCTGCGTTAAACATTATAAATAAATAAATAGACATCAAACTACGATTGAGATAAAAATGGAAAGTCTTAAAGTTTTAAAGTACATTTGTAAAACGGAAAAAGCTTTGAACATCCATCGTGATTACATGTATTTACCAAGAAGGAAACGTATTGTCACGACATTTCTTATTCTTGTCGATATTTTAATTTGTTCATGGGTATATGTCGACAGCGTTCAAATAAACTTAAAGATAAGCAAAGATATTACCAAACTAGTTAACTATGCTTTCTTTCATGGGTTTTATGTCGTTCTTAACTTTCTGGGAATAGTGTATTATGGGCCTTTACACGGTGATGGATTTAGAAATATTTTAAACAACTTAAACAATGCACATGATGGTATCATGACTCTCAGACTATCAAAAACAAATACGCATTTTAATATTAAATACTTCATATACCCATTCGTTGGTATTGTGAGTAGATTCATCATGAATTTTATTTATTTTATGAATATATCAAAAAGAAATGATTTCATTATTCGCCTCAGAGCTTTTTTAACATTGGTTGTCCAATCATTTGTTGAAGTTCGCTTCATGATGAGTATATTGACATGTTGCACAATTCTTACTGCATCAACACTTATACTACGAAATGTCAATTTAATAATCAAAGATAAGAAACAAAACGATGACACGATTACCATAGATGATTTAGAGAATTATGCCAGAACGTACCGTCAACTGATTGAAGTCACTAAACAACTCAAAAAATGTTTTAGTGATCAGGTAATTATATATTTTTTTAAACTTATTCGCGCGATTTCAATAAATCATCACATAAAAAATTATGACTACAAAATTAGCTATTCATATTGATTTCATGTTTCCTTTGTAGTCCTAAACCTTCTGGCAATAGCGCACTACGGGCCTAGACACGGTGATGAATTTAGAAAAATAATGAAGAACTTAGACGATGCACATGATGGCATCAAAACTAACAAAGTGTCCAAAAACCTTACGCATTTTAGTATTAACTACTTTATTTACTCGTCGGTTATTTTTATTATTAGAATTACCATTAATGTCATTTATTTTAAAAACGTATCTCAAGTAAATGACTTTTCAAATATCCTCCTCAGATGTTCCCTAATATTGATTTTCCAATTATATACCGAAGTTCGCTTCATATCGAGTATAATGACGTGTTGCACAATTCTTAATGTTTCAACACTCATACTACGCAATCTCATATTTATAATCAAAGAAAGGGAAGAAAACAGCGATTCCAAAACTATAGGTAATTTAGAGGAAGATGTCAGGACGTACCGTCAACTGCTTGAAGTCAGTAAACAACTCAAGAAATGTGCAGGCGATCAAGTAATTATTTATTCATTACTTTAAACTTATCCTCGCGATTCCGATATAACATTACATTTGATGAATATCACGACAACTATTGAGTTTTTAACATCATAAACAATTTTGTCAGTTATTGTGAAATATTTATCCTGTGTATTAGGTATATCTGATGACTGTCAAGGCTAAAGAACGTGTCGACAGCTAATCTTGAAAACCCTTGTCTTTGAAAGCCCCTCCTTGAAATATTCAAAAATATTAAGATTTCAAATACCTACTTATTAAAACATTTGCTATTTACACATCTTATGGTCCCATAAAAATTATCACTAACCATATTTGTATTTTAAAACTTATCATAGTTAAAATTCAAATCCTACTATCTTGATGTGTGTTAAACGCTTCATAATTCTAGTCATACTTATAAATTTGTTGACTCATTTCAATATTTTTTAGATGCTGTTGTCACTGATATTATTAGTAACTTATTTGATTCATTTGGTGTACATCCTGATTTCTACAATGCTCCGACTCGTAAGTAACGAAGCGATAATGGCTCAAATACGAACGGCGATCGTTCCTATAAAAATTACTCGTGATGAAAAGATTCATCGAGTTACGGCAAAAAACATTATCCAATATCATTAGTCCTTAAATTTAAAACACCTACGCGTCCCTTACATTCCTACAAACTAAAGAGCTTGGCATTTCAAAATATTCATCACTAGCGACCCGCCCCCGCTTAGCATGGGTGCAATAGGATGTTATCTATTATACATATAAACCTTCCTCTTGAATCACTCTATCTATTAAAAAAAACCGCATCAAAATCCGTTGCGTAGTTTCAAAGATTTAAGCATACAAAGGGACATAGGGACAGAGAAAGCGACTTTGTTTTATACTATGTAGTGATTAAGTCCCTGAACAGATTATATTCATTATTACTTTATTGACAATAACCACAATGAATTTCTACAGATGGTGGAAGATGCTATTCGTTGGTGCTTCTATATTTTGGTAGGATTCGTAATTCCATATGCAATATTATTAGTTGCGCTTGCTAGTGCCGGCCAAAGTTCACACAATGAGTCAATAAATCTGAAGAGATTACTAGCAAAATCTATCTACAAGGGACTAAAAAGTAAGTACCTATCGAAAACACCAATAAAACTTATTTGCAGTAGTGGTGTAGGTAGAAGAAGTGCTTAGGAATACTCCTCTAACGCTACGTACGTACGGGGAAATCCTCATGGATACCGCTCCGCTCAGGGGGACGATGAGGTTATGTCGGCCTTCTACCGACTTAAGCCCCACGGCACTCATCCGTGGCAATTTGGCGCCGAAGTTGGATCCACAATAGATTCATCGCACTGCTGCCCCGCCAGTGCTAGCCCCTAACGGGCCTCTCTTCAATCGAGCTCCTAATAAAGGGGGGAGGCCACGAAGCACCTGAAGTGGGCAGGAAAGATCAGCCTACTCGCGCCTCAGGGCACTTGCAGGCTCTACTGGGCCCGCAATCCAACGTGTCGACCTTATGGGCAGCAGCGGGTGGATGACCAAGTCCACCACTGCCACGCCTGAGTTTTCTTGGCTTTCCGGCAGTTCCACCTTACCACCGGTACTAAGCCCCCTCGCCACGCCAAGGCGAGAACCCATGAGGGGGATCGTGTTATATCTAGCATAGCTTCATTTAGGTTGGGCTCTTAAAAATAAAGCAGTTATATGCATGCTGTTGACTTGCCAGCCAAAATTTGAAGGTAACAATATGGTGCATTGTTTTCAGGTAATAAAGCACCAGACGTTCGTCTGAAGGACTTCCTCCGATTGGTATCTGTGCAGCCTATCAGTATACACCTGATGCCCACCGCGCCGGTTGGCATGTACCTGCTGCCGGCATTTCTCACCCTGATCATTAACCATATTATAGTGTGTTTACAGTTTAGTCATGATATTTAAATAAATTGTTAGTGGTTTTAATTGTCTCACGTCTTTTATTTGAAAACTTCCAGTTCCACTTCATTTTGAATGCAAATGTTTGATTCCTTGTTAAAAATACCAAAATAATTATAATACCAACTAACGCGCGACAGCATCGCTAATAACGCGTTCAACGCACTAAAGTAGCGATGCCAACGCACTACGAACGCGCTACTGAAGCGCGCTTGCATCGCGACAGAAGCGCTATAGGATCGTATTTACATCGCAACTAAATTTCAACGCTGCGTGGGCTGCACACAGCCAGCGACCGCTCCGCGATTGTAGCGATTCAGTCGCGATACTGTCGCGCGTCTGCAAAAAGTCATAAATCAATGATCGGCTGTACAAAAAACCATCGATATATACATTAAACACATCCCATTTGCTCACTATAATTTGATTTTAAATTAAGGCTTTTTTGTCGAATGATTCAATGGTACGAAAAGTTTAAAAATTTGGTAATTTCAATTTGTTACTATTTCATGAGAAAACCAACAGCATTTTGTAACACAAGTAGGTGGTTTAATATGTGTTAGCATTCGCTGAAATTGTTTTATCTTCTAAGTACGTACGATAAACAGATACTGATCTCAGTGTAACGAAAAGAAAAACAGTTGAACTATGAGATTTTTTTTTTTTTTTAACTCGGTGAAATGCCTTTACGCACTTCCCGCTGCTTGGGGGGCAGCGGGGGGGTGTGGGACTCGCCCACCCCTGAAAGGGGTGAGAATACCCACTAAAACACCGGGGCGGCCTTCTTCTGCGCGTGACCAGGGTTTACCGAGGACTCTCCCAAGGAGGCACTCTACCGGTAAAACCCTGGCGCGCTGTGCCGGTTGCGGCTCACCTCGAGGGGAGTAGTACCTCCCCTCTTACACACCCGCTGGTGTTCGACAGTGCGAGGCCACCCCACACTGCCGTCCTCCACGGGGTCGCATGTGCAATGAAGGCACACAGCCCCCGCCGTGTACTCTCCTAGCGACCCCGGGGCCCCCCTTTAGCCGCCTCTTACGACAGGCGGGGGTGACCTTGGCTGTATTCTTACGCCCCAGACCACAGGGCGATGAACTATGAGACTAACTTAACTTTAGTCAACGCGTAAGAGGTGCTATAGGCATTAGTTAGCTTTTAAAATAAATTGTTACGGTTAATAATAGACGATCTGTTTCGAAAGATATTCATTATTGACTAGATAAAGAATATTTGATTGAAGCGTCTTTGTATCTGAAGACAGCATCTTTTGTCTTTCTCTCTCTTTTTCCCTTATTATCATTCGTTTGGTTTCATGTCTAAACATTGTAACAGACGGTGTCACGGGCATGAGCTAGTATTTGGAATTAATTTGTTAACAATAATAAAACTGAACCATTAACAACATTGTTTCAAAATATCCTCATTGTTGATTGGGTAGAGAATAATCCATTAGATAATAAACACCTTTGTAACTATAACACGTCGTCTTCAGTGTTCTGCGTTAAACATTATAAATAAATAAATAGACATCAAACTACGATTGAGATAAAAATGGAAAGTCTTAAAGTTTTAAAGTACATTTGTAAAACGGAAAAAGCTTTGAACATCCATCGTGATTACATGTATTTACCAAGAAGGAAACGTATTGTCACGACATTTCTTATTCTTGTCGATATTTTAATTTGTTCATGGGTATATGTCGACAGCGTTCAAATAAACTTAAAGATAAGCAAAGATATTACCAAACTAGTTAACTATGCTTTCTTTCATGGGTTTTATGTCGTTCTTAACTTTCTGGGAATAGTGTATTATGGGCCTTTACACGGTGATGGATTTAGAAATATTTTAAACAACTTAAACAATGCACATGATGGTATCATGACTCTCAGACTATCAAAAACAAATACGCATTTTAATATTAAATACTTCATATACCCATTCGTTGGTATTGTGAGTAGATTCATCATGAATTTTATTTATTTTATGAATATATCAAAAAGAAATGATTTCATTATTCGCCTCAGAGCTTTTTTAACATTGGTTGTCCAATCATTTGTTGAAGTTCGCTTCATGATGAGTATATTGACATGTTGCACAATTCTTACTGCATCAACACTTATACTACGAAATGTCAATTTAATAATCAAAGATAAGAAACAAAACGATGACACGATTACCATAGATGATTTAGAGAATTATGCCAGAACGTACCGTCAACTGATTGAAGTCACTAAACAACTCAAAAAATGTTTTAGTGATCAGGTAATTATATATTTTTTTAAACTTATTCGCGCGATTTCAATAAATCATCACATAAAAAATTATGACTACAAAATTAGCTATTCATATTGATTTCATGTGCTATTAATTTTTCTTAAGCTTTATATTTCATAAGAATTTTATAACTTATTTTTTCAGATGCTTTTGTCAATGATTTTATTGTTGACATACATGATTCATTTGGTGTACATCCTGATTACTATGGTTCTACGAAAGGTTGGTAGTAAAGCGATCTAATAAGCGTTACTGGCAAAATCATTGTTTGTTGATAATAACTCCTCTATTTAAATGCTCAAAGCAAAATCTAAATAGATATTTGTGGGTTGGTTTCCCACTCAGGCAAACATCCAAGTGACGAAAATTACTGAGTGTATGTCTTGTGATTGCCTGTATTTGTAATTTTTGTATGAAATATATTTAGATATTTTCAAGTATATTCGTAACATTTTTGACATTGTACAGAGGAATTGTTTTCTTATTTTGTTGTCAGATGATGTTGGTTACATGTCTCTGATATTTTTTAATTTCAATATCTAAATAGGGTGGGGAACCTGAACTTCAAACAGTAGTAAAGATCGTCTAAGCTGAAATGACGCGCCCTACCAACGCATTTACGCAACAAGCCAATTTCAAATATGTTCGCAATACACATAAACATAAAAAAGGAGGTACTTAACTTACAACATTTAACTGTAACAGAAAATGTCACTATATTTTTACTCATAGATCAAGAGTAAACATATAGTGACATTTTGAGTTACAGTTAAACAGTTTAAGGAGATATGGCCGCATTGGCCTTTAACTTCTTATCACTTTCCCAGTCTATTAAATATCACGACTGTAAATCACATGGCGAACCACATGTGGCCCATAAGACAGAGAATTTTTGAAACAAAAAAACCTTGCTTGCTTTGCCTTTAACAATATTTATCATTATGTCACTGAACGGATTAACTTTATTTATTTTCAACTTTATTACCAATGAACACAATTAATTTCTACAGATAATGGACGGTACAATATATAGCGTTCTACTTTTCATGGGATTCGTGATTCCAGCTGCAATATTATTGGTTGCACTCGCTAGTGCTGGCCAGAATTCACACAATGAGTCAATCAATCTGAAGAGATTACTGGCAAAATTGCTACTAAATAGTAAGTACCAATTGATACCATAAATTTAGCTTTTTATAGTAGAGTAAGTGTAAGGGCCGTCACCCACGGGGACTTTTTGTAGCGATGCTGTTGCGGTACAGCGGTCGCAAGTATAAATAAATAAATAATAAATAAAATAATATACATAGGAAACACCCACACCAATACAAACAGACATGTGCATGCACACAAATGTCAAATACAACAATAATAATGACAAATATTGTAGCGCTTCTGTCGCGATGCAATCGCGCTTCAGTTTTCATTGCCTCCCGATCTCGTCCAACACGGTCGCGCGTTGGCATTGATTCAGTTGCGTTGCAGTAGGGCGTTGGTAGTACGTTTTTATCGCTACAGTCGCTCGTTGCAATGCGACTTACACGCACTAAAAAAGGTCGCTGTGGGCGAGGGTCTCAAAAACTATCTAACATAGTGATCTATCCAGCTTACATAAACGGCCCCACTGCTGGGCACAGGCCTCACCCCAACTATGAGGTGGTGCCCCCAAATGTGAGGTGGGGTCTCCAAAGATGGGTTTTATAGCGAACGCATGTTTGTAGCCAGCCATCGAAATAGCCGTTTGAAGGCACGGCTATTAATGAACAACACCATTCCATTGCACGTCTCAATGTTGATAAGCTGAAAACAACCTATACCATACCTTACATTAGCCTACAAACAGTTAAGCCAGGCGTCGCTTAGCATGTAGATGAAATGTTGTTCGTGAATTCACCAAGAAATAGAAAACGAGTGCGAGTATACCAATCATTATGGGTAATTGTTTTTAGGTAATAAAGCACCAGACGTGCGTCTGAAGGACTTTCACCGCCTGGTATCTGTGCAGCCCGTCGGCATTCACCTGATGCCCACCGCGCCGGTTGGCATGTGCCTGCTGCCGGCTTTCCTCACATTGGTCATCAACAATATTATCATGTGTTTACAGTTTAGTAATGATATATAAACAAATTGTAAGTGTATCAAAAGCTTTAACGAGAACACTGACTTCATAGGTTCCTTAACTGAAGGCCTGATTTGTTTGCTGAAAATACCAAAATAATTATCATATCGATTAGATATATCGTGAGAGGTCAAAGTTCTCAAAAATATGTTTCATTAAAAAAAAAACTAGATCACATTGTCAATGTCGTAGTTCTAAGTTAACATATACTTAAAAAACAAAGGAACGTTAAGTCGTTTTTGAAGAGTCTAATTAAAATTAATAATTTGTGTAATAAAATACTAGTAGACGCCATATCACATTTTTTGCCAACCAATCAAATTAATTAAATCAATAAACACTAGTGTTAAGAGTGAGAAGGGCAACGTTACCCTAGTGAGTGAGTGAGTGAGTAATTAAACTCTACAAAAAACAAACACGACGTATTGTATTCAACAAAATATTAAGTTATTGTTATAGAACTAAAATGGTTGTGTATTCTTAACCATTTTATAATGTCTTAATCATAATAATTTGTATTAAATAACCAATATTGAGAATCTGAGTTTAATTATCTCCCGTTTTCTTTTTTCATACCGCATGCATAACTTAAATGAAATAAATTATCCATAGGTAGTTTGATTAAATAACGAAATAGTGACAAATAGTTTTATCATTCCCCCTATTATTTTTACTCCATACACATAGCATAATCGGCCTTTATATGTCCCACTGCTGGGCACAGGCCTCACCTCAACTATGAGGTGTAACGAGCCATACTCCGACACGCGGGCTCAGTGCGGATGTTTGGAAATGACAGCTTCCCGTGTCATTCAAAACTATACTTCGATTCGATAGAAATACGATTCAGAAACCCTTTTAGCATTTATTAAAGTTTTATTCAAAATGATTCTCTGAGCCGTCAAAAGAACTTCTTTAAACTGTTAATTACATATACCAACGAAAAGATAAAATTCCGTATACTGTAAACCTCGGGCAGACATTGCAGGTAGGTAGAAACAACTTCGAGGTCGACAGCATTAGGTAAAGTCTATTCCACAGTGCCTAAAGCAAAAGTCTTCAATCAGTGTGTCATACCCGTCATGACATACGGAACCGAAACGTGGACACTAACGGCATGGCTGGTCCACAAATTTAAAGTCACTCAGCGGGCTTTGGAGAAGGCTATGCTTGGCGTTTCTCCGCAGGATCAAATTCGAAATGAGGTGATCCGGCAGAGAACCAAGGTTATCGACATAGCCCACTGGATTAGCAAGCTGAAATGGCATGGAAATGGCTGAACATGTTAGCCGTAGTACTTGAGTAAAATGTTCTTGAATGGTGACCGCGTCTCGGCCAGCGTCATGTAGAACGTCCTCAGGCAAGGTGGAGTGATGATTTGCGCAGGATGTCTGGCGGGAGCTAGATGCGAGCAGCCGAAGATAGATTTCAGTGGCGTGTAATAGGTGAGGCTTATTTCCAGCTGTAGACTGCAACAGGCTGATGATGATTTTTAGCTGCTGATGGCTTGGCAGCTTCACCGGACTGTAGCACAGAGAGCTCTCAACCTTAAAATTTAAAGTGAAGTGAACTTATGGAGGTAAGCTTTCGAATGAAATGAATTATGAAACAGCAGTAAAAAAACAGAAACCATACCAACCATATAGTCAACATTGACTTATACACTTATAACTTAGTTACTCTTTTCGGGTACTCCAATGGTCCCTAGGTACAATTTACCAAATAACTAGATATTGCGTAGGTACAATTAATATACTATCTACAAAGTAGTTTTTTGGACAATAACCAACCTTAAGTGTACACTGTCAGAGCCCGCTTGTACACTCTGTTAGTCCCATTGTCTGTGAGTCTGACTTAGAGAGTCTATTAGTTGTACTTTAACAGACACGGTTTCATTTTGTACGGTCCACTGCATGAAAGACTACCCATTTCCGGTCCTCCCTCCTTGTTCTATTGGATAAAAATAATATGTGGGAAGTACAAATTTTAATAGTAAATATGTAGCCTAAGGTGCCGTTGACTGTACATCCCTAACTCCTATGTTAAAAGGAGTGTGATACCACTATCGTTACTATTGTATTTTATGTCAAGATGAATTGCCATCATTAAACAATATATATTGTTAAGTAGAGTCCTCAAAATGCTGCCTTGAGGCACTCCACTGGCTCATGCGACGATATCTTAATTGAACTTTTGCTGTGTTTGATTTTTAGTTCGAATTGTTTCAGCGCATTGTTGTTTCAGTGCATTGCTGTCTATCTGATAAATATTTTTCAAACCTCCCGTTTGTCTCACAATAAAACAATTCATGGCTTACGCAGTCAAAAGCTATCGACACGTCAAGAAATATCTATTAAACTCAGTATCTTTTTAATGATTTGGGATCAAGCCAGCATATTCCTCGGACATTGCTACGGGCATGAGCTAGTATTGAGAATTAATTTGTTAACATGACTTATGAAACTGTACCGTTATTGACATCGTTGCAAAAGATACCTACTATTCATTGAGTACAGAATAGTCCATTAGCTAATGAACGTCTTTGTATCTGAAGACCCGTCGACTTCAGTGTTGTCCATTAGTCATCGAACCAAAGAGTAGTCAAAAATGGAAACCAACCAAAACCTCAAAGGGTTAAAGTACATTTGTAAAATAGAAAAACTTTTAAACATCCATCGTGATTATATGTTTTCATCAAAGAGGAAACGTTTTGTTATGTCATTCCTAATTCTAATAGATATTTTGCTATGTATATTAGTTTACGTGGCAAGCGTTCAATTAAGTTCTGAGATGCACAAAGATATTAACAGAGTAGTTAATTACACTATCTTTCGTGGTTTTATCGTCATTCTTAACTTTTTAGCAATAGTGTACTACGGGCCTTTACACGGTGTTGAATTTAGAAAAATATTAACCAACGTAACCGATGCACATGAAGGTATCAAAACCTACGAATTGTCCAAAAAACTTAAGCATTTCAATGTTAACTACTTTATTTGCCCGTCAGTTGGTATTATTATCAGAATGATCATGTATGCTGTCTACTTGAAAACATTTTTGGAACTTAATGGCCTCATAAGTAACCGCCTTAAAGGTTTCTTCACATTGATTTTCCAATTATATACTGAAATCCGCTTTATGACGAGTATGGTGTCATGTTGCACAATTCTTACTACATCAACATTTATACTACAAAATGTCATATTTATGATCAAAGAGGAGGAAGAAAACGGAGATACAATCATTATGGAAAATCTGGAAAAATATGCCAAAACGTACCGTCAGCTTCTTGAAGTCAGTAAACAACTCAACAAATGTTTTGGTGATCAAGTAAATATTTATTAATGATGGCATATTAATACTCACGATTTCGATTTAATTCATTCGATAAATGTCACGATAGCTATTCAATTTGCTTTTTTGTCTTATTGATCCTGTAAATATTTTGACAGTTTACAATTTAAAGAATTGTTGAAATGTCTGCGGAGTGTCAACAAGAATGGTATTTTGTATAGTGTTTGGTTTTAAATTATCAGTTATGTGTATAAAAGCTGAAATTGACCAATAACGTTACCAATATGTCTAACGAATGGACTATTTCAAATGTTAATTTCTTGGTTGACAAGCCTATACCAATGAAACTGACATCTGGCAAAAAATAATTGGTTGGACTGTTGTAGAGCCGTAAAAGATTTGGGGATATGGAATCACCGTTCCCGATACCTCGTTTGATTTTGAAGGGGTTGCTAGCCTGCCCAGTTTAGTTAGAGCCTTTAAAGTTGTTGATAGAAAACTTTCGGAGCTTTCGGAGTCGATAAACGGGAGGAAAGCTCTCAAAAATTGTGAATTTTCCCAAATTCACAACATTTTTACAGTCCATAACCTTCCTTATTATATAGACTATTCAACACTAATTTTTTCTTTTGGGCTGTTTTTGTAGAGCGTTTATTGTCTTCTCTATAATTTTGAGTAACAGGTACTTTTTTATCGTTTTATGAATTTTAAATACTTTTTAGATGCTGTTGTCAATGATATTATTATTATCTCACGTAATTCATTTGGTGTACATCCTGATTACCACAGTTATACGAAGCGTAAGTAACGAAGCAATCCAGCAATCGCTACGGTCGCAAAATATTGTTTGTTCATTCCCTCACCTCCTCCGTTCAAATGCTTAAAGTAGAGTCGTTTACGTTAATTGGAAGTGAAAGCTTTAATATAATATACTAGCTGTCCCAACAGACTTCGTTCTTTTGTCATTTTTAAATTGTTGTTTTTACTACATTCCTAGAATTTTCTCATGATTGCTCACTATTTAAACCTACCCTGAACCTTCACAAGTATTTTAAAATAACCAAAAAGCCAAATCAGCCGAGCCGTTCCCGAGTTTTAGCGAGACTAAAGAACAGCAATCCATTTTTATATAGACTTGAAATTCCCAAGAAATCATTTATAATGGAAAAAAACTTTTGCTGGGTTAGTTAGTTATCAAATACATGGTTGAAATATCCAGTCCTCAAATTGAAGAACACCTGCGCGTCTCGTTAATACTAATAAACGTATGAGCTTGGCGTTTTATAAAATGTATCATTAAGTTACCATCTTTATTACCAATAACCATACTATTTTCTGCAGATAATGGACGACGGAATTTATGTGAGCCTCTTTATTTTTATGGGATTCGTAATTCCATATGCAATATTATTTTTTGCATTCTCTAGTGCTGGCCAGAAGTCACAAAATGAGTCAATAAAACTAAAAAGATTACTGGCAAAATGTATCTACAAGGGATTAAAAAGTAAGTAACGATGCCACTAATTATGGTGATTCGCAGTAGTAGGTAACGTGTGAAAATAACGTTGTGCTGATCTATTTACATTTTAAGAAAAAGATCATGTAATTTATTATTATTTAAAATGGGTTTGCGTTAGACCTCAGTCTGGCCTAATGGTAAGCGATGACGAGGTCGAAGGTGGATCACGCTTACCTAGAAAATGCTAAGTCACTTTTGCCTTGAAGACACCAAGGTTTTTGTATCCGGAAACACAGACCAGAGTCAGTTGACAAATCTGAAGACGGAGGATGGCGGTGTGGCATCGACGGAGGAAGCGGTGTTGAGGGTGGTTGAAATATTTTACGGGCAGATTTATACCTCTGTCGTCAAATCCGTTACTAGCACAGCCAAAGATCCCAGAGCCAAGCTAACCCGGTACTGCACTGAGGACATCACGGACATTAGCCTTTACGAGATTAGGATGGCTCTGAAACAGCTTAAGAACAACAAGGCACCTGGCGACGATGGAATTACCGCTGAACTTCTGAATGCAGGTGGAAAGCCAGTTCTTAGAGTCCTTCAGAGGCTATTTAATTCCGTGTTGTTCGAGGGCGCAACGCCAGAAACATGAAACAGAGGCGAGGTGGTGCTGTTCTTCAAAAAAGGAGACCACACCTTGTTAACGAATTATAGACCCATCTCGCTTCTGAGCTATGTCTACAAGTTATTTTCGAGGGTCATCACGAACCGTCTCGCGCGCAGGTTTGATGACTTTCAGCGTGCGTGGCGTGGCGTGTGCGCACAAATGTGTCAACGAATCTGGCAACGCAGCCCACCGTGCTAAAAAGGCCTCACCCTATAACGAAGAGGAAGCAAGCAAAGAAAATATAAAAAAATATGCGATTCCAAAGTAGTTAATTTATAACCTTCATTTCAGGTTATAAAGGACCAGACGTGCGTCTGAAGGACTTTCACCGCCTGGTGTCGGTGCAGCCCATTGGCATAAACCTGATGCCCAGCTCGCCGGTTGGCATGTGCCTGCTGCCGGCTTTCCTCACGTTGGTCATCAACAATATTATTATGTGTTTGCAGTTTAGTCATGATATTTGATTACCTCGCGTCTTTCATCTGAAAACTTTTTTAAGAAAATAGACTTCAGCAGTTCAATGTCTGAATGCTTGCTTTGTTTTCTGAAAATACCAAAATCCATATTATGTCAATTATAAAAAGAGTTTTTTTTGTCATTCTAATAAGTCTAAATAATATCCTACTTCCTACTAATATGTATTATAAATGCGAAAGTTTGTATGTGTGGATGGATGTGCCGTGTTGCTCTTTCACCTAAAAACTACTGATGATTACGCATCTTCGCTTAAGCATCTGAATAGTACATAAGCTACAATTTATAAAGATATATCATCATTTTTTAAAATATAAGTCCACGCAGACGAAGTCGGGGGCGGCCGCTAGTACCTACATGATTGTGCAAATAAATACGAGTACGACACCACCAAAAAAACATTTAGACTGACATGACATTCTCTGCGAACCAATCAAATTAATTCAATTCCGTAACATAAACGGCCCATATACGTCCCATCCCACTGCTGGGCACAGACCTCACCTCAACTATGAGGTGGAACAAGTCATAATCCAACACGCGGGCTCAGTGCGGATTGTTGGAGGGGTTTAAGGTTAGTGAGCAACCTTATTATCAGAAGTTATCAAGCCGCCCTAGGGCCTCTGACTAGGCTTAACGACTGACATTTAGCGACGTCAGCCGGGACCAACTGCTTAACGTACCTTCCGAAGCACGGAGATGCCCGATAAATATGTACATCACTAAATTTCGGCCGCGGTGGTCACCCATCCCATTTCTGACCCGGCGTGTGTTGCTTTACAACAGCGATCGTCGCCGATCACTGTCACAACTGCGCCACCGGTACCCCCTAATCAATTAATAAACAGTAATAGTAGATAGTGTTTGTCAAACACGACGTATTGATTGTATTCAACTAAATAATAAGTTATTCTTATCAAACTAAAATGGTTGTTAGTTCTCAACCATCTTAACTAAAATAAATGATCAACATTGGGAACCTGAGTTTGATTAAATAACAAAATATTGACACCTGAGTTTAATTATTTCCTCTTTTATATTGAATACTGCACGAATGAAATAATTTGTTTTCACCAAGTAATTCATAAATTCAATTGCATTTTGTAAGCTGTCTCGTCAAATGTCAATAGAACAGAAAGGGGCAGATAAATATACTTATATCTCTAAAAAAAAACATAACTTAACCAGTCAAAAGACTTTGAGATGTCAAGAAGTTCTAAAAATTATCTTCTATTTGCTTGTTTTTCATAAGAAAGCTAGTGTTATTTATGTAGTACTAGCTAAATAGTATTCACTTTTGCGTATAGATTGTAAGTTTTTGTTAATTTATTGATTGAAGTTAAAAATATATTTAAATAATTCTTAAACACTTTATTTATCTATTGTAGAATGTTTGAGATCTAATCAATTCCTGAACCCAACCTTTTTGGTGGGTGTTAAAATAAGAAACATCAGTCTTGAACATTGTGAGTTCGTTGTGCGGGGCGTCGGAAGAGGAAAAGATCTGTTTAGTAAACATGTGCATCGGATTAAGAATAAACTGTATTTATTTATTTATTTATAAGGCTTACCAACTAAAAACATACAAGCCAGTAACAAAATTGTTCACAAAACAAGGTGTACATATATGTATTTAAATTATAGGTAGGCACAGCATTGTTATACACAATAAAAAAAAAAATAAGCAAAGTGGTGATCGTGTTTGCACTCAATAAAGCTCCCTGCAACATTTGATAATAGATAGTTTTAAAGTACCAATACCCTCACAAAAAAAACTTATTACCTAACTCATTAATGAATATATTAGGTATTATTTCTGCCTCACTTCTGAACAATTATCTTTTAAGATTAAAAATGTATGTACGTTGGATAGACTGATAGTTTATGCAGATATTAGTGTCTCAGTCTATCAAAAAGTAAAAACCATTTCCAAATCGACACGCGTGGACGGTGCCACAGGTGTGAGCTAGTTTTAGAAATTAATTTGTTACCATGAACAATAAAACTTCCCCATTACAACACCGTTTAAAAAGATGGTCATTATAGATAAGGTAGAGGCAGCATAATCCATTAAAACGTTTTTGTATCAGAATACACATCGACTTCAGTTGCGTTAGTCATTGAACCACGGATTAGTTCAAAATGGAAAGTCCTAAAGTGTTAAAATACATTAGTAAAATGGATAAAGTTTTGAACATCCATCGCGATTACATGTATTTATCAAAAAGAAAACGTATAATTACTACCTTTCTTATTCTAGTAGATTTATTAATATGTATAGCACTTCACGTGGAAAGCGTTCGATTATATTTAAAGCTTTCCGATGATATAAACAGAATATTGAATTATAGTATTTTTCGTGCTTGTTTCATAATTATCAATATAATGACAATAATGTACTATGGTCCTTTACACGGCGATGAATTTAGAAAAATATTAAGCAATTTTACCGCTGCGCATGATGATATTAAAACATACGGATTATCCAAAAAACTTACGCATTTTAGTATTCACTACTTTATTCGCCTGTTGGTTGCTATTATGATCAGAATAACAATACATATTCTTAACTTCAAAACAATATTAGAAGTTAATAGTGGCCTTTCGAACATCGCCCTCCGTTGTTTCTTGATTATGATTTCCCAAATTTTCACTGAAGTTCGCTTCATGTCGAGTATAATGACGTGTTGCACAATTCTTACTGCATTAACACTTTTATTAAGAAATGTCATATTCATGATCAAAGAAAGAGAAGATCCAATTTGCATAGACAATTTAGAGAAAACTGCCAGAACGTACCGTCAACTTTTTGAAGTCAATACACAGCTCAAGAAATGTTTTGGTGATCAAGTAATTATTTGCTTATAAGGCCGGGACTCCACTAAAGCGGAGACGAGCCGAGCGAAGAAGAGATGTTTTTCAAACGACCAATAGAATAGTATTACAATAATAATTGTCCGGTCAGTGGAGATTGCTGTGCAGAGATGTGTCATATTTGTACACCGCACACATCTCTGCTTTGGTGGAGTCCCAGCTTAACGGCACACTAACTAAGTATAACAACATTGTAATAAAAATAAATTGAAAACAGCCTAATTCATATCTGATTCGCCGATTGTGGCGTGTAAAACGCCACAATCTAAATTTCTGGTCAATTTGATTACTTATTTCTATATTCTGTAGATGCTGCTGTCAATTATATTATTATTATCTTACGTAATTCATTTGATGTACACCCTGATTGCTACAATTCTACGAAGCGTAAGTAATTAAGTGCTCTCATAACTCTTAATTGTATACGTAAAGGGCCTATACACGTCCCACTGCTGGGCACAGGCCTCACCTCAAATATGAGGTGGGAACGAGCCATACTCTAATACGCGGGCACAGTGCGGATTGTTGGAGAGGTGTAAGGCTAGTGAGCAACCTTAGTGATACATGTCATCAAGCTGACCTAAGGCCTCTGACTAGTCTTAACGACTGACATTTATACGAAAAAGTGCATTAATTTAAGCAAGTTATCAACTGTCTTTATGGGACTCTCGTAATTGTTCATTTTTTTTGTCATTTTTAGGTGCCTTCTTACTTAGCTGTATTTCGCATTATTACGTACATGACATGTTTTTTTGAATTGTGATATTTGAAGATCTCTAACTGTATACGTTCACGTATTTTTAAAATTTTATAAAGCACTGTTATGTATCTTCTACTAAATAATCTATTCTAATTTATTTGTTTTGAAAAAAAAAACCCATGGATACAACTAATTAAATTCTCATTATATTTTTCTACGAATAACTACAACTATTTCCACAGATGGTTGGCGATGCTATTCGATCGAGCATCTTTATTTTTATGGGTTTCGTAATTCCATATGCAATAATATTGTCTGCGCTTGCTAAAGCTGGCCAGAATTCATACAACGAGTCAGTAAATCTAAAAAGATTACTTGCAAAATGTATCAACAAGGGACTAAAAGGTAAGTAAAGATAGGTACTAATACTGTTCTAATAGTAATACCTTCTTATCCAGTATTAATTGTGTTTATTCACAAAAGTAGTTTTATCTCCATTTTTAGCTTTACATCTTATGTGAGCATCCACATTATAGTCCGTTCGCGTTAAGTATGCAGTAACTTCATACTTGTCCTTCGATCAGCACGCCCCCTAACCATAGTAAACATAACAGTAGGTTATCTAAGGCCGCCCGCCGAGTTATTAGCCTAGCGTGCTCACAGACACGCGGCACAGCCCGTACGTACTGCCGCCACCTTGTTCCCCCATATTCTATGCTAGCGTGTGCGTGAAATCGCGTGCCGACACGCGTGACGCGCACGCACACTTCAAACCCAGAGCGGCACGTTTGTATGTTGATATTTTTCTGTTCTCTACTTTCGAACGCAAAGGTTGTTAAACAAAGTTTTTTTGTGTGTGTGAATTCAATTTAAAATCTCGGTATTCTTAACGTGAACGGACTATACTTAGTTAATTCATGACGCGAAAAATTGGAGGTAATTGTGCTGTATTGTTTTAGGTTATAAAGCACCAGAAGTTCGTCTGAAGGACTTCCACCGCCTGGTGTCTGTGCAGCCTATCAGCATACAGCTGATGCCCACCGCGCCGGTTGGCATGTACCTGCTGCCGGCATTCCTCATGTTAGTCATCAACAGTATTATCATGTGTTTACAGTTTAGCCATGATATCTAAATAAATAGTAAGTGTATTTAATTGCCTCATGTCTTTTTTCTGGAAACATTAAACACTGACTTTATCAGATACAACCTTCTCTTAAACTACATGAAAAACAATTGCTGTTCGTCAGTCTGGATAAAACTCTAGAACAGCTGGACTGATTTGGCTTGTTTTGGATTTGAAATATGTTCAGCGAAGGTTTACAACCATCCCTGAACATATTTCAAAAAAACTGGGTGAACATGAAAAAACGCCCGTTCTACCTCATGCTCATGTTCAGCGACGGGTTCCAACCTTCCATTAACATATTTAAAAAAAAATGAGTAAACATTAAAAAACGCCCATGCTACCTGTCAATCACTAAAAGTTTGCCAACAGAACAACGTCTGTAGGAACAGCTTGTATTATGTATTCTGAATGCAAATGTTTGATTTGTTGCTGGAAATACCTAAGTCATTATTATGCCTGAATTGAAGTGTTCTTATGACTCAACAAAGATCTCCAGAGATTATGGATTTAATTAAAACAGAAAGAGGAGAATAGTGAGGATGCAAAAACTCCGGCTCGCTCAGATCTAAATCATTTTTTTCACGTTTAGTTGAATATTGTTACCGAAAATACTTATCTATGACAAGTATCTAAATGTGAAATCAACAATATTTTAAGTTAAGTTGTCGAGAAGCAATTAAAATTAATGAATGAAAGTTTCATTTACATTGAAATTGATGTCAATGAAAATGCGGTTATGAGCCGATCTGTAAATTGTATCAATTTTAATTGATAGAAAATATTCTTAATTACTTAACTGCTTGTAAAACTTTTAATTGATGGGGAATAGTTGTCATATTAACAGGCAATGATTATTTTAAGAAATGTTTATTCAGCATAAGCATAATGCATTGAGTACAGAACTACACAGGTACGTACTTAAACAAATAACCGACATACCATGGTTCATAAGTAATGTTGAATTCTATGAATATGTTAATGTTGAGAACTTCAGACAGTTGTAGACAGGGGGAAATTAGGTCCAACTGCAGCTCTGAGTGCAAATCTTGGCTAAACAATCTTCCTTACAGACTTGCTGCGCATCTGACGTTGCCGGACACTAATATGATAGGATTGTATGTTACCTTAAAATATGCTACTCATTTCAAAAGGCAAAAAAACGAAGTATTCATGCTACATGTTATGAGGGTTTTCATGATATTACATTGAAGGTTTTGCAAAGGAAAAATATGAGATGATCTTTTTGAACTGTATTTCGTTTATGCTGAGTGAGTTAAACCAAGCGACTTTAAGAAATCGACATAATTATGCGAAAAGGTATTCGAACTCAGAAACAAGGTGTCTGATGAGTAGAACTGTGATTAGTCACCGACTAACAATGCGTTTGTCGTTCTTGTTTCTAGCTAGGGCTCAAGTAAACACTCCACAAAGGTACGTGTGTTCAATTCTTTTTTAAATCAGGAACAAGTTGTTTAAGTATCAAACAACGCACTTCCTATACGGAGTTGTTCTCGCTCGTGTGTAGAGTTTTGAATTTTAAGACACGTTGATCAAGAAAAGGTATAGAAGAAATGTCTGTACTCAGATTAGCAGTGAAAGGAAGAAACATGCCTTATCTTTACTATGAGATAGTGAGGGCCATACACCAACACATGAGTTCAGTGCGGACATAATTCAATTCAAATCCTGACAGAAAAGGACACACAGTGGGGCACATTTATCAACTGGACACAGTCCGTTCACATGTCCTTTTTGGGCCAAAGAGGATCAGATCCACGGCTGCGTCTATATTTGGAAATGCACAGAAGAACAATGCGCAGGATGCATCCGAGCCGGATTAAGGCAGTAAATTGCTCGAACCGCGCTGTTCGATGTGATAGCAGAGCTCCGCACAGTGGTTTGATTCTTAATATGAGTGCACACCGAAAAAAAACCTCTCATTGGTAAAATCAATATTTCTTTAGTCAAGGAGACCAATTTTTTTGTAGCACTTTCAAATCGTCAAGAAGAAATCTTTTATCAACCTCTTTTTAAACATAAATTTCACAGGTTATTTTTCTGCGAGGACCTTCATGTATGTCAACATCGCATAACTATGGCGCGGAGACCATTTTATGAACCAGTGTTTTTTACAACAATTAAGTAATTTTGTATTGTGCCAGTTTTAAGTATTTTCATTTTACATTCTTCAAAAAATGTACCATGTTTTTCGATGCAAGCCCAGTGTGCATGAGTGTGCACTCTAAATGCCGCCAAAAGGACACCCTTCACTTTGCCAATTTCAAAAGTGATTAAAATGGGGGAGATGACTTCGGGATCATAAAAGGTTTGGAAATGTGAATGCTCTTTCAGGAAATTTATGACGCTCAAATTCTTTGCTGAACTTCTGAAATTTTCGGTAGGATTGCCAAAAAAATGGTGTTTTATACCTTTGGAACACTCTTTGAGTAGATTTAGGATGGCTCTTGTTAGGTTTATGTTTTTTTCATGCATCTTTCAGCATTTGATAAGCAAAATGCACTAAATATCGTTTGCTATTATTTTCTACGTTCGTTACGCTTGACTTGTGTCATTATTAGGTTTAGGCTAGGTGAAGTAAAAAAAGAAGTGTAACATTGAAAAATGGAGGAAATGTTTTTTATTGCTTATTCCATCCTTCACAAACTAGTGAAACCCATACATTTTTTGATGAAGTTTATCTCACTCAATTAGTTGTGCTTACATTTACTGTTATTTCGTAATAAAATAGCTTACATTTTCTACCAATATTAATTACTATAGTGCAAAATTGCTATTTAAGACAAAAATGTTAACGTTATAAACTGCAAAAGTTCCAAAGAAAAATGTGCCTAAATGAACACGAATTTCGTACCTGTAAAGACCTTCCCAACTAGATTTTGCTTTAATCTCCTGAAGTTTGCGGCAACTTCGGCACGAGCAAGCGAAGTTGGCTCAAAAAGGACAACCACTCTTAATAAACTATAATTTTATTAGAGGTAGAATCGTAAACGAGGTTGAGTTAATCTTTGCTTCGTAATAACTGCTGCGATGTACTTTTTGAATCTTCAGATTCAAGCTCTTTTAACTAGTGATAATAGGTATTGTCTTTTCGCTACAATCGCAAATCGTTAAACAGCTACTATTCCAAGTAAATAAAAATTGTTATCACATTACATTCATATAAACATTCGGTCACGGCTTTATCCCAAGCGAGGCAGTCAGGAGTTTGCTTTTCACTTTGATATAACAGATTTACTCCCAAATTCACAAACGTCAATCAAAGTTAAGCACGCCTAGAACTCACGCCATCTCGTAAATTGGCTATAGAAGTGATAGTGACAGCTACGGTGGTAAGAGGTGCTCAACTTTAATTTGCGTTTGGGAATTCAGATATCAAAGTTTTAAAAAAGGTTTTTATCTTAACAGGCGAAAGACCGAATAAATATAGATGACACGTACATAACGGCACCTGACTTGAGATTCGCCTCGGTAAAAGTTCGCTTGGACACCTGCCAGCTACTACGGACCAGAAGTACATCGATTAGTATACGATTTCTATTCGTACGAGTGTACTCGATGTAATCGAATTGACCCATTTGGGGGATTTCTGTTGCCAGAGCTAGGGCTTAGAATAATTACTACTAGAGACCTGAACAGCCAATGCAGAAGTTATCGCTCGACTTAATATTCTTAGCACACGCTTTTAAGAAGGAATAAAAACTCTTTTGCAGTCTTCCGTTGATCGTGTCATTTGGAACCTTAAATTATATTATGCATATTTTTTTGTTCCAAAACAGGTTCAAGACACAATATGGGAATCAGAATTCGCCTATCATTTTTTGAGGTAAAACTGATGTAGTTGTTTTTTATCGTTCAATTTATTATCTCCATTGCTTTTTAGTGTTCCTTTCGAGAACCAATGGTAACTACATCCAATTGAGAAAACTTGACTCGATTGTAGCCCACCCGCCGTGAGAGCTCACCTCTACCGGTGCCAACTCGCAAAAACTCAACATGGACTTTAGATTAGTTCTCTGCAAGAATGTTAATTACTTTTCAACTATTTTGACTTTAGAAACGTGTGTTTGTTTCTTAAAATGACTGAGTTTTAACGGAGCTGTCAAAGAATAAAATGAAATTATACTTCGCGCTTCGTACTTGATGTTAGTAAGTTAGTAGTAAGTTTAACTGGTAGTAACGCATGAGTTTCACCGCTTTCACTATATTTTAGGAGATTCCAAAGATTTTTTCACATTAGTTACATACATTTCTCAGAATTAATGTTAAAGTGGAGTGTTTGGTGGTCAGCTCTCGAACAGGTAGGAGGTAGAGGTAGTTCTGCACCCGCCGTGAGAGCTCACCTCTACCGGTGCCAACTCGCAAAAACTCAACATGGACTTTAGATTAGTTCTCTGCAAGAATGTTAATTACTTTTCAACTATTTTGACTTTAGAAACGTGTGTTTGTTTCTTAAAATGACTGAGTTTTAACGGAGCTGTCAAAGAATAAAATGAAATTATACTTCGCGCTTCGTACTTGATGTTAGTAAGTTAGTAGTAAGTTTAACTGGTAGTAACGCATGAGTTTCACCGCTTTCACTATATTTTAGGAGATTCCAAAGATTTTTTCACATTAGTTACATACATTTCTCAGAATTAATGTTAAAGTGGAGTGTTTGGTGGTCAGCTCTCGAACAGGTAGGAGGTAGAGGTAGTTCTGCACCTAGAAAAAATGTGAGCGGGTTAAGATGGCTGATGCACCCCGTCACTTTATATAGGCCTCCAATTTAGATCATTTTTGACATTTAACCAAGTTAATCAGGACTCAGAACCAACTGCTTAACGTGTCTTCCGAAGCACATAGTCTTGAATGCAGTTAGATATCAGGTGTTTTTCATTATTACACGTTTTAGTTCTGCGTAATCTGTATAGACCCTTTTATACGTCATGGTACCAAGGATCTGCACTTAGGTACATGTACAAGCTAAGCAACTCACGGCTTTATAATAGATTTTCTTAGTATTAGTATTTTCAAAATGTTTAAACGTAGTTACTTACCGACTCCTTGTTCCGAAGCGAACAAAAAAAACTGAAAGAATAGATAATGAAAACCAAAGACTGCAGAGCCTTCCCTTTATCAACCAACTGTCCATTAGCTTAATGATTTTCTAAGAAAAATCTTGCGTTTAGTTACTTTACAATTTCTATGAACTCTTGTATGAAAAATGTCTCTCTATTTTCATTCTTAAAAGTTGTACAGCTAGCATAAAGACGCGTGTGTGCGTACAGAGTGGTCAAATACAAGCATTTGTTCTTTACTTGTTTCAGATTCTAGTGAGGTTTTGAACGACACATACGCCTGTGTTCCGAGTACCTATAGGGACCGTGCAGGACCTATATAGTGTCCGTATAGTGTCTCTTTTGTCAATTTAGTGCGTAGCAGCACTTTAAGGAAAGTCTTAGTGCACGTGGCCGATATTGTAGTAATTTACAACGTGCTTTTGTCAAACCATCAAAAAGGTTTTTTTCACTCTGTTAGCACATACAGTTTCATGCTGACTGTACCTCGTATCACTAAGTATTTCACTTTCTATGTAAAATCTTTATATTTAGTCTTGCTTCCATTTTGTAATACATTACAAAGTAGCTGCTGCCAGCGTCAGAGTTAGCCTTTAAAACTTTTTATCTTGTTTATGAATCTTAAGTTTCGCAGAATCTTGGCCTGGCTTTCATACAGTTACAGTTTATCTTATGAAAGTTTATATGTGATTTGTTGGTGATTTCAAGGTAATATCATGTAAATTATTGAAGATTTGATTCATCTTTTGTTGAGAATCTAAGATCAAAACTGTAATTGATAAATAATATAGGTATGTAATGAGTTGCTACGAGCTATAGCTATGAAGTTTCACTTATCTGACAGTCTTAAACCTCACACTCAGATGTTATCAAGCTACTCTTTTCAACAGCAGCAGGCATCAACTAATCACCGTGTCTACGTCAAAGAACAGAGATAAAAACATACATTACTTAATTTTAGGCTGATCTGAATATTTTTTTATATTTTTTATATTTAGTTAGAAATGATTATTAAGCTGTTTTTACATTAATAATGCTTTTCCAATCATGTCAATTATTGTTAAATTTATATGGAGAGCGAGGAGTTACTACTACAAGTAATTATTTACATAAAATAAATCCTCGACCGTACTAAGGAAATGTTAAAAATTACCGGTTTATGAATAAAGATATTTGTAGTTTTGAAGATATTTGTAACTTTAAGGTAGAACGCTGCGTCAAACTATAAATTCAAATTTCTTGTTGTTTTATCACCTTGTTCGTATGAACGTTTTGAGTCTTGAATAGATCTGTAATCATAGATCCACAACCCTATTTAAATGATCTCTTAACCCTCCTGCTACTACCTGGCCCGATTTCCCGCTCTGGAAAAGTTTAGTGTGCTAATAAAAGAGTAATTTCGAACAATTAATTATATAATTATCGAGAACAGGGCAGTCAGGGTTGCGGTACTATTTAGAGCTGCTTCCTATAAGGTGGACCTTGAAAATCACAATCACTACATAGCATAAAACAAAGTCGCTTTCCCTTTGCATATGATCGCTTTCATCTTTAAAACTACGCAACTAATTTCGATGCAGTTTTTTTAATAGATAGAGTGAAACTGATTTTCTTAATAGATAGAGTGATTAGGAAGAAAGGTTTATATGTTTAATAACCTCCTATTGCACCCGTGCAAAGCCAGGGAGGGTCACTGGCAAAAAATAAAAAAAGCATCTATCCGGATGTTTTTGAGGTTTTATTCTGGAATTTCAGTTGGTGGCCAGTACTGTAGAGGCCACCTCATACGTAGGGTTAATCAGAGACTAATGTAATGGCGTGAGGAATTCAATTATGAGGACACACTGGACACTAATGGAAAGGGCCCAAACATCTCACTCGACTGAATTAATGGAGGCTCCCGGAGAGGATTTCGAAGAACGAATTTTCAAGTCCCAAAAGAAATGTAATGACATTTGTTTGGTCGCTGGCGGGTTGAGGTTCTTGGTTAAAAGCCCTGATAACATTGTTTGTAGAAGGATTTAACCGTTTGAATTGCGTGCATCAATTCTTAAAAGAGGCCAACGTAGGATTTTGATCTAGGGTAGTGGAAATTTATTGGTTCGTTCGGGCTTTTACATTGTTTTATACAAAAGATTCTTAATGAAGGCGCTAATCTTCCGACGAGTAACGGCTGAAGAGTTTGGTAGAACGCGCCATCTTGAGGAACTGTTGGTTGGAAAAAAAAGTGTTTTTGAGTCCATTCATCGAGGAAGGCAATAGGTTATTTAATATACTGCTACGATTGATAGGAGCAAAGCATCTATAGTAAAATATGTTGCAGAACAGTAAGAAATGATTCCCCTGTAAATGGATAAGGTTACGCAAAAAACATGTCGCTATTTTCCTAAAGTCCGCAACGGTTTTCGCCTTCAGCACTGCAGCTCCGCTGATTCGCGCTGACCGCAGATCTCACCACATCTATCTACACCTATCTTGGCTGGCTGTGGCGTTCACCCGGCGTTCATCAGCACCACTTCCACTTCAGGCAGGCAGCAGGTGGGTGGGCAGTCCACCATACTGCTACGGTTGAGTTCTCTTGGCTTCCCGGTGGTTCTTTTTTTCACCGGTACGAAGCCATGACAAGGCAAGAACTCATTGACCGCTGCAGCTTGACTATCTGCTCATCTGAAAAGACATGTCGGTGACTTTAGTTCTTGTGCAGATTCTGACATACCCCCATTACGCTGTAGTGTCAAGTTTGATAAATCAAATTATTACATCCTCTTTGCTCATAATGATAGAAACTAATAATGTGATTAACAGTTCCTGTCACTGTCATCATGAAGCAAGCAAAAACAGATCTTAGGGTGGTGAACCCTTTCATTCCCCGACTGTACAATCAATGAACACAAAGTAGGCGTGTTTCGGCCAGATTTGATATGGGGACCACTGGGTCACACGGCACCGGGTGGTGCAGATTATTTCACGAGAAAGAGTTTTCATCGATTGCAAGAACGATAAGATAAACTTTAATGCACAAAACTGTAACCGATACATTACAACAACCCTAATAATAAGTTCAGTTCGCCTGGAGGTTGAGGTCTTTAACGCTTAAAGACCTCAACCTCCAGGTAGAGGAACGAAAAAAGAATCACTCAACTAAGAATCAAGTAGGTACAGAGGCACTCACATTAACCTTTACGTATGCCATATGCTCCTGACGTGGTGGCTCCTCCGGTGTGGGTGCCTCTGTATGTATGTCTGAAATATCCAACCAATGAGACGAATATTAATCGTCTCATTGGTTGGATATTTCAGCGCTTCAGTAAGGCATACACCAATGCAGACTTGATTAAGTACGTTCGTTATTTCTTAGAGCGCATTAAACCGTTTGTTCCGGCGACGGATGAGAGAAATGGCCGTGATGGCGGTCTTAATTGGGTCTTTTAGCCATTTAAATATTGCGTTCCATTAGCCCAAATAATAATGCATTAAGTGTAGTTTTGCCAATTTAATACTTTCAAGCCATTAAGAAACGATTGGACGATTTAGATACAAACTAATTCAAAAAAGTTAGTGAGAAAAGGTGGTTCGAAATCGCCCGAATTCAGTCGACCATTTACTGGTACAAGTTTTAGAAATGCAAGTGTTGTGTAAAAAGTCTTTTAAATGAATGTGTTTACATGGCACTTTATTTCGTTACATGATTTCTAATATAAATAATTAAAGATTAACAGTTTTCAATAATTCATTAGAGTAGGTACCTAGTTTTTTTGCGATTAACGAAACGGATTTATAAGGCGAGGGTGAATGGAACTGTTGGAAGAGGAAGGCCTAGACAAACGTTTCTTGGACAAGTTCAAGGTGTTCTCAAAGGGTCAGTTCAGGAGTACCTTTAACCGTCGAGCATATGAAAGGACTCATGAAAGTAGAGGAGACGCAAGGTGTGTGTCAGGACCGTAGCAAGTGGAAAGAAGTGGTCTCTGCCTCTCCCCCATTGGGAAAGAGGCGTGATGATATGTATGTAGATTTTTTAGTGGCAAAGCAAACACCTACAACGCCCTTGCCAAGTAAGGTTTTGAAAGTCTTTATTATTACTATGATATTATGTACTACTATATACCATTTGTATTGTTTACCATAACGAAGTTTCAAACAGCTTAAACAAAAATGACACTCTTTTGATTATTGGTATTCAGGGGGCCGAATAAGATTAAGTATCCTCTAAATTCACAAACATCAATTAATGATAAGTAGCCCTTATAAGTGTGGCGGTTATTTATGTCAGGCGGAGAAATGTTGCCAGTTTTTATTTGACAAATGCTTTATTTTTCGGTGAAACTAATATTACAAAAAGAAAATGGTTTCGGGAAATAGTAGATAGGTTAAAAAGTCGCTTGATAGCAAAATTGAAATAATGGTCGACAAAGCTTATCGCTTGTTAAATATCCGCCAGAACACTCTACTAAATTAACTAACACGTCGACTATCGGAAACGAGACAAAAGAAAACTTCAATAGTGAATCAACAGTTTGTATCAAGATCTAAGTCCGTAAGGAACAGAAACCTCATTCATAGATGTGGAACTCTGCGGTATACACTAGTGTTGTCCGTACATTTCTGTAGTGTTTTGTACAATGTTGATCTGAAGTGGGGGACAGAAAGTAGGTACAACTGTCCTATACAAGAATTAGGGTGAATCCGCTTCGGCTAGATTATGTTAAAATTGGATTAGGTTCGTGGTTATTTTAATAAATCCAAAAAACGACTTGCCTGGCATGCAATCGCATGCTGCTTGCACACATTTTAACACTTTCGGTATTTCGTCTATTCAGATATTTGAACATCGGTATTTAAACAGACGGTATTTAAGCCTTCGGTATTTCGTTATTTTGTATTATGATTTTCGATGTTTTAAACGTCAGTATTTTAGTTGTAGGTTTTATGAACATTCGGTAATATGAAAATTATGATGCTTACCCCATACGGCCATTATTAATACTTTTCATTCACTACATCAAAAACAAGCATTTTGAATTGAGTTCTAACAAACTTTTACTCTTTTTTACAAGAAATTGTAAAGTCCGAGGAATTAGGCAGTTGTCACCTTGTGGAAAAAGATTTTCTGTTCTGACTGTTATTGATGTAGCGGTTGTAAGCGGCTACACCTTATATGATATAGGGTTAGGGCGGGAGGTATGATAGTAAACACCGCGCTGTATGAATGCGTTTATTGCACTAATCACCTAAAGTTATTAATACTTACAAGTGACCTAAATTATGACGTATGGTCGTCATGTAATTACAAAATGCTTATGTACGGTTGACCTACTGTTGACCGTACATCTTGCCCACTTAAGAAAGAGAATAAAGGATACAATCTGAATGTGAACTAATATTAAAGTAATAATGTAACAATTATATTAAAGGGGCAAAGTAAACAAATGTTTTATCTTAAACTAAAGTTCGCCTCTCACTTTGCTCACGGGCACTTCGAATTTAGCGCGAGTGGCAGGGGGTGACGTCTTCGAGAGTGCGCTGGTCACGCTGGCGGAGCGCGGGAGCGGTACGGGCGGCGCGCTGAGCACCTGCTGCGTCTGCTCCAGTGAAAGTCGTCTCCACCTCCTCCATAAGACTATGATGATTCCACTTACTAGCACTAATCCACCTAGCAATGTGTATAAAAGTGCATAGTGATGGACGTCGTGGACGTTCAGTTGTTGGGAGGAATTCTGTTTTAGCTCGTCGATTTGTGTCTTCAAACGATTCCAGGCTTCCGGTCGAGTTTTCATCGGGGCTGTGTCATCATATGGTATACTTGTGTTGATAACATTATTTAATACTGACACTTCAGGAATTTCTATCGCGTCAGCTTGTCGCTGCACATGATTAAGAAAACTGTTGTGTGAGTACATTGTATACATGTCTCCTTTGATAGCGCAACCCGGACCTAGGGTAACGATGCCGGTTCTACGCTCTTTATTTCCATGCCAGTTGTGCAGAAAATGCGCACGCTGCATTCTGGGCAGCACGAGTACAGCCAGCTGTTTTGTTTGTGTAATCGGATCCACTTGGCGGCGTACGTCGTGTGCTCTGAGGTGCACGGGCTTGTTTTTATTGACTCTGCGGTTATTAATTCAATGTCACAAATCGAATGTTTTATTTTCATATCGTAAACGGGCTTATCAATAGTACATAGGAGTCTGTCCATCTGAGTGTGCATGCAAGTTTGCAGGTCACTGTGAGTTAAGAAGATTGCTGTATCTCTTTTCAAGTTAAATGCGATGAAGGGGAAGATTGGCACGATGTGCTGCATAAGTCCTGCTCCTTTCAGCACGTCGATTAGTTGTTGTTGCAGCTCTTTAGCATCCATAAGAGAGTCACTACCGGCCATAAGGTCATCAGTGTAGAAACAGTTCTCTATCGCAGCAGAAGCCAAAGGATAGTTTGCAGAATTATCCTTTGCAATTTGTTTCAGCGTCCGCATGGCCAAGAAAGGGGCTGCTTTGGTACCATAAGTGACTGTAGTCAAGTGATATTCACGTAAAGGTTCGTTAGGTGAATCTCTCCAAATTATAGTCTGCAGACGTTGATCACATTCCCGGATTAGAAACTGTCGAAACATCTTTTCTATGTCCGCTGTTATGACGTATTTATGCGTCCTCCATTTAAGGATGAGGCCCTGTAGGTCTTGTTGTAGGTTTAAGCCGCATTCCATTAAGTCATTGAGGCTGTAGCCGGACGAAGTTTTTGACGACGCATTAAAAACGACTCGTAACGCTGTTGTCGTAGAGTCTAGTTTCAGCACGCCGTGATGCGGTAGGTAACACGTGAGTTCTAAAGTCGATGTGTTAGCTGAGCGCATGTGGTTTAACATTTCGTATTCACGAATGAATTTTCGATAAGATTCCGACAGTGATTCATTTTTCGTCATTTTCTTTTCTAATTGTTTGAACTGCATGATAGCCTTTGATCTAGATGTTCCAAGTTTACCGGCGTATTCTGGTTTCATTGGGAGGGCGACCTCGTACCTGCCGCTGTCCAGACGTCGGGTTGTGGCCTGATAAAATTCCTCACAGTATTGTTCTTGCTCTGTCATCACAATAGTAGGCTGATTTATGTCTTCAACTTGCCAGAATTTTGTTAAGTCGTCAACCTTATTAACAACAACACTGCAGTTAAAGGTCTTTACATTGCCTGATAATATCCAGCCCAGCTTAGTTTGCTGGGCTATGGGTGCTTGGAGTGAGCCCTTAATAAGGCCACTCATGATTATCTCTGAATAAATGCTCGCGTCCAATAATAAATCAATGGGTTTTGATATGTTATATTCAGGATCTGCCAGATTTATATTTTGGAGGTGCGGCCACGATCGTTTACTAAACGAGGCGTTCGGTAAATTATTGATTACTCGTGATATTACTAAAGCCTGGGTAGTGAAACAATAGTCACCGTAGATTGATTCACAATGTATTGCTACTATTCCTTTGCTCTGTTTAGAGGACACGCCGATGCCAGATACTGAAGCATGGAATCTTTGTCTGTTCAAGCCCAGTAACTGAGCAGCGTTCTCTGATATCAGTGAAATTTGGGACCCTTGATCCAAAAGTGCTCTCAGTGTTATAAAGGTGTTGTCTGCAGCTTTGACTTTCAACGACAGAGTCGTCAGTAAAATCTCTTCATCTTCGGCGGCCACATGATTTACATTGTGCAGTTTTCCACTAGGCTGGCTAGGTTCGTTCAAAGTTGTTAGAACAAACTCATCATCTTTGGCGGTCACGTGATGCGCGTTATGCGGTTTGTCACTAGGCGGCCTACTTGCCGATGAGTTCGGTAAGTTTTTCGACTGTACTTGCATATTTGAAGAATGCGATGCAGTTGAGTGAACTCGCATTACATCGTCATGGATTCTTGTATTATGCCCGCCGCTGCAAATTTGACATCGTCGTTTTGTAATGCAGGGCTTGTCGAAATGTTTGAATAGGCAGTTTTGACAAATTTGTTGTTTTGTCAGAGTTTTAATTTTACATTCAGATGACATATTTATAAATCTTTTGCATCTGTAAAGATCGTGTGCGGCACTGCAAACAGGACATTTCGGTGTGAATGTAGGAGCCGCTTGATAACTTTGCTGCCATTTTCGGTTGAAATGCGATCCCTTTTGAACGGGCTGGGCTGCAGTGTGGTCAGACATAAGCTTATCTTTCTTGTTGATAGGCTCAAGGGCTGTAAACTTGCTCTCTATGAAGTTCATCAGCTCATCCATGGATGGCAAGTCTCTAGGTGACTTGCGGGCTTCCTTATAATCCCTGTAGGTGTCGATATCTAACTTCTTGGCTATGAGATGCACTAGAAGTGGGTCCCATGTAGTAGTATCCACACCTAAGTTATGAATACCGTGAATACACTCCATTGTAGTATCATGCAGTCGTTTGAGCTCATATGAGCCTTGTTTGTGAACGACTGGTTGATTTAGAAATGTTTCAACGTAATTACTAAAGAGCGCGTACGGGTTGTTGAAGCGGTGGGTCAGGATTTCCCATGCGGTATCATAGTTTTCTGATGATATCTGCAGATGCTGGATGAGACGTTCGGCTTCACCCTTCACCTTTCCTTTCAAGTGTTGCATCTTTTGAGATTTGCTAAGGCCATTGTTATTGTGAATAGTCTCGTTAAATAAATCGAAGAAGGTAGGCCACTGTGCGTACCTTCCAGTAAAGACAGGAATCTCCACTTTAGGCGTCGATTGCTGTAGATGCGTAGTTGAACACAATTTGCGATTTAAATGTTTTCTAATATTGCTGAATTTCGCTTCAAATGAGTCAAACTCCTTCTCGTACCCCTCGTCTCGGCCTTGGAGCAAGTTATCGATCCGAAGATGTAATTCTTCGATGACATGCCAGCGATGTTGAAGATCCTTCAGGTGATTTTCGATTTCCCATTTCTCTGTCAAGTTATCGAGATCAATGCGCTTTGTGATACGGGAAAATGCTCTGAAGTTAGTCTGTTGTTGAGAAAGAAGTCCCTCAACCGATCTGTTTGGCAAGGACTCACGATCTTCCACTAAACTGACAGGGACCTCAAACCGAGGTTTATTTTCGTCAGCAGTACTTTTATTAGAGTCTAACGAAATTTGATAGTTTGTAATCACTTTTCTTTCTTTCGTGTAGTACTCTAGCATTCTGCCATACACATTCTGAGTAAAATAATCACTACTTACATCGTCAAAGGCGATCAATGTCGTATGGTTTTGTTCGAACTCACCCCATAGGCTGTCCAAGGCCGTCAATCTTTTTTGGATATATTCTTCATTCTTCCTTCCAGGTCCATCCTTGCCGAAGTTAACGCAGATTTTCTCAATCGTACTGATAATTTCACTTTGACGCGATAATAGACCTTCCATTATGCTTCTCGTTTGCGTACGGAAACGATGATTTTACACTTAGCGCTTCACGTCCTTTGGTGGTATGTGCACCTTCTCAATCCGACTGGTGAGACCCGCTTCTGGGAGGCCAGCGAACCGATTTGCTACCAGCAAAGGTTATGTGAGTTCACTAAGTGAATGTGGTCTTGTATCCGACGGGATGTCTCGTACAAGGGCACTGTTATTTTTCCGGGAACCGCGACGTGAGGACACACGAAACCGGGGAACCAGGCTGATGATAATCTTAAGGGCTCGAAGGACCAAAAAATGTAGCGGTTGTAAGCGGCTACACCTTATATGATATAGGGTTAGGGCGGGAGGTATGATAGTAAACACCGCGCTGTATGAATGCGTTTATTGCACTAATCACCTAAAGTTATTAATACTTACAAGTGACCTAAATTATGACGTATGGTCGTCATGTAATTACAAAATGCTTATGTACGGTTGACCTACTGTTGACCGTACAATTGATATTCGCTTAAATACCAAGCGGCGACATTGTGCATTATATTTGAAGCAAATCGTCTTTAAAACTATCATCTTCGCATCATCCCCAGGCGTATTAGCAGAACCACTGTTTCCTCATTAGCGACGAACAAAGATCATTAAGGCGAAACTTGCCACATCCATCAAAGTTACAGAAAACTTACTTAGGTTATGACAATGTGACGATTTTAGGAAAAGTGGAATAATTTAGGATAACATAACACACATAAACGGCCTACATACGTCGCACTGGTGGGCACAGGCCTCACCTCAACTACGAGGTGGAACGAGCCATACTCCAACACGGCTCAGTGCGGATTGTTGGAAGAGTTTAAGAGTTTAAATTAGTACACTCTCAAACATTCTCATAAGTAGTCTCTCAAATGTTTCTTTGTTAATTTCTCTGTTGTGTTTGTGTACAATAAAGTGTTTCTTATCTTATCTAATCTTATCTTACACGGTTTCATTAGGTTTCATAGTCGCTTTCATTAGGAGACACCATATGTTATTTACTACCTTCTCTATGTACCTTATGTAATAGTATCACATTATGATTTCCAACGAATGTTTATTGTATTTCAATTCTTGACTTAATAAAGTACTAATCATCAAGTCTAAATGGAAAAGATGCCTTCGACCTTGTTTTGTGATGTTTTATAAGAGTATAAAATGGCACTACTGAAAAAAGAAGGATTTCACACCTGAAAGGCTGAAAAAGCTTTGCGGTTAGCACTTAGTGAATTAAACTGTGCGTGGTTTACATTAAAAAAGCCTCTACTTGGAATGTGGAAATTTTCAGGAACCGCACAAATCAGTTTGCTTTTAAACATTTATTTAACACTAAGTTCGGAAACCGAGTGGTCCCAATTTCAATGTCGTCGGAACTATCGGAATAATGCAAACACCAAGGGAGTGGAATGAGCTTCCTGCTCAAGTGTTTCCACAACAATACAACTAGGGCCTCTTGAAGAAGAGAGTGAACAGCCATTTGTTAGGCCGGCATATTAGTATATGCCTTAGACCTCCATCATTACTTACGATCAGGTGAGATTCTGATTCTTACTAACTTATAAAAAACACGTCTTTGTATTCACTGTTTAACTTGCAGCTTACTGTCCAGGAATGGAAAAGCGGTAAGCTCGCCCCTTATCAGGCTTGGTCCAAATTCGGCTTCTGAATGTTCTATTCATAATGACGGCAACAATCAGTGTAGGTACATATTACATATTTATGTTGTTGTGTAGTTAGTTAAGTATGTTATGTTCAATATTTATGTGGTTCTAAAGAATCCTACAACTTTTTGGAAGCTGGGAGTTGCTCTACCAATTGAAATCCAAATCTGTTTTTTTTCTGGCACGAGTCTAGCCGCGTATTCACTAGGCAACAACTGACGCGCGGCGTGTCGTTTGATACTTTGCGCACTGATAGGGTAGTTGCACCTCGTTGATCAACACGATGAGCAACAAAAAAACAAACAAAAGCATTTATTTGCATGAAATACAATTGAGCGATGAGATGTTCATGAAGTAGACATGTTGTGAAACATGATGAGCAAGATGTTGTGCAACATCTCGCGCGGCAAAAACCCCCTACTTTAAACGCGGCTTATCTCTATTTATATACAATCAGTGAAAATCAGATAATTCGACTAAATGGAAAACACATGCCTACTTTATTCACGCACAAATTAATAAAGGATCGAATTACCGAGTTAAGCTCTCCCACAACATAACTTATTGTTACTGCATGGAATAAAACCGGTCCAATTGAGATTAATTAATTAGCCTCAGATTACCTAGCTTAATCAACATTTAGCTTAATCAACATTTGTACCGCGTCGAAAACTGGAACATTTGCGAGTTAATCGATGCATTTAATATGTTGGTGTTATTTTTGACATGTGAAATTGGAGTACAATATCAACAATGCCGCAGAGTCAACTATAGTCCGTTCGCGTTAAGAATGCAGTAATTTTTAAATTTTAATTCTGTTACAACCTTTGTGTTCGAAAGTATGCGTTCAACTAGTCACTGTGGACTTGACTTTCTAATTAGGAACGATTTTATTGGTTAAGGAGCGTGCTAGATCGAAGCACAAGTATGAAATTCCTGCATTCTTAACCCGAACGGACTATAGAGCCCTAAACTAGTAAATAGTGATGTGATAGAAATTACTTAAAATAGTTAGGTACACCTATAAAACAAACGTGTTTTTCTTTTATGGGTAGATGGTAATCTTCGTGCGGGAATCCGTCTCGCACTTGGCTGGTTTTATTATTGAGTTCGATCATTTGAATATTTATTTCATTTGTCATTCCGAAAAAACGTTTCTCATTTTTATCTTACCCATTGCTCCAACGGGCCAGGGGCCCAATTCTCGGGCATTCGACATTTTAACACCTTCGACATTTAACAAACAAAATGGCGGATAACAGACGTTACCATGGTAACGTGAGAGTTAATTAATCTAAGCTAATTTAACATCTCGCATGTCAGGGCTAGCGTGCGACAAACAAGGGTGGTTGCCATGGAAACCACTCTCGGGCATACGACATCATAATGCCATACGAGATTTATCAAAAAAAAATGGCGGATATCACAGGTTGCCATGGTAAATAACAATAATAAGTCCTCATGCGAGATATTAACAACCGCTAGCGTGCGACATGCAACGGATGGTCATCATCGTTCGAGATGGTTTGTCGTATGAAACTAACTGTCAATTAAACTCCGTGTTTGTGCAGTAAGGATGGCTTACATTACATTAGGCTGAAGCGCAAGCAGAATTTTCTCGCAGATCATATTATTTATTTATTTATTGGTTTACCAACAATTGTACATTAATATACAATGACACAATGTACAATATATCTAATTTAGGTAAACACTGCATGCATTATTTAAAGCTAAGAAGGTAGTTTAAAAAAAAAGTAAGTATTAATTAAAGTGGTCTCTAAATCCAACTGTAATATTATTATTTAGGAGTCGTGTCAGTCAGCCCACCAGTGGACTAAAGGCGTGAGGACACCTTTCCGTGGTGCGAACGAGTCTTTAAAAAGGATTGGAGATGCTCTCGGCGCAGTGGCGACAGTGGATCGGCAACGAACGCTGTTGTGAAGCAACACACGCTGGGTCGGAAATGGGATGGGTGACCACCCGACCGAAATTTAATGATGTCTTTTTCAGGCATCCATGGTGCTTCGTAAGGCACGTTAAGCAGTTGGTCCTGGCTGACGTCACTAGATGTCAATCGTTAAGCCTAGTCAGAGGCCTTAGGGTGGCTTGATAAATCTGTCTTTAAAGGTATAGTGAGCACTAAGCTTACACCCCTCCAACAATCCGCACTAAACCCGATTGTTGGCGTATGGTTCGCGCCACTGACTTCAGAAGTGAGACCTACGTTACACTGCTGGGCATTGGTCTCCCATTTTATAAATGCATATAACATAACATAAACTGCCTATGTACGTAGGTAGGTAGATTAAGTTATTTTGATGTCACTAGTGGCCACCCGCGACTTCGTCTGCGTCGACTTTTGTTTTTTTTTTAATATAAATTGTTTCATAAATTGTATAGCTATAAGCTAGGTATATTACGGTAAAGTTTCACTAAAATCCATCCAGTTTTTACGTGAAAGAGCAAAACGGCACATACATCCATTCACACATACAAACTTACGCATATAATATTCGTAGGATATGTCATATGGTTAAGCCGGTCATACGCCTAATAAATAACGCAATTTGACTTCATGGAAGCGTCACGTTTAGGCAAACAGTGAGCGGCTGACTGTCCGCCGGCTGACTCTGAGCGGCGTAGGTATCGGTCGCTGTCGGCGCCAACCATTCGCTCACCGAATGAATCGGCCTACAAACGTCGCAAACTTCGTGTGTGACACTCAAATCAAATAGTCAGCCGCTCACTGTTCGCCTAATCGAGACGGGCCTTAAAACAAAGGTAAGTGAAGCAATCAGGCATTAGTTTAGATACCTACATCTACTCGTATGTATGAATTTTACCATGGTTTTATTAATAGTTAAAACTGATTTTCATTTTAAGATATTTATTTCAGATATTGTGTGCATTAAATTTCTGCGCCCAAGGGAGCTACGAAACTCTAGTCGGAAGAAGCCGTAACATTAGCTTGTCGCCCGTTCACCATATTATTATCTCGATGTATCATAGAAGTGGTGGAAGCTCTGAACGAGCCATCCAACGCCAGGAACAATTCATTGATTGTATTGTTTCCATGTCGCAATTGTGCCACCACTTGCAACACAGTGTGATGAGGAAAGCTACGTCAACAGGAAGCAGAACTATGCCGTGAACACACAATTTATTGATAATGTGATTCCAATCCAAAAAATATTATTGCTCGTTTTCGTTGGTATTCATTTCTGCTGTGATAGTTCCCCATCTTGCTTCTGCTACTTTTTAATACCTAGCAGAAAATTTGCAATTGTGCAACTCATCATCCACCTGCATCAATTGGATGAGCCGTACGTGGGTGTCTTTTGCTCATTTTATGCGCAGCTCTTTCTTTTCATAACTGTTTACATATTACAAGATCAATAATTTCAGCAATTTCAAATTCAAACACAAATTGACAAATCAATATTCACATTGACGTTGACAAGTTGCGTTCCGTTTCCTTCAGGCTCATCGTAATATTTATTATTTTTGATAGAGCCATATAATGAACTCTGAGATGATGACATGATGGCTGGATGAAAGCCATGAGTTGTAAACTCGAATAATCATAATCACACAATCGAAGAAAATAAAATTACAATCGACAAAACGGAACGTTTATCGCATAAACAAGATGTTCGGTCTACGACATTCATGTCAAAAAGTCAGTTTGACTGAGCGGTGTTCCATTATCACCGCTTTTATAAATCTGTTCAAGCATTTTTTTCTTCTGCAAGGTTCAATACCATAAATAACGTTCGATTGTAAATAACCCTAAAGTGACAAATAATAGAAAAAATGAAACATGTTTGTCAGAGACAAAAGACGTCAATATCTCTAAGGGGCGCGAGAATAGCATTTTTTTTAACATTAGAGATTTTAGTGAGATTTCTTAACTTCATGCGAGATCTTAACAACTTCGACATATGTCACATTTCCCGAGAATTAGGGCCCAGTGCCAACGGCTCAGTGGCGTAATAATAAAAGATGACAATCACGTAGTTCTGATGTTTAATAGAAATCTTCTTGACGGGCAGTCTCATGAGCGATCTGAGTCACCCCAGAGGTGATCAGAGGAGTTGTGTCGAGCTGTCCGCACCCTCGTCGCTGTCAGGACACACGCTCGATCTATTGTGAGGGGTACAGGGTTAATGTGATAGGTCCTGAGGGAAGGGTTATTTACAGGACTAAGATTTTCACTGGTTCGTTTAGATTATTTTATTTTTCGATTGAGAACTGACCAGCTACATTTTATATTCTGTTAATGTTACGTTTAGAGCTTTTATATGCACCGGGATTGTGCAGAAGATGTACAAGAGAAAGACGTTGGTACGAAGCCATTTGCGCGCAAGAACTTTTGCACTCATAAATAACATAACATAATCGGCCTATATACGTCCCACTACTGGCACAGGCCTCACCTCAACTATGAGGTGGAACAAGCCATACTCCAACACGCTGACTCAGTGCGGGTTGTTGGAGGGGTGTAAGGTTAGTGAGGAACCTTATTGTCAGATGTTATCAAGCCGCCCTAAGGCCTCTGACTAGGCTTAACGACTGACATCTAGCGACGTCAACCGGGACCAACCGCTTAACGTGCCTTCCGAAGCACGGAGATGCCCGAAATATACATCACTAAATTTCGGTCGGGGTGGTCACCCATCCCATTTCCGACCCGGCGTGTGTTGCTTTACAACAGCGATCGTCGCGGATTACTGTCACAACTGCGCCAAGGACACCTAATTGTAATGCGATCACGCGACGCTATGATCATGTTATATCAGAATCCGGGAATCCTTTATAAAACGCGAAATATACGCGATCAGGATTTCCCTGCTCACTATCCACTAGATTGTGACTATAGTATCTTCGCGGTAAGAATCCAGTATTTTCTAAATTAATTCCGCGAGCACCTGTACGCAACGGGCGTTTGAAGGAATGCATTCAACTAGGCACTGTGGACTTGGCTGTCCAATCAGAAACGATTTCATTAGTGAGGGCGTGCTAGGTCGAAGGACTATATTGAAATTACTGCATTGTTAACGCGAACGGACTATAGATCAACATTTTTGATCGTTCATTAGTACGATGGTCGCATCGCTTCTTCGCGCAAATGGTTGCGTTATCGCGTCGCATAAGGACAACCTCTAAGTTCTTAGAGAACTCAAGAGAACTTGACCAGAACTGAAATAGAAAAAAAGGGAAGAGACATTAAAATCTGGTATATAGATAGTCTAACAATTAATTTTATGCATATTACTATTGGACATTAACAAATCTGCTATTCCAGTTCCAGTAAATTTTATTTTTATTTGTTATTTTATTGTAATTGTTTTGTTTTTTGTGTAATGCTGTTTGACCTTTTTTTAAATTTTGTTAATTACTGTGAAATGTTATTGAAATCTTAATTATAATGTAACTTTTGCATGCCTTTTGGTGCAATGCGGCAGTGAACTTTTCCTGTAATGGAGACCTTTATTTAATATTACTTACATTGGCAAACAAATAAACGATTGATTGAACAATGGCAAAGAAGTTTACCAAATTTATGAAATCGGACTCAAAGTATTTAATTTATATATGTTAAATATAGTGATTTAAGTAGTCAGTCCCATGGGTGTGCCGTCTTGTCAGCCTAAGATACATCTGAGAGCTCAACCCACCCCTAAGGCACCCTTGTCCGTTCGACATGTGGGTTCTTAATAGAGTATACGTGAGCTATTTAAGTTACGTAACTTGTTTTTGGCCTTTCTGAAATGTTATGTGCATAAACATTTTAAACAAGAATAAAACAATTGAGAATTTGGCCAAGAAAGTGACAAGATCTGTACCCATCTCAAATAAAAAAAGGTAGATAGATAGATAAACACTTTATTGCACACAAAATAACACATTTGTAAGGAATACATGTTCACATAAATGTACAATTTAGGCGGTCTTATTGCTAGAAACAATCTCTAAAAAAAGGGTTCATTTAATATTTATTAATTTCAGATTAATGTCTTCAACCAATGTACTTCTTTCTCCTATACCAGTGATGACTTATGGATCTGAGACCTGGGTAATTTGCTATAGGCCTCATAAGGAAGCTCAAGGTCACCTAACGTGCAATAGAGTGGACTTTATTGGGCATTTCACTACGAGATCTAATCAGGAATGAGGAAATCCTTCTGAGAACTTAAGCCTATATACGTTGTCCAGCGGTTACGTTTTAAGTAAAGTTCCATAATTTTATTTTATGTAACTATTACATAAGGTCCAGCTTTTTCACACTCAAACATACATTCATTGTGAAATCAGAAATTAAATTATATGAACCTAAATCAAATGAAGTTGTTACGTCTGACTTACCAACTGCATTTGTTTGAATGTTAAAGTCCTTAATTTCAGGTCCATAAGGTGCTTTATGTATTAACAACTCTTCGCTTCATTTAGGTGATTTTACGCTTCATTTATCGAAACTTAATCTCAAGTCCAAAGTGGTCACCTCGAAGCTCTACGCCACTGCTGCTTACTATTTCTAAGAACGACGTCTATGACCTTTTGGTTGTCTGTCGGATAATCTTGTTGTGGATTTTATTTTGTAAGTCTGCAAGTTTCTTAAGAAATCTTTCAAAGCTCGCTGAATGATTAAAATGACGAACACAGTGCACTGTCATTATTTATTATGAAATCATACAGTTTTCTTACTGGAAAGTCAACGCTACATCGAACATAAGTACCTATTCGTTCCTAAATATTGCTAGAGGCGTCATCTTTGCAATCCATAAGGTTCCCCTGGATCGATTAAACACCAAAGTGTCACCATATATTACCATCATACGGAGACTATCGGGTCGGCATCTGCGGAGACCACACGGAACATGAAACCGGACGTTCGCAGGACCATACATTTTACGATAGGCGGACGTTAATGGACACATCAGGTCTCGATCGTGATGTGGGGTATAAAAATCACATGTTTTATAAGATACCTTCCTGGTTCATAATTTCATCCCTTTCAACATTATGAATTGTTTGTCTTCTTCTTTTTTTGTGCTCCGGAAGGCTGTTGATCCTTCTTATCCTAGTTGGAGGCCTTTAGGCGCCATCCACGGAGAGGCGGGGTGTCGCCGTACGTTGCACGTAGTTTCTCTGAATGTGGCGGCAAAAAGTGTGAATAGCCGACAGTAGGCGATGTGCGCTATTAGGTATGAAGAACAGCAGTTTAATAATTTTAATAGCAAATGGATTTGTAAGTTCTTTCTACGTAAATCATTGAATGCTCGATGACTCCACTAACCTCCTGAGATGAGCTCAGGACTGCGTTCACAGAATGCTCTTAGTCCAGCCGGGTCGCACAAATATACACACGAAAATTTCATCCACAGATTCCCCGAGCACAATGTTCGTGATCCCTGCAGGGCGGCGATAGGGGGTTTCTTCATGGGGAAATTACTAAAAAGCCGAACAAGGCCAAAGTGAGAACCCCAAACTCACCTCATACCACCCATGAAAAACCTACACAACCCTTATTGATTTTATATGAAAAAGGTACCAAGGCATACCTATCATCTCATCCATATTTAGCTGTTTAAAGTTATCCCAAATTAAATTATTGTAGGTATTATAAATTGATTTATCCAATAATAAAATCATCAAGTAATAATTTTCAGTAAGATCAGAAAGAAACCTTACAGTATAGTAAGAGTGAAAATGTTTATAAATGAATTATGATTCGCGGAACGAAGACATTTTGAAAGAAGCTGTTTGTAAAGCAAAATTAATATTTGATTAACCCATTCAGCGCGGTGTAACCTTTGCTTATAGGCGTACCTACCGCGGTACGCCTTGTGTTTGTAGGGGCCAACATTTTTTGGCGACCATCAGGTCGATATCGACAAACGTTGGGTTAAAATGTCCAAAGACATGCAGATCTACTTTAGGGAAATGAACTAGCATAATTAAGTGAGCAGGACGCATAGTACTATCGATAGACCTATCGTAAGTTAATAATTCTTCGAATAAAAAAATCGATAAACATGCTTGGCAACACTACCTATGGCACAGTAGCAACAGCAGGCTAAAGAGATGCGGCAAAAGAGATGCTTGAAATATGTGGCCCGGAAGCATAATCTTGGCCGAACTCTAAAAGACTATAGCGAAAGGTTGTCTAGGTTTGGGGTGATTTCCCTGCAAACCCGGCGGATTAGATACGACCTGCTTTGTTTACATAAAATAGTGCATTCGTCCGTCGACGCACCTGGTCTTCTCTCGTCTTTTAGCTTCAACACAAGGTATAAAACGCGTTCAGCAAACATTTTCTCCATACAGGTGTATAAAAACAATACGTCGTTTTATAACCCTTTGGTCAGAATGTGTGTCGATCATACAACGAGCTGTCGCGTAAGAGCAAGGACCTAGATATATTTAATGGTAACTTTCGTTTATTTAAGAAAACTGTATCGGCTATCTTGAGGCCTATTAGCCAAGCTGAGTAAATCTTTAGTTATTTTTTTTTTGTTTCTCTATTATTTAATTTTTTCTGTAGTCAGAAAACGCAAATTGTTTAAAACCTTAATTAGTTTAAGTTAGTTTAAGTAGTTAAGCAATCATTACTAATCATGTTGTGTGTACAATCTTTGGATTGCTGTCTGGCCTTTCAGAAGATATCTCTAAATACGGTGAACATTAAGTGACTGCAATCTGTCTGTATACCTTTCATAAATAAATAAATAAATAAAAAAGCAGGTCAGCAACAATCACTAATGCAAAGCTACGCCTATGCACTCGCCTGATAAGGCTCGTATTTATCGGCCACATCTCTGTGCTACTGAAGGCACGTTTAAAAGCTAGATAGCTATCGTCGTGATTATGTCAGTCGTTAGGCCTAGTCCGAGGCCGTCACTGTCATCACGTCGCCGTTAGGCCTAGTCAGAGACCCAAATGAGATCTAACCTACAGTCTGCTATGTTCGATTTTAGCTTCTGGCCTCCACGCCCTGGGTTATATGGAAGATGTTTGATATATTTGACACCCAAAGTACCTACAGCTTGTTTTTGATTAGATAGTAATTTGCAAAGATATCTAAAGATGAGTTATAATAATGTACATTACGTGACGTGTGCAGAAGTTACTCTGTGTTATCTAACAATGTGGGTTATCAAAATTAGGTCTGCGCTCGTATTAGCCTCGAAACCCGAAAAGGGTAAGGACCCATATGTAGGGAACATTATAATTTAACCACTGTGCCCTATATCACCCTGGCTACGTTATCAATTCAACCGCAGAAATGTGAGGTAGGTAAAGCCTGTTTGGGGTTCCGTGGTCGGAGGGTTTAATAGCCTGTTATCGCAATAAGTGAGAATCCTGCCTGTAGTGTCGAAGGTTAGCGGTTCGAACCGCTCTCTAGACACCACCCATTCATATGATGCACAAGAGTTTTATTATTTATTTAAGTATTTTATGAACATCAATAATTGGTTGTATATGGTATAGGTGGTAATATTACCACCCAATGACCCCCTACAGATGGACATCGCCGTAGAGGAAGGCCCCGTAAACGGTGGTGTGACGACTTGAGCCATCGATCCAGCGAATGGCAAATATTGGCTTATATCAGGCATGGTTGTAGAGCTTTGGGGGAGGCATTTGCCCAGCAGTGGGACACATCAGGTTAAATAAAAAAAAACAGCAATAGTAATAAACATAAAAAACATAAAACAAGCTGTGCTCAGTTTGGAGTCAGATGATCAATTATCTGTTTAATAGTTTCGCCATTTACTTAAGAGTGTATCAGTCTGGTTTTGGCGGCTCAGGGCCGAGGATCTTAGTTCTTATTATCGCATGAAACAACTGACTTTAATATTGAACACTGCATTAGTATCCGTTTATTAGGCAATGTTTCAGGTAGGTAGTCTTATTTTTGCTTGGTTAGTTAGTAGAGACACAAACGCAAAATAAAATTCTCTTTTCAAACTCAGTGGTTCTGTACCGTTTGTTTTCTTCAGGTCGCTGAAAAAGTATTTTCCAGTTATTTTGCGTATGACAAGCATTTTAGCGACTGATACTATTGCAATATTCGTCCTAATTAACGTCAAAATCTTCGGATTCAGCCTACGGAAACCCCGGCACGTCATTGTGTTGTACAATATCAGTCCCGACATTTTCGGACCCCAAAATGGAGCGTAGGGAATAGGGATGCACCGTACTCGTATTCGGTATTTTCGATACATTTTTTGAAGTTGATGTTCTGCTGGTTAGATATTTTTTTGTTACATAAATATGGTGTATTCTGAAAACTGTGAATGGTTTTTGTAAATAAAAGAAACACTAAGTACCTTGTGTAACAAACATTTGTGAAAAATTAAGCAAGATTACTTTAAAAACCAGTACAGATTTCTTTCAATCAAATAACGACAACGCATTTATTTCATGTAAACTTTTAACAAGGTGTTTATGAAAAGTCGGAAAAAAACAGAGTGAAAAATGAAATGATGTGAGAAACAGTAATTATAAGCTACCACCGCGCCGGTTCAGTCGTTTATTCTATCGAAAAGAATCTGCCAAGGAACTCGACATTTAGTCTTTCCAACATCCATTTTAGTTTGTTTACAAATAATGAAGTCACAGAGTTGTACAGCATGTGCAGATTATCTCATGACTTAGAGCATATTTTTTATAAATAATCTTCGGGAAGTGTAACTCTTTTTGTAAATTATCTTTTTCAAATTAAGGTCCAAACGTTTTGACCCGGATATTTTGGCAAATATTAGTATTCAGTTAAATCCGTCCTCACCGCATCCCTAGTAAGGAACATTATATTCCAACCTTGCCCTATATCACCCAGATACGCAGAGCCGAGTGGTGAGCCGTTATCAAATCAACGGATAAACTCCAGAATAATAACGATGCCGTCCGCTCGTTACATGAATTAGCATAAATTATTCATAACGGACTTTTATTTAGCAGTTCTTCCGGGTCCTTTCTCCTCCTTCTTGCAATAATATCTATGGTAGACCAAATGAAACATTTTTGATGAGTAATGTGTGTATGCTTATAAAGAATGGCTTTGAAATGAGAATAATTTGGCTGTTAAAATTGGTAACACATCTGGACTGATTTTGAGGTAAGATTTTATTTGATTCAACAAAGTAATCTAGTCGTCATTTTACTATTTGTTCAAAAAGCTTGCCTATACATGATGCCACATAAATGGGTCTGTATGAGTTATGATTATCTGGAGGTTTGTTAGGCTTTGAAATAGGTTTAATGCATTGTGTTTACCAAGACTCTGGTAAAAGCTGTTTAGTCCAAAGAAGGTTAAAAAGATTTAGTTATATATTTTTTGCTGATCTATGTCATTTTTTGAGCATTAAAAAAGGAACATCATTAAGACCTGGAGCTGAATCTTTTTCTGAACCACAACAAGTTCATCCCATGTGAATGGATCTAACAGAAAACTATTACTACTATTTGAATTAGTATTGAAAAAAACATTAACATTTTCAGGTACACTACTACTTTTTACTGACTCTGGAGACAAACTTTACCCTGCCCAGAGGCAAGCTCTATTTATTTCTGTCCTGGGGCTTTGCTTGGTGATTGGTGCGTGGCTAAAGCTGCTGTTTTCCACAGGGTCCACCGCCAGGGTTCGAATCCGTACCGTCTACCGGTGCCAAACACTGCACTCTACTACCACCTTGGCTGGTGAGCCAATGCAACGCACCTCACCGTTCTGCTGCGTCCCAAGTCGCCCACCCGTCATCTCGGCCACCATCTGCAGCGAAGTTCCAGACCAGGGAAAGTAAACACAATCGGACGGGCCCTACGCCTACGACGCTAGTGCTAACTATTTCGTACAATAAATCCTTCTACCTATTTGTAACGACGTTTTGTGTTTTACCTAAACCCAAAAACGCACCGTTACAGTATGAGCATATTAGGTCGTATGAGGTAGTATGAGGACATTATAAAGCAACACATGCAATAAATAAAAAATGACATTTTGCAACATGACCTTTTTCTACGTGGGAAGCGTCGAGATATTGTATTGTATATGCTTTAATAACATTGTGAAGCTGCATCAAAATGTATCCAGCAGTTTAAGCGTGAAGGAGTAACAAATTTTCATGGATGGATGAACATCCGTCCCCACAAACTACCGCGTTTATAATATGAGTAGGATAAAGTTAGTGTGTGACTTATAAAAATAATTAAAAATGGACATGACCTAAGGGTCAAAAGGTAACCTTACGAAACGTGTGACTAAAACCTTCGAAAGCATGTCGATACCTCCTACGTAAGTTGTTGTATCCCACAAAAATGCGATTTAGCGTTTTTACTAAAAATGAGCTTTATTATTAGTAATCTATGCATAAAAAAATTAAAACTTACGAAAACACAATTATTTCATGCAATTTCAAGACGTAAAGAGTTGTAACTTTTGAACGGGAACGGACTATAACACTGTATAGTCCTTGACAACCGTTTACGCGGTGCGCGGGGCGGGGCAGATCGCGCGCTCGCGTGTTGTATGGGTTAGATAAAACAGACTACGCCGGAGAGGGAGCTGAAATGGTCCGTGTGTCAAGTGCTTCAAGTTTTCCGCACATGTTACGTTATTAGGATTTAATAATTGATCAGAATACGTTATAACTATGTAACAACAAAAAATGTTGTATAGATTACATACAACAGTATACGTTGTCAAGTAAACATTCAACAATGTTGTATGTTTTACATACAACATTTTACGCTGTTGAGCGAGTATAAGAAAATGTTGTTTGTGATACATACAACATTTCACGTCGTAAAGCGTCCATCAAAAAAAGTTGTATGTAATACATAGAATGTCTTACGTTGGAATAAAATAAAAATAAATGTGGTATGTAGTAAATTATAATGTTTGCATCGGATATAGATAGTCAAAATTTGTTTTATTTTTTGCTTAATGTTACGACAAATTCCTATATTTTTAGTTAAGTAATTTATAGAGCGTTCTCTCTTTACTGATTCACCGATAAAGAGCCTTAACCTTGATCGTTTAATTGATAGCTTGCTTACAAGCAATAAAATGTCATATTTGATTTTTGTTTCAGAGTCTCCATTATAAATACACATCCCCCAAAGTATTTATGTATTGTATTGCACACTTTTACGCTGGGTCGGTACACATCACATTATATTATTTTATGTATTTTAAATATTTATTTTTATAATTATCATTGCTTAGTCGCTGCGAATGTCGGTGCGTCCACTCGGTTGGCCCTACTGAAAATCAGTGTCTGAGCCTATCAGGTCCAGGCATTAGCTGAGTGGGGTTAATTTAATTTTGGACATCGTGACACTGCTGCTTGGTCGGAATTATTCTTTATTTTTCTATTGTTTGTTTTATTTTTTCCTAACCACCTTGTTCTGTATGTTTTTATCTGTTTCTTTCAATAAGTTTCAATGAATCAGAAATGAATGAGCTTGCAAATTTGATAGTTAGTGATTTTTTCGATAACACAACAGAAGAACAAACTGCTTATACGATACGTTCAAAGTAGATGACGTTTCTGACGACGAGTTATGGTTTTGGACTGAAGAAACAAAGCCAAGTTCAACGATTTGCTGAGTCAAATACTAAGCCTTAATCGGTCCTCAAATACTCCCAAAAATGACTTGGCTATCTACTTGTGCAAAATTCGATCAGGGGAGCCGAATAATAGAATGGCTTAATTTTTTAATATATCCGAGCGTACCATTGGAAGAAAAATACATAAAGTCAGGCAGTGTCTCATTACTGACTTTGTTCCATTGCACCTAGACTTAGACCATATTACCAGGGACGAAGTGATAGCCCGCAACCGGGTTTTGCCAATTAACAATTGAAGAGTTAATTAAATTCTCAATCGGCACCTATCACGTGAGGTTAGCACGGTCGTACTGCAGTGAGAATTTAAAAGCCGCGGGAGTATATAATATGGAAATGTATAGACATCCAGCGGCAATAGGCTGCAGAAACAATTTTGTTTCAAGAGATATTATAGAAATTCAATATAACTTTATATCGACATACCTATTAGTTTTATTTTTATTTGTTTCAATTCTGAAACCCAAATGATAGATCATAATCATCATCATTTAAACCCATAGCTTTCTACTACTGAACATAGGCCTCCTCCACCGCCAATTGATAGATGCTACTAAATAATCGAAAACCTACCACGATTTCAATGAATCTTAAGTTGATCGTTGTATTACGAGTTTATTTATATATCCAACTGCATCTCCTGATCACCTAGATACATACCATAGCTATTGTTTCGTCATTTGATTACATACTTATACGAATTTTATAGATAATAGGCGTTTTGCATTTTTTTAATGTATCGCCTGAATAAAAACATACGGCAATATTTTTTGGTGTTAGCCATTGATTTCGAATATAAAGTATATGTATTTTAACAATACACAATATACCAAAAAAAATGAGATATGTTACGTTTCTGTCGGGCCTGGGATTTTTTGTATGGGACGTGACCATTCTTCTTTGGTATTAATAATTGAACTTTTATTTCTTAACTGACAATATTTATCTAATATCAATAATATACACTTGAAATTGTATTGTTAATGTGACATATAGTGAGGCTAGAATCATTTACAACAGCGAACTTTTTCTCAAACTTCATAAAATAATATTGTAAGTATGAGATACAACTAAAGATGAAACCAAGACCCCACCGTATAATCTTGTAAGTATGAGATATCACAGCTGGCACAGTCTGTGTTCCACAGTATAATGTTGTATGTATGAGATACAACAGTTTTCACAGTCTGGATTCCGTAGTAAAATGTTGTAAGCCACAATTCTCAGAAAATATGCAATTATTTCATATATTTGTTTCAACATAGTCAATAAAACCATAATATATTTTATTCATATAACAATTTTCACAAAGCTACATAAATAAATGTAGTTTCTAGGCCAATCTGAATGTTTAAAACGCTCTCCTGTAAAATTGCAGTTTTGGGGATACAACAACTTACGTAGGAGGTATCGATGTGCTCCACGCACAAAGTAGCTCAATCCACATCCTTCATCACCATTCCACATATCGACAGGCATTTGTTTGAAGGGATGACACTGCCCAAGCGCCCAAATAACCTAGACCTACCGCCCTGAAATCAACTATGGCGAAGTTATACAGTCAAGAGTGGATCAGAGGTCAGATTAGACTGGTCGTCAGATATTAGGCTTAAAAGGCCTAGCAAGGTCACGGTAAATTATGCCGAGCTCTTTTGTAGCAGAATTGTGGTCATTTGTCTTGCGAAATTCGAGGGTTGGTACTATATCTGATAAAAGAGGTTACTTTCGAGTGAATGAAGATATTTAAAAGTTATATGAAAACTTCTATCGGACATTCGCAGATAAAGGCATTGTGTATGTTGAATAAAAATGAAAAGCCTGAGACAAGTTTATTTAAACCTATACAGACTATATATTGTTAGCAGATTACATCATCTAATAGAAAAATTTGTGACAGACCAAATCCCAAACAAAAATATCTACGTTGTTGTTGAGGACAGCCTAATTACAATAGAAACCCAGATTTTTCACCATGCACTTTCGTTTATCTTAAATAAGAAAATAAAGAAAAGAAAGATAGAATGTGGAAAATAGTCAATTTTAAAGATGTACAAAAAAAGGTCGCCAACAGTTGTGTTCATTGATACAACTTGCGACTTAATCTCCAGTGATGGAAAATACCAATGAAAGCCAACAACCAGACCATCAAACGACCCGCATAGGTAGACTCATCCCTTGCTACGTTGGGTTTAAATGCTCGGCTAAGTATGAGTTTCTGAAGTTTTTCTTCACCATGACGTGAACATGAAGCATAGTACGAAATGTCAAATAAAACCAAGGATAAATCTGATGAAACATGGAAATCAACGATTTATAGGAGACATCCTAATATTATTTTAAATGGGATTTTAAATGAACTTTACAATAATGTTGCTTACACATCTGAATAGGACATAGGCTAAAATTTATGAAAAAATATGTCTTGTTTTTAACTTCAGTCTACGCGTACAAAGTCGCGGGTGGCCGCTAGTCAATAATAAAGGTAAATTTTCGAGACGGACTGCAGATAGCAGTCGGTAGCAGTGTTGCCTGCGGTTTTAATCCAAGCGTGCTGAAATTGTGAAGCAGTGCCTGGAGTTTCTTTCTTAACGAATTGTAGCGACATCTATCTCGCCACATAGGAAAAACGAGTACAACACTGAAACGCGCTTTCAAAGTTTTCGGAGCGATTGCGCATAGATAGAAAAACCCGACAACAACCGTCGGGCAGCAGCCCACCATACATAACACCTGTCTGGTCGGAGGATCTTCCCTTTTCAATGGTGGATGTGGAACATAACACAACGTTCCTCACTTCCCCAAAGAATTATATAAACCAGCAGTGTAACTTACTGTTAGCAACTGCAGTCTGCATTCTGCGGTCGCTGTCCGTTTTGTATCTTCATAAAAGCACTGCAAATTGTAACATATAACTTTGCAATACGGCTGAATAAGTTAGCCACGTATCGAATCGTTGCTACAATACGAATTAGAGAATTAGCCATTTCAGTCTTAAGCATTAGAGAATCCTAATCGGCAAGCTGCAGATCTCCATTTAAGGCGAGTAATAAGTTTTAGAGGATAAGGTTAAACAGCTAACGGTGCTCCAATTCTTTAAGAGGCTACCTCGTAAATTCCCCTCGAAACGCCATTACTGGGCTTCTAAACTCGTAACGGGAGATAGCCTCTAAACCTTTTAGAGGTACCGCTCCTCAGTATCTCTTAAAAAGTTTGCTTTTAATAATACACGGTAGTTAACAACTGGTTAGACGTGTTATGGCTTATTTATTTGCATTGCATTAGGTTTGGTGGTGGTTAGTTAAAAACACGCCAAGTGGGGGTAGAACTTTTGCTCAGAGGGTTAACTTCTTTTTTGCAAAGATCTTTACAGGTCACTAAAAATGGATGAAATCTTAGCTTGGGGCAGAAATTGTATCAAAGCAAAATTCTCACATTTACTGTAGAATCAAATAATACTAAAAAGTGTTTCGTACATTCTTAATCAATGATGTTTTAATTAAATAGAGGTAGATAGATTACTTGTGCTAAAAAATTGGCACCCGAAATTACTATTAGTGCACCTGAGCAAAGCATTGACAGTGTTGACAGTTTGAGACGACACTGCGCAAAAAATACCTGTTTCGTTTACGCTCTAGTAACTAATCGTTCACGCGGTCAAATGATGAGTACGCCAGGGGTAAGGGATCACTTAACCTATCTACCTCTTTCTTATTATAATATCATTGTTTTTAATAACAAAGCTCGTTTTTTGAATTCCAAAAATATTTATCAATCAATAAGGTTCATTCACTGACTGAATCCACACAAGATTACACGTCAGTCGGGGCTCTGATGTATCACCATTGTTATTCTTGCTGACTTCACATAAGTTTCCTCATCCATTCAACTCACGACCTCTTCTAGTGTTGCACATAACCGGTAACATTAAGCATATTGGTAAATAAATAAACACATAATGTCAATTAAATTAATAAATTAATTAAAATAGTTTATTGGCATTCGTTTCTGAATGTATCATGTTATAGTTATTTATGTATAGGCAGTCAAAACTTTCGGCGAAAAGGCGCAGGAAACTGTTCGGGCTGCCCCTCACCCTGCGCACTTAATATATGCACTCTTGCGCATGGTTGTATAAAAACACCCCACGCTTCATCGAACACTTTATAAATCATAAAAAACCAACAGACAAAAGACGGTAACTAGTTAATGAGTTGAACGTGCTTGTAACTGAAACAGCCAAACCGACCAATGTTTGCTTTCAAATGACATTTTTAAATGCGCAATTTTCTTTCCATTCCCAAACAAACACAATGTTGCATCCGACTTACATTGGACTGAGCTAAGGATAGTTTGAAAACGCTTTCTTATCTAAATTGAAAATTCCCAACACCTGTGCTTATCGCCCATTTCTCTGTACATCTGAATGACAACTAAAGTCCCGTACCATTGACCAATACATTTATATATTTTTATGTTAGAGGGAGAGTGAACGAGCTTGAGGGTCACCTGATGGGAAGGGATCACCTCAGACCATGCACAGCCGCAACATGACCAGTGTCTCCGCCTGCTTTGCTTGCATTTTAGGAAGAAAAACACTCTTTTTTTAAGGCCCTAATTTCGTATCTCTCCGAAAACACTGCCCCTGGGAGACAGTTCCATATTTCAGACTTACGCGTAAGGAAGTGACGCGTGAAACGAACGGTGGACGAACGCTAACCATCCTGATTTTAACAATTCTATGGAGCACTTATATAATTTCCATAAAGTCATTTGCCAGTAACAGTTACATGCAATAAGTGGGATAGTCCCATAAGGGCTGCCCCACACCAAGCTCTCTTGATCCGTAACAAACTGTGTCATAACCGCTGTCAAGTTTTGACATGTCATGTACGTTACAATATAGGAGGAACAGCAGCAAGGATTACATTTAACCCAGGATTATTTGCGCAAGTGGGTCTAATCGGTTTAACCCAATTGAAAGCCTCTGATTATTTTGTCCAACCCAAGCTTTTTGCTTTATGGGTTTAAAGACGGATTTTAAACCTTTTACCAAATGATTCGGGATTTGCATTTATGCTGAATCGTACAATTATCTGCTTCGCAATTAAGTGGATATTGTTTATGAACGGAAACACTCGGAAGTACTAAGCGAGAGTTTTGCACTTGAATTTTGAACTGAACAACAGTACTAATACTAATTCGAATCTGTTAAGCCATTATTAAGCTCCCAAATTTCTACTCGTAATAGAATTTAATGTTACTGAGACTTACTAGGAACCAAAACTAGCAGTTATTAGGGCAGCAGAAATATAAAGGAAGTTGTTATAATTCAATGAGACTGAATATTAATTACTACTACTTATTTTCACGTTTGCTCATCCATCTAATAAAGATAAATCTGGTTAATCTAATAAATTCTCAGCACACTGAATATTTCTCAAATGTGACTAAAGTATCTAAAAACCAGAAAAAGACATTTGGTCGTCTTGGCATTAGGCAGGAATCGAACCCACATTTTTCGCAAACCGGGCGACTGCACTAACCACTGTGCTATCGAGACCATAAATCGGTGCTACTGATGCCAAGACGACCAAATGCCTTTTTCTGGTATTCAGATCTTTAGTAAAGATATTGCATGAAAATGCTAAAACCAATAATAACCATGACTGAAGTACTTAAGAACAGCAACCTTACTACACGATTATATTCTAATACCCTAGTACTTTAATTTCAATCGAGTTCGCATAGTAGAGTTTCTAACTTCCCGACAGAATCATACACCTGAATTCATTCCACGTAGAAGATCTTACTGTTTCTTTTGAGCTCGACAGAATAGTTAGTTCTTTGAGAACTATGTAGGAAAGTCTTTATGTGAAGAACTCTAAAAGAAACATTGCGGTCCGTCTGGGAGCATTTAATGAGAAGTTCTCTCTAGGAGTGCACACAGGTTCTTAACCATTTTCAAGTTCTGCGTCAAGGTATTCAGCGACTGTAAGTACTGGAAGTTTAGAAATGTGTTTTTATTACTTTTTCCTCAGAAAAGGAATACATGAAAACAATAACTAAGCCAAGATTCAAAAGTAAGAATTTAATGTGTGGGGAATGGGTGAAAGTACTAGGTAGTGTGTCAAGGGGAGAGCGAAGGGAAAAACTTGATCCTCTTGAAGTATGTGTTCTCTATGGAACCAAGTCAATTTACAGACTTGTCAAATTTATCTACACTGACTTATCTGTATGACCATTAAGCCATCACCGTTTTATTAGAATTGCTGTTAATTTTTTGTCACTCTGAAAGGACATAAGATTCTTGTAGAAGATATTAACCATCTTCACTTAGGATTAAATTACTACCAGCAACGAATTTGTATCTGAAACCAGTTTCAACTTGTTTGGACGAATTCCTAGACCATTACAACACCAGGGTGGCCTGTGCCCAGTAGTACTTATGCCGTGTTTCCACTAGGCAACAATTGACGCGTGACACGTGACGCTCAACATGTACGACGACGATGCAAAACAGCCTTTTCAGATTTCGCGGCGTTTGGGCGGCGATTTCGCGGTGTTTATTTTATCGCGGAACTATCGCTGTGAAATAGCGGCGTGTACGCTGCGAGAACGCAGCGAAATGGCGTCGAGATCGCGCCGCCGTGAAAACACTAGTGTGAACAGGCTCTTATAAGGGGTTTTGCTTGTTGCCTAAGTTTTATTCAAATATTGATTTCAATTTGCTTTGACACAACCGCTCTAACCACAACCTGTCAGTTAATTGACTCAATGCAGGAACTTCACGAGTCTGATAAATATTTATTTGCAATCGGAAACGAAACAAAAGGCTTAATTAAAACTCTGGATGTCCTTCGCAAGCGAAACGAAGTTAATCCAATTTATTGAGAAGGCGACGACATTCAGCAATCGTATTTCGACCTAAAATTAATTTAAGACTTGTCACGAACAATAAATTATTTATTCAGAGTAAATGCGAGAACAACATGTTTTTATTGTTTTAGCATTTTATGGAAAAATGTCCATCCTATTATTAATTTTCAAGCCTCGAACTGAACAAGGCGTGTTATAAGTTTGAGGTATGTATCTGTATGATTATGACAATAAGGGTTGGAAACCTCTGCCCAGCCCATAAGATGTGAAAGGCACGACTTGGACGAACAGCTAGTTAAACAAAAAAAAAACTAAAGCTTTAGTACCCATCTACCATAACTTTTAATCATTGATTTCTTTTTTCCTTCAAAATGTAATTTGACCTATAGTTTTCTTAGTATAGTTATTTTAAGCTCTGACCTTTACAGCTCCTGCAACCTTGAATCAATGACAATTTCCTATTGCTCACAACTTCGTCTGCACATGTTTTTGTAATTTCCATTATTTTTAGTTAGGGTTTAAGGTACAATGTTTAAATTAACATCCTTGAAAGGTAACTCACACAATGCCATCCATACCCGAACCAGGCATTAATAAATAAATAAAAATCATTTAAATAGACAAAGTCATTTTTATTTTTATCTGGCGACTACTGATGTTCTGGATTAGAAGCAGTTTGTAAATGAAGTAATCAAATCATCACGATCATTATCCGCATAACTGCCTCCCTCCTATAGATTTTAGAGCGGCTTTTTAGAGACCTGGCCTGTAGCCACCGTAATTCTGCAACCTTCGTCCGACAATCCGTCCACATTGCGGGCACAGTAAACAGAGAACAGTAAAATATAATGTGTGCGTGCGGGTCGCGCGCCGTGTCGGCATCAGTATGTACGGGCTGTGCCACGTGTCTGTGAGCAGGCTAGGCTAATAACTCGGCGGGCGGCCATAGATAACCTACTGTTATGTTTACTGCGTTTGCTTTCGAATGATCCACATTCAAGAAATTAAATAAGGTAAGGAACGCTCAAATAAGATCAAGGTCCACATAACACATCACTATCATTCAAACAAAAACGATCGACCGCAATTCAAACGACATCAAAATAAGAGTACGATACTGATATCGTGAAGTAACAATGTATAGTTAGCATCAAAATGATGGGTGCGTACAGAGTGGGCAAATATGTCTGACATTTTAATGAAAAGCAACCTTATCACTAAAGGATTAAAATAGTGTTTTACTTGTTATGGAGCTTGGTGACGCTTTAAATGACATACGACTTTGTCATTGTAGTATTAAATTGTTTTTGTCAAATCGCCAATACCTTTTTGACCACTCTGTTAGCACACATCATTTTGATGCTGACTGTATAGTAAAATTCGGTTTTTCAGTCGTCATAAAGTGAATAAAGCCTTTGTTTTTCTAACCTTTTTGACTAAAATGTGTTTCAAAAAGAATAAAAGTTTGTTTCCTTGTTGCTGGAAAAAAGCACTGTAGTAAATTTTTTCAGTGTAGCACTTCACTATTTTATTTCAAATACACGAAAACTCGTGGGCTATAAAATAATGGATCCCACAGATGGTTAGTAATCTCGGATTTTTGGCGCACGTTTGGCTTTCTGCCAATTCAACTTGCTGCAACACTGGGCTACACTTGAAGCTTGAAAACTGCTACGTTCCGTTAGAAAACCTGGAGGATTAGCCAAGGGTTTTTACTCGAAATACAATGCTTTTTGAAAAAAATAGAACAGTTTTTCTAGAAGAGTCATAAAGTCAACAAACACGAAAAAATAATGTCATAATCGCTGGAAACTAGATACAATTTTATAATTAAATTTTTAAAATTTTATATGTTTTGCTTATTAAGTAACGTTGTAAGTAAGTATTAATGTGGCAAGTGCCAAATATAATACTTATAAAGAGACAGACGAACAAGTTTTTCTTATCTATTGAATAGATAACAAAAACTTGTTCGTCTGTCTGTCTCAACTGATTATTAAGTAAATTTTATTGGCCCGTTAGCGAAAACTTGTTTATTTTATTATTATCAAGTGGAAATAAAGCGTTGCATACCTAAATATTCTCGCAGTTTCTTTTAGATTACTAATGGAGTATAAACATTTATAAGAATTTGTGTATTCATAACTTTTAACAAATTGGAGAAGAAGCAATATGTGGAACTCAAAGGGATTATTTTTATTTGTGCTGTTTGCTATTGTCGTCGCATTTAGGGTTTGTATATTTTTAAGTATATGTGGATAAGTCATAAATAGATTAAACTACTATGTGATCCCAAACTAAATATAACTTGCGCTATTCTTACGCATAATATACGAAACAAATATACACTAACTTAGATATTTTGAATCATAATAACTTTAGTAGATATAGGATTAGCTGTTTATTAACTCCCTTTTTTACAATTTGTTATATGTATTAACGACTCGTTTGGTATGTTATTACTATTCAAGGAATTAGGAAAATGTATTCTGAACATTATTGTTAAGAGAAGTTACTGAAAGCTTTATGGTGGATCTTCGCAGTAGGAACTATAACGGTGGTAGAGTCTCTTCATATTTATGTTTTGTATATTTTTTATGTATGCTAGGTATATGGTTCAAATATTCACAAGTAATATTCTATGTTTTATGGTTTAAACTATGCTTAAACACAGTAATATTGGATTATATCGTCCATGTGAATACCCACATTTTGAGATAGACGATTAAACGAAAACATAGGTATTCAATTTTGAAATAAAACATAATGTATAGAATAAAACACTAATGATACCTATTTGTAACAGTGCACTGACCTGTTTGAAAAACATCATACCGAGATCTGAGACAAATTATCTCACCAAAGAGAAAATATATCTCTATTATTTCGAGGAACTCGACCACTAATAACGTTAAATGGCAATAACCTCACGTTTCTAAGATATCACTTTACTATTTCTTACCGTGATCGGCAGAAAAAATAAATTTCTTTCTTTCTTTCTTTCAGAATGTCAATCACCTCAACCCAATCTTTATCATACTCTTATTTAGTTTTATGTGATCAGACAGTATTGTCTCTTTTTTGTATAATCTCTCGAAGATAATAATGTATCATTTACTGAAAGTACCTAATACGAGGTGATTGACATAATCAAAGAAAGCGGTCATTAGTCCTAACATCAGAAATAGCATTTTTGTCTATACCTATTTTCACATTTTTATTTGATCCATTATAATATCCTTTACAGGATGCCCATGGATTGCCTGCACCTCAAATATTTGAAGCGGACGGAGGTATGTGAATGTTTTCAGTTAATTTAGTTTTTCTTAAATAAGTACAGTTAACATAAGTTAACATTTGAATTTTCTTTTCACAGCTGACCTGTATGATTTTTACAACCTGTAACTTACTGATGCTGTGAACCAAAAACTCTATTAAAAAGCCGCCAGAAATGTTTTTTCTATCAAGAGGAACCAGTGGTCCATGATACGTACATCATACAAGTTCACTACTGGATATCCCTTGGATATCCCTCCCCCCCCCCCCTGCTCAAATGCGCTTTATCCTCAGCCTGACGTACCTCTTACCATATTTTTAAGGTCAAAATCTATCTTGCGCAATGATACATCTGCCTATTGCCATCAGCTTTTCGCAAAAAAGCTGATGTTGTAACCTTTTCTGGCAAATTTTAAAATAAAGTGATTTAAATACTTACTATGTTTTTAGTATAACTTTTGCTAAAAATCTATACAATTAACTATCCAGATCTCTAACTAAAATTGGTTTATGTTGCTCTCTCTCATTTTACGTTTATGATTTTGATAGGATAAAAACTGCCAATAAATATCTGAATATCTACCTTCTTGTTGTTACTTGTATATTTATTTTTAAAACCTACTAGCAGCCGCCCGCGACTTCGTCCGCGTGGTCTTAGCAGTATGTAAAAAAGATTTTCCCGCTTTTCTGTTGAAATTTTCCTGAATTTTCCTTGCTATAAACCTCACGGAGCCGGAGACCTTTTCAACGAATGCAAAACCGTGGAAATCGGTTCGTGCGTTCTGGAGTTATAGCGTCAGGAAGGAAAACCCGACTTATTTTTATATAGTAGATTATACTTATATTATACTTTACTCAGAACATTAATTAGGATTTATCTGCCAGAGAACTTATTACCCAATCACGCCTGACGCCTCTACACCGAGCTGTTTATTTCATAATACTACCTCAAAATGAAAATATAGAATTTGAAACTCTAATAATCAGAAATAAAGTCCGCTTTTAAGCATGTAGTTACTTGGAAAAATCCGTCACAACGTTGTACAATTTGCACCAAAATAGAAAGCATATTTATCATTTTGAAGTGGGTTCTAAAAAAGAAATGGCGGTATGATCTTTTCCTATACAGCAATAAAGACTGGTTTGCGCGGAAACAGGATATACGAAGTTTCAATATTTCAAGCCTCGTCCCTTGGGCTTTCTGCATGGGAAATCGAAAAAGCAGTACATACACTTCCATCGTCTATTTTTCAATTTCTTACCGAAGGTAAACAGGAAAATAAGCATATTACTTTGGGAGTTCGCATATGTTGCTGGATGCGTCTTAATAACATTCATGATTAAAAATGGAGCATCCTTAAATTATTTCCTTAATATAAATACAAAAAAGGTTTTTCAATAGAGACAGTTTTTACTCCAACTCGAATTACAAATTAATGTTATTTATTACCTTAACGTGGGTTTTTGGCATATTTTAACTTCTCAATTGGTTATTTTATTTTTTCCATAGTTTTGTTTTTTTTCCCTGTATCACATGACGTGAGTTCTGGTTAGATGAGTTGGTTCAAAATCGTTTCTTTCAAAAACGACAGGTATTTAATTTCTCGAACTTAACGTTGTACACGCACTGACATTTCAATGTAGTAATTACTATTTCACAAAAATTCTTCGAGAGCTTTTGTTTTTCGTTTTAATAATAATAAGTCATACAGAAATAAATATTCCTAAACTAAGGTCCACAAATAGCCAATAACTTGCCGCAGTGGCCGGCTACTGGCAATGAGCCATAAATAAGATTCTGTCTAGGTGAGAAAATTTGCTATAGCGGTAAAATCTCATTTTTATACAGTCAGAGTATAGTGTTGGCTGGCTATCGATATTTGAAACAGAGACAAATAATCTTAAGGAAAATCAATGTTCTCTTTTAAAGTCATTAAGCAGCCGCTAGCCAATCATTATGAAGCAATTTCTCGGGTTGTAAAAACAATATTGTTTTAACGCTTTAAAATATAATTAGAGAAGTGTTAAAAAACATGATGTGTCATAATGAATTCAATGAAAATGATGAATGAATAACCAGTGGAAAAGTGTGAGCGGAACTTTTGCCCAGTAGTGGGTTCTAGAAGGTTAAAAAAGAAACAAAATATATTGTAATGGTACTAAAGCAGTGAACCTAATATTTTATACAACAATCCTTAAAAATTATATTGATGAACATGCCCAGATATCTTTGCCGGCAAAGTAGGCAACGAAGTTGGTGCACTACATTCGCAGCTGTTTTTATAAAACTGACTCACTGTGTTAAAATTTTTGATCTTAACCATTTCTATGTGTTGCGAATATGAAATAAATTTGTACATTTTCCATTAGCTCAAAAAAACAAGTAATGGTATTGTCTGTAGATAACTGGTTGCTTTCAAATTTACTAGGAGATTCAAAGTAAACAATGACCAATACGAGCGAACAGAAAATATAAAAAATAGGGCTCAAAAAAGACACAGTTACTCTCTGATAAGTCATAGGTATTTACTGTAACACCTTAGGGTAGCATTACTAGTCCTCTCATACTTACAGCAACTTGACTGGGCCAAAGTTAATGGCTTATTAGCCATGCCATGTAGTAAGGTGGCAAATCACAAGTGCCGTAATGATAATTGGACTTGTTGCCGACTTAGCTGGTGACATTGTGATTTAGCTCGTAATTTGAGGGCAGATCAGGGTAGATGTACGCTTTTAAACGTAGTTTCGGTTTACTACGCTGCATTGGGCATCCAATAGTCTCCTTTTCAGAACTTTTCTGCACCAAAAGCCCTTTACTTCTATGACCTTCCCAACTTCAGATTCCTATACAATAACTTTTCATTTCATTAACAAATAAATACCAAACAATAAAAGCAGCTGAAGGGTAAACTCGTATGTTTACATTCCATTCATTAATTACTTCTGCAAAGAAATTAATTACTCACCTCTTTCTAAGATCCAAGGTTTCAATGCTGTGAAACACTCTGCTAATGATGTTTTGGAAGAGTAACAAAAGAAAAGTTTATTTTATATTTGCAACTGACCTTTTTAGTTTGCCAGAATAATAGCTGGCTGTGTGAGTTGAAGGACATTTCAATTCGTCTTGTTTTTGTTTTGAAATTCTTTAAAAATTATTTTGTTATTTCCATAATTATTTAACACGATAGATATTTTGTAAGAAAACCAGTGAATTTCATACAAAAAAATATGATAAATCTATCTCAAAAGAGCAGCTTCATTATTTTATATAGTCTAGGCATTCGTTTTATTTCTATTGACAAATATAGTGTTGGACTACTTCTGCCCAGATGATCCGTTGTTGGGGGAGGTGGCTGGTAGTCCCCCTCATGAGTTCTCGCCTCGGCGTGGCGAGGGGGCTTAGTACCGGTGGTAGGGTCCAACCGCCGGGAAGCGAAGAGAACTCAAGTGGGGCAGTGTGGTGGACTAGCCACCTGGCTTGTGGTTGCGGGCCCAATTAGGGTCTGCGTACGGTGGTAGCCAGCGGGCCGGAGAGCGGGGGTCCTCTGGCTTGCATTGCACGGCGTCCACCGAGACGGCAAAAGTGCCCGTGTACTCCAGGCACTTTCGTGGCCTCCCCCGTTTGTTGGGAGGTCGGTTGGAGGGGGCTCCATCAGGGGCTAGCACTGGCGGCGTAGCAGTGCGTCATTACTTTCGGTAAGATCCAGGTTCGCCGCCAAAGTGCCACCGTTGAGTGCCGTGGGGTTTTTAGTAGTCGTCCCGGGCAGCGAGGAACCGATGAGTATTTCCCCACGAAACTGTAAATACGACTGGTCAGGCGAAATATATTTAATTAATGAACACTTCAAGGCCTTGTTCACTGTAACTAAACGAGGCTATTTGAATTTATTTCAAAATGGTTATATTAGACTACAACTATTTATACCTAAATGCTTACATTTAAGCATAAAATGATCACATTTTCATTCCACCAGCAAAGTTAACGCTCAGTCCCTTAATAAAGAAAGTTAGCCAGTCCCCCCCCCTTCTGTGTTCCTGCTGCCGTGACCAGGGAATATTTCACCCGTCACTTGCGGGCAACGGAAAACTAACTTAATCAAATTAACAAAAGGTATGTTTTAACTTATCGCATTTTGTAAAAGCTACAACGCAGATATAGTAAGTATATGTTATTATGCTGTTTGTTTAGGAACAGTATGAAACTTGAACTTTTGCAAGTTTCATTTAAATTCAAGCTAAAAAGTTCTAAGTGAAGATTAGCACAGACTTAACTGAAAAGAACGCTGTTACTTATCTAACTTTCTGTGACTCAATAGTTATTGTTTAGCTTTACCTATTTTACAACCTACCTATACATAGTAGCTACAAAAACGCATCATTGACAACTTCAGAACCTGAACCGAAGAGTCTCTGTAACTAACAACTTGTTCAGGCACTCGCTCTTCAGAGTTCCTTTACGACGCAATAAAAACCCAAGATCTCCGAACAAAGGGAAATAATGATGGATTAACAACGTACGTCCTCGCCTACAGCCTTTTTAATTAACGAAGCAATCGTTGGACCCTCGCTTCTGTTTGAATATGCTGTCCTATGCAGTTACATAGGACCATTTTGCACAGTTGTGTAAAATGGTCCTTTGAACCGGATGTATTTGTAGCTCCTTAACCGCCGCACTCAGATACGTCAATTTTTAACGTTAATGGTTCATTAGAGTCAAAATCCCATTTTCGAAAAGAGACATAATTGAATAAAGAACTTTTAAGAATGAAACATTTTGACTCAAATTAACCATTAACGTTAATTGACGTCTCTGAGTGCGGCGGTAAGAATGATGATCAACTTATGATTTTACTAACTACCAATTTGGAGAAAACGTTATGGAGATTTATTTTCAAGCAAAATATGGCTAACATAATATAAAATAAAAAATAAATATGTACAGAAATATACAGAAAATATAATATATATAATATATATATATAATATATATAGAATATACAGAAAATAAAATAAAATAAAATAAAAACATCAGCTACGTGCCATAACCCACACATCTAAACGCTTGTTCAAAATTAACCTTTGTGAAATTCTTTTAATTATATGCTCCAATGTGTTTTGTTGTACCTTATTTATTTATTCTTTATTGCACAGTGAAAACAAGTACAATTGGCGGACTTCAACTACTACTACTAAATTAACCAGTCAACCATCGGGTGAGGCAGAAAAATTGCTGGCGGTGTCTTCGACATATTAAATAACTAAGTGAATAAAGTTTCAGAAAACGAGCTGAGAATATTTGTACAGTACACTTTTTTGAAATATGATAACATATACATGTATTGTGTCTACAAACTACAATTAAATTCATGAACACGGTTTGGTAAAAGTAATGAGCCAGTGTGTAAGCATGTTACTTCATTTAATTTTCTTCGGAGTATTTTTATATTTTCGTCATTTTTTTGTTGTTTTTCCCCGCACGGCTATGTTCAGATTTAAGTCAGCCCCGTTTTTTCTCAAGAATTTGTTCCCTGTGGAAGTTGTACTTTAATAGGATTAGGCTTAAAGCGGTTAACTGTTAAATAATGTTGAAAAACTAGGGCATTGATTTAATCTTTTGTAACTTTACCGTTCCTTTTGACCTTAAAATCTGCGTTGAACTAAGAAGCTTATCCTTTTTCATAATAATTAAGACATGCCTTGACATCGTCGAAGAAATACCACCGTTTAAAGGTTTCAGAAAACTGTTTAATCCCATAAATATCCAGCCCGTTAGACAGGGACAATTGACGTTTAATCATCATCAGAAATATTAGTCACACGACGTCCACTGCCTCGCCTCAACTATGAAGGCATGCTAGCTATACTCCAACATACGCGGTCTCTCAATGCGGATTGCTGAAGGGGTACCTATATAAGGCAAGTGGAAAGCCTTGGGGGCTAAAAAGGCAACATTTTAGATGTTTCATAATATGAAATATCTAACTGACGTTTCATCTAGAGCGCGGTCCGTTTTGAGTCAAAAGTGATCATAGCGCGCTCACGTCGCTCACGCTCATACAATTTATTAATTCGGGACGCGTGTGGGCGCGCTATTATCACTTTTGACTCGAAACGGACCGCGCTCTAGATGAAACGTCAGTTAGAAAATGTTGCCTTTTTAGCCCCCCTTGCTGTCAGACGTTGTGATCCCGCCCTAAGGCCTCGACTTACTAGCGACCCCAGGACCCAACTGCTTCACTTGCCTTCTGAAGTAAGTACGCAGATGCCTAAATACATCACAACATACCATAAAATTTCTGACCTGGCATGCTTTATTACTTCAATTGTTGCCAATCTGGGTGTGTCCCACTATTTCCATGGAAACAGATAATAGAAATAGTGGGACAAGCGATATTTTCAATTTTTATCCCATTATTTCTATTGCGTCAAATAAAACGCCGTGTTAGGTATTTGAAAAGTATACCACTTTCAATGAATAGATTGAAATTGAAACACGACTTCTCGGTATTAAAAATACTCGTTTGAAGGAGGAAATAAATATAATAGTTTCTGTATGTACGCCGTTATAAGAGGTGATAATGTTTTTTTTGACGCAGCCGACAGCAATAGGAATAGTGGGACAATCAGTCTGAATGAGTCCCAGTATTTCTATCAATGGAAATACCTAATAGAAATAGTGGGATACACCCGCCAATCTACTGTTACAACTGAGTCACGGGTGATAGCTGTAAATGAAAAAATCAGAATAAGAAATTGCCATGAAGCTCAATTTATGCGTTGAACGTTTAAAACAAGAGATTGTTAGAAAGCCCCAGAACAACGGTTCACAATTTACCGTCCATGAATTTTCCAAGGGCCGTTTGGCCTACTTCGACATAAGATATTTGGATGGCAACAAGGGATATTTCACATAATTTGCAACTTTTTCCATTAGCTCTAACGTGCCCGTGGCATACTAATGAACCCCAAATTTGCGAACACCGCAATAGCAGTTTCGTAATAACAAGTCAGGAAGCTCACTTTAATCGCCATTTTGAAAAGTTTTCAGCATTTTGTTTCGTGAATTTTGTTTTCAGCTAGGCACTAAGTTGGTTATTATTTTTAAAGAATAATGATTTTGTTCACTAAAAAAAGGTTGTTGTCAGTCATACACATAAAAAAGCAACTTGCGAACTTTGATGAAAACCAATATAGAAAGATACCCCATACACGTACCGAAAATGGCCACACAAAAGCAGGTCCTGCTTAAATAGACCTGCTTTCAAGTCAATAAGATAGCGACTCGTTGCGTCATACATACGTCATTGTCATGTTCCAGTTTTTGAATTCACAAAGTATGAACGTAACACATCTTCCTCGGTGGCGAACTCGTTTGTTACCATCTATAAGTATACTTAGAATTTACAAATTTTGTTTAAAAACAACAAAAATGTTGCATACATAATTAAAGTTAAAATAAAGATGTTATTTTTTTCAGTTTACATGAGAAGAAGCAAACGGGTTTCTGAGTTTAACGGAATGGGCAACGCCAGCAAGCCAATCTTTTTTTTACCGCGACGGATATTCAGTCGACGAATGCATATTCCACATCCACTAGATGCACGTGTTGGTGAAAAAAATTAAAAATGTTCCTTCATTCTACCTCCGAGTGTTATTTTAAATCTCTGACTACACTGAGGAGAGGCGTGAAAGCTTATTTCTTGCAGAATAATGTATCCAAGAGGGTGAGAGGTGCCCGTGGCGCAGTTGTGACAGTGATCGGCAACGATCGTTGTTGTAAAGCAACACACGCCGGGTCGGAAAAGGGATGGGTGACCATCCGACCGAAAATTTAGTGATGTGTATTTTCGGGCATCTCCGTGCTTCGGAAGGCACGTTAAGCAGTTGGTCCCGGTTGACGTCGCTAGATGTCAGTCGTTAAGCCTAGTCACAGGCCTTAGGGCGGCTTGATAACATCTGACACTAAGGTTGCTCACTAACCTTACACCCCTCTAACAACCCGCACTGAGCCCGCGTGTTGGAGTATGGCTTGTTCCACCTCATAGTTGAGGTGAGGCCTGTGCCCAGCAGTGGGACGTTTATAGGCCGATTATGTTAATGTATCCAATAGAGGTGCCTGAGGCGCAGTTGTGACATTGAGCGGCGTAGATCGCTGTCGTAAAGCAACATACACCGGGTCGGAATTGGGATGGGTGACCACCGCGACCGAAATTTAGATGTATTTTTCGGGCATCTCTGTGCTTCGGAAGGTACATTAAGCAGTTGGTCCCGGTTGACGTCGCTAGGTGTCAATCGTTAAGCCTAGTAATATGCCTTAGGGTGGCTTGATAACATCTGACATTATGGTTGCTCACTAACTTTACACCACTCCAACAATCCTCTGAGCCCGCGTGTTGGAGTATGTCTCGTTCCACCTCATAGTTGAGGTGAGGCCTGTGCCCAGCGGTGGGACGTATATAGGCCGTTTTTGTGTTATGTATGTATCCACAATGAGCAGTAGGCGCCGAGCTGTTAGGTAAATATTGGTTTGCAATCCTGCCTCGCTTAACGTTTGATGATAATTAATCATGGGCATATCCCATCTCCTGAACAAAGCACTTCCTCATTCATATTCAAAGCGTCCGATTGCAAACGGTCGCAAATCCTGCGAATTTGACCAGGACATCCGTCGATATGGTCGTCGTGGTACTTGCCTCACTCTGCTTTTCCATCAAAAGATCTCCATGGCAAATCTCCATGATCTGCCGTCCAAAAAGTACGCATAGCCTGCGTACTAAAATAAATCGGCCTGTGTTCCAAAATGTTACTAGACCAAAATTTGAATTTAATTCAAGTTTTATCACTATCAAATGGCCAGTTAACGGCTTCATATCATCTCATTATTCTCCCTTTAAAACGACAAACTCAGATTATTTTCACAAACTTGTCATTGCCATATATAAATATCACTTCCAAGAAGTACTCAGGCCAATAAAATCCACATGGACTGTAATTTAAAGCGTTGCTCCATCAAAATCTGTATTTAAGTGGAGTTCCGAGTGACCAAATGAAAGTTATAACTATAATAGTGTCAAATTTCTATTTAACTGCTCGACTAACATTCTAGAATACAGTCCTGAAAATTGCGTGGCAAAGGTCACTATACTATACTTCACACGCCATTTTGTCAGCAGTATTTTATCAATGACTCACGTATGATCGGCACGTTTCGATGACAGGGCAAAATCGCGAAAACGTCTATTCACCGATTGGAACTAACTCACGCACGCTAAACGAATCGTTCAATTTTAAAATGACTAGATGTGAGGACTCGATACAATATTCAATATAGGTAGGTTCGTTTTTTAATTTTAGCATCAGAGATAATACATTATTATCTTACTAAAGATGGGAAAACCAGAAAAAGACATTTGGTCTTGGCATCAGGCGGGAATCGAACCCCCGTCTTTCGCAAACCAGGCGACTGCACCCAGCTCTTCCGCCTGATGCCAAAACCGAATGTCTTTTCCTGGTTTTCCTATCTTTAATATTCAATATAGTTCCGAAAATTTGCAATCCAAAACTATTATTATATTATTATTTATTTATGTATACAAAAAGTGTATGGTTGATATTTTTAACAGCAGCTTGAGAGTTATCCTCTGTCTTTAGTCCATAAATTAAATTAAGTGAACTCTGATTCAATAGCTTCTGCTAGTGAAAATGCGGTGGACGCCAGGTCTAACCAACACTGCAGTAAAGAACTAACAACCGCAAACAATGGGACAACCTGAAAATCCGGTGCTCCAGAAATTCCAAATATTCCGTTAAAATACGTTGTGCCGGCGCGTGTACACGTGACACCTGACGCGATAAACCATCTTTTTTTTGTTATACAGATGTGTCGTTAAGCGGGACATATGAAACCGGCAATCGGGACAACATTTTGCTCTTTTTATCAACAACAGTGTGCATTGCAAAATATTTCCGAGCCAGTAATGCCGGAAGTTTTTCTCTGCAGGAATACGAGGGGCTGAATATGCGATTTACGCTTTCTGCTTTGGGGTACCGTTGTATTAAAGGTTAGATTCGAATGTGTGATTTGTTTAACTGAACATTCTGGATTGGGCACGTCTTTCAGTAAAAGGGAAATAAGTTCCAAAGTTTACGAAATGAAATCTTCGTACATACTTACAGCCAAAGGCAACACAATTTTTTTCACTAAAAACACAACATAATCTTTGTTTGCTTGGTTCATTATTTTTAAGATGGTATTTGCAAAATCTGTGTATTACAACATTTGAAACCAAGGTCGCCAAGGTTACTAGTATAGTTAGTACAAGACGAACCAGTGATCACACATCCATGACAAAAGATTGATTGACAAAAAATGTGTTTGACCTTTTTCGTGTTTTTTTTATCACTTTCTAATCACTCAATCAATCACTATTTTAATTATTTTCTTCATAATGAGTTACAGAACCCTCGCACAAATAACCCACTAGAGCTGACCTCTTTTTCTATTGTTACCATTTTACGTGTCATGATATTTCGCAATGGTATCTTGACATCGTTATCGCTGTGAATACGTTCGATTTCTGATTTCCGTGTTTTTGTAGAGCAATAGCCCTGGGTTATATAAAAGGTAAATCAAAATGGCCGAATCATTTTGTAAATATAGGGTTTTTATAAGGCTACTAGTTCGGCCAATTCGCACGTGTCTGCTACATGAGCGAATTGACCTACTTACGCCGACCTGACCGGTGGGCCCGCCATCAATGCGGCGCGGCGGCAGCGCCGACACTTTTTACAAACGGCAGACAGGATAATAACTATAACGGTATTCGAGTTTAGTAAATGTATATCTATCTTTAGTATACATTTTTCACTTAGGGATACAAAATTCTATGCAGTAAGGGGTTCGATAGATAGGACCAACCACCATTCGGTCACAACCGGAAAACTACTGCCATATTAAAGTGCAGCAGATCCATTGGGTGGTAATATGGGCCCATCTGCTAGGCAGATGGGCCCATATTACCACCCAATGGATCCATACAGATGGACATCGCCGTAGAGGAAGGCCCCGTAAACGATGGTGCGATGACTTGAGCATAACAAGCAAAGTTGGAGAGCATTGGGTGAGAAATTTGCCCAGGAGTGGGACACTTAAGGTTAAATTTAAAAAAAACAGTGTATACGACGTGTAAAATTTATTTCACGGCTTTATCAGTTTTCTTGAACACATACTTGTACGAGCTTTTGTTTACCGAAACGTGTGTTGTTAATGTAATTTCACCCTTATCGCTAGTCAGTTAATTTAATAGGAGTTATGTTGTTCCTTTGTTAGCTATCTTAATAATTAATCTAAGTAACTACCTTCTTGTTGATCAATTTAGTGCTCCGTGATGACTACGGCTGTTTCAGGATATCTGTACAGGGTGTAAAAGGGAACAGCTTATTTTGATAAAGCTATAGGGATTTCGGGGATCTCCGTGCTTCGGAAGGCACGTTAAGCAGTTGTTGCCGGTTGACGGCGCTAGACGTTAAGCCCAGTCAGAGGCCTTAGGGCGGTTTGATAACATCTGACAGTAGGGTTGCTAACTAACATAACACCCCTCCAACAAACCGCAGTGAGCCCGCGTGTTGGAGTTGGAGTGGCTTGTTCCACCTCATAGTTGAGGTGAGGCCTGTGCCCAGCAGTGGAACGTATGTAGGCCGTTTATGTTATGTTAAATAAGTATTAACTGGTGTTTGTTGATGTTGGGTTACTCGTACAATTCAACACGTATTCATGGATTTAGATGTCTAAAAAGGGTTACTAGTGGCGCCAACGTAATGATATAGTTGAATACAGTTGAGTATTTTTATTTGCAAACGTTTTCAACAGGCTTTAAAAAGCAAAAGGCTTCTAATTCGTTTTTTTTGTTTAGTCACCAAAAACTCCGTCATTAAATACAGACATTCTCGTAAAATATAGCTCCCATTTTTTTGTCAAAATTCAGGCCTGATCATGATATACAAGTTAGAAAGACACTTAGAAAGTATCATCTGCTGATGTGTAACTAAAGAAAACAGCCTTTTTAATAAAATTATTACTTTTATTTTCGGAAATAAAACACGCAATTAATTTAGATATCGTCGCTAAATTGTAAACAAACTATGATATTGTTGATGATCGACGTGAGGAACGCCGGCAGCAGGCACATGCCAACTAGAGCGGTGGGCATCAGGTGCATGCTGATAGGCTGAACAGACACCAGGCGGTGGAAGTCCTTCAAACGAGCGTCTGGCTCTTTATTATCTGAAAAAACCAATGGAAGTTTGCGTCGTGGTCACATATTTTTAAGCCCCCGAATTTACAAACGTCAATCACTCCTAAGCACGCGCTCACGCACATGCTGTCCCGTAAAATGACAATAGAACTGAAAGAGACGGATGCTCAACGTTGATTAGCGTTTGCGGAGGTAAGACGGCGTATTTGACAGGAGACCATCAGAGGTACTTCGACACTGGTATTTCCGTGGTTTTGCTAGTACATGGCCAGCAGGACTTAATAAGGCTTCTACCTTCAACCCTAAGAGCTTCATCTTATTTGTAGAGCATTGTGGCCCAGTGGTTAAACACTCTGGCTTGGAACCCCCACCGGGTTCTGCCAGATAAGAGACGCCAGACAGAAAGTTGATGATTGTGTTCATTGTACAATATGCGGCTAACACGCCGGTGATAAAAAAACACCGATAAAAGACCTAAGAAAACCAGATAACGGCGGCAGGCTCACCTTGTTCACCATGACGGTTACAATCAGTGTGGCTCTGACTACCCTATTAGGGATAATGGTCATGACATATCATACCCATGTTTTGTTATGGAGATACAGAACAAATCTTCACGGACTCCTCAGACTATACTACTACTACTTAAAATTCATAAGCTATTTTGGAAAACGATACTTACTTTTTATCCCTTCACAGATAAATTTTGCCAGTAGTCTCTTCAGATTTATTGATTCATTGAGAGTATTTTGGCCAGCACTAGCAATCGCAAAGAATAATATTGGAAATGGAGATATAAATCCAAAATAAAAAACATTGACCAAGTTACTCTTTATGATATTCTGTAGAAAAGGGTTGTGGTTATTGGTTGTACAATGAAATGATTTAAAACTATTTGGGACAAAATGACAATCTCGAGCTTAAGTAGTTGAGTGGTATACGATGGAATTCCATACGATGATGAGAACGAATATGGGTATGTTGCTCTTTAATGGAAAAAGTACATAATTAACGTTAAAAATCAAATTGAAATGTAGAATTAATTTTCGAGATTTATGCGTGCACTTTGGCAATGTTAACAAAATATATATTTTTATTTTTTTCCTAACTTTGTTTAACAGTAATGATAAGGTCCAAAGGGATTTCATTGGAAAAATTCAACACTTTATGTGTTTCCAAATTAAGTGATGATGGACGTCTCTGTGAGGTGAGGGTTAAAATAAAAATATTTGAGTGCTTAGCCTTTGCTACCGGAATTGCTTCATTACTTACCGCTCGTAGAAATAAGTAGATAAGATAAATCAAGTGAGTAATTAACAACATCATTGACAACAGCATCTAAAAGGTGTAAAAATTAGTCGCTAGCATTTTGATTAAAAATATTAATCGTTTCACACACTGAAACCAACACAGTACGGGTTGAATCATTAGATATTGGCGTTTAGAATCATTGCCAAGGGTCCTAATTTTCAAGCCTCTCCGATATAAAATCACCCAGGGTAAAAAATGAATATTAAAACATAATTCAATAATTAATAATAAATTTAAAATTAATGATATCAAAAAAATAAAAAAAATTTAAAGCCTGATAAAAGTTTTACCCCCAGTGTGTAAAACTTTTATCAGGTACATTTTTTTATTAATAATAATTACTTGATCACCAAAACATTTCTTGAGTTGTTTGTTAGCTTCGAGCAGTTGACGGTACGTTCTGGCATACTTCTCTAAATTTTCTATAGTCATTGTATCACTATTGTCGTCCCTATTTTTGATCTCGAATATGACATTCCGTAGCATAAGTGTTAATACAGTTAGAATTGTGCAACACGTCATAATACTCAACATAAAGCGAGTTTCAGTATATATTTTCATAAAGCAGAATAAAAAACTTCGGAGTCGGTCAATTACGTTGGTAGTTCGTGCTATTGAATCGGCCAAGGTATCAATATGTATAATTAATTTAATAGTGATATATAAAAACGGGTAAACAAAGTAATTAATTTTAAAACGCATAAGGTTTTTTGACAATGCATAAGTTTTGATACCATCATGTGCATCGTTTATGTTGCTTAATATTTTTTTAAATTCACAACCGTAGAAAGGGCCGTAGTACACTATTGCCAGAAAGTTTAGAAAGACATAAAAACCACGAAAAGTAACAAAGTTAGAATCTAAGTTTTCAATATTTGATTGAACATTATCCACGTAAACAATGGAACAGATGCATATTTCTATTAAAATCAGAAATGTTGTGACAAGGCGTTTCTTTTTTGGTAAATACATGTAATCACGATGGATGTTTAATATTTTCTCAATTTTACAAATGTACTTCAACACTTTGAGACATTCCATCCTTAACCGTGTATAGGTAAATAATGTCGTAACGTTAATCTAATGGATTCATGACTTATGTTACGATAAATAAATGTATTTTGAACTAACTTTCCACTCTTGATGATGAATGGTTCAGTTTGATTAACTTTATGGTTTGTTTGATCAACAAATTGATTCATTCTTAACAAGTGAAGTTTCAATTTGAATTGTGATCTGTTGTCGCGTCTCGACAGAACTGTTGTCACTTGTCGCCTGCACTGGTGTTCCCCCTAAATTGGCAACACCTGGAGTATGTTTACAAACCTATCTGGCTAGGTAATGTAGTTGGGTATATGAGCCACGAGAGGGAAAGAGGTCAAATGAATTTCAGCTGAGCTGCGCAGTGTTCAGGAAACTTTTTCGAGTCTTTCTTTTGCCCATATTATCATAATGCCAGTCTTCTACCTATTGTGATGTACAGAACTAAAATTGACACCTAGGGTGTGGTTAGTAGGTATACCAATTTAAGGTCGATCAGCAGGATTTGGTGAAGATGTGGCCTGCCTGCCGCGCACATGTATAAAAACTCTTTGTGCATAATTTTTATTTTTAAATGTAAATATTTTCAACGATGACACTTCATGTCATTCTGAGTACATTGTTGAGATTATCGATTTTCTCTTTTGGACGCAAGTTATTATTTTATTTTGGTTGCGTTTATTTTATTGTTTATACTTTTCTTTCCTTTCTCCTTAAGTTTCTGTGTAAATAATATATGGTGTAAATGTAAAAGTGATAGTGTAAATATATTTTGTAAATACTGAAAAGACTTTCTATCATCGCACAACCTATCCACACACACAGAAGAAACACGTAGGGGCTTTCCTGGGACCTACAGGAGACCCGCGCCTCTACAACTGGTGACCCCGTTTTGAACATTATCCGGCTCGAAGGACCGGGAGCGATTCCAACGCATCGCTAAGTATAGGTTCACCTGTAAATATACCTCATACTGTCATTTCTTCTGTAAAGGTTGTCACTGGTGATTCTCGCTACCATAAAATTTTGGACGAATTTCCAGAAATTAAGTGCCCGGCTGGTAGGTTACGTCACACGCCCCATAACACCGTGCATCACATTCGCACGACCCCAGGCCCTCCAGTATCTTGTACCCCTAGGCGCTTAGCGCCGGATAAGCTTAAAATTGCTCAACAGGAGTTTCAGGCTATGTTGGCTGATGGCACAGCCAGACCTTCAGATAGTCCTTGGTCGTCACCTCTCCACCTAGCACCGAAGCCGAACAACGGTTGGCGCCCCTGCGGAGATTACCGGCGACTTAACGCTCGGACGGTACCTGACATGTACCCTATTAGGCACATTCACGATTTCGCGCACAGCATTGCAGGTTGCAGAGTTTTTAGCACCATCGATCTCGTGAAAGCTTATAACCAAGTTCCGGTACATCCGTCCGATATCCCGAAGACTGCCATCACTACGCCGTTCGGAATGTTCGAGTTCCCCTATATGACATTTGGTCTACGGAATGCCGCTCAAACTTTTCAGCGCTTCGTAGACGAAATGACACGTGGACTCGACTTCTGCTATACTTACCTTGACGATTTTTTAATATTTAGCCAGAATGAGGTTCAGCACCAAGACCACCTTCGCCAGATATTTGCCAGGCTGAAGGAGTATGGTATGGTGATTAACATTGCTAAGTGTGTTTTCGGTGTACCACAAGTAACTTTCTTAGGTTACAGTATATCGGAACACGGTACTAAACCACTAGAAGGTAAGGTCCAGGCTATCAAAGACTTTCCTCAGCCCAAGGACGTTCGCCAGTTGCGCAGATTCTTAGGCATGGTAAACTTTTACCGTCGATTACTGCCTAATGCTGCCCAGGTTCAAGCACCTTTACATGCGTTGTTGGTAGGTTCGGTAAAAGGCTCTCACCCTATAGCACTTTCTGGTGAAGCCCTGACTGCCTTCCAAGACACGAAGAACAGCCTAGCCAGCGCTGCCTTATTGGCCCACCCTAGTTCCGATGCCAAACTGGCACTAGTGACAGATGCGTCGGACTCAGCTTTGGGGGCGGTCTTACAGCAGCGTCTAGATCGTGATTGGCAGCCCTTGGCGTTCTTTTCTAGGAAGCTAAACCCAGCCCAACGTAAGTACTCTCCTTATGACAGAGAGTTGCTAGCCATCTACGAAGCCATCAAATATTTTAGGCACATGTTAGAGGCTAGAGATTTCATAATTTATACGGACCATAAGCCGATCAGTTTCGCTTTTCATGAACGAAAATCAAACTGTTCGCCAAGGCAGTTCCGTCATTTAGATTTTATAGCCCAATTTACCACCGACATAAGGCACATTTCTGGCAAAGATAATGTTGTTGCCGATACCTTATCTCGTGTGGAAGAACTTCAGGGTCCAGTCAGTCTCCAGTCATTAGCCGAAGCACAGGCCACGGACACAGAGCTGGCGCATTTTCTTATAGAGAAATCTTCTCTTACTTTAATTCGGACTGAAATTTCAGGGAGTCGTTCATTTGTGTACTGCGATGTCAGTACAACGACACCTAGACCTTTCGTCCCAAAATTGCTGCGGAAACAAATTTTCGACAGCTTACATTCACTAAGCCACCCCAGTGTCAGTGCCTCTGTCAAGCTTGTTGCTGAGCGTTATGTTTGGCCTGGCATCCGGAAGGACTGCAGGGAATGGGCACGATCTTGCCTCTCCTGCCAGCGAGCTAAAGTCAGCCGTCATGTGTCTGCACCTTTAGGCACTTATAGCTTGCCTCGTGCACGATTCAAGCACATACACATAGACATTGTGGGTCCATTACCGGTATCTGATGGCTTTCGATACTGCTTAACGGCCATAGATCGATTCACGCGTTGGCCAGAGGTCATTCCTATGACTGACATAACAGCTGAGACCACAGCCAAAGCTCTTCTGTCAGGATGGATAGCCCGATTTGGTTGCCCTGAGACAATAGTAACGGACAGAGGGCGTCAATTCGAGTCCGCTCTGTTCGGATTCTTGTCGAAGTTAGCAGGCTTCCAACATAAGAAAACAACGGCATATCATCCGCAATGTAATGGCATAATAGAACGCTTTCATCGGCAACTCAAGGCGTCCATCATGTGTCATGTCAATGACAAATGGACTGAGTCTTTGCCATGGGTGCTCCTCGGTATTAGGAGTGCTTACAAAGAAGACCTCCGGGCTTCATCCGCTGAGCTATTATACGGCGAGCCACTGAGGCTTCCGGGACAGTTCTTTCATCCCGGCACTGACGGTACAACCGACATTAGCGAGTTCAGTGCTCGAATTCGTACCTTTGCCGAGAAGCTTCAGCCAGTACCAGCATCGCGACACTGCAAAGGCAAGTTATTCGTTTTTAAAGACTTAGCCACTGCTGATCATATCTTCCTCAGAGATGACACAGTGCGCAATTCTCTACAGCCCGCTTATTCTGGTCCTCATAGGGTGTTGTCACGCAAAGACAAAACTTTTAAGGTTCTTTGTAAAGGTAAAGAGGTGACGGTGTCTATTGACCGTCTGAAACCAGCGTATCTGTTGGCAGAGAATACTCATATTGACCCAATTCCAGACCAAATTCTGGAGCCAACAAATAAGGAGTATGTTACTCGATCTGGACGCAGGGTCAGATTTAGGGATCATCGCCCTTGATGGTCTCTGGAGGGGGGTGATGTGGCCTGCCTGCCGCGCACATGTATAAAAACTCTTTGTGCATAATTTTTATTTTTAAATGTAAATATTTTCAACGATGACACTTCATGTCATTCTGAGTACATTGTTGAGATTATCGATTTTCTCTTTTGGACGCAAGTTATTATTTTATTTTGGTTGCGTTTATTTTATTGTTTAAACTTTTCTTTCCTTTCTCCTTAAGTTTCTGTGTAAATAATATATGGTGTAAATGTAAAAGTGATAGTGTAAATATATTTTGTAAATACTGAAAATACTTTCTATCATCGCACAACCTATCCACACACACAGAAGAAACACGTAGGGGCTTTCCTGGGACCTACAGGAGACCCGCGCCTCTACAAACTAATGAGTAAGTAAAGTAAGGATATTGGGAATTAGTAATTTCTTGGGTTAACCACATTGCAGTAGAACGGATAACTGTTGGAGAAAGCGCGTTGGAGTAACTCTTGGGTGAAGACCTCGTCTCGGCAGACGAGGGCTCCCTCCGGCAAGGTGGAGCAACCACTTAATAAAACCTGCAGGCAAGAAGAGGCTCACTTCAAGCAGTGGCCAATTTAGGCTGGTAACCTAGCTTGGCTGGTTTATTCTCTTTGAAAAAAGCTAAAGATTATTCTCATTTCTGACCCTATTGGTTTGGTATTCCTTAGTTTATACTATTATTATAAAGCATATAGTTTATATTGTGAATAAATAAATATATGTTTCCGTCCAAAAAAACTTAGATGACTGTGCCCCCAAGTCCTTACTGCGTAATATTCACTTGTAAGAACTTGCTAAGTTGTTTATCGATGCTCGCATTCTTTCCTCGGTATTTATTAATGTAATTAATTATAATTAAGCATTAAATTATACGAACTCAGTAAAAGGTCATGTTAGTCTTTCACTGAGCATAACTTGGAAATTCGATATTTTTTCCTAGTAAATGGTTCAAAATAATAGAAGAGTATAAAAACCTTTCAATATGTCGCATAGAAAGAAGAAAGGACATTACTTTTGTTTTATTTAATACTTTAAAAAGGATACCGTGGCAACACGTGCGGTAGTACCTATACTTGAGCCGCTTGTACACATAAGTTTTATTTACCGGACAACGGACCACGGATGACGGATTTCGACGGATTGGAGGGTATATAGTTTAGAATGAATGCGTGTACATGCATCAGATATGGGTCCGGCGAAGTTTGTTCACACCCTTCTGATATCCGTTAAGAGATAGACCGTCGCCCGGTGAAAAAACTTCATATCCATAAGCGGCCTACACTTACAATTAGTTTAAATATCATGACTAAATTGTAAGCACACAATAATGTAGTTGATGACCACAGTGAGGAATGCTGGCAGCAGGTACATGCCAACTGGCACGGTGGGCATCAGCTGTATGCTGATAGGCTGCACAGACACCAGGCGGTGGAAGTCCTTCAGACGAACGTCTGGTGCATTGTTACCTGAAAAGAATGAAAGGCTAGGCAGCTATTCCATCACAATCCCACCTCGTGGTAAGTTGAGACGTGATCAATGGTAAAGACAAGACTGAACATGCATTCACTGGGCATCTGCCTAGTTAATGCCCAGGTAAAAAAGCCAGAATATCCAGATTATTACGTTATGCAAACACGCAGGTAGTGAGTTCCGCTCCTTAGCTGTTCGCACTATACTTTTATGGTCAGCAAAATGTTTCGTACGGATGGCTGTAATGTACGCAATGGTGTAAACTCCACGTGCGGCTTGTGTTCCGACGGTGAAAAAGTGCATGCTAGTGCTGTAAAATGTTCATGATGCCTTGCACAATAGCACCAACTGATCGGAAATGACCGAAGTTGTGAAACAACCCACGCACGATTAGTAGTCCCGTCTTATGTCCGTTGTTGTCAGTTGTGAAACCCAGTCGGACGCCTTAGGGCGGCTTGGTATCATCTGTTAAACGTACCATGTAACATGCTTTCTGATGCACGGAGATGACAGAATATACGTCAAAAATGATCGGGGTTGTCACCCATCACATTTCTGACACGGCGTGAGTTGATTTAACCTTTCACGTCCCATTGGTGCGATATCGCGCCCACATACAAAAGATTTTCTATTATGTCTAGTTTCACGGAACGCGAGAGGTTAAAACGGCGATAACTGCGGATCCACTGGTACCTATAATACAACTGAGCAACGGGCACTTTAATATTTTATTATTACTTACTGTTTATTCCCTTATAGAGAAATTTCGCCAGGAGTCGCTTCAAGTTAATTGACTCGTTGTGCAAATTCTGGCCGGCAGTGGCAAGCGCAAATAACAATATTGAATATGAAACTATTAGCCCAATTGAAGCACCATAGTTCACAACTGCACCATCATACATTATCTGTAGAAATTAATTGTTGTTCTAAGTAATGAAGGTTGTTTAAAAAAGATAAAAATCCGACAGCTTCTCTGTGTTATTTGGAATGCAAAAACCCTAATACAAAAAAAACATCATACCCAAATGCACTAATTTAAGAAAAAATGCAGATGACGGGATTCATACTAGCAGGTCATTTGTTTAAAAAAAAAAATACCCAGTGTCACCCTCACAGTAAATACAAATCGAACGACACCTTCGAACTAAAATCCATCAGGCTGTTTCTTTAACAGATGGAGAAATTAAAGAGGAAGGTTTGTATGTATAATAACAGTGAAATAACAGTTGCTAGTTAAACTATAAACTCTAAAAAAACACAAAAAACGGAAACAACGATCAACATAAATTTAGAAAAAGCCTTCGGGAATGATTCAAGCCTTGTGTCTGTTCGACTTGACCCTTTGCATGATATAATTAAATGTACTGATAGCAATGATATTATAATAAAAAGAGGTAGTTAGGTTACCTGTGCTAAAAAAGTGGCACCCGAAATCCCAACTTTCGATCACCTGAGCAAAGCATTACAGTTTGAGACGACACTGAGCAACATGTATTTGTCTCGTTTACGTTCTATTAAATAATCATACTATCTTGTCCACACGGTCAAATTATAAGTACGTACGCCAGGCGACAATTTTCACATCACCTATGTAGATAGATGATTGTCAGTAGTACTGATGCGACACTTTTTATTTTAATAAGCATTGACTGATAGCAGCGTTTGGGAAGCTACGTCGAGTCTTCACATCGTCGATCCCACAGTGCCTAAAGACAAAAGTCTTCAATCAGTGCGTCCTACCCGTCATGACATACGGAGCCGAAACGTGGACACTAACGGCACGGCTGGTCCACAAATTTAAAGTCACTCAGCGGGCTATGGAGAGGGCTATGCTCGGCGTTTCTCTGCGAGATCAAATCAGAAATGAGGTGATACGGCAGAGAACCAAGGTTATCGACATAGCCCACCGGATTAGCAAGCTGAAGTGGCAGTGGGCTGGCCATGTTAGCCGTAGAACCGACAACCGTTGGAGTAAACGTGTTCTTGAGTGGAGACCGCGTCTCGGCAAGCGTAGTGTAGGACGTCCTCAGGCAAGGTGGAGTGATGATCTGCGCAGGATGGCTGGCAGGAGCTGGATGCGAGCAGCCGAAGATCGAGTACAGTGGCGTGCAAAAGGAGAGGCCTATGTTCAGCAGTGGACTACATCAGGCTGATGATGATGATGATGATGATGACTGATAGCATGCAGCAAATAAAATGAAATATGAAAATTAGTTATCTACATTGAATTATTTTTTTGTCTTTCAACTATGTCCTCCACACAATATTTAAATACTTACGTTTCGGATGAGTGTAGCAATCAGGACATAAACGGAATAAATCAAGTGACATACTATCAACATCATTGACAACAGCATCTATAAAATTATTTAAATAAAGTCACCAAATCTATTTTGAGAAAAACGTAAAGCGTTCTACACACCAAAAACCATCCTGCTTGATTTTTTATTTTTACTTAATGATGTGTTTGAATTATTTACAGAGATTATCAATATTTTTATTAACAAACCCTAATATCCGTATCATCCTGTGATAAAATGGAACCCTGTGTAAAGTAAGTCATGCTTTTTAGGATTCCGTAAAATGGAACCCTATTAAGCTTTTTAAGCTTGTACTGTCTGTCGGTCACAAGGCTAATTTCATAAACCTTGAGAGCTGGAAAGCTTAAGGATCGATACTGGAAAATCGGCTTACTAGATTACTTTAGTTTTATAAAGAAAATATGAAGTATGAGCGGCAAAAAAAAAGACTTGGTAGTCAAAGAGTACAGCAAGAGCACCAACTATTGCCCTATGGTATGGGGCATTAGAATACTGCCATGGTTTCCCCCCGCCTGTCGTAAGAGGCGACTAAAGGGGGGCCCCGGAGTCGCGTGGAGGAGTTCACACGGTGGGGACCGTGCGCCTCCATTGCACATGTGACTCCGTGGAGGGCGGCGGTGCGGGGGGCGCCTCGCACTGCCGTTAACACCGGCGGGTGTACGAGGGGAGGTATAGCTCCCCTCGAGTTGAGCTGGGAAACCGGCATAGCGCGCCGGGGGGTCCGCCGGTAGAGTCACTCACGGTGGTACCCGGGGACCTCCGGTAACGCGCAGAAGATGGCCTCCGCGGGGTTTAGTGGGTATTCCTTCCTATTGGGGTGGGTGAGTCCCACACTCCCCCGCTCTTCTACCCTGGGAGCGGGACAGTGCGTAAATGCATTCTCCGCGTCAAAAAAAAAAAAAAAGGAGCACCAACTATCAGTGAACGGTTAAACTCACTAGATTGATGTGAAAAAGAAACAGAATATCGCTAAAAACTTGCAAATAGCACTGCCGTATTGCCAAAGTTTAGGCATAATATGAACTAAGAACTTATGTGTTTTAAATAGTTTTCTTACATAAGAAATCAAAGAAGGTGATACAACTAATTGTATTTCATTGCGATATTTCAGTTTTGTTTGAAAAAACCCCAAACATTCCAAATTTTTCGCTCGAAATCTTTTCACAGATTACTATGGAGTGAGTGAAGTTTCTTTGATAGCTGTCCGCGCATCGTCGCAGCTCATACCCACGTACCCAAGGTGAGCGCACGACGCTTTTCACGAAAATGACATTTTTTGATGTTATTTACTACTTTGATTTTTTTCCTCCGTATTGTTTGTGCAATGCATTATGCATAATTTATCACACGATTACTTTTATTACAGGTTTTTATGTTTATAAAGCAACCCAAGAAAAAAAAATGAATCAAGGTGTTTTTACTGGATGTTATTTATAATTAAAGGCTGGTCCAAAAGTAACGGATTAAGCAAAGATAATTTACGCTAAATGTGTTTTAATCAGTATTTCGTATTCGAGATTAGGGCACGCATCTAGGGTGTAGAACGCTTTAGGTTGAATAAAAAATATTAATAAATAATTACTTGCTCAACGAAACATGTCTTGAGTTGTTTACTGACTTCAAACAGTTGACGGTACGTTCTTGCAATTTTTTCTAAATTATCTATAGTTGTAAAGCCGTTTTCTTCCCTATCTTTGATCATGCATGTCACATTTCGTAGTATTAGTGTTGATGAAATAAGAATTGTGCAACATGTCATTATGCCCGAAATAAAGCGAACCTCAGTATATATTTTGAAAATATATACTAAGAAACTTCGGAGTTGGATATTTAAATGGTCATCATGATCTATAACTTTTTTAAATAGAAATCCAAGGTTTATTGTTCTAATAATAATACAAATCAAAGGGTAAACAAAGAAACTAATACTAAAATGTGTAAATTTTTTGGACCATGCGTAAACCATAATACCATAATTTGCGTCGCTTAAGTTGAATAATATTATTCTAAATTCATCACCGTGTAAAGGCCCATAGTACACTATTGCCAAAAAGTTAAGAATTACATAAAAACCACGAAAGGCAGCATAGTTAAGCACTCTGTAGAAATCTTGATTTATTTGTAAACTAATATGAACGCCATCTACGAAGACTGCTAAACAGATAAATATGTCAATTAAAATAAGGAATGTCGTGAAAATGCGTTTTCTTGTTGGTAAAAACATGTAATCACGATGAATGTTCAAGTTTTTTTCGATTATACAAATGTACTTTAACACTTTGAGACTTTCCATTTTTTACCAGTTCATGGTTGGGTGACCAATGAAGAACACTAAAGTTAATATGCCTTTGCCTTTACTAAATAACAAAGACGTTTTTCTAATGGTTATTTATCATCCAATCTTTAGTAAGCATCTTTTAGAATAGGTAATGCTGTTAATGGTTTGGTTTCATCACTTAAGTAAACGAGTTTTTTTCAAGTACGATCAACGGCACATCACACTACCCGTTTCCTGTCGGTCAGTTAGGGCTTGAATATCTGAAAATGATTTCTTAGTGCTCACATAAATCATGGAAAGGATTCTATGTACAGCAGTTTTTGGTGGGCGTTGATGATTTGCTAACCCTAATCATAATTTAATTCCAGTTCATTAGGAGCAAATATACATGAGTATACCAAAAAAATATACCAACTGTGGAAGCATAAAGCCATGTTGTTAGTCTTCATTTTGGCTTGACTTAGTTTTTTTTTTTTTATAATGGTCTTAACGATCAAAGAGTATAAAATATTTGAAACAAACATTCGAAAGAGAAGAAGATAAGGAAAAGGTAAAGAAGAATCATAATTTATGAGAAACTTAAAATATAACGTGACAAAGCGATCACAATTACAGTTAGTTTAGATATCATGACTAAATCGTAAGCACATAATAATGTAGTTGATAACCACAGTGAGGAATGCTGGCAGCAGGTACATGCCAACCGGCGCGGTGGGCATCAGCTGTATGCTGATAGGCTGCACAGACACCAGGCGGTGGAAGTCCTTCAGGCGAACGTCTGGTGCTCTATTCCCTGAAAACAATGTACAATAATTACTTTTTTTATTCAAGACTAGGCAACCATTTGATCACAATCTTACCTGGTGGTAACTTATGATGAGATCTATTATTGTGAATGTCTGCCAGATTTTACAATATTATCAGTTCGGAATTGGGAGCTTAAAAGAAAGTTTGAATTTTTCTCAAATAATGCGAAGCAACCTTTTCAACCTTTTATTTCACTTTCAAGATTGTCACCTATCCCATTTCCGACACTGCGTAAGTTGTTTTACAATCAATCTCACTTAGGCCAGTGGATATTAACATTAAATTCGCAAAGCACGATGTAGAGCTGCATTTTTGGTATGTTGTTTAGATCAGTTAGGGTGATGTAAATCCCAATTTGCAACTTCGAAAAAGTTGTGCTCGCTGCGCACCACGTGATAAACTGCGAAAATTTTGGACTTTTTTCACTTTTTGCTCTAAAAGTCATAAACTATGCGTTTCCGACAAGTAACATTCACTACACAAATGAAGGTTATTAAATTTGCAACAATTTAAGCCTAATTGCAGCTCTCTAAACCTTATAACGACTAAACTGTGGCTATAATAATAATAATCATTTATTTCGGACTTAAAAGATCCATATTGGTTAGTTAGTTACATATATGACTTATGGCTAGTGTTAGTATCTACGTGTACAAAATAGAAAAGAAATACAAAAAAAAAACACAACAAAGTATAAAAATGAAAGAATAAAAAATAATGGGCTCCCGAATGCCAGCGAGATTGCATGCTGCAAAACAACCCGATTATTTTACAGCATGCAACCTTATCCAACGCGCCAGCATCGGAGAGTCCCAGCGGTCAGCCAACGCGCGCAGGATGGTGTTGGGGCGGCCGCGCACACGACGCAGCAAGGAGGCGCAGCGCTTGCGCATGATGGCGGGGAACCCGTCTGTAAACGCCTCCGCGAACATGGCGGAGGCGCTGCAGTAGCGCGGCAGCCCCATCAACACCCGGAACGCGTTGTTGTACTGTACGCGCAGGTCGCCATAGGCTCTCTGTGTATAGTTCACCCACAGACCGCACGAGTAAAATGATTGGCAGAAAGCCTTAAAAAGGGTTACTTTGACTTTTTTTGTACACCGTGCGAATCTGCGAGCCAACATATTACAACGAACAGAAAGTGCCCTACGCTCCCTCTCAATGTCAATGTTATCTTTTAGGTCCTCCGCTATCCAGTGGCCCAAATATTTAAACCGTTCAACTTTTTTTAAAGGAACACCACTGAGGGTGAAATTAGGTATAGTGGTGTAACGCTTCCTGTCTGGTTTAAAAATCATGAACTCGCTTTTTGCGGCATTGTACCTAAGCCCCTGGGCAGCAGCATAGGACTCACAAATACGGAGCAGTCTCTCCAATGCACCTACCGACGGACTCAACAGCACCATGTCGTCCGCGTAGCTTATGTTATTTACACATACTCCGTCTATGTGACAACCGATACCAGTGCTGCCAAGTCCATCAATTAAGCCATTTACATACAGGTTGAAGAGCGTAGGAGAGCTTAGTCGCCCCTGCCTCACTCCGCACTCCAACCCATAATCCTCTGAGAAGGAGCCAGCCCATCTCACCTTGTTTTTTTGTGAACTGTACCAATGCTTAAAAAGTGCTATTATTTCATCTGGCAAGTCAGTCTCCAGTTTCATCTTTTTCCACAGGATCTCGTAGGACACAAGATCGAAAGCCTTCGACAGGTCAAGATAACAAGCATAGACTGGCGTCTTCCTTGCCGTAAAATACTGGACAGTCTGCTTCAGGCACAGGATAGCACTCTCAGTGGAAAGACCAGGCCTAAAGCCAAACTGTGCATCGTTGAGTGAAATGTGCTTGTTCAACCGCTGATTGAGCAGACTATCCAGTACTTTCGAAATCACAGTGGCAAGAGAGATAGGCCTGTAATTGTTAACATCCGAGGAATCACCAGTCTTATTCTTTATGATTGGAACCACAATAGTGTGCATTAGACTATCCGGCAGATACGAATGCCCTAAGCACAGATTAAAAAACAATGACAATACCCTTGGTAGTTGTGCTCCTGCGTGCTGCAGGTGCTCGATGCTAAGGCTGTCAAATCCCGGCGACTTGCCCCTAACCATACCGTTTATTACACTCTTCACCTGCTCTACTGTGAAATAAACAGTACGCTCACGACCAGCCAACCCAGCATCGAACATCTGCCGAGCGGGCCCCAGCGGTGAGTCTATTTTAAAATGCTGCCGGAACAGATTTGCAATATCTTTCGGATCATGCGCGCCCGCAACGCTCACGGGAAGGCCCGGCCTATGATTAAGTCTGTTGGTAGTTTTCCAGAACTGGGAGAAGTTTTTGTTTGAATGGTGTTCAGCAATGGAGTCCATTTTTATCTGCTGTTGATTGGTCTGACACCATTTCAATTTTGATTTGAAAATTCGCCTGGTCTCACACATTTCCTCATAAAGTTGACCACATTTTGGTTTACCATATAACAGCCAGGTTTGAAAACAAAGACGAGTCCTAACATGAGCGCCGCGAACATGCTTGTTCCATCCTGTTATATACTTGCCCAATCGCTTATTTTTAACATTATAGCTACATACAGCAGCTTCGGAAATAATACCTACAATATTTTCATACATTTTATCCAACAGTTTTTTGTGACAACAATTATCACACAATCCGTCACAACATTCTGTAAATTCTAAGGGTAAATCTATTTCTTTTATAGAAGATGGTTAATTTATTCGAAGATGGTTAATTTTTCCCGAAATATTGAAAATTAATGCCACGTTTTTTTACAATTACCACTGTACTGTCACCTTCCTTGAATGCCAGCTGACACACAAAGCAGACTCCCGGTGGAACCGACATTTTTATGACTATTTAGCCTGCCTTCGTTCGCGTTAATAAGATTTTTGGCTGCTCCCCAGCGTTACGGGGTAGGCTACTTCCAATTACTATCTTGTGCGAAAATCAAAACCAAAACATAAGCCCGAAGGCATTTGTTTAGTTGATGTGAGTTTTAGCCAGTTTACACTGTTACCGCCTTCATCGCGTAGAGGTACTCCCAGCTTATGTTTTGATATGCATATTGTGAGTGATTCATGTAAAAATGACGGTTCCACAGGGAGTCTGCTTTTTGTGTCGGCTGGCATATAAGGAAGGTGACAATACAGTGGTAATTGTAAAAAAACGTGGCATTAATTTCAATATTTCGGGAAAAACTGACTATCTTCGAAAGGCCACAGCTTAGTTGTTATAAGGTTGAGAGAGCTGCGGTTAGGCTTGAATTGTTCCCCTCATGGGTTCTCGCCTCGGCGTGGCGAGAGGGCCTAGTACCGGTGGTAGGGGCACCACCGGGAAGCGAAGAGAACCCAGGCGTGGCAGCGTGGTGGACTGGACACCCACCCGCTGCGGCCCGTAAGGGCGGCGTGGGGCTGCGGGGCCAGTGGGGCCTGCAGGCGCCTTGAGGCGCGTGGTTGGGGCCGCGGCGCACAACCGGTTGGTGGGGGCCAGTGATCCGAGGCTGATCCCCCCTGTGCGTCGCGGCCCAGCGAGGCCGTACCGTCGGTTACGGCAGCGGAGCCGCCCTTTGGGTGGCTCGTGGTTGCGGGCCCAGTAGGGTCTCTGCGGCCCGTAAGGGCAACGCGGGGATGCGGGGCCAGTGGGGCCTGCAGGCGCCTTGGGGCGCGTGGTTGGGGCCGCGGCGCACAACCGGTTGGTGGGGGCCAGTAACCCGAGGCTGATCCCCCCTGTGCGTCGCGGCCCGGCGGGGCCGTACCGAAGGTTACGGCAGCGGAGCCACCCTTTGGGTGGCTCGTGTTTGCGGGCCCGGTAGGGCCTGCGTACGGTGGCCAGCTAGCGCGTGGTACGGGGGTGCCGCCGCCAGCATTGCACTGGTTTCACCGCTGCCTGGTAGGGACGGCTTGACATCCTCGGCTGTCCCTTCTGGCCTCCCCTCACGAAGGGGGGGGTCGCTTCCGGCCCGCCGTGCAGGCGGGCTCCGTCCGGGGGAACGCGTAACAGGCAGGCGCTATTCACCGTGTTCCCCCACTAAAGGACGATTAGAGGGAGTAGTAGGGGTTTTAGTCGGTAGGGCCACTGGTATACCACCTTTCTAGTGGTGAGTCCGACATAACCCGTCCGTCCCCCGGTGGACGGGTATGCGTAAGGCATTTCCCCTACTTAAAAAAAAAAAAAAAAAAAAAAAAATAGGCTTGAATTGTTGCAAATTTAATTAACTTTATTTATGTAGTGAATGTTACTTGTCGGAAACGCATAGTTTTTGACTTTTAGAGCAAAAAGTGAAAAATGACTCAAATTTTCTCAGTTTATCACGCGGTGCGCAGCGAGCACAACTTTTTCGAAGTTGCAAATTGGGATTTACATCACCCTTACTGATCCAAACAACATACCAAAAATGCAGCACTACATCGTGCTTTGCGAATTTAGGGTTTTTTAGTGTCGATTTCTACTGGCCTAACTGAGGTAGAGGTACTTTGATGTAAGTACTTACTTTTTATTCCTTTGTAGAGAAATTTTGCCAGTAATCGTTTCATATACACTGACTCATTGTGTAAATTCTGGCCAGCACTGGCAAGTGCGAATAATAATATTGCATAAGAAATCATTAGTCCTATTGAACCAAGATAGTTCACAACAGCACCATCAAATATTATCTATGGAAATAAATTGTGGTTATTAGAACAAAACGACAAACACGAATTAAATAATGCTGCATAAATGTTAGAAAATGAAAATTCCGTTAAAATAAACAAACAATATTTATCAGCATACTAATCAGGGATGTGCTATTTTTAGCTTTTTATCACTTACGTTTCGTAGAAGTGTAGCAATAAGGACAAACACGGAATAGGTCAAGTGACACACTATTAACATCATTGACAACAGCATCTAAAAAATATTTAAATAAAGACAACCAACTTTATTAGAAATGAAAAGCGTTTAGTTAATATAGCTTTAGGTTTTACTCTCTTAAGGTATTAGAAAAAAAATGGCGAAAAATGACAATACGGGTATACCGTCTAGAGCGCTATAATTGTACAAAAAATATTAATGAATAATTACTTGCTCAACAAAACATTTTTTGAGTTGTTTACTGACTTCAAACAGTCGACGGTACGTTTTTGCATATTTGTCTAAATCATCTATTCGTATAGTTGTATGCCCCTTTTCTTCCCTATCTTTGATCAAACATGTCACATTTCGTAGTATTATTGTTGAAGAAATAAGAATTGTGCAACATGTCATTATGCTCAAAATAAATCGAACTTCAATATAAATTTTGAAAATACATACTAAGAAACTTAAGAGTCGGATATTTAAATGGTCATCATGATCTATTACTTTTTTAAATAGTAAACCATGTGTTAGTTAGTGTGTTATAAGATAAATCAAAGGGTAAACAAAGAAATTCATATTAAAATGTGTACTTTTCTTGGACCATGCATAATTCTTAATATCGTCATTTGCGTTGTTTAGGTTGCCTAATCTACTATATAAAAATAAGTCGGGTTTTCCTTCCTGACGCTAATCCAGAACGCACGAACCGATTTCCACGGTTTTGCATTCGTTGGAAAGGTCTCGGGCTCCGTGAGGTTTATAGCAAAGAAAATTCAGGAAAATTTCAACAGAAAAGCGGGGTTTTTTTTCACATTACAGCTAAGTCCTCGCGGACGAAGTCGCGGGCGTCTGCTAGTAATATTTTAAATTCTTCCCCATGTAAAGGCCCAAAGTACAAAATTGTCAAAAAATTAAGAGTTATATAAAAGGCACGAAAGACAGCATAGTTGAGCATTCTATAGAAAACTTTGTTGGTTTTTAAACTAATTTGAACATATTATTATGTCCAGTAAAATTAGAAATGTCTTGATAATGCGTTGTCTCGTTGGTAGAAACATGTAATCACGATGTATGTTCATTTTTTTTTCGATTTTACAAATGTACTTTAACACTTCGAGACATTCCATTTTGACTAGTTTATGGTTTGGTGATTGATGTTGAACACTAAAGATAAAATGACCTTAGAAACAAAGACGTTTGTATATTTAATGGATTATTCTCTACCCAATTTGTAGTACTCATCTTTTAGAATAGGTAATGTTAATGGTTCAGTTCCATCACTTATTTAAATAACTATATTTTAATGACATTTTACTCCTGACTAGTAGCCGCCCGTGACTTCACTCATGCCTCCTATTTCACCCCCTTTAAAATCCTTTCTTATTGCTTACACATACATCATGAAAGGGAACACTGAGGCAAATTTCAAGATTCTAACCCCTGAATTCAATAACGCAAGCCAACGTTGAGCATCCCTCAGAAGTATAGCTGATGCTGTCCGCGTCCTGCGCGTGCTAAGCGTTGAGTGACGTTTGTGAATTCGGGGGTAAGCACAGTAGTTTTGGCTGTGCGTTGATATGCCTACTTTAATGTCAGTCAGTTTTGCCTTGTTTTAAGCACATTTTTTTTTTTTGTTAAGTTGGTCATTGAATTGGACCGTGAACAAGATCCGTTTGTTAACTTCATCTCTGACTTAATAATTGGTCACTATTTTCACCCTTGTACTACATCATAAGTAACTGAGTTCAGTCCAACAAAACAAAAATGCCAGATAATTTTCAAAATTATTACATGACCACCTTAAAGTGTTCTTAATGCTTTATTTAGGTGTTTTGAAAATTATTTTGGTTTCTTACCGACATAAAAAAGATGAGGTTTACAGTTCGACTTTTTTTCGTGTTTGTTACCTAAGAGTTAAGGTTACAAACCTGTTTCATCAAGAAAAAGACTAGGCAAAACTTACCTGTACGTGCATACGACGCCCTAGTATGGAACTGTTGAAGTTTCGCGAATCTGAGTCGTTTGACGTCTCGATCTCAAAGAGCAAATTTTCGACATACCCAGTAAAAACTTCGTCAACTTAATAGTTGTACTTATGAACTCTTTTGAAGAAGATTCTCGGAAAGGCTTTCGGAGTTTTTCGAGCATAAATGTTTATTAAACTTACCTAATTATTCTACTTTACCTAATTGTAAGATGCTACGTTTACTTATTCATGAATTGCTAAATGTGAAAACCACGATTGTATTTGTGAAATAGTTATACATAAATTTTCTAGATACCTCGCAAAAGAGTGATTTAAACTTTCTAAAACATAAAGAGATAACCGAAACTAACTCAAAATGATTTTGTTCTCCAACTCATAATTATGTGAAGATTGTAAATGGGAAAATTCTAGATCATTAGTCACCTCATGCCAGACAAAATTAGTGAATTCGAGCAATGTACTCGTATATCTTTATTTTGTTCTAAAATGTGTCGTTCTTAGCCGGTGCCGCCTTATTACCGCGCTAGAAACTTTCTTCTTTGAAGATTTACAATTGATGACAGTTAGAATTCTTGAGAAAATTCGGGATAGGTGCCACTATCCAGGAAACTTCCTGTAAGAGATTCCCTGTCAGTTGAGAACTCTACACCACGATGTTTACAAACTTAACTATTTAGCACATTTCTTTATAGTAGAAATACATGATACCTAGTGTTCATTATTATATTACTCATTTGTCAACATCTCAGAATTCGTGTGTTCCTTGTTTGAGCTGATCTCAACTAGGCAGATTTAAAAAAAATACAACATTCTTTGCAGAAATGTCGGATCTGTCATCATCATCATCAGCCACACGACGCCCACTGCTGAAACCAGTCTCAGTCTATACCGGGAGGTCATATGGGGGACCATAGATTTCAAGAGCGGTCGGTTGTAGGCAGCCTGCATCCAACAAAACCCTACCAACTTTATCAGGTCATCTGTCCATTTTATGGGTGGGCGTCTCACGCTGCGGTTGGCTCTTGTTCTCCACTTGAAATCATTTCGGCTCCAACGGCTGTCAGTTCTTCGTGCTATGTGCTCCGCCCACTGCCACTTCATCCACAAACACGCTGGGCTACGTCGGCGACCTCAGCTCTTCTACGGATTTCCTTGTATGAGTCTGTCAGTCGTTATAAACCACCGATTCATAGGCAATACTAAACCTTACCACATTTTCACAGGTACCTTCGAAACCTTCGATTCTTCCGTTAACTTCATCGGCACGTACTTGGACAAAGGGGTTAGAGCGTCGATTTTACGATCTAAAAACCTCGAAAAACATAAAGAGCGCGGAACCCGGCTCGGCCGTAAACGTGACCATTTTAAACGGCACCTCACGTAGCCGGTGCCGCCTCGTCACCGCGCTCCAAACTTTGTTCCCTGAAGCACCCAGTTTCATTGTAGATAGTCTCAGATTTTATTATGAGAGTTGAAAAGTTTCGGGGACGTATTGTGATGTTAATTGGACCTGCAGTTTTGACAACAGAAATATTTCGCCTTTCAGAAGACTTGAATTACCATCGGCGGTTTATTAGCTCGTTTAAATCTTGTCCGTGGTATTATTTTTATTCTGTTAAATTGTGTTTTAGTGACATCTTTCCGTAAATGGACAAAATGCCATAACAGATGTTTATTTGGAATTCCGTTTGATAATTCGGATGTTGTTCTTTAAGTCTTAATGGTAGAAATACAATACAAAATTAAATATTTATTGTCAGGGTAAACTACAAATTGTACACCTACACAAATGCCATAATGGTTATCCACTGAACCACGACGCTTTCTTGTTGAACTTATCCTGAGACTAAAAGGATTAAAGGCCCTTAACACTAAAAAAACACTCATTCATCTAACACGATACCTATCCAGTGACGAATATCTCCACCATATTAGAAACATATTATCTTACGTACGGTAGTAATAGCCCATTCGCTCGTCCATATCCCACGTCTTCAATGTTGCTAAAAGCTGCCGTCTGCGTCGTCGGCCACCTGAGCTCACGCAGGCCGTTACAGCTGATAAACAACTGACATTCTGACGGTGTTGCCAGTGTGTTTAAGCCGTAAAGTTACTTTAGTGATGCAACAATGTTTTCTCGTACCCTTCGTGTGTAATATTAGTACAAAAAAGTTCAAAGTTATAATTCATAATATTTTTATTTTTATGAAAAGCTTAGTTGAATTATGAAAGATTTACAGTTTGGTAAATTATCAGTGTAGTTTAAGAATAATTTCAATAAAACGAAAATACTCCCCTATCGTGAGATCTAATGAGTTTTCGAGACTTTACTTTTTAAAGCGCTTTTCTTTGGCTTGAATTTTGCGTTATTATTCATATCATTGCTAAGAGGTGACGGTGAGGTCCAACCAAAAAGTGGTGGTGTGTGTGTGATGGTGGGAACATCAATGAGTGACTGAATGCCTCATTAAGAATATAAACTTGAACACACCGGTCAGGAACTACCTGCAATATTCTCATATGTTATTTATTTCGCTTAACTTATGAATCTCCCAGAATATAACGTTTATTCGAGATTCACAGAATCACTCTGTTGGGTGAGAGTTGAACTCACAATTTGGTTCAGCAGGCAACAATACTACCAACTGAACTATTCACGCCAGTACAAACTTGGTATAAGATTGAATTCTCAACAATGAATATTGTTTTCTATGATTTTTTGTTCTTAATATTTCCAGTAAAGTCAATAGTTTAGACGATAGATAAATAACGGTTACTGAACAAATGTACTACGTTATAACGTCTTTGACATCCCGTGAAGCCATCACGGCTGCTGTGAAGTACTCTAAACATACGGTTGGAAATGAAACAAATTTAAAGAAAAGTGGAATCCGTAAAGTTTAATTGAATATTGGGTATAACACAAACTTTTGTGATTAGGACATAAATATTTAGACTGGCAACACAGCTGTGACATTTGAGAAACACGCCCCACTTGTCAGCCTAAGGCCGCGACATTTGTCTACGTAATTAGGCCTCGCAAGTCGCAAACGAGCTACAATCTCAAGGAGTTATAGGGCTATGAAGTGGTTGAGCTTGCGAGTGTTAGACACCTTGCTTAGAATATTGTTGATAATGGCATAATAATAAACGTCCATTCGACGAATTAAAATTACAGATCTTATAAAAGAATCCCCTTACACCCCTGTTTACACACGATTATCAAAGCTAGGAACTTCGTTTTGTCTAGTCATTCGCGAATGCGAATAATTCGAAGGATCATTACTATTTAGTAATACTAATCTGGAGGTAGTAATTAAGAGGATTACTAGAAGTAGCTGCTACAAACCTCATTCGACTTAGCACTATTCAAAGTCGCATATCGCTAACTTCGCCAGGCTTGGGAATTGTACTCAGTCAAAACTTATAGATATCAAGCCGACGGCTCTTACCTCTGTACCACCAAAGCATTCATTTAACTAAGTACTATTAAATTACTTTATCAAAGTTATTATACTAATGCAACATCTTTCACAAAATTAATATCAGACCATTACTATTAATAAAATAGCCGTAAATACCTTTGAAGACTTTCAAAACTTGAGACTAGCTTTTTATTGATTCCAGACTTTGAAGATATCTCTTCGAAATTGCTTTTATTAAGTTTCATAAAGAAATTTATCTTACCTGTGAACTGAGATAAGCTAACTGTCAATTCGTTATAAATAACGCTAAGTGGTTGCCATTTAAAACATACGGCGTAATTCTCAAGTCGTCCTTTGAGAATTTGGATTGCCTAAGTGTAGTCTGAAAATTATATTTGTTTGTTAACCCTTGGGCATTGAGTTTGTATTGCATCAAAGGATAGATGAAGATATTTTTTATTACCGTTGTTATGGGGGACTTTAACGCTAAAGTGGGAGTACAGAATTGCAGTGAATCGGTAGTAGGATCCCATGGATATGGAAGCAGAAATCATAGGGGGCAAATGCTCGTCAATTTCCTCGAACGGGAGGGGCTCTTCTTGATGAACTCATTCTTCAAGAAGCAACCCCAAAGGAAGTGGACGTGGCAAAGCCCCGACACTATGACAAAAAATGAGATCGACTTCATCATGGCGGACAAAAAGCACATATTCAGAGACGTCTCCGTGATCAATAGGTTTAATACCGGTAGCGATCACCGACTCGTCCGAGGCTCTCTGAATATCGACTTCAGAGCTGAACGAGTCCGCTTGATGAAGGCCAGGCTCCGACCAACTCTGCTTCAAACTATGATGGGATCTGAAGCGTTCCAGTCAAATCTGGAGAACCGATTTGCTGCCGTGGAAACCACAACTGACGTTAACCAGAACCTTGAAGATGTGGTTCGAGTCCTCAGGGAAGAAGGTACGAGATTTTGTAAAATGCAGCGCAAGGGCAAGAAGTCGAAGCTTTCCGAAGAGACTTTAGGGCTAATGAAGAGACGACGAGAAGACCCACCCGTCACTTCGTCAGGGAAACGGACTCTAAACCGAGAGATTAGTAAGCACGTGCGACGCGATCTCCGTTGCTCTAATACCCTCTCGATTGAGAGAGCGATCGAGCAAAACCGGGGATCAAAAGTGTTCGTACAATCTCTTGGAAGAAGCCACCTGACGAAGTTGACCATAGAAAGTGGAGAAGTCGTTGTCTCGAAGCCAGCAGTCCTTTCGGAAGTAGAAAACTTCTATGGCCGGCTATACGCTTCGCATGCATCTCGACCTGACCCCGGAAATGAGGACTCTAGAGCCACTCTAACACGCCACTACACCGAAGACCTGCCAGAAGTCAGCATTGACGAAATCGAGATCGCTCTTGGGCGGCTTAAAAATGGAAAAGCCCCCGGAGAGGACGGTGTTACAACAGAGTTGTTAAGGGCAGGAGGCAGACCCTTACTCAGGGAGCTTCAAAAGCTTTTTAACGCTGTCCTCTTCGAAGGGAGAACTCCAGAGGCGTGGAGTAGGAGTGTGGTCGTCCTGTTCTTCAAAAAGGGAGACAAAACCCTACTGAAGAACTATCGACCCATTTCCCTTCTAAGCCACGTCTATAAGCTGTTCTCAAGGGTGATCACGAACCGTCTTGCGCGAAGACTCGACGAATTCCAACCACCGGAACAGGCTGGGTTTCGGAGCGGATACGGCACCATAGACCACATACACACAGTGCGGCAGCTTATACAGAAAACTGGAGAGTATAATCAGCCCCTGTGTCTAGCATTTGTGGACTATGAGAAGGCCTTTGACTCAATTGAAATCTGGTCTGTTCTGGAGTCTCTGCAGCGATGCCAAGTAGATTGGCGATATATCCAAGTGATGAGATGTCTTTACAAAGCTGCCACTATGTCCGTCCAAGTACAGAATCAGCAAACAAGTCCCATACCGTTGCATCGGGGTGTGAGACAAGGGGATGTTATCTCCCCGAAATTGTTCTCAAATGCAATGGAGGATATGTTCAAGACGCTGAACTGGAAAGGACGTGGCATCAACATCAATGGCGAGTACATCTCTCACTTGCGATTTGCTGACGACATTGTCATCGTGGCGGAAACGCTGCAGGACCTACAACAGATGCTGAATGACCTGGCTGACTCTTCTGTGCGCATCGGTCTACGGATGAACTTGGACAAAACCAAGGTCATGTTCAATGAACATGCACTACCGGAACCGATTGCGGTACACGGCGCCGTTCTCGAAGTTGTTCAAAAATATGTATACCTCGGGCAGACATTGCAGTTAGGTAGGAACAACTTCGAGAACGAGGTGAATAGAAGAATTCAGCTGGGTTGGGCAGCGTTTGGGAAGCTACGTCGGGTCTTCACATCGTCGATCCCACAGTGCCTAAAGACAAAAGTCTTCAATCAGTGCGTCCTATCCGTCATGACATACGGAGCCGAAACGTGGACACTAACGGCACGGCTGGTCCACAAATTTAAAGTCACCCAGCGGGCTATGGAGAGGGCTATGCTCGGCGTTTCTCTGCGGGACCAAATTAGAAATGAGGTGATAAGGCAGAGAACCAAGGTTATCGACATAGCCCACCGGATTAGCAAGTTGAAGTGGCAGTGGGCTGGCCATGTAAGCCGTAGAACCGACAACCGTTGGAGTAAACGTGTTCTTGAGTGGAGACCGCGTCTCGGCAAGCGTAGTGTAGGACGTCCTCAGGCAAGGTGGAGTGATGATTTGCGCAGGATGGCTGGCAGGAGCTGGATGCGAGCAGCCGAAGATCGAGCTCAGTGGCGTGTAATGGGAGAGGCCTATGTCCAGCAGTGGACTGCAACAGGCTGATGATGATGATGATTTTTTATTACAGTATTAGGTAACAAGACCAATGTTCAATTTAGGCGGCCTTTTTGCTACTGACAGAACGTATCTACTACTACTCTTTAAATATCATTAGGTCTGAGTGTTTCCTATGAATATTGACTACATAATATGAAGCAAGTGTGTTATCCGTTGTCTAGTATCCCATATTACAAGCATTTAATTGTATAATTTGGGGCTAGGTGGCACTGTGTGGAATAATAACCAGTGGTATAAATAGAATTAATGATAGATAACTTAAGCAAATGAAGTAGCAAAAGTTGCGTCACTAACTAAACCCAGAAATTAGCCTAACGAAGCGGAACCATACGCCGTGATACACCGAAATGCCATCAGGACCGGCCATTAGCACGTCGTCTTAATTGGACCACTCTAAACAGTTAATCTTTCCCCAGACCAAATAAGATTTAAAGTTTGAACCCTTGTAACTTGCTTCGTAATTAGAATACAAGCAACTAGCCCTCCGGAATTGAGTTCCGAAATGGCTTCTTAATTGAAGCACGAAGGTAGGGCGGAATTTCATCGTGGGTACTGGTGCCTTGGGCGTGGGCGATAGTTACATGAACCTTGTAAACGTTGTAGGGTTGGGTCATAGCGAAATAACTTTGGATTTAGTTTCTGTCTTCAGTCCGTTCGCGTTAAGAATGCAGTAATTTCTTAGTTGTCCTTCGATTTAGCACGCCCCCTAACCAATCAAATCGATCCTAATTAGAACGTCAAGTCCACAGTGAGTAGTTGAACGCATATTTGCGAACGCAAAGGTTGTGGATATGAGTATTTTTGTGTGCAACAGAATTAAATTTAAAAATCACTACATTCTTAACGGACTATAGATACCTAATGAATGAAATTAAAAAGATCGATTGATTTGGTGTAATGGTTCAGAAGATGGCTACGTAACCTTTGGTTTGAGGTCGCGTTCCTCAATCTCGCTACAACTTGAGAACGGCTGGAACCAATTATTGTCTAATTTTGGTTTTTAAGTGTTTCGGAAAGTTTTGATTTTAAGTGTTTAGATTATAACAATGCTCCTTAATGCCATTTGTTTTAGTTACAAGAGAACGTCTTTTCTATTGATTGTCCACTTTATTTTATTGTAAAGTCAAAAGCAGTATAAAACACGAGGACAAACTATGACATAATAGGGATGACCAGTCTTTGAAAATAATTGTATTTATTAAAATATATCAATATCGAAAACAATAACCAACCCTTTTTTATTGCAGTACAACGACCCTGAATAATAAGTCCAGACTGAAGATAAACAATGAAGACAGTTATTTACTCCTAAGATCTTAATTACTAGTACTTAATCTCATGTTAACAATCTTGTCAGCCCTATTTAATGAGAGAAAATGGGTTTACATTGTATAAAAGATAAATTGTTTTTTATGTTTTATTAGGTGTTTTTTGTTTAGTTTCGTTGTATTCGAAATGAAAAGTAGCGTGTTTAACTCGAGTGAAAGCACTCATTTCACTCTTGAACTATTGGCGCTCGAACGAAGTGAGAACATATCTCGGGAACAGATCTAGAGAAAATATCTCGGGTGAAATGGGTCACTCTCAACCCATGGTTAACAATCTATTATTGTGTTAATATCTCTCTGTTTTCACCTAGAATCTTGTGTATTTCTTTCTTTTACTATGTTTGTGACTCTCTCTCTGTTCTGTTCTACATTAGGGTGCTTAAACAGGGTGTCATGTATTCAATGGTAAAACTATGTGACAAGCAAATGGAAGATTTAATTAATAGCAAATAAGAACAAAACCTAATTTCTGGGTAGATAAACTCATTTTCCGCATTTTATTTGTCAGATTTTTCACAAAAATTACCGTTTAATTTTCGGCATCAAGCCGATATTGCCTGATAAGCCCTAGAAGTCAACAATGAATCCTAGTCAATTGTACTTAGCCAAAGCTCTTCCTAATGCAAATTCTTCATGCTTACACAATGTAATAAACAAGTTCCAAGATCTAAACGAGTTTGGGTACAAAACAGATATAAATTTACCAACCCCGCTGATCGTATCTTTCTTTCCTGTCCCGACTTTATTAAACTTTCACTTAGGACATGGCCCTTCCATTTGCTCAGTAAGTAATAGAATTTTTAATTAATTTCCTGTAACATTTTTTAGGTCCATTGTGAAAAATATTTAGAAATACAAAAGCTACTTTATGTAGATACTAGCGGCCGCCCGCGACTTCGTCCGCGTAGACTAATGTTAAAAAAAAGAAATATATCTTTATAAATTGTAGCCTATGTGCTATTCAGTAAAAGTAAAAGTAAAAGTAAAAAATAATTTATTTAGTGGCACTTGGTACAACAAATTGAAAAAAATTACACTGGAGCAAAAAAAAAAAGTGTCACTAAAATGGTACTAGCTCAGCATATGCTGGGTGTCATAATTACACCGCAGCGCTGGTCTTCCGCTAATACCAGATCGGTGAGAGCACTGCCACGCGCACACGCAGCGCCATAACATTCTCAACGAACAGATATCTATATATACTTACTATACATAACATCAATACATTTAACTTTATATGGGTAAGAAATACATTTTGAATGGGTTTAAATAAATTGAAAAAGTGACAGATAATATACATACAATATACATACTTAACTGCGTTTCTGCAAATCCAAAAGATACATTTTATATTTATTTTTAAAAGATCTCAGAGTGTAGCATTTTCTGAGTGGCGGCGGTATGTTATTCCAGCATTTCGTGGCAGAGTAACGAAAACTGCCACGAAACGCTGCTGTTGCATGCCTAGGACAAAGAAGACGAACAGCCAATCTCACACTGCGATTAGAAAATGTTAGTTTGTCAAACAAATATTCTGGTGACTTAGTCTGAACGATGCCAAATAATAAACCTGCAAAATGAAGCGAACGCCTGGATTTCATGTTCAAGAGGTTGCCAAGATTAAGAAATGGGGTTATATGAGCCCTGCGGGGGATGTCATAGCAGAAACGTGTACATGCATTTTGGAGTCGTTGTATAAGCCTCTTCGTATAGTCGTAAATACACTCGCCTATCACCGTGTCCGCATAATTCAATTTAGAAAGTATTAGGCTCTCACATAGTTTAATTCTTAGGTCTTCGTCTATGAAATTGCGCGCTCGGTACAATACTTTGAGTCTGTAGAAACAGTTTCTAACTGTCTCTACAACGTGATTATGAAACCTGAGTCTGCTATCAAATAGAACACCAAGATTTCGAGCTTCCTCAACTTGAACTATGTCTTTTTCTGCAATTTTAATAACAGGATTGAAGGTATTGATTTTGTTTACTTGCGTAGCAGAACCCAACACTAGAAAATTAGACTTATTAGGATTCAATGTGAGGCAATTATTTTTGGACCATCTATTGACTCTGTCCAGGTCTTCATTAACTTTACATACAGCTGTATTGGTTAGATATGGATTAAAAGAATGATAAACTTGTAAATCATCCGCATACACATGATAATTGCAATTTTGGATACAATTTACTACATCAGAGCTATATAAAATAAAGAGGATAGGACCCAATATCGAACCTTGCGGCACACCACGCTCTAGTCTCACATTTTCTGAATGGGTTTTAACCCCTGCATTACTACAAATCTCAACTCGCTGTGATCGGCCATCAAGATTTATAAGCTTTATAATTCAGATTTATTTATTTATTCAGAGCAAGATTTATAATTCAGATGTATAAGCTATATTATTGCAAAGTTTCATTAAAATACATTCTGTAGTTTTTACGTGAAAGAGCAACACAGCACATCCAGACATACAAACTTTAGGTAGGATATTAATAGGATTAGATGTTTACACTGGTTCATATCGTATGGATTTATTGAGCCGTGAAGCATTAAAAAAACATACACATAGTGCAACATTAGGACGTGCAAGGATTTGGGTAGGTGAATATGTCTTAGGATAATAAACAAAAAAAAATGCAGTTATCTAGCCTATTAGCCATTGAACTTTTACAAGGTTTTCTTACTCTATTTTGCTTAGGCTATTTTATTGTTTAGCACCACGAGCTTTCACCTCAAAAGCCGCATTAGCAGATGTTTTCACGGTTTGGGCCCCATTGCCGACTGAGACCGCAATACCGACAGAAGAGTGCAAACAATATTAAGCGGATAACCGGGGACAATACGAGGCGCTGGATCATGATTGATGACAGAACTTTGGGCTTTAGCCTTAAAAATGGGTCAGGCCACCTATTGTCTAAACTTTATGGGTATGTCCCCTTAAGACGACAGTATCATTAACCTTAATTAGAATTGGGATTTAGTGGCCTTATTTATTCTCATTAATATAGCAGGCGATTTGGTACAAGGGGACTTAGCCTGAAATTTCGGTATAATCATCATATTATATCGGTAAAAAAGGGTTCACTAAATAACCTGACACTAAACACACGAAATTTGATATTAAAAGCTGTAACTCTAAAAAATAATTAACGTAGGTATCTGAAATTAGATATTAAAAACTGTAACTGTAAAAAAACAATTAACGGCTCTGGCGGTAATGTTTTTTTTACCAATAATATCGGCAATAAGGCAAGCCTTTACTTGTAAGATGTTATACCACAGATTGCAAACTAACAGGATGGTCAAGTCGGATACAGTATTATTTAAAATAATATAAATTTGTTATGCACCAACGACTCTATGTCTTCACACATACGAGTTCATAAATCACACGGTGGGATAACATCAATTCATTTGAAACTATCCCCCTTATCTACTGATAGCTCTTACATTCATAAGCTACAAGTAACCTGTCCGTTTAAGTCCGCCATCTTGAACACAACGCCATTTTATGACCACTTCAACCACTGCGCCATAACACGAGAATATTTATGAGAGGTCATGAGCGCGGTGCATTATGAGAGTTTTTCCACAGCAATAATAACACGAGCTAGTAAAAACTGGCTACTTCACTCGGTTGTGCAGACCTTTACATAGGGGCACCTTATGCTCCGGCCATAAGACCCATTTTGCAATGTTTTTCTGAAGGTAGATGTGAACGCCTCTGTACGTTCTTACAATGTTCCCGACAGATGTTCTGTTTAAAAAGGAAAGAGCACGCAAGATTCCGTCTGATTAATTACAGAATCCAGTCCTAGGAAATTGTTATTTTGAGGAAACGGGCGAATTGAAAAGATTCAACAAGATTATTTTAATTATAGGTTACAAAGAACGAAACAAGGGAAAATTATGAGGCCGGAAACGGAAATATTTGCTTTCTACTAAACTAGGCTGATAGATAAGACACGGAAAGAAAACATGATGTTACCGTTGGAATGATTAATTAAAATATTGTTAAGTTAACAAAAATACTTTTTTGATAACCCGCGGGGTTATCACGTATCTTGCAATAGCAAAAAACGCGCAATAATTGCTCCAAAATCGCTAATTCGTATTACCTATCAGCAAAAACAAAGCAATTAGCAAATAGCGAGAGTGCTGCCTCTACCGAACAATCGATGAACTAAAAAGTGCATTTAGGTGCATTCAAACGATCGAAACTGTTTGAGTTGTCAAATTTTTCGTATTACCTATGACTTTTGACAGCAAAGCGAAAGCAATCGGCGAGCGATTTGAACTGTCAGTCACTGTCAGTTAGCAATTACAAAAAACGTGTTTTTCTTCGGATTGATTCTCAATCGCGGAGTGTTTAATAGAGTAATAAGCAATTTTAAAAACCATGGCGCGCGCAGTGCTTATAATGGAAGCTATTAGTGAAGAAGAAAGAAGAGAATCTGTCAGGAATACAGCGCGATTGAGGCGTCGCCTACGCGACCAAGCTCAGGCACTGGAGCTCTCTGACTCCGAGTTTAGAGCTCATTACAGGCTGAGTAAGGAGCTGTTTGCAGACCTCTGTAATGAGCTCAAGCCCTACATGGCTCCAATGAGAAGGAGAACAAAACTCAGTGTAGAAAATAAGGTGAGTATGCTAAACAATCAATCTCATTTAGCACCTACTAATTTGTACTGAGTGTAGTAGTATAAAGCTACAATTTACATTGTGTATTCACAGGTTCTGACTGCATTGTCGTTTTTCGCAACGGGCTCCTACCAAAAGCCTGTGGGTATGAGCTACCTACACGGTCTCAGTCAGGCCAGTGTTTCTATGGCGGTAAAAGAAGTGACAAAGGCTTTGAATCACTCTAGGATATTACGGACTGCGCCCGACATCATAGCTGCTGTGTCAGTTTAACGCGGCGCGCCATAAAAATATCTTTGCGCCATTTCGCGCCTATCAGGATCGCGAGAAAAGAAGACTATTATTGGTTAAGCTATTTGTCTGTGATTTTATTTGTTAGTTCCTCTTAATGTTTTCTGTATAAATATCTGCCTTTATTTCAATATACAATTCTACCTTTACCTTCTGAACTCAACGGAGTATTATTTCACTACCTCACAAGACGTCCTAAAAGCTAGTTTCACGGGCTCAGCCAGGCTAGTGTATCGAATGCGGTAAAAGAAGTCACAAGGGCTTTGAACAATCCTAGAGTTCTTGCCAAGCATATTCGTTTTCTACAAACATCACAAGAGAGACAGTTATTAGCCATTTTTTCTCATTTAATTTTCGTAAACAAGAATCTTGAAAGCATCTGTGCCATCTATGATATAAAATGTTAACACATACAATTACATATTTGAATATTCGACCGCCACAGCAGCAAAAATTTTAAGGAAAATCAATTGAAGAAGAAATTAGACACATGAATAGTTGATGTCCCTGAAATAGAAATTCTTACATAACTCTCCTCACTCACTGTTCATAGAAATTATTGACTAAAGAACGGCTGAAATGGACACAGTCCGTAGCCGTAAAAAGTCAAATGAAAAAAAAATCATCTTTCGATGGCCCAGTCGCCAAAGCCATAATCAATTTTAATAAAATATATAGTTCCTGTTATTGCTACTCTATTGCTAACGGCGCTAGTGTTGTAGCAAAAAGTGCATTCTAATCAGCAGGCGAGCGATTAGCCAGCGATCACTTACGTGATACGAGTTTTTTTGACGCAAAGCAATCGATCGCGCGTCTACCGCGCGATCACCGCGCAGATTTGGTGATTGCTAAATTTTAGGTAATAAGGGTGCCGCACCCTTCGATTGCTTTGTGTCAAAAAAACTCGTATCACGTATGTCATCGCTGGCTAATCGCTCGCCTGCTGATTAGATGCACTTTTTGCTACGACACTAGCGCCATTAGCAATTGAGTAGCAATAACAGGAACTATCTCAATTGGATTAGAGTGTGTGACAGATGCTTTCATGGGTGCGTTCCGCACCCTTATTACCTAAAATTTAGCAATCACCAAATCTGCGCGGTGATCGCGCGGTAGACGCGCGATCGATTGCTTTGCGTCAAAAAAACTCGTATCACGTAAGTGATCGCTGGCTAATCGCTCGCCTGCTGATTAGAATGCACTTTTTGCTACAACACTAGCGCCGTTAGCAATAGAGTAGCAATAACAGGAACTATATATTTTATGAAAATTTATTATGGCTTTGGCGACTGGGCCATCGAAAGATGATTTTTTTTTCATTTGACTTTTTACGGCTACGGACTGTGTCCATTTCAGGCGTTCTTTAGTCAATAATTTCTATGAACAGTGAGTGAGGAGAGTTATGTAAGAATTTCTATTTCATGTGTCTAATTTCTTCTTCAATTGAATTTCCTTCAAATTTTAGCTGCTGTGGCGGTCGAATATTCAAATAGTATGTGTTAACATTTTTCATTATAGATGGCACAGATGCTTTCAAGATTCTTGTTTACGAAAATTAAATGAGAAAAAATGGCTAATAACTGTCTCTCTTGTGATGTTTGTAGAAAACGAATATGCTTGGCAAGAACTCTAGGATTGTTCAAAGCCCTTGTGACTTCTTTTACCGCATTCGATACACTAGCCTGGCTGAGCCCGTGAAACTAGCTTTTAGGACGTCTTGTGAGGTAGTGAAATAATACTCCGTTGAGTTCAGAAGGTAAAGGTTGAATCGTATATTGAAATAAAGGCAGATATTTATACAGAAAACATTAAGAGGAACTAACAAATAAAATCACAGATAAATAGCTTAACCAATAATAGTCTTCTTTTCTCGCGATCCTGATAGGCGCGAAATGGCGCAAAGATATTTTTATGGCGCGCCGCGTTAAACTGACACAGCAGCGCTGATGTCGGGCGCGCTCAGTCCGTAATATCCTAGAGTGATTCAAAGCCTTTGTCACTTCTTTTACCGCCATCGAAACACTGGCCTGTCTGAGACCGTGTAGGTAGCTCATACCCACAGGCTTTTGGTAGGAGCCCGTTGCGAAAAACGACAATGCAGTCAGAACCTGTGAATACACAATGTAAATTGTAGCTTTATACTACTACACTCAGTACAAATTAGTAGGTGCTAAATGAGATTGATTGTTTAGCATACTCACCTTATTTTCTACACTGAGTTTTGTTCTTCTTCTCATTGGAGCCATGTAGGGCTTGAGCTCATTACAGAGGTCTGCAAACAGCTCCTTACTCAGCCTGTAATGAGCTCTAAACTCGGAGTCAGAGAGCTCCAGTGCCTGAGCTTGGTCGCGTAGGCGACGCCCCAATCGCGCTGTATTTCTGACAGATTCTGTTCTTTCTTCTTCACTAATAGCTTCCATTATAAGCACTGCGCGCGCCATGGTTTTTAAAATTGCTTATTACTCTATTAAACACTCCGCGATTGAGAATCAATCCGAAGAAAAACACGTTTTTTGTAATTGCTAACTGACAGTGACTGACAGTTCAAATCGCTCGCCGATTGCTTTCGCTTTGCTGTCAAAAGTCATAGGTAATACGAAAAATTTGACAACTCAAACAGTTTCGATCGTTTGAATGCACCTAAATGCACTTTTTAGTTCATCGATTGTTCGGTAGAGGCAGCACTCTCGCTATTTGCTAATTGCTTTGTTTTTGCTGATAGGTAATACGAATTTGCGATTTTGGAGCAATTATTGCGCGTTTTTTGCTATTGCAAGATACGTGATAACCCCGCCGAATTGAGTTAAAAGTGATTATCGCCGTGAGCCGTCAGATTCATAGATGAAACTTCGAACAGACATTTTCGCATAAAAATAATTTTGCTAATATTACTCAGAATAAATCTTTGCTAGGACAAATCTTTTTCTGTGATAACGTAGCAGAAAGTTTTACTACAAGAACCGCGTCTTTAACCTGGGAATGATAGTAATTAAAAGTATAAAAATTGTTAGGTTATGTGTCACTGTCTAGCGGTCCGAATTGATTTTGACGCTGACAGCGCTGCTGTGAGCACTGTTGACGCGATATTTCAATTCGGAACTAAAAAAGGCCGTGAGCGCTCACATCGCATTACGGACCGCACAGCAATATTCTTGTTCACGAAAATTCAATGAAAGAAAATGGCTTTTATCTCATTATCTATCTCTCTTTTGATGTTTGTGGAAAACGAATATGCTTGGCAAGAACTCTAGGATTGTTCAAAGCCCTTGTTGCCAGCCCAAAGTACTTCTTTTACCGCATTCGATACACTAGCCTGGCTGAGCCCATGAAAGTAGTTTTTAGGACGTCTTGTGAGATTAAGTGAAAGAATTGTATATTGAAATAAAAAGACAGATATTTATACAGAAAACATTTAAAAGAACTAACAAATAAAATCACAGATAAATAACATAACCAATAATCGTCTTCTTTTCTCGCGATCCTGATAGGCGCGAAATAGCGCATAATTTTCATTTTATTTCTTGCGACATGGATATGAGTCACAAAACAGTTGTTTTCACAACTACTTCTTATTTCTTAACGATGAGGTGACGAGGATGTGGTTTTATTCTGTGGGCAGCTACATAGCTAATACCTCAAGCTTCTTATAAGAACCCGTGGCGAAATTTATTACTTATTTGATTTAGTTCTTGACGATTTGAAAGCACTTATAACAGGTCTATTTAAATAAAGATACACAGTTCAGCTCTTTACTGAGTCTGGTAGTATGCTATGAACTCTGAGTCGGAGAACTCCAATGCCTTTGCTTGGTTACGAAGGCTACGCCTCAATCATGCTGTGTGGTTGGTTTCACCTCTTCTATTATTGCAAACAGCTCCTCACTCAGCCTGTAATGAGCTCTAAACTCGGAGTCAGAGAGCTCTAGTGCCTGAGCATGGTCGCGTATGCGACGCCTCAATCGCGCTGTATTTCTGATAGATTCTCTTCTTTCTTCTTCACTAATAGCTTCCATTATAAGCACTGCGCGCGCCATGGTTTTCAAATTGCTTATTACTCTATTAAAAACACCGCGATTGAGAAGCAATCCGAAGAAAATCACGTTTTTTGTAATTGCTAACTGACAGTTCAAATCGCTCGCTGATTGCTTTCGCTTTGCTGTCAAAAGTCATAGGTAATACGAAAAATTTGACAACTCAAACAGTTTCGGTCGCTTGAATGCACCTAAATGCAATTTTTAGTTCATCGATTGTTCGGTAGAGGCACCACTGTCGCTATTTGCTAATGGCTTTGTTTTTGCTGATAGGTAATACGAATTAGCGATTTTGGAGCAATTATTGCGCGTTTTTTGCTATTGCAAGATACGTGATAACCCCGCCGGAGTGTTATTTCAGCCGAAATCACATCACATGTCGGTGCTTTACGCTTACTTCAATCATAAATACACTTCACTCTGAATTAGAATTTTTCGCAATTTAGTGATGTGTATTTCGGGCATCTCCGTGCTCCGAAAGGCACGATAAGCAGTTGTCAGAGGTTTTAGCGCGGCTTGATAACATCTGACAATGAGGTTGCTTACTAACCCTACACCCCTCCAACAATCCGCACTGAGCCCGCGTGTTGGAGTATGGCTTGTTCTACCTCATAGTTGAGGTGAGGCCTGTGCCCGGCAGTGGGACGTTTATCCGCCGTTTATGTGTATGATCATCCGTTGTCTAGATCCCATAGTACAAGCTCTAGGTTCATCATAACCTTAATATAAAAATATCACAAGCGACAAAATGTAGCTCTTATCCTTAATTACTAAGAGAGCATTTTTTATTGTTCTACACTCTCATCCGTTAAGTTTCTTTGTTGTTGTTCAAACTCGTCCAAGGCCTTGTAACAAGAACTGTAGAATTTCATTACGAGACAGAACAAGTTGTTTGCGCTGTCGAGAGTCCTTGTACTTCCAACCATCAGTTGTACTTGTAGCTACGACGCTACGACAATATTACGGAGATGCTACAAAAATGCTACGACATTATAGCTACAGTTTACGAAGTGTGAGTAAGAATTAAAGTCTTTTCTTGCTTTTACTGGTCCGTTGGCAGACGGTAAAGGTCTTGCTTTTTGTGCTGAAGGTCAAGAGTTCGATCTTCACCTAGTCCAAATATTCATAATGACATCGCATTGCTTTTATCTCAAAGTTTATTTACCTTTTTGTTACGAAAACCAGTTGTAGGAAATTGAAAACAACAAACATCTGCACCGGAGCTTAAATCGAATCTGTGACCCTTTGAGTCTCAACCAACGCCCTTAACCATTGTGATGGACGGGTTGAGCTCGGAAAAGATCTTTCAGTTCTTCGAATTACTTGTTTATAGATTATGCTCCGTTTCAAAGATTTCCGAAACTTATTCTTCTTATATCTTGCACCTCATCAATTCTTCGTCTCATCTTGTTTCTATAACAGAAGGTTCCCTTGAAAGGATCGTATTTAGCAAACCAGCAAGGTGCATTGTTGTTACGTACTATCAGCCTATGCTGTACCAGGGCAAAGGCTTCCACTCACACTCATCAGTCTTTTTTCCAAGATAAGGGTCGAGCTCATCCCACCATCACTTTCGGGGTGCGTCGCTCTGAGCCTTGCCGTTTTATTTATTGGTTTATCAACGTAAAGGCCAGCAACCTGAGTTATCACATAAAAATACAAAATTGCTTATACTTAGCTGTTCCCACAATAACAGAGGAACACATCCTGTACAAAAAATAACTAATTTGTAAACTGACACATCAAAAAACGAATTCAAAAATGCAAATTTAGGACCGCTTTGTTGGACAAATGATTGATTCGTCGCATGGTTCGTATTTATTTATGAATGTTTTCATTTCTCATAATATATTAGGTATATGTTTAGTACAGAAAAGCTATTTCGCCACAGCTGTGCCTCGAGATGCTGCGAGCTCTGAATATCTACTGCATTTTTACAAAATCTCCTTTTAGCTAGCAAGTTTCTGTTAGAATACTTGATTTCGTTTAATAGAAACGTTCGGAAAATATAAGCTAAGTTTTTCCGACAAGCTGTAAAAGATTACAGAAGATTATTCTATCATCTAGATGTAGGTAGGTACTTGTTATTTGTTATAAAACAACTCAATGGGTTAGAACATGAGAGAAAATATTATACCTCGAGAAGAACTTGTAAAGTTGTTTTATTTCAAAATGTTGGTAATGTTCGAGAGAATTTATGAAACAATGGGTTCTTATTAATGCATTGCTGATGTTATTTTTTTGGTTTCAACGTTATTAGGCTGCATTCTATGTTGTTTTGTTTCAAGTGTTCGTTTTAGTTTACTTACTAGGTAGTGCAGTAAGATGTTAATGAAAAGTAGGTTTTGCACTTACTTTTTATTAAACATTTAATCGTTATCACCTTATGCCGAGAGAATTGTGCCGGGCGATTATTTCGGTGTCTTACATCACCGAAAAGCTAGCGGCAAGTTGCATCGCTTAACACAAAGAAAAGGCGTTTCAGGCAGCTTCGAATTCGGGCGCTAAGAGCTGATAAGCCACTAGACCACGTCTTCAAGATGACATCACTCCACCTATGGAAAGTAACCGCGAGGTCCAGATATGGGGTTGACAAGCACAGTAATGTAGAACTACTTTGCTGGTCAATCCCAATTCAAAGGCCTGCATAAATGTCTTTTCACGCCCCGTTTAAAAAACCTGCTTAAAAATATTTTAAGAGTATATAAAATTTGTTTTAGTATAAATGTCTATATACAAAATTTGTTTGATCTATTGTCACTAAAACATTGTTTATTACCAAGTTAACAAGTCTATTTTACAAATATGATACCGAAATAAGGGTACAAAGCCAAACATACTTAAATCCCGTAAATATTGTATGTGGACGCAAACTATGGCGAAACTATGTGTGTATAAGTGACAGTGTGTATGGTATATCTTTATCAGAAAATCTAATCCCGAACCCCAGAGACAGCAAACCGCAATCTTGTTACCAGCTATGGAGCGGAAAATTTATCTTTTCTCCGACGTACCTACTTTATCTTGCACATTTCGAAGTGTCCATACACATAGCGATTTACCCTATGACGGAGTTAGCTCAACCCGTAACGATATAATGGAGGGAGATTTCACGCGCCGACGCGCTTCGGACAAGGATACTAACCGACGTTTGCGGAAAAAAGATAATAATTTATTATCTACTCCTTCTATGTTTGTCAAATCGTTTGTCCTGTGTGATTATGAACGCACAGCTAAGACATTCAGACTAGTGATGATCAATTTAGACCGTAGGAATGAACTACAGGTACCTATTTAAACCTATACGTATCTAGTAGGAAAGTATTTTTGGAAGCTTACTTTTTTTAGACATACACAATTCTTTGGGAATTCACATTTTAAGCTCCGTATTGACAAACACGGTAGTAGTATGTGCGGTGGCAATCAGTTTCTTAGGTCTGATTAGTATGGAGCTATGTTTAAACAGGCAGCGCGCAGTTCAAGTAATTCGAGTTTTTTTATGGATAAAAACAAGTGCTAATTTTGTATGGTTTTCCAAAACGAAATCTGACCAAGTATAGTATTTAAATGAAAATCAGTTTCTGGATCAGGTTCAGTTTCTTAAAAGGAGTTCTGAAAGTTTTATTATTAAAAGCACTCCTTCACGCGCGCTAAGTCGCGGTTAACAGTTAGTTTATAAAGAAACAGCTACAGTAAGTCGGCCATCTTGAATAATCAGTGCCAAGAAAGTATACAAACAAGCCAGTTGCAAAGTAAGAATGCAGTTTCTCGCTTCATTAGACCACGAGCTTAGCATAAAAACGTTTAACGCAAAAGCAGTAAATTTACATAAAACTCAACATAATCAGAATGCATTTGCATCATTTAATGAAGCCAATATTTTTATCTTTTTTACACATTCAAGTTGGAATCTTAAATGCCACTCAAAGTTAAGTGGAGTGTCTATAGAACGCATTGCTTTTTTGGCAAAATCAACTTTCATGACCCTACATTATTACCCTACTCGCTTAAGTTTGAACTTAATGTGGTAAAGGCGAACCTGCCTATTTGAGTTGCCTATAGAAAATCCAAGGCTGTATTGGTGTTTTCTATTACCGGAGAGTTAGCCGCACATTCTACAGTCAGCATCAAAATGATGTGTGCAGACAGAGAGGTCAAAAAGGTATTAGCGGTTTGACAAAGGCAATTTTAAAACAGCAATGATAGAGTCGTTTATCATTTTAAGTGTCACCAAACTCTACAAAAGTGAAGCACTATTTTAATCCTGTAGTGATAAGGTTGCTTTGCATTAAAATTTAGACATATTTCATCGCACTCATAATTTTGATGCCTACTGTAGAATTAACATAAGTGTTCCGGGGCCAGCCTTGAACTCGTGAACACACAAGTTCTAAGCCAGTGTTTACCTCCACTTTAAAAATTATTTTGAGAAGGTAGATAACGCTTATATCTGTTTGCGAGATAAAGTATTACTAATACATTTTTTATGAATATTTTAAAGTACTCGTAAAAAAATATTTGAAGTTTAAACTTCGGCCATGAACAGTTGGTGTAAAATAAAGTTGAACAAAACTAATTTTGAGGTGCTAACCTCTTTACAACGCCCACGCAACACGGTGAGTATCTTGGGAGTTGAACTTCTAAAGTTCTCGGCTAGTGACATTTTAATTAACTCACCTTCATATTTAACAAAGTAAACCATTCAATTTCACTAAGTTGAAAAGTTTTACAAAACGGCCGAGAGTCGCTCGCTGGCAAGTTTGCAGGTAGTGAGTAAGTTTGTCCCCCCCTATACTTGTCCCCCTGACCACAGTGAAAGAGACAGTAAGTTTTCTTCTCGGAATGGTAACAAATGTTTTAAATTCGGCACCTCTTTTTAATTAGTGGTAGGAGTTGTGACAGAGATCGGTGACGATCACTGTTATAAAACAACAAACGCCGGGCTAGAAATGGGATGGGTGACCATTCCGACCGAAATTTAGTGATGCGTTTTTCGGGAATCTCCGTGCTTCGGAAGGCACGTTAAGCCGTTGGTCCCGGTTGACGTCGCTAGATGTCTAAGATGTCTAGATGTAAGTAAGGCTTGATAACATCTGACATTGGGGTTCCTTACCTTTGCTACAGAGCTGAGAAATCACTGTAAAGGAAAAACAACGCTTTATAAGATCTAAAACGGAAATAAACATGAGGTACAAGGAATAATATTAATGGGAGCCAAGATTATGATGGGAAGTACATATTATTTCAACAAAAAACATTTCTTTTAAGTAGTTCCATCGAGAAAACGTTTATTTGCCTTAACTCATGAAAGTCCTTGCAGATGAAAGTTACTTCTTTGTACTGTGGCCATACCCGGCCGATGTGCCTGAACACAACTGAAACTTCTCGGCAGCAACCAACAAGATGCAAACTTGATCAACGATCTATGCGGCAGGTTCTATTGCTAACGGATTTGAACAGTTGCGGACGCTACTCAGGGGGCTGAATTAAAGGGTTCCTTAGTTAAAAGCTTCTTGGTACTCGGTAACGAAGCTTCATAGACACTAGCGATAATAGCGTGCTTTCCAAAGTTAGAAAGGTCATAATATAATCCACAGCTTAGTCCAAAAAAGACTCAATGTATTTATTTCAAGAAGTACATATTATTTAAAAAAAATACATTCCTTTTATTTAGTAGCATCAAGAAAACGTTTGTGCGCTTTATTTTAAGAAAGTCGCTTACCTAGGGGATAAAAAATACTTCTTTGTACTGTGCCCATACCTGGCCAATGTGCCTGAACACAACTGAAACTTCTCGGCAGCAACCAACAAGATGCAAACTTGATTAGCGATCTATGCGGCAGGTTCTATTGCTAACGGATTTGAACAGTTGCGGACGCGACTCAGGGGGCTGAATTAAAGGGTTCCTTAGCTAAAAGCTTCTTGGTACTTTGTGACAAAATTTCATCGGTACTAGCGGGCCCCACTTTTAACACGCGGGTTTAGTGGGGATTGTAACGTGCTCATCAAGGTCTGAAAGGTTAATTTACATAATTTACAGCTTAATCCAAAAAAGATACATATACGTATTTATAATTAGAATCTATCACGTTAAGAAGCACTTACATAATGATAAATAAAAAATAACGGTCCGCAACGTCGTCTAGCCCCAAACTAAGCAAAACATATACTATGTGATACTTCATTACGGATTTACATATAAACAGACATACATGTTTATTATACCTCAGAAACAACCAACACATGACATACAAAATAAATGCTTGTATTGTGCGGTATCAAACCCGCTACCTTTGGTGCAGTAGCCAACCTAAGTTGTCGTGAGTTGCCTGAGATCGGTTATCGTGGGTGATCCAATGCTATCACCTGAGACCCTATCCAAATAACGCGTTTTCGACTCACTTGTATCAAAAGAGCGTGTTTTAACGCAGGTGCAAGAAACTGGACAAGCTCACCTGCAACGCACTGAAAAACAATAAGCCCACTTTATTATAGCAAACCGTATACATTACGATTATTAAATATCATAGTACTTACTTCCCTAATAACTCTCTATGAATATAGAGTCGCCTACGTGAGTCCGCTCAGCCATGAAGAGAAACATAAGAAAACTATGGTCGAACGTTGATAAACGACACCATTAATTATGTCAGACGTCTGTGGGCGTTCTTTGGTACTTACATAAGTACCTACTATACCTAATGAATACTTTTGGAGCAGGAAAATAAATGTTACAACCCTATTTCTTTCGTAGGCTTCTTGAACGTTAGGCGTTCGGCCTTATTGAATACATTATGGATTGGTGCTTTTCTAACACAATGTTTATAAAGTTATTATTTTTTTAATTACAAAAAATAATATGGATGTTAACTAAGTTACAAATTTTGTTTACTTTGGCGTTCGGTAGAAGTGTGTGAAGATGTTCCAACCAAAGCAAAACGGATTCCCTCATTTCCGATTCAACACTTAGCATTGCCGTTTCCATGGCAATGCTCGGTTTCGCTACGAGAGCTTTCTCATGAGGCCCACAATTACGTTTATGGTTAAATAACTAACTGTAAAGTACTTTAAAGTAATCTATATCCAATTACGTGTATACTTCTAGTAATTTCTGAAATATACTAAACAAAAGCTGGCCCCACTGAAAATCAGCGTCTGAGCCTATCAGGTCCAGACATTAGCTGAGTGGGGTCCATTTTTGGACATCGTGACACTGCTGTCTGGTGGAAATTTTTGAGTGTTTTTCTTTTGTTATTTTTGTTTTTTCTCGAACCTTTTTGTTTTGTTTGTTTATGTCTGTATGTGTACGATGTCCAAGATCAATAACCGTTTTTTTCTTCCTTTTCTTTTCTTCAAAATATTCCTGCTACAATCCTCATAAACTCTTCATTTCTAACAATATCACGTGTGTTTGCAATTCTGCTCATGTAGCCACTGATTAGGAAGGCACTCAATTGGTTCGACCTCTCAGCAGGAAATCCATTGATTGAGTCTCAGCACCGGATATTGCGTCTTTTTGTGACATCACCTGCACATCAATCATGGCTAGTGTCGCCAAGAGTTCGGGGAAAATCGGGATCAATAGCAAACTTTTCTGATATATTATTTACAAATCTGTCAGTTGATACGAAATTGATTACTTCAAACTGTTCATAGCCAATATCGTCAACTACTGAGATTAATTTTTCCCGTGTGGAATGAAATATAAGTGTGATTGAAAATATTTCTGATATGCTTTTCAATCTTTTGAAAAAATAAGCAGTTGAAAGTTATTCATGAATAACGTTTTAACGTAGGCATTGAAATTCCACGAATATGAAAGACTTAACAAACCGAACAGATGTGTTCATTCAATTCAACATTACGTTGAGTACCTACTCGTACCTATACTAAAATATGTTTTTCTGCCCCTGGCGCAGTGGCAATAGCAGAATCGTTAACGATCACCATTGGATAATGAAATGGTTGACCACCCGGACCGAAATTAGTGACGTATATTCGGGCTTCTTCGTGCTCTGGAAGGCACAGTGAGCAGTTGGTGCCGCGTGACACAGCTTGCTGTCATGTCAGTCGTAAGCCTCGTAGGCTTGTGGGCGGCTTCATAACATCTCACAAGCAATTTTTTTCACTAGCCTTACACCTCACCAACAATCAGCATTTAGCCCGCATGTTGAAGTATGGTTTGTACCACCTTTTAGTTGACGTGTAGCCTGGCTAGCATTAGGGCGTATAAATGAAGGCTGTTGTTTGTACATTTCTAGCAATTACACTAAAAATCAACGGTTTATTATGAATAAGGGGGTCTATTTTCGTCTATAAACTATTGAAATCGTTTCAATTTCAAAGCATACCTTACAGTATACATACAAACCTACGTCCTAGATGAAACTAAGAAATTGATGGCCACTCGAACAACGCCCAATCGCAGAGTAGCCCATTCTCCGCGCCACTCGACTGCACCGACGACGTTGACTGATACCGTTTTTTCTCCGTAGGTGGGAACCAATCAAGTTAAAGCCCGGTGCCTATTCAGAGAAAATATAGTAGGTATTATAGTAATTTTTAAATTCAGCATAAACATACATAAACGGCCTATATACGTGCCCACTGGTGGGCACAGGCCTCACGTCAACTATGAGGTGGAACAAGCCAACAACACGCGGGCTCAGTGCAGGTTGTTGGAGGGGTATAAGGTTAGTGAGCAACCTTAATGTCAGATGTTATCAAGCCACCCTAAGGCCTCTGACCAGGCTTAACGACTGACATTTAGCGACGTCAACCGGGACCAACTGCTTAACGTGCCTTCCGAAGCACGGAGATGCCAGAAATACACATCCCTAAATTTCGGTCGGGATGGTCGCCCATCCCATTTCCGACCCGGCGTGTGTTGCTTTACAACAGCGATCGTCACCAATCACTGTCGCAACTGCGCCACGGGTACCCCCGCGTACAAATACAGCGTGACACCAAAAAATAATCGACTAACTTTCAGGGTAGCAGAAACGCAATTTTGACAGGTATTAATAACTATTTTGTGTTTTTCTATTGCTAAAACTCATCGAATCGACAAAAAGTTCAAATTTGCCCTGTAGTAATGAGTGATACCTGTAAAATTCACCTCCCACACTCCCAATTTCTCGACGCCTACGATAGCACACCTTGGCTTATTGAAATAACAATATTTTTCGATTAAAAGGCCAAACTTCTAGTTGATTTTCATGTTGATTTATTTAATGAGACGGTTGGTTTTTTTGTCTAGTAAAACTCTTACAGTTTATCAGTTATTCAACATTTATTCATTGAAAAGTACGAGAAGAAATTATTTTGCATAATTGATATGTTATTTCGAAATACTTAGTTTTAACACTAAGCGATGTGTGAAACGGCAAATATCCAGTCTAGGAGATAGGTAAAGGGATAGTAACTGTTGATAATAATACATTAATACACAACTTTACTGAGGAGCTTCTGAATAAGTAAATTTTCAAAAAAAATTAAGATTTTTTGATTGTTTAATTATTAGTTTATGCCATATTATGTTTTTTTTTCTATTAAATCTCGTGCTTATGTACCTGATAGCCTACCAGACGTCTTTACCTGAAACAATTATGGAAGCCCAGCGGATAAGCAATAAAAGAGGTACTTATTTGGTGAATTTCTGTAATGAAAGCTGACCGGATGAAGAATGCAAGTTTTCAGCTATGCCCGTGACCTACAATTACAGGCCTCAAAATGTTTAGCAGTACTACAATAACAGTGTTTTCTATGTTTATTGTGAATGTATTTACGAAAGAAAGAATTATTTAAGTATGTTTATCGGTTGTCTAGTATCTAGTGATACGAACTTCAAACTCAGCTCACTTTCGGGCTAGATAGCGCTGTGTAGAATGATGTCCAAGGATACATAATTAAATGAAACCTTGTCTTTAATAAGTGTAAAACTTTCTTAACCCTAGCAAAGTATGCAAAGTGGGTAGGTATTAGGAAATTATCTTAAATGGAGCGATTCAAAGATTAGCATTAACTCGATCGTTTAAGAGGACTCGGTTCTTTTATAAAATGCTTTTTTACTCAAATCCCACGCAAGTACTAAGAGCTGCTGAAGGCTAAAACGTAGGCTTTAGCGTCATAAAAAGTAACGGTATTCGATAAAAGCAGATTTGATATTATATGGAATATCTTGGTGGTAATATACTATCTACTTATTGACCTTCCGAATTTAGTACTTTAATGTTTAATACCTAGTTTGCACTCTGCTTTATTAAATCAAATACTCATGGGTTAATTTTAGGATACAGCTTTTCCATTATTGAATCAACTAAGTAGTCTGTTGTCCCCGTGGTCTCAATATGGGTTAACTAGCTTACTGCGGAAGTCACAAACGTTAGTTGAACAGCTGTTACTTCCAGTTCCATAGACATTCTACTGAATACCATGATTTTGTGTATTCAGAGTCAGAGGTTAAAGAAAACGTTATAAAAATAGAGATAGACTATCCCAATCATAAGTATATATTAAATTGAACGCCTCCCCTGCCTACTTGTGTACTGTCGAAAAACAGTAAATCAACAGCAAAGTGCAATTAAAAAAGACATAATTTAAAACGCAAAATTACCTGTAATTTAAGAAACCATGAGACAAGAAAATTTCAAAAGTTTCACAAATGGCGATAACAAATGGCTGAAATTGAATAAGTAGAACGGTATCCATTTGCAGCATCTCCCGCCGATCCGTGTCTCGGCCGACTAATCCGCAACGCCTTGATTGATACTCACAGCCGAGGGCGGACTGCGAGTGTGGGCGGGCGGGATAACGGACTGAATGCAAAGCGGGAATAACAAGATTGTTTGAGACTTTCTTTACAAGTGATTTTATAGGTACTTGGTACCAGTTTTTACAAGTTCAGCTGTCATTTCGACTTCTGTAGACATTTAAGGTTAAGCTTGAGAACGTGATATTTAAAACAGGCAAACATTCTCATTTATAAGCATGGAGTAGATTTCGAGCATCACCAGTCTGCTCGTGTAGCTCAATGAAGGTAAGCATTATGCAGATAGCGCAACAGCTAAGTGTAATAAACAAAAACATACCCTAAAGCGCCAAATTACCTGTAATATGAAACAGCTTAAGACAAGAAATTTTCAAAAGTCTTCCAAATGGAGGTAACAAATTGCTGAAATTAAATAAGTAGAACGGTATCCATTTGCAGCATCTCCGCCGATCCGTGTCTCGGCCGACTAATCCGCAACGCCTTGATTGATACTCACAGCCGAGGGCGGACTGCGAGTGTGGGCGGGCGGGATAACGGACTGAATGCAAAGCGGGAATAACAAGATTGTTTGAGACTTTCTGAAGAAGTTATTCTATAGGTAACTTGTAGGTTAACCGGATAGTTATATGCCAATCACTCTTCACACGAATAACTTGGAATAGCCTGTAAAAAGTATACACATTTCATTATTTGGTTTATTATTACCTCATTCTACAGAAAACTTTTTTGACAAATCTAAATGAAATACCTTTTCAGTCGCAACCATTTTCTTTTAACTTTAGGTCGACATGACCCACACGTACGATCAGAGCAAGCGTACAGAGTCGTTAACATCAGCCTTAACAAAACCTTGCAAAATGGGTCAGCGGTATAAGGTGCCCCTGTGTAAAGGTTGATATGAACGCATCTGTACCACAGCAGTAGCCAGAGAGTGCCAGAAACGAATTGGCCTCATTAGCACAATTGTCTCTGGAAAGTTAAAGTTTAAGAGAATATCGTATAATCTACGTTAAAAAAAATACTTAAATAACGTGGCTTACAATATATTTATCTGAACTATGATATGAAGGTAAATAAAATAAGACAGAAGATAAGGGTTAACAAGAAGGCTAGTCTATTTAAAAAAAAAGATAAATTTTTGTTTTCGGATAGGGGCCTATGGGCCTCGTAGGAAGGCTCAAGGTCACCCAACGGGCTATGGAGAGGGCTATGCTTGGTGTTTCCCTACGAGATCGAATCAGAAATGAGGAGATCCGTAGGAGAACGAAGGTCGCCGACGAAGCCCAGCGTGTTAGCAGGTTGAAGTGGCAGTGGGCGGGGCACATAGCTCGAAGGACTGATGGCCGTTGGGGCCGGAAAGTCCTCGAGTGGAGACCATTCGAGGCCAAGCGCAGCGTGGGACGCCCGCCCGCAAGGTAGACGGATGACCTCATAAAGGTCGCAGGGTCTCGGTGGATGCAGGCCGCCTCCAACCGGCAGCTCTGGAAATCTATGGGGAGGCCTATGTTCAGCAGTGGACATCATGTGGCTGCTGATGATGAAGTATGTTGTATAAACACAACCTTACTAAGAAAATTGCCTTGCTCATACATGTGGTATTCTTGGAAACAATCATTTTCCTCATATCGATCCCATGTAAGTCTAAGTACATCAAAATGTAAATATAAGACTAAAATTCCAGCGATTTTCAAAGGCTTTTCATTTTATGTCAAACATTGAACAGCTCCTTTCGTGTTTCCCTAGACGCCACTTATCAATGGTTATGATCCTCGTAACACTCCCAGCTCTTGAAACAGGTGTCGAGTTGTAAGAAGAGGTCTTGCAACGATGACTTACCCATTCCTTGCGAAAACGCCCGATCGTGACCGCCATACTGAAAACTTTTATCCCCGAAAAGACTTCAAAACATACGATGTTTTAAGGTTACATTACCCTTCATGTAAGCCTTGAATTTATTTGTCTCCAACATAGCAAGCAATAGACTTCGCACCGAAAATATGATACGGAATTTTTGTGTAGTAATCGATAGATTTGAACGAGGGGTTTTGAGCAAATTCTAATTGAGACTAGAGTGTTTGGTGCCATCGATGTGTACTAAGACGAGGCAATACAACCTTGTTAAGACAAACATTTTATGTCATTCACTTATATTTATTAATAGGAGACAACATGTCTAGTGTGGCTAAAATCTCATACCTCATAAAATGCAAATCAAATCTTGAAAAAAAGTTCTTGGTCCTCACCCAATTAGTATGATAGTACCAACTAAATAGAGAGCATCTTATTTCTAAATGGCATTTTGGGATTAGGGACCAACTTCTTGACGACATCATCAACAGCCACATGACGTCCACCACCTGAACATGGCCTCCCTATATAGATTTCCAGTGCGGCCGCTTGCAGGCAGCCTGCATCCACCGAAACCCTGCGGTCCCTATGATGCTGACATTGGGCTGTCGGTGACCTTAGGTCTTCTCAGGATTTCCCTATTTCTGATTAGGTGTTGTAGGAAAACACCAAGCATAACCCACTTCATAGCCCGCTGGGTGACCCTGAGCTTGCATATCTCAATTACCAACTTCTTCAAGTTTTTGTTTCCGACTACCCTGACTAATGTTTGTTTTCTTGCCTACACTGTTGGGAATATACAAGGTGACCTTGCAAGAATTTGTCAAATTTTTAGAAGCAACTTGGTTATAGCTGTCCGTGAAAAAAAATGTTTTTTTTTTGTTTTTTTTTAAAATGTGGTATTTATTTCAAATTTCTGTCAATTTACTTCATTCATGGAAAACTATGCCAGCGCACGTCAAGATGTTATTGCATGAGTTAAAAAACTAAGTCATTTTTGTGCGCGCAAATAAGCCGGATTGTGCATAATTGACTTACATTTGACAAAAAACGTTCAAGAGAAAACCGATGACGATGTAGTTTAATATTGTTCTATAGAGGAACAAAGTCACCTTGAAGTCGTAAACGTACAGTATGGTAAAACTTAAAACAGACTTAAGTAATTTTCCCAACCTTTTGCTCAAACCTCTACAAGTAGTGCACCCAATAAAGATCCTTCGGATGCGAGGGCTTGCCAACCTCAGTCTCGCTAATGTTTCATAGTCTCCCAGCATAATGTAATCCCGTAATGTTTGCTGCTATCTCCCGCAAACATAACCTCGCTCTACAGTCTACACGCTAATGAGCGCTAGGAGAGCTAGATTTAGTGCATGAAACTATTTACCTTATAATTAAGGCTTTTAAGATTAAACGCTACGCATACGGAGTAAGGCTGCTGTCTGAATATATTTATCAAATAATTAAGTGGAGGTTTCTCAGGACAACTTATAAGATCAAATAAGATTCACTTGGATTGCGATTGTTAATTTACTTCATTCATGGAAATATGCTAGCGTACATCACGATATCATCACGCGAGTGGAACTACAAGTGTGGAAGTCATTTATGTGCGCGAAATTAAGCCGGATTGTGTTTAATTGACTTACTTTTTGGGTTTTTTTTTTCACAAAACCACTACGTATAAGAGAAAATTATGATGTAGTTTTAAATTGTTCTTGCAAAGTCACCCGTAGTCGTAGACATATAGTATGCTAAAACTTAAAACAGACTTAAGAGTAATTTTCTCAATCTCTCAAACCTCCACAAGTAGTGCACCCAATAAAGATCCTTCGGATGCGAGGGCTTGCCAACCTCAGTCTCGCTAATGTTTCATAGTCCCTGCATAATGTAATCCCGTAATGTTTGCTACTATCTCCCGCAAACATAACCTCGCTCTACAGTCTACACGCTAATGAGCGCTAGGAGAGCTAGATTTAGTGCATGAAACTATTTACCTTATAATTAAGGCTTTTAAGATTAAACGCTACGCACACGGAGTAAGGCTGCTGTCTGAATATATTTATCAAATAATTAAGTGGAGGTTTCTAAGGACAACTTATAAGATTAAATAAGATTTTCTTGGATTGCGTTAGCAAATGATAATGATTGATTTTATTTTTAAAATTAACGTGACAATAATTAATAGAAACGTATGAATAGAACTTCAAATCATCTAATCACCATAAATGTCAAATAAAAAACGATTAAAACAGTTTTGGTCTAATCAGTTGCAGTGCTTATAATCAGTAATACGGAACACGACTTTACTTATAAAAATTTGAAGGATGAAACACGGCCAGCCAATCTTACGTTCGTTTGTCTTTTTCCTGAAGTGTTGAAGTTTCTGGTTTTCAGATCTTTGTTAATTAATCATTTACAACTTTCACGAAATACAGAGATTTTTGTCGATTAGTCTTCGTAATAATGAGGTTATCATATTTCTTAACAAGTAAATCTTTGTGTTATTGTATGAGTGAAGTAAAGACATATAACCGATACCATTGACAAACTTGTCTTACTCAACCATTCTAGTCAGAAGCTTCTAATAACAAATTGCCTGTCCCTATTTGCCCATATTTGCACTGCATTTATAGCTAACTAACCATCTCTACACAGTTTGAAATTAGCGCTTCCAAGAGCTTCTAAGATAATGTATTCTGCTTAACTTAAATGTTAACATCAGGGCGGAATTTCAGTATTATAGAATAATGTTGATGATAATGTTAGCGCGGACGATGAAACGTCATCAACTTGACGAAGGTTATGATTTGCAAGATCAGTCCACTAAGATGATGACAATTTCGTACACTAATCATCAACATGCTTTAAATTATCAGTAACATACCTTCACGACCATTTACCTAATAGGTTTGTCAGAGGCGTACACTGATTGAGGCATTGGAACATTCATAAGCCCATATTTTGCTAACTATGGGAATTCGAACCCAAGTTGGTAAGGGACGAGCCCTCCTTCATTATCCGGGTTTGCTTGGTATATCGGTGTTTTTTTCGATCACCTGATGTGAGCTAGTCACAAATTGTACAATAAACACAATGCAGGGGTGTTTCGGCCAGATTTGATCTCGGGACAACCGGGTTCCAAGCCATAGTGTTCAACCACTGGGCTGCGACGCTCTCCATTATCAGTAAAATCATTAAAAAATATATGGGTAATAAGTGTTGGCAAAGCTAAAATTCTTATTATTCCCAAATAAGCTCGGTAATGAAGCCACATGAATATCTCGACAGTGGCCTAATAAAGACTGCAGACGAGCCCCTAATACCGGCAGTAGTACTAAAAGCCTGAGGCTGCCAACCTCGTTCCAGCTACTGCTCCGAGCAACTGGGCAGTGTCTGCGGCCTATTACCGCCTGACTAAGCGCTTCTGTGCATATAGTTGCACTATATTAGTTCAACTCAAGGGCTTATGCCAATTAAGGCCGTGTTACTCAGATTAAAGGTAGTTTGTTATTTTATAATAAGATTATATTGCTACTCACAAAGTCACAATGTATGCAGAAAATAGTGTGTTGTCTTTAGCACGTTTAATTTCCGAATACATTTAACATAAAACGGATTTTTTAAATGCTTGACGTTTGGCTAGAAAGAAAGCTTTTATCGAAATGTGAATTTTCAGTTTTAGTTTTGTCCGTATTGTTCTCGAACTTCTTTTAAAATTTTACGGGGTTTGTGGCCCTGGTTGAAAAATTCAACCTCTTTATTAAATTATCTAAGTATCTCCTAATACTAATATTATACTGCTACATGGAACCAATCACTTTTTAGCTTTGGGTTAGATGTTTATGTTCTTACGGTCCTAGAGGTATTCATTAACATTCGATAAGTTAGCCCTAAGATTCAATAAAATATACATAGTTATTGATATTATTGCTTACCCTACTAATACTACAGAACAGTAACCTATTTACACGTGGGTGTATTTGAAATTACTAAACCAGCTTCTGATAAACTCTCCCGGTCCGCAACTAGCAGCGAATACGAATTCCTTCATTAACTCCTGAGATTTTCCGCGCATACAAATTGTTCCCGACAAGTTGGCTTAACACCCTGATGTAATTTCACACGGGAAAACATTAGGTCAGAATAACATATTTGTGCACGCGAACTCGCGGAAGGAATTAATCAAGTAAAGCAGAAATAATATTTTGGTTAATATCTATGTTTTCCCGTTTTTAGATTAAGTTCATTTAAGTAGCACATCACATGCACATCGATGTTCTATGAAGAGTGATTTATATTGAGATTATTAAATTTTTTATTCATAATTATTTCACGTTTGATTACAACCAAAAGCAATCACAAAATGAATCAGAAACATGTATTTAAATGTACCTATGTCAATAATAAAAAGTAAAATCATAAATAGTGACTTTGAATAATCATCAATCCAGTAAAAAAAGGAAAAGGTTTCTGATTGGACGAAAAATTCTTCTTGTAAGGCTATGTCCAGGTGAAGTTTCATGGTTATTATTGCGCAGTATGCGCTAAATCATATTTTTTTGTCATAATGAACACTCTCCAGACCCTTTTTTGTTTACCCCAAGTAAGATTTTCATAGCTTGAAAGAATGAAAATGGCCATCACTTGTCTCAGAGCGTCAGAGATCACTGGTTTCAACTTGCGCAACGTAAAGCAACACTCGCTCAATCCAACTCAGAGTTTGACGACACGACACTTCCAGTTCAGATTGCAGTCAACAGTGAAGCTGAGGGTGCTCTCATCACAGAAAGGCAAAAGCAAAAGCGCAGTCTGACACATAACCTAGCAACGAAACAGTGTTTAAGATGTTAAGTGATAGTCTTGAAGGATAATGTTTTGTGAGAAGCAATGCGCTGTTTAAACAAATGATATTTACAGATTAAGATGATGATTAAGATAAATATGAAGTTTGGTTTCTTTTTTTTTAAGTGAAATTATAGTGATGACAAAACAGAAAAAATACGATGAATTTGGCCATGATAAATAAAAGTAGAGAACCAAAATATTTTATGTTCTACTGATAACACTCTATGGCTATGATTGAACCACCTGAAACACCGTACTGTCTTCGCTTAATCAATAAGATTCCTTGATCTGTGCAATCGAATGCTGAATCACAGAAAAATCCTTCTGCATCTTAATTGCCTTTTCAGGATTTTCCGTTCGGAAACTCTCTTCAAACTTGCTTTGAAATGAATAAACTAATAAAATATAGACCAAATCACTTAAATTGCTTTAAAGACCAAAGCAATGTTTCCTTATGTCGAATGGCAACGAAAAACAACGAAAAATTCGCAAGCGCAGACATCTGTTGCAACAAAAAATATTTTATGCCAACGCAAAAATTGAATCCGCGATCCTTTCAGTTTCAACCGCGCTCAGTCGGTCGCCAACAACATTCAAACGAAATTATTCAAATGAATATCCACACTGAATCTTCACAATTTCGTAGTTCATTGGGAATATCATTCATGACGTCACAATAACAGCCCTTAAATAAATCACAACGTTCACAAAAATGTGAGCAGAGATTAAGTGCCTGTAAGCCGTATTTGCACAGACAACGGCGACAAGAATAAAGCAATTATATTTATTCAGCCACTTTTGCATTAGCGAGAACGTAAGGTATGGTAATACCAACATTACTGTATTACTTACTTATGAAATAGGAATGTTTTTTCTCCGATAACATGGCATTACAGCGAATTACGAAATACTTAAAAAAATATAGTACGTTTTGCGAAAACTAAAAAGAGGCAACGTACTATACAGGGTGAGTTTTTCAAGTGGACGTAGTAGGCCAAATCCTAAACTATGAGTAAAATCGAAAAATGCTAAAAGTCTAGAGGCCAATTTCACAAAAAACTTTTTTCTTACCCAGAAATCGTTACTTATAATTTGAACTGAATGACTGCAATACGAAGCTGAGCTCAGCGCTCTTCATCACAGGTGTTAAATTGACTAGCGAAAACATTTCGTATTTTAAATGTTAAGTAATAATTAAGTTCGAACAATTTGTATACTTAAGTTTTGTAAAAGTGTGGATTTTTTTGTTTCATTTTGAAAATGAAATATTACTACTCTACTACTTATAAACTCTTTCATCCAGGATGTGCAATGAACAGTTTAAATACTTGGGCCACATTGTAACGCCTGGACTAGGCGATCAAGCAGATGTCGAGCGGGAGCGGAGGGCCCTGTCGAGGAGGGCGAATATGTTGGGTCGTAGGTTCGCGCGTTGCTCAGTTGGGGTGAAGATATCGCTCTTTCGTGCGTACTGCACCTCTCTGTATACGTGCGCCCTGTGGGTCGACTATTCGCAGAAGGTCTATAGTTCCCTCCGCGTCCAGTTTAACAATGCGTTTAGGGCTGTGTTGGGGTTGCCTCGCTTTTGCAGCGCCTCGGGAATGTTCGCGGCCGCACGCGTCGATTGTTTTTACGCAAGCATGCGAAAAAGGTGCGCGTCTCTGGTACGCAGGGTGCGGGCCAGCTCCAACATTGTCATAGCGATGATCGCCGCCAGAGTGGATTGCCCATATATCCGGCACTGCAGTGACAGGCATGTCACTACTGGTGTGGGATAGTATTTTACTGTTATGTTTAATTTGTTATTTTGATAATAATTTTTCTATTTTTAATTTCTTTCCTTTTTTAATTATTTTATTTCATATTAATTGCTCATTTTAATTTATTCAGCATTAACAAATTCAGCAAATTAAATTGTATTTTTTGACATAATATCCATTTGACATTAGTTTTTTCTTTTTTAATTATAAGTGATGTATTTACTATGTTGTGAATATGGGTGAATAACCTGAAATAAACGCTTTTTATTTTATTTTTATTTATTTTAATGAATAGCATGCTCAATGGTTAAGCGGACGATCTTGATATTTATGATCAACGATTTTTCCCCTTTCTTTAAAACAATGGGCTGGATGAGCTGGAATTAATTGCTTGCATGTTATGTTTTATTTATAATTTAAACTAGCTCACCCGGCGAACTTTGTTCCGCCTTAAGGGCGATAAATAAAAAAAAGTAAAAAAAAAAAAGTATCCTAAAGTATCCTTCTCCTGGCTCTAAACTACCTCCATGCCAATTTTCAGCTAAATCGGTTCAGCCGTTCTTAAGTTATAAGTGGAGTAACTAACACGACTTTTTTATATTATAGATTTGAGACCCTGAGCTAAAATTTTCTTTTCAAATTAGTAAATAATGAAGGTACTTGTCCATATGTATGCTTACCTCCCTACCTGAAATAGGTATACATATCTTTGGCATTGTTTAAATATGCTCAGTATACTTTTGGTATGGTATTTCAAATCATAAAGAAATGAATCAAAATTAGCGATAGGTAGGTATTTTAGTTCGTAGTTTGTGCAGTATATTGTAAATTTTCTAGCAGATGTCCAGATAGTATAATATGACTATTTATAACTACACATTGTTATCACAACCCGCATTGATATAATTTCACTTCCCTTTCGTTCCCTCTATTTACGCGAAAACAACCTTTCCACAAATCATTGCAAATATCAAATCATAATTTTCCATTTTGGTCCTATCAAACAACTCACTGGAGCACCCTATTCAAAAATGCCAGCCCAATCGTCTCTATGCGGTACGTGAAGTAACAACAGCGATTTTAGAGATGTGCCAACTTGGAAAATTCTCGATTCGAGTTCACTCGAGTGGAAAATCACGCAACTCGAATTTAACTTGAGTTCCGAAACTCACATTTTCGGGAGAAAGCCGACAGTGGAAAGACAATTATCATTCAACCTAGCTGCTGATGGAGAACAGATAAATTTATACTGAAGGACTTCTTGACATTAAAGGTGCCATTTAGACAAAAAAACTCGTCTTGAAAACTGTAAAAGGCACAGAAAATGTACGAAAACGTGCTCGCACCTTTCGCTTATTGTACAGCATCACAACCATGTAAGGTATCAAAGTGACCAATGAGATCTTTGCTGTTTGAAATAAGAAACTTTAATTATAAAATGATAAGGGTCATAGGTTGTTCATGGCTTGACACAAAACTAAAACATTACCTCTCCTTCTATTAAGAAGAACTATTAAAAAGAAGAATTATTAAAAGACTATTTCAATTCTGAATGATGAGGTGGATATGCTCAATTTTTTTTATTGATAATATAAAACTGAAGGGTTTGTTTATGTCTTTGTTTGTTTGACCGCGCTAATCTCGGAAACTACTGGTCCGAATTGAAACATTATTTTGTGTTGAATAGTCAATTTCTTGAGAAAGACTATAGGCTATACGACATCACTCCTTGGGGAAGGTTGTCCACGCGGATAAAGTCGCGGGCGGCTGAATGTGCCGCCAACCCGAGTGAGTGAGTATTCAACTCAAGCTGAGCGCAACTCGATTCAGTAATTCGAGGTGAAACATCAAACGATTTAAACTCGCAGCTCCTATTCCGGCAGACCGACAGCAGAAAGCGTAGGTAATGACTCTGCCACTCACGCGATCTGATGGATACAACCGTTCGTGATTGTGCACTTCATCGTGCTACGGAGACAATCGGGCTTTTGAGTTTGTGCTAAGGTTTGGAAGAATAACCCCCTTATTCAGGATAGCAACGTTGGTTGAGCGATTCTTGTGTCCTGTCACCTAATCGCAAATGCTGACAGTAAATAATCAACGTTTCATGAAACTTTACAGTACTTAGTTAAAAAGGTGTTGTAATGCGGTTAGATTTTTTATGAATAACTAGCTGTCCCAACAGATTTCGTTCTGTTGTCAAACATTTAGTGTCACGTGATAGGTAGTAACATTACTAAGAGGAAACCAAAATTGAGATTTTTACTATATTCCCAGCATTTTCTCATGATTACTCACCTTTTATACCTTCCCTCGACCATTACGAATATTTCAAAACCAAAATTAGCCCAATCGGTACAGCCATTCCCGAGTTTTAGCGAGACTAACGAACAGCAATCCATTTTTATATATAGAGATGTGGTTAGAGTATACGATATGTAAAGTTCATAAAAAGAACGGTGTTCATCCGAAGGTGGCGTTTTCTGTGACATTATTCTTAATTACTCGTATACCTAATTATACATTTATGAAAACAAATCACTGCCCAATTTTGGTTTTAACTTCGCCTCGGCGTGGCGAGGGGGCCTAGTACCGGTGGTAGGGGATCCACCGGGAAGCGAAGAGAACCCAGGCGTGGCAGCGCGGGGCTGCGGTGCCAGTGGGGCCTGCAGGCGCCTTGAGGCGCGTGGTTGGGGCCGCGGCGCACAACCGGTTGGTGGGGGCCAGTAATCCGAAGCTGATCTCCCCTGTGCGTCGTGGCCCGGCGGGGCTGTACCCCCGGTTACGGCAGCGGAGCCGCCCTTTGGGTGGCTCGTGGTTGAGGCCCAGTAGGGTCTGCGTACGGTGGCCAGCTGCGGTGCGGTACGGTGGTGCCGTCGCCGGCATTGCACGGGCTTCACCACTGCCTGGTAGGGACGGCTTAACATCCTCGGCTGTCCCTTCTGGCCTCCCCTAACGAAGGGGGGGTCGCTTCCGGCCCGCCGTGCAGGCGAGCTCCGTCCGGGGGAACGAGCACAAGGCCTTGCGCTACTCAACGTGTTCCCCCACTACGGACGATCAGAGGGAGTAGTAGGGGTTTTAGTCGGTAGGGCCACTGGTATACCACCTTTCCAGTAGAGTCCGACATAACCCGTCCGTCCTCCGGTGGACGGGTAAGCGTAAGGCATTACCCCTACTTAAAAAAAAAAAGGTAAGTGTAGTACGGATTTTGTTTTTGTTACAAACCCACAGCCCTCAGCAGTATAGCAATAGAAATAACAAATATTATGTCTTACAGCCAAAGGAGTATTTGCATTGTGTGAAGAAGTAAACATGCTTACTTTTAGGGGGATAAACTATACTCTCAGTTACAGAAGTTCTGATAATTACTACTTACTTCAACTTCTTGTTAGTAGGTAATAACACTCAAAAAGTGACCTACAAGAAAACTTTGTTTCCTCCTTACCAAAGTGGCAACGATAAAAATAGTTCAACTGACCACTTTTTTCAGTGTTGCTTCGCACCAAACTTCCAGCATCCATTACAACTAAATTGCTGGTATATGGTTACATCTTTTGGTGACAAATATTATGCTCCAGTTTTCGATGCGAGTGAAAGTAATTTAGAAGCTAATTCTCGTTCGTAGTAAGTATGCTCTTGGTGAACACCTTATTTATTCATTTATTTATTTATTCTTTATTGCACAACGTGATTGTTACAAAGGGCGGACTTAATGCCGAAAAAGACATTCTCTACCAGTCAACCATAGGGCTAAGCAGAAAAATATAGTAGGCGGTCCAGCAGTGTGTGGTGGACCTTACGTCCTTAAATGATAACTATACAAGAAAAAAAACAACTAAACATTCGTTAGCTGCTGTACTTGTAACATTTTTTCAAGATGCTGGTATTTATTTCCATTTGACTGATAACTCCTCGACTGGAACTAAATTGAAAATCAAATTCAATTCTACACAATATTTTGATTGTGTGGTGTGTTGACACCAGACTTATGATAAGATACTTTATTGCATAAACCAGTTATAGCGATGATGATGAACTTACAAATGTATTAACGGTAGCCTCATCACTAACATAAGTATCTGTAAAAACGAGAAAAAGTTATCAAAACTGAAATAATCAAGCGTTGCATAGAAACGTTGTATTGAGAACTCTACCATTGGGTCTAGAACAAATCAGAACCAGGCACTGAACTATCTTGTCAAGCCAAATATATAAGTGTTCACAATAAATGCTAGAAAACTGCCGACTGCTATTTCCCGACAGACAACTAATGCTAGATAGTGATTTCCATAACCAAATCTGGACGGAACACACCTAATAAGAGTAATTACCTTAGTAATGGAAAACACCGATATAAAACCCAAGCAACCCTGATAACGGCAGTAGGCTCACCACTCACCACGTTGGGTTCAAACCCCCTCGGCATAATGTCCGCTTCTGTATGTTCCGTTCACCATGACGGCAACAATTAGTGTGCCTCGGACTAACCCATTAGGGATCTGGTCGTGAGGGTATGTTTGTATGTCATGTTGTTATAACTAATGCACTTAACCGCTAAACCATTTGAGTGAACATTTTTCTACCGGATAATCCGACTTTATTCAATATATAGTTTTGTAAAGTGTAGATTAAATCTTCTACATCAAGTATGTAGTTTAATTCATCCGGTTATTGTACAATTTACTCACTCTAGCATCTCATTAGGTGACAATCTCCAACTCATTTAAAGCAGCTCCTACGAATAAACAAAACGAGAATGAACATGAAATGCTAAGGATAGTAGTGAATTTCAGTAATGCTAACTTTTATTCTGCTAAGAGCAGAATATTACGGTCCGACCCACTAGGGTCGAATGTTGAATTTAATCACATAAATTCTTAAAGCATTTAGCATTCAAGTTCTCGAGATACTGTCTTAATGCTAAGGACTAGGTGAATTTGAATTCCAAAGATATCCGTCGGATAACACGAGCGGTTATACGGTCGAGCTGGTGAGGCCGATTTGGCGTCTACTTGTTGACTATATTCATGAGAAGCAGATTTTTTCCAACAAGATAATAAGTGAAAGACTTCTATGCTCTTTTCAGTTTTGTTTAAATTCTACCTTTGGAATGGTAAATAGGTGTACACTTTACTCAATAAGAGTTTCATCGAATAATTCCCTTATTTATAAAAAAACAATTCAGTGCTCCAGCATTAGTTTAGCGATTGAAATGGCATATTGAGACCTCTCCCATTGAAACCAGATACAATAGAAAACGTTTGTTCTTGGGCGCAATATCTCAGCAACGGGACGTGACGTGTGTGGTTAGCGTGGTCACAGACCAAAAATAGGCCATTGAAATCACGCCTGATGTTTGATTGTACGCAATAGGGTAATAACCCTATTAGCAATGCATTAGTTTTAGCAATAGCTTTAGTGATTAGCACTTATGTGCTTTCTTATTAGGTGCCTTTCCTGCAGAGCAACGGTTTGACATTTTTAATTTTAATAAAATCTTTAGCAGGTTCCTGTTCCCGCTGTCATCCGCGGATAAACCAGCCTCTAGCCACTTTTAAGTATTAGTTCATACCTTGACGTGCTTTAATCTCATTGTATACAGCATGTCACGTGAATCAACCTCTAAGCGCGCTACTCAACGCGATGCACAACGTAACGCGAAGCTTAACGCAACGCTTTTCAACTCTAACGCTGTGTTGCAATTTAAAAGCCTACAAAAAAAGTGAAAAGTTGGTCAGCTTAAACAGCTGTGTGTTTCTGCGAGGTCAGGAGCGTAGGTGGATTGCATCACGGGCGGTGTTTAATAAAGCGGCAGTGCGTGGTGACCGCGCTCTCGCCGTTGCACCGCGTTCATTAAACTACGGAACTTCCATGCTTGTGTGTAATTGGAATTGTACTAAGTATTGATTTACGTATTAAACGTTATTATTTCTTGTGGCTTTGCGAAAATATGGAGCTTATCTGGGAGAAAATAAAGTATTATTAAGGTATTGTTATTTCTAAAGATAGTGAAAAACCTTTTCGGGGAAATTTGAACAATTTTATTGTGACGCAACCATACCGTGATGACTTTCTTCTTAAGTATAAATTGTATGCATTATGGAAAACTATAACATTTAATTATAATTCAGATGGTCGTTTTACTAAAATAAACCAACTAGTTAACACGCTACACCATTTAAAAAAATGAGAACTGCCGTCAGTATAAGTCCAAATGCCTGATTGACTGACGTTATAGATTACTCCCCCGAGTCCCGAAGGGTCTTGTGTTCAATTTCCATTTTGGACAAACTATAGCTCTATAGTCCGTTTGCGTTAAGAATGGAGTGATTTCATAATTGTCTTTCGACCCAGCTAATCAAATCGTTCCTAATTAGAAAGCCAAGTCCGAAATGACTAGCTGATCGCATACTTCCGAACGCAAAGGTTGTGGATCTGAGCTTTTTTGTGAGCGACAGAATTCAATTTAAAAATCACTGCATTCTGAACGTGGGTGGACTATAAATGTTTATTTAACATAGCACGAAGCTTTGTTACTGCTCATTATTTTTCCCCAATAAACCAATCCTACTAATATTATAAAGGCGAAAGTTTGTATGTGTGGATGTGCCGTGCCGTGAAGCTTTTTCACGTAGAAACTACTTAATTGATTTTAATGAAACTTTACAATAATGTAGCTTATACATCTGAATCACTTGGTCTCAACGGTGACGACTCCAACCTTCGGTATCTGTTAATACTACCTACTACAAGAGCAGTCGTAAAATTCTTATCAACGTTTACTACAAGAAGAATATCAAGTCCAGTTTTGTCGTCCATAGTTTCATTAAAGCGTTTAACGAACTAAGTAATGAAGTCATCTGTTTTCAAGCACTTGCGAAAACTTGATGATATCAAGTTTCTCTGTTTATTCCGAAGTTGTTCACAATTAATAGTCGTCACAGCTATTTAATTAGTGTCGTAGTTTGAGCAATGGCAATCAGGGTGTCACCGGAATATGCACTTAACTGTTATTTACAATGATTTGAAACTGTTAGACTTAGGAAGTTAGTATTCTAAGGTATGTCTAACAGCTAAAAGTACAAGCTGTGCCTAATTTATAATTAGATAACAAACTGCAGAAGGTGATGTTTTCATATTAAATTAGTTACGTGGATGATAAAAAAAATTATAGTTAGTGACAGGCGTTGTTCTGTCAAAAGCAATCAAACTGTTTAGACCAATGGGTTTTCAACGGTAGTTGGTTTCTTTTATTTTTCTAATTTCAGTAAACTTTAGTTGAAATACCCATCAAGGTAATGGTAATCACATATAATACCCATATATCTAGCCTACAATACTTTTCACTTTTCACACCTCAACTATGAGGTGGCGCGAACCATACTCCAACATGCGTTCCAGTGCGGATTATTGGAGGGGTGTAAGGTTAGTTAGAAACATTAGTGTCAGATGTTAACAAACCGTTAATCGATAACCCAATGACGTATTAAAACTCGACGAATAGACGTAGTATTCTTCTCTGTTGAAAAATTTCAACAAGCCTTTACATTATGATTTCTAATATTTACGCGAACACTATACATCGAAATAAAACAACTTTACGGATTCTACTCGCGGTGTTATATTTTCTTTCATTTTCTAACCCGACGTTTCGACTCCTTTACAGCAGTCGTGATCACGGGATGACAAAGATGTTCTATGTCACAAAACAGTACAAATTTTTAGCAACCCTCACTTAACTACCGTCATTTCCACCAACATTATTGGAAATGTTCCTATCCACGCAGTACGAACTAACCGTATCCTGAGACCTCACAGTATTGTGCTGCCCTCTGGGATTGATCAAGCGTATAACAGGCTCCCAAGCTGGTGGTAAATTCCAACCATCCTCACGATTGAAATTCGGATGTTTTTTAATTTCAATAGCCTCTCGCAGCATCCTTGGTAAGTAACGATTCTCCCTAGCAAGGACCTGCGGTTTATCAAATCGTATGAAATGGTTGGGCTTATCAAGGGCATGTTCACAAACTGCTGATTTTGTAGATCTCCTATTCTTAATATCACCTATGTGTTCTTTGATACGCGTCCCTATGCTTCTTTTGGTTTGACCTATATACGAGAGCCCACAGTCACAATCAAGCTTGTATACACCCGCTGTTTGAAGAGGAATGTTACACTTAACAGGTCTTAAAAATTGATTAATCTTCTTCGGCGGCTTAAAATAAGTTTTAATAGAAGCACGCTTCAAGATGTTCCCAATCTTGTCAGTGACACCCTTCAAATATGGCAATACAGCAGGCTGACGCTCAACTGTGGCTGGTTTCACTCGGTTTCTGCGACGTCGCGGTGCTTTGAGCTTGTTTTCACCCAGCACACGCTTGACATGCTGGACTTCAGCATGCAGGTGGTCATCATCACAGATCCGTTCCGCTCTCTGTAACAAAGTTTTACCAACAGTAGCTAACTGCGAAGGATGGTGGTGAGAATCACCGTTTAAGTACCTATCAGTATGGGTAGACTTCCGATACACAGTATGGCCCAAACTATGATCAGGATTCCTAATAACTAACACATCTAAGAAAGGTAGTTTACTGTCAGCTTCCAATTTCATAGTAAATGTTATCCTAGGGTGTATAGAGTTAAGATGGTCTAAAAATGCTGATACTTTGTTGGATGGTAAAATTGTGAAAGTATCATCCACATACCGCTTGTAAAACCGTGGAACGACAGGTGCTGAAGCTAAAGCTTTTTCCTCGAAATCCTCCATGAAGATGTCAGCTACCACAGGGGACACGGGAGATCCCATCGCTACACCATCAAGCTGTACGTAGAATTTATCATTCCAGTACAAATAACCTGCCCTAAGACACAGGTTAAGTAACTCTGCATATTCAACGGGCATATCACAGTCCACTAACCTTTTCCTAGTAATTTCTATGCAATCCTCTACTGGTAAACATGTAAACAAGGACTGAACATCAAAGCTAACCATTGTCTCATCATCAGAAAGTTGTAGTTGTTGTAACTCACCAATGAACTGGTAGGAATCCTTCACATGAGATGTAGTCTGTCCTCGCAAAGGTGAGAGTACCTTCGCCAAGTGCTTAGCCAAACGATAAGTAGGTGAGTCGATTTGGCTTACTATTGGCCGAAGGGGAGCAAGTGGTTTGTGTATCTTCGGTAACCCATACAGCTTTGGAGGCTTGGCACACGATGGTATAAGATACGACACGTCTAGATTTAACTTTTCACTGTGTTTCTTAAGAAGCTCGGTGGTCTGCTTCACAATCTTACTAGTTGGGTCGGTTTTAACAAGTTTGTAGGTGTTTTCATCCGACAATAAAAGTGAAATTTTGTCATTGTAATCCGACGTATCTAACACCACCGTAGCATTTCCCTTGTCCGCACGAAGGATAGTCAGCTCTGGCCTAGTACGCAAGTTCTTTAAAGCGCGATATTCATCAAGAGGAAGATTCAGTTTGGGCACTTTGCTCCGACGCAGAACGGATGACACATCCTGGCGTATTGCCTCCAAATCCTCCTTCTTCATGGTATTCTTATACAAGGCATCCTCAACACTACAGATTATCTCTTCATAAGGTATCTTACGCGGCGCTACAGAGAAATTAAGACCTTTTTCCAAAACTGAAACGGTAGGCCGGTCCAATATTTGTTTTGATAAATTGACAACCGCTCGAGACTCCGGTCGATCCGTTCCACAGATAAAATCTGATTGGCCAGATGTCACGGCCGCGTTCCGTTTCTCGTATCGACCTTTGTTTTTATTCATTAACTTTTCAAATTTCTGAATCTGACTTTGCTTGCAGTTATTATATTTAGATGTTTCTCTACTGTTTAATCGTTCCATGCAAGATGCAAAATCTAAACTCGGCAGTTGTGCTCTCAAATAATTAGACAAATTCTCAATATCTTTACGCAACAAAGAAAGATCGAAACGGTGTTGTCTTATGAGGCTACTAAGCAATTTTTGACTTGCCTGCTGGAAGATCCTGGCACTTCCCCAAATGTCCTTTTTTGGTGATATTCTCACGCATGGTGGAAGGAGATGATGATCACGACACCTCTTCAAGAAATTTAAAGATGTTGTTTTTCTTGCGCGCCTGGTCTTAAGGTCTTCCAGCCGGCGAATGCTTTTGGCAGTTTCCAGTCCGTACTGGTCTACATAATGATTTCTAATATTTACGCGAACACTATACATCGAAATAAAACAACTTTACGGATTCTACTCGCGGTGTTATATTTTCTTTCATTTTCTAACCCGACGTTTCGACTCCTTTACAGCAGTCGTGATCACGGGATGACAAAGATGTTCTATGTCACAAAACAGTACAAATTTTTAGCAACCCTCACTTAACTACCGTCATTTCCACCAACATTATTGGAAATGTTCCTATCCACGCAGTACGAACTAACCGTATCCTGAGACCTCACAGTATTGTGCTGCCCTCTGGGATTGATCAAGCGTATAACAGGCTCCCAAGCTGGTGGTAAATTCCAACCATCCTCACGATTGAAATTCGGATGTTTTTTAATTTCAATAGCCTCTCGCAGCATCCTTGGTAAGTAACGATTCTCCCTAGCAAGGACCTGCGGTTTATCAAATCGTATGAAATGGTTGGGCTTATCAAGGGCATGTTCACAAACTGCTGATTTTGTAGATCTCCTATTCTTAATATCACCTATGTGTTCTTTGATACGCGTCCCTATGCTTCTTTTGGTTTGACCTATATACGAGAGCCCACAGTCACAATCAAGCTTGTATACACCCGCTGTTTGAAGAGGAATATTACACTTAACAGGTCTTAAAAATTGATTAATCTTCTTCGGCGGCTTAAAATAAGTTTTAATAGAAGCACGCTTCAAGATGTTCCCAATCTTGTCAGTGACACCCTTCAAATATGGCAATACAGCAGGCTGACGCTCAACTGTGGCTGGTTTCACTCGGTTTCTGCGACGTCGCGGTGCTTTGAGCTTGTTTTCACCCAGCACACGCTTGACATGCTGGACTTCAGCATGCAGGTGGTCATCATCACAGATCCGTTCCGCTCTCTGTAACAAAGTTTTACCAACAGTAGCTAACTGCGAAGGATGGTGGTGAGAATCACCGTTTAAGTACCTATCAGTATGGGTAGACTTCCGATACACAGTATGGCCCAAACTATGATCAGGATTCCTAATAACTAACACATCTAAGAAAGGTAGTTTACTGTCAGCTTCCAATTCCATAGTAAATGTTATCCTAGGGTGTATAGAGTTAAGATGGTCTAAAAATGCTGATACTTTGTTGGATGGTAAAATTGTGAAAGTATCATCCACATACCGCTTGTAAAACCGTGGAACGACAGGTGCTGAAGCTAAAGCTTTTTCCTCGAAATCCTCCATGAAGATGTCAGCTACCACAGGGGACACGGGAGATCCCATCGCTACACCATCAAGCTGTACGTAGAATTTATCATTCCAGTACAAATAACCTGCCCTAAGACACAGGTTAAGTAACTCTGCATATTCAACGGGCATATCACAGTCCACTAACCTTTTCCTAGTAATTTCTATGCAATCCTCTACTGGTAAACATGTAAACAAGGACTGAACATCAAAGCTAACCATTGTCTCATCATCAGAAAGTTGTAGTTGTTGTAACTCACCAATGAACTGGTAGGAATCCTTCACATGAGATGTAGTCTGTCCTCGCAAAGGTGAGAGTACCTTCGCCAAGTGCTTAGCCAAACGATAAGTAGGTGAGTCGATTTGGCTTACTATTGGCCGAAGGGGAGCAAGTGGTTTGTGTATCTTCGGTAACCCATACAGCTTTGGAGGCTTGGCACACGATGGTATAAGATACGACACGTCTAGATTTAACTTTTCACTGTGTTTCTTAAGAAGCTCGGTGGTCTGCTTCACAATCTTACTAGTTGGGTCGGTTTTAACAAGTTTGTAGGTGTTTTCATCCGACAATAAAAGTGAAATTTTGTCATTGTAATCCGACGTATCTAACACCACCGTAGCATTTCCCTTGTCCGCACGAAGGATAGTCAGCTCTGGCCTAGTACGCAAGTTCTTTAAAGCGCGATATTCATCAAGAGGAAGATTCAGTTTGGGCACTTTGCTCCGACGCAGAACGGATGACACATCCTGGCGTATTGCCTCCAAATCCTCAGTTCATTGGTGAGTTACAACAACTACAACTTTCTGATGATGAGACAATGGTTAGCTTTGATGTTCAGTCCTTGTTTACATGTTTACCAGTAGAGGATTGCATAGAAATTACTAGGAAAAGGTTAGTGGACTGTGATATGCCCGTTGAATATGCAGAGTTACTTAACCTGTGTCTTAGGGCAGGTTATTTGTACTGGAATGATAAATTCTACGTACAGCTTGATGGTGTAGCGATGGGATCTCCCGTGTCCCCTGTGGTAGCTGACATCTTCATGGAGGATTTCGAGGAAAAAGCTTTAGCTTCAGCACCTGTCGTTCCACGGTTTTACAAGCGGTATGTGGATGATACTTTCACAATTTTACCATCCAACAAAGTATCAGCATTTTTAGACCATCTTAACTCTATACACCCTAGGATAACATTTACTATGGAATTGGAAGCTGACAGTAAACTACCTTTCTTAGCCGCTTGAAGGCCCGTGGGGAAACGTTGTCCCCAGATTTTTGATTTTGTTTTTTTTTGTTTTTTTTGTTTTTGATTTTTTTTCAAAATTGACGAATCGCCCGAAATGTAATAGGACCTGTCAATTTTTCTGTGTCCTATTACATTTCGGGCGATTCGTCAATTTTGAAAAAAAAAACAAAAACAAAAAAATCAAAATCAAAAATCTGGGGACAACGTTCCCCAAGTGCCTTCAAGCGGTTAGATGTGTTAGTTATTAGGAATCCTGATCATAGTTTGGGCCATACTGTGTATCGGAAGTCTACCCATACTGATAGGTACTTAAACGGTGATTCTCACCACCATCCTTCGCAGTTAGCTACTGTTGGTAAAACTTTGTTACAGAGAGCGGAACGGATCTGTGATGATGACCACCTGCATGCTGAAGTCCAGCATGTCAAGCGTGTGCTGGGTGAAAACAAGCTCAAAGCACCGCGACGTCGCAGAAACCGAGTGAAACCAGCCACAGTTGAGCGTCAGCCTGCTGTATTGCCATATTTGAAGGGTGTCACTGACAAGATTGGGAACATCTTGAAGCGTGCTTCTATTAAAACTTATTTTAAGCCGCCGAAGAAGATTAATCAATTTTTAAGACCTGTTAAGTGTAATATTCCTCTTCAAACAGCGGGTGTATACAAGCTTGATTGTGACTGTGGGCTCTCGTATATAGGTCAAACCAAAAGAAGCATAGGGACGCGTATCAAAGAACACATAGGTGATATTAAGAATAGGAGATCTACAAAATCAGCAGTTTGTGAACATGCCCTTGATAAGCCCAACCATTTCATACGATTTGATAAACCGCAGGTCCTTGCTAGGGAGAATCGTTACTTACCAAGGATGCTGCGAGAGGCTATTGAAATTAAAAAACATCCGAATTTCAATCGTGAGGATGGTTGGAATTTACCACCAGCTTGGGAGCCTGTTATACGCTTGATCAATCCCAGAGGGCAGCACAATACTGTGAGGTCTCAGGATACGGTTAGTTCGTACTGCGTGGATAGGAACATTTCCAATAATGTTGGTGGAAATGACGGTAGTTAAGTGAGGGTTGCTAAAAATTTGTACTGTTTTGTGACATAGAACATCTTTGTCATCCCGTGATCACGACTGCTGTAAAGGAGTCGAAACGTCGGGTTAGAAAATGAAAGAAAATATAACACCGCGAGTAGAATCCGTAAAGTTGTTTTATTTCGATGTATAGTGTTCGCGTAAATATTAGAAATCATTATGTAGACCAGTACGGACTGGAAACTGCCAAAAGCATTCGCCGGCTGGAAGACCTTAAGACCAGGCGCGCAAGAAAAACAACATCTTTAAATTTCTTGAAGAGGTGTCGTGATCATCATCTCCTTCCACCATGCGTGAGAATATCACCAAAAAAGGACATTTGGGGAAGTGCCAGGATCTTCCAGCAGGCAAGTCAAAAATTGCTTAGTAGCCTCATAAGACAACACCGTTTCGATCTTTCTTTGTTGCGTAAAGATATTGAGAATTTGTCTAATTATTTGAGAGCACAACTGCCGAGTTTAGATTTTGCATCTTGCATGGAACGATTAAACAGTAGAGAAACATCTAAATATAATAACTGCAAGCAAAGTCAGATTCAGAAATTTGAAAAGTTAATGAATAAAAACAAAGGTCGATACGAGAAACGGAACGCGGCCGTGACATCTGGCCAATCAGATTTTATCTGTGGAACGGATCGACCGGAGTCTCGAGCGGTTGTCAATTTATCAAAACAAATATTGGACCGGCCTACCGCTTCAGTTTTGGAAAAAGGTCTTAATTTCTCTGTAGCGCCGCGTAAGATACCTTATGAAGAGATAATCTGTAGTGTTGAGGATGCCTTGTATAAGAATACCATGAAGAAGGAGGATTTGGAGGCAATACGCCAGGATGTGTCATCCGTTCTGCGTCGGAGCAAAGTGCCCAAACTGAATCTTCCTCTTGATGAATATCGCGCTTTAAAGAACTTGCGTACTAGGCCAGAGCTGACTATCCTTCGTGCGGACAAGGGAAATGCTACGGTGGTGTTAGATACGTCGGATTACAATGACAAAATTTCACTTTTATTGTCGGATGAAAACACCTACAAACTTGTTAAAACCGACCCAACTAGTAAGATTGTGAAGCAGACCACCGAGCTTCTTAAGAAACACAGTGAAAAGTTAAATCTAGACGTGTCGTATCTTATACCATCGTGTGCCAAGCCTCCAAAGCTGTATGGGTTACCGAAGATACACAAACCACTTGCTCCCCTTCGGCCAATAGTAAGCCAAATCGACTCACCTACTTATCGTTTGGCTAAGCACTTGGCGAAGGTACTCTCACCTTTGCGAGGACAGACTACATCTCATGTGAAGGATTCCTACCAGTTCATTGGTGAGTTACAACAACTACAACTTTCTGATGATGAGACAATGGTTAGCTTTGATGTTCAGTCCTTGTTTACATGTTTACCAGTAGAGGATTGCATAGAAATTACTAGGAAAAGGTTAGTGGACTGTGATATGCCCGTTGAATATGCAGAGTTACTTAACCTGTGTCTTAGGGCAGGTTATTTGTACTGGAATGATAAATTCTACGTACAGCTTGATGGTGTAGCGATGGGATCTCCCGTGTCCCCTGTGGTAGCTGACATCTTCATGGAGGATTTCGAGGAAAAAGCTTTAGCTTCAGCACCTGTCGTTCCACGGTTTTACAAGCGGTATGTGGATGATACTTTCACAATTTTACCATCCAACAAAGTATCAGCATTTTTAGACCATCTTAACTCTATACACCCTAGGATAACATTTACTATGGAATTGGAAGCTGACAGTAAACTACCTTTCTTAGATGTGTTAGTTATTAGGAATCCTGATCATAGTTTGGGCCATACTGTGTATCGGAAGTCTACCCATACTGATAGGTACTTAAACGGTGATTCTCACCACCATCCTTCGCAGTTAGCTACTGTTGGTAAAACTTTGTTACAGAGAGCGGAACGGATCTGTGATGATGACCACCTGCATGCTGAAGTCCAGCATGTCAAGCGTGTGCTGGGTGAAAACAAGCTCAAAGCACCGCGACGTCGCAGAAACCGAGTGAAACCAGCCACAGTTGAGCGTCAGCCTGCTGTATTGCCATATTTGAAGGGTGTCACTGACAAGATTGGGAACATCTTGAAGCGTGCTTCTATTAAAACTTATTTTAAGCCGCCGAAGAAGATTAATCAATTTTTTAAGACCTGTTAAGTGTAATATTCCTCTTCAAACAGCGGGTGTATACAAGCTTGATTGTGACTGTGGGCTCTCGTATATAGGTCAAACCAAAAGAAGCATAGGGACGCGTATCAAAGAACACATAGGTGATATTAAGAATAGGAGATCTACAAAATCAGCAGTTTGTGAACATGCCCTTGATAAGCCCAACCATTTCATACGATTTGATAAACCGCAGGTCCTTGCTAGGGAGAATCGTTACTTACCAAGGATGCTGCGAGAGGCTATTGAAATTAAAAAACATCCGAATTTCAATCGTGAGGATGGTTGGAATTTACCACCAGCTTGGGAGCCTGTTATACGCTTGATCAATCCCAGAGGGCAGCACAATACTGTGAGGTCTCAGGATACGGTTAGTTCGTACTGCGTGGATAGGAACATTTCCAATAATGTTGGTGGAAATGACGGTAGTTAAGTGAGGGTTGCTAAAAATTTGTACTGTTTTGTGACATAGAACATCTTTGTCATCCCGTGATCACGACTGCTGTAAAGGAGTCGAAACGTCGGGTTAGAAAATGAAAGAAAATATAACACCGCGAGTAGAATCCGTAAAGTTGTTTTATTTCGAAGCCTTTACATTGCTTACTCGGCGATATAAATTCATTAGTAACTTAAACTTAGGAATAATAAAAAAGAACAGCTAAGCTACTACCAACAACCCAATCTACGTAAAATATTTGCGAAGATTTAATAATAACTTTGCCAACTTAATAAAGACCTTATAAACAAAATTTAGGAACAAATTAAAAAGGTAAGTTTACAAAGTAAGTTGTGATAACGCCAAAGTCGATATTGCTCAATTTGACTAAGTAATATCTTGCAATCTTATCTTTAGGGGCTGAAACTGCTGAAAGTCATTTGCGTAAATCTACCCCTCGTTTGCCGTTTTACAAGTTAACGTTCTCGTTGCTTGGGTAAGATAAAAGAAGCATATGTTACGGTTTTTGTCCCTAAAATGTGCATGTAAATACCAAAAAAAAAGTGAGTTACAAACATTGATATAAACAAAAGAGGAAATACGTTACGTTTATTCTTCGCGAATTCGAAAACTGGCACATGACATTGACGCAGGAATGACGTGCACGCAAACAAGTCGCTGCCATAATATTGGCTTCAATGGCTACTTTTGGTCCACCGATACCGCATCTTCCTTTTTTTGTTTGTATCAATGGTTACTAACAAAAATTAATGTGTCCTACTTAAATTAGAAAAAAAAAACAAAATTACTGCTCTAAGCCAGCAGCAGTAAGATATTTATTAAGAGCTCCTTTAGTAGAACATAATTTATTCGATATTGTAATGTAAAAGACGTTTTTTTTTTTTGATAATTTTATCTTTTTTCGTTAAAAAGTTCATTCCACCCAGTGTGTACTGAAATAAAAACCTATGAACAATTTTATGTTACATCAATAAACATTTGCGCTTTTGAACAGATTGAACCTGCGCTCCCTTCAGTTCCAACATAGCGGATCACCACTCAAGAAAAAAAAAATTAAATACTAAACCTAAATCTATGTTAAAAAACCGAGCATAAGTATTAGCAAAATTATTAAAAGTAGCATTGTATTGCTGTCTCAGCATACTTGAATGCAAATATAATATTTTAAAGATTAGTTTTAAAGCACGTTATTTCCTAACCTAAAAAGCTGAGTATTGTGCCAAAAACCAACAAGCAACCCTGCATTACCATATTAGGGCCAGACACACATGCGTGACGGTAATAGCCTTAAGGGTTCTTAGCGGCGGAGATATCGCGTGTGTAATATTCATACGCCAGATGTGCAAGATATATCGGTGATAACAACAAGATTGAGATTCTTTAAAAGTAAGGGGCTTCATCCTCTACCTAAGATAATTAAGGTTGCAGTTTGAACTTTAAAGGCACGAAAAGAAGTCACACGTTGTGTTACAACTGTCATGTGCCTCTTTCCATAATCTTCTTCTTCTTCTTTCGTGTCAATGGCATCAAATAGAGCCCGACCAAAACTTGGTGATCTCGACTGCGTCATTCGCTGCCATATTTAGATCCTCCCCTGTGCAGGTCTCAGGGCACAGAGGGCAATCGAGGAGGTGACCCACCAGTTTGAGGATCCAATCACACGCGCTTTGAGTTTTATCTCTAAACTCCCGCGTCACTAGGTTTTGTCTGCAGCGGCCAACCCCAGAGCGGAGGGCCACGGGTGCCAAAATAAATGTACTTAGGGCCAATCACACAACGTGGTTGGGTGTATATTTTGTATTGAAAATGAATAGGACTATTCACACATACCACATTTTGCAGTCATTATCGACCACTTGATTAATACCGGCGAAATTGCAACCACAACGCAACCAACAGCGGCCGACCACATCGCAAACACAACGTTTCGTCAACGATGTTTTTTTTTGGATGCCATGAGTATGATCGGAAAAGGCGTGCACATGACGTATCCACATCGCAATGACAACGCAACAACATCGACATTGTCGGAAACACAACGCAACTGCAAAAAAAGCTGCAGCGCGACACTGTAACCACTGCTTGACTGCATTTTGTCGCTGCAATGTTTTGTAGTTGTGGTATGTGGTGGAAAGTTGACTAAGCGTTTTGTTATTAATTATCATAGGATACCACTGCTCAAACACCAAGGCTCGAAATCCGATGGTCCCGAGATAAAATGTGTCCGGAACACACCTACTTTTGTGTTCACTGTCCAATTTGCGGCTAACTGTCCGGTGATGGAAAACACCGATATAAAACCTAAGCAACCCTTATAACGGCGGTAGCCTTGCCCATTTCCACGTTTTGTTCAAATGCCCTTGGCGATTTGTGGGCTTCTGAATGTGTCGTACATCATGACGGCAACAATGTGCCTCTGACTAACCCTTATGTGATAATGGTCGTGAGGGGTATGTAAAAAGTTTGCTACTACTTGTATCTAAACTTTCTTCATGTCATTCTAGTTCCCTAACGCTAAGTGGCGTTTTTTTCAGCGTAAACTATTTAGTTCTATTCGTATCTAGTCCTGTGACTATACTTGTCTCTATACCTAGGACTGATTTACGATAACAACAGTAATTGTCAGCGAGGGTCAAGCCCGGATTACCATATTAGGACCGTACACTAGTGGGCGCGGCTCGCAATAATGATAATAGCTAGGGCTCTTACCGGTCGCTGCTTCCAAGGAGATATCTTTCGTAGTAATATAACTGTCGCCGTCATCTGGTTGAATCTGCCATCTGCTTAAATGACTAGCGCGTTCATTAAAAGGTGACGTTTACTGGAATGGCTAAAGGACTACTCGTCAAGTTGATTATTGACGTTCAACGTCTTGACTGACTGATTTTCAGTCATTTCAACTTCTGGGTGGACACTGGTTTTGCCCTACCCCTTTTTTTTTTTCTTCTTTTTTTTTCGTGGGTGGTTCATGGATACCTCGCTGCCCGGGGGGACGACGAGGTTATGTCGTACTCTTACCGACTAAAACCCCACGGCACTCAACCGTGGCACTATGGAGGCGAAGCAGGATCCTACCGTAAGTAATACCGCACTGCTCCGTCGCCAGTGCTAGCCCCTAATGGGGCCCCCTCCAACAAGGGGTTCCTCGCTTCCCGGCGGTTCACCCTGCCACCGGTACTAAGCCCCCTTGCCACGCCAAGGTGAAAACTCATGAGGCGGTTTTGCCGTACCGTTAGAGTGTAATTTAAAAGTTTTGTAATTTAAAAGCAAGGAAAAGCATGCAAGGGATCGTCGGAGCCCTATAATGCCAGAGCCGTGGCATAATCCTTGTGTTCCTTAAACTTGCATATTGCATGCTTGCATGCTGTTAGTGCCATCATTGGCCGACAAAATTGTAGGTTGTACATAGTGGGGTACCATGTGACGTGACCATCAAGAATATTTCAATCACCAGACTGATTTTGTCCGCCCTGTTCAAAGGGCTACGTTGCAATGAGCTAAATAGTTGGACGTTGAGTGGATGCTTCTTTAATCAACGTTCGGCCTCGTCATTCAATGAAACGTCGCCACTTAACTAACGCGCTAATAACATACATAAACATAACATATCGCGACCATATCCCTTATGGGTTAGCCAGAGGCACACTGATTGTTGCCATCATGGTGAACAGAACATTCAGAAGCCCAACATTCACCGAGAGAATTTGAACTGAATTTGATACCGATATTTTTATATCGGTGTTTTCCATCTCCGGAGACCTAACCACAAATTGCACAATGACCACAAAGTAGTGTATGTAAGATTTGATTTCAGGACCACCGGGTTCCGAGACAGAGTGTTCAACCACTGGGCCACGACGCTCTCTCATACGCGCTAGTCATTCAATAAAATAGCAAATTGCACCAGATGACTGCAACATAACTATATTATAGCATGCATCCTCAGTGTTTATGTTCACATCATGAACAGATAACGACACTTAATGTACAAGGGACCTGAAATTAACGGCCAGTAAGCGCTAATCAAACTTGTCGGGTAGCAGCAAACTGGATCACAAATGTGTTTGCGCAACATAAAAATCCGTTAAATATCTTCATCATCATCATGTCAGCCAAACGACGCCCACTGCTAGGCATAGGCCAATACAAATTGTAAACACAAAATATGATCAAATAATAATTTATATCCTATCAATATATGGCAAATCTTGCACAAATCAAAGGAAAATTGACTTAATAATAATAATAAATAATCTTTATCGCACAAAAATACAATTTACAGAGTTATAGAAAGAGGATGTTATTTTGTACAATTCAGGCGGTCTTATCGCTACAAAGCGATCTCTTCCAGACAACCTTCGTTCCTTTTTGTAACTTTTACAAAATACTAAAAAGAAGGTTTTAATTCAGACAACCAGGATACATAAATTGTTACTAAAAGCTTAATGAGTATGTTAGTACTTAATTTCTAAAATTATAACAATAATAATCCATATATAATAATAATATATTTAGGTTTATTAATCCACTGGCCCACGGCTCTCGCTAAGAACGGTGTGGCAAAACACTCTATCACAAAGATAACCCACGTAGTCCTGAGCTCAAGTAAAACACCAACTTTGTGTAAAATCCGGCCAGATTTGATCTCGGGATCATCGGGTTTCGAACCAGTGTTTTTTAGTTTAACTTTAATTAGGTATTTAAGGTCCAAACTGAACATCAGATCTTGTATGTATATTAGGATAATGATATGAACATAATAATACGAAACATTCTTAGTATGGTTAAAAAGGAACATTCCTAAGGCACCACACCTCGCATATGCCTTGTGGCCTAATGAAAGGCAACAGGATAGAATACAAATAGGCAAAAATGCTTTTTATTTCTTATAAAAAGTACGTCTATTCATACTCTAAGCTTGGTTCAAAGGAATGTCTGCTGGATTTTTATTTGTTATCCTCACAAGTTTTGAACACGTGGAATTCCTTGCAAGAGGTAACAAGGAATTGTTGTTTGGTATATTGGTTCTTGAAAACAAAATATTCTTTGGCCAAGACAAGCTGAGCACAGTAAAGAAAATCTTTGTTTAGAAGTCACAGACATTTATTTACTCTTTACTTTCAACATATTTAAATACACAACAACACATTTAAATGCACTGCGTATAGGTGTATTAGTTTAGATATTTTTTAATAAAAAACCTCAAACAAAAAGTTGGTTATTTTTTCTGTTTTAGCATTATCAATGCTGTTTTTTTAATTTAGCTAAAAATCTCAGATAATATTTGCTCTCTGTTTCAGGTGGGAATCGAACCAGCGCAGAATCTTCCGCGAACCGAATATTTTTCTGTGATTTATATTTTTGATGAAGAGTAGTAGAGTGTTTCCTTTAATAAATTAGTACATACCCAAGCCAAAGAAGCAGTGAGATTCTAATCCCTATGCGAAAATACTGTCACTATGTTATTATAATCATATTCCGTGGTGAAATGATAAATGAACCAAGAGAGAAAATAAATTCTGTTCTAAGCTCGACACGAACGCGAACCCTCAAGGAGCTGGGTCTGTGAAAATAGATAAGTAGTAGACAACAACACACACAGTCAGTAAGTACGAGTAAGTAAGAACTAGTTCTTACATAGAAAATAATTCAACTTTTTTCAGTTTCCCTGGTAAAAGTGAATGGAACAGCTTTGGTATAAAAAGAGGTAAACCAGGCAACAAGCAAGTTTTTATTTCATCAACATAATTTACAGTGTGTCTCGTCATCGGTGTAAGGTTCAGTAATATAAATCAATTTTATCGACAAACCCACTGGTCTGCAAGGAAGTTCGGAAAGGTGAGTAAACATGAAGAAGTGCTAGGAATATAGTAAAAACCACAATTTAGTTTTCCCTTAGTAACGGTTTCTACCTGTCACGTGACAATGAATGTTTGACAACAGAACGAAGTCTGTCGGGACAGCTAGTCAGAAATTAAGCACTTGTTCAGCTAAAGTATCATTACACGATCTTATAATGATTAAACGAAAGCATCACTGGCATAAGCGATATCCAGAGAGCAACAGAGAGAAGATCTCTTACACATGTTCCTTGCATTCGAAATGCATTGCAATTCGAAAATTCAGAAGACCGTCGACAGAATCTTACTGGTACTTTGTACTTATTGAGTACAGGATCGAAGCGCTCATCCCAGACGAACAAAAGTAAGTCGTCCCAAGTCGTTCCTCATACTGAAATCGACAGCTCAAGACCATCTCTCTGCTTGAGTAACCATCGAGAGGTCTATAAACCCTCTTTAAAAGACTTGGAGTGTCTTAATCTTAAGTCTAGACGTAGTTTAGCGTAGGATTATTTCCCTGTTTGGAAATTAACGCTTTTAAAAAATATTGAACTTACCTAGAGCTTATTCGTTTGTCTTTTCAAGATGATTACGAGTAGATTAAAAATCCTGAATAACATGTAACTATGTATTTTAAGTAATAAAAGGGAAGCTCAGAAAAACGCATTAAACCATTTAAATTACAATTTATTCACAAACTAAAACAAATACAAGTTGTACAAGAAAAAGAGAGAGCGAGATAGATATACAAACGTCAAATAATGGCGGGGAATACTGCTCTTGACAAGTTGCGTTCGGAAATGCCTAACAGTCGGCCTTCCTGTACCACTGCTCGCCCCGAGCAGTATTCTCCATGTAAAGCAACGTAAAAGTAAAACTAAGCTAAGTAATATTGACATACCCAGGTGACTTCTTAATGCCACCACAACTGACTTCTTAATGCCAGTTCAGCTGACTTCTTAATGCCAGCACAACTAACTTCTTAATGCTAGTTCAGGTGACTTCTTAATGCCACCACAACTGACTTCTTAATGCCAGTTCAGCTGACTTCTTAATGCCAGCACAACTAACTTCTTAATGCTAGTTCAGGTGACTTCTTAATGCCACCACAACTGACTTCTTAATGCCAGTTCAGGAAGTACACCTTCCAAGTCGCGACTTATACAACACCTCTTAAGGCAAATCTCGAGATTTAAACAGTCAGTCAAACAACAAACAGTCTGAAACGTTCTTAATCGTTTCCAGTTATTTAACAAGTATGAAGCGTTCTTAATTGCCTCCAGTCAAATAACTTACAGTCTGAAGCGTCCTTAATCGCCTACAGTCAAGTAACAACAATGAGCGAACAATTATCGCCTTCTTAATGGCAGCTCACTGAGTAATATTACAAACAATCACAAACAAACAATATAAATCAGATAATGCAACAAAATGAGCGAACAAATATCGCCTTCTTAATGGCAGCTCACTGACTAATATTACAAACAATCACAAACAAACAATATAAATCATATAATGTAACAAAATGAGCGAACAAATATCGCCTTCTTAATGGCAGCTCACTGAGTAATATTACAAACAATCACAAACAAACAATATAAATCAGATAATGTAACGAATGAGGGAACAAATATCGCCTTCTTAATGGCAGCTCACTGAGTAATATTACAAACAATCACAAACAAACAATATAAATCAGATAATGTAACGAATGAGGGAACAAATATCGCCTTCTTAATGGCAGCTCACTGAGTAATATTACAAACAATCACAAACAAACAATATAAATCAGATGATGTAACAAATGAGCGAACAAATATCGCCTTCTTAATGGCAGCTCACTGAGTCATATTACAAACAATCACAAACAAACAATTTAAATTAGATAATGCAACAAAATGAGCGAACAAATATCGCCTTCTTAATGGCAGCTCACTGAGTAATATTACAAACAATCACAAAAAAAACAATATAAATCAGATGATGTAACAAATGAGCGAACAAATATCGCCTTCTTAATGGCAGCTCACTGAGTAATATTACAAGCAATTACAAATAAACAATATAAATCTTAAGAATACAAGAAGTAATGTTTCATTCATATTAAGAACAATCAGATAATGAACTATCTGATTAAAACGATTCAGTTTGTCACGAGCCAACACATTACAGTTTACAGTATGCTTGACGGCGACCATGTGTATAGTCTTAATCACATTACGGCTTACACTTTTACAATCCTGAATTTGACCATCTAAACTTGGTGCAAGCCTGTCACTTCGTAACCCCTTGCGCATAATATTACGTTCACCAATAACCATTCACAGACCTCAAAAGTTCTTTGCTTAACACATGTGGAGCATACGCAGAACGAGTAAGAAACTTTGTCTAACATCATAAAACAAAATAAATCATCAAAGTCAGATCACCAAGCTTTACCATTCACATTTAACATTACTACCAACGCAAGATCACCAAAGCACCCAAAATGGTTTGTCATCAAAATAGGTAGTAGACTTGCTCATTTGCGCGCGGATTGACAACAGCAGTCAAAATGTATTTTGTTTCTTGTAGACGACAATAATCCTTAAAATACTTACAAATGAAAGCTTTGTTTCGGTCGCATACAACTCCAAATATCTGTAATACTATAATAACACGAACAGCTTCTAACTACAAGAGCTAGAGTGAATAAATGTCGTAAATCAAACACCAAGGTGGCCCACGTATAGGTACTATGTGGAACGGCAACGGCATCTTGCATGAAGAATACAACAACACTGTTTGACACCCTGTATATTCTTCACGCATAGTGTTAGGAGATGCAGCCATGTACATTTTACTTTTTGTTTCTAAATACAGCGCCGTATTTGCCAAACCAGTTTTTAAATACGGTAAAAGTAAGCAAGTTCTGTCAAATAGCCACTTTGAATTTTACCTTACAATTATTGGTCTACAGTTGAACCAATTGAATAGTCTCCCTGTTGCCATTGCTTCTACAGAATTAGGTAGAAAACATGTATCATTTATTCGCTTAACGAAAATAACATGGTTTCGGCTAAACCCATCCAGGTGGCCCGTTGACTTACCAGTACGGTATTCGACCTTAATCAAAGTCTCAACTTTGTACCTGGGGCTACCAGCGGGCTAGATATGGTGACAAATCTCGTTTCCACTAAGTCCAATTAGTACAATCGGTAACTATTCAAACGATGTAGGTACTGCCGCGATCTTTCATCCGCTCGGCCATCGACAAACTACAATATAATATGAGCGCTTTGAATCCGTAAGCTACGCACTTTTTGTAGAACATTTACCAATCCTACAATTACCGAAAAAACAATTTGTAAACTCATCTAATACTCATCAAGACCATTTCAGCAGGTAAGCTTTCGCCGATCCTATTACCACAGTATGTCTTTAAACAACGATGCATGCAATGCACGATGCCCTCTGATCCTAAGGTAATGTGACCAACGTGCGTCTGTCACATTTGAACAAAACCGATAGCATTCTGTTGCGCCACGACACACCCCGACACAGCAATATTATGTTGGTGTGTATAATTCGTGTACTTTTATCCGTATTAGGGTCCTTCCTACAACAGTTTGGTTGTCACGAATCTAAATAACACATAATAATAAATATGAGCCTCGCTCTGTTAAACCAGGAACAACGAAGGTACCACAGACAACCAGATTCAGCACAAATACTTGTTTCATCAACAAACCCCGCACAGTGCGGAAATCAAACTCGCGACCCCTCGATGCTCAACCGTTGAACCACTGCGCTAAACGGGTCATCAACGACTTATACAACTTATAACAAACGAAATATTAACATCAAAATAACAAGTTCGAATCCTATCGACAGGCAATTATTTAACACCTTGTAAATACGAAACATCTACTACGTTTTTTAAATAACACAAATCACTGTGACAATACTCAAGCGCTTGGTTGGTAACAGGCTAACCTATATTTATTAACCTCTGTTTTGGGCACAGTTTGGCCTCATCAGCAACCTGCTTAAAGGATCTATTTTAGAATTTTTGACATACCTTAAATGCCGGATGGTTGATTGGCAGATAATGCGCTCAGCATGAAGCCCGCCATACTGTACTATTATGTGCAATAAAAATGAAATGAATAACTCAATACTAAAATTTTTAATTGAACAACTAGACTTGCATGGATTGAATATTCAACTGTAACTGTAACCTCTGGGCTCTGTATAACTCTGTAATTATTATAATTATTATTCTACCCAAGGCATGACAACTGAAATCAATAAAAATGACAACTAATAATTTGCAGCTACAACAGTAACATCTGTAAATAATTAGGCATAAGTTTGTCTGAAGTAACAGTTTACTTCAGATCATTCATCCTTATCATGGCCTGTATGATGATAACAGTGTGATGAACACCTTTCTACCTAATTGTTTTCATCATCATGATAGACACAGCCACAGAATGCACAAGTTAAATAATTAGACATAAGTTTGTCTGAGGTTTACTTCAGGTCATTCATCCTTATCATGGCCTGTACGATGATAACAGTGTGATGAACACCTTTCTACCTAATTGTTTTCATCATCATGACAGACACAGCCACAGAATGCACAAGTTTTATGATTTTTCTAACGTTGGTGCAATGTGACCACAATGCTTACAACTGCATCATTTAATTATTAAATCAGTAAGACTTGACTTACTTGAATGATGATAATAAATATCTTAACATGCTGGATGTGTCCTGATAACCAGCAGAAATAGCATCAGCTTTATTGTACCGTAGGTACCTACCTGTTATTGCTTCTGTAACCTGCACCGGGTAACCAACAAGCATAACCTTAAATAGATTTTGTCACATTAGATCTATAAATAATATAACACATAACTAAGTCACACATCTAACTAACTTACTGATTTGAAAGAAAGGCAGTTATTAAATATTAGAGTTATGTAAGGTTTAGATACTAGTTTAGGTTTAGATAGTTGTTAGTATCAATGTACAGCATACTTTTTTTTTAAATTTAAAATTGCAAATAAGTTTCAGAAATAGTTTTCTCATCACCAGCCATACATCCACGGAATACCTTTAACTTTTCTGATTCATTACTCAATAATAAAATAACAGATCACATAGGATCAGAATCAGAAAAAGTATCATTAAGACCAGCATAGGCATGAAATGGTGGGGTACTACTAAAGTGAGGTAAAGACAGACCACTACTGTGGCTACTGGTTTCCCTTATTCAAAGTACCAGCCATAGTAGATACCTAGCACTTTAACTAAGAGTAGTTTGACGAATAAAACTTGTTCGGGTTCGGAAGAAGCTGCTGCTTAATCACTCTCCCATCAGGAGCATGATGAACACTCCGCAATAAGAGAGCGATTAAGGCAGAGGTCAGTGACCGCGCACACGGTCCGGTGCCAGCTCCAGCGGACTCCGCTCGGGACCGCCAAAACGCTGCCGATTTGAGACACTGTTCAAAAGTTCAAGAGACACCGTTTCGCTCCCGTGGTTACCCTTGTTTACAGCTCCGCCCGCGCGTCGAGCTTGCAAGGTACCCCCGAGTCCCTCGAGGATTGAACGTGATCGACTGCCCGCTCCGTGGTGTTTTGTCTCCCTCGCGCATCGCCGGTGTGAGACTACCCACGTCGAGCCGCGTTTTTCCGTTCCCTTCTCGTGCCGAAACGATTCCGCGACAGAGACGCATAGTGTGAGTGAAGAGTGCAGACGCTGCTGTTTGCGAGTCACCCTCACCTATTTTTGATAAATAGGTCGAGAGTGAGCAGTGAGTGAGCAGGACAGCCTGCGACTCCGGCAGTGTACCCACTTACCACCCGCTTATTTTCGGAATATTATTTATTTTTATAAAATAAATAATGTCCGAAAATTCCCCGCCCCGCTACGTCCCGCCGGACAAAGCGACGCTACCACCTCAACAGCCGAGGGTTGGAATCCCGCCTGTACAGGGCGGTCGGAGCATCGATCTTGGTAGATCGATGCCTCGGCTGGACCCTAGGCCGGGTGCCCAGGCCCGCACCGTTTCCCAACGGAGCCCGGACGAAGCCCGCGACCGCGACGACAAGCGCGTCTGCTGGTCGCCTCCGCCGCGCACCGCATCGCCACCTGCATACAAGCATATGCAGTTCTACACGGAGGAAGACTCCAATGAGGCCGAGCTGTCCAACTCTGATGTAGACGAGGTCTACCAGGCCGCCCGACGCTCTCCGACACCGCCAGTGCCCATGCCAAGATCGGCGCGCACTTCTCCGCAGCCCGAATCCCGGGCGAACACCGACTCGACCGAATACAGGTCGATGATGACACCGCCTCCAACGGGCCCGGCGCAGCCTTCCTATGCCGCCGCAGCCGCATCGCCGCCGCCGCCACCGAGCGCATCGAGGCCGCCCACATCGGGCGCGCAGCCGACGCCTCAAGCCACCCAGGAGATGGAGAAAGGCTACCCACCTATAGTGGTTGAGCGTCTACCAAACTGGGTAAGTCACTTTGAGACTTTAAAAGTGAAATTAGGAGAGCCACCGAATGCGCGCGCCTTCAAAACTGGCGTGCGCTTCATGCCAAAATCGGCCGATGAATACCGTGTGGTACAAAGGTACCTCACGGAGGCGGCGGCGAAAGACCCAGCCATCAGCTGGTTTAGCTTCGCGCCGGAAGACGAGCGCCCAACTAAAGTCGCAGTGCGCGGCCTCCCCAACGAGACGACGCAGGAAGAGATCGCCCGCGCCCTCAGTCTCCGCGGGTTTGAGGTTATGCATGTGAGGGCCATACCACCGCGGGGAGATCGCCCCGGATGCCTGCACCATGTGCAATTGGTGCACCTGGGCCAGCAGGAGCTCGCTCGCTTGTATGCGACGGATGAGCTCCTAGGCATGAGGGGCATCACTATTGAGGCCTGGAGGAGCCAGCGCGGCCCTCCCCAATGCCACCGTTGCCAAGCATTTGGCCATGCTTCGGGCAACTGCCACCGCCTCATTAAGTGTGTGCGGTGCGCGGGCGACCACAGAGCGGCCGAGTGCACCCGCCCGAGGGAGGAACCGGCGACGTGCGCTAACTGCGCCCAGGCCCACCCAGCGAACGATCGGCGCTGCGTGTTCTTCCGCAGGGAGGCGCGGAAGAGGGGCCTGCAGACATCGCCGCCGATACCTGTGACCACACAGAAGCCCAAAGGTCAGCAACAGGCCAGGCAGATGCCGACTGCTGACCTACCTGAGCCGCAGAGAGGCGCCACTCTGGCCCCGCCGGCGAACGGACCGACGGTCCGCGGTGAGGCCCCGAGGAGGCGAAAACGCGGCCGCAGAAACCGAAGAGGGAAGAGGCAGCCCAGCCAACCGGCGGCCGCGTCAACCCCCGCCCCAGCACCACCACCACCACCCCCGCCCAAGCCGCAGCGCGAGAAACGCGCCAGGGGCGGGCAGGGGCCCACCGAACCGACCACCACGGCTACTATGGCCCCCGCCTCGACCACCGAGGCCAAGACTTCCGTCGTCAGCCGCCAGCCTACAGCGGCGGCAAGAAAAGTACCAGCGGGCGGTACAACTAGCGGGGAGGGGTCACAGACAGATAAATTAATTTTGGTTCTGTCGACCCTCCTCAACGCCATAATCCAGGGCGACGACCCCGTCACGGCGCTATCGAGCGCCCTCCAACTAGCGATAGCCGACCGAGCCGCCAGCGCGGCACCTCCGCAGAGCTCTCGTTGAGAGTTGTGTATTGGAACCCCGGTGGCATCAGATCTCACCATCAAGACCTACGCCTTCTCGCCCAGTCGCAGGACATACACGTCATCCTCCTGGGCGAGACTCATCTCAGGCCGACGTCCGTATTCCGGCTGGCTAACTACCACGTGTATCGGCGAGACGAGCTGTCGGCGGCAGGCTTCCCATACAGGGGAGTCGCAGTGCTCGTCCGCCATGACGTCATACACGCAGAGTTACAGCCGCCGGATTACGCCTACATGAGATCCACCGGGGTTAAGATCAACACCGCGCAGGGCGAGCTGCGTCTGTTCGCGGCCTATCGCCCGCCAACGCCCCACATACTCGCCGCAGACCTAGACGGGGTCTTCGACGGCACTCCGACGCTGTTGGCCGGCGATCTTAATGCGCAACATACAAGTTGGGGCTCGCATAAGAACTCGCCGGCCGGACGGAAGCTAAGGGACGCCTGCACACAGCGGGACATCGAGGTGTTGGGGCCGGGGGCCCCCACACACATCCCCACCCTAGCCGCGCACCGAGCCACGGTGCTGGACATAGCCCTGGCCCAGGGCATATCCAGCCCAGTATCGGTCGAGGTGCTGTATGACGTCGACACACAGCATCTCCCGATACTCATCACCGTGGCGCTCGGCGCCGACGTCACCCTGCCCAGACAACCGCGCCCCAAGATTGATTGGGTCGCGTATGGTGCTGCGCTACAACATCTCCAAGTGAGCGGCTCCCTCGCAACTGCCGACGAGGTCGAAGCCGCCACTAATCATGTTGTGGCCAGCATCATAAACGCGCAGACCACCGCCACCCGGCCACCTACAAACTCCCAGCGCCGAGGCGAGCTACCGGCGAGGTTGCAAGCAGAGCTCCGCCATAAGCGCAGTTTGAGGCGCCTATGGGCGCGCACTCGCTGCCCGCGCGTGAAGCGTGAGCTCAACGCAGCCTCTGCCAAGCTCCGCCTTAACATCCAGGCGTGGAGAGGCGCCTCCTGGGAGGAGCGCATAGACCGCGCCACTGAGGACCCAGCCGAGCTGTTTAAGCTCAACAGGCAGCTCACCAACACCAAGCTGCCTGTCTGCCCGCTCACGGACAGTGCGGGCAACCCACAATACGCTGCACCCACAAGGGCTAAAGTGATGGCTGAGCACCTTGAGGTGCAGTTCCAGCCGCACCCAGCCGCCGCCCAAGCCGCTGATCACCACGCCGCAGTCGTCGCCAGGGTGAACGACTTCCTGTCCGCCCCAACACCGCCGCTCCGGGGAGATGACTTCATCTCTCCGTCTGAGCTGCGGAAGGCGGTCCTCCGCCTGCCCAGGCGGAAGGCCCCAGGGCCGGACGGAATACCAACCGCTGCCCTCCTACACCTGCCGCGTAGGGGCCTGACTGCCCTCACGAGGGTGTTCAACGCCATCCTGCGCACCCAACACTTCCCGGCCAGCTGGAAAACCGGCAAAGTCATTGTCCTCCCGAAGCCCGGCAAGGACAGACGTCTGCCGTCCAGCTACCGACCCATAACGCTGCTGTCACACATTGCCAAGCTGTTCGAGCGTCTGCTGCTGCGGAGAATAGGCCCGTTCCTCAAGCCGAGGAACGAGCAGTTCGGGTTCCGCAGCGGCCACTCTACGACGCTCCAGCTCACACGCATCCTCCATGAGCTCGCTGAGGCCAGGAACAGGGACCACTGCACGGTCGGGGTCTTTCTCGATATCGAGAAGGCCTTTGACCGAGTTTGGCACCCCGGCCTGCTGTACAAACTCCTGGCCACGGAGATGCCGCCAGCCCTGATAGCCGTGATAGCAGCGTTCCTCGACGGTCGTAGCTTCTACGTCTCGGTCGAGGACAATGACTCTCCAACGCACCCGGTCCGCGCAGGAGTCCCGCAGGGGAGTGTGCTCTCCCCCGCGTTGTACGCCCTATACACCGATGACATCCCGTCGCTTGAGGGCGTGACGTTGGCACTATACGCCGACGACAGCGCATTCTTCGCCTCCTCCAGAAGCCAGGACGTGGCGGCAGCTCGCATGCAGAAGCTGCTAGACCTGCTGCCTGCCTGGCTCGACGACTGGAGGACTGCGGTGAATGTGGCCAAGACGACCGCCATCCTCACCACCAAGCGCAAACTCCCAGCCGAGCTCACTCTGCGGGGGCAACCGATCGCCTGGCAGCCCACGGTCACATACCTGGGCTGCAACATTGACCGCCAGCTCAACATGAAGCCGCAGGTGACGCGCGCCGTCAACTCCGCCAAGATGGCGGGCGCGATGCTCCGCCCTGTGCTCACATCAAGACTGCCGCTGCGGGCGAAGGTGGGCGTCTACAAGACGTACATTCGCCCGCGGCTCACCTACGCAGCACCCGCCTGGTACGCCCTCTGCTCACAGGCCCAGAGGAAGCGTCTCCAGGTGGTGCAGAACAAGGTTCTCCGCACGCTCACGGGGGCTGGGCGTTACGTCAGAAATGACGTCATTGCTCGGGACCTCCGCGTGCAGCCCATCGGCGAGTTCGTGGTCCGACTTGCGCGTCGTATGTTCGACCGCGCCGACCACGGACCGCACCCGCACCTCAACCAGCTGGCACCGCTGCACGCCAGACCACCCGAAGCAATAAAGCGCCCGCCACCACGGGCGTTACTGACGGCCACCAGCCCCACGGAGGCGCCTCCAAGCGCTCCCGGACCTTCGCCACCACCCGCAGGCTGCCCTAGGCCTGCGTTCTGTCTCGTCTCAGGCTCGAGTGGACCTCTTCCTCGCCTGAGACGCACCACATCAACCACGACAACAGAAAACCAAGCCCCGGCTCGAGCTCGACCCCGAGCTCGCCGGGTACCAAGAGAAAACCACCTGCCTTTGGCTTGAGGCCTGGCCTCGCCAAGGCAACCGCCCCGGAAATGACAAACCCTAATTACAGTTCCCTTGCACCCGAATACCTCGTAAGACGCCGCCTGCTCGCAGGTCGTTCGCCGGGCCTCCCTCATGGGTCTCACTCGGCGGGCTTGACCGCGCTGAGGGCGGCGCATTGTGTAGCAAGGGAACTGTAAACAACACCAAGAATGGTAAATTTCATTTACCGGCAAGAGTACCGCGGGGGGGACACCCCCCTGCGTGTTGACAACTCGGGCAAGAACAACTGTTCCAGGCCCGCACCGCCCTAGAGGCGAAGAGAACCAGTGAGTGAGTGAGTCAAAAGTTCACAAGGCAACGCATCATAATATGGGTACACCGTCCGTCACTGCTACACATTGCGAATATGACAATCCGATATCATAGAAAAGTTCACGTCCACTTATTGTTATTGGCTTGAAAGTTACTTTTATCACATATTCACAACAATCCCCAATACACTCGATTAAAACTCACAGTACCCGTGCGGCAACAGGTACGAACCGGTTTTTGTTTTCTGCAAGGCGTCCCGGTCGGCGCGGCCGCGCTATTTTGGAAAACGACACAGAAGTTACTTCCACTTATTGTTTCGTCAGGAAAACGTTTTTGTAGGCGCTCGGTACACTAATCCCGCTTCTGAGCTAAAAGGGAAGCTCAGAAAAACGCATTAAACCATTTAAATTACAATTTATTCACAAACTAAAACAAATACAAGTTGTACAAGAAAAAGAGAGAGCGAGATAGATATACAAACGAAACGTCAAATAATGGCGGGGAATACTGCTCTTGACAAGTTGCGTTCGGAAATGCCTAACAGTAATAAACTTAATAAAGTGTATGCAAGTGGCATGTCTATTTTGACCACAACACAACCTAAGTTGATCTTAAATTATGGTTTAAGGTCATTTTGTAAAATGACATATTGGAAAAGAGTAAGTAAGAACAAACAGGCCGCTCTGAAAATCTATGGGGGTGGCCTATGTTTACTAGTCGACGTCCTATGGCTGCTGATGATGATGATGATGAAGTAACTGCTTCTCAGTACAAAAACAACAGCCCGACACCTTAAGTGTTTTGGGTTTGAGAGCCTTCCACTCACCCCATTACCCGGTAAAGCTGTGAAAGTCATACCTTGGGCTATCAGCTAGCCAATTCAAAAAGAAGACACCTGTTGTAATCTCATCATGTTCATGTATTGTGTATTTCCTATATCCCTAAATATTATAATTGGATATACATATCTTATCCAGTATCTTATTTATGTATTTCTTCAGTTAATTTGACCATTTGAAAGGACAAGACAGCCTTTTCTTATTATAGGATAGGGGCAAACGAGCTGACAGATCACCTGATGGAAAGTGAATACTGCCACCCATGGGCATTTGCAACACCAGAGGAGTTACAAAATGCGTTGCCGGCCTTTTAAATGAGAATACGCTCTTTTCTTGAAGGTCTGCATTTCGTATCTGTCCGGAAACACCGCATGCGGCAACTCAACCTCAACCTAAATTGTATATTGACACTAAAATGAAATCTTAATTTTTAACTAATTTCTTGCTTGAAAAAGGTCTATTTGAATAAAAATATTTTCAATTTTAATTTCGAAGGTGAAAACCAATTGCATTTCATATTTACTATATCTAGTAACAATTTCTATATCTTCCCACGGAGCGTAACGATAGCAATAACGTAGGTAATAAATCTAACAAGGAAGTTTCGAGGGAGATTGATGTCGGCAGCCGCTTCAAATCAGTCTGTCAGTATTTATTGCCTAAGAATATAGCGAATATTCAGTATTATTAGTTTCTACTTGATTCATAACCATATACCGTTTTTTTACCTGTACTGTTGTTCCATCTCACGGGCGCGGGTAAGCTATACTTGTGTGTGTGTAAATGTACAGCACATTGTCTTTACGTGTGTAGGCTTTGAACCAATCATAGGACGTGTCGCTGGCTGAGCACATATGTGCGCGTGTCTATACGCATTGGAACACAAGTAAGGCTCATCCACCTTCGTGAGATAGAACAACTTTAACATCATACTGCTCATCAAATATCTCACCAATTTCTTCCATGTGTTTCAATCTTGTACCAGGGACTGCCAATGTTCTTCATGATGCCTCAATTTGTCACTAAAACTCATTCTGGGCCTGCCCCTGCTTTGAAATAAGCTGAATTATGTTTGTAAACAATTTATTTATTTACTCATTGAATCGTACACAAACATATAGTTACAATGATAAACATTCAGGACGGAACAACTACAGGTGAGGTTATCTCTAAAGGGATAGTTCTTCCAGCATACAAGCTAATAAGTCTATTATCACACACACAAACACAGCAGTACACAGCTGTTGGCTAACAGCTGCGCACAGACTACAGATCCCAAAAAACCCCCAATACTTATGTAATACAAAATAATATAACAACACTACGATATAGTACAATAAAGTACTGAATAATTTAACAATCCTTCTACACCTTCTACTTTATTCTATATTTTTTTGGTGTTTTCAGCATAAAAAAAAGCACTTGCATTCAGGAAGTACCATCCATCGACCTAAATGCTATTTTTATTCATAAAAAAAACAAGCGCGGCATCAATCAAACTTGAAAATTAATTTATATATCACGACTGAACTGTAAACACATAATGATATTGTTGATGACCAATGTGAGGAATGCCGGCAGCAGGTACATGCCAACCGGCGCGGTGGGCATCAGCTGTATGCTGATAGGCTGCACAGACACCAGGCGGTGGAAGTCCTTCAGGTGGACGTCTGGTTCTTTGTTACCTGCAAACAATTCATATTGATTACTTTGCGTCAAGGATTAACATAGAAGATCAGATAATTTAGCCCTTTATTGCACAGCAAATGAACAAAGTTTACGCAAACATGTACAATTAGAGGTGTCTTCTCTCCTCCAGCCCTCCCAGCAACTAATATGGAGCTAATACATTGAGAACATATTTGGAGTAAACAGATTAGAAGTGTCTCAAGAAGGGGAGACTAAGCCTGTGTTTCCACCGGAGATGACCGTGGTTAAGTTGCGGGGTATGTGTTTTTAAAAACCGATATAATTGCTTCATTAAGCGAAGCAAGTAAATAAGGCGATTCTATTGGTTGTTAAAAACACATCTCTCGCAACGCATCCTCGCTCATCACCGGTGGAAACGTAGCCTGAGACTTTAGTTAAAATAATATGTCCCAGTTGTTGCCCATCAATGCTCCGCTCCAAGAGGTAAATGAGACATATTTTCTAAGGATATCCCAGTTGCCTACGATGTTGGGACGATACCAGTGGGAGACCGAACCAAGCCGAGTCGGGAACGAGTTGGGACAGAGGCAAGCCGAAATCATGTCGAGTCGAGGGAATTTGGAAACTTGTACCTTGTTTGCATCGTGCAATCAAGGTCAGATTAGTAATACTGATTAGTGTAGATCATTTCAATATATGAAATTAATAAGTTACTAACTTGGCGTTAGTAAAGCATAATAATTACTATCGATTAGACATTTATTTGCGTTTGCGCATCGCTCTGTAAAGTTGTAATAAATTTTGGCAACATTACTTACTTCTTATTCCTTTATAGATACATCTTGCCAGTAGTCTTTTGAGATTTATTGACTCATTGTGTGAATTCTGGCCGGCACTAGCAAGTGCGAACAATAATATTGCGTATGGAATTAAGTTTCCAAATGAAACAACAACACCCGAATAAATTGTGTCTTCCAATATCTGTAGAAATTCATTGTTGTTATTAGTTATAACTTACTCTTAAGGCAGGGATTTGAATAATGTTAAAAATTGGGTATCGTTTTTGTCAAACATTGAGTACTACGAGGAAGTAGTACTAAATACTAAAACTAAGTAACATTTTAAAAATGGCGTTACTTATCGATAAAGTATTAACGTAAATTTGGTAACGTTACAAAGCCCTGCTCTTAAGATGAAGATGAGCTGCCTGATTTATAATAGCTGAATAATGAAGCATTGTCTTAACGATCGCTGTGTAATGTCAATAGGGATGAATGCATCGATGATTTGGATTACTTTTTATTGTTTTTTTTCACCGCCATTTTTTATTGGCCAGCGAATCATAAAACAGATTGGAGAATCCTCCTGTCAGCGGTCAAGAACGCTACAACAAGAAATATAGAAAAACGAAGTATTTCTGCAACAATTGCGCAAAGCTCTTATGACTATGGAGCAAGAGAAGTTTAAATGTAAAAAAATGTACTGGTTTTGAGAATAGTGTTTAATAATGCGGAATAAGTTGTGACTTTGCTCAATCAATACTTACGCGTCGTATAGTTGAAGTAATCAGAATGTACACCAAAAAAATCATGTGAGACACCAATAACATCATAGACAACAGCATCTAAAAATATTGAAATACGTCAACAAATTACTTTGTCAGAAGGAACGAAGCGGAAAAAAATCTCCAAATATGTTTGTGTAAGAGAAGAAAAAACATTTTTTCCACGCATTTTAGTTTTATCGATGTCTGAATATGTTAGGAACGTCGCGTGAAGTTAAAAAGTCTCAGGATTAATACAGACACAGGATTAATAACAGTATAATTAGGTAATTACTGTATGAAAGTAGAATTCATTATGACCAGTCTTCGTAATTTGCAAACGCAGTTACTCGTTGAATTATTCGAATGTGATAAAGGTATGTCAAATATGTCATTATAGTGCCTATGGTATACTAAACGGCTTTCGTGGTAAAAAAAAATGGTTATTCATAAATAATTACCTGATCACCAAAACATGTTTTGCTTTGTTTACTGACTTCTAGCAGTTGACGGTATGTTCTGGCACATTTCTCTAAATTAGCTGTAGAAATTGTGTCTTCGTTTTCTTCACTATTTTTGATCATAAAAATTACATTCCGGAGTACAAGCGTTGATGCAGTAAGAATTGTACAAAACGTCATTATACTCGACAAAAAGCGAACCTCAGTGTAAAATTGGAAAATATATACAAGGGAACTTCGGAGTCGTATATTCAAAGCTTCATTCAATTCAACTGATTTTTTTAAACGAATAGCATTCATTACTATTCTGATGATGATATAAATCAATGGGCATACAAAGTAATGAATACTAAAATGCGTAAATTTTTTGGACGGTGCAGAAGTTTTAAAACCATCATGTGCATCTCTCAGGTTAGTTAACATTTTTCTAAATTCGTCACCGTGTAAAGGCCCATAGTACACCATTTCCGAAAAGTTTAGTGCTGCAAACAAACCACGGAAGACAGCATAGTTGAATAGTTTGCCATAATCAGACTGATGATTTGCCTGCGAATATAATTGCAAGCCAACTATGTAAAGTGCTACACAGATTATTATGTCCAACGAAATTAAAAATGTCACTAAAAATTGTTTCGTTTTTGGTAAATATATATAATCACGATGAATATTCAAGTATTTTTCAATTTTACAAATATACTGTAACACTTTGGGACTCTCCATATTTCCCCAACTAGTTTGTGACTAACACAAAATACTAAAGTTGATGTGTTACTAATTACAAAGACGTTCTAATGGATTCTTTGCTGCCTTATCTGTTATGAGCATCTTCTCTAGAATAATGGTTATTTTAATTATTTATGTCAAATAAATTAATTAATTAAGTGCCTTTAACATTGATGGAAACACCCTGCCCCATGGGGTAAAATATACTGGAAAAATCTCGGTAGCTCAATGGTAAGAGCAGTCGCCCGGTTTGCGAAAGACGCGGGTTCGTTTCCCGCCTGAAAAAGAACGAATGTCTTTTTCTGGTTTTCGGATCTTTAGTAAAATACTGCATTGAAAATTCTAAAAAATAACAATTACATGAATGAATTAATTTCTCGTAGGTACCAGCTCGATGTCCGTGATACCGCTAGCGTTAGTCTAACCTAACCCTTTATCTTAAAACGATGTTGTTGTTTAACACTTTAGATTTGGGAGCCTAGAAAGAAGTATTATGATATAAAAAAATACTAGACAATAGTATTTCATACTAAGCCAAGTAAAAATACGCCGTTAAATGTCTTTTGCATTGTGCGTTACGGGAACGAATGTACCCCGTTGTTTTTTTTTTTATACTCTTTTTGCCAGTAGATTTGGTAAAAATTGACGAAGTTATCAAGACAATTACCTTTTGGGATTTTTTAGCTAAAAGGGCCTGAACTACTTCTTATAACAGAAACCCCTGTATTACATCAGTGTTTGCCTACTGATCTTCTCAAATTTAAAGTTATTGTGGTACTTTCATATCTTTTAATAGGAAAAAAAAACAGTTTTTGCTAAATTACTATTTTAATACATCGAAAAAACACGTGCAGCAACATTCATACATAAAATTATTTAGATATCACGACTGAACTGTAAACACATAATGATATTGTTGATGACCAATGTGAGGAATGCTGGCAGCAGGTACATGCCAACCGGCGCGGTGGGCATCAGCTGTATGCTGATAGGCTGCACAGTCACCAGGCGGTGGAAGTCCTTCAGGCGAACGTCTGGTTCTTTGTTACCTACAAAACATTCATATTGATTACCTCAAGGTGTATTTTGGCGTGAAGAATTATCAATGAAGATCAGATACGAAGCCCTTTATTGCACACCAAATTAACAAAGTTTTATGATATTAGCAAACATGTACAATTTAAGGTGAAAAACTCAGCAACTAATATGAAGCAAAGATCTCTTAAACTTATTCAGGGTAGCCAGATAAAAGATGTATCAAGAACGGGAGACTGGGACGTTTGTGAAAATATTATTATTATGTCCAAATTGTCACCGGTGTCCACACTCGCGGAAGCGAATGGGATAATAAATATTTTCTTGGGAGTTTCCAGTTGCCTGCGGTGTGACCATAATGTTAGTGGGGGGCGAACGAAGCTCGGCCCTGAGTCGGGACGCAGTCGAGCCGAACTCATGTCGAGTTATGTAAGTTTGGGAACACGTAGCGTGTTTGCATCGTGCAATCACGTTCAGATTACTTGAACTAATTAGTGATGAATTATCACTCGATTGTGGATATTACAAAGTAGATACGCCAGCATTCATCAACGATCCGAGATATATTTGCAATGGCGCATCCATATGAAAATCATTTAGATATTTATGCACTAATACTTACTTCTTATTCCTTTATAGGTACATTTTGCCAGTAGTCTTTTTAGATTTATTGACTCGTTGTGTGAATTCTGGCCAGCATTAGAAAGTGTCAACAATAATATTCCATATGGAACTATGGTTCCAAATGAAACAACAATACCAGAATAAACTGAATTTGCCAATATCTGTAGAAAAGCATAAGTAGTTGTTATTAGTTATAATTCACTCTTAAAACTCTCTCACATTAGTTTCGCGGTGGATGAAGGAGGGCGATTTAGAACCATGCTATCGTACGATTCGTTAATTTTTTTACATTCAATGTCCGTATTATTCCGTTAAAAATTCTAAACGCCTTTGGCTTAGATATTAAGTGACAAGAATTAAGGAGCTTTCACTACTGAAAAAAATTGAATGAGACCGAATCGGTCAATACGTAACAAGGTTCTTAGGGCGATAATCGTGCAGCGCACAAATCATGAAAGCGAATTGAACTGTATGTTCGTCAATCGGACGCGCACGGCACAAGTTTTGCTGAAGCGCAACAATGTTTGCGCAATGAGCTGAGACTTCGCTAGGTCTGGACACACCCATCAATCACTACATTACTTACGCGTCGTAGAATTGAAGTAATCAAGTTGTACACCAAATAAATTATGTGAGACACTAATAACATCATGGACAACAGCATCTAAAAAATATTGAAATAGTCAGCAAATAACGTTGTCAAAAAATGAAGCGTTACTATCGTTCGCTTTGGGAATTGACCCATCAAAACCAAAAGCACTTTCGAAGTAACGTGCGTCTGTCTTTTATTGACATTTGGAATCAGGTCCTTCAAACATACTTTCTCGTTTATTATATCACCCGGTATAAGATCCGGAAGAACTGTACAGATCGCTAATTTTTGGATGAAAGTAGCAGACGTTTTGACAACCTTCGTGATTCTGAACAATCCTACTAATATTATAAAGGCGAAAGTTTGTATGTCTGGATGTGCTGTGTTGCTCTTTCACGTAAAAACTACTGAATGGATTTTAATGAAACTTTACAATAATGTTGCTTATACATCTGAATAACATATAGTCTACAATTTATGAAGATATTGTGTAAATTGTTGAAAATATAAAGTAAAATATGAAAATGTTCGCGGCATCACGTGGTATGGCATGAGAGTTGATGACAGAGACCTTCTGTCATCTGTCATTAGCGTAACTGAGTAGCTTAACTTCAAACTCGGATAAATCCAATTCTGAGAATTTTTAAGATTTTGGTGTCAAAAAAAAGCGTAAAAAACTAGTTTTGGAGCTATTTTAGCAGTTGCGTATAAATCCGCATGGCTCTTGAGGAAAATACCGTTAAAATCGTACAATTTTATCAAAACCAGATAGATCCGTGACAAAGTTTTTTTCAACTGTAGATAGATCCCTCCGAGCCAATCAGCGAACAGCATTTTTTCAACATGGACGTCAGTTGACGTAAACGCGCCGACAGTATCACCGTACTTTCCTGCTTTTTATTGTATTTAAATAAAAAACAACTTACAAAAAAACACACTTTAAGTGTCGATAGTATTCCGATAAATCAAAACTCCATAAATCAATTAAAAGTTTTTTTTCAAATATGGATAAATTGCATTCCATTAAATCAAATGCAGTTAAATCCAATCTAAATATATTTATAATTAATTCAACGATGGTTTTGTAATTGATTTCGTTATAGAGGGTCGTTTTCTTCAATACTGTTACCACAAATAAAATAATACGCTCTTTTAAATCATTCATTTAGGTTAGATAACACTTTTTCATTAATATCTCCTAAGAGGGTAGAGTGGATTTATCTGAGTTTGAATTTAAGCGACTCAACTATGGGTGCGTTCCGAATTAGGACAAATCGAAAATTGCGCGAATTTAGAAAGATATTGCTTTTAGTTTCTCAACTTCAGCCCACGCGGACGAAGTCGCGGGCGGCCGCTAGTTATATATAAATATATCAAAAATATATCGAAATATCTAAATTCATTATTAAAATGAGCGTAGACAGTTGTCGTTTAGTGATGCAAATGTAACATAAGAAAGTACACTTCATATGTCAAATAAGTGTAAAGTTAGGTAATCGGTTATGTGAAAGAAAAAAAGGTTATTGACAAATAATAACCTGATCACCAAAACATTCCTTGCTTTGTTTATTGACTTCAAGCAGTTGACGGTACGTCCTGGCATATTTCTCTAAATTCTCCATTGTAATTGCATCTCCATTTTCTTTACTACTTTTGATCATAAATATGATATTTCGTAGTATAAGTGTTGATGCAGTAAGAATAGTGCAACACATCATTATACTCAACAAAAAGCGAGCCTCAACATACATTTTGAAAAAAAATACTAGGGTAGTTCGGAGTCGGATATTCAAAAGTGTATCAAATTCGATTGTATATTTTAAATAAAGAGCATTCACGATTATTCTAATAACAATATAAATGAAAGGGCAAACAAAATAATAAATGCTAAAATGCGTAAATTTTTTGGACGATGCGAAAGTCTTAAAGCCTTCATGTGCATCTTTCATGTTGCTTAACATTTTTCTAAATTCGTCACCGTGTAAAGGCCCATAGTACACGATTGCCAGAAAGTTAAGAGCTGCATAAAAACCACGAAAGGCAGCATAGTTAAACAGTTTGCCATAATCAGACTGATGATTCGCCTGCGAATATAATTGAAAGCCATCTATGTAAACAGCTACACAGATTATTATGTCCAATAAAATAAAAAATGACACTAAAAATTGTTTCTTTTTTGGTAAATATATGTAATCACGATGGATATTCAAGCATTTTTCAATTTTACAAATGTACTGTAACACTTTGAGACTCTCCATATTTCACCAACTAGTTTGTGTCTAAACACGGAACACGGAACACTATTAAAGTTGATGTGTCACTAAATACAAAGACTTTCTAATTGATTCCTTGCTGCCTTATCTGTTATGAGGATCTTCTAGAATAATAGTTATTTTAATTATTTATGTCAAACAAATGAATTAATTGATTGATCTGAAATTAAATATTTGGAAATAGTATTCTTCTGAGTGCTGAAGGTGTGCCTTCAACTTTGATAGAATCACCCTGCCTCAATGGTAAGAGCAGTCGCACGGTTTGCAAGAGACGCGAGTTGGATTCCATGTTCGAATGTCTTTTTCTGGTTTTCGGATCTTTAGTAAAGATACTGCATGGAAAATGCTAAATTTCAATAATGACATACCTACAATAATTATTTTTTCTTCGGTACCAGCTCCGGGACATGTCGTGATGTCCGTGACGATGTCCGTGACACCGCCAGCGTTAGTCTAGCCTAATTTTGAAAGATGGTTCTTTTTATAATATCAAACTACTTTTTCATCGTAATTATCTTTAAACTTTTTGGATGTTTAACACCCTTTTTTCGGCAGGCTAAAAAGGAGTCTTATCACCACGGACGTTAAAGACAGACCCATGTCCCTCGTCTAATCATGAGTGAAGCATGTTATCAGCTGCCAGTTTAGGCGTGTGCGTGACAAACACGTGTCATGGTGCTGTCACACGGAGTAAAATGGCATAGTTTGTAGCACCCAGTGTGTGTTAGTGTGAGTGTAGAACGTCGTGTACAACAAATGAAATTGTAGCACCTTGCATGCTTCATATTTTTAAAGTGTGATGTTCGGTCCGTCTTTCTTTTACGTCCGTGCTTATTACATAAAAAAGTTCATTACAGACAATTTACTTTATTTACTGTATTTTTACTTTGCTTAGTATAGCGTTGATAGCTTTACCGGACTGTAGGGTGAGCGCTGAGGGCTCTCCGGTAAATGTCTTCTGCGAATGTGCCCTATCGTTTTTGTTTGCTATCTACCTATACTGTTTTTGCCAGTAGATTTGGTAAAAACTGATGAAATTTTGTAATTTCATCAGTTTTTATAGACTATTATTACCTTTTGGGCCTTTTCGGTTTAAAAAGCCAAACTACTTCTTACAACAGAAACCATTTCCTACATCAGTGTTTGCGTGCTATGCTTGCATACTCTGCCTCTTGCCTACTGATCTTCTCAATTTTAAAGTTAGTTCGGTATTTTCAGCAACGCAACAAACATTTTCATTTAAGAAATATCTATTCATTGGAAAAAAAACAGTTTTTGCTAAATTACTATTTTAATACATTGACAAAAACACGTGCAGCAACATTCATACTTAAAAATATTTAAATGTCGCGACTGAACTGTAAACACATAATGATATTGTTGATGACCAATGTGAGGAATGCCGGCAGCAGGTACATGCCAACCGGCGCGGTGGGCATCAGCTGTATGCTGATAGGCTGCACAGACACCAGGCGGTGAAAGTCCTTCAGGCGAACGTCTGGTGCTTTGTTACCTACAAAACATTGATATTGATTACTTTGAGGTATTGGCGTCGAGAATGGTTAATGAAGATCAGATTAAAAGCCCTTTATTGCCCACCACTTGGTGTGCAATATACGCAAACGCATCGCTATGTATGAGATATCGCAATATTACTTACTTCTTATTCCTTTATAGGTACATTTTGCCAGTAGTCTTTGAAGATTTATTGACTCGTTGTGTGAATTCTGGCCAGCACTAGAAAGTGTCAACAATAATATTGCATAAGGAACTATGGTTCCAAATGAAACAACAATACCCGAATAAACTGAATTTTCCAATATCTGTGGATAAGAGTTTTGTTATTAGTTATAATTTACTCCAAAAACTCTGTAACATTAGTTTAGCGGTAAGATTTGGTCAATTTTTTACATTCAATGTGGGTGTCTGTGTTATTCCTTAAAAAATACTAAAGGCCTTTGGGGAGTCCTGCCATTTGACCAAAAAATATCTGGCAAAATTACATTTGACAAAAAAATGCTTGACCAATTGATTATCTTACCACTTATCATTTCACAAATGATTCACTTGACCAAATGATCAACGCAACAAATTTACATGTAACAAATAATCATTTTACAAAATGGACATTTGACAAATAAGTCATCAGACAAAACTACTATTGGTCGAAAAACGTTTTATAATAGTAGATTATTAACCAAGGGGATAAAGCAGTGCCTTCTTTCGCGGGTGACGATTGAAATCGCGAGCGTAACGTAGGACTCGAGGTTAACTCCCGAGCGCAGCGAGGGTGTTAAAAACTTAAATCACGAGCGGAGCGAGGGATCTAATACGAGTCCTGAGTGTAGCGAGGGATTTAAGTTCACCCAAGACTAAGACAGCTTTATCACCAAGGAAAATACTCTACTTTTCGTACCATTTGCGAAAAAAATATTTATTATTACACTTTTTCTATTTTATGACATACTAGTGACCCGCCCGGCTTCGCACGGGTGCAATGGGATGTTATTATACACATAAACCTTCCTCTTCAATCACTCTAGCTATTAAAACAAAACTGCATCAAAATCCGTTCCGTAGTTTTAAAGATTTAAGCATACATAGGGATATAGGGACAGAGAAAGCGACTTTGTTTTATACTATGTAGTGATAATACTGGCAGGTGCAACGTAATGACAAAAAATATTTGAAGAGGGGTTGCAGAAAATTTGTAAAGATTACCTTAGAATATGTTACGTTGATGGTCAGATAAAGAAAACCTCCGGTTAAATTGGTACATGGTGTTTATTCTGACTTTTTGCGATACAGGTATTTAGATCTCACTTTCTTATAAGGTAACTATACTAGACACTGCTTCGATAATAAGATCTTTCGCAAGGTACCAATTTGGAAGGAACAGGGTCGCGTAACTCAGAAATTACTAAGGGTTCGTGTGGTGAGTATTATTGCATCTTTTATTTATAACAAAACTCAGAAGGAGTATAAATAAAACATGAGAATTAGAAAAAAACATCAGAGCAAGCTGGTCTGCGGGTGCACTATCATAAGCAAAGACGGGTACAACCTGGTTTCTGCTATGGTCCTCGGAGATTTATCACGAGGGAACCTGTGCCTCCTAAGGTATGTCCACCTACTGATGTGCCAGATCTGTGCATCCACAGAGCTTCACCGTTGTGCCATCATCTGACATCTTCTATGAAATTGTTCAATTGCGTTCCTGATTGGAGTGTTTGATAAGAGAAGGAAGTTAAGAAAGAGTATTCATGTAGAAGAATTAATTAAGTGTTAAGAAAAATTCCAAGTTTTATAAAAAGGTTTATCCTAGGAAGGACTTTAAGGCGTATTGAAAAATTCCCCTGAAACAAACAGAAATCAATAAGTATGAATTCTTCTAACAATGTCAAGCCGCATGGCAGATGGGTGACCACTTTCAAAACTTACTCGGGCGTCCTGCTTCATATTCTTCGCCGGAACACACCGATACTACCACCCACCCAGTCTGCTGGTAACATACGGATAATAAACTAATGCTCGCTGAAACAAGAAATATGACGAAAAATCAGACATTGTGTCAAAGAGGTTAGAACCGAAATATTTCCAAAATAAATAACTTTAACAAACATACCTCATTGTTTGTTTCTGTCGCCTATTAGGACATCAGCCTAATTTAGGCGATTTCACCGGCAAAGCCGGATTAACAATTTATTTAACTCCACTAACACAATGGATCACACAATGTCCTCCCAAAATTAGAGAAAAAAACTATCCGTCAAATCACTCTAAGGAAACGTCACTGCGGTCCGTTTCACAATAGACTTTCTTTACAAAATGAAATAATTACTGGTTGTTTGAATTTAATAATTTTAGAATTGATACTATCTAGGTACATCAGTAAATTATGTAGTTTAATTATTTAGATTTACTATGTAAAAGTTCAATGATGCATTTAATATAAATTGAGAGAAAAAAATAAGCAACGGCGCAATGACAAGCATCGACCTGCTATGAAGTACCAAATATAACCACTAGATGTCGCTAGCAGTTTTGAAAACAGCGTTTGAATTATTTAACTATCAAAATCTAAACGCTTGGAAAAATGCAACGTTACACAGGTCATAAATAAAGAATTAAACCTTCTGATTCAAATTAGCGCTCGAAAACCTCGGTAAGTATTCCAAATTTAAATCACATTCTCGCCCTAGGGGATGAATGAAATTCAGTACAATTTTCTTTCCCTGTTTTTAACAGATTAAAAATGACTATTGTTATATTCTCTTTTTGCGGGCTAGAATGTCGCTTTTTTGAGCAAGTGGTACGAAAAATGTATTATTTGACAAGTGTTTCGATTAATAATGGCACTCATAATAGATATGGTATGGTTCAAATTCATACACAATATTTAGAAAGTCGTAATATAACTCATCATAACAACAAAAAGCATAACTCATTTGAAGGCATATTTTTTATTTTCACAGATGCATTTATGTCTTTGTCAGAGCCCTATACTATAATCTGGGCGGAAGCGACCCGGTTAAGTCTTAAGCTTTCGTGTTTTTTTTTTAAACCCAAAAAACGACTTATCTTATTACATGCTGCTTTCATTGAACCTGTAATATTTGCTTTTTGAAATACAAGTAACTATATTGATCAACATTCATATTATATTCATCAAACGTTAAGTAAGAAATAAAATTTTGTTAAATGACATTTGGCCAAACGCTTAATTTGCGAAACATATCATTTGGCGAAATGAAAATTGGTCAATTGACATTTTATTTTTTGAAACATTCGTCAAGTGAAGTGTTTATTAATCGATCATTTGCTAAATAAGTTTTTTTAAGACGATACTTTTGTCAAATGTCTCGTCTGCCAAATGGTCATTTGGTTAAACGTTGTTTGTCAAATGATCATTTGTCAATCGTTTTTTTGGTCAAACATTAGTGAACCGACCTTTAGCTTAGATATGAAGTAACAAAAATAAAGGGCTTTCAATATTGAACAAGCTATTGAATATTGATTGCTGAAGCGCAACAACTAATTGCGCAATAAGCTACGACTTCGCTAGATCCGGAGGCTCTTAAAAATTGCCACATTACTTACCCGCCGTATAATTGAAGTAATCAAGGTGTACACCAAATAAATTATGTGAGACACTAATAACATCATGGACAACAGCATCTGAAAATATTAAAATATAAGTCAACCAATTACTTTGTTTAAAACAATGAAGCGTTACACCTATCCATAAAATCGCTTTCAAATTAGCTGGCGTCTTCCTTTTTCTATTGTGGTATTGACATTTTGAATCAGGGCTTTGAAGCATATTTTCTCGTTAATATATCACACAGGATAAGTACCAGGAAAGCTGCTTGTTCCAGAAATAAGTACCAGAAAAGTTTGCTTTTTTTTGGATGAAAGTAGCAGAGGTTTTGACCACGGAAGTAAAAGAAAGTCTTTCTTTGACAACTTTCATGATTTTAAACTACCAAGATATTTGAGATTGTGACAAAAACGTCGTTTGGTAAATAAGTTAAAAGTGGGTCCATGGTTTGGTTAACGGTTCTGTGGTAAAAAAGGTTATTGATTAATATTTACCTGATCACCAAAACATTTCTTGCTTTGTTTATTGACTTCAAGCAGTTGACGGTACGTCCTGGCATAGTTCTCTACATTATCTATAGTTATTGTATCTCCATTTTCTTTACTACTTTTGATCATAAATATGATATTTCGTAGTATAAGTGTTGATGCAGTAAGAATAGTGCAACACATCATTATAGTCACCATAAAGCGAGCCTCGACATACATTTTGAAAAAAAAAACTAGGGTAGTTCGGAGTCGGATATTCAAAAGTTTATCAAATTCGATTGTATATTTTAGGTAAAGAGAATTCACGACTATTCTAATAACAATATAAATCAAAGGGCAAACAAAATAATAAATACTGAAATGCGTAAGTTTTTTGGACAAAGGAAAAGTTTTAAAACCATTATGTGCGTCTTTCATGTTGCTTAACACTTTTCTAAATTCTTCACCGTGTAAAGGCCCATAGTACACGATTGCAAGAAAGTTAAGAGCTGCATACATACCACGAAAGACGGCATAGTTAAATACTTTGGCATAATGGTTATATGACATCAAATGTAATTGCAAGCCGTCTATGTAAACTGATACACAGATTATTATGTCCAGTGAAATAAGAATCGTTGTTAAAAAGCGTTTCCTTTTTGGTAAATATATGTAGTCACGATGGATATTCAAGCATTTTTCAATTTTACAAATATACTGTAACACTTTGAGACTTTCCATTTTTGACTCGTCCGTAGTTTAATGTCCAACACAGAACACTGAAGTTGATGTGTCTCTAAATAGAAAGATGTTTGTCTAATTGATTATTTATTATTATCTGTTATGAGCATCTTTTGGAATAATGCTGTTAATGGTTTAGTTTTATTATTAATGTTAAGAAATTAATTTTGTATAGGTACTAGCTCATGAACGTGACATCGGCCTCGTGGATTTGCCTTAGTCTAAACTAATATTTTAAAGAGGGGAAAATTTTCTTTAATTTTTCATTATAACTTTTTGTTTACGTAGTTATGAAATTGGCCTGTATTCTTAACTCCAGGGCACTTATATCAGACAATCTATTGATACAATTTTGGAACTATGGACTACCTAAAGTAAACAATCTAGATGTTTCACTAAGTGTCGTTTTTAGCCCAATTCAATGTTTTTACAATACTAATCTCAGAGGCCCACAAGAAGTGATTCAATTCCTTCTCGTGAAAAAATCGACAGATTTCACCGTACCAGAGTCTCACATTTTGCTTATACTCGTATTTCGGGCGAAAAATAATGTTTTCACTCATTACATTACTCAATTAAAAGGAGTTTCAGTTTAATTTTAATCATTTCATTTAAATTACATCAATTGTATTTCAGGTTCAGGAATTATTGTTTTCATGAATACTAAAATTATAAGATGGGTAACTTAAGTATAAAAACGTCTGTACTCGAATTTTGATATAGATCGAACCGCGGCTTCTGATGTAGTCATCATCAGCCTGTTGCAGTCCACTGCTGAACATAGGCCTCTCCTTTAGCACGCCACTGTACTCGATCTTTGGCTGCTCGCATCCAGCTCCTGCCAGCCATCCTGCGCAGATCATCACTCCAACTTGCCTGAGGACGTCCTACATTACGCTTGCCGAGACGCGGTCTCCACTCAAGAACACGTTTACTCCAACGGTTTTCGGTTCTACGGCTAACATCTCTCTGATGATCATCATAAAATCTCAAAAAATCTAAATGATGATCTCATCTCGTATGGTTCTGATGTAGTAACCAACTGCAATAAACATTGCACAAACCTTTCGTTATGTAAAGTTGACTACAATTTAAATTACAACCAGGAAGGAAAAGAAATGGTTAAATAAAAACTCGTTTTTAAAACAAAATCGTTATATTGGAAAATTATATCATTTATAAAGTGTTTCAACCTATTTCCCCTAAATTAAATGGCCACATCACTTATAATACTCATATTACTTAGTTGATGTCTATCTGGCCTTGTTATTTTTTTTTTTTTTTTTTTTATAGTGGTCTTCAAGATGACCTCACTCCACCTGATGGGAAGCAGTCGTGAGGTCCAGATATGGGGTCGACAAGCACAGTAATTGAAAACTACTTTGCTGGTCAATCTCATTTTGAAGGCATGCATAAATGCCTTTTCACGCCCCGCTTAAAAAACCCGGGATTGTCATGTAATATATCAGTCAATATAATACCACTTACAATTAGTTTAAATATCATGACTCAACTGCAAACAAACAATAATATTGTTGATGATCAAAGTGAGGAATGCCGGCAGCAGGTACATGCCAACCGGCGCGGTGGGCATCATCTGCATGCTGATAGGGTTCACAGATACCAGGCGGTGGAAGTCCTTCAAACGAACGTCTGGTGGTTTACTACCTAAAAGCAATGTATAATCATTACCTTGACGTTTTGGCGACAGAGATAAATATATAAAATAAAACTTGTATCACTGGAAATTATTCCACTCAGCGCCATCTAGCACCAAACTAGGCAACTAAATGCATGTGCTATGAGATACTAGATTATAAATACCTTTTTTTTGGAAAAACATAATAAGTACATAATAGGCATACTGAAAAATATTCAAATCTCCTTCTTCTTGAAAATGGTTTTCAATAAATGGCTATCAAAGTTTACAATAATTTAACTTATTAAGTATTGAAAACCCTTCAATGCAGTAAAGAAACAAACCTAGCTCTATTCGTATCCAAATAAGAAACAAAAGCGTTTGTCGCTTGGTTGCAGGTGTGCAAACTTTTTTTTTGTATTTTAAATAAGTAGGTGATGCCTTATCATAGAGGATGTTTGTCTTAATATACCAAATAATTTGTCATAGCGTCATTTGGCTATGCCTTTGAACTTAAATTTGAAGAGACTAAAGGAGGGAACGCATGTTTCAACCAGTGAACTGTGAAATGCATGTAAAACTTATAGCAAATTATAAATACAGAAAATACGAGCGGCGTCAACAACAACACCAACCGCAAACAGTCACGACAGCCTTTGACTTTGAGAATTTAACAGTATCTACTTCTTCATCATCATCATCATCAGCAGCCATACGACGTCCACTGCGGAACATAGGCCTCCCCCATAGATTTCCAGAGCTGCTGGTTGTAGGCGGCCTGCATCCACCGAAACCCTGCGATCTTTATGAGGTCATCCGACCACCTACGCTGCGCTTAGCTTTCCAGCCCCAACGGCCGACAGTCCTTCGAGGTATGTGCCCTGCCCACTGCCACTTCAACCTGCTAACACGATGGGCTACGTCGGCCTGGTTTTTCTACGCATTTCCATATTGCTGATTCGATGTCGTAAGTGAACAACGAACATAGCCCTCTTCATAGCCCGTTGGGTGATCTTGAGCCTTCTTATGAAGCCCATAGTGAATGACCATGTCTCAAATCCATAATTATGTCATCATTGGCAACACACACTGTTTGTAGATCCCAGGACACTTAAATTGTGGAACGAACTCCCTGTCGAGGTTTTCCCGAGGAGCTTATAGTATGGAGTTCTTCAACAGGGATTTGAAAAGGTTCTTGTAGGGTCGGCAACGCACGAGTAATGCCCCGTGCTGAACGTGTCTCCAGTTTGCCACACTCGTAGTATAAAAAAAACAGTACTGCAAACGTGTAGGCTATTTTGGTAACAATACTTACTTTTTATTCCTTTATACTCGTAGAAACATTTTGCTAATAGTCTTTTCAGATTGATTGACTCATTGCTTGACTTCTGCCCGGCACTAGCAAGCCAAGCAAATAATAATCCATGCGGAAACATGAATCCTATTGCAACGAAATCCTCAAAGAAAAGTTCACCATCTATTATCTACGGAAGTTAATTATTTTTATTAGTCATCACATAACATACATATCCTCACGACCATATCCCCCAAGGGGTAGTCAGAGGCACACCGATTGTTGCCATTATGGTAAACGGAACCTTCAGAAACCCACATTTCGCCGAGGGAATTTGAACCCAATGAGGTAAAGGGTGATGCTTGGGTTTTATTTCAGTGTTTTCCATCACCAGAAAGTTAGCCGTAAATTGTACAATGAACACAAAGAAGGTGTGTTCCGGCCGGATTTGATCTCGAGCTTTTTCAATCTCGATCCCACCGGATTCCAAGCCAGAGTATTTAACCACTGGTCCACTTTTATTAGTCGTACAATGAAAAAACTAAGATCAGATTGGATAATAATATTGAGTCGGATACAGACTTGAATCAGCAATTAAAAATTGATTTGAAGGAATATCCTAGTGAGGCAAAAAAATAAATATCTTTCCTTTTTATTTGAAAAATGCTCAAAGTATTACGGCAAGATGGTGATATACACCAACTAGTCAACTGAGGATTGCCTATGTCTAATTTCTTTCCTTTGAATCCTACGGCTTGGTTTCGAGATAGCACAGAACATCCTCGGTCTTCGAATGTGGACTTGGCAAACTTTCGATAACGTGAAGAGGAACGCAACTGCATTTCCTAACGCAAATTGGCTTATCTCTTACATTGACGGTCTAATATACTTGAAACAAAATGTAGCAAGTACTTACTGTTTTGTTAACGAGATCATTCTATTACTTACTTTGCGATTTAACGTTAATATAAGGATGTACAAAAAAAATGTCAGGTGTGATATCAACAAAATCATTGTTAACAGCATCTGAAAAATATCAAATTTAAGTATTTCAATTGAAAATATCAATCGCTCTACAATCAAAAGTAAATCAGCCTGCGGCGCATCCTTAGATATTGACGTTCTGAATCAGGGACCAATATCTACGCATCTATGATATAATATTACCCATGTTGGTTAAAAATCACAAAGCATATTTTTGCAAACGAGCTTGAGGATCATCTGATGGGAAGTGATCACCTCAGCCAATGAACAACCGCAACACCGCCGGTGTCGCCGCTGCGTTGCTTGCCTTAAAAAGGCAAAAAGGCTTTTTTATCGAAGGCCCCAATGTCGTATCTCTTCGGAAATACCACCGCTGGTAGAACTTTCCATATTTTTGACGTATGCGGAAGGAAGATTTGCTTAATAGCTCATGTAATGAATCGCAAAAATTAGGAATCTAGTGTAAAGCTTTCACGTAGTACAAAAACTGTTTAATTAATAATTACTTGAACACCGAAACATTTCTTGAGTTGTCTACTAGCTTCAAGCAGTTGACGGTATGTTCTGGCGTATTTCTCCAAATTATCTTTTAGTGTATCCCCATTTTCTTCACTATTTTCAATCTCAAATATGAGATGTCGTAGAATTAGTGTTGAAGCAGTAACAATAGTGCAACACATTGCTAGACTCGCCGTTACCCGGGCTTCTGTATATATTTTCAAGATAGCAAATAAGACAATTCGGAGTTTGCCACTTAAAGAGCCATTGTTATTTAATGAATTTTTTAGAAGAATAAAATGTGTTGTCAATCTAGTGGCAATACAAAAAAGAGGGTAAAGGAAGGTATATATACTAAAATGCGTAAAGTTTTTGGACATTGCGTAAGTTTTGATACCATCATGTGCAGCTTTTATGTTGTTCATTATTTTTCTAAATTCATCACCGTTGAAAGGCCCAAAGTAAACTATTACCAGAAAGTTTAGTATGACATAAAGACTACGAAAGTTTGTATAGTTTGCTAGTTTGTAGGAATCTACGAACATTGATAAACTTAATTTAACAGTCTCCACGTATATAGAGAAGCATATTATTATGTCCATCAGAATAAGAAAAGTCGTGACAATGCGTTGTCTTTTGGGTAAATACATGTAATCACGATGAATGTTCAAACATTTTTCTATTTTAGAAATGTACTTCAACACTTTGAGACTTTCCATTCTTAACCGTCGTTTCAATAACACTTATTAACCTGATGTGTTGTTAGATACAATGTCGTTTGTCTAGTGAATTTTCGGGGCAATTTTGTTATTGGTTCAGTTTAATTAGCTACTGATGTTAACAAATTAATTTTGAATACTAGCTCATGCCCGTGACATTATCTGCGCAGATATTATTTTTATCTAGTTAACAATTAAAAACTTAGTTAAAAACTGGATAAGTTTATTGCAACACAATGAATTAATGTCCTTTCAATGTTTGTCTAACTTTTTTGTCTGATGAAGGTTCTACTTTTGTCATTGTTATTAAAAGAAGACCTCCTGGTTGGACATGGGCTGTATGTGCATATTATATTATTTAAGTACATAAAAGGGGTGTTAGTGGCAACGGATTTTACATCGTAAGTCAACGATGCCACTGACATAACTCTACAGTGTTTTATTACCATCCATTCCAATTTTTGTTCCATGATTGAACTTGTTTTGATTTCTTTCATAATTGCATATAAATCACTAAACACTACATCACCACAAGTGGGAATAAGCCAATCAGTAAGCCAATCGATAAGCCAGCCAAGATCCAGCCCTCTGGAGAAAATATCCTTAGTGTTATTCACAAAACTAACTTATCATTTGAATATCTCATAGCCTTGAATATCTCATCATATTTGTATGTAGATCTTTATTCCGTTGATTTTATCTTTCTATCTGGGCCTGTGGCATGCTAGTATGTGTGTGTAATGACATGTGAGTATGTGTGTGTAACTTGTTCAACAGCAAGAAAATAACCATACATCAACATAGTAATTATTGTAGTCGCGCCTCGGACTTTTTCATAGGTCTTATGAATGTGGATTTTAAACAGATGAAGCAAGCAGCTTCATCTTTTTAAAAACCACATTTTTAAAATATTAAGAGTTTTTAGCATTACCCTAAAAACCTGCTTTAATACAGCGAAACAATAATAATTATGTCTGGAATATAATTAGGCTTTATACCATTACTTTCTTGAAAGAATATACGATTTATATTAATGGTTGTATGACATGTATTTTTTAATATTTCTGTCTTTTATGAACCTTACGCGATAATTTTGATACACTTTCGTAATTACCCTATACATGGATTCGAAGTACTAAAATAAAGATCATTTGACGTCCCCCTCGAATAGGTGGACGAATGACCTGAAATATAACATGATTTCGGTAAATACAGACTGTTGTATAGGTACGTCTTCTTTACGCCTTTTATCGGTATCATTATCCAAGAACATTCACCCCCTTATTTATAATAACTTAAACAGCTCTTCAACAACACGTTAACTTTTGTATCGCTTTGTCACTTTCATTCTTGTTGCTGCATTTCTGTAGTGACATAACACGTCAATCGCTGCTTAAACTGTGTTTTAGCGTTGCGTTCTTTTTAATTAATAAGGGGGTAAGTTTATAACTTTAAACAGCATTTGAATAATCCAGAATATGTAATTGCCCATTGACGGCGTGGCCGACTGCCACGGTTCCGGCGTAAGTCCGGTGGCGGCACGTAGCGAAAATAGTTCAATTAACTGTTTTTGTATTGATTTGGACCGCAAAAGACGTATTTATGCTCTTGTTACTGTTGAGAAGAAGAATGAAAAAAACAACAACGGCAACGGTGCACCGACACTGTTAAGTTGAACAGCCATCTGACGCAGGTAGTAAGAGTTACTAATCACGCCTTAGCCAATGTATGTTTGACACTTTATTAAAACTGAATCCAGTAACTCTAGCTTTTGGCCGGTGTGTCTTACTATTTTAGTCACCGGGGCAATACTTAATGTTCATATTACAGCAATACGATTAATGGTATTCTGGACAGCAGGGAATCATTTAATAACAGTGGCTAAAGAAATTACCGCCAGACGTCAGGACAGTACTGTACACGTTAATATTTCTCCTGTAAATGTAGTATTAGATAGTAATACAGCTAAAATGGAAAGCTTCAAAGCATTGAAATATATGTGTAAAATAGAAAAATGTTTAAACATTCATCGTGATTACGTTCATTTGTCACCAAAGTGGCGCATTCTTGTGACTTTGATTATTTTGCTTGACGTAGTAATATCACTACTCTTGTATGTAGATAGTGCTTTATTTGTAAAACAAATAACTTTCACTCCATACAGATATTTTACAAAAAATGTATTTCGCTTACTCTTTTTATTAATGAATCTTTTGACAGTCACTTATTTAGCACCTAAGCATGGTGTAGAGTTCCGCGAAGTTTTGGAAAACATCAAAAGTGCCCATAATGTAATCAAAAAGAACACTTTGTTTCCAGAGATACGCATCAGTATTTGGTTCTTAGGTGTTCCAATCTTTCTTACTGTTGCTAGATCCATTACACTTATGGTCAACACAAAGGTCATGATCCAAGCTAATAAACGTCAGTTAGTTGAAATTGAATTTTTATGTGTTGGGTTATTCAAACTGTTTTCTGAATTGCGTTTTCTGTCAAGCATATTAATTTGTTGCATAATACTGGATATATTAACTATTATATTGAGAAATATTAACTTCGCCATTAAAGATAACGATGCTACCGGTAACACAAGAATTCAAAAACTATGCCAATTTGCTACAGCATACCGTCTGATGCTCAAAGTTGTCCAAAATTTCAAGAAATGCTTTGGAAATCAAGTAAATACTATGTTCTAGCGATTAGTGTCATGAAATTTTAAATTTCAAATGATGATTTCGAATTTCAAGTGGCAGTTTGACTCACTTCGTTTTTTTCAGGTTTTATACTCAGTGATACTGGTAACATCACACGTTGTATGTTTGGTGTACTTCATCATACGTGGCTTGCTGCTAGGCGTAAGTAAACGTTGTCATAGTATGTTTCATTATTGTCAGATCTTTACTAAAGATCTGAAAACCAGAAAAATACATTTGAAAGAAAGAAAGAAAAATAATTTATTTAGTGACACAATACAATGCAAAGATAAACATTTAAAAAAACACATTCATTTGGTCATAATGAGCCCCTATGAGCCAGGCTGATTTCATCAATGTTATAGGCATCCACCTCTAACACTCGGAAGAAATATTATTTCTTGAGTTCGAGTCCTGCCTGATGCCAAGATGACCAAATGTCTTTTTCTGGTTTTCAGATCTTTAGTTGTCATAGTAATTAGGTTTGAAAGAAAAAAGATTCAGAGAAGTAATTGCTCTCTGCATTCAAAGAGAGAACTAAGGTCGCTGACGTAGCCCAACTCAGAAATGGCAGTGGGTAGGGCACATAGCACGAAGAACTGATGGCTGTTGGGGCTGAGAAGTTCTCCACTCGAGAACTTCTCGGTCTTGGTCTCCACCCTTGAGGCCAAACGCAGCGTATGGCGCCCACGGTCAAGGTGGACCAATGACCTCATAAAGATTGCCGGGTGTCAGTGGATGCAGGCCACCTACAGCCGGCCACTCTGGAAATCTATGGAGGGGGCTGTGTTCAGCAGTAGACGTCATGTAGCTGATGATGATGAAGTAACAACCTGCGAAATTCCCCCACGAGGAACCACCACACCGCTGCATTTAGTCAACGATAAGCAGCGGTGGAGTAAACACGTCGAAGTAGCGAGATAGATGGAATTGGCAGCAAAAAATACACACTTCGACTTACCCGCTATTTCTGCAGCTGAACAACTCGTCAATTTTAAGGCTTTGACTGAGGTGTTCTTGCCATGACATGCAAATCACAACTTTATATTTAACTACATTTAAAGGTCACTAGCAGCCGCCCGCGACTTCGTCCGCGTTGACTTAGCTGTATGTGAAAAAAGATTTTCCCGCTTTTCTGTTGAAATTTTTGTGAATTTTCTTGCTATAAACCTCACGGAGTCTGAGACCTTTCCAACGAATGCAAAACCGTGGAAATCGGTTCGTGCGTTCTGGAGTTATAGCGTCAGGAAGGAAAACCCGACTTATTTTTATATAGTAGATTATCTGCAGAAATGCGTGTTAGCAGTTATTGATTCTCCACCGACGTTTTGTCAAACGCCAAAACATTTTTGACCACTATGTTAACACACATCATGTCGATGGTGACTGTACAAGGGAGAATTTGCTGAAAATAATATAAAACCGTGGTTTTGCTTCTTTTGTCTGTCTATGTGACTATGCTATAATACAGGTGTTTGAAGTGCCCGTGGCGCAGCTGTGACAGTAATCGGCAACGATCGCTGTTGTAAAGGAACACACGCCGGGTCGGAAATGAGATGGGTGGTCACCCCGACCAAAATTTTGTGATGTGTGTTGAGGGCATCTCCGAGCTTCGGAAGGCACGTTAAGCAGTTGGTCCCGGTTGACGTCGATGTCAGTCGTTAAGCTTAGTCAGAGGGCGGCTTGATAACATCAAGGTTGCTACATTAAGGTTGCTCACTAACCTCACACCCCTGCAACAATCCGCACTGAGCCCGAGTGTTAGAGTATGGCTCAATCCACCTCATGGTTGAGGTGAGGCCTGTGCCCAGCAGTGGGACGTATATGGGCCGTTTATGTGTATGTTAGGCTAATACAATCGTCAGGCAGAAGGGATATTTCATGGGTAAGTGGGTATTACATATTTCCGTTTTTATTACAGATTCCGAATGATACTGACAACTCTGCCCTGACTGCAAGTATTTTCATAATTACGTATACTGCGTGTTTAGGAATGTTTGCCAAAAAAGGGCAGAATATATACAATGAATCGATGGTTCTTAACAGATTACTGGTAAAATTTCACTACAAAGGACTAAAAAGTAAGCCAGCATTTACACTGACCATGAAACATATTGCAAAAGCGACTTTATAAGGGCTTAAATAAATAACTTTTCAGATTGTCCTTTGACATTAAATGAATCATTAACTTTAAATTGACGTCATTGATATATTCTACAAATAACGAACGGCAAGGAGTATATCCAGCTCATTATGTAGTTGCTTGAGAATTTATGAAAAGGAGAAGATAATGTTTCTTATCCAATTCTATTTTAATACGAAGATTGTGTTAATTATGTGTTCCAGTTGACGAATTTCAGTCAACAGACTTGAAAGACTTCCAGCGATTGGTCTCCGTGCAGCCTATGATCATACATCTGATGCCTAGCTTACCGATGGGCATGTACCTGCTACCAGGGTTATTCACATTAGCAATAAATCATGTGATTGTTTGTTTACAGATGACTCATGATATTTAGTTGATTGTATAGATTCGATTGAAGTAATTAAAATAAACAGGGGCAAACCAAAACATTCAGTATCTTTTGCAACCACGAGAGGTTGGCTCCAGTCCTGCGATGCATTATTACAAAGCACGATTATACACAATTATAATATAAAACAACTATTATTACAAAATCACCAACTATATTGGAATTTTCATCATCATCATCATCATCATCAGCCTGTTGCAGTCCACTGCTGGACATAGGCCTCTCCCATTACACGCCACTGAACTCGATCTTCGGCTGCTTGCATCCAGCTCCTGCCAGCCATCCTGCGCAAATCATCACTCCACCTTGCCTGAGGACGTCCTACACTACGCTTGCCGAGACGCGGTCTCCACTCAAAAACACGTTTACTCCAACGGTTGTCGGTTCTACGGCTAACATGGCCAGCCCACTGCCACTTCAGCTTGCTAATCCGGTGGGCTATGTCGATAACCTTGGTTCTCTGCCGTATCACCTCATTTCTAATTTGGTCCCGCAGAGAAACGCCGAGCTTAGCCCTCTCCATAGCCCGCTGGGTGACTTTAAATTTGTGGACCAGCCGTGCCGTTAGTGTCCACGTTTCGGCTCCGTATGTCATGACGGGTAGGACGCACTTCATGACGGGTAGGACGCACGACATATTCATGTAAATTATCATTTCACTAGAAGGCTACCAAAATTCGTGCTAATGCTACATTTACTTAATGAATCTGAAGCAATGACCGACTGCTTTCATAGAGAGTTATTAAGCGTTAAGGTTTATTTCTAAACATCATCAGTATTTGATTCCGGAATACCGCAAGGTGGCGTTTTATCTCCTGTCCTCTTTCCAATTTTCAGTAACTTGCTTCTTAATCCCTCTATTATTTGACGACCGTCTTGGTGTAATTGTTGAGAAGTCGGCTACTACACCAAGGGTCGCGGGTTCGATCCCCGCACAGTACAAACATTTGTGTGCATGAACATGTCTGTTTGTATTGGTCTGGATGTTTCCTATGTATATTAAGTATCTATTTACAAAAGAAAAAGCATTTATGTATGTTTATCCGTTGTCTAGTATCCATAATAACGGACTATAATTAGCCCACTTGGGACTAGATGGCGCTGTGTGGAATAATGTCCGAGGAGGATATTTATTATATTATTATTTATTATTTACCATTTAATTGCAAACGATCTTCAAAAATAATTCAGGGAAGCCTTAACCTGGGATTAAAATTTACCACTCTCACTGCTCAGCCACCGTGACCTTACGTAAATAATAGAATCATTATTAACGAATGCTTCAACACACAAGTCAAACTAAAACATTGTCTTGAAGTAATTACTTGCAGACCGCTTGGACGATAGCAGTACATGTTTTCATAAGAAGGGGGGGGGGGGGGGGAGACCGAGGCAGCATTATATGCTAAAGAAATTAACTCCACACATCAAAACAGTACAAGTTCACATTACGCCTGTGAATGTAGCATTAGAAACAAAGTAATACAACTAAGATGGAAAGTTTTAAAGCATTGAAAATTTTGTGTAAATTAGAAAAGTGCTTGAACATCCACCGTGATTACATATACTTGCCACAAAAGAAGCGCATTCTTGTGACATTGTGTGTTTTACTTGACATAATAATTTCTGTTTTAATGTACGCCGAGACTGCAATATCACTACAAAGATCAACGAGATTTTATTTACACAGAAATATATTTCGATTATTCATTGTATTAGTAAACCTTTTGACAATAAGTTATTTGGGACCTAAGTATGGTGCAGAGTTTAGGGAAATCTTGAGAAAGATTAAGAGTGCCCATTATGTAATCGAAAACAATACATTGTTCTCAAAAATACGCATTAGTATTTGGTACTTAGCTGCCCCAACCATTTTCACAGTGGCAAGAGCAATCATAAACACTCAAAAACTACAAGAATCGGATGAGGTAGATGATCCGCTAGCTGTATTCCAATATTTATTAGCTACATTATTCAAATTGGTTATTGAAATTCGCTTCCTGGTCAGTTTACTGACTTGTTGCACAATACTGCAAATATTGACTCTTATTTTGCGTAATATGAATGCTATTATAAAGGATAACGATGTTACTGGGAACACAAAAATCCCCCATCTAGACCAATATGCCTCTGTATACCGCCAGATACTCGAAGTCAATGAACAGCTCAAGAAATGCTTTGGAGACCAAGTAATATATAAAAATAAGTATTGTAAATTTTTATTAAATTCTCATTCTAAGTTTAAATACGATTTGGCTCATTTTGATGGTTTTCAGGTTCTATATTCCGTTATGCTAGCAACATCACACACTATAAGTTTGGTGTACGTCACCATTCGTGCCTTGCTGCTAAGCGTAAGTGACAGATGATTGCTAAGTGTTTTAGACAAGCAAGACAGTTTATAAATATTTTAAACATTTCAGAGTAAGATTTTGTTGAAATTTACTCTAAAATCCCTCGTGAATTGAATTGTAAAGCAAAAGCCGAAACCTCGTGATCGTTATTTCACACCCATAGCTAAAGACAATATTTTTGTATGTAACTTCAATGTAGCAATTGTTGATGATTGCGTGATTAGTATTAATTTTGATAATATAACGCCTCATATCATGTTTACAAGAAATAATGTTTTAATTATTGCCAAAAAAACTAAATGCATCAAATTGAATCGTTAACAGGGTGATATTAATATAAATATGTACGAGGAACCATTAGAAGTTGCAAATTGCAATGTCTTTTAAGGAATTACTATAGATACCAAGTTAAGCGTCCTCAGTTATTACACAAGATACAGTCAGATCATTTTAATTACAGATTCCGGGTGATGCTTACACCAGTGAACTGGCTAAATTTGGCTTCATATTCATGTATACTGCGTGTTTGGCAATATTTGCTAGAATAGGTCAGAATTTACGCAATGAGTCTATGGTTCTCAACAGATTACTGGTGAGATCTCTCTGCAAAGGACTAAAAAGTAAGTAAACTGCTCAGAATGGTAAATTGAGAAAACCTTTGCCGCTAAATGGTGGTCCCACTGAAGTAACTCAAAAAATGCTTCTTACCAACATTTGATCAATATTTGTGATTTTTCTTTCTTTGACTCAAATAAGAGATTCAGCTCCAGACATTTTCACACAAACATACATAGTTGTCAACCAACAAGTGATCTTGTAATGTACAATGTTAAACTGACTTTTCATTTCTAATCTAAAAATAACTTAATTATAAAATATAAAATCTATTTTAATACTGCATATCATATAATTACAGTCTGCGAAGCTGATGAAGATTTTGCTGGATATTCAAATATTTTATATGCCTTCAGTGCAGAAAGTTTTTTCTATAAGTAATGAATGTTGTTTATTTGTTTTTTGCTCATGTGTTCCAGGTAACGAAACACTGGAAACAGGTTTGAAAGACTTCCACCGACTGGTCTCCGTACGACCTATAATCGTACACCTGATGCCCACATTGCCAGTAGGCATGTACTTGCTGCCAGGACTGCTTACATTGGCTATCAACCATGTGATTATGTGCTTACAGATGAGTCATGATATTTAGTTGAAATGGGTTTTCAAAAGCTCATCTTTTTACCTTAAATGAGTTTACTTAATTGTAGCAAATAAAGAGTGTCGGAAGAAAAAAACCCATAATTTTTTAATAATATCTAACACTATTTTACTAGCACGTAAAATACCTTTTGCAAGAAGCCGTATGGCACTTCGATCTTATATTATTATCATAATGAATATACAGTACATATGCTAGAGAAGGTTTTATACGAAAACGAACACGACTTTTCTTTTGAAAATGACAAATTCATCAGAGACTTCTTCTTGTTTCGTTCTTTGTGGAGCGTATTTTTAGCAGTTTGGTTTTAGTTTCTAGTTTAAGGACAAGTGGTCTTTACTATTAGGCCACATAAGCACTTAATATTAGACTTGACAGGAATATTATTGATGGTATTGCAGACAAAAAGTAAGTAATCGAAAACAGTGTTCAAAGAAATTACTTTCAGGCGTCAAGGATGATGATAACACACTTTCAGTACACTTATTTTTATTGTGTTACTTGATAATAAAGGGATACAACTGAAATGGAAAGCCTTAAAGCATTGAAACTTCTGTGTAAATTAGAAAAGTGCTTGAACATCCATCGTGATTACATATACTTGCCTCCGAAAAAGCGCATTTTTGTAACTTTGTGTGTACTACTTGATATAATAATTTGTGTAATAATGTACGCGAACAGTGTAATGATACTACAGCAGTCAACGAGATATTTACAACAAAATGGATTTCGATCACTTTATGTAATATTAAACCTATTGATAATCAGTTATTTGGGACCTAAATATGGTGCCGAGTTCAGGGAACTCTTAAGAAACATTGGGTGTGCCCATAATAAAATCGAAAACGTAACTTTTTTTTCAAAAATGCGCATAAGTATTTGGTACTTAGCTGCCCCAGCCGTTTTTATTGTGGGTAGAGCAATCACAAACACTCAAAAATTACAAGAAATACTTAAATTAGATGATCTGCCCGCTGCTGTCCAATATTTATTAGTTACGTTATTCAAATTGGTTATTGAAACACGCTTCCTGGTTGGTTTTCTAACTTGTTGCACAATACTGCAAATATTGACTCTTATTATGCGTAATATTAATGCTATCATAAAGGATAACGATGCTACTGGAAATACAACAATCTACAATCTAGACCAATATGCCACAGTATACCTCCAAATACTCGAAGTGAATAAACTGCTCAAGAAATGCTTTGGAGACCAAGTAATGGCAATGATAGGAAAACCAGAAAAAGACATTAGGTCTACTTGGTATAAGGCGGCAATCGAACCCGAGTCTTTCGCAAACCGGGCGACCACTAACCATTGTGCTACTGAGACCATTAACAGACCGGCCGAATTTTTCTGGTATATTACTTATACCTGGCAGCCAGGTTTGTTTCACCAATGTTTAGGCCTAACCTTTAACCGATTTACCTTAAGTAGACCGAATGTCTTTTTCTGGTTTTCCTATTTTTAGTAAGTGCATTATCCCTAATGCTAAAAATAAAAAATAGTAATAGCAAGTAATGGCAATGTTTTTGAAACGTTTTCAATTATCACAATCATGAAGTTTGAGTGGTGATTTGACACATTTGAATGGTTTTCAGGTGCTTTATTCAGTTATGCTGGCAACATCACACACTGTGAGTTTGGTGTACGCCATTGTACGTGGCTTGCTGCAAAGAGTAAGTGATAGCTGTTTAGCTGTTCATTGAGTAATAGCATAGGAAGTATTACGATATTTTTATCTTCTTATCTATATATCTAAATTTGTGATAGTAAAAGGACCAATAAGAAGCTCACATTTCGCTTAGTGAATTCAAATCCAGCCTGGTAAGGGGCGAGCCTACCGCTGTTGTCCAGGTTGCTTGGGTTTTATATCTCAAATCACCGGATGGTCCGCTGCACGTCCTACTAATATTACTTATCAATGTGAAAGTCTGTATGTTTAGATGTGAAGTGTTGCTTTTTCACATAAAAACCACTGAATGGATTAGAATGAAATTTTACAATAATATAGCTTTTACATCTGAATACAATAACAATTGTAATTCAAATTGCTACAACTAAAAAAAAAAACACTCTTTTTTTCTTACTTAAGTCCACGCAAACGAAGTCGCGGGCGACCGCTAGTTGTTTAATAAATTAACTTATAAAGTAGGTGCTTCTTCCGAATTTGAAATCGGGACCACACGTGTTCTGAGCCAGATTGCTTAACCACTGGGCCATGGTGTTATCCTCAGTTATCCCACAAAATACGGATACATCATTTTAATTACAGATTCCGGACGATACCCACATCAGTGTACTGGCTAAATATGGCTTCATATGCATGTATGCTACGTGTTTAGTAATCGTTGCTAGAATAGGCCAGAATCTACACAATGAGTCTATGGTTCTCAACAGATTACTGGTGAGATCTCTCTGTAAAGGACTAAAAAGTAAGTTGACTGCTTAGAATGGTATATTGAGATTCCCTTAGCCAGTAAACGGTCTCATTGAAAAAGCTTAAATAATTTTGCTTTTCATCGACTTTCGATCAATAATTGGATGGATAATAATTGGCTCTTTATATTTTTATTCGAATATACTAGCATTTGATCGAGATCACCTGATGGAAAGCGATGATGCGGTCGACGATGGAGCATGCTTGTCTAGAGGAAAACTATTCACTCTTCGATTAAAGACTCCCAAATTGTACTTATGGGTAAACGCAAACACCGTCAACGCGAAATTACTAGTCGAAACTTTCATTATTACAAGAAATAGCAATCTAATTAGTCAAGTCAGTGCTTTAAATCAGGTCATTACAACTTTATAAAACAATTTCTTTATTTAACTTTTTTTTGGTTTTTGCATATGTTCCAGGTAGCGAAGCACAGACAACAGGTTTGAAAGACTTCCAACGACTGGTCTCCGTTCAGCCAATAATCGTACATTTGATGCCCTCGTTACCAGTAGGCATGTACTTGCTGCCAGGATTGCTCACATTGGCTATCAATCATGTGATTATGTGTTTACAAATGAGTCATGATATTTAGTTGTAGGATTGTTCTTGAAAAAAGTTGTTTTATTTCCTTATATGAGTATATGTAACTAGTAACCAATAAAGTGTTAAATGGAAAATAACAATATTTTCGAAGAGCTATGAGCTCATAAAGATTATAAACCAATAATAAAATTGCGACACCAGCGATATTAAAAATAACAATTGTATGGAATAAAATTTCACGCGTTTAAAAACTAACTTTCGTAATCCTTTTGATATGAATTGATAAAGATAAGATAAGATAAGATATACTTTATTGCACAAAGAAAACAATTACATAACGATGCTTATAGACATTAGAATGTACAATGCAGGCGGTCTTATCGCTAAGAGCGATCTCTTCCAGACAACCTTCAGGTAGAGAAACTGGAAAGGGAAGTAGATGCGGTGGTGCAAGGCGGTTATTAAAAAGAAAAAATGAATATATTAAAACAAAATTTAGTTTTTCAGTTATAAAATAAACATACATACAGTACTACAAGCAAAATAATAAACTTACATATACCTACATAAATATAATACAAACAATTCGGTATGGATTAACAGGACGATTGCGTTAAGTAGTTACATACTTATATTTAAATTACTAAAAGCAGATAAATATTTAAGTCATGAATCGAAACTGTGATCTTCCAATCTCTTAGGCCCTGAGTTACATTTGCATTATTCTATAAGCTAAAACCTAGGAAAAAATATTGGGCTCTAATTGTAACAAAACATCGTTTGTATCGCGTTCACATCAATGCTGTATCTTGTGTGCTTAGATGCTGCATAGACTGCATCGAGATATAAAAAAAAAATCTCTTGATTTCTCCAATATCACATAACAAGATTCTGCCCTGATAACTATAGGTCTATCCTGGAAGTATTTAAAACAAAAGAAGAACTTTCCAGCTTTGAGAGCGTCGTCGTCGTTAAAATCTCTGGCTCGGAACCCGATGGTCCCGAGATCAAATCTAGCCGGAACACACCTTTGTGTTCTTTGTATAATTTGCGGCTAACTCTCCGGTGATGGAAAACACCGATTTAAAACTCCGGCAACCCGGATAACAGCGGTAGGCTTGACCCTTACCACGTTCTGTTCAAATTCCCTCGTAATGTAGGTTTCTGAATGTTCCTTACACCATGACAGCAACAATCAGTGTGCCTCTGAATAACCCATTAGGGATATGCTCGTGAGGATGCGTTATGCTATGTTAAGAACTTTACAAATCAGGCGTCTTGGCGTAATAGGGTTACATTCCAACATACAGAACCTCCTTCTGGAACAGGTTAAAAACAAAACGATAGCCTTCCTTTGTTCTTTTCACCAAAGCCCACGGTTGCTTCGCACTTCAGATGTATCTTCCGCGGCCATTCCTCACGCGGCTACTCGGCTAGGCTCGCCGCCCATTCGCCCGGAAAGTCTGATAATGTTGCTCGAGTGGTTTATTTATGACTGCGGCTTAACATGTGACGCGATTACTGGGTAATGGAGCCTAGGCTGCTACTGGTGTTATTGAAAAATAATAATAGGCAAATAAATGTATCACGACATTAATACTACATAACATAAACGCCCTATATACGTCCGACTGCTGGGCACAGGCCTCACCTCAACTATGAGATGGAATGAGCCTTACTCTAACACGCGGGCTCAGTGTAAGGGTGTAGGGTTAGTTGGCGACCTTAATGTCAGATGTTATCAGGCCGCCCTAAGGCCTCTGACTACACTTAACGACTGTCATCTAGCGACGTCAACCGGGACCAACTGCTTAACGTGCCTTCCGAGATGCCCCAAAAATACATCACTAAATTTCGGTCGGGGTGGTCACCCATCCCATTTCGGACCCGGCGTGTGTTGCTTTACATAAGCGATCGTCGCCGACTACTGTCGCAACTGCGCCACGGGTACAGGCATATTATTGGGTGATAATCCCGACTGAAATTCAGTGGTAGATTTTTCCGGCATCTCCATGTTTCGAGAGTAATCCCTTCGCGCCTTCTTGTTTTTTGATAATTTGGCAAGTTTCATCAGTTAATCAAGTGTAGTTTAATTAATAATAACTGTGAAAAGTGCTCGTGTTTAACCCGGCGTCATGGGGGTTGGGTCTAAGATACCCGGCCGTTTTTAGAATTTCTATAATTGTTATACTATTCACCCGACATTGCTGTTTTTTCCTATAGCTGGAGTTAATGAATCACTTCACACGTTTGTGCCCTGAAATAAGTCAGAAAATGCCTGAGTTTAGAGCTATAAGTGCCGTAACCTGAAAATGGGTAATTTAGACCCATGCCTGTACTCGGTGTAACAATTTTACTCCATTTTTTCCATACAAAATGAGTTTTTTTTATATTTTTATTTTATTTGTATTACTTCTTCTTTATTGTAGTCTAAACCTTTTTTATTTAGTTTGTTAGTGCAAAAGACATATTTGAGCGGTTTTTATAGAATATATTTATATATTTTTCAAAGTCTCATTTCTATGATAAAAAATATATATTTCATATTTTTTTTTGTGTTAGATAACCCTTATAACTCTAAATGAATGCTGGTAATAATAAAAACCTTTTCTTTCAACTGGAGACTAAAATATATACATATCTTACCAGGGTCAAATAGACCCAACCCCCACGTCCGTGTTACAGTTTTTAACCCCCATGACGCCGGGTTAACTAGCTCATGATTATTTCAGTATTTTTTGAACAGGGCACATTAACGTTGACTCGTTAGTAGACTAGGTACTACTCTAAATAATATATTAACTTCGTTCCTTGTTTAAATTCTCGTAAAAACACATCGCTCATTGTTAGGCAGGCCTGATGTTAAAAACGAACTAAAAAGAATTAGGTACTTTTTAAATTGCTTTCGAGGTCATGAACATTGGTTCATTGAACTCGCTTCCTCATCAAAATTGTAATATGTATTCTAATACATAATCATGAATTGAAAGATACTTGAGAAGAACTGTGACTTTATTCCAAAATAAAAAACAGAAACTGTAAGTACTCATATCACTTTTTTTTTACGTCTTCGTTGACGTTTGTTAATTTATATATTTTAATTTATAATATTAATATTATTGTTAAATTAATTTTCGCTTGTTTGCTATATCCTCCTCTCATGTATTTACGAATCATTTCGAAAGATAATTAGTTTATTTTTTCTAAGAAACCATGTTTATCTTCATTTTATTTTTATTTTATGACTCCTAATCTTAGCCTTATTTTCGGGAACTGGCTTGATTTTCCTATCTCACCTTGTGGTACTGGAAGAGATTACGGCTTTGGTGTTGTATTACATAATAAACCCATATAGGTACTAAAAGTTTTTAGTGAAAAGTAAAAATATCAAGTCAATGTGTGGAGTGAGTTTTTAAATAACGAATTCAGTACCGTTTTACCGTGCACACATAACTCTGAACAATCCAGGCGTTACCTATTCAATTGTTTACATTATTTGACCAACTGCAAAAGGTTAATTAATTAAATAATTAAAAGCATTAAAGTCATTGTGAGTGGGCTGCCGGAATCCGGACGGGGACAAGTCAACAAGCGTTGACAGCTACAAATCCCGCCCGCCCTATAGAATTACACTAATGCCTTAGTTTCGGACAGTAACCGCTACCAAATGTTTTTGATTTATTATATTTCTTTTGTTTAGTTTTTGGTTAAAATGAAGTCAGTAAAAATATAAATCAGTTCTAGATTTCGCAGTTTGATGCCCAGTCTTAGCTGGGACCAATACAGACATACACAAATGTTTGTACCCTGTGGGGATCAAACCCACGACCTTGGGCGGCAATCCGGCTTACATCACTTCACATCTCAATGCTTCACGCTTCCTACAATCATCAATAACTTTTTTATCACTTTGAATTAGTATTTTCTCTAATTTTGTAATTAAATAAGCGTGTTCAAACAAACACAATTTAGCTCCCCAGCTTTATGTCATGAAGTTTAGATTAAAAAATCAGGCCTAAGTTTTAAAATACAACCTCCCTGCCAGTTAGCGGCCAGTGATTTGATTTGCCGGAGTTAGCTCGGATGACTGAATTTCAATCAATCGGTCAGTTTTTTTGTTTGGTGCAAAGTTAGCAGGTTATCTCTATACATCAAGTTTATTGTTTGCATTGCACGCGATGTTTTTTAGTAGTCTGTAGTGGAAAGGTTTAAGGTGTGTTTTTCAAACCAAATATATTTGTGTTCTTTTTTCAAAGAAACATCACAATATCTGTATGTCGGCGCGAGGTAGGCCGAGCGGTAGGCAACTCGTCACCGGCATCTTGTATGGGGGCTTCCTTGTCGGTAAGCAACTCAGAGAAACTCAAATAGCAATCCACTCTAACTAATTTGGAATCACACACTTAGGTAGGAGAGTACGGTGAACATGACAGGTTCGATAATAAACAAAGCAAAAGTAGTGAGCGTATCGGAATCCATTGTTCGACTCTGTCCTCGTGAAAGCGCGCCAAAACTGCTAAATCGATACTAGCGCCACCACACTGTGTTCACTGCCCTTTACCACCAAAATCGACCAATCAGAAAAGAGTGCCGTGTCATCCAGAGACTAAGGCAGTCTATTACTCTACTCTATGCACTTGAGTGTAAAAAAACGTAATGTTGCCAGGTGTGCGCGCGAATTGACAATATTGCCAAATATGCGCGTGACGACACGGCCAGCCTGACTAGTTACACGTCCTCGTGTATACCTGTAACAGACACATAGTACAATAAAACAAATAGGGCAACTCGGCCCCCGAGTTAGCAAGTTGCCATACTGGTTATACTGTGACAAAACGCACACCCAGCTTGGATTATTTGCGCGCTCGGCTAGCCCTGACTAAAGGGTTAAAACACATGTCAAGATTAATTGATCAAAAGAAAACCTCAATGTAAACATACTACGTGTATAGTAAACAAAACAACATCTACACACAAACACTCTTAAATTCTCAAACACAGCTCAATACATTGTCAATCATTTTCTCACTAGGTCCCCATGGACCATCAACCACTAGGTCCCCATGGACCAACCAAAAAACCACCAGGTCTCCATGGACCAACCACAATGTCCCCATGGACAAACCACCAGGTCCCCATGGACCAACCACAATCTTTTTTTTTCTTCATTCCATTTCAATGTCCCCATGGACATGCCACCAGGTCCCCATGGACCACTCACGCTGCACGGCTACAGCTCTCCAGGTCCACATCACGCCCAGAATGGTCATGAGTCGACCGCAGTTACAACTACGCTGGAGCCATGTAGCACGCACACGCATCTCAAAAATCAGGTCCCCATGGACCAACCACAATGTCCCCATGGACAAACCACCAGGTCCCCATGGACCACTCACGCTGCACGGCCACAGCTCCAGTTCCACATCACGCCCAGAATGGTCATGAGTAGACCGCAGTTACAACTACGCTGGAGCATGTAGCACGCACACGCAACTCAAAATAATTCACCATGCATGAGTGTGTGTGTAAGTAACGAAATCTCTAATTAGGCACTATCAGGTACGTTACTTTGAGGCATTCTTCTAAGGCGATAGTTAGCACATTTATAACTTCGATTAGTCGAACCAAATCATCAACAACCCACTTATCAAATTTTGCCTTATTTATTACAGTCAAAAGACATAGCAAAACCTCATATTTCTTTTTTTTTAAATAGTAGGCACTACTTTTAATAATGCGAGCCGCTTGTTGTCTTGCTTCCGTAATATCAATCTCGGTTTCGGTATCTGATTAAATCCACAAGCACAATCTCAACACGGGAAATAATTCACACCATGCAAGCAAACGTGCAATTTGGTCATGAATACGCACTAGGTACCTATATCTCGCTCGCTCTTGTAGACTAATAATTAAGCAATTAGCGTATTGTGTCACTTACTTGCAAATGGCGGCAGCAGCAAGAATGAAAGTGACAAAGCGCTACAAAAGTTATCGTGTTGTTAAAGAGCTGTTTTGAATGAATAAGGAGGTAAGGCGTTAGTTAGGCACAATTATGGACTAAACGTCATGTCAGACCTTCATGTAATTTTTCAATTCACCTATTTTTCACCCTCCTCGTGTGACAAACTGTTATTAAGCAAACTAAAACTCCATCAACAAAATATCATTGGTTATCTCGTAATGCAAACGGAATTTCTTTATTTAACAATCTACAACTTTGGTCATTGAAAACAGCCATGATATTTTTTTTTCATTACCGCGACTATGCGACCTATAAATTGAAGTCAGTTCTAAGTTTAAAATATCCGCACTTATCACAATGTCATACGGCTTAGCTGCATAGGTAGGTAGGTACTCTTGTGCGCTAAAAATAGGAAATATCAATTAATGTAAACAATGCCTGTCAACTATGGTGCATACGATTTGTACGCGCGTTTATACGCACTTCCGAAAACCGGCTAGTTATATTTTGCTTCACAAGACAACATTCAACACATCAAAATAAAAAGGGTACGACTCACCTGATTGAGTGAGCTCACCTCAGACACCATCATACCATATTTCGCAAAAATTGACCCGTAACTCTAGTTATTAACCGCTGGCGCGCGCAGGGGTCAACGCCCGCTCGCAACGCAATTACGCACTGTTGTTTACTCTTTTGATGCAATGGGAAGCAATGTGGCCGTGTTCTCCACGACGGTGCTTGAATACGACGATGATGGGGCTTGAGCAAATCCCACTTCTGATGTCGGCGCGAGGTAGGCCGAGCGGTAGGCAACTCGTCACCGGCATCTTGTATGGGGGCTTCCTTGTCGGTAAGCAACTCAGAGAAACTCAAATAGCAATCCACTCTAACTAATTTGGAATCACACACTTAGGTAGGAGAGTACGGTGAACATGACAGGTTCGATAATAAACAAAGCAAAAGTAGTGAGCGTATCGGAATCCATTGTTCGACTCTGTCCTCGTGAAAGCGCGCCAAAACTGCTAAATCGATACTAGCGCCACCACACTGTGTTCACTGCCCTTTACCACCAAAATCGACCAATCAGAAAAGAGTGCCGTGTCATCCAGAGACTAAAGCAGTCTATTACTCTACTCTATGCACTTGAGTGTAAAAAACGTAATGTTGCCAGGTGTGCGCGCGAATTGACAATATTGCCAAATATGCGCGTGACGACATGTATATTTAAGTACTGGGTTATAGTGATTCGAAATCGTAGGACATCACAGTATTTAATTATATAGCAACTACGGTGGAAAGTCATCATAAGGTCTAGAGTGACGCCTACGATCATAATAGCAAAAACCTGACTAATGCAGTTTTGCACCCAAAACTCTTAGCTATGCTTACTATCCTAGAACGTTCCATGGAACGCACAAGTGTACTTGTGAGTTCTTAAGTATATCAGAATCTAGAAGCGATGTCTAAAATCGGCTCGCTCTATCAATCAAAGTCGGTGGTAACAAGCTTGGCGTCTCGCTACGCGTGTTATTCCCATATTCGCTATCGGCTTTCCGGCTCAACTGTTTCCACCCTCATCAAGTGGTCAAACCTACTGTAATGTGTCATTACACTGTGGCCAGGGTAACCTGGCCCTTTGTTGCAAGCTCACTGGTTAGGAATGTTAAACGATAGATGATCAAGTGACACTGATCTGTTAAAAAGCTTTTTTTTGAGGAGATAGTTCAGAATGGACACGTGTCGAAAACAAATTGTTGTTACGAAACTGTCCAGAAGTAATGTGGATTGAACTGTATTGCAGCTGGCTGGGCCGGACATATTGTTAGCTCGTACTAGACCCTTACCAAAAAAAAATATTTCTAACTGTTCTTTTCACCTTAAATCTGGACCTTACGGCTGCCTCCTATTCCTCGAGGTCAGTTTGGATGTCATTCATTAGCAAAATGTGTTTTTTAAATGAATAAATTCATAAAAATTGCTCACGTAAAACATCTCTTGAACATTTCACCTAGTCACACCAGATCCATGTATTTTGTTATCGCTAGATTGTTCTTTGCGTCAGGATCTTGTTGCGATGGTAATAATGAGTCAATACCTACCCTCACTAATCTTAATAAATTATTATTTAGTATGTTAAAATATTTTGAATTGCCTTACACGCTCGATGTCAACTTATTGCCTAACTTAAACTTTGTTTCATAATGTATTTATTTATCTTAAGTGAATTCCTGTATTCTTATGAGAATAAATGGTCTATTAAATATTCAAAAAACGCTGTGTGAATGATAACTGAGCGATGAATAAGCGAGTCTTGTTTATTATACAGTTGAGTAAATCTCATAGGCTCACCATTAAATCACTCAAGGGCTTTTTAAGGTTCCGTTTAGATAACAGAACCCACAAAAAATCCATATAATAAATCCCAAAAAAAAAACTATTGAGTTCCTGATACCAAGCCACTAATAAAAATGTTGCCAAGTACCATAAATAAATTAATGTGACTACCACCGGTGTCGACCAGTTGCGTATGTAAGTACGGAGAAGAATAGGCAAGAAATTCTGTAGTTACTATTCTTTACGACATAATGAGTAAGAAAATTGCAATTTAAACATATTTTACCAAAAGAGATAAGTAGCAAGTTACAAAATATTTGAACAAAGAGTACGTTGATGAGATAAAACCTTGAACATAAATTTAATTAAAATAACATGGCCTCGCTACGAATGTTTTTCGAATTAAAAACAAACAAACACATTGCTTCCGCGTTTGAGCGTTCATTTAAAACCAACAACCTTTTTGTACTGAAGTGAATTTATTTAATTTTTTCCGCTTTTGGCCCCCGTTGTATAGAGCTCAATCTATGGTACGTTGACGCTTTATGGACCCCTCTTTTGTGCCCTTACAATACCATGCCATTAACGGAACCAAAACATTTATTTAAATATTTATTATTTACTTCTGATGGAATGCTATTGATTAAAAGAGAAGAGCATAGGTATGTTTAGCGATTTTCCCGTCATTTGTAATCTGATTTCAAAAAATCCTAATTTTACTTGAAATCTACCAAATGAGGAGCTAGCGATAGAATCTTAGGCTAATTGAGGGAAACTGAAATTTTGCTGTGCCGTCAAACCAAACGTAGCGAGTATCGTCGTTTTCATTGTTACCTAAGGTTATAAACACTGTTTCCCTGTAAGTTGGCTATAAAATAAATATCAAAAACCTTCACCCCACCTACACTTAGATATCTGTTGTTGTTTCCAAGCAGGAGTAATTAACCCCGAAGCTTTCCTCCACTCAGCTGTTAATTCCCCATATTAGCGTCTAGCTCTTAGGTTTACGGTTTAAACACCTAATTTCCCGGGTGACATGTGTCTAAGTTCTGAGACTAGCTTCGCATGCATAGTAAGCTGCTAGGAACCCAATGTTAGAAGTTGTTATACCGACCCACTACTACACTACACTACACTACACTACTACACTACCAGCGTTTGCTACACAAACTTTTACTCGACCAAATCGCTTAAGCAATTTTGCTGATCAAGCTGTCGAATTTAAGTACTGAAAGGAATAATTTATCATGGCAATCAGGGTGCCAATGGGGCGACAACTAGGTTGCTGTAAAAACTCTGTTGGTATTAAAAATGATACGCAAAAGGTCAAAGTAAGTAAAGTGAATGAATAAAGCACTACCTTGCAGCAACTTAATTTGGTTTGTGGTTTTCACTTCCGATCACTACTCCAACATAAAGAAAGTAAGGGGTACCAATTTGTTTTTAAATTGAGGTTTTTATTTTAAATAAGTAGGTATGATAACTATCCATTTAGGTCATTCTTACACTTACCTGGGGGTGGGTGTGTGATTTGGCTTCAAATTCGTCGGATTGCGAGATAGTAATAGGTATTTCAAAATAAAACCCTCACAATTTCAAGATTGCAAATGCCATTTCGTTAATACGAGTATAGAGATCATTTTATTAGTAACTATTCATCTTAATAAAACATAACAGCAGCTGTCTTTCCCAAGGGTTATAATAGCCTCTATTTATGTTACCAGGAACCGGCTTGGGTCTCAATTTGTAAGACAAAGCCCCAATCTATCATCCAGAGACGACGATCTCTCATAAGAAAACTTGTCTTTTGTTGTTTGTACCACATTTTGGGTAAATTATTTATTTTAGGTTTTTTGTTAAAGAACATACCTTAAAGAAAGTGGATATCAAAAGAATCAATGATCTAACCACTTTTTTACCATTGAACACTCCGTCATGGATACCAACCACCTTATCCCAAGAAAAAACGTGGTTATGTGGAACTCCTACTCGCTTAAACCCAACTACGTGCCCTCCACCACTTTTTGAGATGTCCCCGTGGAGGTGCCCGTGGCGCAGTTGTGACAGTGATCGGCGACGATCGCTGTTGTAAAGCAACACACGCCGGGTCGGAAATGGGATGGGTGACCACCCCGACCGAAATTTAGTGGTGTGTATTTCGGGCATCTCCGTGCTTCGGAAGGCACTTTAAGCAGTTGGTCCCGGCTGACGTCGTAGATGTCAGTCGTTAAGCCTAGTCGGAGGCCTTAGGGTGGCTAGATAACATCTGACATTAAGGTTGCTCACTAACCTTACACGCCTCCAACAATACGCACTGAGCCCGCGTGTTGGAGTATGGCTCAATCCACCTCATAGTTGAGGTGAGGCCTGTGCCTAGCAGTGGGACGTATTTAGGCCGTTTATGTGTGTCGCCATAGTGGTGTAGCCGGACCTGATGGTATGCCGGCTTCTGCGCCAAGCTGAAGTATGTCTGGGCACACCATGACACTCCCAGACGTGTGGCCCCCTAGCAGTGCTGGTGAAAGTCCCTCGACCAGACTCGCTGGATCCACTGAGTAGGAGGTAGATTACCCCGCCTGCCGTCTATGCCAGACGGTCCTGGTGAACTGGTGAAGATGGGCGTTTGAACAACTTAAAATGAAATAAATCCCTTTAAGTTTAAGTTAGAGTTCTATCCTGTAGTTTTGCTGAAATTTCTGTTGTTGCTTTAAAATCAACCGTCATGTTAGCAATACCCTGCGAAATTAATATTGAATCCACGTTTTTTATTCATTTTGTATTTTCAAACAAAATACCTTACTTCACATCGGTAGGTAGGTACATACATGAAATGAATAGCGAATAACCCCAAAAGCAACCCTAGCCCCGGTATTAATTAATTATGCTAGGCATGTAATGAAATACTGGTATGAAGTTTTATTTGTTCGGTTCATTTTAAACCTGGAACCCGCGTTTAAAAAAACAGTGGGGGTTTCTGTACAATTGTTGGATTAATTTGAGAGCTTTCGGCCCAAAAGTTAGTACCTGATTTTTAAAAATACTCAGAGGCTTAGTAAGTTGACCACAGAACTCAGTAGAAGCAGGTCAAAGCTGCAAAAAATGCTTAAAAATTACACCAAATATAATTTTTATTTGTTGCTGACTTCTAATGTCACCCTATACATTATTGTGGCGGTTTCTACATATTGATTGACTAGCTATGTAAAAATAGAAATTATTTAATCTTTAGAACAGGCTGGTCTGAAAATTTATCGTAAAAGCTAATCTGCACCTGTGAACGTAGGTACTATTCTTATGATGATTTATGTAATAGTAGCAGTGATTGAAACCGGACTTAGGTATAACACAGGTTACAGCTATGACTTTATCATTTTCTTACAAATAGTATTGTGACCGCCTTTTAATTATGTTTGTGAACAAGTGAAATGGACGTTACAATAGTGATTGTGAGATTAATAATGTCTTATAACATTAACACAAGAGTGAAAAGGAAGTTTACAATCCAACGCAGTGCGGACCGAAAAAATAAGCAGGGATAAGGAAATGCGGCAACTGACCGCACGCGACTTGTTCAAGAAGCTTTACATATTCATGATAAAGTCAGTGAAATAGAGTTACGAGGACTGGGTGACGTTAAACGCGAGTGATAAGTCTTTATCCAGTAGCAGGTACTGAGGTGCTCGTGGCTCTGAAGTGGCAGGGATCAGCAAAAACCATTTGCTCTACTGGCACCAGTTGGAAAAAAACAGATAATTAACCGGATTTAGTTTAAAAACCTTGCTAATAAAGCTATTGTGAGGTTGAAGGTACCTTTTACTAGGTCTACTTGCAATTTCACCCGTGTGATATTTTTTTTATTTTTATTTTTTATTTTTGGTTGTGATGTACGCCACATCATTGAAAGATATTTCAATGATGTGGCGTACGGATTGGTCAAATATATCTGAATTAAAAAATGAAACCTTAATAAAAACCCAAAAAACAATCTTAACACTGCAGAACTAAACTACTTAATAGTGTTTCACTTGTTTCAATATTTAGGGGCGCTTCAAACGACATTCAATGATACGACTCTACCATTGTAGTATTGAAATAAAAAGCTTTTGTCAAACCGTCTATACCTAATTATTATACGAGTATTCAAGCTATTAGCATACATAATTTTGAAGCTGACTGTACACTTTTTAAGTTTGTGTACAGATAGGAACTTATTTTTTTCTTTGCGCACTGACATGATTAATAATATGTCAACAGATGGTGTTAAAAAATTACCGAATTGAAAAATCCTGAATAGCAGTAATAAGCTTTACATTGAAGTACCTACTTTACGGAGGTACGTACATTAAATACATGAAATAAGTAAAATTTGGTTGGTTTTAATTACGCACCACAAAGTATAGCATAAATTCCGGGGTTCACTACAATGTGGCGTTTTTATTCAGTCTAACCTAACCTTTGTAGAATATCTTTCGTTTAAAATAAATAAAATAAAAGAATACTGGAACAGCTGGTAAAATTCATGATATTGTAGTAAAATGCTTGCCCGGCAACTTCTGTTGCGTTCAAGACTTACAAGATTTTATGAAATGGACATTTTTAAAGCTCGCTAGCCCGTCTCTCTAAAGGCGCTCCCTTTCTAGGACCATTCACGTGTAATGTACCAGTAATGGTACACTCAGTAATGGTACATGGCCTTATTATGTTCTTAAATGATAATGGCCTTATATGCTCAAACCCTGAGGAAGGCCTTTGCCCAGCAGTGGGATCCTCGTGCCTGATTTAGGTTAGATTAGAACAGAAAAAGGGGGTGAATGTGTACAATGAGTGATATCATAATACAACTTGTAATATTATTTATGTATTTATTATTATTGTTTTACAAAAAGTACAGGTGAGGTTATCTCTAATAAGAGATTTCTTCCAGCAGACCATGGTGACAGTCAACTAAATTAATAGTGAATGTTCAAAATTCAATTATACTACATGTTATGCAAAGCTCAAAATTGAATCTATTTATAGTACAGAGGCGCTCACATCAACCTTTACATAGGGGCTTATGCCGCTGACAAAAGACCCATATTGCAACCGTTTTGTAAAAGTTGATGTGTGCGCCTCTGTACATCACACGAATGGTCCTGGTGAGGGAGAACCTTAAGACGCTGGTGGCATAGTGACAACTGCCAAAGGCAACTATTGCCGATGTTTACTTACGGACGCCAGGTTGGATAATTGAATGGGTGACCGCTTGGACCATATTCAGTAATTTATTTTTCTGTCATCTTATTTCTTCAGAAAGTCTCGCTAACCAGGAGTGCTCGCAATACCGCGTGTTTGAGTATGAAGTCGTAAGTCATGACACTTCAAGGTTGAAGTGTAGCCTTTGCCCTCTAGTGGTACGGCTTATGAAGGGTGTTATTAGTTTCATGTTGGTAATTTATAATCTGTTGATTTGATATTAGGGCAGTTATGTACATCTTAATAATTACTGTATTTTTTACATTACCGCCTATTAATTTAAATTGCATTTGTTGTATGTCACGAAGAGTTATTTTCCTTGAAAAAATTGTTGAGATAGTTCTCCTTTTTTATCATATTGTTCAATGTATTTCCATTACATATTTTAATAAAAGAATGTCTTTGCCATGATATCAACAAAATACTTTTCTTTTGCACAATTATTCTACACGAAAAGAATGAAATGTAAATACACTACAAAGAAGTTTGTCAAAATGAAATGCGGTCCAATTCTGTATCTGCTGAGTAACATGCGAAAAACCACAAGAAAAATTTGATATTTATTCTTAAAGCTAGTCAACAGGGTAAGGAACGGAAAGATACTATTGTAGTTTTATATTATAAGTGCTAATTCTTATAAATAAAAAGCAAGAGGCTGCACTCTGCAGTTGGTTGCAACTAACGCAGTACCGTTAATAATGATGAGGTTCAGACAAAGGAACTTTTAAATTGTAAGTTTTCTGTGTTAGTCTTGGAGGAAGGAGGTCTATTTCTTCTTTGTTACATTGTAAAATAACTTGCCGAAAGGTCCCAGAGACCATTTGAGGCCAAGCGTGAGTGAGGTGCCCGTCCGCAAGGTGGATGGACGACCTGATTAAAGTCGCTGGATCCCGGTGGATGCAGACCGCATGCAACCGGGCGCTCTGGAAATCGATATGTTCAGCAGTGGACATCTTGCGGCTGCTAATGACAAAGATGATGAAGAATTTTTTTTTAAACTCAATTTGATGATACGATTCATAATTTACTTGGTCATCCGTCCACTTTGCAGGTGTGCGTCTCACGCTGCGTATGCTAAATAGTCTTTAAGCCAGAACTGTTAGCCCCAGCACCAAAAAACATGGCCAGCTTTGTTGTTTCTGAAACACATTTTGATCAACTCATTTCGTCCTTCTACTTTTGTTATTCAGCATTCCTCATTTTAATAATAATAATATAATAAATAATACACATTGATACAATGCCACAGTTAGCAATAAATACTGATGATATTTTGATGGCTACCAAGAAACTTCATAACTGGAAAGCACCTGGGCCAGATAAAATACAGAACTACTGGCTTAAATACTTTACAGCAACACATGAAACCTTAGCGTTAATATTTAATAACCTAATACAGGACCCTGGGAATACACCTAACTTCCTTACACAAGGCATCACTTATTTGAAACCAAAAGATTCTGACACTGCAAATCCGTCGAAATACAGACCCATTACATGCCTTCCAACGATATACAAACTACTGACATCCATTATCACATACAAAGTTAACTTAAATCTAACAAAGTATAACATCATCCCTGAAGAGCAAAAAGGATGCTGCAAAGGATCAAGAGGCTGCAAGGAACAACTGGTAATAGACACAGAAATACACAACCAGGTAAGACAAAAACATCGAAACCTTCATTACGCATATATTGACTATCAAAAAGCCTTTGACAGCGTTCCTCACTCATGGCTATTAAATGTACTAAAAATTTATAAAATAGACAAATCACTAATAACTTTCTTAGAACACCTCATGACTAAATGGACAACGGTACTTAACGTCAGAACAGAAAAAGAAAATCTGGTCTCAGAGCCACTCAAGATAGCAAGAGGGATTTTTCAGGGTGATTCCTTAAGCCCTCTGTGGTTTTGTTTAGCGTTAGCACCTTTGTCGCGAATTCTTAATCAGACAGGATACGGCTATGTCTTGAACAGAGAAAACAAAGTCAAAATAACGCACCTTCTTTACATGGACGACATCAAATTGTACGCGGCCACACGTAAAGAACTAGATACTTTGTTAAAACTCACAGAATCTTACAGCAGTGACATCAAGATGACATTTGGGACAGAAAAATGTAAAGTCAATAGTATAACAAAAGGGAAACACAAAAATTCAGAGCCATATCGACTTGAGACAGGAGACCATCTGATACAAAGTATGGAATTAAAGGAAGCATATAAATATCTAGGATACCTTCAAAACACCAAACTTAATCACGGAGAAATCAAGGAAGAACTAAGAAATAAATACATAGAAAGATTACATAAAATATTTAAAACACATCTATCAGCAAGAAATAAAATAAAAGCCGTCAATACTTTTGCCGTTCCTGTCCTGACGTATTCCTTCGGTATAATAAACTGGACTGATACAGATATAGATGCCCTTAATACACTTACGCGTTCCATAGCCTACAAACACAATATACACCACATACACTCAGCAAAAGAACGTTTTACACTACCACGTAAAGAAGGTGGGAGGGGTGTCATCGACATTAAGAACCTTCACTACTCACAAGTCGATAATCTGCGCAAATACTTTTTACATAAAGCAGCTGACAGCCAATTACACAACGCGTTGACTACAATGACAACATCAGGCACACCCTTGCAGTTAAATAGCGAACATTATGATCCCTCTCAAAAAATAGCAAACCACAACCAGCAGATTGAACAATGGAAGAAAAAAACGCTACATGGTAAACACCCACATCATTTAGACCAAGATTTCGTAGATAAACAGGCATCGAACAGTTGGCTTACAAAAGGCAACATATTCGCTGAATCAGAAGGATTCATGGTCGCCATTCAGGACCAAATAATAAAAACAAGAAATTATTCAAAATATATAATCAAAGACAACACAATTAGAGATGACTCATGCCGACTTTGTAAACAGAGGAAAGAAACAATAGATCATATTACAGGAGGTTGCAATACACTAGCTAATAAAGAATACACACATAGACATGATAACGTAGCAAAGCAAGTTCACCAACAGTTGGCCCTCAAATACAAGTTGATTGATAAATATACCCCATACTACACCTACGAACCGAAAAATGTCCTAGAAAATCAAGAAACGAAAATGTACTGGAACAGGGACATTATTACAGACCGAACTATTAGTTGTAATAGACCAGATATCACATTGACTTTGAAAAGATCTAAAATAACATATCTTATAGACATCTCAATACCCAATACCGAAAACCTACAGAAGAAACATAATGAAAAGATCCAGAAATACATAGCGCTATCAGATGAAATCAAACAGATGTGGCATCAACACACAGTAAAAATAATTCCCATAATTTTATCAGCCACAGGCATTATCCCCAAGACATTGCACACAGCAATACAAGCAATAGATCTAAACAAGAATCTTTACATCAGCTTACAGAAATCTGTCGTACTTGATACGTGCAATATAGTACGCAGATTTTTTAACTACCCTATTAGTGAAGATTAGGTACTTGGCATTGCCCGTTCCTAACTTCGTAAAACCAGTTTTAAACTGAGTTAAAAAGCGTTTCGCATCAAAATAATAATAATAATTACCCTATTAGTGAAGATTAGGTACTTGGCACTGCCCGTTCCTAACTTCGTAAAACCAGTTTTAAACTGAGTTAAAAAGCTTCTTGCATTAAAATAATAATAATAATAAATTTATTTCTTCATTAACCAGGGTTACAAAATAAGCAAGGGTCGACTTCTTCTTTTAAGTGCGATAAGCACCCGTGCCAGAAGTAGCCACTCTTCCTTAACACACTCATACATTCAAGGCTTAAGACTAAAGGAGAAAATATACTTAGATACAGCGAATTAGCTAAGAGGTGTGTGTGTGTGTGTGTGTGTGTGTGTGTGTGTGTGTGTAGAGTGTGTGTGTGCGTTTGCGCTCGCGCGCGTTAGTGTGTCTAAGTGTGTGTAGATGTCCAATTTACAAAGAATGTTTTATTAATAATTCAGCATCTTCATAGCTAAACTTTTTTAACCAGGAGATTACTTTTGGCTTATATTCACGTCGTGTTAGGGGATAAATCTGTAGTATTTTATTACATTTGTTATATAAATGCGTTGCCAGATATTGGAACTGTGATTGCGCAAATTGTGTACGAGTCCGGATTGTTTCTTCAACATTAACGATTCTTCTTTTTTTGCTTTTGTAGGGGTTGTATTCTAATTTGGAGTGTTTTTTCATAATTGAGTGCAGTATAAAAAGTCTTCTAATGGACAGAGTATCAGTGAGAGTGTGTAGGGTCTGCGTGGAAAATCTACGTTTTTTAAAATAAGCTACCTTAAGCAGCGCCCTCTGTGCTCTTTCTACATCTATTAATTTTGTTTTTCCTGCACCGCCCCAAACAGTGATGCAGTAAATGGAGATGGACTGAGCTAAAGCGATATAAATGAGATTTATTAAGTTTTGTGTAGCCACGTGCCTTATAATCTTAAATATCCATATTAATTTGCGTAGTCTGGTAGCAACTAGCTCGACGTGAGCATGCCATGCCAGTCTGTAGTCCAACATAACACCTAAATATTTCACACTGTCTACTTTTTTTATAGAGGGACAGTTACAAAGTGAAGTGCATAGAGTGTTACGGCAGTTGTGTACCTTAACTTCAAAGTTGGCCTCAGGCTGTGACCTATTGGAAACTGAGAATGTAACATAATTTGTTTTTTCTGTATTCAGTGTAAGTAAATTGTTTTTTAACCACCCCGCAAGCACTTCCAGCCCAGTCTCCGCATCATCTTTCACTAAGTCCCAGGTAGTATTCGAGAAAACCACTGCCGTATCGTCTGCATATGAAAATAAACAAGCATTGTTTATCTTTAGGTTGCAGAGATCGTTGAGATATACCAAGAACAGCGTAGGTCCCAAGACACTACCCTGTGGAACCCCATAGCCTACAGTCTCACACTCACTTACCACACCACCAACTCTAACCCTCTGGGTTCTTTTACTGAGGTAGTCCTGGATGAGGTTTAGTGGTGTGTCTCTAAAACCAATGTTTTTTAACTTTTTTACAAGGATTGGGATGCACACGGTATCAAACGCCTTCTTCAGGTCGATAAACACGCCAAGGCACTTGTATTTAGCATCTAATTTGTCCACGACAAGAGAAGTCAGATCCTCTACAGCGTCAGCAGTCGATTTACCAGTCTGAAAACCGTATTGATTTTTAGCGATTAAATTATATTTGTTTAGGTATTTTACAATTTTATTAAGTAAGTCCAAAAGCATACATACATACATCCGCCCACCGCTGAAACATTCAACAGCCTAGGTAGCATAACCACTTGTAGCTATTTTGAAGTTAATAAAATTACATAATTTTAAAAACGGAGTAACTAAAGCGAAGTATTGTATTACAAACGAATCTCCAAGGCGGATACTGCCATCAAAAATTACGTGGAAAGCGCCTCACTCTAATCAACTCGTACACTATTTGCCGATGGGTTTACTATTTCCTTATTGCCCCTAGTTCGTCTCTGTAAAAGCAATTTAGCTATGAAATGCTCATCGTTCCAAACGAAATTATCTGCCAAAACAAACCTCGCGTTAATATTTGAGCAAGCACTTTCCATCAAACTGAAGGAACACAGATTCTGCGGTAGATGTTCAACTTTTTTCGTATACGTATGGCGCTAACCCTAAACTGCTATTGTGTACCCACATAGTTTTCTATATTTTTTTTCCAACAGATCAGTAATTCGAGCTAAATGGATTTAAAAAGTCTGATGCCAAATAGTTTGGGCGTTTATGAATTAAAAAATGCGTTTTCATACATCAAAGGTTATAAAAAAGTTGAAGAACAAAATCCCTGCATATTGTATCATTACTTCATCTTTATGTTTTTTTTTCTAACCTACATCATCCCACTGCTGGGCAAAGGTTTCCAAACAGTCCGATCCCGTGCCAGGCTCTGCCAATCTTTCTCATGATGTTTCCAATCATCACTCCAACGTTTTCTGGGCCTTCCTCTGCAACGAAAAAAAAATGTTACAAAAACATTTTCGTTGATCCAATCACAAAAGGCTCGTTTTGCGAAATGCCTATTACTTTTTGTTGTCAGGGTATGTTAGTTTTAGTAACGTTAGTTATTAAGTAAATCGCCTAAAGAAAGAAAAGAAAAAATAAACTTTATTCGACTGTAATACAAACAAAGCACAAATTCAGGTTTTTAAACTTTCTTTTCGCATTTTTCACTATATAAACACTAAAAAAACGGGTTTTCTGCAACATTTTAATTAGGTACGTTAAAAACAAATATTTTACTGTAATTTTAGTGTTGGAAAAAACCCGGTTTTCTAGTGTTTAAATCACAAATGTTGTTGCAAAATAACAATAATAAAAAACGCAAGGGTAATTAAATACAAACAACAAAAAAAACTAACTAAATTGTACAAAAGTAGTATTTCATGCCTAATTTTCACCTATGACAGTACCTTAGGTTAGGGTTAAACCGGGCTATTTCGGTATCCACTTCGTTCGGCGATACATAAATAATTCGGATTGCTTGTCAAACTTCTTTGCAGCTCTTTAACGTCACTGATCGCGACTATTAGTTTTTTCTTTTGTTGGGAAAAGGTCTCCCACGTGTAGACAATCGGGTTAGTTCTAAAAATATAGAGTTGTGAAAGTTTGACTTTCATTGAATGTCAATATCGTGCCAAAGAAAGGTTAACTGGTCACCTGAAGAGTACAGAAGATTGGAATGTTAAAAGTCGAAAGTTATGACGGTCTCGCCGATTGATCAAAACAGGGTGATTGGGAGTTGTATGTACACAGTATTTTTTCTTATGTGTGTCGTGATACGTCTATACTCTTTACCTACCGCTGCGTCAACCGCATAAAACAACGCGAAAATTGAACCATTCTCGATTTCCATCAAACTTGCCCTGTTCCCACAAACTTTACGAAGCCACAAATCAACATACACCCTTAGCTGGACCACCGTGATATTATTACCCTCCCCCCTTCCCTCCTTCCCCCTACGGGGGAGAATTTACACGCGTTGCGCTGCTAATGTGATAACGTATCGTAAATTAAAGATACGCGTGCTGCAGGCTGATAGCGCACAAATGGCAGTTTTGTTATTGGAACTGAAATTAGCATTTACATTTAATTTGCAATTATCATTGAACTTATAATAAAGTGGCCGGCATAATAGTGTAACTCACTCTAATAAATGTAGAGCGTCTGTTTTATGAGTCGAGTCTTTCAAAGTCAAGTACTAAAAACATAGACCGCCGAACTTATTTCTTTGACAAAGTAGCTAAGTTAAATAATTTCATTAAAAAAATTTTACTTAGCTACTAATAATTTGGATTACTTTCTTTACCGAGTTCCTCGCATTGGTTTCTCTACCTTCATAAATATTTTCTTGAACGCAACATTATTCATAACTAGCTGTTTCGATGGATGTTTTGGAATGTGACAGTTCAATAGAAATAATATTTGACAATTTTATTATTATTATTAATTCCAGGATCTTTTTTTCCACCAAATAGCCTCTTACAATTTTTTAATATTTAAACTCAGATTTCAGGCAAGGGCAAACACAACAAAACGAATTCCATGAAAACCGGTTGAGCAGTTTTCAACAAACCCGTCTTTGTTATACTTATACCTAAACTCGTATTAAAAAGAACTGCCTGGTATTTTTCCTCAATTGCTTGAGTTTCTAAATCTTTATTTTTCATTGTTAATAACATTTTCGAGTAGATTAATAAAATTCAGGACCCTTCAGATCTATTGGCGAACAATTTGACTGCTACATTTTTCATTGAGATCGCATCATTCAAAATTAAATTCTTTATTCCAACTTTATTAATGTTCTGTGCAGTCATTGCTCTTTCTGTTTAATCAGCCGAGCTTGAGATTTGATAATCTGTGCAATATTAGATTCCTCACAGTATTGGGGCCAACGTTTGCTGAACAGTAATATCGGACAGGATTGTACTCCACACATAGCTAAGAAATATAAAATGAATAATTTTATCTGATCCAAAGTCGATTCACGGTAAGGAAATTCCTAGTTCTGCTCCTTCTTAGGGGAACTCTGGAAAAAAATCGCTACAATATAATAATTAGGCAACTGCGCTTAGCAAATCAAAACTTCAGTATTTTCGAAAGGTCGTCATCCAGCCAGGTCGAGCTGATTCCCATGGAGATTTCATGCTGCCTAAGTAAGAGCTTAATTTAGCAAGCTTATGACTACCTTATTCCTAACCTAGCGGCTAAGTGCGGCTACGTCCGCGTGCACTTTAGTTTTTCGTGATGTTTTAAATGTGAAAAAATATTCATCAATTCGAACTGGTTGTTCCTAGAATTTGCATGTTCAATATTCAAAGTTACAAAAATATATTAACCATGCTTGTCGTTTTAGTACCCACATAAAACTCTTTTTCTTACTTTACTTAATTTGAACGACACATCTGAAAACTCGGGCGTTTGTCGCTCACGATAATTAGTGGATGTAGAACTTTAGCTACTTCGCCATGTATTGTCTAGCTCGTTAGCAGACAGACTGCTCTGCTACGTATGTGTACATAATCAAAAGCGGAAGCAATCTATTTTATATAGAAATCAACAAAATCTACTCGCAGTGCAGGTACCCCAAAGAACGATGTTATGCAAAAGATAATGATCGTATCATATTCGAAAGAAATGGGAAACTAAAATTTATTTTTTATTGCTACACCATCGCCAACAGCCGGCGTGGCCCAGCGTAAGCAGGCCATATTGAAGTGGCAGTTGGCAGGGCGCACAGCGGGTAGAACTGATGGCCGCTGGGGCCGAAAAGTTCTAGAAACCATGTGAGGCCAAGCGCAGAGTGGTAAAGGTCCGGACCTGATAAAGGTCGCGGGATCCTGGTGGATGCAGGCCGCACGCAACCGGGCGCTCTGGAAATCAATGGGACCCATGTTTAGCAGTGGACTTCTTGCGGCTGATGATGATTATGATGATCAATAAAGCCAGAGCCGGCTTCCCTACGAAACTCACTTAAAAAAACCTTTTCACTGCCACGACACCGGCGAAAACAATGGCATGGAACTCCTTGTTTCGCCTTTAGTTACATGGTAACCTTGAGATGATGACAAAAGAGTACGCTCTACAGGTCACATACACGTGAGGTGAGTTAACCACAGGGTCCCAGTAACAAGGATCAGACTGCTAGATATCTACAAATATGTTTTGTTTTATTTTTTTATCAGGGACTGGGCAGTCATTTGCTCTCTATCTCACCTGGTGGTAAGGGAAGATGAATGGATGGATTTGATTTACGGTGGTACATAACTGTCAAGTAAATGCTTATTTACTCTCATTTTAAAGAGACCTAGCTTTTGTTCCTTAGCTGTCCTCTTTCTGAACTCTCTTTAGGTTAGGTTTATGTATCTTCTTTACCAAGCCGCATTACTACCGCACGTGGCTGTAATCACCAGCATCCAGTCCGGAAACTAGCTTGACAATTTTAAATAAAACAAACCGAAACTGAAGTTTTCAAATGTGTGCCGATGGTAAATATTGGTGGACCTAAACGAAAATACTAAGTTAGAGCAAATTCGCACGAATTTGTAGAACCGCATAAGCGTGGCTGGGATGCGATACAAGTTAACACGTTACAGAAAACCACACCTTTTAGGGGTGGCACTAACGTAATTGAAGAAAGCCAATAAAAACAAAGAATGTTCAATGAAATAATGTATAGCACTGCTTCACTGTAACACTAACACACAACACTTTGACTCCCATACTTGTACACAAAACATGCCACCACCATTTCATACATCGTCTTTGTACATACATTTTATTTTAATCATCAATATTTTAACATGAATTGAACATACAGTTGAACGGAGTGTTTCCCTAGAAGTTGCTACACCTAGCTGAAACTATCTTTTTATTTACCTACTGATTGCGGGGCAGTGACCCAACACAAGGCTTAGTCCTAGGCTAGCTTTTGCAAGGGATTGCTTCCGAGGTAACTGGTCTTCAGTCACTTTGCTTTCCAGCAGTACCTAGGGCATCCAACAGGGTCCTTATATCATTTTGGACATCTAACGAATGCTCTTTTTACCTTTTAACTCTTTTTTGTGTTACTTTGTTGATGTTCCTTTAGCTGCATTTTAGTCCCCTGTATATTTTAAATCATTGTCGTTGAAAAGCAAGCTGTTTTAATCATATAAATTAGGAGCTTTTAAAGTCCCACTACAGGGCAAAGCCCCACATTCCGTTTCCACTGTAAAGGTACCGTTTTTAAATCGTTTCAATTGGTGAATGAATATTAAATTACTAAAGCGGTGCCAACCCTACCCATTGTACCGGCAACAATCTGTGAGTTTGGTGCAAAAACAAAAGTCCGTTAGATATTACAAGCGGCCGTGGTTTGCGCTTTACTGTTGGGACGTGAATCCTCTCTTCCCACATGAATATTGGGATAACTGCAGAAAGTACTCGGAAATATTATTACCTTGGCCGTTGGCGCAGTGGAATGAGTTCCTACCTAATGGATAGAATGTAAATTAAAATGTTTATTTTACAAACATTGGGGTATATTCTGTGTCATATTTCACAAGAGTGTCGTGGTCCAGTGGAAAAACACTCTGGCTCGGAAACCGATGGTCCCGAGATCAAATCTGGCCATAACACACCTACTTCGTGGTTATTGTACAATTTGCGGCTAACTCTCCGGTGATATAAAACCTAAGCATCCCGGATATCGGCAGTAGGCTCGCCCCTTATCACGTTCAAATTCCCTCGGCAAAATGTAGGCTTCTGAATGTTCCGTTCACCATGACGGCGGACGGACAATCAGCGTGCCACTAGGGAAATGGTCGTGAGAGTATGTTGTTTTATGATAAACGAAGATTTTTTTTATCTGAAAATTTAAATCTTCTCATCACCAGTTCTTTCAGTAAATCAAAGTTTGATCAAATTTAATCCTCCATCACAAGGCTATACGTGCTAAGTGACAGCTACCTGTCACTTTCAGTAGAGCAGTTGTGGAAACTCCTTTCGATCCCAAACTCGAATTCCCCTTTCAGGTAATTCACTAAGTCTGTCGTTTTCATACGAGTATCTGCTAAGAGTTACTTTAAATATCGGCTATTGGAATATACTGAGTTGTATAAAAAGGGAATAAAAGAAGTTACTAAACCGTACGACAAGGCGGTTCTGACTTAATCGCTACCCAAGTGCTTTTACTGAAGCTATGACCTTATTTAATTGTCACTTTATGGGTTTGGACATAATAGTATTAGTCAGACATACTTTATTTTAAAAACATTACCTTGCATTTATCTCCATTCTCAAATAAAACGATGCGCCATAACCGAAAGCCACAACACACTAAATCAGTCTAGGGAAAGGACCAGAATTTATGAATATGGGATCAATCGACCCCACAATGAGTTTTGGACCCGATCACCCGTGAAATCAGGGTTAACCAACAACACCAAGTCAACTACTCTGTAGAACTTGCTGCTTGGATTAAATATCAAAACACCTTACACCTTGTATTAATCTATGTATATATCAATATCATTTGACATTATTCCACTCAGCGCCATCTAGCCCCAAACTAAGCAACTACCGGGATACCAGACAACGGATAAATACATACTTAATACACATAGGAAACACCCAGACCAGTACAAACAGACATGTTCATGCACACACATGTATTTTTATCCTTTAAAGAGTTTACCAAAAAATGTTTATGTTTAATCAAATACCTACCTATTCTTTTTTTTTTATGTAAGAAGGAGCAAACGAGCTTGAGGGTCACCTGATGAGAAATGATCACCTCAGCCCATGGACAACCGCAACACCACTGGTGCCGCCGCTGTGTTGCTTGCCTTTTAGGAGGGAATACGCTTTTTTCTTGAAGGCCCCAATGTCGTATCTCTCCGGAAACACCGCCGCTGGGAGACCATTCCATATCCTTGACGTACGCGGAAGAAAATGGCGTGTGAAACGCACTGTGGACGAACGCCAACCATACAGATGATGGGCATGGAATTTGGACTTATGGCGTGTCGTACGATGATGGAAGATGATGATGATTCTATGGAAAAGAAATCATTTTTTTACCCACCTAACGTCAGGCAACTAACAGGCTAACCTTTTATATTTTTGATATGTGAGGCTTCTTAGCCTTAAAATATGACCACATTTCTCTCAAACCTTTCACACGAAAATTGAAATGAAATATAAGCCACAAAATTCGTTGAAAAAATTCCAGGAAGTCCCGTCACGTCGCCTGGCACGCGGTCCGCGACGGCATTTGTGCTTTGAAATATAAACGCGGGGCACGTGACCAAGTCCAGTCCACACGGTGAGGGGGGGGGGGGGGGGGTCAAGTATCATCGTTAGCGTTTTGTACCAAAGGTACACATCGGTCACTTCAGTATATCTGCATGCAGGAGCGATTCACAACGCACGCTGCGAACGTCCCACGAGAGAATTTGAAGGGAGATTTTACTGTGGCAAGTTGCACAGAATGCCATACTACTACGGATTACAGTACGATAGCGCTGTGACTGTGATCGTTATTCTAAGGGTGCAGTATATTTATTATAAAGGATGGAATGAGCGTACTCATCCATGGGAAATCGAGATGATGTTATGATGTTTACGAGAATCGCTATTCAGGATCGCAGGGAGCTGACTTTCAAAGTTTTAATTGAGATGCATTATTGTGGAAGGGATATAAAAGGGGATGTTTTTATGCCTAATGAGTTGACCTTGGTATTCTATGCGGTTATGCGTATTTCAGAAAATGGGAATAATTTCGAGGTTCTTACCGTAATTTTCACCTCATCACGTAAAAATAACTATGATGTAAGATAAAAAACCAGCTTGCTCTCCAGAAGCAATCACAAATGCCAACCAAGAAAAAATTCGCACTGCAATACAAAAAGCTAATAAATAACAAACACGTGTTCCTAATTTAGAAAAAGGCCTGCTGCACGATGATGATAGCAGCTGAGAAGGATACATCGAAGCGTCATAAGGACAGTTCCATCTAATAAATCATAGCACGCGAAAACTATCTTGCGCGAAGAGCGAAACCACAGTATAAACCATACAGTAGGCTATCTAAGGCCGCCCGCCGAGTTATTAGCCTAGTGTGCACACAGACACGCGGCACAGCCCGTACGTACTGCCGCCTCCCTATGCCTCCCTATTTTATGCTAGCGTGTGCGTGATATTGCGACACGGCGCGCGACGCGCACGCACACATTCAAACCGAGAGTGGCACGTTTGTATGTAGATGTTCTACTGTATGGTTTATACTGTACCGAAACGCTATTTCGAAAAGGTTCTTATTTCGTTCGTGCGTTTTTCTCCGACGTGTATTTTGTATCGTTGACATAAATATTAAATTGGAGGCAAGATCGTGACGTAGAGGTTGAATCTTGTCGACTCCATGTTTGCTTACGAGCAGTTGAAGCAGCAATTTGAAACCTAGAACTAGAGTTCGGATTTCATGTTTCTTTAAAATTTTATCATAATTTTGTACCTACGAAATAGACATCTTAACCGGATGAAATAGACTTGCTACAAGTGTTTCGTAATCCTAAAAAATATGAATATACAAAATAATTTCGAAACTTAATAGGTATTACAAAATAAAGTGACTACCACTGGTATCCGAGAGTTGGTATGTATTGAGATGAACCAGCAAGAAACTCTGCGGATACTCTTAAGCTAAAGGCTTTGAAGTAAAATCCTAAACTAGAAGATTGCCTCAGTTTGACTCTAGCCACACTGTCAGAATAAAACCTTAAGTAAGTCTTTAGTTTTCTTTAATATTTCATTCTCCTTTTATAGAGCGTGATGTACTTACTCACTTAGACATATCAATGATTGTGTTGTTTTAAGACATGCGCTTATTCTTTGATCTCACCTGGTTAGTAAACAGTTTTAATGGTATATTATTATTTGACCAACCGGTTAAAAAGTTGACTACCGGGTTCGATCCCCGCACAGTGCAAACTTGGGTGTGCATGAACATGTAGGTTTGTACTGGTCTGGGTGTTTACTATGTATGATAAGTATATATTTCAAATAAAAACTTAGTTAAGTATTTTTATCTGTTGTTTAGTATCCCATAGAACAAGCATTTAGTTGCTTAGTTTGGGGCTAGATGGTGCTGTGTGGAATAATGTCCAGTGATATTTATTTGTTTATTTAGTTTTGTTCTGTAATAACAAAGCGTGCTATTACTGTCATGTTAATGGGGGCCCAGTTGCGACCGTGAAATAATATTTTTCTCCAACCTGCGATACGAAACGTCATCGTTTCAACCCGTAAAAAGATTTATATGGTTAGCAAAGTAGGTTTTATTCGTCTGCAAGAACAACTTTCGTTAGATGAGACGAGTTTGCTGGCGGCATCTAGTAAATTGAAAATAAATTGTGCATAAGAATAATAAAATAATAAATCATTTGGCTTCCAAATAAAAAGATGACTTAGCCTTATTTTGTACCACTACCAACCCCCATAACCCGTTGCTTGCTCTCATGGCGGAGTATGGACTCCACCTAGAGAATTTGAACCCAACGTGGTAAGGGGCGAGTCTACCGCCGTAATACGGGTTGCATGAGTTTTTATCAGTGTTTTCCATCACCAGAGAGTTAGCCGCCACAATGAACACAAAGTAGTCTTTCTGCTGGTCTTGTACTCGGGACCACCGGGTTCCGAGCCAGAGTGTTTAACCACTAGGCCAAAGGGCTCTCCCATAGCGTCTTCGCATGTTTTTATATTTTCTGTAAACTCAGAAACAGTCAGCAGAAATACATACAGACACGAAAAATGACTTTTTTAGTAGTAGCTATGCTTGGAGAGTTAAGTGAGAACTTTGAGACCTACGTTGTAAGGAGCGGGATTTCCGCCGTTGTTTTCAGTGTGTCTTCCTCACCAAAGAGTTAACCACTAATTATACCATGAACTAGGGTCTCCACACAGGTTCCAAAATATAATAGTGACACAAATGATAACAGACAATAAATCATTTCACCTAAAATCTACAGTGAACAGAATACAGCCATAATGATGTAATTCTGGAGGTACATGATATCCTAACTTGCTTGCTTGTCACGTCCACACAGACCCGGTGCCCGAGATATGTGTATTCTTTGCCTCTGAAAATGATAAATTGTTATTCAAATAAACTAAATAGCTACCGGACCGAAAGCTGAATTTGGGGAACGTGTTTTCTGAAATTGTATTTCTGGCCGGAATAATATTTTTCTTTCTCTGAAATAATAAAGCTGAATTGTTATGTTTATAAACACGTTTATACATAGCTATAGTAAGTGTAAATGTAAAACAAAACACAGTGCTTAAGTTACAATTATTAGGTGAAGCGATAGTATTTTAGTCCGCATTCATCCGTATAGCATTAAGAGTTGAAGTTGAGTCCGGCGGCTGGAACACCTACTTTGTGTGAATTCAAATTCAATTTATAGATTTTTATATATTTAATAACTATTCACAAATAAATGTTCTGGTATTTAAAAAAAATATCAATACTTTGATACTTAAATTACTGTTTCGAAGGTTAGTCATAATTATAAACCGAATTCAACAACATATCCTTATTAATGAAACCTCCGGCCCAAAATTTATAAAATAACTTTCAGCTTGTCACTTACAGGGCGGATTACGTCCTTAATGAATGTATATGAATACACCCAAGATTGACCCTATTGAAAAACAATAGATTCTCTTCAATGGACCGTTCTAAATTTCATCCTAAACGAGGGTAGGCTACACAAAAATCATAATAAAAATCGAATTTGCGTCAGAAATATGCCATTTTCGCCTTTATCAATGTAGTAATAAGACAGCAGGACTAAAAATTTCAAATAATTGCGTTCTTTCTAATATCTTCTAAAGACAACGACTGCGTTGCCATTATTTTAGCTAAAATGTGCTTTAAGGTGAAAGTGGAAGAGTTTGTAATTGAATGGGGATTGTTTGGGAGATTCTGTATTTTTTTAATATCAGCCCCAAGTACATGGCCAGACAAAGCGCTGGGCAGCATCAATCTCTTACGTCCTAATATTGTTGAAATGCTGACGTTGACTGATGATGGGAAGCCAATATTGGAGTTTGTAGGGCAACGTGTAATTGCTAACACTAATTAAATAGCGGTGAAACTGCACCGTCGCGTTGGTGCAATGCATAGGTATAGCCGCCGTATAACGTCAAAGATCGTGGATTCATTCCTGTGAGAATATATTTCAGAGAACTCTCTATCTATACTAATACTATGAAGCTGAAGAGTTTGTTTGTTCGATTTGAAGGAATATGTTTGTGTTAACCAGTGCATTTACTGAGGAAGGCTATAGGCTATGTAACATCACGAGTACACGCGAACGAAGTCGCGGGCGGACGCTAGTTTGGATTCAGGTTATCTTGGTGCAAGCTACGCAAGCAGCGGAGACGTCTAAATAAAACAACTTTACGGATTCTACTCGCGGTGTTATATTTTCTTTCATTTTCTAACCCGACGTTTCGACTCCTTTACAGCAGTCGTGATCACGGGATGACAAAGATGTTCTATGTCACAAAACAGTACAATTTTTAGCAACCCTCACTCAACTACCGTCATTTCCACTAACATTATTGGAAATGTTCCTATCCACGTAGTACGAACTAACCGCATCTTGAGACCTCACAGTACTGTGCTGCCCTCTGGGATTGATCAAGCGTATAACAGGCTCCCAAGCTGGTGGTAAATTCCAACCATCCTCACGCTTGAAATTCGGATGTTTTTTAATTTCAATAGCCTCTCGCAGCATCCTTGGTAAGTAACGATTCTCCCTAGCAAGGACCTGCGGTTTATCAAATCGTATGAAATGGTTGGGCTTATCAAGGGCATGTTCACAAACTGCTGATCGTCTCTTTTGCAATTAGGCATACCTACTTAATTTGGTGACTCCTGCTACTGCAGCCATATTTATGGAACGGACTCCCTGATACAAGCTAAATGTCCTAAAGTCACTTCTACTAGTAGCTTTAAGCTAGTATCAGATTAAAAGGTTTAATAAATTGGACATCAATTTTTTCCCAAATATTTTTTTACAATCCTGAGCACCCAACAAATTCAGGATAAATTACACAAAACAAACGTAAAGATCATAAGGTATTATCGTTTTGTTCACATCAAAAGAACCCATTATGAATACATAAAATATTTTACCTCATGTTTTATTTCCGTGAAAACGTTCGGAACACATTGTTCAGTCCGAAAATGGTACGAAACGTTCCAAAACAGCGAAATTAAATCCCACGACGTTTCATAGACACGCGTCAAATTGAATCAATAGCTGTCTGTGGTAAGCACGAGCCTACAAATAAAATATTCTACGAAATGTGCTCTCTATCCTGTGTGAATTGCGTGTTTTTGTATGAATATCTGCAGGAATTTGGGGCTTTACGTAATGTGCGCGGAAAAACTGGTCCTTTGTGGAACGGCTGGTATTATATGAATATGAAGTCTTTTGTGTCAATGATTTGTATTTTCGGACATTTCTGTGGGTTTTATGCATTGAAATAAACAAAAAGAGGAACATACGGCATCCGCGTACCAAAATCCAATATGACAGCAACTTGTATACGTGCAGTTTTCGAATTCGTGAATCTTTCCTCCTTTGTTTAAATCAATAGTTTTATGAGTTTAATTTGGTTTCTTTTCAGTATATTCTGCCTTGAGTGCTAGGGAAGTTTGCCCTTTGTTCTTTTCATTGAGACCTTACTCGGAGCTAAGCAATATGCGATTTGGAGTGGTATTTCAACTCTCGTAAATCTGTCCATCCTGCACGTCCCTATAAGGGCTCGTTTAAGGAGACGCGGGGCGTCAAGTCCCACTAGCTGCTTCTGCCGCCTTGAGCCTGTGTCTTGTAACGCTACAACTCAAATAAACGCTTGCAAAAACGCAAAAACGTTCTGAACATCGCCGTATGTTTGTGTCCGCGGCGGTCCGCTTCACGCAACTAATACCATAACGAAAACGATTTTAGGATTTCTGTATTAGTCCAATTGCGCAGAAGTTTAATTACATAGGTGTTCATTCATCGTTTAGTGTTATTCCTGTCATCACACAGCCGTGGCGGTTGCTGGAAGTTCTCGAAGTTTTCGCTAACTAGCAACCAAATGCTAGAATAATACTGCTTGTTGGAAGTTTCCGAACTAGTGGGCCTAAACAATAACATGCACAAGACAAAGGTTATTTTAAACGCCCCTGTTAGGTTCCCTCTAGTATCAGTTGAGAGTTCGGAAGTTGTTGACTAGCACGTGTACCTTCTTAAAATAATAAAAAACTTCAAGTCGCAGCAGGGGGCGGGACACAAAGCTGATGGTCGTGAAAGGGGAAAAGTTTTAGAACAGAGGTCCAAACTGCGTTTGATATCAAATGGCTTTTGTGGCCCTAAGAAATGCCGTAGCTGAGGATTTCAGTGGTCGTGAGCCACCACTAGGGTCACTCTGTGAATTTTATATAGTAAGGAAATAAGTTACATTAGTAGAGGTAACAGGTAGCATCGGTGGTTTCTAGAAAAAGTTGAGTTATTTTCTGACTAACAAAATTCAAGTATTAAAACCTATGACTATGTTATTCATAGGCAATGTATATGGAAAACTTCAACAATGGATTTCATAAGGATAACTTTGACTATGTTGACGTCCTGTTCTGCCACGTCTTACAAGACACATCCCTTTTTTAAGTAGGGGAAATGCTATACGCATACCCGCCAGTAGGGACAGCCGAGGGTGTCGTCCCTACCAGGCAGTGGTGGAGGTCTGTGCAATTTCGGAACAGTAACCTCATACCGCACGCCAGCTGGCCTAACAAGACACATACCTAGTGTTTTTCGGTCATTAGCTTTTGTCATCTGTAAATAAATAACAAACTTCAATCTTTAACTATTAGACCCACCAATAGTTCAACAGTCATCAAATGTTCCAAAATTACAGCAGTTGCCAGCTCTTTTGGGTTAAATGAGGCACTTAAGGCGCGCAGTTGCGGCGACCAGCAAACAAGTTTAAATGACTTTCGAAGGAATATCTGAAGATAAAACTACAATTAGCGACAGACTTGGGTGTTTTTTAATTAAACTGAAGGCATTACTAATGGGGAGAAGTTTAATTGGTACTTGTTTTAAGCCTGCATTTTAGTTAGAATGGCCCGGGATCGGTGAGAACTCTTACTCATCAATATAACTTCAAAATTTAACATGCTTTCAATATAGTCTACTATATTTAAGCCTAATTATCATCCATCCAGTAGTTTTCGTTTGAGTTGAAACATACAAATAAGCTGCTTTTTTAGGAAATTTATGTCGACGATAGTATATTAGGGCATTTATTGCAACACTAAATTCCTTTATAATAGTAAAACATTGCAATTAGTTCCCTCATTAAATCCTACTTATAAACATTTGTTACGATTTTATTTCATCCAATAACACAGGTTTTCCTTAAAATGGTCCTGTTTTATTAGCTTTTAATTACACAGTAAGCTGATCTGTTCAACAAAAAACCCAAACCATTGGGACGCAATGTTAACTTCGTATCTAAAACATTGTTGAAATAATTTGTGCTCCGAAACAAGCCAGCCCATTTAAAATATTTGAAACAAAAAGTCGTTTATTTAAAATTAAATACAGCCTATGGATTGAGAGCTAACCCTGACGTTTATAAACCGTTGGATAATTCAGACGAAGCATAGTACAAAAAGGGAATGATACATTATTTAGCACAAAATGAGTATTATACAGTTTTTACTAATTTCTTTCGAAATATAGTGGTGTTAAGTTACAAAAACAATCACCAAAAGATGCTAAAATGGACTTTATATTTTGCTTAAACGAGTATTTTACTGTACCTTTAACTGACTTTTTCTATATTTTGGAGACTATATTAATTTTCAAATTGTAGAAACCAATACTAAACATTGGCACTAATGAACCATTCACTTTAATAATATTAACGTCTATAAGTTCGGCCGTTATAATATTTAATAAGTAATAACTAATACGTTATGTCTAATTTTTAAGTAGATTGGAATCATTTACTTTAGCGATGCAGTAAGTATCATAATTTTAATTGGTTATTAGCAATAAATTAAAAGTCATAAAATGAACTTTACATAGATTGTAATAGGGCCCTAAATAAAACAAGGATGGCAGTTCAATTTTTATACATTTTGGATAGCAATCGTTAACTTATATTTTTTCCAACATTCCGTGTGATGTTTCAAAGCCAATTTTCGGTACCAATAAAAGTGTATGACCAAGTTTTAGAGCCGGCCAGTGATACGCAATGAAATATTGAGGGCACATGATACATTGCTGGATTTGTGCATATTCGAACGAATAGGGTTGCCATGACAACTCTCCAAAGGTTTTAGAAGGATATTCAAACTTAGGCTCTCTTACCCAAAACAAACATAAATCAAGGTTTAGCAGATCCTAAAAGTATAGCTGGCATGAGTTTATAAGCGTCCTCAACTCAGATTGACGTTTGTGTATTCGTGGATTAAAGTGGAACATTTAGGGTATATACTAAGGGCGATACCCACTTTATACACTTTAAATATATTTCAATGTCATTAATTGATGCATTTTTCGGGCATCTCCACGCTTCGGAAGACACGCTAAGCAGTTGGTCCCCGTTAACGTCACTCGATGTCAGTCGTTCAGCTGAGTTGGTGGCCTCAGGACGGTTTGATGAAATCTGGCGTTGAGGTTTCTTACTAACCTTAAACCCCTCTAACAATCCGCACTAAGCCCGCGTGTTGGAGTACGGCTCGCACGACATCATAGTTGAGGTGAGGCCTGTGCCCAGCAGCGGGACGTATATAGGCCGCTTAAGTGTGTATGCACCTGTATAACGTGGTCTGTACTTTTATGTGTTGTCTTCCATTCCACCTTTGGTTCCCTGACAACCCTGTTCGAGTATGAGCCGCGACTGGCGCGCCATAAATCCGAGTTGGTCCTACCGTAGGGAAATAAAACCGATTCCGTACATACAATGTGGGGCTAGACCACTATAAATGAACAGGATACGTGGATGCGTCTCCCAGAACACCCAGAAACGAAATCGGACGCAATGGGAATTGGAACAATAATAATAATAATAAATTCATTTATTTCAGAAATTGCATCCATATTTTGTTAGTAAAGTGATTTAAACTATGTGTTAGTAAAAAGGCATTTAGTTTTGTGTGTAACAATGATTTTCATAAATCTGCAATTTTAGGTATTCTGTATTTCAATATATGATTTTAGCTTGAGAGGTATCGTTAGATTCGTCTTTACTGTGAGAGTAACACTGGGTTATCAAAATCGTTTTTCTCTAAAAATGTGGAATGAGGAAAAATGACTATCTGGATGCAACTGTGAGCCGTGGTCTGTACTTTTGTGTTTTCTTCCATTCCACCTTTGGTTCCCTGACAACCCTGTTCGAGTATGAGCCGCGACTGGCGCGCCATAAATCTGAATTGGTCCTACCGTAGGGAAATAAAACCGATTCCGTACATACAATGTGGAGCTACACCACTATAAATGAACCGGATACGTGAATGCGTCTCCCAGAACACCCAGAAACGAAATCGGACGCAATGGGAATTGGAACAATGATTTTCATAAATCTGCAAGCGTAGGTATTCTGTATTTCAATAGCGAGAAATTTTTTGTAGCACTTTTTATATTATATTTCTTTATTTTATTAGGTAGGTAAGGTAAGGTATTGTATGACCTTCAGAGTAGCAACAGTTATTTTCCAAATCCTACTAATATCATAAATGTGAAATTTTGTATATGTGGATGTGCCGTGTTGCTCTCTCACGTTAAAACTACTTAATGGATTTAAATTAAGCTTATACTCGTACATCAGAATAGGTCTTAAGGAGGCAATTTATGAAAAAAATAAAACTTACTATGTCCACGCGGACGAAGTCTCGAGCGGCCGCTGGTAAGTTTGAAGTCTTTTAAAGCTGTAGTACCTACCAAATATCTAACGTTGATGAGTATGAAGTTATTACATAAACCGTAACCGTTTATTTAATAACTTCATTATTTTGGTATATTTTCTTTTCAACAACTTTCATTGAACAAACTATTTTTTGGCTTTTAAGAGCTTACAAGCGCGTCAATGTCCGGACGATTTGCGCGTGTGGCAATAGGTCCATACGCAAAATAAGGCCTTACAAAAACGAGCTGAAATCGCCCTGAGCACTAAGCCCACGAGCCACTGCAGTAAAATTTGCACATTGCACATTCCATGTAGCAATTTGCAGAGCAACCACCGCGCCTGATTTATGCACTTACACCCACCGAATCGCATCATGGTTTTTGCTATTTTTGTAACTAACTTTGAGCTTAACGGTACGGCAGAAAAATGCACTTTGGTACCCGAAATCGGCAGTTTTGTTCTAACCCTAATTTGTTGGCGGTCGTTTACTGTGGGTACGATTGTAAAATTAATACTACGTTTGTTATTCGAATTTCGAATGTGTAATATCAATTGATAATTATTTTGTAACATCGAGTAGTACGAGCCAAACTCCAACACGCGGGATCAGTGCAAATTGTTGGATTGTTGGCTAGTGAAACACTTTTCTGTCAAATGTTATCAAGCCACCCTAAGGCCTCCGACTAAGTTTAACGGCTGATATCAAGCGATGACAGCCAGGACCAACTGCCTAACGTACATTCCAAAACACGGAATGCCTGAAAAATAAGTTACTTAATTGCCGGTTAGAGTGGTCACCCATCTTATTACCCGACCTAACGTGTGTTGCTTAACAGCGGCGATTAATCTGTTGCAATGAAGCTCTTACGATTCCAGGATTTCATTTTCGATGTACGATCTCATCTTTAATACAAGAAGAGACGTTAAATTTAAATATTTATGCCAAAACAGTCAAATGGAAGTAATCAAGAAAATAAAGGTAAATGAAGCCATTAACAAAAGTAAATTAGTCCTTTCGAATAACATGAACATTATTATCACGAAACAAAAGGTATTGTGAAATGTTTTAATAGCTTGGACGATGATACAATACAATGGAAGGGCATTAAGGTTAAATTATTTGTTTGTAAAGTGGTTTGACTGAAAATCGGTATTATTTTCACAACCCAATATATTATGTTGGTGATAAACGAATACGACTATGTAACTGCCATACAATACAACACTTTCTAAGTATGAACTTTAAAAAGATCATCTCTAAAACGGGAACTGGTAGTTGTATATGAAGTATCTTTATTACTTATACAAGTTATATAATTATTTATTCCTTAACGTTAACGCATCCGCATCGCACATCATTTAGATTCGTTCCGCTGTAGAAATCCCTGCCGAGGTTTTCCCGATGAGCATGGAGTTCTTCAAGAGGGATTTGAACAGGTTCTTGCAGGGTCGGCAACGCACGAGTAATGCCTCTGGTGTTGCACGTGTCCATAGGCTGCGGTAGCTGCTCACCATCAGGCGGTCCGCATGCTTGTTTGCCACTCTGGTTGTTTAAAAAGTGGCCGCTTAGTGGCGATTAAACATCCTCAATCGTTGAGCTTCAGAATTACATGACCCATGCCGCTCTGTACATGCGTAATGTTTCGGTGTTTTGTGGCATAATTTTATCCTTACGATTATCATTACGTCGTATGGGAGCCGGAAGCCGGCGGTCCTGAGAACGAATCTGGCTTGAACACCTACTTCGAGTTCATTGTACAATTTGCGACTAAATCTCTGGTGATGTAACACTGATAGAAACCCATGCAACCCGGAGCACGGCGGCAAGCTCGCTCTTACCACGTTGGGTTCAACTTTTCTCGGCGAAATGGCCTTTGAATGTACCGTTCAGAATGATGGCAACAATTATTGTGAGTGCCTCTGACTACCCCGCTATCTATTATTTATTTATAATTAGGACACAATAAAACAAATGATGAAAATAAAAGCCTCTCAAACAAGTTGCGTGGTCAATTAATTAATGTTATGGGTATGTATGTCATCTTATGTGTTACAGTCTGATGAAGAGCGGTTACAGCCGGCCATACAACAGCTGAGGCATTACTCACTTGCTGCTTGTATTTTTTTTCATACCCATGTCATGGACGTAAAAGAAAGACGGACGGAATATCGCACTAAAAAAAAATGAAGCATGCAAGGTGCTACAATTTTCTTCATTGACCACGACCTGCTAGACTCACATAAACACCAGGGGTGCTACAAACTACGCCATTTTACTCCGTGTGACAGCGCCAATGACACGTGCTAGTCGCGCACACACCTAAACTGGCAGCTGATAATATGCTTCACTCATGATAAGACGAGGTGAGGTCCGTCTTTCTTTTACGTCCGTGACCCATGTGTACATTAAATCTCTACCTCTTTTGAGAAAAACTCTCGTCTGTCCATTTGTGGTATAATATTATCGCCCAGTTAGGCAGGGCGGGCTCGGATTTCATTTCCTATAACGATTACCGTATCCGGTATCCCCTGGACGGTAATCGTTTTATTGGGTAAACATGTCATTATTGATGACATCATGGTTTGTTTTCATCTCTCCTGGCACACAAAGCGTTCGTTTTAACAGAATAAAAACCATCATTTCTTTTATTCATGAACCAATTAAAAGTCATTATTCGCCATCAATATTTATACAACAAAAAAATATCCAACCAAAGCAGCAAGGCAGTTTCTTTAAGTTTCTATGGAAATGTTGTGTAAGCTTGTATGAGTGTGTGAAATGTAACTTTAAAATACGTTATTGGTATACTCTGGTTGGCTTAGGATGAGTGAATCAGTGAATTTACTGTACCAAGTGCCACGGAATAATTTTTTTTTTAACTTTTACTTTACCAATGTTCAAATTATTACCTAACTAAATAACTGTCACTGAAGAGCGGTGCCTCCTTCATAAGCTTAATAGGTGGCACCAGCTTAACCATTTAATTTAATTCTACCGAATAAATTAATTTCTTTATTATTAATATTATCATTAAGGCAGACATCATAAGAAGACAGATATTAGTATTATTAGTAAGGGCGCAATTAAATAATTATTCAAGCGCGAACCTACAGTCTTTTTAATCCAATCTATCTCCGTCCCGCTCTCGCCTTCCACTACATTGTTTCAATTTCGAAACAATTGCAGATAATGAGTTCACTTTGTCCAGAACCCGGTATGAGACCGAACAATAACAATAGCCCCATTTGTTATTTTCGTTATTATCTCATTCAGAAAATAACAATACTTTAAATTCTTGGCATTGCAGTAAGGGTCCGCCTTTCAAACGTCGCATCATTTGTTACAAGATTTATTTTAACTTGAAGCGTATGTGTTGGTTTGGGTCAAATCTTGTTAGTTGAATCTGACCCACTTCCGGGTTTCCGATGGAGCTGAAACTCGGAACACACCTTTATGAACCAATGCCAATGAAATTTAAGCCTGTATAGCTATTACTTTCGTGGAATCGATTTAAACAAGGGTAAATAGGTATCCATTTCGTCAAATTCTACTAATTTACTTAAAATATTATAATATAAATGCAAAAGTTTGTATGTACGTGTGGATAGCTCTTTCACGTTAAAACTACTGAATGGATTGAATCAAAACTCCACAAATATTCAGTTTATACATCAGAACAAATAAAGCTACATTTTTTTTCTAAAATAAAGACCACGCGGACGAAGTCGTGGGAGACCGCTAGTTCAGTATAAAAGTTTCGATATTGCTGTAAAAATAAAAACCTAGTAGAGGTAAAGCAAGTAGACTCATAAAACTTTGAACTTTCATCCAAAAGTATATTTTTTTTGAGCCATCTGTTTTGAGTAACATGCAAGACAAGACTATTTTATGAACAAATGTTTGATTACACTCATCTGAATCATATAATAACATTTTTATTACTTTGGTTTCTATATTAAACTAAACTGTTTTAAATTATTTTATTCTTAGTGAATTATATTTGTAGTTTGAGAGATATTGCAAGGAATGTAAAGCTTAGATTAAAAACAGATATCTTATTGTTAATACAAAAATAACAAGTTTTACTGCCGAAATTAAAAGGAACGAAAGGTTTAGTAAGCACCTATGTATTTAGATATGTTTACCAAAATGCGCGTCCCACAATATAACCTATTTTTAACAAGAAAATTTAATGACTTTCCCGACACAATCGTTTAATTTCGAATATTAATCTCAATAATTTGACCAATAAATAAACGTCAATAATATCCTGTTTGATATTAAGTATTAAAGATATAATATTCGGCCAGCTACAATTTTTTCATGGTTTTCAACTTTACTCTCCTATTCGAGGCCAAGACAAACCAAAAACCATGAAAATCTTTTCAGCTATTTTCTAGTTATAAGTGCTGTAACAAATCCTACTTCGTTATAAGATACATTTCGATTTATTTATTTAATTTACATATGTAAAGTGAGCCTATTTACTTAATGGCAAATGATAGAGGTGTATTTACATGACGCTTATAGGCAATATAAATGCAAATGGGGTTATGGGGTTGAAGGGACGCGGGTATGTTAGTATTCGAACTGTTTGTAGTAGTACCCTTAATGTCCTCTTGTTACTTGTTGAGGTTTCGCCTTCGATTTCATGTCGTGTGAGATGAGGTTATAACCCATAGGCACCGCAACTGCACGGCTGCGACCAAGCAAATATATTGCCATTCAAATTTCAGTATTAAGTTGTGAGTGGTACAATATATTTTGCAATATCAATATGAAGTAGCCAACGGCGAGCCGTCAGCGCGCTCGCCACTACTTTACCACTCAACTCGCAGCTCATGTCCTTGCAAGTTAGTCGTTAAGCCTAGTCAGAGGCCTTAGGGCAGCTTGATAACATCTGACATAAGGTTGCTTGCTAATCTTACACCTCTCTAATAATCTGCGCTGTGCCAGTGTGTTGGAATATGGCTCGAGTTACCTCATAGTTGAGGTTAAGCCTATGCCCAGTAGTGGGACGTACTTAGAGGCAGTTTATGTTGATCAAATCACGTCGCAGCATAATTCGGATTCGGCCACAAAACGCATTGCCTTGTTTTGTACGGGGGAAATGTTTGTGTTGCAGTAAATCAAATTACTGCATATATCACTGGGACTGTTTGCTCATTATCTATTGATTGGGTTAAAAGATTGGCAAGCTTTGGAAAGCGATTTTGGTAGTATGGGCAAATGTTTCGTCTAATTTCATTCACCAATTACTTAACTGGGAGTGGAAAAGAGCGAGCGATTAGACCGCCTTAATTTTAAATAGGGCTCTGTTATTTATTACTAAAGTATATGGTTTTCGTACAAGAGAGAAAATGTTATGAAAATTTTAAAAAATATGTATCTTTGAGCTAAATGTTGCACACATTTTATATAAAATAACAGAGTCATCAGAAGTCATAATAAATTAATTTTATTTTTAATTCGTTAGATTCAATAATGAACAAGTGATGCTGATGTTGGACATAAGATAAGCTACACTAATTATAACAGTGTCAATTCGGAAACAAAATAAAACACAAAGGGTCTTACTTTGAATTTGCTTTCAAATTATGTACAGAGGCGCACATATCAACCTTTACATAGGGGCACCTTATGTCGCTGACAAAAGACCCATTTTGCAACGGTTTTGTAAAGTTTGATGTTGTACAGAGACGCGTACCTACTATGCAAATCGTTGAAATACTCATTTTCAAGCATCTTCGTGCTTCGGAAGGCACGTTAAGTAGTTGCTCCTGATTGATGTCGCTACATGTCGTTAGGCCTAGTCGACGGCCTCAGGACAGTTTAACATCTGACATTAAGGTTGCTCACTACTAACCTGGACCACCAAACCAACCAACCATTAGTTGAGGTGAGGCCTGTGCCCAGCAGTGGGACATAGAGGGTAGAGGTTCGGTTACAGTTTATGTTTCTGTACACCTCTACATAAAGAATTTCGGAACCCGCTCACACAATCAGCAACAGAGTTTTCCAAAAGAAATGTCTGAAATGAGAATAAACATTCGTTTATGGCATTAAATTCATAATAATTGTCAGACGCACATCTCTTAATTGTGACGCATGTGCCCATTTCGGCAAATGTGTTGTTTACTCGCTAGATGTCGCCACGTCAGGTACATTATTTTGTTTCTATTTGGACTACCGTGAAACACGAATTCTGTCTTCCATTAAGCAGGACGGGAGTAAAGTTGTGAACACACTTTCAAACCCTTTTTCTTGAAGACTTCTTCAAAGTGTTAACAAATACTTAAGATATTCTATCAACAGACAATCAACTGTGTACAAGATATCGTATATTTTCCAAACTTCCATAAACCTACTGATATTTATGATAAAAACAATATGGGAGATGAATTTTCCAATTGGTTCAAGATTTAGCTAATTTTTTATACTACCTGCTCGTCAATGGGACATTATGTGTCATGTAAACCTGTCCTAAAGTAGGTCATTATAGCCCTACGGTCTAGCCGGGACATAATGTTGTACTGAATTTCATTATTCCCTGGGGATTAAAGTGATTTGAATTTGGAATGCAACCGTGTAGTCAAAAATGTTTAGGTGCAATGAGATTTTATCCTGAGTTCGAATGTCGTACTGGCCACTAACAAAATAGATGCCAAAGAAAGAAAAAAGGCGCGAACGGCTCAAATAGCTCCTGAGTCCTGTGCTGATAAAATGAACGTACCAAAGATTGTAATTCATCTTTCCAATGTCTTCGCACAACTGTCTTATGTTTCTAACATCACTTTGAATTTTTGATAAATACTAATTTCTCATATTTAATTACCTACCTATTTTCACATGAAATAAATACTTAAGCACTTATTTTTTTCAGCCATTAATTTCGATTGCCTCGCAGAAAGTATAAAAAGTAGAGTATGCATCGCGGGCTTAAAAGTGTATTTGTCTTGGGCGGTCTTGAACCCCTCGTATTCAGGATTCTAACTTTAACTCCCTCGCTCCGCTCGGGAGTTAACCGTAGAATCCCTCATACTCGGGGTTCAATATGACGCCCGGGACCATAATACACTTCTTTAAGCCCTTGTGGCATAATCTACTATTAAGTAAGTGCAGTCAGCATGAAAAGGATGTGTACGAAGTGGTCAATATAAGATATCTGAACTATTAAGAAAAGTTAATTTATGATAAGGTTAATTAAATATTGTATTACTTGATCCAAATTTTGATGACGCAAACGAAACATGTCATTGTAGTATTACAATGAGGCATTGTCCTAACAGGGCCCCAAGTCTGCTAATTTTAGAACGCTTCAATTGAATCGTAATTGAGTCTCAACAGTCAAATTTGACATATTTTTCATAGAAAATGTGTCAAATTAGCCGAAACTTGGGGCCCAGGACGCGATCGTCGCGCGATCGTACGATGCGACGATCAAACACGCGATCACGATCTCCCCGTTCACTATCTATAGTTCGTTCGCGTTAAGAATGCAGTGATTTTAAATGTAATTCTTTCGTACACAAAAATCTCAGATCCACAATCTTTGCGTCTAAAAGTATGCGTTCAATTGGTCTCTCGGGACTTGGCTTTCTAATTAGGAACGATTCGATTGGTTAGGGGGCGTGCTAGATCGAAGGATAAGTATGTATTTAAGTAGTGTTGAGCTGTTGTGTAATATTCCATAGCACATGCATTTAGTTGTTTAGTTGGGGGATATGTAGCACTATGTGGATTAATGTCCTATGTCCAGTGATATTCTTATTCATTTGACTACTCTGCTGTGCAAATACCTAAAAATTTGTGGTTTAATTTTGAAAGTATATAAAAACTCATGTGTATCAGCTTTGAAGCCGAAGCGACATTTATGCAACATAGGGATGGAAAAACTGTGTAGGGTTTCACTAATGGACTGCATACCGCACCGCATTTTTACTTTTCACCATTTTAATATCCGTATGGTGGATATTAAATTCATTTGCGTAAAAAACATTTTGTTAAATAAATGTTGGAATTATTTTAATTTTAGATGGGTATCCAGGACAATGTTTTTTTCAGAACCGTGATGTAGGTACCTCACATAGCGCGAACCAAGATGGAACGACAATGTCAGAACCTGCTACCCACTGCTCATAAAATCCATGGGGACCTTTCCCATAAATTTTGCAAAGCAGTAGACTTTTTATGTCTTCCAAAGATAATAATTCGGGTTAATTTGTTTTTATATAAGTTTTAGGGTATGTATGTGGGATCTACTCAAGCATATTGCTTCCGTGAAATACAAAGAAGAGTTTTTTATTTAGGATATATTTTCTTTCGTAACATTTTCGCACCTCCTACGATACTTTAGTGCTTGGTCGTATGGTTGACTAGCAATTCCATATTGATATTCAATCTTCAATTGGTAACAATTCATTTTTGAACAATAAAGAATGATGAGGCTTCAAGCCCCAAGTGCCCTAAACTTCTATAAAAAGACCCTGTATTTTTGCAATTCATTGACCACTCCCTTTTACCATAATGTAGTTATCTCACACAAATAACATATCTGTTTCCGCTATCAAATACACCAAGGGACTCAGAAATGAAAGATAAAACAAATATTATTCACAGAAACAAGGCCACAGCCGCACATTTGTGATGCTTATTCCAATACAATAAAGCTCATAATTCTATATGTTTTTGCAAGTGACAGCACTAAGTGTGAGTGTTACAGAAATTGAATACATCTTCAAAGAGACGTAAAAAGTAATCCCTCCAATAACGAGACGGAAAGGGAATCTTCCCTCCATTTGACACGGCTTCGGATTCGGTGTTACCATATGAAAGAAACAAAGTATATGAAAATTATTTACCCAAAGTCAACGAGTTCCAGCTGCTGGCATGGCACTTTAACTGTCTCACATGCTTAACTATACTGGTGACTCCGGACCTTTCAGAAAGAAAGAAAGATAGAAGAAACGTTTATTAATTTTCAACATCACAGCATATAAAAACCTTTAAAACAAATGGTGGAAAAAAACAATAGAAAAACAAAGAATAATTTCCACCAGACGCAGTGTCACGATGTCCAAAATTAAATGGACCCCTCTCATCTAATGCCTAGACCTGATAGGCTCAGACGCTGGTTGTCGGTGGGACCAACCCAGGGGTTTCTCATCTCTAATAATTGGTTACAGTGTTCGAGTTTTTTCACGATTAAACCGGCCCAAATATAGTGAAATATATTTGTTGGCATTGCCAAATTTATTATCACTGAACAATATCACACAGAAGAAAGAGACATAGATAAGGATTTCGAAAGTAACAGCCGATACAAGTTTCTATCAACAGATAGATGCTACTCGTAGAATCGTCGAAAAACAAGTCAGAAACTAGCTGAAAACTCCCGTCAAAACAGCGACTTCATTACAATCGAACTGATATTGTATTTTACACACAAAAGCCCCGAAATCCGGGGTAAATCCCCAGACTGGCAACTCATCCGTATTGAACCATTCAATACAGTAACTTAAGACATATGCCGCACATGTAAATATTTCACGACCCCTTCAGCTGGGTTAGCGAACGAATAAAAAAATCAGCCATCGTAAAGAACAGAAAGGTTATCCACCGAGTTTGTGAGGGCGAATCTGTTTTTACAATGCTTTTTGTTTTCTTTTACGAAAAGTACTTTATTTGAGATAATATTTCCAAGATGGGCGCTAACTTATTGACATTCATAACGTGGTGTTGGACTTAATGTTCTTTATTTACAAAATCAAAACTTAGGTAATTTTTTAGGCATGAGGTTTTGTTAAGCTTCAGTAATAATAACTAGCTGTCTGTTAGCTTTGCTTGCTTGGAATGCGGTCTATCACAAAAAGTATTTACACAATATTGATTTTTAATTTGCCCCGTGGTGAAACCCGCGTGATCATTATTTTGTTGCGTAGTTATTTTAAAACTATGTATTACACAATACAAAATTTAATGAGTTGTCATTAAAATGTAGTAAATGCAATTGCGAATCCAGAAAAAATATTAAAATAATGTTCTGGCTGTAGGTACATTTGTTATTATTGATGTGTTAAGAATAGTCTGCCCTACTATCTATATTATAATCGATTACGTTACTTATAATGAGGGACGACGGAGAATACCTTCAAGACTGTTTAACAATACTGGATACATTCTTTTAGTTTGTAAAATGGCAAATTGAGAAAAAATCTTGCCGTTATATAAATTACTATTTCCTTAATTAGAAAGGTAATTAGAACATGCAGCCATCAGGGATCGCCACACGTACTCCCGCCCTCTCGTTCCCTCCTCCTACATTAGTATTCGCGGCGACTCTGGTCGTCATTCAAAAACACGTTTCTCGTTAATTGAAGTTTTACACCTGTTAGCATGAAAGATTGTGGGTGGAAATACAATCATCACAATGATTCATTCAGATTCATTCAGTTTGTGATTAAGTTGTTCACACCACGAGGGAACGGGAGAGTGGTGAGAGGCCACTCACGACCACCGCACAAGCAATAGTCGCCAGAACGTCGCCAAAACCTTTGAAAACATGTACAGAAGCGACCACATCAACCTTTACAAAACATTGCAAAATGGGTCTTATGTCAGAAGCATAAGGTGCCCCTATGTAAAGGTTGATCTGTGCGCCTCTGTACACTGTTGGAGCAATTGTGCTGCAAAAGTCCCGGCACATGATTTTCAAATTGTAAAAATACTAAAATAAATAAATTTAAGGAGCTTTTTTGAAATTATTCTGTCAATATATACAAGTTTGATGCCGAACGTCATCATAAATTTTGTCTTGTATTATGATTTGAACAAGTTTTTACTTGTAAGTTTACACACATTAACGCAACAAATCAACAAAAAAAAATTTGATCCATTACATAACGTAGGTATTGTAAATTCAGTATGGTAAGCCTGAAATTAATCATCTAGACATTAGGACTTTAAAGCTAAACATATTTTGTTTCACACTGGTCAAACCTACTAATCTGACGAGTATGTGCGTTCTATGGTAAAAAACACACACAATAAAAATACAAAGTTAAAATCTTACATGACATACCAATTCATTATTTAGATTAAAATGTTATTTAGCTTTTATTCCAAGAAACATGAAAAGCCTCAATCTCATCTGCCTTCGCTGTAACAGGCTGAGAGAGCTCAAATTTTAGTGCGAGCCAAAGCAGAATTTGGAGCACCTCGTTAATCCAAAGATTCTTTTAAACTTTTTAGTCGGAGCTTAATTAAATTTACTTCCCGCCACACTGGCGTTACTTAACAAACTGCGTTAATGTGACATGGAATTAGGGGATGTTTTTGAGCGTTATGTGTTTTTAAAGAGTAAGGATAAATGATAGTATTTGCTACTGAAAAATATAACGAATTGGATAATTAAATAACATAATCGGCCTATATACGTCCCACTGCTGGGCACAGGCCTCACCTCAACTATGAGGTGGAACAAGCCATACTCCAACACGCGGGCTCAGTGCGGGTTGTTGGAGGGGTGTAAGGTTAGTGAGCAACCTTATTGTCAGATGTTATCAAGCCGCCCTAAGGCCTCTGACTAGGCTTAACGACTGACATCTAGCGACGTCAACCGGGACCAACTGCTTAACGTGCCTTCCGAAGCACGGAGATGCCCGAAATACACATCACTAAATTTCGGTCGGATGGTCACCCATCCCTTTTCCGACCCGGCGTGTGTTGCTTTACAACAACGATCGTCCCCGATCACTGTCACAACTGCGCCACGGGCACCACCTCAATTAAATAACGATGGTATTTTTGAGATCTACTTTGACCTTCACTTATACTTCCTTGGTGTCTCCAAAGCAAGAGTGAATAGGATTTTCTGGGTAAACGTGTTCCACCTTCGGCCTCGTCATCGCTTACCATCAGGTGAGTCTGAGGTCAAAGGCAAAACCATTTTAAATTTAAAAAAAACATGCGTTTCCAATATAAGGCTATTATAAGTACACACGTTTTCAATATAATTGTAATACTTTTAAAAGATTGTAAATCTAACTTGACCACAACGTCCACGTTGTGTTTTGTGTTCAAACGGTTTTGATCCCAAAAGTGGTATGAAAGTATATTATTATTCATGTACAATTTCTGCAGTTTATTTTTTGAGAAATGAGTAATAACCAAAGTTGAGTCAAACTTGAAACAGGATTGCTGTTCCAAACTTGACTCGACGACGTTAGTTTAATATCTAGTTACGTTCAAAATTAAATTCAAAAACTTTCGCTTTTCCCAACCACGGGTTTCCGGGTTAGATTCGGAATGAACTGCTAATTAGGCCTTGTGGCCAAACCAAACGTTGTTGTGATTCCAGCTATCTTTCACATAATGGGACGGTGTAGAGACACCTAGCCACCGTGAAATTGGGTTCACTTCAAACAAAATAAATTGGATTAATATGTATCGCACTGATAAGTAGGTATCTGTGTCGAGCATGGTGATATTCCCTCAGGCCTGTTAAACGAGGTTTAATTTCAGCGAAAAATAAACAACCTGCATTATATTTTTACTTATAGCGGATGGCACAAAATTCATTACTAATTTAAATGTAGGGTTGCTTCAAATGAGATCACATGTTTGTTTTTTTTTTTATTTGTTTGTTTGTATTCTAATTTAATTTATAATCGTCGTTAAATAAATTCTTCGAAAAATATAATTGCATATTGAATTGGTATGCTCACGGCATCATACGTGGGAAGTAAGTTTTCCAATATTTTTTAGCAGTAGTTAAATGATCACTAAACTGTAAACTAAAAAAGAACATGGTACGCTGTATTCCTGTTTTAAAAGTTTGAAATTTACTTTCTGGGTTCTTTTCTGTTCGCGGATATTGTAACGGAAAAGCCCTATACGTGAGGTTATGGGTTAAAACATTAGGCTCTGAAAATAGGTTTCAGGTGACATTTTACTTCCACTCTACTCACTCTAGACCTCACTTAGCGTTAGTCATGACATGGTCCTTACTTAAAAACCTTTGGTAAGTGGTTACTGATTTAACTTTTTTAATACTGGTACACTCAAAAAGTGCCATGGGAGCTGTAATTACAAAATATCTTTATAAACTATTTGATATCTACAGCAAAATCTAGTCATGTTTGAGCCAACATTTTGAAAAACTCAAAAAACCTTTTTTCAAAAAAATCGAAAGTGAATTGAGAAAAATAGTTCAGCTCAATTTTTCAGTGTTCTTATAAATATTAGAATGATAGTCTTTATAGACTAATTTCACCCCGTTTGAGTTTTATATTAGCTACAAACGTAGCTTGTGTCTTATCTTAGCTCCAAGCTACATTTATAACAAAATTGATGAAAATTATTTTAGTGGTTCAAGTCAACGAACCGACTTGCTTACTTTTGCCTTACTGAATGTAGTCAGTGATGACCTCAAAGCTACCAAGAAAGCCACATCTGCGATCCTTAATTTAAATACTCAATATCATAATTTTAATAAACCTTTTTCAATAAATATGCCCTGCCGAAGACCAATAATCCACACAGAGGTCCACATAATCCCCAGTAATGAAGCATCTAACCAGTCGAAAGGCTTTCTTCCACCCAGGGCACCTTGCTATAAAAGCTGTTTATTTGAACCACTTTTTATGTATTTTCCGGACATCGAAAAGAGAAAGCCTAACAGGTGATGAACATAAATTTCAGCTTATGACGACTTACATGCGATGGTGAAAGCGGCTGGTGTGACATTTAACATTTTATTCGAGAACACTTCGTATTGTATTATTTAAAGAAAAAACGACCACTTGAAGCTTATTCAAGTAGCTCTATGCTGTTTATTTACTAAACAGCTATCCTGCGCACCTGGCACGAACCGCTTACGTTTTGGTAATCGAAAAGTAAACGATACTTTTTTTCTTTTCCCTGTGTCTTCAAAAACAAAAGTATAGTTTACTTTTCGATTACCAAAACGTTAGCGGTTCGTGCTTGGCCTTCTGTAATAAGCTACAGTTACCGTTTTGTACTGCTAAACTTGTTTTACGATGTACAAGTAAATAAAATATGGAACAGTCTGCCAACAGTGGTGTTTAATGAAACTTGACAGAGAGGCCTTCAAAAAAAGAGGCCAAGCTAGTCACAATGATATTTATTTTATAAAAATATGTTTTTTAGTCTACCGCGCTTTTACTGTAAGGAATTCTTCACATTCTAAAACTCGAACAATTTCTGATACGTTGCGTTCGACTTATGTGTAAAGCGATTCCCAGAATAAGTATACGAAAGACAAACGCTTAGCCTTTGTTCGACGCCCAATTGTACAACCAGATCACGCCACGTATACTTTTTATACACTTAAGTAGTACGTTTCAGTCATACGCGAAGACATTTAAAAGAGAGCTGTCGATATCCTCTGAACTGAATACGAACACTCCTCTTTATATTCTGCCCTACGGTGGCTTATTGATCCATTATGGATATGCTCTGTTCTTACAAATTTTCTTCGCAGCTGCTGTTTGGAAGCCACATTTTAAAGTATAAATACTTCACTTTATATTTTGTATGAGTTGACGGTTGTTTCATAACCAAGACAAACTGCAACAGGAATGTTATTTAGCGGCGGTATTTAAGGAAAGATATGACTTACCTTCTTATTCATACAAACTTAAATAGCGCTTCAATAACACGTTTACTTTTATAGCTTTGTCTCTTTCATTCTTATTGCTGCCGCCGTTTGAAAGTAAGTGACAGAACACGTCAATTGCTTAAACTATGTTTTAGCGTTGTGTTCGTTTTGATGAATAAGGGGGTTAGAGGCGTTCAAGAAAAGAGCGTATTTTATGAACTGTGGTCCGTGGGCGGAGGTGATTACTTTTCACCAGATCGTTTGTTCTCTATATCTCAAAAAAGAGTCTAACCCCCGAATTCAGAAACGTCAATCAACGCCAAGTACGCGCTCTCGCTCATGCTGTCCCGTAAAATGTCAATGGAACTGACAGGGACAGCATGAGCGTGAGCTCGTGCTTAGCGTTGATTGTCGTTTGTGAATTCGGGGGTAAGTTATTTCGTTCATTAGAAAAAGTATTCTGCGACGGTTTTGCAGGAAAACCACCTAACCCCTGAACTGGCAAATGCGGTAATTTGCAAAACTTCGAGCACAATAATTTATTACCCTGCTCGTGTTTGGGAATAAATACGCAGTAACAAGAAAAGGTCATAAATAACTGTTTGTTTCCCTTTGGGTTTCACACTTGACGAGATACTTTTAAATTGAGTTACTTATTGACTTTTCGGGACTGAAAGTTGTTAGCCTAATGTTTATTTTGATGTCCTTTTTGAGAAAAATAGAATAACAGCAATTGATCGTGATAACTTGTACTCTCCCAGAAGATTACTGCTGACTCTTGGTTTAAAGCGTACAGTTTAGAACATTGATAAGTATAACTTTCTATCACACTGAACTCCTTAAGTAGCTACAATTGCAACACAGAGACTTTCATTGTGTCGGCTATTAAAAGTAATCTTTGCAATACGTTGTAAATATGATTTTAAATTGATTGTATATATTGATTGTTCCGATAATGACATTCAATACACAGTTTATACATATATAAACTTTACTGTAAATCTTTTTGAAGAAGCGGAAGCACATGTTAACCCATTCTCTTGAACTTAAGCGCATGTCTTTTACTTTAAACAACCACTCCCTCAACTTTATTATAAAAACACTGAAGATGTAATTTCTTCCCTTGTTATTATAAAATTGACTTGTAGGTAAAAAGTGTCTATCTCCAATGTAAAATACCTTATAAGCAAAGAACACTGTTCAAGTACAAAATGCTGTTTATTGTCCGTTGCGAAGGTGATTAAACATTCTACAAAGACCCAAGGGCATCCGTCACTGCGATAAACAGGCCATTTTCTTTTTAGAGGTATATTGGCCTTTAATTAACTTTAAAGACTGTCCACTTAATAGCATTATTACTGAAAGTTACTTATAACTTTTAGTTTGGGAGGATTTGAGTTACCCCTGAAGTCCGATAACAATGACAACGCCATTTGTGGCTAAACAACAGTTGCTATTCAGAAAAACTACGGGTACATTAAAATACATTGCTTGCGAACTATAACTTTTTCTATAGAAGGTCAGTGACAGTCAAGAATATGTATAGACTGCTTTATTGTAAGTCATTTTTTCCTAGGAAACAGAGACCACTCGAACCTGACGGTGGTCGTCTTCGAGCGAAACTAAAGGGAAACGAAACCACTAAAGATGTAACACAATACCCTTCAGCGTAGGTACTTGTCAAACTAGCAGCCAGTCTCGGGAGGAGCCAGCGGAACCCCAGTTTTGGTACGATAACACCAACCAGTGTCCACTGACACATCATTCCACAAAACGCATGCAGGCCCCCTCGTACTTTTTTAGTCAAGTGACTAAAGGGTCTTTTAGGAGGTCCTAGGAAGGGATATCACAGTAGCCCTCAAACTTGTGACTTACCAGAGGTTCAAATCACCCACGCTTAACTCGCAATGATCTCTTACTACAATCCTATCCAGTTAGAACTCAATTTTATATCGGTGGTGTTCGTGAGCTATGGTTTATCCTAAGGTTGAATGTTAACCGCTAATTTACATAAATTAAGAGTAATTAGACAACATGATAATATAACTGTAAAATTATTTTTATCGATAACTGGGACATTACTTTCAACCATCCAAACCATCTTTCCAGCTCCCTTTATAAACTACTGATAACTCGAATGCATCCCTCAAAACGTCAACGGTTGAACCCCCAGTATATCTTCGCACAAAGCTTGTTATTTGAAAAGGGGGCGCTACTTGATAAATGTATCTTTTTTATTCAATTCTAACCCTAAGGGCGTCGAGATAAGGACATCCGGAGCTGTAGCCGTACTTTTCCGGACTAATCCAGACGTGATAGGTGGCGGACTATAGGATTTATCCGGGTACGTCGCGGTCTTGCGTTCCAGTAAGTAAATGGTTTTGTTACACAATTTTCAGTCGGTTACTTTCTGAACGGAGTGCTTGTGCTAGACAGTATGATAACATTTACACTCCGTGTAAGCACACGGAGACAACTAAACAAACAGATTCTAAAACTTTTTTGACTGTTGGCACTAACATTTGCAGACTAGCCCTCGAATTCACAAGCATCAATCAACGCTAAGCACGCGCCCACGCCCATGCTGTCCCGAAATGTGTCAATAGAACCCTTTAAACAGCTGTACTTCTGAGGGATGCTCAACGTTGGTTTGCGTTTGTATATTTGGGGGTAACCCCCTTATCCATAAAACACTAAAGCATAGAATAAGTTGTTGACGTGTTTTGTCTCTTACTCGCAAATGGTGACAGCAACAAGAAAGAAAGAGACAAATCGTGACATAGTTAACTTAGTAATGAAGTACTGTTCATGATGGCTTGTAGTTGGTTTCTGAATGGTTCGCCTACAATTGGCAGGTGTTTTCTAACAAACAGTTACACAACGCCACCTCGCAGGAAACTTTTAGTGAGCGAGGCTTCTCAAACCACTGAATATGAACATTTATCGCTAACTGTAATTAGAGGACATCAAGCTTTATCAACTTTGGGTGCCTTTAGATTCATGACCTCGTGTGCGGAAGGGAAACGATAATTTTGTCCGTGCGTAATTTTATTCGATGTTATGAACATGTTGAATCACAGATTACATAATAGTTATTTGGTTGTTTGAACCACGAATAATGTTTTTATATTTTAATTTAAATACAATTTATTAGTTTATGTCGTATAGATGTATCGATGGTAAATCGTTGAAAAATCTATATCTATTATGGTTTTCTATTGCATCAATTTACTAATGTACTACATAAATAAACACTTGAACAACATAAGTTTATTTAGCATTTTCAGACTTTAACAAACTTAAAAATATTCGACTACTTCTCAAGTATGTAGACGCCTGTAGAGAAATTTCGCAATCTCTCTTCGATCTCGATCAAAAATTCACCTATCAGAGAGTTTTGTCGTTTGTTTTGTCTTTTTTATATCTGAAGAGTGAATACCTTTTTTTTCATTGACTGTTTATTTAAAATGGCTGAGGATTCAATGAGTAATTGAATAAGTTTTAAAACAATACAACTGAAGCGCATAAAACAGACCTTAGTCAAAACAGACGGAAAATAAATTAACCTACATACTTTATCAGCGTAAATATAGAGGTTTGGGTATAAGAAAAATATCCTCCAGGTTGTCTAAGGAAAGAAGTAAGTTTGCGGACCCGAAAAAATTAAATTAGACGGATGTTGTTTTAGTAGAAAGAGGTAAAGTGAGGTGAGTGGCCCTCCGGCCGGCAAATACTTTGGGCTCCCGTTATTTGATGATGCCCTGGTACATTTGTTAGAAAATATTTCCGTAACAAGTGGATAAAAATTAAGTAGATATGTTTGTGGATAAGAAATTATACATCTTTTTTGCAACGGTCTGTACGCCTAATTTATTATTCTTTGTAGGCCTATAAAGCATTATAGTTGCATACTGGCAGATAATGCTTTATTGGAGTTAAGTCTGCTATTTATTGTAGTTCATAGTTGTAAAATTTAAAGGCAAAAATTAATTTATGAGAATGACAGCCAGAAAAATAGTTTAACCATCACGCCCTTTACCCCAGTTAAAGAACAATCCATGCAATGCCTAAAACAGGTTGATAGGAAATGCATTCATTCCAAGGAGTTAAAATGCACTTTGCCTAAGTTATTTTTTTTTTAAAAAAAAGTGCTCCTGCAACGCTCCATTTTAAAATAAAAAGGGGAAAAGGAAAAGTTACGAAATTCCATAATCACGCGATTATAAAATTTCGTAACTTTTTTACGCAATAAAAGAGTGTTTTTTTCATATCTATTTCAGATCACTGTTAAGGGGACTAGTAGAGCTAAATCCAAGTTTTATAGTAACGAAAATTAAGTGTTACACTTCGGTGATCCAGATGAAAAAAATATGTCGTATTCTTAAGGATTCAGGGGTTGGTTTTATCAATTTGAAAACACGATTTAACAAATTCGGCTCGATAGAAAAAAATCGCAAAGATGGGTCTAAAAAAATTTTAGAATGAAAAAAAACTGTACTAAACATCATGCTATCATTCTGTTCTTTTCACAGAATGTGTGTTTTATAAAATACTAGAGCGTGCTCATTTTAGTTTTGTGATTTAATGCGTATATTTTCCAAAAAACACCAATAATTGTTTTCAAGCAAATTGCGTGTGCGTGTGTGCGTGAAACGCCGTGTACAGACAGTACCGGCCGTGGCCTGATGCTAGACGGACGTGTCACGCATTGCGCTCCGCATTTGAATAATATTTAATTGCTTAGTAATCACTGTTAGAATATTGCGTATGCTATAATAATGCATAGGACACGAAAACTCACCAAAAAGTCAACAAAAACGTCTTATAAAATGAATTAATAAATAAATTACCATAAAATGGACAATGCTTTAAACTAAACGCTATTTTCGTTGAGTGTTATGGTCGACGCGGTGGAGGAACATGATTAATACACAGCCGTAAATAGCCTTATCTAATGGTCTCATGATCAAATCCTAGTTTTCCTTTTTGTATTATGTTTGTTTTTGTTCGTAGGATAAAGCTTGATTATGATTAGAATGAAAGTTATTTGGCAATTTTAATAACAATAAAACGTTATTTGTATATAGTTTTATTTCCAATAACAACTTTAATTTTCAATCAGAATTTTGAAAGTAGCCACACGAAAGTTTCTTGCCGGTTCTTCTCAGTTGAGTTCAAACAACTTTCCGACACCGGTGGTTGAGTCACATTATGTTTGTAAACTGTGCATTTATTTAAAAGTATTCAAGTCTATATGGACTATGCTATAAACTAACCGCTATTTTCGATGATAAGAGATGTCGATGCGGTGGAGGAACGTAATTACGAGACAGCCGATAAACTTATTAATCTTATGGTCCCGAGTTCAAATTCATGGTTTATTTTTTGTATTTATTTATTGTAGTATTTAAGTCTATTCTTAGTATATTTTTGGTTGTTTGATTGCATGGGACATGAAAACTCACCAAAAAGTCAACAAAGTCGTCTTATCTTTTTATTTTTGGGATTCAATGCGTATATTTTCCAAAAAACGCCATACTGTTCAATTGGTTCTCAGGCACAGTGCGTGTGCGTGTGTGCGTGAGACGCCGTGTAGCGACAAGCGAAGCGAATTCGAGTAGCGACGAGTACCGGCCGAGGCTGTTGGTTGGACGTGTGACGCATTGCTTAGCTGAAATAATATTTTATTATTTTTTCAAAAGTAAGTACTCGATTATTGTGTACACCAACACGGGTGGGCCACGAAAACTCGTCAAAAAATAAAAAAAAATGTATTATAAAAGGAACGCCGGAAAAGAAGGATGTATTTTTTTTTTTAATTTTTTTTTCACTTTTTTCCGGGCGCCAAACCCCGTCTCGGGACTAAATAAGTTACTTTCATCCCTAGGATAACAATGTACTATTATATTTACATGTCTGACATGTTAGTAAATATAGTTTAATTATTAAAAAAGGCAATTTTTCTTTTAAGTTTATCATTGACGTCGATAATTGCTCATGAATGACTAGCAGAAATGCCGTTAGATAAACCACAGCGGCATTTCAGACAATTAAGCTGGAACAAAAATATTGTCTTATAAAAGACAAGAAAAAAAGGTTTCACTTGTTTAGCTGTAATGCCGTTAAAGTATTTAACCACCTTTTAGCTTAACATTGAGTGATACATAACTAGTGCATGTTAGACTTAAATGCCTTCATTGGCATTTAACCGCTTTTAAGTCTAGTAAACTACACATCTATATTTTTTCCAAGAATAAAATATATTTGTTGCTAAGCTAAAACACAGTTAAATTAGGAACATTAGGTTAACGGCATTACAGTCTCACTTTTATCGTGTCGATAGCAACGGTCTTTAAACTTTTTGCGACTGTACTCCACCAACCTCATAGCGTGTTCGTTGGCACAAGTGAGGTCGTCACGTGTGTAGCTGTTTGGGCACGTATGGCATTAAATGAGGTGACTAATGGTCTGGGGGAAGGTACCGCACTCGCAAGCATTTTCCGCACCATCAATGTACCCCCACTTACACAGAATGTCCTTGCATCTGCCGACTTGAATCCGCAGTCTGTATAGCGTTTTCCACGTCAGCCATGGCAAGTTATGGCCTGGGGATAGATTCTCAGAAGGTGTAACAAAGATGATGGTAGGTGGCTCGTCCCTTCACCGGCCAATCCTGGCTACTGGTGGGTTTTCAGATAGAGCGGCAACCTACGAACGGAAAAGTTAGGTCGGCTTTTGAGTTTCTGAAGAACAGCCGAGTAGCCGTGCTTCTGGTTACGTTCAACTCCATTTTGGATCTCTCTGTACTACACAGAGCAGCCCGCAACTATCCGGAAGGTTTCATTAAGTGCAGTCCACTTGCTTTGCGTGTGCTGAGCGGTTCCAGACAGACTGTGAGACCAAGACCGGGATCGTCAGCATGTATGTATCGGGGAGTGTTTAGTATGATGGCCGGAGATGGCCGGTCCTTGGTAAAGACGTTGAACAACATGGGTACCTTAGGCTTCCCTGAGGAAGACATTTTTTTTTGCACATGCCATCTACTCTCTTCAGATAATAGGTGTACTTGAAAGTAGGATTGCTCAGAGTCTTCCTTAGAATCGACACGAGGTTAAGCCTGCCTGTTATGCTACCCACTTTCTCTAGCAACCTCCTGATGTTGACGGTGTCGTAGGCTGCCAACAGGAAAACAAATACGACACCAGAACCGGCAACAGCAAATGGCTTGCCTGGAAACCATCCTCGATGTGTTGCGTGAGTCTAAGAGTCTGGCTGCAACAGGATCTTCCCAGCCTTAAACCTACTTGATCTGAAAATTTGCTCGATCTTTAGGCGGTTAAAAAGCATACGTTCAAATAGCTTAAAAGCATGGCACAAAAGCGAAATCAGCCAATACCTTTTGGATCCGTCAGCTGTTATACCAGGCACAGCAATGACTTGGAGTTTCGCTAAATGCGTGGAATTTTTGCTTGGTCAAAGCAGTTGTTAAATAGCTCGACTAGCCATGAAGCTACGAAAGGGCCGAGGTGTTTGATTTGTTACACAGTTTATTTATTTATTCTTTATTGCACAAAATTAAGAAAAAAAGTACAATTGGCGGACTTAATGCCTGGAGGCATTCTCTACCAGTCAACCGCAAGGCATAACAGAGAACAGTTATATTATCTACCGCCCTTTCTAGTTTTTAAGAGATTGAATGGCTTTATCAGGTCTAGTAGTAGGACAAATGGTTGGCTCGCCGACATGGTGTTTTGGCGTTAGCACACGCTTTTTGCTGTTGGGTGTTTTAAAGCGCTTAGGAGGTTTTCCTTTTATAAGTAGTTCCTGTGTTATCTGATTCGCTGAGATATAGAACGAACGGAAGTTAAAATACTAACTGAGTAGGTACATTATTATGTTAATTAAAATAGGTAAATAAATGTTGTTTATTACAACAGTTATTTAACCTAGATAATTCTGGTTTACGTTATCGGCATAACGTAAACCAGAATTATCCCACACAAAGTCAATTTTGAAATAATGGAATTTGTCCAATCTAGTTTGGTATTCTGTAAAATTGTTTATATTTTTGAATAAATTGGTTTTGCAATATTATCTGAAATCATTGGCGCCCTATGTACACAAATATCATTTGGATGAAAATCATTAACTTTTTTGAAAATAACCGAAGTAAAACTCGTAAGTTCCTTTTTAAGAAAAATATCGTTGTTGGTTCCTAGTCGATTTGTCATCATGCTTATTTAAAAACAAGAAAAAACCCATATTATCTCCAACATCATCATTAACATTGATAGCCGTATGAAGACCACTGCTAAACATAGGCCTCTCCTATTCATTTCCAGCGCGGCTGACTGCAAGCAACCTATATTTACTGAAATTCTGATATTTTTATTTGCTATTGCATCCACCGTGTGCGTAGGCGCCTTACAGTGCATTTTCTCACCAGTTGTCTCCAATCTAGTGCCTTGCGGCTGCTAAAGCCATCAGTTCTTCTCGATATGTGCTCCGCACACTGCCTCTTCAACTTGCTTATCCGTTGGGCCACGTCGTCTACTGAAGTTATTTTTACAAATCTGATTTCTGACTCGATCTCTTAGAAACGTCTAAGCATAGCCCCTTATGAGGCCCATAGTAAGGGCCCATAGTAACACTCTTCGATAGAAGGCCCGTTTTTTAAAAATTCTGTGCTCTTAACTCAATTTAAGCAATAGTTCGGATAACTAGATTGATTAGGAACTCTTAGTCCCTTATCACAAATATCATAATAACAAGGCCGCACATATGTTATTATGTAATAGAAAATATTTTATATTACATAATATTAGACATACCATCCTTGAACGCCTATTCAACTACTACATCCAAATAGTTATTTTTGAACTGAACTGTGATGGTCCACCATCCTTATGAAATTGGCGGAAATAAATGAGGAGCGGGACTAGTCCTTCGCCGGCATGCACCTGCGGCGTCCCATCTCCACTCCCGATCCCTGCCGTGCGAAACCAGGACCGTCGCTACCTCCACCGCGCGAGATTTTTTAACGGCCTTGTAGCTTATTATTGTGACATAGCCGCACTATAGTCTATTTTTTATTTAAAAATATTGTTAGGATTATTTTACATTGCCTTTATTGGCCACCTACAATAGCCGCAGTTTTGCCTAGTTATTACAGCTAACGGCGTTATTGCGTAATAAACGCATGTACATTTAAACTAGAAAAGGAAAACTATAAAACAGTTAAAGTACTATAACCGTATTGTTGTGTATAAACACCCACATGACGGCAATCTAGCGAAACAAGGATGAGAAAAAGTTATAACAAGAATATACGTTAGTGAACTCTAGCGGCAATATTGTCTCCCAAAGCTACTTAGCGACGTTCAAGCTAACTACACACTAGAAGAAAAGGAACTTAACCGCATTCTCTTATAAATTATTTCGGAAACTATTTAAGATATAAAAAAACCGCTTAGATAGGTCGATGGAGATTTTTTTTCTTATTAATAATTCGTCAAAAAACGAAAATCGCCCGGATGTCGGTTAACGGCAATAAAGCTATACCACGGCAGGGATGTGCTGTTGACTGTACATACCTACGTTTGTTAAATCTGAGATATGCCATAAACTATTTTATAGACCTGTTTTTTTTGGAGTCCAGGTGGACGAAGTCTCTGGTGGCAGCTAGTTAGTTAATAGGTATAATGTAACAATAGAGGTGAAATTCCTTCCGGTCGTAATTAATTTATCATTGACTAGCGGCCGCACGCAACTTAGGCCGCGTGGTCTTAGGTTAAAAAAAGAACAATATATCTTTATAAATTGTAGCACATGATTCCGATTCATAAGCTGTATACTGCTCTGCTCCTATTGATTAAAGCATAACGAAAAGTATACATAGGTATAACCTGCCCAAGAGTATGAAGAATAATTGTTTCAAATTTCGTTAAAAAAGTCGGCGAGTAGTTTTTGTTCAGACAAAAATTTCACTGATTGTATTTTTGGCATCAGTAGCAATTCTTAATCACCTCTTGATTGTTAATTTTTAAATTTATTTCATGTACAGAATTGGCCTCTAAAGTGTAGATGAGCGACATCTCTTGGAAAAATGGCGAGATCTCATTGTAGTTTTATGTTGACACGGTAGTTTCATGTTGCGCTGATAGATGGCGATATACCGGTTGTCTATGTGTGTGTGTCTAAATTCTCGATTTCAGTAAGGTCTAGTAGTCCTCTTAAATGAATCGTTCAAAATATTGAGGACATTTGACTACTAGGTACCTGTTTTATTTTGGTATTAGGTTTATTATTATTTATCTTACTAAAAAAATGCAAAAGACGCGGGTTTGATTCCAGCCTGAATCCAAGACCGAATGTCTTTTTCTGATTTTCCTATCATGTGACAACTATTCTTCGATACGAAGATATGTTGTTTTTTTTACTTTATCTGAATAGATTTACGGTTCTAGTTTTCATCAAAATAGGCCTCAAACTACTACTTACTTTTGTGAGAACTTCTCGATATTTCTCATAGTTTAGGATGTGATTTCAGCCTGTATCACTACATAGTATAAAACATAGTCGCTTTCTCTGTCATTGTGTATGTTAATCTTTAAAACTAAGCAACGGATTTTGATGCGGTCTTAGATCGATTGTACGGACTCGCACGTAAATATAAAACCTTATTCGCTTTTATATGTACGTGCGAAGCTGGAGCGGGTCGCTAGTATTATAAATTAGGTCTCTTATTATCACAGGCCTACGCTATTCTGCAATTTTAGTGCGTGGTCAGTTAGGCAATTGACCGACTTATATTTTTATATAGTTTGTGAGTTTTAACAAAAAGGCTGCTAACGTTACAGATCAAAGTATTTCCGTATATTTATTTATAAGCTGTGCTACCGAAGCAAAGCGGATTACGCACTCCAATGTTTTTACAAGATTATCTTATCCCAGAACAAAGAAAAGAGGGAGCTTGGATATATTCTAAACGTTTTAAGTAATAATTACTAATATTAGAAATATGGCGGTGAGTTTGTTCGTTACGCACTCCATGCAAATATAGAGGTTGTATTATTGTTGATGGAATTGAAAAGTAGAGTTATATAAATACAACTAGCGAAGTAAGCTAGTGATCTTTCAGCTGAAGACATTAGCTGATATAAAGAAAAAAATAAAGACAATTCATTCGGTTAACTTATTAGTTGTTAAACATCAATAATTGAATGCATGTTTTGGCTATGGCTACTTTCCGAACAATTCGTTTATTGTTCTATTCTGTGAAATAGGCATTTTTAACACTTAGATGGCCGCATTAGGGTACATCCAGATCACTCAAGACAAAATCAGACTGTGAATAACTGCCCAAGCTGTTAAAAAATATATATTAAGCACGTCTGGGAATGAATATTTTTTTGCTTTAGCAACTTACATAAACTTGTAGTAAGTAGATAATTACTCCTCAATAGATTCTTAGTATCTTATTTATATTCCTGAATTACAAAGTAACAACATCAAAGCCACGGGCTAAACTTAGTTAATACCCAAATTCCCAAAACAAACAAAATGTTCCAATAATACAGGGCAAATAGAAATAAATTTATTCATAATATTCATCTGTACGCTCAGACTTAAGCGTGTTGAAATTGTGCGAGCACCTACGCATTTTATGTACCTACATGTGTAGATCTTCTATTTACTTTTACAAGACGACCTATTTACACATTTATAGTGGTGTTTTTTTGAAAAGAAGTTGAAAAGTAAGTTCCACGAAAATATGTCATTTAAAACTATTCCACTGATGGCTACCATTTTCATCATCAATTCAAGCGTCTTTGCTTGAATTGATGATAATAGTTTGAAAATTAGCTACTTTACCAGAGGTCACCATTTTAGTTCGATTGACTTACAGCTTAGAGCCTGTTTCCACCTCGCGTGCCCGCGGCGTTCTTGCGGCGTTTATCTTAAAGAAAGAAAGAAAGAAAATAAATTTATTGTCCGATACAGGTTCTTATGAAATCTATAAAACATTAAAAAAATAAAATACAAAATTGGACAAAAGGTGAAAGGGCTCAGCATATGCTGCCGCGGAAGTATAGATTCCGGGTAGCGCTGGTTTTCAGCCCTGACCTGCTCTACGAGTTCTTGTGTGAGAGCTAGAAAGTACTCGCTGGCTGACATCTAGCACTTATGTTAAATAAACAAGAAATAAAAAATAAAAACTTAAAAATAACAAATTTACGTTCTCAACGGAAAGGTATACAAACAAAAAAATATGATTATTTTGTTTTTAGCATTAGGGATAATGCATTATCATCTTACTAAAGATAGGAAAACCAGAAAAATGCATTCGGTCTTGGCATCAGGCGGGACTCGAACCCGCGTCTTTCGCAAGCCGGGCGACTGCACTACCAATTATGCTACCGAGACCATTAACAGACCGGACGAATTTCTCTGGTATATTATACCTGACAGCCAGGTTGGTTTCACCAATGTTTAGGCATATACCTTAAACAAAGTGTAGTGTGTTAATGGTCTCGGTAGCATAATTCGTAGTGCAGTCGCCCGGCTTGCGAAAGACGCGGGTTCGAGTCCCGCCTGATGCCAAGACCGAATGCATTTTTCTGGTTTTCCTATCTTTAAAAAAATATGATATGGAGGTGAGGGTGCAAGCAATTTGTGTTGTTGTGGGTGTGTAGATGTAAGTTTGTATATGTGCGTGTATGGGTGTGTTTGTGTGTGTGTGTGTGTGTGTGCATTATGTGACAGTTACAAATGAACGAAGAATGATTTAAGGCCTATATTTTTTTTGTAGGTGTGCTTCCAATTTTCAGTAGACTTTTGCCTGCAAATTAACGCCGCTTTGTATTTATTTTTGAAGGTATATTCCGACATCTTACACCTTAGCGGAGCGGAATCTTATCGCGGAACTATCGCTGCGAGATCGCGGCGCGCCGTGTAGGTACCTGGTGTTTTTTTTAATTTACTTCATTCATGAAAAAATACGCCAGCGCACGTCACGATATTATTGCACGAGTTGAACTACAAATTTAGCAATCATTTTTGTGCGCGAAAATAAGTTTCATCCTTCATTGAATTTAGCATTTTTGAATTTAAAAAAAAACACTAAGTACGTTTACGATGAAGACGTAGTTTCATATTGTTCCATGGCATTAATTTAAAAGATTTGGATGTTGATTAAATTGCCACCCTGCACAATAACGGTCCAGAATCTACACCTGAATTCCCTTCAGCTCCATTAAATGTGCACAGAGAACCGTCCTAGTTTGACAATACAATTGGTGTTTGCGTTTCAGTCGGCAGCAATAACCATTGCTAAAACGTATCGAATGGTTGTTTTGATGCCGAAACTGCCATGCGAATGCACTTAGTGTATAGTTAGACCAAGAAGTACGTAAAGGTTTTAGGCTAAATGTACTACACTGCTCAAAAGTGTCTAGGGATATCTCCAGCATTTTCTTACAAAGTATAGCTATTTGGGAGGCTGTAAAAATTAAAATATTGAAGAAAAGAGAAATTTTTAGAACACAGAAACTGATATATCTGCTCTTTCAGATTGTATAAAGAAATTCATTGTAGTAGCATTATTGTACAATCGTAAGGACGTTAAAAAAAGACAGATTTTTCTTTTAAAAGGTGCCAAAATTTTAGCAAAATCAAACGTTTTTTTTTGTAATATTCTTAACCTTTATCTTATGCCTCTGTCCTCGCGTTATTCTAAGATAATGCTCAACTTGTAAACTAACTTAACTTAATGAAATATTTGAAAAATGATATCCCTATGATATCCCTAGACAGTTTTGATGTGTGTATTTTGCAAGCAAAACTAACGAGTTACTTTTAGGTGAGATGTTTACCCATAGATCCAACAGGCAAGCCAATACCACTATTCCAATCGTCTTTTTAATTACCAGCTCATGTCGAAGCGGTTTCAAATCAGGCATTTAGCAAGCACCAGCTCGCTTAAAACATTATATTATACGAACAACAAAGTTTCTTGCCAAGTAACAAGGTCCCTGGGGCAGAAGACTCGGTCGGAAAAAAGCGGAAAAAGCAGAAAAACCGACCAAGTGCGAGTCGGACGCAAGTCAGGAAGGGTTCCGTACCATCATCGAGTAAAAAAATTGCATAAAAATTACGTTTCTTGTATGGAAGTCCCCTTTTCATGTTTACTTTTTTTTCATTTATTTTGTTTTACACATTCTGCGAAAATTTCAAGCGTCTACTACCGTCCGAGCAAAAATTAAAAAAAAACACCTATTAGTTGTGTTACATACACGTTAGTTATATACAATTTATGAGATACAGCCTGGTGACTGTCTGTCACAGACAGCGGAGTTTTAGTTATAGGGTTTCGTTGTTACCTTTTAAGTACGGAACCCTTAAAAAGCAAGAAAAAACGGCGCGAATCGGAAAAGAGCCGATTGACCTACATCACATAATCCGCAACACTTCTGTGCGCCATTGTACCAAGTGTAAAAGCTCTTACCTTCAAATTGTAGCTTTGAAGCTTTTTCAAGTACATAATGATTATGTTAATGACTGTATTATATGAATAAGTTTAATCTTTGATGATGTAATGAGCAACTCTTGAATCATGAGCAGGGAATTTGTTTCGTATTAATGAAAACAAAATTGTTTTAGAGGAATAGATAGCAAGCTAATAATATACTAGTTTTATACTATTTTATTAGATGAAAAGTCAAATTCAACACTACTTGAAATTTGCGGAGCTTGATGTATGGGTGTCGAACTTTAAATGAAGATGATGTAATAACAATTTAAAGTCCCACTGCTGAGCACTGATTTCCTCTCAACTATGAGACAACATACGGTGAACGGCACATTCAGAAGCCTACATTTCGCTGCGACACAGTTTGAACCCAACGTGGTAATGAGGCGGTGAGCCAACTGCCGTTATACCGGTTGCTTGAGTTTCAAATCAGTGTTTTCCATCACTGGAGAGTTAGCTGCAAATTGTACAATGAACACAAAATAGGTCACATTTGATCTCGGGACCAACGGGTTCCGAGCCGTTAACCACTTGGCCACGACGCTCTCTGATTTTTGACACCTTGTTTTTTATTAAAAAAATGAATAACCAATCAAGTACCTAAATCGTTTCATACTAGCACTTTGTTTAACGCAACACTACTTATCTCCCCGACTGTACCTTAGTACAGACCCCAATTCAGAAGGAGCAGGAAACTGAAAACGAGGTTAACAAGGATTGTGTCTTGTTTGTGTTTCGCTCTAACTCAATTGTGTAGACGCGCCCTAACCGATGCTTCAAATAACATTATAGTTCGTACTACCAAGTAGAAGGGTCCTATTTTGTAGGGGAAATTTAAAAGTAACATTTCCGTGTTTGTGTACACACTTTTCTGGGTAGACCCTTGAGGGTTGACTTTACCTTTCTTTGAATGGGCAGTTGACTCAATGGGTAGAAGGCTCGTCTATAGTACCAAAGCCGCTGGTTCGATAACCTCCCAGGGCAAATAATCATGTCATTTTTGTTCTCTACTTACATACTCACGACTAGAAGCATATTGACTCTTAGGTTACGAGTATTTTATTTTAGCATTAGGGATTATCATTTCATCTCACTAAAAATAGGAATACCAGAAAAAGACATTCGGGCTTGACTTCAGGCAAACCTGGCTGCCAGGTAAAATGTACCAGAAAAAATCGTCCGGTTTGTAAAAGACGTGAGTTTGATTCCCGCCTGAAGCCAAAACTGAATATCTTTTTCTGGTTTTCCTATCATATTGACTCCTGCCGGCAAAGTAACTGTAACGACAGAAGCTCACATTTAGCTGTTCGAGGGCGAGCTTACCGCCTTAGTTTTGAGTTCTAATTCTGAATTATGATAAACCTGATTCTGATTAATGATGATGTGCGCTTAAGAATATGAATATGAAATCGAATTCGATGAACATAGAGTATGTGTTAAGGAAAGCGATGATTGCCTATGCCTATGTTATATAAAATGCCGGGTACTTTATACAGCTTACTTTGGCGTCAGGTGTTCAGGTGACCATGTGTGAAAGTATTTTCTTGAGATGTTTATGTTCGTTTTATTCCTGACGTAAATGGATGGATGTTATAAAGCCGCGTTTCCACTATGCAACAATGGCAACGTAACACGTGACGCTCCAAACTAGCCCTGACTCTTGATTTAGAAAGTATGAAAACTATTTCCAATTTTCTAATTTATACGGTACTCAAATAACATTAAAGATGGTAAAATTTTCACTAGCTGTTCTAACAGACAAAGGTCCGTAAAATATCATCGAACTGTGGCAGTTCAATATAAGTAAACAATAATTGTCAGCCAATATGCCGATCTCGTCCTGTTTATCAGATTTGAGCAGAAATTGTTCATCGATTGTTCAGTTTTCATATTTATTTATTAGATATTAGTTAGACTATTAATATAGGTCCAGTGAATATCAAGGCACGAGTAAAAGTGTTCGAACAAACCTGGTTTAGTTTTTTAGATGTACTTAGATGTTATTGACAGACTTTTGGAGAGAAATGAAAGATTTTTATATCTCTATGAAAAAGCTTTTAATTAAACTGGCTTTGTTGGTAATTTAATACCAATTAAATGTAACATGTTTCAGGAACAAGTCTATGCAATGGAAAGGAAAGGTCGTGAAATATAATCTTAAAGGAACCGTTATTAGGTATTCTTTTTGTGTAAACAGATGAAACGCGAGCTTTTCCTTTTATTCTAAAGTCTTTACTTGTTATTTATATTTGAGTAGCTTTTGTCGAATTGTCGCTTCTGTTCTCAGTTCACATCAAATTCCAATTCAACCAGTTTGAAAAACATCGCTGTGACTTTAGTAACAGTAAAATGTTGAGATTATGTTTGTTGCTATTGAAAAGTACTAAATAAACATTGTTTTTGTTATATTTTATTCAAAGAGTTCTTAACATAATATAACTCACAATAATATCTCAAACGTCATTTGTGTCAGAAAAAGCTGACCCCGCCATGAGGCCTTACGAGTGGAAGGTCGCATCACCGGGAAGTCAAAAGAGCCCAGGCGTCGTAGACTAGCCGACTGGCTGTGTGGCTACACACCCACACTTTGTCACCAGGCATGGACGTAAAAGAAAGACGGACGGAACATCACACCAAAAAATGCAAAGCATGCAAGGTGCCACAATTTCGTTTGTTGTTCACGACCTGTGAGTGTTCAAACACACTAGGTGCTACAAACTACGCCATTTAACTCCGCGTGACAGCGCCAATGACACGTGCTAGTCACGCACAGACCTAAACTGGCAGCTGATAATATGCTTCAGTCATGATTAGACGAGGTGACGTCCGTCTTTCTTTTACGTCCGTGGGTAGCAGTGTAGTGGTAACTACCGCCCGCCCACAATGGTTGGAGAGAGCGCGAGGAGAAGTCATGGTGGTTCTTTAGGACCGTATCTCTGGATACGGCAGCAAAGCCACCTTCACGTTTGAAAGCACAGTATGTCACGAGCTATTCTCCAATCCGTTCCTCGCGCAGATTGTAAAGCGGCGTTAATGCTAGTAAGGAACCTAATTTTCAAATGTTATCAAGCCTGATATTCTTTGTAATTAAAAATAACATTTCTGCACATTTTACAGTCCCCTGCTTCGTTTGATAAAAAAAATGTAATTAATAAGTATTTAACTTTTCAGTCCTTTCCGTTCAGTTCATAAATAAGTCAGTAAAGGCAGTACTACAAGGGAAAATTGAATCAAACTGAAACCAGTATAATCATATTGCATTGTTGTTAAAAAATATGAAGTTATTTTTCTTAATTAACTTTATACGTGGAAAACAAAGGGACTTTAAATGCGCAAGAGAAGAAGGCAGCACAACGAATTAACAGCATTGTTTGCAAAATACAGAACTTCGTTCTTGGTTCTTCAAAGAATTCGAAAGAGGGTAGACCTATATGTCTGCCAATAACATTTCACCCGGAAGATCTACTACAAAATACTAAAAAGTTACTCCGTTACCATGGCGCTTGTAATAGTGCAGAAATATCGTCAACTCAAAACAAATAAGGCACATGGTAGCATTCCCGTATTTTCCGATTTAAGTTGGTTCTTACCTCCAGAATTTGAAGAATTAAGTCATAATCTATAAACTGTAGCAATGGCTTGATTTCAAAAATAAAAAACTTCGCCTAGCAGTAGGCTACAACACGGACGTAAAAGAAAGACGGACGTCACCTCGTCTGATCATGAGTGAAGCATATTTTCAGCTGCCAGTTTAGGTGTGTGCCTGACTAGCAAGTGTCATTGGCGCTGTCACAGGAGTGGCGTAGTTTGTAGCACCTGGTGTGATTACTTGAGTGCAGCAGCACTTGTGGAAATTGTAGCACCTTGCATGCTGCACATTTGTATAGCGTGATGTTCCGTCAGTCTTTCTTTTACGTCTGTGGCCTACAATAAGTTATTTTGCTATTTAGTTTGTCATATTGATCAAAAGTTACGTTTACCAAAGAGGTCAGTAAGTCAGTTAAGGCGTGTAATGGTCTCTTTGCAATTGAGTAAGTTGGCAATGCTTATTGTGGGCGTTAGACGCCATATATCAACCACACAAAGGACTGCGTACAAAGCCGTCACTAAGTTTCGCGGTCCCTTAGAGCTAGTTAGAAAATATCCTTTTTAATGGCCATTTTAGGTATTTATTCCCAAGATGTTTTAATGGTAAATAAGTAGGTCATAAATAGCTTTGATTCGAGACGTTTTTTGTTATAAGTCGGTAAAATTGAGGAAGTATTGCTCAATTTTGTAAAACCAAATAAGAAAGATTACGCGTAAGTATTTTGTAAATCGGTGGTTACTAAAGAAAACTGAAGCGCTTTTTTGTTTGTTAAGAATTCAAAACAGCTTAAAACTGTATATTAAATTTTATGGGACAGTAAATAAATTTCTATAATTATTAACTATACTTACTCTCCGTCTTCCGCAAACCTGGCGGCTGATCTAACCATCGAGCTTTTACAATTTGCATTCTATTTCTACTTTATTTCTAACTGATTTTTGTTAGTTTCGCACATCACATGTGCGAGTGATTCCTCTATTGTTGCTAGGATTTAAAGGCTGCAGTACTCGTAGCTGCTTCAGGCTCAGAGGCTTCAGAAAAACCGGTCAAGTGTCGATCGGACTCGCACCCCATGGATTACGGTATAGTTCGTTTGTTTGTGAGTACGTTATTTACGGTTTGAGGATTTGTTATAACTTGTATTACATGGCATGGGTTGCTGACATGATTTTACATACAATAGGAAGTACCTTGACATAGGATTTGATTCTTGAATTAGTGTCAAAATATGAGACATAAAAAGCCGTGTCTTTTGATTGTTTTGACTTAAACAGTAAATGTTTTTTTGCACTATAATGAGTGGTGAGGTGGTGGTAGAATAGGGTAGATGATTATTAGTAATTTTGCATGGTTTTTATGTTCCCTAATCAACAATAATTGATTTCAAATGTTATTGTGCAACCACAATCGAAATTTGTTTAAAAATGAGGCCACAATAGGCCTCCAATTTGGGTAGGCAAGTCCATTTCAATTCATTACCATTTCAATTCCATTTAGTGATTATTTTTCGAGCTTCGGAAAGCACGTTTGGTAGTTGATTCCGGCTGATGTCACTCATTAAGCTTGGTCGGAGGCTTGAGGGCAGCTTGATAACATCTGACACTCACCCCTCCTTCCTTCCTTAATTTTTCCTCTCTAATAATCCACACAAAGTTAGCGTGATAGAGTTTTGCTCGCATCATCACCTCTTATTCAACGTGAGCCTGTGCCAGCCCTGGGACTTTTTGTCTTTTTGACTTTTTGACTTTTTGACTTTTTGACTTTTTGACTTTTTGTTTTTTAGGTTTAAAGATATTTATTTTCTCAAAGAATAAAACAACATATTCACTTGCGGAGAAAACAACAAAATTAAATCATTCAAAGTAAAGAATAAATCACTAGGCGTACTTACGTATTAACACAATAATTAATCAATCACACATTCTTACTATTCATTCATTCATTTTTTTTTGTAATAAACATAAGTAATGTAGTTTATTCAATAAGCTCTAGGATTTATTACAAATGTGGATATGTTGCTTAGATCACATATATGTACGCTCACCTTGTGCCATAATTATTTCATCAGTAATTCAACACAAAGTTTCGGACCATTATTATGTGGTTGCAGCTATAGATTGGAATCAATCATCCTCCTGTGCCTCACACCCAGCTGATAATATTCGTCGTGTTTTGAATAATAAACTATTATGCCAAAAGTTAGAACGTGTTAAATTTGATAACTTACTGGAGATTAATTGTCCTACGGAATTGTATGAGAGATTAAATGTAATTTTCAATGACGTCTACAGTGAATGTTACGTTACTAAAGTAATAGCAGGAAATAGTAATAGAAATAAAAAATCTTGGATTACACAACAGTTAAAAACATTAATTTTAGAAAAAGATCGTTTATTTAAAGTCTGGAGCAGTGACCCAAAAAATATGTTGAAACGGTTAGAATTCACTAGATTACGTAATAGGTGCAATAAAGCAGTTTCTAAAAGTAGATTAGAGTTTGAAAAACAAGAAATAAAAAGCTGCAAAAATAACTTAAGAAAATTATGGGATAAACTGAATTTATTATTAGGTAATAAGAAACAATCCTTAGATAGCACAATATTGAAAAACATGAAAAGTGGTAACGATATTTCTGTTTTATGTAATAGATTTGCCGAATCATTTGACCTTGAGGTGAAACAATCTAAACACACTTGTAGTGATAAGTGGCTTGACAGGAAGTCTTATGTTAAAGCACCTGACTTGTGTATGAGATGGAGAAATGCAACACCCAAGGAAGTTTTCAAAGTAATCAATTGTATGTCATCTCAGAAATCACCAAGTAGTGACTCTATTCGTATGGGGGACATTAAGTAAGTTTTTGTCTGAATCATTATGTCATGTAATCGCACACCTTATTAATTTGTGTGTTAAGAAAAAAGAATTTCCATCAAAGTTGAAACAAGCTATCGTTCGTCCGGTTTATAAGAGAGGTAAAAAAGATGATTGCAGTAACTATAGACCGATTTCAATTTTATCAAGTGTAGAAAAAATTATAGAAAAATGTATTATTAATCAACTAAACTCTTTTTTATCAAATAATGATATTATAAATAATAGTCAGTATGGATTTCAATCTGGCAAGAGTACGGCTTCTCTTATATCTTCTTTTACGAACGATGTTAACAGATCATTAAATGATAAAAAAGTTGTGGTAGCGGTGTTCTTTGATTATAAAAAGGCTTTCGACACCCTGGAGCATGATACCTTACTTCAGGCTATGCGGGAGTGCGGAGTGGAGCAGCCACTGTGCCAATGGTTCCGCTCGTACTTGACGTCGCGCGCATTCAGCGTGCGCGTTGGCAGCGAGACGAGCGCGCCGCGCGCCGCGTCCTGCGGCGTGCCCCAGGGCTCGGGGTGCGGCCCGCTTTGCTACCTCATGCACGTCAATAGCCTCACCAACGTGATCCACTACTGCACTCCCTACATGTTTGCTGATGACCTGTGTGTGCTGAGGGCCGGCACTGATCTGCCCAGCATACTGGATCTTGTGCAACGGGATGTCGACAGCATTGTTAAATGGTCACATGATAATGGAATTGTACTTTGTGCCCAGAAAACTAAAATGTTAATCATTAGGTCACCTTATTCACAAATTTCCGTTGTAAACCATCATCCCTTAATTGCACACTCATATGATTGTTTCCACAATAAGCCAATTTCAACTTGTAATTGTCTACCAATCGAAAGAGCATCTAATGTGAAATACTTAGGATTATTGGTGGACGAACATTTCTCATGGTCTGATCATGTTAACTTCATATGTAATAAACTGAGATTATTGTTAAGTAAGTTCTATCACTTAAAGTATAGGGTACCATTAGAAATAATGAAAATGCTATATTTGACTATGGTAGAGTCAGTGGTGTCCTACGCTCTTGACAGTTATGGGTTAACATTCAAAACATACCTTGATAAAATTGAAGCATTACAGATTAGATTCCTTAAACTACTTGTGAACAATAAAACTAAAAGTAAATTCAAAAACAACTACTACCAATTATTTAACTATTGTGGAATTTTACCGGCCAGTTTAAAACATAAATACCTTTTGCTAAAAAATAACCATGAGGGTCGTGAGCGTTTGACACCGTTACAACATAGTCAATGCACCAGGGCTGCTTCCAGCGGCAAGTACGTTGTACCCAGGGTTCATAATTATTACGGCGACCGTACACTGGACAAACGCTTACCATACTTGGTCAACGCCCTGCCGCCTGAAGTTGCAAAAATAGCAAATAATAAAGAATTTGGCACTGCGCTTAAACGGCATTACATAAGTTTGCAAAAATCATGTTATTAGTTATGTTATGTTAGTTATATTTAATATTTAATTTAGTTAATTATTTAACTTGCACTCGCAGTCAACCGCGGAAGTGGTTTGTGAGGCTTTTAATTTATTATTTTATCTTTGTTGATTTGAATAATAAATAAATAAATAATAAATAAATAGGTAAGGCGAGGTATGGCTGCCCGCTGCTGGCAGTTGGATTTTACACATTTTACTTATTAAATTAAATTATTGGTTCGTACTCAAACAATGGGGAACATGGATTTAATTTATGTTAATTAAAATATTGCTTTGTACTCCAACAAAGCGAAACATGGATAACATTTATCTGTGTTTAAAACATCATCATCATGACACCGTCGTGGGCCAGTGGTTGAACACTTTGGCTAGCAGATAACTACTCATCATACTTCATCATACTTCCATAGAACTACTACTGCTGGGCTACGTTTTTAAAGGTAAGTCAAATTCCCCCACAGATTCTCTCGTTTATCAAACACTTCTTGTTTGAATACCTAAAAGTTTAACTTACTCTTAGTTTAGCCCCAAATACGACTGGGAAACCTGTACAGGTTACAGGGTAGTTATACAACTACCTTTACAAATGCTAGTCTCGAATATTAAGACAAACTACTTTGACTGGCTTCAAGGGCGATAACAACACACGTGGGCTTCAATCACACAGAAGTTGTTTTGGCAGAAAATAATAATTTTCCTCTAACCCCAATACCTACATCAATTAGGCTGTTTGCGTCTTCATTCAACAAAACTATTTAAATAAGAATAACAGAAAAAATGGGACTTATGGGATTTTCTGTCTAACTCTCTTTATTTAAATAAATAAACTGTCGAACATTGCAATTCAAAATGGTACATGCGGTAAGCGACTCCGTAAAGCAAATTGCGATGCCTGCTTAATTATTGGAAGATACTCGTATTATTGCAAATATTTATTTGATTGCTACAAGTAAGATATTCTTTCCCTTGAAGCCAAGATCCAGATCCAGAATCCAGAATAAACTTAGTAGCGCTCACCTTGTCCAGTAGCTTTTATTTATAACTTTAATTTTCGTTTTGAAGTTTAGAATTATTTTGTTAATGCCCGATACTTATCTTAATTTTCAATTTATCGGTATACACTGCAGGAAAGTCACTTACTAACTTGTATGAGTGTAGAAGGTAAATCATTCCCTTTGACATTTGACGATCGCACCAAAACCAGCCAGTTCAGGCCCAAATGAGATTTGGCTCCACGCGCCTGCATTAAAAACGAGTGTGTATCGAACACAGCCAACTAGACGAGAACTCAAAGTTAGGTACAGATTTAAACTTATAAAGTTTCCAGTATCTGCACGTTTATAAAACTTTGCCCTGTTCGGAAGCTCAGACAATACAAAGTGAGATGTTTTACAATAGATGCTATTATTATCTACAATAGAAGCTTTTATTTTTCACTACTATGCTCTTGTTGTTGAACTGAAATGAAATGTATTTATTTGCTAGATTTTCAGTAAATACAGAATAGGATGTCAGTTTGTGTCAAAATGTCCAGTCAAAATCTACTTACGTTATTCTACTGGATGAATATTTTATTGCTTGCTTATGTCATTATAAGGTATTTTATGTATGTTTCACGTCTAATAAATATAATAACATAACATGACTCATACGCATGGCATACGCTCACGACTATCCCCCAAACAGTCACCATGTCACCATGAGATATATTACTAGTCACTAGTCGCTAAGTTCTATACATCATCATCATTCTAGCGATTTTCCCGGTTGCTGCCGTTACGGCGCCCGGGGTCCGCTCTTCTGCATCTGCTTCTCCACTTCGCCTGGTCTTATGCATCCCTCTCTGTGAGGCCTTTTTGGGCCTACCCCGTTTGCAAACACGTGATATAATTATATTACTATGTCATGTTAAGATATCTTGGTTAACGAATGTTCAGATAATAATGGTAACTTGGGTGTATTGAACTTATTGGCTGTGAAACTGATCAGAAGTATTTGGCCACCTTCTTTGCTTCAATATATCTGATGGCGAGTGTACACCGGATTGTTCAATGATTCTGTTCCGGCCAGACATGAACTCGGATAAATATTGCACAAAGTCAAATACTGGATTCGGAGAAAACGATATTATTTCATTCATTTTTACTATTTCTTGCCTCAGGCTGATGCAACGCTACGCACTAAGGTAAATCTACTAACTATTTGTGTTTCGAGCTCGAGGTAACTCAACAAGTTAGGGAGGAGCTAAGCTGGATATTAACTTTCAATGTAACCAGAAATGAGGATATCTTCAGTACTTGATCAATAATACCTCTGGTCTAGTTTAAGCGTTCTTACTAAGGCGCCTCTTTTTTGCGCTGAGGGAAATGCGTTACGCGGACGGGTTATGTCGGACTCTCCACTGGGAAGATGGCCCAGTGGCCTACCGACTAAACAAAAACCTCAGCGGCTCCCTCTCATCGTCCATAATGGGGGAATGCGCTGACTGGCACGAAGCCTTCTACGCAACTACCGGGGACCAGGTGATGGCGTTCCGCCGAGACGGTCCACCCGCGGGATACTCCCGCCGCCCTACGCAGCCAAAGCGGCCGCTGGAGAAACACAGCCCGCGCCAAGGGTGCAGAGCGTCCACTGCAGAGAGCGAATCGTCTGCCTGCGGTGGACGCGCGCCTATTTCTCCCCTTCTTGAACCAGGAAGACGCCTCTGCGCTAACTGATGCAACGGTGATGAAAATGTGGCTTGTGGCATAGTTAATAATAACAATAAAAATATGGTTTATTTTCGCATGTTAAATTACTTTAATATTACAGTATCAAGTTCCTCAGGCTATACTTCCTCCGACGGTAAAGATGGTTTTAAGTAGGTATTTAATATTAATGTAATACTAGTTGTCCCTACAGACGTTGTTCTGTTGTCAACCATTGACTGGTAGAAATAGTTGCTAAGGAGAACTAAATGGTTGTTTTTTACTATGTACACGCCATTTCCTCATGTTTACTCACCTTTTAAACCCTTCCCGGAACTTCAAAAATATTTCAAAACCAAAAGGAGCCTAATCGGTCCAGCTGTTCTCGAGTTTTAGCGAGACTAACGAACAGCAATCCATTTTATATATAGAGATTACAGTATTAGTTAACATTCATGTTGAATAATGTGTTACCTTACCAGTTAAATAGATAAATAATTTATTACATAACTAGGCTGCCGCGTCTGTTGATCAAATGATATTACATCATCCTCAAAGTTACATTGACAGGAAAATCTCGAGCGACCCACTCAGTGAGTTAGCAATCACAGCAAAAAATATAATAAAATTCAATTTTGAGTGACGCCGTCATGCTTGTAATAACGGGCTCTCTTATTTATATTCTGAAGGGACGTAATTGAAAAACACTCCTTCAACTAGTGAGGAGATGACACAAATTCCTGATGCCAGTTTTTCTGGAGGCTTTCTCTAAACGACAGGCGAAAATGAGAGTTGTTACCTACAAAAATATTTTTAAAGATTATGTGAAAAATAGTTACTGCTGAGTTTACAGCACATTATGTTTGTATACTGTGTGTTTATTTTTAATAATTTCAGTTTAGTACAAAAGTCTATCAAGTATTAAGTAGATATATTTTTTTGGTTAATAAGTAACGATTATAGATATTTTTGTCTGTTGTGATTTGATTTTATTATTATTTTTGTACTGTGTTATTTTCCTTGCAGCTGTCGGTTGAACACCTTTCACGACAAGGCAAGGACGCCTGTGAAAGTTATCTTTTTTGTTCTAAAATAACCAAAAAACACATTACACACACATTTTCGTGAAGGTTTATAGATTAGAGGAGAATAAAAACAAGGACTTTCATTCATTATAATAATCATCTAACTTCAAAATATTATTTTTAGAAAGATTGGTACATTATAAGTAGAATGTCAATTGCAAATATTATTCGTTCAAAATCATCAAGCAAGTAAACGAGGGTTGGCATAGAAAACCCGGTTAACGGTGTCCCTAGAGGAACCACCCCTAATGTCAAACAAACTGACATTAACGTGTGCGACTGTGATCGAATAAACTCGCAACTCGTTGTGATGTTGATTCTATTCATTGATTTATTTATTATTTATTGCACAAACTCTGAATGACACAAAATGCAGACGCTATGCTGATATGGCATTCTCTAATAATAAAACCTAAGGCTGAGCAGGAGATTTAGATTAGAATGACTAAAGTGGATATCAACTCACGGATAATAACAGAGCTAAGTACCATATTTTTATGAATAGTTACCACAATAAATTGTAGCACATCACTATCTCAAAAAGGCAATTTTGTCCCTGTACAAAAGACGCGAAAGTGGTCAAGATACCATTTTGAATGACGTGCCATAATTGGCAATAGCAGAGATGAGTAAACAAGACAAGAACCATTGACAATCTGAAAATAATCACTAACCACATCAAAATCCCCTCTTAAAATAATATATTTAGGTCTCAGCCAATTAAGATAGCTCCTTGCTAGTGATGTTATCATGAACAGGCAAAAAACCTCGGGCAGAAAAAAAGAGTGTACAGATTCAGATTTACACTTCAATTTGAAGGCGGATTTTGATAGTAGCTTCTTATTATGTAGTTTGGATTAGGAAGGTCACATCTGATGACATTGCGTCAAGTTTCAGCATTACAACCATGCCAATAGCTCGAAAAACGGTACTAAAATCTTAAGCTAACTTGACACCCACGCTTTTGGAATGGAGATCACTTAAAAGCCAACCCATAATCTCACAAACGAGGGTCATAAAAGTTGCAGAAACCCACTAGACATAAAGCAAAGCAGCTTTTCTATTTCATGATGAAAATAATGACTATTTCACAACATAACACATTTTATGTTCTTCCTTCCTTCAGCAACCCTTCATCAATATGTTCCGGTTCACAATTGACTGCTTCTTTTAATTAATCCGTAATCATAATTTGTGTAGGTTCCACTAGCAATTAATAGAAAATATTAATTCTGTGCTTAAGGTGAGTATAAACTTGAGCATTTCCACGAGCAGTGTGATGAAACGTTCTCACGAATACAGGCAAAACCTTCAGTAAGCCTAGGCATTTCCATATAAAATCACCAAAAGGCTGTAACAAAACATCGAGAGACGTGTTCGAAGAGCAGTTAGAGTAAATTATAAAAAGGTGAATGCTCGGTGTACATAAGTATATACTCACCTTTAGGGAATAAACCGATTTCAGTTAAAATTAGACAGCTATTTTACATGGCTGATTTGTTTTAATTAACAAGTCTGCCAAATAAAGCTGTGAATTGAAATTTTGAAGAAAATCACTTTCCTGTATAAAATCGAACGCTTAGATGTTAATAATATAATTCTATTCCATGTTACGACCCTTTGAATTTTACCTTATTCACCAAATATTTGATTGTTTGCTTCTTCCATATTAACTTGACCCTTGTAGCCAATAATGAGTCGTTCATGTCAGAAATATTATTGTCGCTCGGCATAAGCCATAGATTAGAGAAACAGTTAGCATAAGGCGAGGAAAAGGTGTGAAGATACTTGATATGATGGCAGTACCGAGTCGTCGACACGCGGTACCACGGTTTAGGCAGACGACCTGTCTTCGAAGATTCTGCGTGAGAATCACGATCATATGTGTTCAAAAAGCATGTTCAGAAACCTGAAATATACATCAATAGTGAAATTTCTGTTTAGTTTGAGATCAGGTGACACATCACAAAAATGTCTTAGTTATTTATTCATTTGAACCCCATTATTAAAGTGAAACAATACCAAATGGGCGAAGCCGTGGACACAACTAGTTAGTACCTTTTTTAGGGACACATACATCTAAAAGGCAATGTCACAAAGGTCCAGAAGTAAAACAACCTAAACCTCATTACCTAATGGCTCGCACTGCGAAAGGTTTTAGGCCTAATATAATTACGAAGTACGTAAAAGAACGCCTGTTACAGATGGAACAAATGTCCGACATGTTTTTATATGCCGTTTATGACTTAATCATATTGTTACATGAGGCTTTTTGTTCATTCAGTAACTCGGTGTCTGTGTAATCATTCAGAAGGTTGGTAATGATTTTAGATTTAGATTATAGAATACGAAAACATTCATTTTTTTTGCTTTGTAATGATTAAAAAAAAATATGAATGCTTTCGGTGTTTAGAATGGAGATATGCCTATGAGGAGTAGTCAAAAAATAAGGGTAATTTTAATCTCGGGCGCCAGACCCTCCCCTGGATAGTCGGTCAGTAGACATTAGCACTTTTAATCACAAGACGGGCATGGTAATCAAGAAAAACAAACTTGCACTCTTTAACAAAGTATATTTAAGCTCAAGAAGAAATTGAACCAGCTCACAGCAGTGACAGTAACACTTAAGATTACATAAAGTTTAGAAATTAGTGAGATTTTTAAGTTGTTTAAGTTTATTTAAGTTGTTGCATCATCATGGAATAAGAAATTTAACTAAGAAGTAGTATTTAGCAGAAGGCTAGATGGATTCAGCAGACATCCCAAGCTGGTACAGGGGCAAGAACCGGGGCCTTCATATAGTGATCGTCTTGAAGGGTAACGCGCCTAATCCGCAAGGTGGGAGTAAAGAGTTTGTGTTACCTGGAGATCCAGTCATTCTTACTTAGTTGTTCAACATTCCATGACTTCACGAAATCGTTTTAGATCCGAAGAATTAAAGTGGAGAAAAATTTAAATAAAAATAAAACGACGGAGGCTGTAACAAAACCTCAAATTAGTAATCGAATTACAATAAGAAAGCCTACCGCAAGAGAAAATGGGAGGTTATCCGGGTGGAGAACTTACCGATTTATTTCTTTTTTTTAACAAATTAATATCGATTGCAGAGTATGCATCATTAAATATGAGTCGTCCAAGCTGTAAACAAAACACTATTTGTGAGAATAAGGAAATAATTGCTAACCTCATGACAAAAATGCAAAGTCAAAATTAAACAAAATCTTACCGAATTATCCAATAGATATCATCATGAGGTGTTCAGTCACCATTATGCGGCTTCGACAAAAGATTTAAACGAGAAAAATCATCCCTAAGAGGAGAGAGAGGGGAGATTAAAATGGGTTGCAAAAACTGCAGCTCCTCTGAAAAAGATGGGTCGACGAATGGCGGCCAAACGGAGAAGTAGTGCTGTCTAGACTTTTTATCGCAAAACCACAGACTAACTAACTGTCATAGTTTATCGGTTTTACAGCGGATGGCGCGCTATAGATGTAGCAGATGACGTGCTATAGAGTCGAGACATTAGGCAGTCTGCGTAGGCGCATCCTTTTCCGAAGAAATTAAAAAAACAAAATGTCACTGTCCGAACAGATGATCTGTCAGCTGGCTAAATTATAACCTTAAAAGTAAACAAAGTCGAAAATATGTAACAGGATGAAAAAATACTGTTACAGCTTTTGTTTTAGAACTACTTTGCTGATTACGAGGAATATAATTTACTACATGTTGACTGTTAAGTAAAACAGGAAGAGATCAACTTCTTTTTGAAATTGGATTGTTGAAGTGAAAATGGTATCGTACTTTCGCAGCGGTAAATTGTATTTGTTTTTTAATAAATGCTTTTGATTATTATTGTTTTAAGCATTTTCCATGCCGTATCTTAACCCTGGCTCATAGGGTCAATATGCCAGGAAGATTCGGCCGGTCTGTTAATGGCCTTGGTAGCACAGAGGTCAGTGCAGTCGCCCGGTTTGCGAAAGATGAGGGTTCGATTTCCGCCTCATGCCAAGACGACCAAACGTCTTTTTCTGGTTTTCAAATGATTTCAGTCGTTTTAAACACGTTTTCGTGAGTAAGTTGGACTTTGTCAGTATTTTGAACTACATCGAACCTACAAAATTATACTTCGCGCTTCGTCCTCGAGATTAGTATGTTAGTAACAATTTTAACTTGTAGTAACGCATATTCAGACCCACATCATCACTATTTTGAGAGATTCCAAAGATTTTTTCACAGTGGTATCCCCTTCCGGCCCAATCTGTCAACGCCGGAAGCAGTCGGTACTTGTCATTCGCATTTTAGTGCCCGCCGCTCGCACTGTTTTATTTCTGTGTTCTCGCTATTGCATCTAAAAAGAAGAAACAACAAACTGTGATCCTGTGAAATAAGTTAATAAAAAGTGAAATTCGTTCCAGAGAACAACAAAAACTGTTCTGAAAAATACATGTTGGTGATATACATATTATTTTTTTGCTTGCAATGAAGGTCATCGTAAAATAACGTTTGTCGTTATATTCTTACCTTCCTATTCGTGCAAACGCAGTACATAGATATGAAAAACACTGGAAAAATATGCATGCACACTGAACTGCGCGCCTCCGGCGCCGTTAAAATACAAAATGTTGAAAAACAATCAAGGCTTGCAAAATATCCAATGGGAATTTTCCTGCTTTCTCAGTTAAATGCTATGCATTAACCACTGAATAAACGACTGTCGCTGTGGCGCTGTCAAGGTTAGAGAAAAACACTTTGGTGAACTTTTAACCGTCTGCAAGCCCCCGCTGCTGCCATTAGCCCCGCTGCTGCCGCCCCCACCGCCGCCGCCGCGCTGTCTAGGCTTGCGAAATACACTATGGTGTACTTCTGGCCAGTAAGAGAGGCTTGCGAAATATCCTTTGGGAATTTTCTTGCTCACTCAGACAAATACAACGCATGTGAACCACTGGAAGGAAGACCGTCTGCAAGCTGCCGCCGCCGCCGCTGCAGCCGCCGCTGCCGTGCTGTCAAGGCTTGCGAAATACACTTTGGTGTACTTCTGGCCAGTAAGAGAAGCTTGCGAAATGTCCTTTGGGAATTTTCTTGCTTACTCCGACAAATGCCATGCGTGGGGACTGTGGAAGAAACAATCGTGAGTAAGACGTCACAATTCTTGCTAAATCCACATTGGGGTAAGTGCTTTAAATATCTTGCGATACACCTTGCTGTATTTGTCGTCTAAAATGGAGGTGCTTGCGAAATATTCTTTGGGATATTTTCTTGCTGACATAATCCTTCAAGCATATGCGCATATAAGCTTTTAGCTGCGCTTGTTGCCGCCGCCTGTAGACAGCCGCCGACGCTTACCGCCTGCTGAAGGAGGAGCCTCAAGGAGGAAAAATTTTGCCATTCAATTACCAATTTTTCATTGCATAACCATAATGTCATTATTAATCAATGTTCTTGGTACAACCATGAGCATTATTCGCGCACGTTAAAGCACGGATCTGTGTTACTTAAAGTGAAAATATTATACCAAAAAATGCCACTGATGTGACATAAACTCAGCATGAGTCGCACGTCATTGCGACACCGCGACGCTGAAAAGTAATGAACAACTTGACTTGTTGCTGAAAGAGGTTTAAAACAAAGTTTTAACCTTATTTTTCGTGAAAATATCAAATTTTCAGTTATCTGTCTGTTTTTTATAAAAACAAGACAAATCAGATAACTTATAACCTTATCTTAAGACTAATATTGCGTGCGTATGTCAAACTCATGGAATATTAAGATGTTTTGGACAGTCATGAGATCTCACAGCAAACTATTCTGGTGGTGGTGGTATTCATCACCACACCTACTTGCAATTATTTAAATGGCAACAACAGTTACTGACGACATGTCGCTCAATAACACAGCTGCATATTTGTTCAACAAATCTTCAAGGATGTACTTAGTTCCTGGTTTCACATACCCTCGAGTTACGAGTTCAAAAATGAGTTTGGGAAAATCCCATTTACATGTTCAAAAATGAAGTATGGAACAATATCTACAGTCATACATGTTTGTATTAATGTTTATCTTTAGCAAAGATACTGCATTGAAAGCATTTCAAAGCCAAAAAAAAAAAAAAAAAGACCTTTGGTTGTGGCTTCGGGCGGGAATTGAACCCGCGTGTTCCACTGGCCAGGCGGCTGCTCTGGCCGCTGAGCTACCGAGACTATTAATGGTCTCTTAACAAATTAGACATAAAGTCTTTCAAACAAGTTAGACTCGAGGATTTTTATGTATAAATGCTCAAGTATGTGTTATTAACTAACATAGGTAACAAGATACGTACTCGTATGATAGCACAAGAATTCAAAATAGTTGAATTTCGTTAAGAATGGATTTGGAACACTTTGTAGTGTATATTACCAAAGGTTTATGAAAATACCCTCATTCTTTTATTTGCAATGCTGTGCTTGAGGAGGTTTAAGTAGATAATTCTTACTTACCTAAGTAAACTATGTGTTTCTGCTCTAATTTATTAGAAGACTGCCTTCAATAATAGTAATTATTAAAGAAAAGGAAAATAAAATGAATTGATTAATTCAAGTAGCAATGTTTTGTATTAAACTCGCCTAACGAGTTATCAATTGTCTGCCTCAGTGCTTCAGCTCGTGCAATAATTACCGTGGTTCTGTAATGACGTGGTTAGATGGTAATTTTCAATAAAAAATTGAAGATTATGGTTTCTGCGAGGGAAACGCTGCTCAAAAGCTGAGCTTACAAACTTAGAACAAAAGTACGCTCAAAAGAGCGAAGACATTTTCAATTTCCTTAAATCTAGGTCACCTGACCTAACTTGACCCTGACCTGACCTTATATTTACATAACAAGATACATATATGAAGTCTGACGTCATGGAAGTGTATTACTTCAATCAAATATATAATTATTCAATTATATAATGTGAAGGACGACCCTTTGCATCCTTTGCTTCCTATTTAGGTCACATAGGCCTGTCCTGTGAACGTTTAATAAACGTCATAGCAATAAAACTTCCAGTATGCTTGGCTTACCTGGTTCCCATCAAAATGTTAACTAACTTGTTAATACAAGGGAGCAATGTAAAAAATAACAATGTTAATAGAGTTGTTTGAAATAGTTGAATTCTTATGCTGACTTTCTGTTAGTGATATGATTTAGACCAGAATTAAAATAGTTTATTAGGTCATTAGCAACTTTCTGTTTTACATCACACTGTCGTTTTAAAACAACTTTAACATGTTGCCGAAATTAACTCTGACGCCTCAACGCGATGGGTAGATTGCTTAATGTAACAAAGAGATCCTTGCAAGGTAACCCCAACAACTAATCACACCTTGCATAATTTCTGCTGTCACTGTTTTTAACCGTTGTCAAAGTGTATCTCCGATTAAACACACCCCTCTTGTGTGTGAAAATATACTCTTGTAAATCTATCTTCAGAAGGTTTATACCTATCTGTGTTAAATGTTAATTAGGTACATTTCATTGGTAACTAATTTAAGTTTCACTTATTTCTACCCTTACAGGTATATGCACACATTAATACTATTATCGGTGTCGAAGAGAATTTTTTGATATCGATTACTCACCAGGCTTTTCTAAGGGTTGTGCGTGGGTTTGCCCCCCTCGGGACGGACATTTAATGTGACAAAAATGAATAATTGCTCTTTACAGACATGATTGCTCCAGTTAACAACAGATATTAACTGAAACATATTAATCACAATGATTATTATATACCCTTAGTGCAGCGTCTGCAATTCCGCATGGTCTTGAATGACCATGTGTGGTCATATTGTGAAAGTTGCCTCGGTAGATGTCTTCTAATCATGTAATAATTACTGTAATATTATCTTTTTGGAGCTCTATTTAGTTACAGGACCTTACCGGTACCGGTGACCTCACCTTTTTGGTGCAACAGAGATTTTCGCAAAGGCTTAATCGTTCGAGTTAGACATTCAACATAAAGATTCAACATATTATATATCTGCACATTAACTGCCTTCCTATGCATTGCATTTTAATACCTACTTCAGACCAGTTTTAGGTGACTCCCAAAACTGTTCTTAAATTTCTTATTGCCTATTTCCTGACAAGTTACGAGGATTGTCTATATAATATCGATTCTGCTTTTTTTTGGTCCTATGATAATATAGGATTTTGTTGGTGAACATCAGAAAGGCACTTAAAATCAAAACATAGAATTCAATTTTCTTTTGAAAAATGGTATTTTGTCTTGAAAAACGAATTGGCCATAAAAACTAGCACATAGTTTAGACCGTGTACAGAGGTCTAAATCTATTTTCGGTTCAGATTCCCTTGGAAATTGTGGGCTTCTGAATGTCCCGTTCGCCAGTCTGCCTCTGATGTTGATTTACATTTTGATACTGTTTTTGTTAAAATTGCAACTCCATGAGTATGAGTATAGACTCATTAGATATATAGATAGAAATATAGATTTTATTACTTAGTTGTATGACCTAGAGGTCGCCTTTTTGACTGTGAAGTTTTAAGTTTTACAGTTTCGATTGCTCATTATTATTATGACACCATCCAGTTGAGTATCTGCCTGCTGTAATTACCTGTTGTAGAAATCAGACTCTTGTCTTAAATTTCAGTAAAGCATTCGGAAGCTATTCAATTAAAAGCACACTTCTTAAAAACGTGTAAGATTGTAAGTCCAAACCTTATTTTTCATTTGAATGAAAAAACGTAATTCTTACGGGCCAGTGCTGCATTTGCCTGTCACATGTACATATCACGTACACATATGAACACGTCATGTGTGACGTTATAACATGGGCATCAACATATGATAATTATAACTTATTTGAGAAAGCACTGTTGCCTGAAGGTATTAACCATATTGGTTTTATAAAGTTTTAACTCTATTGAATCATTAGGATTAGATAAATCAAACAAAACGTAGCATTACATTGCTATTACTTTTTTTGTGTATATAATCAGAATTTAACCAGGACTTGACGTGATTCTGTTAAATATAAGGGGCTTAGCTGTAAATCAACCATAATTTAAATGACTTATTTATAAATGGTTGTAAAATATATATATAAATATGTATATATAAATTGAGAACACAGTTTGTACTTAATTATTATTTTAGCCTCCTGACAAAATAGTATAAGGTACTTAAGTATTGACAAAAATAATAATCAATATACAACATTAATGATTGTAAAATTTCATTGACAAATTTCCACCGTATGTCTCTAAATATCTACAAGTTAAAATTGTTACTAACATACTAATCTCGAGGACGAAGCGCGAAGTATAATTAATGATTAAACGAACTTACCCTACGTGAAGTTCTATCATAATTATACGAAGCGCTTCGTCCGAAGAGATTAGTATGCAGTCCCTCCCCACCCAGCTAACTGTCTGCACCCCTAACTCTACGGGGAAATATGTCAATATTCACAAAACAATTATAATGTTGTTGAGGTACTCTGCTTAAAGCTCTAAACTTAATGACAAGTACCGACTGGTTCCGGCGTTGACAGATTGGGCCGGAAGGGGATACCACTGTGAAAAAATCTTTGGAATCTCTCAAAATAGTGATGATGTGGGTCTGAATATGCGTTACTACAAGTTAAAATTGTTACTAACATACTAATCTCTTCGGACGAAGCGCTTCGTATAATTATGATAGAACTTCACGTAGGGTAAGTTCGTTTAATCATTAATTATTTGGTGTAAATGGCAGCCTGAACATAACTCAAGTATCAAGATAATGATCACGCGAATGAATCGGCACTATTAAACATAGTTCTGTGTATCAACTAATTCTAACGAGCATAGTTAACTGTCAAGTCGTAATATACGATTATAGTTGTCAGTTGTTGTGATAGGTACACAAAGAATTATTTATTGCTATGGAACTCGTTAGGAATGGTTATGTTGTATGCAGGAGGCTTAGAAAATGGCGGCTACGCTGAAATAAGACAGCTGGGCCCTAACCATAAGCTTATAGAAAACAATCTTGTTTTAAAGTAAGACTGCTGCAGGACTGCGGAAGGAATGCTCAAAAACCGTACCATGAAGTCAATCATTTTAGTCCTGCGAAGTGTTGGGAAAGACCGAATGATTTTTTAGAAAGCCAGAAAGGGATAGCGCTATATGAACTATATAGCACCATCTCTTACGAAGTCTACGGTCCGAATTGTCTTAAAGCATGCTTGGAGTAAAATTCCGAGAAAAGAATACTTAGCATGAATATTCTTGCAAAAAAAACTGTTTATACTGGCATTGACACTAAAGATAATATTTTCTAAAAAGGCCAGCCGAAATTAGTCTACAAAGATCATCATTCGGTCAATTTTTCATCCAAGGGGTCCAAAGCCTAAAACAATCTTAATTTGGTTTTGATGTGAGCGTGGCTTTTTGACAACCAGCAGCCTTAATGCAGGAATACTTTTACGTCAATTCTGACACACGAAAAAAGTTCCGGGAATGCAACTTCTTCATCATTGTTTTCCAAATTATATAAAAACTAAACATCATCAAGCCACTCGAGCCACAGTGAACTCTTTCTTAGGACCATAAAATAGCTTGACAAATATTTGTTCATTGATTTAGGCGGCTGATTTATTTTAGTGTGGAAATGTGGTTTGTGTCGTTTTTCCTTTGCTTCGGCGGTTATCTTTATACCTACCTACTATCGGTAGGTACACAAAGAAGCTCAAAAAGCAACAATAAATAAACTTGTAAGTGGAACGAAAGTCATCGCTTAAGATACTTTATTGTGAGTTCATTAACGTGAATGTTCATATTGTGTTTGGTTTTGAAACATAAGGCATGTTGAAGTGTAGTGTAACTTTCACAGTGAAAGATGTTAGAAACTAGTTTAAAATAAAATACAAAGTATAAGTCGAATCTTTATTTCACTTTCCACAGTTTCACATATGCATGTGTATGCATGTAAGACATTCAAACCGTTAACGTTTATTGTTCACAGATCATTGCTACCTACCGACAAGGATTGTCTGGACTGATATGCTTGTGTTAAAATGCACAACATTTAGCAATTCTGAAATCCAAGATAAAACATCTATTCAGAAATCCTATGACTTATTGAATCCAAATCCATGTCTAATCTTCACAAACTTATCAAAACTTTGTCTTCCTGCTGCTAGATTTATCAACCTTTACTTTCTGGGCGGAGATTAAGGATCATGCCGTTATTGCTTACGATGATGAATAATCATTAATTTTACAATCATAAATATAAATAATACCTAACTAGTTTTCCTGTTTCATTTCACCACGCTGGTTGTCATGACATGACATGACATTGACATGTTTTCGTGTCATAGTTATAATAGCTATGGAAAAAAGGGTTAAAAAGTAAAATGTTGCTGCCAGAATATATATTTTTCTTTGTGAAATAGGTAAACTCTTTTATAATAAACTTATTCGAATATAGATAACTGACTAACTATCACTGAGCAGTTAAATGGGGGCCTCTTTCTGCCCACTAGCGCCACCAATAGTTTTCATGAATTGTGGTTTTTTTAAGATATTTAAACAAACACTGTTCAATTATGATCCTAAAATAAGATATTATCTGTACATAAAGATGTTGACAGAATAAATTTATCTATATTGAACAGTTTTTATCAACATATCTGAAATAAACCTCTATTGATAAAAAACGATTGGTGGCGCTAGTGGGCAGTAAGCGGCACCTAATTATTTCATATTTTTGACGAATTAGGGAAAGACTAAAATCATTTACACAAAACTAACATTGGGTAATTTTAACACTATCCTTCTGTTTTCATAAGATAAAACTTGTACTGTTGGTTTTGGACACATGCCTACCTACTTAAATACATAATGAATACAGTGCTTGATATGATAGGTACAAAGTGCCCCGTCGTTTAGCACGTCATGATACTGAAATATCGTGATTGAAGTATCATACTGATATTTTAAATGCGAAAGTTTGTATGTGTGGATGGATAGATGTGTGTTGCTCTTTCACGTAAAAACAACCGAATGGATGGATACTAGACGCATGTTTCATTTCTTTTCTTTTTGTGAATACCTACATAGTTATTAAACACTAGCTGTCCCGACAGACTTCGTGCTGTTGTCAAACGTTAAGTGTCACGTGACGGGTAGGAACATTTGCTAAGAGAAAACCAAATTATAGCTCTGCACTACATTCCTAGCATTTCTCATGTTTACTCACCTTTTAAACCTTCCCTGGACCAATACAACTATTCCAAAACCAAAATTAGCTGAATCGGTCCGGCCGTTCACGAGTTTTAGCGAGACTAACGAACAGCAATCCATTTTTATATAAAGAGATATGAAAACACCCAGACCAGTACCAACAGACATACGGGGATCGAACCCGCGACCACTGCACACTGGTGTAATAGTCCACTTGTAAACCATCACACTAAACCGATTGTAAGTGTATAATAATAAAATTACCTTTCAAGTGCTGCAAATAATGAGTTAAAACAAATTCATTTTTGGAAATGATTTATTACCGTTTTTGTTTAATAAACTTAAGTCACCCAGTACTGCTGCGAATGCCTCAGATCTGCATCAGATTACTTCAGTCGCTCTATTTTTGAGATAGCATTGCATTTTACACTCGCTTAATTTTTTTAAAGTTTGAGATATTTATGTCCATGTTTCCATTTTTTGTGATCAACGTTCGTTTTCTTTCTCCTGAATAGGCATGATACAAATAACATAAAACCATTGTGGACAATCATTTCAAATCTCTTTTCAACAAATAGAACTAGGGGAAAACCCTTTCGAGGGTACCTCAACGCTCGTTGGGACCACGAGATCATCTCTACTTCGGCTTTCCTGCTGGGTCCTACAGTACACGGCCCTAGGAAAGCGACTCTGCTTCCGGATCCAGCAGCCCCAGGTGCACTTCAATGAACTGAAAAGTACTTTCAGGAAGGCTGATGAAACAAAACACGTTTGGTAGCAACTTAAAATAGAGATAAAACTTATCCCCTTATGGTATACCTAAGAGAAGTATTTATTATTTATGTAGGTATCTGAAGTGAAAAATATACAAATACAAAACAGCTTAGCTTTGGTAAATGAATCTCAATTTGACTGACAGACGTAGCTTAGTTTTCATGGCATTTGGTTTTTTAATTGATTTTAGTCTCAGTGACGGCTTGGCATGATAAGTACATATTTAAGAGTGAACAACCAGAATCATCATTCGTTTTTTCCCCACACTTCGCAAGATTACTTTGTTGGATGTCATTTGATATCAATAAAAGTAATATTGAATTAAGCTTGCTGCAAAAGTAACGCAACCTTACTTGTAAGCGATTGTGTATCACACTAGGGATTATTTTTCAGAATTTATTATTTGTATTCGAATAAAACGCAAACTTTAGTTTGTTATTTTATGACCTAATTTATTCTATTATGTTTCTATATTTTTTTAGGGAATGCTTAAAAGCATTTAGTTTTAATAGGTATTCTTGCTTAGTTGAAATGAATAAATCGGTTTTATGGGAACATTTAGTAGGGTGAAGAAGACTCGCACCTCATCGTCGAAATGTATTCAAGATAAATTTATGATACAATATTGTCTACTTAGTTAACTTAGTTAAATAACATTATGAATAATCTTTTATTTAATTTTTTTACCTAATAATAACCTACCTTTAGTTAAAGAGAATACTTTTCTAACAATAGAATTTGTTATGTAAATTAATGAATAAAAGTAACCCGTGTGAACGCGCTGTTGCCAAATTTCACGTAATAACAAAATTTTAATTGTCATGGCAACAGATCACGTGATGCCTTAAAACAATATTGCTGATTGTCAAAAAGCACTTCATGGTACCAATTTCTCAATTTTGTATGGGCTCTGACAGCAATATTGCTCAAGGATAGCAGGACTTAATAAGTATTGTTTTGAAGACGTCATGGTACGAAAAAGCAAAGTAACATTGAAATAATCTTGCTATAAGAGCTCATGGTTAGGGCCCTGAACTGTTTTTGTTACTTTAACTTTTGTTAATATTTTCAATGTATTTCTAAACTAAGTTTTTAATGCAATAAAGAATATTATCTATCTATCTATCTATTTTGTTGTCACTTGATAAAATTGTTCTTGGGCCCTTGGTTGGTTGGTAGCTCCATTACCAAGGTCCACCTTGGTTTTACAAATAAAAAAAATAACCAAAAAAAAATGATATCAGACCGAAATAAATGGTTTTAATTTATTTTTTAGAGAGTGTAAATTACCTAATATATTTTGTTGATATCTATGTAATTCGTAAACACTATTCTGATCAGATATCGCGAATGGAGGGGGAAGAGCAGACGAACGGCCTATGTTCAGCAGTGGACGTCGTGTTGCTGATGATGATGACATCTTTCTATCAATAGATAAAGATATTAAAGATCGTTTTGTGTTACTTTATTTTTAGGCATTGAGGTACTGACATCAAAATAGTCACACACGTGGGTTTATAATCCTGTTGAAAACCCACACGTAATTACAGCAAATATAAACTAATGTTGAAATCAATGTTCAACTTCAATGAGATATCTAATTGGGCACGTAAAATAGCGAATTAAATCAGAATTGTAGACAGCCAAAGCTGTTAAAATAGTGGTGGCAAACTGAGTAATGGGGATTTAATTAGGAAAATTACTGTTTAACCACGTGGATGAGGACGAATTCAACTAAGTAGACGGTTATAGCAATTATGTAATCATTCATATTACACGAATTCATATTTTATGTTTTTTGCGTTACTTTTGCACGTGGTGGTAATGACCAGAGACAGGAATGTAATGACACAAAAATGGCTAATGGTTTTCTTTCACGTCCAGGTAGCCTACACCCCTCGTTAAAACACGTGTAACGTTAATTTGATCTTAAAATTCACAGTTTTAAAGACAGAGAAAAAAACAAAATACATTCATTCATCGGAGCACCGTAAATTAAAAAGAAACATAAGAAAACAGAAAGCAACTACACAAAAAAACAAGTATTTTGGAAAATTCAATATTCAAAAAAACTATAAAAAAGAAAATAACACAAAAAAAACAATTTAAACAGGAAGCGCTGTGATGATGACCAGAATAAAATGGACCACACTCAGCTTGTGTCTGGATCTGATCAGTTCTGACGCTGGTTTTCAGAATACATTTTATTTATCTAAGTAGTTTGGTATAGTTGGTTGGTTAACACCCACCAGCAAGCTATCACTCGTCTTACACGCTTGCAACAATCCTCACTGAGCCCCTGTGTTGGACTAGGGAGTAAAGCTCGCACCACCTCAGGGTTAAGATGAGGTCTGCACCCTACAGTGGGATGTAAAAAGGCTGTTGTCACCAAAAAAACTGATCAAGCACAGTCCTTTTAAAAACTTCTATCATGCACGGAACCCTCAACGCCCTTCACTTACCCTTGACTGTGGATTTCGTCACCAATAGTCAAAGCTTCGGATCGGAAATTGGATATTACGGCAACCAAGGCTGTATTGTACATTATTAGCAAATAATAGCTTGGTTCGCCATTAATATCTTGTATTTGGCGACGATCCGTCTTATAGACGTCAGATGACGCATTCGCAGTGTCGTACGAGGTCAGACTGTTTTTTATCTAGTCTAGTTATATTGGTTAATATACGATTTGTTTGTAAAGGAAAAAAGTAATTGCGGTAAGTCAAAACCTTACATGAAGACTAACATTATGACAGTGACCAGACTGTTACTAATGAAAATTTTCAGAGAACCGATTACAGTTAAACTCTGGAAATCTACTTACATTAAATAAATAAAAAATATAGTTCACTTGTCTCACTGCTGGGCACAGGCCCAGCAGCCCAGCAGTGGGACGTATACAGGGTGTTTCTTCTAAGGTGTCAAGCCGGCGCGAGCTGATAGTAGGGTACCATACCTATCGATTTAACCCCCATGTATGTTCTACGATTTTTTGTAGTTTACGAGATAATAATATTTTTGTTATTTTTTAAAATTTTGTGAGCACTTGGCTTTAAATAAGTATAACTTTTTATTTGTTTGATTTTTATTGGATATTTTCTTTTTATTATAATGTCTATTGATTGCAGTTTCATGATTAAAATAATCCCTGTCCTAACTTTACTACAAGATACAAAAATTTTGATTAATAGTGAAAAAAAAGTGAATCATGCAGAACATAACGAAAATTCAATCGTAAATTAAAAAAAACAAAAGGTGTTCCATAGCTTCTTACTAATTTTAAAAACTGCGCAGTATCATAAGCTTCCATAATAATACAAGAAAACATGTCCTTTGTGGGGCATAATTCGCTGTAATTGATGCTCAAGTCTTGAGTAAGTATCGGAAATAGTGTAATTTTCATACTTAATAATTTTCTAGTATTTTGGCATAATTTTGTCATTTCTGGGATTTATTGTCTTTGAACGTTTAAACAAAGCTCATTTGTTAATAAAACAGTCATTTTTAACTTCCAATCATCCGAAAGTCACAACTCCTGTTGTAATTAAAATGTTGAAATTGAGGAAACCGGAACATGTTTTGAATCGATTATCGAACTGTTTTGAGTTACTATGCTCAAAATACGCGTACATAAAAAATAATAAAGATGGTCCGGTTACCTCAATTATTATTTTTTTACACCAGGGGTTGTGACTTTCGAATGATTGGAAGTTATAAAATGACTGTTTTATTAACAAATTAGCTTTGTTTAAAGTTAAAAGACAATAAATCTCAGAAATGACAAAATTATGCCAAAATACTAGAAAATTATTAAGTATGAAAATTACACTATTTCCGATACTTACTCAAGACTTGAGCATCAATTACAGCGAATAATGCCCCACAAAGGACATGTTTTCTTGTATTATTATGGAAGCTTATAATACTGCGCAGTTTTTAAAATTAGTAAGAAGCTATGGAACACCTTTTGTTTTTTTTAATTTACGATTGAATTTTCGTTATGTTCTGCATGATTCACTTTTTTTTCACTATTAATCAAAATTTTTGTATCTTGTAGTAAAGTTAGGACAGGGATTATTTTAATCATGAAACTGCAATCAATAGACATTATAATAAAAAGAAAATATCAAATAAAAATCAAACAAAAAAAAAGTTATAATTATTTAAAGCCAAGTGCTCACAAAATTTTAAAAAATACAAAAACATTATTATCTCGAAAACTACAAAAAATCGTAGAACATACATGGGGGTTAAATCGATAGGTATGGTACCCTACTATCAGCTCGCGCCGGCTTGACACCTTAGAAGAAACACCCTGTATAGGCCGATTATGTATGTAATAGAAAATTAAACAAGTTTTGATGTATACCACACACAACTGTAATACCAAATAAAAAGACAGATTCAACAGTTTTTCTATTCTTTGTACTTACCTATTTACTTTACAACTTTATAATCTTTGATTTGAAGTAGCAATTTTTTTACAATTTGATTAAAAAACCAAGTTAAAATAATAACTTTTTCGATTTTCCTTAACCGTGGATGTACTCTCTCATAGACCGCCCCTAGTTTGCAGTTTGTGTGTGCAATATAACACCTGGTAGAGCAATGTTTGGTGGTGAAACGACTCCTGAGACAGGAGGTGGCGTCGCCGGCTGGAATTTCGGGAAATATCCCATTTAAAGGAACGCGGTCTGTGAAACCACATGTCCATGTTCACCCTATTTAAACTAATTATTACTAACTAACTAAGTATTTTAAGAACTGGCTAATAAATACGATCCAGATAATTAAACTGCGGTCACCTATCCCACACCCTAAGGTAAAGTGTAGGTAGTAGTATGTGGGATCGTTACGTACAAAAATCAAAAATAAACAATCTAACCATGGATGGATGAATCAGCCCGTTCTTCTTTTAAACAATACAGATTACATCGCATTGAAACTTGGAACGAAAAGTGTCAGAGTCGTGGCCACAGCTCGGGAACCGATAAAGAGGGCTATCAACTCTTGCGGCTGACAGTTGGGGGTGGATTCAACTATAAATAAACAGTAGAGTTTTGTACGGATGTTGATTGGGCCAATGGATTTGGATTGTCGTGGACCAATCTTGGGCAGTTCTCGCGATTTTGTTTCGCGAATTCTGTTGGCGCAATTAGCATATCGTATTTGACCTTTAAACACTTTTGGGGAAAAAAATGTTAGGCCGATCTGATAGCATCAAGATAAGATATGATAAATAATCTTGCAATTGCACAATAATACATTTCACATGGTTTCGGTAAAAGGACATGCTTTAGTGCAATTCAGGTGGTCTTATCGCTACAAAGCGATCTCTTCCATTGCATTAGCATACCGTTAGTATACCATTGTGAATTATACAATTTTAAAAAACACAAGCCATTTTATGAAAGTTCATAACATTTATTAGGTATGTTTTTTTAAAAAAAAAATATTTTTAAATCTAGTCTTTCAGAACTATAAATCCGTCTTCGGTTATGTATTATTTTGTTCTTTCTAAAAGTCGTCCATTTATTGAAACCAAAAATTGTGCTCAGTCCTAAAAGTAGTCAAATTCCCCAAATACCAATTCCAAAAACAGCCCTAAGCTACGATTTGAATATTCGTATCGTACACACGTGCAAAACTGGCTTTGTCGTAATCACTGCCTAATGGGCTTATGGGTACGTGAACCGAATCGCGATGGGCAGCGGGCATCTGTCGACATCAATGAGCACTCACCCTGTATAACCACGGTACGGTCGGCAATTAGCCTACTACACGTGCAATGTCGGATTCAGTTTTTTGATGAAATTGCCTTCTACACACACGGTGTGTTAGATTCCCATCCGTCCACCTCACATTTGAGGTGAGGCACAGGCCTCACCATACAAGCCATACTCCAACACGCGGGCTCAGTGCGGATTGTTAGAGGGGTGTAAGGTTAGTGAGCAACCTTATTGTCAGATGTTATCAAGCCGCCCTAAGGCCTCTGACTAGGCTTAACGACTGACATCTAGCGACGTCAACCGGGACCAACTGCTTAACGTGCCTTCCGAAGCACGGAGATGCCCGAAATACACATCACTAAATTTCGGTCGGGTGGTCACCCATCCCTTTTCCGAAACTGCGTGTGTTGCTTTACAACAGCGATCGTCGCCAATCACTGTCACAACTGCGCCACGGGCACCTCCCGCCACGGGCACCTCTTCTACGTGTTAATTTTAAGAGTGTTTTAATATGTACATACCTACCATGTGATTATAATAAATAAATAAATAAGCAGAGTTACCAAAAATAATCTGGTTACAATAGCTGCTATAAAAATTAGGAAAGTCGGGAAAATCAGTTACTAAATTAAAATATTATCTACAAGCTATCTGATTCCCAAATTCCTGTTATCGCGGGAGACCACAAAAGTGTTACATTTCAGCAATTTAATCAGAAAGTCAGCTGTTTTATTACTGACTTGAATAAAAAATGGTGTCAAATAATATCGAGTAGGTATTACAAATGGATCTCTTATATAATAAAATGTTACCTGCAATCTGTATAATCACATTGGTAAAGTATGAAATTTTATTCTTCATTCTTTGCGTAAACATTCTAATACAATGCCAAATGCGCAGCCGAAAATGTATGTGAGAGCTCCTAATTATTAGCTGTACTCATCCGAATAACAGATGGCACACTTTATAATTGATCATATTTTTCTTAACCGAGTGTACCCTTATTTTATAATAGGCTAGATGACTGTACTCTTTTTGGTTATTATCGAAAGACCTTTTATTTATGTAAACAATCCTAAAACAATCACTTCATTAGGATCAATACTACCAGAGATATCACAATTTAAAATGCACATTTTTGGACTTGCCCAAAAACGCTACATACAAACGTGACAGGGAACGTGACGACCACTGTTTTTGTAAGGACCGCGTAAGGAATTTGTTCGGCAGCTATATTAAACATTGCGTTTATGATAATGGTCTCCTAACATAATTGCTTCATAATAGTATGGGTTACAAAAATGGGATGTTGTTTTACAAAAAAATTACAATTTTGAAATGGCCTTGCCCACCCAAGTTTGCGGGCCTATTGTGGCCTCATTTTGAAACAAATTTCGATTGTGGTTTCACAATCAACATTTGAAATCAATAATTATTATTAGGGATCATAAAAAAACAAAAATGAATCATGGTCATCTACCCTATTTGCTGATAATTTGTATTTAGTTATTCACTGAAACTTTTACTAAACGTGAACGTAAACGCTACTAAACTTAACACGTGCGCCACTGATTTGATTAGAACTTTGAAAATTTGACAAGTCACAAAAATGGCCGAAGTTATTTCTGTTTTTCCCTGATCGGCACTCCAACGGACTGTTCAACCCTTGTGCTTTATTTATTTATAGATAAGAAAGCTGGAAACGGATTCAGTTAGGCTACGACTTGACCCGTTTAACAACAGATTTAGACCTAGAAGTGGAGAGTAGAACGGTTTTTTATTCTGACATAACGAATACTTTTGGGGTTTTGTTCGAGCGACCGAAGTTCGAAAGATTGTATTATTGAAAGAAATTACGCATCTTTTAAAATGCTATGAATAAACGTCTTTTTTAAAAATAACTTCTTTTTTAAAAACTTGTTATTTCGATATTAGCGGGATCTCAAACCGAAGTCGTCCTGGTGAACAAAAGCACACCCCTGAGCATATTTAAAACATACATCGTAAGAAGCGAGCCTCCGCCGGTATCTGGGTTGTTTGGTTTTTTCCACTACTGGGGAGATTGCTTTAAGCTGTATGATAGACTCAAAGTAAGTGTTCCGATCACAATGCTATACAGTCATGATGATCCAGGCGTGTTTATTAATTATAATTTTTACAAAAACGTCAAATTTCTAATACAAACAGTCATAAAATCAAAATCTATCCATAACTGCCAAGAAAACCATATTTAACGTGTAACTGCAGATTATGTTAGATTATCCACCTTTTACGGCTACGCCTATTCGTCCAAGGCATGTCATTCAGGCCCGCATGCCGCTACGGCAGTCGCAACCACGCCGCACTCGTAGCAACGCGCGTGCTACGGACTACGCGCTACGGACTACGAGTTCTCGAGTTCAGTGAGTGAGTGAGTGGTAGTGGATAGTGTTTCTGTCACGGTAAGTCAATTTTAAGTTGAATTCGGTAAGAGTTACAGCTGTTGGGAGTTTAGTTGGATGGGAAGAAGAAGTTTTTTTTAAAGGTGATAACTTTTAAAAATTGTTGAACGAAGTTTTTTTCTTCAAATGGTATTGACAAAATAGTAATAATTCAAGTATTTTGAATATGGTATTTACATTGTGGTTTTGCAGTTTCGTTACAATGATATTGTGCAAAATGAAGTTTGTTCTATTCGTATATTGAAAAGTGAACATCAGTGAAAGTAAAATGTATTGAATGAAATGATACGAGAAAATAATCGGAAAAAAAAAATGTTAGTAAAATGTACTTTTTACAAATGTTTTTTTACCATTCGATTATTTTGTTAAAAAAACGATACCTGGCAAATATAAAAACATTGGAACTACTTCATGAAACATTTTATTATTGTTTAATTAATATATAAATTATTTTCTTAATTAATAACGCCAAAAATGTGAATAATGAGGGTTTATTGCTTAAAGTGTTTTCTACCTCTAAGTTATAGCTAGCGGTTTAATCCAAATTTGAGAAAAAAATGCTAATATCATTGTTCTTTAACAAGGATAAATGATTTTACCGCTGGTATTTACTGATAATTTATTTGACTGGCTTATTTGGCTCGGCTGCTCGCTAAGCCGCGGAACTGTTCTTTCCACGATATCTTTCTTTTGCGAGAACTAAGGACAAACGCATTTCATATTATTCTTTTACATACATTAACTCGCTTACGACTATATCCCCATATTACCGAGAGATATTAGAACTTCAACTTGGTAAGAGGCAAGCCTGCCACTGTTATCGGAGTCACTTTTTATCAGTGTTTCTTTACTTCACCGGGGAGTTAGTTGCTAATTTTACGACAAACATGTGTTCCGACCAAACTTGAACTCGGGTTTTAGGCCAGAGAGTTAAACCACTCGGACACATCACTCGCTTTTCTGTTAATTAATACTGCTTTTCAAAAAGCTAAGTTTTTATTTTTTTATGAACATTAAAAACAAATGAGGTCCCTAACAAAATATTTATTATCTAATCGAACTTGCAACCGCATCAGAACCAGCAGTTTTAAGCATTGGGTTGAATATAACGTTGAATGGAAATCAAACAATATTATATTAAGAGGAAACAGACTTTATGTAAGTCACACTTTAAAGATCTCAAAATCTGTCGGCTTTGGCCGATCCCGATTTTAAAACTACTACCTATATAATTTTAAATGCAACTGAATCCTATTGAATGCTAATGAATGATGTTTAACTAAAGCTATTCTTTACCCCGAAATGAAACAACTTTACGGATTCTACTCACGGTCTTATATTTTCTTTCATTTACTATCCCGACGTTCCTTCTTTACTGATATAAAATGTTATTGAAAATTTTAAAAAAAACGTATTACTTGCACTAAGAAGTTTATATAATATCAAACGAAAAATGATATATTTTTCTCCAAAGCACAGCCAGCTGTGCTGGAAGGAACATACCGCTGTATTTACAACAAATCATCTACATACCGTAACACAAAAATTAACAACAATAAATTTATGATGTGATGTAATGTGTACCACACACATTATTCATACCATAATTATACCATACTCAGTGCGGACTTAAGGAAGGGTGTATTTGAGACAAGAGATTAACTCACTGTCAGATATTATCAAGATGCCTTAAGGCTTTCGAATAGGCTTAATGAATGATATATTGCGACATGATCCCGGCACTGCTCAAGGAGATGCCAGACATAACGTTATTAAATAAAGCATTTTGTATTTTTATCAAAATAAAACAAAATCAACACTACTCGAGAGAATGGTGGACTCTTGCAGAGGAAAGGGAACGATGGAAAGGTTTGGGGGAGACCTTTGCCCAGCAGTGGGATCTTGCAAGTTAAAAAAACAAACAAAATATGAAAATGAAAAGAAAAAATATTACCTTATTTATTACAAATAATAAATTTGTAACAGCAAAGTGGTAATACGAATATAAAATAAGGCGTTTAATTCCTTTTTCTTTGATCTGAGCATGTTCAAAGTAAGATTCAAGACTGACAATTATAGTTAATTGGGCAATGGATTTGGTCTTGGGTCTTGTGAACATAAGGCAACCAAATTTGATTATAACAGTAACGTAATTCAATTGTGGTACTCATTTCCAGTAAAATTAATTCATTTGAGCTAATTCGTTAACTTAAAAATAATAGCACAAAGGAAAGGAAATGTCTTAGTAGCATTAACACACGGTAAAAATGATCCCTGTTATTTTATCGTTTGAACATAACGCATAATAACACAAAGAACAAACAAAAAACAAACAAAAAAATCTGCCATAACAAGAAATATACCATACCATACCCACACGACCATATCCCTAGTGGGTAAATCAACACACTAATTGTTGCCGTCATAATGAATGGAACATTCAGAAGCCCACATTTCGCCAAGGGATTTCGAAACCAACGTAGGGGCGAACCTACCGCCGTCATGCGGGTTGCTTGTGAAGAAAAGTGATAAAAGAAAGAAATTTTGACTTGTGAGCCTGATCGTAGGTTTTGGGTTGGCTTGAAAAGATATGTCAGTGGGGTTCATCACTAACATTACACCCGTCTGGGCCTACTGAAAACCAGCGTCTAAACCGATCAAGTCCAGACACAAACTGAGTGTGGTCCATTTTGTCCTGGACATTGTAACACCGCTGCCTAGTAGTATTGGTTGTTTATTTTATTTTTTTGTCCTAGCCTAGTCAGAGGCGGCTTGATGACATCTGACATTAAGGTTGCCTATTAACTTTACCCCCCCTAAAAATCCGCACTGAGCCCGCGTGGAGTATGGCTTGTTCCACCTCATAGTTGAAATGAGGCCTGTGCCCAGCAGCAGTAGGATGTATATAGGCCGTTTATTTTATGTTTTAAGTGGTCATTTGTTTTTTTGTTATTTTATCTTTTGTATGTTGTGATGTCCCTTCATATAAATATATTTTCTTCCGTCCTTCCGTTAATCGGAACTCAGAATACGTGTAATTGCAGAACTCAGGCAAGCGCCACCTCATAGTTGGGATGGCGTGGTGTCCAGCAGTGGGACGTAAAAAGGCTATTATTTGTTTATTTTGTGTAAGCTTGGCACTGTTCAGCTCACCCCGTATTGAAAAACTAAGATATTACCTTTTGCTATCAGTATTAATAGGTCCTATAAATATATTCAATAATACAGAATGAACTTTTACTTCTATCAAATTGTTTTTACACTCTTCTGCCGTAAAATCATAAAATACCGTATTTTTATTGGTCGTACACTCCTAGTTCGTTTATTTAAAAACTATTTTTAGTTTCAATTAATATACTTAATGGATTTTTAAAAAGGTCAGTATCCAATTTATTCCATAATGAGACCTTAGTTAGTAATTTCCCCAAAGCTCTAAACATCTGCATAGTTAATGTGAAAATCTCGAGACGAAGCGACGAAGAATAATTGAAAGTAAGACAGACTACTTAGTAATAAATAAATCTCCAGGTCTTTCCTATAAATAATTAAGGTAATTTGTTTGTGAATCTGTCTATATTGAAATACGTCTATGTATACTTTACAGAAATGAGATACATATTTACGTGTACTTACGATTTTTATTTATTAAACATATGAATAAGTTATTAAACCCATAATTCTAGTTTTATGATCTAAAATAGAGCACAGAGCGGTTTCCTCTATTAGGTATAAGTTATTTTGAATAGCTTGTTTTTTTTCTTCAGCATTTTTAGGTTGATTATTAATCTCCTAACCTCGTCCTTCATGGAGTCTGCTGAAGAAATCTCTTTCTTGAAATAACCTCACCAGTACAAACGTTTAGTGTCCTAAATGTTTACCATATTAAATATCTAATGATGATGATGATGTCGTCTATTAAATGAAGCATGTAGAAAGGGATCACTGCAACAAAATTTGAATGATTGAGTTTTTAACCCCAGCAGTTTAGAAAAATATTGTAATCTTGCATCCGAGATTAAATATAGCCTGAACTAAACTAGTCCCCTCAATGCTATTTCCGCAGACGTACTATAGAGATTCCATCTTCTGGTTCGCTGGAGTCGCGAGAAGAGCACTCGAACATAACAGCTAACTTGTTGACCGCTATTCACGCCGCTTTATCCGATATATACTGAATATACAGTAGAAAATTGAAAGATAAACGGTTTGGGAATTTTATAAAATGTTAACGCAGTTATCAGGCAGTTATGATAGAGTGGTTATTTTGAGTATTCTGTAACGTTCTGGTTAAAACGAAAATTGTTATCTAATAACTTGCTTATATGATATTTCACAATATATATTATTATACCACGTCCTGACGTGGATAATCCCTGGATTAAATAAAAGAACGGTAATTGAATGAACCTAAAAACCCGACTGACTTTCGGTGTAATTAGGTTTAGGTTTAAAGAAATTTGTTCTCATAAAGACATGACACTTACATGAGAACATGATTATATAAAAATAAAAATTACATACATACGTTCGTTGCTATTAGTACATAAATTTAGCAACAGTTATGACTATGAGTTCTTTTTAACACTAAATTCGAAAATCTAAAAACCCTGAAATGAGAGATTCGTCATACCTTGGGTATTGAGTAGATTAGTCTTAGTGCCATTGCACTTGATAACAAAATGGTAGCAGTCAGGAGCCCAGTCAGTAAAAAAATTGCTGCTACCGCGTATACAACAGCCAAAATATTATTCACGCGTTCCTAACTCTGCCGCACTAATTCCTGTATTCAATAACAATAGGTACCCACTAAAAGGTCCCATAATGAGCATGCAGTTGTAAAGTTAGCTATCTATTGTCACATGTTATCAAACCGTCTTAGGTCCTCTGAATAGTGGCTTTGTGACTGATTTCGGGTGGGGCGAACTGTTTAAGTCTCCTTCCGAAATATAAAGATACTTTTCGGTGTGAATGGTCACCCATCCCCCTAATAACAAACCTGGCATGCAAAGCTTACCTAGTCGCTGTTTATATAGCAATTCAAAGGCTGGACGTAGCACAACCGGCTTATATTGTATAATGTACAAATAGTACATGGAAAATTGTGGACGCGGAAACTTGCTGATTAAACTAATAGCTTTTAATTGTCGCGAAGCAATGTTTTTATTTTAAACGGTTTTATTCATGAAGGTCTTTGCTCAATTTAAGGAAAGTATGTATAAGTCGTAGGCACTGCTTTAAATGTATTTTTTTCTCTGTGGTGACCGTTGCACTGTGGCGTATAAAAGACCGAAAAGGCTGACCTTAGGTGCCTAGCTGCCTAGTGGTGACTTTACCCTACATGCCAATTGTTTGGACAGGATAATTTTTTGATTCAAAAGTTTTATAGTTTAGATACAACATTCCTTTACGACCATATCCAACGAGGTAAGTCGCGAGGCTACCGTCTTTATCTGGGTTGCTTGGATTTAGATACAGATACATATGAAATTATAAGTAAGTAAATCGTAATTCTTTTCTGAGAAAAGAAATGTCTGAATCCTGCTTGTAAGGGGTTTTTTTTTTCTCAACAATAGCAAATGCAGAACTTATTAATCAAATTTTCTGATAGGGCTACAATATCACCACCCTGTACAAAGATACTATCTCCCATTCCCTCCTAGAGCCGAGTAGAGGCACTCCAACACAACAGCCACCTCCTTGACCCCCATTCGCGCCGGTTTTATCCGACGCATACAGGATGTGTTAGAAACATTTAAGGGTTCGTAATTTTTAGGATTTTACCTGAAACTATGGTTAGAAGCACCCACAGTATAATTTCTTTGTAAAGCTGTATTATTTTTTCTTGTACAAGGGTTTCACTCTGCTAAAGGTTTTGCGAATGATCTGCGAATTCATTCATGCATCAAAAGGTATGAAAATATTCTTTGTCGATTATGATTTTTAACAATAGTAGGTAGTAATTACTTCAATTTAGATTGTGCTATGGAGAGGACTGTATGCGATACGAAATAATGAAAAAAGAGCGCGAAAAACAAAATAAAGTGGCTGCGACATACAGACAGACAAGACGAATCAGGGTTCCGTTGTTTTTCAGGACCCTTAAAACAATAGTGAGACGAACCAAGTATTTTAAGTTCTTACCTTTGTGGACGTAAGTGTTTAAACACAGCATTGGCACTTTGAGGGCTTGAACTTACCTCTAGCAATTGCTATTTTTCACCTTTTACAATATATGTATATAAAAATCACTTACTATACCTACGAACGTGATTAAACAATCAAAAGAGTGTGATTCTGAACGACACGTAAATACTCTCAATTGTGCACCAATAGTTTTAATAGAGTTTGTACTAGAACGCGGAACGTCATTATTTACTCGTAGTATGAGCTTATACGACATCCAATTTCGTGTAGCAGTGTTTTCCAGGCGGTAAACATTGATTTTAATTTAGTTGCGATATTGATAGAAACAATTGTTATCATCCTGTTTATACTCGTAGATAGATAGCATCCACGTGCAACTTTGTTTGAGTAGAATTCAAAGATATTTCAATAAATGAAATTAAAATAAAAGCAGCTAAGTCACAAACAAGTCTGCAATACAAACAAACACTCGAATTTTGAACCTATAGATTAATATCTATTAATTTTTTTTTTTCTAATGGTATCTTGATGGAATGGGCAGTGTTGTTTTTTTAATGCAAATCACTGCTTCACAAATATTTCTCTAGCGTTCTTGTTGCTGGCATTTTAAGAGCTTTATTTAGTATGTTGAACTTGTTGTCTTACTCGTACTAATAAAATATCAAAGTTGTAGGTACACACTTTTTGGTAATATTGCTTATATCAATTGGGTTATTATTTTTCTTTTTATTGTTATTAACACTTCAGGCGCTTTCAATAGGCATGACGACAGTATCAAATAATCAACGATTTGAATACATTAGGGGAAAATACATATTAAAAGGATTTAAAAGACACATTTAGTTTGATTTTAAAATCTGAGATTAATCAGATTTTCGATAAAGTAAAAGGATAAAATACTCCAATTCGCCATTTTGACTCAAACGTCAATCACGCACTATGACGTCACTGTAATGGAAATCAACAAATGTCACTGTCGTATTTCATACAAGTGAGTTTGACAGACACTTGATATTTACATTACAAATACGTCACACGGACGCCATGACACCTGCGAGCGTTTTCGCGCTGTTGATAAAATACTAGAATAATGTCGTCAAACTTTGTTAAACTGACCTTTGAAACCGAAATAAAGTTTTTTTAGTATACAATACATGTGTACCTTTATCACGAAAGAATATTTCAAAATTGTTCGTCATGCCTATTAAGGCCTTCGACAGCAGGACTGTCGCCGCATCGTGCTCTTTGTATGAAAACAAACGACAGTCCGTGCGCCGTACGACAAACGCACCGCTTCGGTACCGCCGCGGTCCGTCACGAAACACGTTAATTGATAGGGGGGCCCTTTATGTCGTTACGAATTCATAGGTTTTACTTACTACTTTTGAACAAATCTATCCTTCCCTGACTAACAATACCAAAACCTAATCAAACTCACCTCTAAAACACGCGTTTGGCGCACCTCATTCGAGATGCCATGTCGAGGCAGGCATACATTCATTGCTAGTCCTCGCTATTCGTATTTGTCACGGCGACACCGCCATCGTTTCGTGTCGTGGACACAAATAACGTTGTCACACCGCACTATGTCACAAGAAGTAGGCATGGAGACCGATTTTGATATTTTTTCCACGGAAAAAACAACTAGGAAGGTGAATTTTTGCTTGACACTGTGCCAATCAAAACTAATTGACTGAAAGCTGTTTATAAAAATCTTGACATTGATTTCATTTGTTACTTTTACGCCTGTGTTTTTTTTGAAAAATGCGTCATCTTTTGTAAAAACCACGGATTTGATTTGATTTGATTTGACAGAATATAAACACATGAATGTTAATCAAAGTTCAAAATTGAATCTACGACCTTTGAACTTTTGTAATTAATTAGTAATAGCTGATGGTTCAGAATGGTTTGGAACGTTTGTCCATGTAGACCAGGTCATCTCCGTTTTTTGTTGGTTTCTATGGCCAATTAATGTTTTTTGACTATTTTGGACTTGAGGGATGATTATGTCTGAAAATGGTATCGGCGCAGAGGGTTCACATTAGCTGTTATTTAAAAAAAAAAAGGTTCTAATGATCCATAAAGTCCCTTTTGAAGCAAAAGTTATTTAAACAAGTTTAAGGAAGCTTATTCCTTTCTTTAGCCGATCGCATTATAAACGAATCAACATAACGGTTCATGCTGCAATAACGACAACATAATTTCTGCTTAGTTTGACGTGGCGATGAAAAATAATGGAAATACCATTCCTCACCGTGCCTCGTATGTTAATTTGCCCACCTGCTATTGAACTGAAAAAAACTCCCATGTACAGAACCCAATCACAACTGAAAAAATATGAAAGTTAATTAAATCAACAATAGTTTTAGCTATTTTAGTCAGCTAAATCAACTTAAACTACTTACTTGTAATATTTTTTTGGACCAAAATACTGGGTGCGATAAAATGCAGTTATAAAACGTATTTTTACCCGACACGGCGCAATAGAGAGTATTGTGTTCATCAGTCTATCTACATGTAGGTATGTTCGTCTTTTTTTTCATTTCAGACATGTCAGCATATTGTGCTGACCGATTTGAATTATTTTTACATCAATCGACAAATATGTCAAATTTGGTTTCTGTAGAATACCTTATTAAGAATTAGGTGACCTTCATCACTTTTCATATTTACATTCTCAGTCTAGGATATAGGATAAAAATTTGTTTAGTCAGTTTCGCTAATTTTCACTATCGTGTTATGCTTACCTTATTACACGAAGATAGCAGTAAATTGTAAATTATTTTTATGTCAACATCCACATTGCATTGCTACAGTTTTCATATTTTATTACTTATTGTCCTGCTCCAGGCCTAAAAGGGAAAGCTACGACATGTCTCAAGGAAACGATTGTGGTTCAGATTGTGACTCACTATCGAAATCCTGCTAATATTATGAATACAAAAGTTCTGATGTTTTGAAATTTAACGAAATTATTTATTTTTTACTGGAACAACAGTCATTTGTATATCAAACTAGCTGTCCCAACAGACTTCGTTCTTTTGTCAAACATTCAGTGTCACGTGACAGGTAGTAACATTTACTAAGAAGAAACTAAAATGGAGATTTTTACTATTTTCCCAGCATTTTCTCATGATTACACACCTTTTATACCTTTCCTCGGCCATTACAAATATTTCAAAACCAAAATTAGCCAAATCGGTCCAGCCATTCCCGAGTTTTAGCGAGACTAACGAACAGCAATCCATTTCTATATATAGATGTAAAATGTAAAATTACAAAGCTCTGGCTCAAAAACCGATTATACTCGTATCTAAACCAATTCAGATCAAAGCCATTGAATTTAATTATGGTTCGGACGAATGTTTATATCAATTTAAAACCCAGGTATACGACTCCACCTAAACCCAGTTACAAATGAACAATAATTTGTTAAAGATCTGAAAACCAGAAAAAGATATTTGGTCATGTTGGCATCAGGCAGGAATCGAACCCGCATCTCACTGGCTTATAAGGTAAATATACCAGAAAGATTCGGCTGGTCTGTTAATGGTCTCGGTACCATAGTGGTTAGTGCAGTCGCCCGGTTTGCGAAAGATGCGGGTTCGATTCCTGCCTGATGCCAACATGACCAAATGTCTTTTTCTGGTTTTCAGATCTTTAATAATTTGTTTCATAAACAAACGATATGTCTAAGTAAGCGATGTGTGTTTTGTTAGTGCAATGACAATTGAACCCGCTACCTAATTAGAGCTCGTCCACAACGCGCCATCGTGTCGTCGAATGTAGCGAAAATGAGTTTATTTATTCTAATGTCGTTTATTTCACATAAACTAGTTTACTTTTAAAATGAAGCCCGAGGAAGATTGCATAAGCAAATCAATCAATCGAAAATAGCTTTATTTAAATAGACCTGTTACAGAGTACTTTTGAATCGTCAATTCTAATTAACAAACAAAACATACTTAATAATAGACATGAATAGCATAATATTAAATGTAAACAATAAATATACTGTACTTAAATAAATGTGATGCTACCACCGGATCGGAAAGTTGTTTCTGTACTGAGAAGAACCGGCAAGAAAGAAGAAGCTAAGATAAATGAATGGAAAATTGCTCGGAACCTTTAATAGGTCGGTTAGTTAATTTTTGTTAGTACATAATTAACAACATAACAGACTATTTTCGGTATTCGAGCGTGTAATTAAATCATGTTTCCAACCATAATAAACGCACCTATCCAAGCACCACAGAGTAGAGAAACCACAACAGCAGTTTGCTCATAACAACAGACGTGTTAACATCAAGTTTAGGTAAAGGTGCTCCCTCACCGGGAGCATTAGCTTGTAATATAACATTATAGATTCAACTTTGGGCATTACATTACAATATTACCTTCAACCCCATATCTGGACCTCACGACTGCTTCCCATCAGGTGGAGTGAGGACATCTTGATCACCACTATAAAAAAAATAAAAAAAACCTATCTGCAAGAAACGGATACATAAACGGCCTATATACGTCCCACTGGCCTCACCGGGCCATTGATAACATCTGAAATTAAGGTTGCTCACTAACCACACACCCCTAAAACAATCCGCAGTGAGCCTGCGTGTTGGAGTATGGCTCGCGCCACCTCCCCCTCATGGGTTCTCGCCTCGGCGTGGCGAGGGGGCCTAGTACCGGTGATAGGGGAACCACCGGGAAGCGAAGAGAACCCAGGCGTGGCAGTGTGGTGGACTGGGAACCCACCCGCTGCGGCCCGCAAGGGCGACGTGGGGCTGCGGGGCCAGTGGGGCCTGCAGGCGCCTTGAGGCGCGTGGTTGGGGCCGCGGCGCACAACCGGTTGGTGGGGGCCAGTAATCCGAGGCTGATCCCCCCTGTGCATCGCGGCCCGGCGGGGCCGTACCGCCGGTTACGGCAGCGGAGCCGCCCTTTGGGTGGCTCGTGGTTGCGGGCCCAGTAGGGTCTGCGAACAGTGGGTGCCGGCGGGCCGGAGTGCGGGGGTGCTCTGGTTTGCATTGCACGGCGTCCACCGAGACGGCGAAAGTGCCTGCGTACTCCAGGCGCTTTCGTGGCCTCCCCCCTTCGTTGGGGGGTCGGTTGGTGGGGGCCCCATTAGGGGCTAGCACTGGCGGCGGAGCAGTGCGGCATTACTTACGGTAGGATCCAGCTTCGTTGCCAAAGTGCCACAGTCGAGTGCCGTGGGGTTTTAGTCGGTAGGAGTCCGACATAACCTCATCGTCCCCCCGGACAGCGAGGTATCCATGAGGATTTCCCCACGAAAAAAAAAAAAAAAAAAAAATGGCTCGCGCCACCTCATTGTTGACGTGAGGCCTTTGCCCAGCTGTGGGACATATATGGGTAATTGATGTTATTATGTTATGTTAAATACTAGTTAGTTGTAGTGTAGTGTTCATCTTTGATGTACCATGTACCTTTTATTTTGTTTTCCGGTCCCTCTCTCTCATCAATCAGACTCTTCGCACATTAATAAGGCGATCCCTCCTAAATACCACGTCAGAGGCCGAGGTCCCAAATTTACGAGGTCCCCATCACGCAATAATGACGTCATCAAACTTAATAACGGCTTTAATATCCAACACAGGAAGTCTTGAAACTAATATTAGCAATTTTAAAATGTCGTATTTTATTCTTGATTAATTAAACCGCGCAAAGTGAAGGACGAAGGCTGCTATTATAAACAAGTGGTCGGCAAGATCTTTATAATATTAAATTCATTTATTTTTATAACAATTACATAGATATTCAAAGCAGAGATTTGAGTCGTAGAATTTAAGCGGAGTGATTGTCGCCAGGTCGTGTAATGAGATGGGTGACCACCCTGACAGAAATTAGATGATGTGTATTTTCATCTACCCCCTTGGAAGGCACTTTAAGCTGACGTCGCTATATGTCAGTCTTTTTAGCCTAGACAGAGGCTTCAGGGCGTCCTAATTATATCAGCTAGTAAGGTTTCTTATTGGCCTTAAATCCACTCAACAGTCTTCACAGAGCCCTAAGATATTAAAATTTACTCACCTATTGGTTGAAGTCTTTGTATATTTATTATTATTTGTAGTGTTAGTACTAAAAATACTCAAATACTTACAAGTTTACCACGTGAATATGATAAAATGCAAATAGGTAAATGACTTTCAGAAACTTTGTGTGAAGTGCAACCAAACTGGTGTTAATAATTCAATAACACCAGTTTGGTTGCACTTCACAGTAAGCATTCAAGCATTCAAAAAAATAAAGTGGCAATTGGCAAGGGCCTCGTAGTATTTTGTTTTCTTACTTAATTGACTATCAAGTACCTAATTTTGTTTAAACGTAGAAAACATTCGTTCTACCTAGATAAACCTGGTTTTTCAATTTTTCTACCAGCCAGCTGGTAATATACACTAAAACACGTTTCTACAATGTTATCTTCTTTGCGGCAGAGAACTTTTCTCTTAAATATGTTAGGTTCTAGTAAAACTCACATTTTGTTGCCGTAGTAACTAGTAGTTCCATTTTTGTTAATTGGTTAACAAATACATTTGTAAAAGCTCTCTTAATTGCTGTGGGTAATTTTCCTTCGTGGTCAGAATGATGTTAGGGTAAAACTACCACCGATCAAACGTCTCTGGAATTACACGATTTGTGATAATGAATTAATTAGAAAAAGCCTACCTCAACCTAAATGAAACAATTTACAGAGTGTAAGGATTCAAAATTCACTCAAAGAATGTAGATACATGAATTATGCTTCATGAAGATATCAAGATTACACTATAACCGTATAGTTTCTGGTGTGAAAAGATAAAATTGGCGACTGGACAAAATAAATGAACATTCATGCGAATTGTTACGGAGTGAAGACTCCTTTGTAACATAAAAATGTGTTGGTTGTCATTTGTCTTTTTTACTGTTTTACATTAGAGTTGTCATCTTTATAATTTAGCTGCGACTTGGAAATGTATTCCTGACTTTAGCATTACTTTGTTTTCCCTTGTTTTTATTTCTATTTACTTACACACCTGCTTTGTGTTCATTGTAAAATTTGCGTTACACCGATATAAATCCCAAGCAACCCGAATAACGGCGGTAGGCTCGCCCCTTTACGACGTTGGGCTCAAATTTCCTCGTCAAAATGTGGGCCTCTGAATGTTCCGTTCACCATGATGGTGCGATCAGTGTGCCTCTGACTAACCCATTAGGGATACGGTCGTGAGGGTATGTTTATTTACTTATTTTAATACAGTCCATTAATTTCCCTTCTCCCTCCGTAACACGAATTGATCAAAATTCGGCGCAAAGCGACAAAACAGGCCACACGAACAGAACACTACCGCGCCTGCCACCGCAGACCGCGCCTGTCAGTCAGCAAGGGGCTTTATTTGTACAAATGTCGATCCTAATACCGAACATATTCTCTACCAGTCAATCACACGTCATCTGGATTATTTTGCACTTGAACTGGGTTTTTAAACGGCGTTTTCTATCATTGGCAAGTCTGCCACAAAATCCTACTTACTTTCTACTAATATTATGAATGCGAATGTTTGTATGGATAGTTGTGCCGTGTAGTTGCTCTTTAAAGTAAAAATTGGATTTTAATAAAACTTTACAATAATACTGGTATAGCTTATGAATTATAACAGGACACTAGTACACGCGGACAAAGTCGCGGGAGGCCGCTAGTTTTACAATAAACACAAAGTGTTCGTATATTCAAGCCAGGTTTAAACCCGCCTCTCCAAAACAAAAATAAAAGTCATTCTTATACAGTTATTAAACCAAAGAAATATAACCCAATAACAGTTTACACGAACGTGAAACCAAACTTTTGTTACGTGGATTTCAACGGTGAAGTGCCACAGTTAATAGTCGTCAGTAAAACTAACCGAGAATTATCTGTGAAATTAATTCCCAGGCCGTTTGTATACTTAATGACTGTAAAATTACTAGTGACGAGTTATACGAGCAATTTGGACCGAATATCCCCGCGACAATATATCTAATGACTGAGCGATGCCCCTTAACGGTAACACATGACGTGAACTAGTTATTTAGCGTTAAACTGACATTATTTAACTTACAAACTGTTATTATTTTGGAAAAAAAGGTATGTAAGGACGAAAAAGTACAGCTAATAGCGGCCTTGACGCCTGGCCTGGCAAGATTTACTCGGTGTCGTGAATTAAATCGTGTATTACTAACAGTACCAATAGTTTTTTATACCACAACGTTGGCAAACAAATATGCCTGATGGTAGGAGGATATCGCAATCTATAGGGTAAACACCTCTTGAAGAACTGCATGCTCATTAAGAAAACCGCGGAAGGGAGTTGGTTCCCTGTGTTGAAAAAACTTCAAGTACCGAACTGTACGAGACTATGACGTTTTTATAGTATGGGGACGACAGCCCTAAAGATTGGGGGAAGCGGTGGTTGAAAATAACTGTGGGATCATTATCAAATTATAACTTAGATCAAAACTCGTTGTAGACATCGTCTTAGCTGAAATGACGCCCTCTACCGCATCTACGCAAACGAGCGTGCTTGCTTCGATGCGTAGATGCAGTGGAGGGGCGCGTCATTCCAGCTTAGACAATCGTTAGTAGACTAACGGTAAATAACGCATAGAAAGGAGAAGTCACTCCTAACACTTGCGGCTGCTATTAAAATAACTATTACAATTTTAACTTGACTACTTAGCTTATTTCAAGGAACTTAAACCATTCTGTAATAGTTTCTACCGATATTCCTTCCCATACTAATAATCAATATTTACTATTGGTTCCCTTAACTTTAAATAAACTTAGTTAAACTAGTAAGTTAAGTTCGTCGATGATAGATTGACAGCGGCAGGCAGTTAAGTTGAGTTCACTCACAAGTAGCCCTTATTTAGTCTTAATGAGACTTTAATATTTTAATTTTGGTCCAAAGCTGATAAATACAGATTCTCTAAAAGTTACTAAGATAAGAAGCAATAGCATTTTCTAGTAATTAACATTAATTGTTGCGATACAAAGGAAGAAATAAATTGAATGGCTCCTCAAAAGCTCGGACCGAAGAAAATTTTCATTTATATTGAAAAGTGCTTTCGCGCTTTTTCAGTTTGTGATGAATTCTTCAAAAGAATTTGTTGATTTTTAAATGATTTATTCATTAGAAGAATATAGGTCGCTTAATTTCAAATTGGCACCTTGAGAAATTGAACTCTCTTACATCGTGAAGACAAGATTTAAAAAACAAATTTTACTAAATAAACTAACATAGTCACATCCATGATAACATTTTTTCTATCACAGTTAGTAAATACAGTAAGGTAAAAAAGTTGTCACACACATTTTCCTAACAACCTACTCTGTGCCCGCGTCTTAGAGTACCTATGGCTCTTACCAACTCAAACTTACTTACAGTCAAGGTATGATCAAATGCTTTATGCTGATCTCTTAAAACTTAACAGTTTTTGCCAGTAGTTCATCTTTTGGGCAGCATATTAACTTAAATCGTAAATACGGGATTGCTACCTTTTTTGTTTTGAGTTTCCGATATTTCGGCACTGTTACAAGCGCCATGGTCATGGTCAGTGTTAGAAAGAAGTAGTTCAAAGAAATATAGCATATTTACTGTTACAAATCATGTTTTTTTATGGCAAACAGTCTCATCAAAATATTTACATCGTTCTGTGTAACAGATTGTTACAGAACTTGTTCTTATTTTGCTTTGTTTAGTTGCAATAAATTGAAAGACGTACCTAAACTGAACTTAAACTGAGCTGTAACAAACGATCAAAATAAGGCCTGAGTGCCCTGAACTAGGACGTTTAAAAGCTCAAACATCGTTAAAGGCATCAGCAGTAGATATGTCTTCAAGTTATCTTGCTTTTTTACCCGTTTATCGTCTAATTCACATTCATGGCTGCTAAAAACGACTGAATCTGATAAAACCGCCATACACGTGTCAAATATGACAGCAGTCAACAGATAAACTCGACATGATTTATCTGAGCAACCCTCGGAAGTTATCGACCAGTGACGTCACTAAAAAGGCCTGTCAAAGTTTGACAGGTTCGGCAGGAGGAAACATGCCTCGTCAGAGGGGAGAAAGTTTACGTACAGTCACCCGATTGCCAAAGACGCCATCTATGAACATTGACAAATACAACACAAATTCATAATCACTGGACTTACACACAGCGCCATCTAGCCCTAAATTATATAGATACTTAATTAACAAACACACAAATGTTTGCATTGTGCGGGGATCGAACCCGCAACCACTGGTGTATGATTTAATGTCATGGTTAAGAAGTTTGCTACTACACCAGAAGTTCCAGGTTCAATCCACGCACAGGAAAAAAAAGTGTGCATGAACATGACTGTTTTTATTGGGGAGACCATTTCATAATACAAAAACAAGTGTAGGCATTTAAGTGTGTTCTTCCGTGGATTTAGATATTTAGTTATTTTCCTATATATTATAGTATGGTTTTTGTTGGAGTAGAATAAGAAATTCCTCGAACTATTTTTTGCAAAAGTTCAAGCCAGATTTTAAAACACTAATTTCGCAAAGGCATTCTTAATGTATGTACTTAATGTATGTACTGTTAGTTGGTTTACTTTACTTGTCTATATTATGAACTTAAAAACTGTTAAATTCCTTGAAATAAGATAAGTAGTAAAGTTTTACAGTAAATAAATGTAATACTTACTCAGCGATAAAGTAATTGAGTTTTGTTTTCTAATTTTCTAAATAACTAATTCCTTTTGAAAAACATGCCAAGATTGTGATTGAGATATTAAAATAAGATTAAATAATGAGGGACTTTATAATGAATATTAAGTGTCTAGAATTATTTCAGAGAAATAATCTTGAAAAGAGTCGGTAACTAAATAGGTATTGAGTTTCTGCCTAGACTTCTCAGTATAACCTCCGAACAAACAGTCACAATATTAATGTTGGTTTTTGTTACAATTTTTGCTGTTATTTTTTTTTATTTGTATATTGTCTTTTAAGTACATAAACATTCATCAAAACTTACTTTTAAAAAAACTTTAAGTTTGAACTAGTCGCAGGAATGGACGGACTACTGGCCGAATGAACAGAAAAGAGTATTTTCATGTAAATTAAATTAAAAGCATAGACTTTTTTCAAAACGAATGAAAATATTGTGTACTTTTTTGATGAGTCTATTACACTTTGTTTAATGTTTCTGTATTACAATGATAAAACAAGTCACATAACACGCACATACCTAAGTAGCAAGACAGGGCAGTATGCTAACAGGCACAGATAAGGACTTCCGGAATACCAACCAATGGGTGTCCTGCTCTACTGACCTCATAGGATAATATTTTAATTTGCATTCTACACTTATACCGAATAGCGGCTAAAACATGAAAATACCAAGCAGTATGAGTGAGGATACAAAATGACAATATTAAGCCTGTTTCATTATGTTGTACAATTACCACTATAGAATGCTGTTTCAATCGCAGGTCATACATCGAGTGCCACACTTAGCATATGGATAAGAGCGCCTGAATAAAATTGTAGCCACATTTCTACATTGTGCGTTCTTTTATTTGAATGTCATTGCGCCATGTCATTAAAAACATATGTTAGAGCCACAGCAGAACTGCATTTGCGATTGGCGAATTAGATGCTTTTCAGAAACGGAATGCAGCGACCAAACGTTCCATACCACATCCTAAAATCGTGGCAGTTTAGTCGCTTTTCAAAAACAGAGCAGAAGATTTTGATACCGCGTCCGAACGATCACGGTTGCGGAATCTCGATACTGCATCGATACAATCTCACGATTTTACTACGATCGAACGCAGTCATCAAATCTGGCTCAACATCGGCTGTGGATCCAAAACGACGCAGCAGTTGACGTTCCAATGCGTCGTCGCAACGCAAGTCATCAATGCGGTCTCGAATAAGTTTATCGAAAAAAACATAAATTGACACGAGACAGAAAAAATGTTTAGTGGCAGAAAAAAAGTCACACCAGTTGGCTCTCTGACTGAATCGCAAATTATTTAGAACTGTCGTTGTAATGTTAGAATATGATAACTGCTACTATTGGACGTAATATTTTACCATGAGCGTCATCAAATTCGTCTACATATATCTCCATCGTTATTATAAAATTTTATATAATAGTATTGTCAGTGCTAAAACAATCAAAAGTTTTTGTGGTAGGTACTAATAGCGGGGCAACAGTCTTGTTAGCACAGTTGGTAGGGCAATCGTCCGAATAGCTGAGAGGTCTGTGTTTGACTCCGCCTTATACCTTGACATAAACATAAAGTGCTTATACGAGTATACGTCCCGGCACAGGATTCGGCTCAACTATAAGGTGGCACCCGATATGGTCTCAAATATTATCAAGCCGCTCTAAGGCCTCCAACCAGGCTTAACGACTGACATCTACCTACGTCAACCGGACCTTGACATATTTTATGTACCTACATGTTATTTATGATACTATGCTACAAAAATAACCTAGTTGTTAATGAGAAATTACATGAATATTATGTAATAAAAGGCCGTTTACAGCCCAACGTGCCTCCACGATGTTTTACGAGCTAATGAACCACCAAACAATATCATAATTAACTTTTTCAACATCTTCTGAATGAACAACCTTTGCGATAAAGTTCCTTTATTAATTTGTAATTACGAGTAATGTTGCTTAACTTGCGGTCTGAGTTATAATTAAGCACTTATTGAATAATGTCTTAATAAAAATAATTAATTACTTGATTTATGTCCTGAGCGCTTTTCTTCTCCCTCTTGATTTTCATCTTACATTTTATTTATTCATTTAAGGAATTAGGATTGCCAACAGTACATTTATGGCCAGAATTTTTAAAATAAAAAAATTAAATTTAAATTTAATTTTTTTATTTTAATTTTCAATTTTATTGATCTCACTAAGTATATGAAATGCCGGTAATTTTGTTAATTTTGATCTACGAGTATTTGCAATATTTTATTGTTGACTGGTAAATACCGTCTCATCTCATGATGCCAACTTCACAAACTGCCAACCGTTCGCAAAATTACAACTTCTCAGAATGCCAACTTCTTGAAATGCCAATTTGTCACGGTACCGACTTCTCAAAATGTCATTTTTTGAAGGGGCATAAAAATAACTAAAATCTCAAATATCACACACTTTAAATGCCCCTAGGGTATATGAAATACAGCTACCTTTTAGTTCAGTATACAGGAACATTAAATATAATCGGTTTATACCTTCTAAACTACGGCATTGTTCAATTTAAGTAATTCATTTTTTTACTGTTTCTGGTATTGTGGTTGTCAATAACCACAAAATAGGCGGTGATCACGTTTGATTAGGTAACTCTCTTCACTCTCCTGACTAACCACCTATATGTAACTAATCTATGAAGCTCTTATTACAGTTCTCACCACACCAACTTGTTTAAGCATCAGTCGTAGCCGCGTGATAACTCCTGAGAAAGTCTTATAAAGTTGTAAAAACACCTATATTATATAACTTCATATTTTGGGGAGCTTTGCCTCCTGAATCAACTTTTCTGAGCATGACAATACTTTGATCAAGTTTTTAGCACGGCTTAAAAAACTTTTCGGTTGAAAGCTCAAAGAAGTTGCGGCCTAAGGAGATTTACAAAGAAACGAAAAAATATAAAGTACTTGAATTAATAAAATATAAACAATTAACTGCCTTCACTTGTTTATTGAGTAGACAATTTATGACGGTAAACCATGTTAATGAAAACGGTTTAAACATAACTTAACATAACAGACGCTCAAGGCTGAATACGGGGTAGTCAGGCCACGCTGATTGTTGTCGCAACATGGAACATTCAGAAGCCTACATGTTATGTAAGTTTTTCTTCATATCGAAAGGGCTGCAAGATAGGTGGAGAAAGAACGTATAGGTATTATGATATTAATACATTTTATTTTAATTTATTTTCTGATTTTGTTTAATGTATTTACTAATAAATTATAGGTGTATGGATTGTTAATCTTGACAAGATAGGCATGGCATAGGAGGCAATATGAAAACAAATCAAAAGTATCTTAATCAAATTAACCTTCTACAGAGTATATTTATATCAATAAATAAAGTACCTTTATGATCCACTGTACAGTACGTCTACAAAGTATACGAAAAGGACTATAGCTAGGATAATTAACAAACATTCAATCATATGGAACAACTCACACTTCGCATATCCAATGACGCGCGACAAAAGACATATTGTTCAAAAAATACTACCCGAGACCTTATATTCAAATCTTGCGTATGACAAGCTTTGATCTTTACCGAAAACTTTTCCCACGTCGGATCCTGTCAACGCTCAAAGCGTCTGGTCACGCCCTCGGGAGATATTAGTGTGGGAAATTGTATTTTAAAAGGCGAAATTCAAAAGGATGGGGCAGGTATATACTCGTAGCTCTAAAGACACCCTCTGGGTTAGGCTTTGCTGCGAGGCTTTTGGGCACAAAGGCTGTTTACTTTATAGCAGGAAATTAATTAGTTTACTGAAACAAAGCTTCTTTAAGTTTCGTACTGTCACGCGTACGTGGTACGCGTAAGGTGGTGGCAGAAGTGGTGATCAGTTATGGTATTCCGGTTGGCGCCAAAACTCATTTCGCCTTGTGGTGAGCTATCTTCAAAATTCTTTTTTTTGCGACTGTGGTCGTTGACAGAAAAGAGCTAAGCTATTTTTTTTTTTAATGTTTACATACAAAATGAGAGGAAATACTAATTAAAAGTGAAGCGTTATGATGATTGAAGTAAGCGTGAAACACCGAGATGTGAAGTAATAATAGACAGAATGCCACTCCAGTTGGAATCACCCAGTCAAATGATTTAACATTGCGATTTGATTAATCTCTATATAAAAATGGATTGTTGTTCGTTAGTCTCGCTAAAACTCGGGAATGGCTGGACCAATTTGGCTAATTTTGGTTTTGAAATATTTGTAATGGTCGAGGGAAGGTTTAAAAGGTGAGTAATCATGAGAAAATGCTGGGAATATAGTAAAAATCTCAATTTTAGTTTTCTCTTAGTAAATGTTACTACCTGTCACGCGACACTAAATGTTTGACAACAGAACGAAGTCTGTTGGGACAGCTAGTACAATATATAATAGTTGAACGAATTTAAGAAACTAATTTTGACACCTCCCAGAATCATTGAAAATGGTCATCCAATTCAATAGGAAACGATTCATGACCTGTGTCTCTATTTTTGATAATTTATATTTACCTAAAATGAAATGTTCCTGAGCTCAAATGGGCCTTGATCGACTTATTTGTGCGATGGCAAATATTGATTTTTGTGACTGTCACAGACCAAAAACATTTCATAGTATTTCTTTTGGGTAAGCTTTTTTCAGCGACCGGCAAAAGCTTACTAAGTCAGTATGTCGCTGTATAAAATCGATGCCATCTTTCAAGTAGACGTTTGTGCGTGTAACATATATACAGTGTGTCTGGTCACCGATGTCGGACCCGTTAAGGTTCATTAATATAATGAATTTTATCAACAAATCCAATGTTTAAAAAAAAAATGGCGGCCATTTTTTTTTCTTTTGCCGAGGCTGGGACGTTTCATTTATTTAGCAATATCTACCGATCTGTTGAACCTACAAGCATAAAAAAGGGTTTGATCTACAGCTGAAAGAGTAGACAAAAAGTAGATTTAAAAAAAACAATAAAAAACAATAGCTCCTATTAAAACTCTTAAAAAACACTTGAAACGTAAAATTTAAATTGCAAAAATACAGTCTCATAAAAGATGAAAAAAATAGTAGATTTGTCGATAAAATTTACTATATTCCTGAACCTTAACGGGTCCGACTCTGGTGACCAGACACCCTGTATATGGAAACCGTTTATTTTTGATCTGCCCACATGATAGACATGAATTACAGGCAATGTCGGTGAAATTAGAAGTCAATTAAGTGATTTACTCTAATCGACGTCGTTATCAATAATGAATAGATAAGACGGAACTACTTAATTGATAGGCCTTCAACTATCTCTTGGTTAGTTAGTTAGAACATTACTGTCGTACGTTTTGACGACCAACGAGGGTCTTTGAACGAGCTTGATGCTTTTTTTTTTGAAACATATATTTATGCCGCGTCTAGGTGTTGTGGTATCTTCGTAGTTTCTCAATAACGTACTCGTAAGGAACTACCTTCTTATTACATACAGGGTGATTTTGCAAATAATTGCCAATTTTTAGGAGCGAATTAGTGTCAGGCCCAAAATAGATTTCAGTTAAGTTTTTTTTTGGGGTTTTATTATTTGTTCATCTTTTTACTTCATTCATGAAAAAAAACGCTATTATGGCAGGATATAATTGCACCAGTTGAACTCTAAGTGTAAAAGTCGATTTGAAAATAAGCCCACTCTGTTAACTTACATTTTAGGATATTTTGAAACTTTTGCGATGAAGACGTGGTTTTGTTTCGTTCTGTCTTGTTTAAAATAAAAAATTGGCAAATACTTGTAAAGTCTCCCTGTATAGTACCTACAAACTCAGTCAGCTCCCATGTTATAGCACCCAGCCTAGGTTTATTGCGTTAATTTAGATGTAAGAAGTAGTTACGAGTGTAGGGACTAAATAAAGAAGTCACTGACCTGACACTTTGGCTCCGGTAACAGGTACACTGTTCAGACAAAAGATATTAAATTGTTTGTTTATACAATTCAAATCTCGTCTATTTTTCTTTACATTCAAACGAAATCAGTTATCCGAATGATCCAATTTTTTTATAAGATCATCATCATTACATACATTGATGAAAAGTAAAAGAATTTAAATGAACGAAAGATATCTGTGCGCATGCAAAAAGTGAACAAATGCGTACGCAAAGATGCATCAATAATCCTCTGACCTTTTAAAGCTTTGATTATCCTGCAATACAAAATGTGAGAGGACAGCAGGGTCGAACTGATTTAGGGTGAGCGTAGACCTAGCGATGCAGTGCGTTGATCAATTCCTTTAAAACATCCGTGGCGCAACACACAATTAAAAACGGCGCAGTATTTGGTGCTGGAACGTAACACTGCCACGCAACGCGCTATTGGGGCCTCACCTTTGCCCTAACAAACTACGGACGACGCAGCGCCGCCCGTTGAAACTTTTAAAAACAGTCAAATCAATCTCGTTGAATAGCATGGTTCTTTTTAACCAATCACTCCAGTGACACATCCCTACGGTTCAGATTCAATGGGTCTGTTCTGCTCCATTCATTACACCGTTGGGTCAGGATTGCGAACCGCTTGATTAAAATTCGACCTCGATTGTGGCGCGCAGGGCTGCTAACTGTTTTCACAGGACTATAAAAACCATTTTATTTTCCTTTTCTAGTCGTTAATGCGAAATTAAAACAAATCAACTGATATTAGCAGAAATGTATTCAGCTGTTTCATTAATATGTAAATCTTTCACATTCCCGAGTGGAAAGTAAATTGTATTGCCTGAGAAATTCAGTGATTAGTAACAGTGGCTCACAAGGTCAAGTTCCTGAACTGCAAACACTTACAGCGCCGTTCAAGGCGTTTCACTTGGCGAAATGTAGGCTTCTGAATGTTCCATTTACCATGATGACAGCAATCAGTGTGCCTCAGACTGCCCTTTGGGATACGGTGCGCATGTTATTTAAAATCCTGTCACGCGTGATGTGGCATTCAGTGTTAAAGTCATAATTTGTTACTTTCTAGGTACTAGATATTTAATCGATTGTTTCAAATCAAAATGAATGAATGAATCAAATCCTAGTTCATCAGGGTCAATCTTACATGGCAACGAAATAATGATCAAGCGGTTCAAACTGCTTGGCATTTTATTGTCGAAAGATTTTTTGCAACAGATCTTATCAGCTGCGGGCACAGCTAGGATTATAAAACCAGGACCTTATCTCTTTATTTTGGCCCCTGCTCTAGATCTATACAGACCCTATCCTTGTGACCTTAACACATGTTCCTGTGTTCGAATTCAGTGTCACTTCATTCCATTTACACCACGAAGCAGGATTGCGGTGCTTGATTAAAATTTGACCTCTATTTGTGTCCCATGGGTAGGGTTGTACCGAAATGAACAAGTATGTATTTTCGAACTAAATCAGTGCTGATAGTTACTTTTAATAAAGGAACGTCTTAGTATTAATACGTTGTAATATTTGTTAAAACAAGATAGGATACTTTATTACACAAAGATAAAAATTCCATAAATGTTTGCAGAGCAAAGCTGCGGGCAGAGAGCAAGTACAATTTCGGCGGCCTTATCGATAGAAGCGAAATCTTCCAGAATACCTTTGCTAGAGATATGTTGGTTGTAAAAGTAGCAATTGGGGGTAGTTCGCAATGTAAAGACAGACTTTAAGGGGACAAATAAACAATAGGGGATTAATAATAAATGATAGGGGACAAATAAAATGTATTATTAATGAAAACTTTGTTAAGGATTTGACAGTGTCTGAGTATGTTTAATTACTCCTGTATATATTTATGTATGTTAATCAGTATTACTCATCATCTTTGCTTAGTTTTCATTAAGATTTCACAGTAAAGATGTACCATATACCTACTTATTAATTTTAGACGCGCCACTTGTATTTTACCGACTTAGATTTTCACTATAGGATTTGTTTAGCTATAATGTACAGACCACGACCATTTTGCCCCGAATTAAACAGAGCGTGAATGTTGCGTTCATCTATCAGAGCATATACCCTTGCATAGTTACTTATGTGATGTATTAAATACTTACTTCTACAGTTATACAGATTTTCGCATCCTGCCACAAGACACACAAACCTTTGCCACAGTAAACCTTTGCCTTGACCTAGTCTTATCTTTTTACAGCTCGTTTTACGTCTTTTAGTAACCGAAATAAGTAACTGTAGCGATAACGAAATGCGAATGGTTTTACTTTGCATTATTTTCAATACGAAAAAAATAATATTAGATAAGGCAACATGCAGTCCAAGAAATAGAAAATGGAAAAGAACTGCCCAAAAAAAACTGGTTCTTACTTATTTACGTTTTGTTATTTTGGTTATACGAATGAAAGTGACTTATTGGGATATTAGTATTGTCACCGAACCTTGTACCATGTTAACCTTCTTCGAAATAGCAATATCCAGTTGTTAAGTTGTCTATTCTTCCAGTTCACCTGAATATAAAATATTGATAAGGCCACTAGTCTGGTAACTCACTGAAGCAAGTAAGAGCTTATCCAAAAGACTCAAACGAGATCACTCACCACTTGTTTGCAAATAAACAAATTAAACAATGAAGAAAGATCGAAGCTTGTTTCAGTCAAATCAGAGCTAACCCTAGGTAGCTACGCCTCGTTGTCACTTCTAACCCTATCTTGTTAATGAATGTATATTACGAGAGAATTCGTAAACTTGTCCGTATGATGCTTAATGTGTCTTGGAAAATGTCCCCATTAGGAGCAAGCGTTACGACGAAGTTTCGTCAAACTGCCCTGCTAATACGTTTTTGCTGAGAAACTTCGTGTTTAATATGACGTCAGAGATGTTTTTAAAGTACAAGAAAGTTAATATCTGTATTAACTTTTTAATGTTCCGCAATTTTGCCAGTAGGCTGCTTCAAAACAAAAGATTATGAACCAAAGACGCGGTGGAAAAGTGTTACTCGTTCAAAAATGGACCGTTATGACACTGTAAGGACTAAGGGTGAGGCATTATTGCGTGCGACGACGCAACGTATAATTAAATAACAAATATAAATAACAACGCAACGCGCTAAAAGAGGCCTATCTGGTACTACCATCACTTCAGACTCTTTTAGGACCGATAATCGGAGCGACTTCTTCCTCACATCTAACTGACTTATTGTAGGACGTGTACCATTTTTTTGACCCGGAGGAAAGCAACGCACGCCGGGTCGGAAATGGGATGGGTGACCACCCCGACCGAAATTTAGTGATGTGTATTTCGGGCATCTCCGTGCTTCGGGAGGCACGTTAAGCAGTTGGTCCCGGTTGACGTCGCTAGATGTCAGTCGTTAAGCCTAGTCAGAGGCCTTAGGGCGGCTTGATAACATCTGACATTAAGGTTGCTTACTAACCTTACACCCCTCCAACAATCCGCACTGAGCCCGCGTGTTGGAGTATGGCTTGTTCTACCTCATAGTTGAGGTGAGGCCTGTGCCCAGCAGTGGGACGTATAAGGCCGTTTATGAGATGAATTTACTTGATAATCGCCTGTTTTGGAACGCGGCACTTATGTAATATGATCCTTACTTAAAATTGAGGATCACGGCACTATTGTACAAAAGCATGAATGCTTTTGTTTTCTGTGTGAGGATAGTGCCAGGTGATCTTTACTACTGAATACTTACCTCAAAAAAAATCGTTAGAAAAATTGGTAATAAAATCCGCAATTGGATCAAAATCATTTAAGTAGGTCATTGACAATCAAGGTCATCATCAATCTATTAACAGTCATCATTAAATTTGAGTACAGTTTTTTCCTGAAAAATATCTCGAAACAGTGAGCATTTAACTTATCACATTCTGTATAGAACGGGCTTATTCAAACTTCAATTCACGTCAAGCCATGTGACAAATACGTATTTTAGAAAATTACATCCAACCTCGTGACTTCTACGGTTACTGACAGCTGACTTTTATGAGACGTGAGCGGGAAAGAACGCAATTGGTTGATTTATACTTCTTTTTTTTCCTAAACGAGAGAATTTATCGCTCCGGCCTTTGAGCTTTCAGCCAAACAGACTAATCGTAAAAACTTATTGGAAAATAATTTTCCTCAATGAAACGCCCTCTGTTTTTGGATCGTTCATAAAATATCGTTGTTAACCTCCCTCTGGTAGAAGTTTATTTTTTCCCTATTTATTGTTTGCGAATTCTGATCAATAAAAACCTACTTTTGTTTGAAGGGAATTTTGAGCTTCGTTTTGTTTAATAACACGTTTTATGAGTACTTACTGATTAATTAATTAAAAATAATTTGTTACTTTGGGAAGAAAGAACTGAAGTCGGCGACGTAGCCCAAAAACTTGAAGTGACAGAAGGTAACCCATATAACGCGTAGCACTAGGTCATTGGGGCAGGAAGGTACTAGATTGGAGACCATCTAAGAGCCGACACAGTGGTATCCCCCCAGCTTGCTCGACGGATGACATGACAAGTGTCGATAGGTTTCGGTGGATGCATGCCACCTAAGGAAAATGCTGCTATGGAGCATATCTTTTTTTAGCTGTAGACCATGTGATGCTTAATATGATGATGATGACGGATAGGCAACTTTAGTAATTTAGACCGAAGCGTTGTTTTGTGGCGATGTGATCCTAACTGTCCTTGGACTACTTGAAGACATAGCGGCGTTACAACTGGGCTAAGCTTTAATGGAAAATGATTTGCAACACTAATACCGGTGACTATATTATGACCACTTTCCACTATTGGACTGTGGGGCCTCCCCCCAAACTATGAGCCGTTTAATATCGTGCCCGATGTGCCCAACCAGCTGCACACGGGATGACCTGATGAGCGCTAGCAATAATGCCTTAAGGGTTGCAGAATACTGGTCTCATCAAATTTAAAATTATCTACCATCGACACGCAAAGAAGAAGAAGATTACACCAGACACGAAAACGTACGAGTCCAGAGTCCATGGTCAAAATTCTGGACTCGCTATAACTACATCTCTTCAGGTTGCGGCAACCACTTCCTCTTAAGCGGTTTTAATAGATTATGTATTAGTACAATAAAATTAGTTTGCTTTTTTGTAAAAATCATTTTGAGTTAAACCTTATATACATAATTTAGTTAACCCCGACCCAAACAATTACCAAAGTGTGCTACGAGATTTAATACCTAGTAATTTGTTCTGAAATAAGAACTGTTAAGTAAGCAGAAAAGTGTTTTTCTTTCTGACATGCGAAGGTTAACAGTAAAACAGGCAAATTTGGAACTAGGGAGAAGGCAGGTAGACTCACGCCTTGAGAACATGTTACACCAACACCTACCAAAATAATATTAGATTAGAAAACATAATCGTTCAAATTAGGTTCAACAATGAAATCTGTTTGGTACCCACTTAAAGGTACAGGTTGTCAAAATAATATTTTATGCTGTCCCCATCAGAGGTGCTATTGAACGCTGTGTGACAACATGTGATTAACAAAACATAACATACATAAACGGCCTTTGCTTCCCACTGCTGGGTACAGACCTCACCTCAACTATGAGGTGGCGAGGGTCACACTCCAACACTCGGGCTCAGTGCGGATTGTTAAAGGGGTGTTAACTCAGTAAAAAACCTTAGAGTCAGATGTTATCAAGCTGCTGTAAGTACTCCGACTAGGCTTAACTGACATCTAGCTACGTCAATCGGGACTAACTGCTTAACTTGCCTACCAAAGCACGGAGATGCCCGAACAATTCATCTCTAATTTCGGTTGAAATGATCACCCATCCCATTACCGGCCCGGTGTGTGATGCTTTACAACCGCAATCGTTGCCGATCCACTGTAACAATAGTTATCAATTATAATTGCGCCACGGGCACGAAATGGGCGATATCGAACATAATTAATAACTAACAAAAATATCGATCCCGTCCCATAAGACGTTTTGGAACATTTTAGGTTTCTTTTTACTCTTTCATTCAAGACATAAACCCATAAAAATCGGTCCAACAGTTCTCCAGTTATAAAATTTAACAAAACCGAATTCATTTCATAAATATAGGTTATCTAAGAAATTGCCACGATTCGGAGATAAGTGACAGTTGATACATTCGACTAAGGAGGGAATCAGAATAATTTGATTGTTTTTAGTAGATTTAGTCATCTTCAGTACACATTAGGCATTACACAATTTTACACAAGGTACACATTCCATTGAAAACATTATTATCTTTATTTAAAAGCCGCTGCGAATCTCCGTGTCTTCACTCAGTTGGGCCCACTGAAAATCAGCGCCTGAGCCTTTCAGGTCCAGGCATTAGCTGAGTGCGGTCTATTTAATTTTGGACATCGTGACAGTGCTGTCTGGACAAATTTTTTGTTGATTTTTCTGTAAGTGTTTTATTTTTGTGTAGAAATTTTGTTTTGTTTATTTTTATCGATGTATGTTGCGATGCCCGTTGATAGAGATAAAGATGCAATAAACGGTTTTTCTTTCTTTTCTTTCAATTACTAATTCATAGATGGCGATACCCTGCCCCTAAGCTTGGCACTGTGTAACACAATAATGTTTCGTGATCACTTCAAATGACCTAGATCTTATATCACTGCTATGAAAGTCCTACTGAATCTGCTACTAACATTTACGACTCGTGTCTCAGACCTCTCAATTTATTTTTAACGATAGCATAAATAGATACTGACCTAAACAGTAAACAAGGCAATATCATTAGCAATTATGACCGGCATTTACCCTAAAAATGCCTTTTCAGTAACGAATTTATTATGTTCCGACCATGCGCGGCGATTCCTTTGATGTGCAGCCATAAGCCACTAACGAGGGTCATAGTGACCGCGTGAAAAAGGAGATAAAGTTAGCTATACACGTACAGACGTGCAAATCCGAGCTGACACTGTGCGTATCATGCGAAGGATCTGAGCGTTAGAGCTCAGATTTGCCTAGCCGGCTGTTTATTTTATTTTTTCAACTTCGTATACAAAACGACAATGACGATTGTATAATATTTATAAAAATAGGAGCTCAGGTGAGTTTATTTCTTGAAAGTGATGTCTTCCTGCAGACCATGCATTCGGTAATTCAAGAATGACCGAAAGGAATTTACAATTATAATTTGATGAATTTAGGTTTAAGAATACATTTGATGATACATTAGTAGCTCGAAGAAACTAGGGTCATAGTGATCGCGTATAAAGGAGAGAAAGTTAGCTATACACGAACCTGATGTACAAATCTGAGCTAAACTGTGCGGATCTTGACCGTTAGAGCTCAGATTTGCCTGCCAGGCTGTTCGGGCACATCTGTACAGCGTATTAATTTAGTTGTGTCTGTCGTCCGATTCCTACAAATAACCCGGCACTTGGTTCGACGCTCCCAATCGTAGTAATAGGTACAGAGGCGCACAATCAACCTTTACAAAACCATTGCAAACCCATCTTGCAATGGTTTTGTGTAGGTCTAGTGTCAGCCGCATAAGGTGCCCCTATATAAAGGGTTGATGTGTGCGCCTCTGTATGTATAACATTAGTAACGTTTATATCACCTTTCGGCAATATGCAATGATTGCCGAAAGGTGATGCCATTCGTCAGGAAAGTTAGAATTCACTGTACGTGGCCAACTAAAAACTTGATTTCCTCCTTGAATCATTTTCTTTTCAAATGGACCGAGTTTCACCATACACTTATTTAAATAATTACCCATGTAGGGAGGAATAGAACCTCTTTCGCAATCATCATCATCACTTAGATGGCCTTCGCTTCAGGTTTATTCACTTTATAGAGATAATAACACAGTCAATAAACATATTTAGGTTACTGATATTCTAAGAAGATTTGTCGATGAACTTTAAAGTAAGAGAAAAATCTTTCGCTGTCCTATTTAAATTCAGCTCAATCGCTTTGAAATATTCTAACTACTTTAAATGCTGGTAGTGGCATGGCAAACACTTTTAAAATGTTCTTTGGAGCTGTCAAAGATTAAAGTTAAAAATCTCTCAGTTTTAAAAAAGCGCGATATTTTTCTTATTTTGTAATTCAGACAAACTGAAATAAATACTATGCAGGGGGCCTTCTGACCCCCTCATGGGTTCTCGCCTCGGCGTGGCGAGGGGGCCTAGTACCGGTGGTAGGGGCACCACCGGGAAGCGAAGAGAACCCAGGCGTGGCAGCGTGGTGGACTGGACACCCACCCGCTGCGGCCCGTAAGGGCGGCGTGGGGCTGCGGGGCCAGTGGGGCCTGCAGGCGCCTTGAGGCGCGTGGTTGGGGCCGCGGCGCACAACTGGTTGGTGGGGGCCAGTGATCCGAGGCTGATCCCCCCTGTGCGTCGCGGCCCGGCGAGGCCGTACCGCCGGTTACGGCAGCGGAGCCGCCCTTTGGGTGGCTCGTGGTTGCGGGCCCAGTAGGGTCGCTGCGGCCCGTAAGGGCGACGCGGGATGCGGGGCCAGTGGGGCCTGCAGGCGCCTTGAGGCGCGTGGTTGGGGCCGCGGCGCACAACCGGTTGGTGGGGGCCAGTAACCCGAGGCTGATCCCCCCTGTGCGTCGCGGCCCGGCGGGGCCGTACCGAAGGTTACGGCAGCGGAGCCACCCTTTGGGTGGCTCGTGGTTGCGGGCCCAGTAGGGCCTGCGTACGGTGGCCAGCTAGCGCGTGGTACGGGGGTGCCGCCGCCAGCATTGCACGGGTTTCACCGCTGCCTGGTAGGGACGGCTTGACATCCTCGGCTCTCCCTTCTGGCCTCCCCTCACGAAGGGGGGGTCGCTTCCGGCCCGCCGTGCAGGCGGGCTCCGTCCGGGGGAACGCGTAACAGGCAGGCGCTATTCACCGTGTTCCCCCACTAACGGACGATTAGAGGGAGTAGTAGGGGTTTTAGTCGGTAGGGCCACTGGTATACCACCTTTCCAGTGGTGAGTCCGACATAACCCGTCCGTCCCCCGGTGGACGGGTATGCGTAAGGCATTTCCCATACTTAAAAAAAAAAAAAAAAAAAAAAAAAGGGGGCCTTCTGAAGTAACGCGTTTCAATCGCTGCTAAAAGTTGCAATGCGTTAAGGCTTACGCGTCCCACTGCTGAGCGCGGTGACCTGCGCTTAGCAGTGAGACGTATAAAAGCCATTGTTTGTCTTGTTCAAGCCACTTGTTCACTGGGAAACAATTGAAGCGCGACATGTTTCACAACATGTTGCATATCATGTTGATCAACGACGCGCAACTGCCCTATCGGTGCGCTTAGTATCAAACTACAAGCCGCACGTCATGCTGCAGGAAACGACACGCGCTGTTGTGCAACGACGCCGTCAATGTAGAGCGTCAAGTGTTGTGCGTCAACTGTTGCTTAGTGGATACGCGGCTTCAGAGTGCATGATGCTCTTGCTTTAAGTCACACTCACGTGAAAGCTAATTACAAACGCTAAACAATCGTCCCCTTTTAAGTATAGTCTGGACAGACATCGTTCTGTCAAATGCTATTAGGTTGTGGCAGAAGAATTTAAAAAATCACCCAGTTCGACAGGTATCAAACTAAGGGACATTTCAAAATATTTTAGGTGATGTTTATTTTTCGTCAATTTCAAAGAAATCCAAAACCATGCAATTCAGTCCAGTAGTTCTAGAGTTACGAGTGCAGAAACGAACCCCGCTTTGTTTTACATAATAGAATATGAGCCTGACGTCATCATCAGGTAGGGTTGCGGGTTCGAAGCTGACCAGATTTTGCATTATGAACGATAAGTGTACAACTATAAAGTTAAATGTTAAAAGGTCTATTTAAATAAATGATCAACTGCATACTCAACTGGTCCTAAAATTCCAATTCGAATTATTCAGCCCAAAATTTGTTGACGGCACCTAAAATAGCTTCAGAGAGTTTGAGTAGGACGAAATGCTTCAAAGGTCACGTTTACAGTGTTTCGCCATTTCAAGTATTTTGTAATGCTATAAAATAATTACACGACGAATTCGCACTTAGCGGCTTCATTAATCCATTTCATTTCTGAGAGTCATAAAAGGATTTCAACATCAATACAATTTGTAATAGACAGGCAACTCCTTGAACCCAGTAAAACATACACACATGCCAAAAACTACAAACAAACAAACAAAACCCTTTATGCGTCCTCATCATCATTATCATCATCAGCAGCCACACGACATCCATGGCTGAACATAGGCCTCCCCCATAGATTTCTAGAGCGGCCGGTTGTTGGCGACCTGCATCCACTGAGACAATCATTATAGGTCATCCATCTACCTGATGCGTCCGTGATGCGTCCTACTGCCATTCAAAGGTCTCACATCAACTATTAGGTGGGGCGACCAGTGAAACTTCCTGAGAACATCTTGAACTTGTCCATAAGTGTGTAACTTGTGCAAGTTTATCTTGGCCTTACCCTTCCAACAGCTCCAATCGCACATTGATTTAATAAAATGTTCCAATTAAGCAAAATATTCGTTTAAACGTAGATATTACTCAACTTTAGCTCATTGCAAAAAAAACCCATCTTGACTCACAGAGCACAGTTAACACAGTATTACAAGTACAGATCTTTGCTGAGCAAATTATTGTTAATACAGGACTGAGAGTTGTATTCGAGTTTCTTTTGATAACATACTGGAGGAGCCCTCTCTAAGCTAGGTATTTCTCTGCGACGTTGAATCTGGAATGAGGATATTCTTAGAACAACTTTAGTCTCTGCCATATTTCAGCGGGATGTGAGCAGTGATGTGAGCATGTGAACGAAGATCGAGTTCAGTAGCGTGTATTAGAAGAGGCCTATGTCCACCAGTGAACTGCAACATGCTGATGATGATGTACATCAGCGGATGCATAAAGGTCAAAATAAGGCAAAGAACATTTCACAAAAAACTAAAAAGTAAAAAACAAATGCTGTTGACATACTAGTTAAGGGGGGTTAGGCGGTCAGCGAAAATTCAGATTTCGTAGCACTTCGCGCCTGAGGTGAGGGGGGTCGGGGTCCGCGTTTAGTATGGAATCAAAGTGCATGAAAATGTTTAGTATTTTCTAAATCTAAAACAGTCACAAAATCGAGAAGGTAAATACCTATGTCTTTGTGATTGTATACGAAGTATTATCGTAAAATACGGTTATTATGAGCATTTATACGATATTTTAGAGGTAACTTCAGGATTTTTTTTTATCGAGCAAAGTATTTCCAATCGTGTTTTGGAAACAGTCAACCCATAACACATACGTTCTGTAATACATATTAGAAATTTCAGTGCGAAAAACATTCAATGTTTTCAATTATACCTCATAGATAACAGTCCATTTTGCCGTTTTCACCTACTAAGGGCCCTTAACCCTGATCTTTCCAAGTAGAAGAATTTTAAAGCTATTAGATGACCTTTTCAAATTTTAGAGGGCTCTTTAGGAATATTTGTTTGGTCGAAGAATGGCTACCGACTTTTCATAATAATAAAATTATATGTAAATATTCCTGTACATTGTCCCGTACAACGCCGTCTAGCCCCAAACTAAACTAATTTGAGCTCATATTATGGGATATTAGACAACGGATAAACATACTCAAATACTTTTGTTTTTGTATACAAATGCATAATTTACAATAGAAACACGTAAATGAATATAAACAGAGATGTTAATCAAGCAACTAGCAGCGTGCTTCTGACTAACCCATTTGTAATTTAATCTTTAACACTAATGATTATGTTCAAATTATTTATAACTTAGTTCTCCCCGGATTGAAGTTTTGCAAAAAAAAAAAAATTAACTTCAATTTAAATCAATGTCCTGATAAGCTAAAATGGCTCTAAAGAATTTTCATCTGTCAGTGATGCTGGGAATACCTTTTAACATTCTATAAATTAGCACAAAATAATCACGTAACCCCAAGATCACCTAGCTAAAGGCATTCTTCCATTTCCTAAACTACTTATAGATGTAACACAATGAATGAAAGTATACACATGTCGTGTAAATATATTGAGTAGGTACCTCATAGATTCTTTTACTTTGCGGATCTAATATTTTCGCCTCTTTGTCTTTTTACTCGAATGAGCAAAGAAAATAAGGATGAGTAGGTAATATAAGGAGCTCCTACTTTTAGGAAAATATTACCTACTTTGGGCCTTTGGACTGGTATGTTATTGTACAGTTCACCTTAGCTTAAGCAAAGAGCAACTAGTTCAAGGTGAGCTCGCAGTACTACGAAATCACCTTTCGTGCGCGGCCTGTTCGAAGGCTTGGGCTGGGTTGACTGTACTAGATTCTCAAACTATGAAACTTTTAGAGGCCATTTTGTCCAGCACTTAATTTGGAAATTGAACCACTATTTCAGCCGATATATGAAATAGAGCAGTAAAACTGGCTCTCTTTATAAGACAATCACTATTTCGGGTATGTCCGCTGTCAAGTGCCAATCTAAAACATTAAATTAGGATCAAATAGGCTGTATTCCGAAATATTGCTTAGCTTTGTGAAAGCTTTTCATATATTATTTAATTTTCTTTTAGGTCTGGGTGTATACGTTTTACTTTCGTTGATTCTAGTTCCAGGCCATCCACTTGGTAACAGAACTATGTTTGCATACAGTGATTTGATATTTATTTATTTATTTAGTTCTGCAAAATATTTATTAATGTATGCATACAAATTAAATAAGCACAAAGCAGTACACAATAAATGTTAACAACTTAATCTCATGAAACACACAGTCTGGGTTGAAACCCAAACTATGCTTAACCTAACGTACTCACTTGAGTAGAGATGAAGAGAGGAGAAGAAATTATGTTTAATAGGATGTTACGACTTTTACGGCTTTTACGTCATCTAAGAACAAAAAATTCATATATTTATTTAAACTAGTACTTGAATCGAATGGCAATAGTTATAAAGAATTCACTTTGTATTCACATGTCCTATTCAAATTACTAAGCGATTTAAGACGCCCTAATATAAGTTAATTCGCTTGCGGCACCGCGAAAGTTTGCCGATTACCGCGACGGATCCGTATATCCGCGGATACAACCGGATACATCCGCGGGACGAAGAAGTTGGAATGACGTCCGGCAATAGGTTTTATGGAGCTGGTGAGCGGCTCGTGTATTCTGTGCACGAAATGGCTCGCTAATGCCTCGAGCCAAAGTTGTTAAAGTGGGGCAGAAGAGAGCTTTACAGATCATTGGAAATATTGGGAAGTTTTTTTGGTTTCCTGTCTCACTACTCATAAAATTGTTTGTCCTTAGCAGACTCAATGCCCAAAACTGAGACTAGAAATCCTGAATTTCTTAGTACTTGTAAGGCTGATTCGGCGAAATAAAGATTGCTTATTTATTTAATCAACCTGTAACTTAGAAATGATAGTGAGTTTTATCATCACTTTGTATTTTTCTAGCTCGTTGGCACTTTTTTTCTGAAGATAGGTGTTTTTTTACATCCGCTATGTCTGAAAAGGGCAATCAAATTGTATTTTTCTCACCATTTTTTTATTTTGAAAGTTTTTTAGTTTTGTTGCAATATGAATAAAAAATACGGTAAAAGATTCCTCACATCTCTAGTGAATTTACCAACACGAGTAGAAATATGGGTTGCCAGCATATAATATTTCCTCTGTGATAAATATTTTACGTGTTCCATCCGAAACTTTACTACTCGAACGAGCCAACTGTGACCAGTTGCTGGCTCTTTGATGTCTCTTATCTCGTTACTTTATGAAAGCATATAATAAATCTGGATTGGCTACATGTTAATTTACTGGTCTCATTTGAGACGAGAAGACCACTAAATTACTTAGAGAAGATAACTTTGGTTATGGAGTTAATTATCTTGTATGTCTTACTGGTTTGCGTTTGATTATTATCATGATATATTATAATAACGTAATTATCTTCAAGGACTAAGAACGGTTAAAATAATTCAGAACTGGAGAATTATAACGACTATATTCTCTGAAATCCTAAACAAGATACTGTTTTGTAGCCTCAACTTTTTTTATAAATCCTTAAACTTTTCAAATCAATAATCATCATATTTGAAGAATCAGTCATTGATATTCAAAACTCTGTGTTATCAGCATCATCATCAGCCTATTGCAGTCCACTGCTGGACGAAGGCCTTCTTAAGGGTACGCCACAAGACTCGCTCCCTCGCTTTCGCCATCCAGTCCCTACCAGCCACCTTCCCTGAGTCATAGGTCCACCTGGTCAGAAGACGTCAACCACTACGTTCGCTAAGCCGTTTTCAATTTTACTGTAAACAAAACAAAATGTGTACCATAGTTCGTTCATGTTAAGAATGCAGTGATTTTTAAATTTAATTCTGTCGCACACAATAAAACTCAGATCCACGACCATTGCGTTCGAAAGTATGCGTTCAGCTGGGCACTGTGGAATTGGCTTTCTTATTAGGAACGATTTGATTGGTAAGGGAGCGTGCTAGGTCGAATGACAAGTGTGAAATCACTGCATTCTTAATGCGAACGGATTATAAATAACACAGGCAAAATGAGTAACTGTCTGGTTTGGTTCGCTAATAACTTGCCAACTAATTTCGTCTCGATTGCCTCTACTCAGAGCAAACTGTCACACGAGGACTTGTAATTGTTGTGTTTGGGTGGTCCGAACGCGATTACTAAGGTATTGGTTTTGGTTAACCGATTGTGTGTAATTATAGTGCTGGTACAGATATCGAACCGTTGCCCTTTGTGCGTCAACCGCCTCAAATCATCGGTCCTAAGATCCGTTGCAGGTGCCCGTGGTGCAGTTATGACAGTGATTGGCGACAATCACTGTTGCAAAGCAACACACGCCGAGTCGGAAATGGGATGGGTGACCACCCCAACCGAAATTTAGTGATGTTGTTAGTCCCGGTTGACGTTGCCAGATGTCAGTCGTTAAGCTAAGTCAGAGGCCCTAGGGCGGCTTGATAGCATCTGACATTCAGGTTATTCACTAACCTTACACAACTCCAAGAATCCGCACTGAGCCCGCGTGTTGGAGAATGGCTCCTTCCTGCCAGAGGCCTGTGCCCAGCAGTGGGCATAGTATCGTACATGGGCAGTTGATGTTAATGTTTTATGTCAAGATCCCTTATTGTGATAGGAGACTAATAGGTTATTCTTTTCACTGCTAAATTTATCGCATTGATAAAAGAATAAGCTGTCTAAGCCAAGCTGGACTATTAACTTAGTCCATTATTTATTAACCTAAGAGTAAGCATTTAACGTTATTTTTCATAACTAACTCACGCTGGGAGCAAAATGAGCAAACTTTCAACTTGGTAATAAAGCATGAGATCAACTTGTTAGTTTTTCTTTCTTGTTGAGCCAAATAAAGTTTCAGTAAAACGCGTTGTGTTTGTCTTTTTTAGTTAAAGATCTGTGTTTGTTTGTGTGCCCATTTCAATTTTTTTTCTTCTTTATGGCTGAAACACAATTGAAGGGTCCACTGCAATAATGATGAAAGTCCAAAAATATCAAAACCTTAGTGACTAATGACATTCGGTCGACTGAACCGAATGACATTAGTCACTAAGGTTTTAATATTTTTGGACTTTCATCATTATTGCAGTGGACCCTTCAATTAAAAAGTAGTTGTTTGACTTCATATAATATTATATCGAGTTCCGTCTAGCCCCAAACTAATAAAAATTTACTATGAGATACTAGACAAACGGATGAACAAACTTTATTCCTTTTTTTTGTTAATAATATATAGGTGCTTAATGTACAGTCAACAGCACATCAGGTTACCCCATTTCCGTTTTTTCTCTCGCTCTTGCCAAATGACATTTGTTCGCGATAGAGCAAGGAAGACTGACCGGAAATGGGTAGCGTGATGTGCCGGCCACCGTACATCGGAAGCACCCAGGCCAATAATGAAAGATTTTTATGCACACAAATTTTGTACTGTACCTACGGGAATCAATATTTTGCCATCTGTCAGTCGTGAAATAGAAATCAAGTTTTTAATATTTTTTTTAAAATAAAGCCCTAGCAAAGATGATAAAACCTCCGCGGACCTCGGGGCCCCCTGGCTGGATGACGCGTAGCCACCGCGCGAAAAAGAAAATGAAAACAAGTGAAGGGAGAAATAGTAGATTATTAACCGAGGGGATAAAGCAGTGTCTTCTTTCGCGGGTGACGATTCAAATCGCGAGCATAACGAAGGACTCGATGTTTACTCCCGAGCGTAGCGAGGGTGTTAAAAACTTAAATCACGAGCGAAGCGAGGGATTTAAGACGAGTCCTGAGTGCAGCGAGGGATTTAAGTTCACCCAAGACAAAGACAGCTTTATCACCGAGGAAAATACTCTACTTTTCGTACCATTTGCGAAAAAAGTATTTACTATTTATTTATTATAAACAACATACATACATAAACATACAAACTAAATTATGTCCCGCAAATCTGCAGAACAATTTTGACAGCAGGATCAGTGATTCTTTAATTATACTATTTATCTATCAGGACTAAGAATTTTCAAACACACATTAAATGCCTTCTAATCACACCCTTTTTTCTATTTTATCACATATAATACTGGCAGGTCACAAATAAAGAATGGAAGCTTCTAATTCAAATTAGCGCTCGAAAACCTCGGTAAGTATTCCAAATTTAAATCACATTCTCTCCCTAGAGGATGAATGAAATTCAGTACAATTTTCTTTCCCTGTTTTCAACAGATTAAAAATGACTATTGTTATGTTCTCTTTTTGCGGGCTAGAATGCCACTTTTTTGAGCAAGTGGTACGAAAAAAATGTTACCGGGCGGCACTTAGAAATATTATGTCGAAAATTGTACCTAATGAAAATAATATTATTGAGACTGTCTGCAATTTGAGTTTAATGAAATTCCTGGTGGTGGGTTTAGTAAGTAGCACAGCTTTATACTCGTAAACTAGTCAGAAATAGATTCAGGTTTTTCAAGAAAAATACGCCACCTTTATTATTTGGCACATAACCATCCTCTGATATCGGCTAAAAGGTTCAAATACTGGAAATATTATTTTTCAAACTAAAGGAAAAAAATATTAATTTTGCGAACTACTTACTTACTTCTTATTCATGAGGTTGCCTTAGTTTTCATTAACAAAATAATAATAATAAAGAATATTAACTCACTTACTTAGGGAAAATAAAATTATATATTTCAGAGTTTTTGGTTTTTATATTTTAAAAGAAAATTAGGTGGGGAAACGTTCATCCTAATAGGGTATTATTTTGCATTTTTATATAACGGTTACACAAGCCTCACGCAAATCGCATCAAGTACGCCATGGTGCTCGCTCGCGGTTAGTTTAACATTTAACGAACACGAGATGGGGAAATTTAGCTCTGAAAGGGATATTCCAGTTTAAATAAAATGAGAAGTTGAACTTTCAAGATGTTGGAAAGAGCCAAGTTTGAGACGAGAGGTAAGTAGCCGAAGTAATAAGTTCACATGAAATAAGTTGGAGCTTCCGAGTTTTGTATGTCTGCACTAAGGGTGTAGGTCTAGGTGAATTGGTTTTCGTTATAAAACTTACTTGGCCCGTTGTTAACTAAAGCTAAGCGGCGCGAAGATGTATGAAGCTTTGTTTGCTATCTAGGTAGTACCAGATATTTTTTTAAACGGTGTTGTTGCATTTTATCCTATCGCGATGCCCGCATATTGTGCCGCTTTTTTCGCTGAAACGTCTTTCTAAAATAAGTGTTTTTTTTCCGTTTAGTAAGTAATGTTGCGGTAAACCTTTTGTAGAGTTCCCCACTAGATATTCTGGTGTTAGGTCTTAGTAAGCACTTGAAATTAGGAATAAACATTTAAATAGATTACTTTAATTTTATTTCATACCAATACAAATTATCTCAATCTAATATAATTCACGAACTACCTAAATTGCCAAACAGATGGGTTTAAATTCGAGTTGCGGTTTTACAAAATTCCTGTTCAAACATAAAATAGGCAAACTATTCCCACCATCCCGCAGATAACATTTAAATATTATTAATCTAATTACAAGGTTCGAGTATCCACATAACAACTTTTGAAGAACTATTTTGGCTAATAGTTATTCGTGTGTTTCGGTTTTCCTGAACGTAATACGAGATTGGGATGTTTAACATTCTTACGGCAACGAAAACTGGAATTTCTGGGGGGCTAAAAAGGCGACATTATATGTTTCACATCAGAATCATAAATGAATCATTTTTCATCCTGAAACGGCAACTTATTAGGTGAATCTATGAACATAATATGATTCATATTAAATATGAATACTTTACTTCTGTTCCAAAAGTAACTTTACTTATGTACCGAAAGAAAGTTTGGTGAAAAAATTACTTGCGAGGTACAAACAACAGCATGTCAGGCTGCCCAGTTTCTAATCATTTTCTTCTCCAAAAATGACTTGCGGGGTACAGTCTACAGCGTGTCAGGCTACCCAGTTTTTTTAATCTCTTTTTTTGCTAAATTAGACTCACGAAGTACAGTCAACAGCATATCAGGCTACCCAAATTCTTAGTCTTTTTCAGTCAAAAAGTTACTTGCGAGGTACAGCCAACAGCATGTCAGGCTACCCAGTTTTTTTAAATGCGGGGTTCGAACATTGAATTCAAAGGGAGATTAATAATAACGCGCATTTTATCTGTCGAGGGAAAATAACTAAGTAAGCCAAATAAATAAAAATAATTTCTAAGTATACAAGTGAGGGAGAATACCAATTAAAGGTGAAGTGAATAAAGTGCTAAAGAAGGCGTTTTCTCCTGAGGGAGATCGAGATGAGATTTGGCGTTAACCAGAATTGAGTAGCTAATGGGAACTAGACAAGGGATAAACGAACTTTTATACTATTTATTTTGTAAAAATATAAAGAAATAATGTTTATAGTAAGCACCCAGACTATTCATCATGTTCGACCCCCACATTTTTATACTATGCGTAGATCGAACCCCCGTGGTAGCCAACTTCATTTGCATTCAGTTTTCATTCCCCTGATTCTAAAGGCACTTTATGCAGTTACGTCGTTGTTAAGCTGGTCCGGCTTTAGAACGGCTTTGTAACAACTGAGTAACTATCAATTTGCACAGAGCCTGCGTGTTAGAAAATATGACCCTCACCTCGTTTTTGAAGTACCAATACTTAAAGGTTGTTTGTAGTCATTATTCGATTTATATAGTATCATACTTTGTCATAAAAGCTGTTATGGTTAAAGAATTAATTATTTAAATTGAGTTACTTTTCATCTTTAATCATATTAATTCATGCTGCAACCGATTGAGGTGCCAATGACGCCCGCCAACAGTACTCCAATAGGCATGACGAACAATTTTGGAATCTTCTTTCGTGATGTAGGTACACATGTATTGTATACTAAAAAAGCTTTATTTCGGTTTCAAAGGTCAGTTTAACAAAGTTCGAGGACATTCTTCTAGTATTTTATCAACAGCGCTCAAAAAGCTCGCAGGTGTCATGGCGTCCGTTTGACGTAACTCTTATGTAAACATCACGTGTCTGTCAAACTCACTTGTATGAAATACGACAGTGACATTTGTTGATTTCCGTAAAAGTGACGTCATAGTGCGTGGTTGACGTTTGAGTCAAAATGGCGAATTGCAGTATTTTATCCTTTTACTTTATCGAAAATCTGATTAATCTCAGATTTTAAAATAAAACTAAATGTGTCTTTTAAATCCATTCAATATGTATTTTCCCCTAAGATATTCAAATCGTTGATTATTTGATACTGTCGTCATGCCTATTGTTTTTAAAAATAGCGTCACCGTTTAGGCGAGGGTATTTTGCTTATGTCGAGTGATTTTTTGTTTGCGTGTAAACAGTTAAACACTGATATCCTGTATTTCAATGCTTCGTGGAGTTTTATGAGGTTATTCACGCGTCTGCAATTTCTTAACATGTCATAAGATCATGGGGGTTTATCTGACGACAGACCACGTGACTCAAATGATGGTCAAGTTAAAACGATTTATTTACTAACTTATAATAAAATGTATCTAAAGTCAACAGACTCTGCAAAATTATACAGAATACACTGACACATGATTTACTCACTAAAACCACCTAAAGTCAATAATAAAATAGATCTCCCATGCTTTCCGTTAGAGTACTCAAGGCCCTCTCAAAAAACACCGTTCTAAATGCTTAAATGAAAGAGGAAAAACTTTACAGAAGTTAAAAGTGGTGCAGAAAAATCGAACAGATTTTTGATGCTTAAAAGGGGTTAGAATTTTGTACAAAGCTAGTCCTATCGTCCAAAAAATGTTAGATTATGCACCCAGAATTTATTACAATGGAATGAAATTGAAAATAGTTTTCAACAATTCTCGCCTGACTTTTACGTAGGTGAAAAACTTTATGCATAAATATGTTCTATTTAAATTGCAAATGGCCGAAACGAAGTCGGAATTTTAAAGGAGGTTACTATGAAAAGACTTCATTTGTTCGTTCTTAAAAACGTTGACGAGCAATTTACACAAAAATGATGTGTGCAAAAAAAGAGAAATGTTTTTGAAAAACCTCTTTTTTAACGGAATTTACGTTATGGGAGGGGTATAAGATGTCGTGATGTATTAAGCCTAGTCGGAGGCCTTAGGGTGGCTTGAAAACATCTGACTTTAAGATTGCTCACTAACCTTACACCCCTCAAACAATCCTCACTGAGCCGGCGTGTTAGAGCATGGCTCGCTCCACCTCATAGTTGAAGTGAGGCCTGTGCCCTGCTGTGGGACGTATATAGGCTGTTTATGTACCCCCAAATTCACAGACGTCAATCAAAATTTAGCAAGGCATCAATGCCGTCCCGTCAAGTGGACACTTGACGGGAATTGAGCATTCTTTCAGTTTTATTGGACAATAAAACTGAAAAAATGCTCAATTCTCACTTGTGTTTATAAATTCGTAGATTATGCTTAGTTGAAGGAAAATGACATGTAAAAATCGAACACGAAACCGCTTCGTTGCAAAAACAAGATATCCTCACATTTCCAGATCCTTAGCCACCTTCCGATACAACTTTAACTGAATATCTCTGTAACTGAACACCAATTTGCTGTCTAAATTAAAACTATGTAAATTTTTAATTGAAATTCGTATCGCCTCCGATGGAAATTAAACCGAGAGGTGAGCTGCGATGAATATTGACATTTGCGGAGGAAAGAATTGAATTTGTAATTTTATTCAATGGAACTTGGCGCTCTTTTTACAACGGAGACACTTTTTGGTCATCTAGAAATATCTGTAAATTTAGTTTGAGTGGGGTTGCTTGCTCTGAATAGACCTACCTACCATGTAAGACATTTAGTTATTTATTAGAATTGTTGGAGTTGTTGGAGGGGTGTAAGGTCAGTGAGCAACCTTAATGTCAGATGTTATCAAGCCGCCCTAAGGCCTCTGTCTAGGCTTAGCGACTGATACCTAGCGACGTCAACCAGGACCTAATGCTTAACGTACCTTATAAAGCACGGAGATGCCCGAAATACACATCACTAAATTTCGTTCGGGGTGGTCACCCATGCCATTTCCGACCCGGCGTGTGTTGCTTTACAACAGAGATCGTCGCCAATCACTGAAACGACTGCGCCACGGGCTCCTCACTGCGCCACGGGCACCTTAATTATTATAAGTCCTTAATAATATATCGACTTTGATCCAGACTCCAGATTAGTAGTTACTAGCTCTGCCCGCAGCTTCGCCTGTGTGGATTTGGCCTGTTATTAACTTCGCGAATTCAAAAACTGGTTCATGGGGGTTTTGTTTAGTGAACAATTAGTTAATAGACGCATTGTCCTTGTTACAGCGTCCGTGAGGATGTAGCAGCGATGTGCGCGCCGGCCGCTGCGGCGCTCCTGCTCGCCGCTCTCACCGCGTTGCCTTCGCGAGGTAGGTCTTGTCGTCAAATGATAAGGATAGCCCTCTAGGATTATAGTGATCTTGAGCTTTTCTAACAAGGGAAAGAGTCACATCTCCGAACCAAAAGGCATCACTGGTAAAACACACTGAGCCAAATGTTACGTAGTTTGTCAAACTGTACCTAATGATTTAATGAATCTCAACATTTTTTTGTAAAAATACATGTTTTATGCAATTTGCTGCTATTAGCCCCGTCATGTTAAATCTTATCATCAGTTAGTGCCAAGGCTGTACTATGTAATTATTGTGTTTCACATACAGTTTGACCTTGTACGAGCTAAAATATAAGACATTTGGTAATTATACTGTACAACTACATCGCCTAGATCTTCTTTATTTTAATAATTCAATTTGACCACTGTGCCTAACTTTTCCTGCTTTTCCCCAATTTAACTAACACTAATAAACTACACCTACGTGCAATATGTTGCAGGTGCTTGTCACGTACCTACTTGTAACGGCGTGGTAAATAGCTTTGCAGTATATCAACATTTATTATTTAGCCAAGTTAAAAGCCGTGTCGGCGGTGGAGTCCGGCACTGCACGCTGCGCTGTTTTACTGTGCAATGTGTTTGTGCTACTTTATCTAATAATATGCCAGTTATTATTTAAATAAATGTAGTGTGGCGACAAGGTTTGTATGCGACAAACTGAATATACAAGATTTCATAAGTTTAGTTTGGGCTAGATAGCACTATGTATGAAATAATTTCCAACAATAATAATATTTTTTTATTTGAACTCACTGAGTTCGTCTTTCTACATAAAAAAGTTAAGCATGTTACAAGATAAAGATTAGGTAATTTGATTTAATGAGGAAAAAAAATCTTCACTTGATTATTGTAGAGATCGTCTTAGCTGTAATGACACCTCCATCGTATCTACGCAAGCAAGAGTGCTTGCTTGTATGCGTTTAAACAATCTCTATCACGTTTTAAGTTTGTTAAAATTATATAATCTATAAGGAACTAAATGCAGCTTTTAATTTTCCCCCCAGTACCTATCAGAGGGTTGAATCTACAAGGCTTTGGATGGCGAAGGTGCTACAAATAAAACTGGAATACTATTAAGTATTTCATTATTTTGATTGCCAAATAATGAGACTTATTTGAAAGATTTTAAAACTATAAAGAAATACACTAAGTAGAAATAAGCTTTCTTGCTATAGCAAGCTATATATAGCTATTTCTGTAATGTATGGACTATAGTCCATCAAGTTATAATGAATGAAAATTCAACTAAAATCTATTAGGAATTGTACCTCTGCTGTAACTTCTAAAATCTAAATCAGCAATGAGGATCCCACAGCTGGGCAAAGGCCTCTCTTCCCCTTCTCCTCTTCTGCTGTAACTTAAACGGCAAAAATAACTTTTATTTCAATACACACTAAATTGTTCAAGTAGCATTGCATTTGGTAGTTCATAGTTCCGTATGAGCCACAATATCTATTGTGGCTATACATATACACATATGTATACGAGTCCAGCTCGTACATACATCGCACAAGACATCGTATTAGCTCTGAATCGACACTTAAGCAGTAACAAATGGGATTTCAACTGCCTAAATCGATTTCAAGTTCGGAGTATCTCAATACAAAATTGTCTCACTCTCAAGCCAATTGGCAATTTATTTGTTGAAATTGGAGATTGCCCAACAATATTTCAGCATTGTCTCACGAATCAAGATAAAAATAATGTCAAAATTAATAGGAACATGGTTATTTTGAAGCTTTGAAGAAGTTTGGAACAGGGAATTTTAAGAAATTAAAAACGACAAGTGACTAAAATATTAGCCTGAATTGATGTGAACAGACATTTACTGTGCACACATTATTATTGTTATCTAGAGATATCACGATATCAAACTTGGCACGACGTCTTATGTCATCACCATAAAATTTAATACTCTCATACTATTTTTAGGTAGAATTTATAATGCTTCTTTCGTTTCTAAGAAAACTGATGTAATCGCGAATTAAAAAACTGTAATTGTCAATTGGAATAGGGAATATGCACTTCGAACAGATGAGGGTCATATTATTTTTTTGAGTACTATTTTGAATTCTCGTTACGTCTCTATCAATTTCCTAATTTTATTTCTTTGTCAATGTAAAAATAATTATTGAAAAGTGTAAAAATAGGTGGGAAATTCAAAGCAGTTGAAACAGTCACGTGTGAGTGTGACGCTAAGTCTAGGTGTATGTCACTGTCAAAAGCGCGACAAGAAGAAGAATTCAACAGTTTGTAGGTTAAATTTGTGTTGTCATAGACTTGCGTGGCGTCAGAGTCCATGAAGACCGAGCGTCCCATAATGGCGGCGTTTGGCACGCTTGAAAAAGTTTGAAGTTTTTAACAATTTATAAATATACTACATTTCGCATTTTTGGTGATGAATATAATTGATCAGTCATAGAGCTATCATAAAAAAATATAAAAAAGAACAGTGCATATTCCCTATTGATTGTTGTTGAAGTAATGATTTCACTATTGAAACAACTTTACTTTACCCCATACTTTGATGGGCATTGTACTTCAAGAAGAAACATCCTAGCCAAATATTTATCCCAAGCGTTTCCGGTTTGTTTATTCCAGAGCCACATTTCTGAGTAACGCCTTGAAGGCGCCTTCAGACGCTGGGCCATTTAAAAATACTCTCCTATTAACAAACGCGGGCATTTCAAATTAAATTGCAGGCCGAAAGCTCTTGACTGGTATTCCTTAAGTGTCCTTATTATATTTTAATTCGGAGAGATTTAAATAGAGGCTCTGAAAGCATCGTCTTGCCTTTGAATCGGTTTTATTGTTGTAAAACTTCGTTATTTTGAGCTTTGTTTATGTTTTCGTGATCTTGTCGGGTAAGTGGTGAAGTGTTGCCTTATTTTCAAGTTTTAGGGTTGATACGAAATTGTGGATTCACAAAATAAAAAAAAGAATATTTTAAATACATAGCTGAGGGAGGTGCCCGTGGCGCAGTTGCGACAGGGAATCGGCAACAATCGCTGTTGTAAAGTAACACACGCCGGGTCGGAAATGGGATGGGTGACCATTCTGACTGAAATTTACTGATGTATTTTTCGGGCATCTTCGTGCTTCGGAAGGCACGTTTAGCAGTTGGTCCCAGTTGACATAGCAAGATGTCAGTCGTTAAGCCTAGTCGGAGGCCTTATAGGGAGGCTTGATAACATCTGCCATTAAGGTTGCTCACTAACCTTACGCCCCTCCAACAATCTGCACTAAGCCCGCGTGTTGGAGTAAGGCTCGTTCCAGCTCATAGTTGAGGTGAGGCCTGTGCCTAGCAGTGGGACGTGAAAAGGGCGTTTATGTAGATACATAGCGCAGTGCGCATAAGGTTTAATTCGTCAAAATAATTTTAAATATTCCACAAAGTCATTTTAAATATGTTATTATGAGAGCGTTTCGCTAGCCCGTCGTCCGGTAAAGCTGTGTAAGCCCTTGAACGTAGCCAATAATATCGAAAAACATAAAATTGTTCCACTCAGTGCCGTTAAGCTTCAAACTAACTATTAGACAACAAAAACCCAGTCCAATACAAACAGACAGTTTTTAATTTTTTATTTAGATTTTCAAGCACACAAAAGTTTGTAGGTACAGACCTACTCACATCAACTTTTACAAAACCCAAAGATTTTTTAAGGTTTGCGGGGGAACGAATACTGTTTAAAATTGAGTTTATTCTTGACATCTCAACGCAAAAAGCCAAAAATAAGCCAACGAAGTTTTTATATTTGGTAAATTATTTAAATAATAGTAAGCCTGTTACAAAATTAGATTATTAAATTGAATTTGACTTTGAATATTAAGAAAACAGATCTTTCCAATTTCACAACCTGTCTAGAAAGTTTTGTTTGCCCTGCTTCTATAATTAGTTTATCAAAACTGATCGAACATTTTCCATTCGCAGGGACTGATGCCGACACCGCTTCGAAGATACCAGACAAAACCCCCAATGAAGATATAGGCCAACCGACAATTAATATTGTGTATCAAATGTTACACTCTACCGTTTATAATCAAACTGTATTAAATTATAATAATTTAGATAATATAACCACTAAAAAGTGTTGTACAAATGAAGTGAACGATGTAGAAGTAATTAAAGGTGCTATAGAAGAGACAAGTGTAGATGATATACAAGTGAATAGGAAACGAAGACTGGTGAATGTCCGGACGGTTGAAGGGAATCTGGGGGAAGTGACCACAATGACAGCAGTGCTAAGTCCGCCTCCAGTGATGGAGAGAAGACGGAAGCCAGGGGAGACAGGGTCTAGTGCTCCTCTGCTGAACTATATCTTCGACACGTATCAACATACTAACACACATCAGCATAGGAATGGCAAGTGAGTTAATTTTATATTAATTTTTTCACAAACAATACTCTGACTGTGTTGCTTAGGAATGCATAGGGTCATTCGAACTAATTCCAAAGATTTGTTGAAATTAGGTGCTGTAAGATAATAAGCTTCTTTGCATAGTTGTTAAAAGCGTTGTGGCCTAGTGATTGAACATTTTCTTGGAGCTCCCGGTGGTCCCGAGCGCAAGTTCGGCTTGAACGAATCCTTACAATTGGCAAAAAACCCAAGCAACCCAAAACACAGTGGCCAAACACAACAAAACATGTGTTATTGAAATGAAGTATTTACCATAGAGAAATAGTGAGAAAGAAAATAGTTAGATCACCACTATTATCACCAGCAGGTTAGTGATCACAAAAAAGGACTATGTAGCTATAGTCCTACCTATATGAAAAAAAAACCTTTTTAAACATTTTAAAACTTCTAAAACGTTTTTTCCACTATGTTTTTAGGCCTTATTTTTACCGTTGAATTTATAGGATACAATTACATGAGTCCAATTTAATTTTAAACAACTAATTAACGGAAGTGATTACGCACACGTGTTGTTCCTACGCAACGATCGCGTTGTCGCTGAAAGGAGGAACATTTTAAGCACGCATGCTGTAATTATTGGACTTTCCAAGTTTAGTTCTATCACGTATTTGAACGCTCAATGATATTTAAAAGAACGAGACGGATAAGTTATAATAAACATCACAAACTAAAAAAACAATTGATAATTCTATGTCCTATCCATTGAATTTTTGTTCCAATGTCTGCCGAATTAGTCAAGTCAAGGGGAATCAGGGAAGCATAAAACTAAATTTTGGTATGATTAATGTTAATCCTAAGTTCTTAAATTTTTTACAAAAAGATTGAGAAGCAATCTGAAATTCTGACTAATTTAGACAATGAAGTAATTTTAAGCTTGTCAGCTCGTTAATGCACAACTATCTGAGCTTAGCCAAATCCTGCCCTGTCTAAGCACAGGGGAATACTAGACAAACCTAACTCCGCTGTCTAAATTCAGCAGTAAAACGGTTTCTTACCTATCCAAACATTCCAGGGCCGTACCCGGTAACAGTATTTAAACCTGTCGTTGTCTAAATTTAGCAGTAAGACAGATTCTTACCTGTCTAAACATTCCAGGGCCGTACCCGGTAACAGTATTTAAACCTGTCGTTGTCTAAATTTAGCAGTAAGACAGATTCTTACCTGTCCAAACATTCCAGGTCCGTACCCGGTAACAGTATTTAAACCTGTCGTTGTCTAAATTTAGCAGTAAGACAGATTCTTACCTGTCCAAACATTCCAGGGCCGTACCCGGTAACAGTATTTAAACCTGTCGTTGTCTAAATTGAGCAGTAAGACAGATTCTTACCTGTCCAAACATTCCAGGGCCGTACCCGGTAACAGTATTTAAACCTGTCGTTGTCTAAATTGAGCAGTAAGACAGATTCTTACCTGTCCAAACATTCCAGGGCCGTAACCGGAAACAGTATTTAAACCTGTCGTTGTCTAAATTTAGCAGTAAGACAGATTCTTACCTGTCCAAACATTGCAGGGCCGTACCCGGTAACAGTATTGAAACCTGTCGTTGTCTAAATTTACCTGTCCTTACCTGTCCAAACATTGCAGGGCCGTCTAAATTTACCTGTCTTACCTGTCCGAACATTGCAGGGCCGTACCTGGTAACAGTATTTAAACCTGTCGTTGTCTTAATTTAGCAGTAAGACAGATTCTTACCTGTCCAAACATTCCAGGGCCGTACCCGGTAACAGTATTTAAACCTGTCGTTGTCTAAATTTAGCAGTAAGACAGATTCTTACCTGTCCAAACATTCCAGGGCCGTACCCGGTAACAGTATTTAAACCTGTCGTTGTCTAAATTTAGCAGTAAGACAGATTCTTACCTGTCCAAACATTGCAGGGCCGTACCCGGTAACAGTATTTAAACCTGTCGTTGTCTAAATTTAGCAGTAAGACGGATTTTTACCTGTCTAAACATTCCAGGGCCGTAACCGGTAACAGTATTTAAACCTGTCGTTGTCTAAATTTAGCAGTAAGACAGATTCTTACCTGTCCAAACATTGCAGGGCCGTACCCGGTAACAGTATTTAAACCTGTCGTTGTCTAAATTAAGCAGTAAGACAGATTCTCACCTGTCCAAACATTGCAGGGCCGTACCCGGTAACAGTATTTAAACCTGTCGTTGTCTAAATTTAGCAGTAAGACGGATTCTTACCTGTCTAAACATTCCAGGGCCGTACCCGGTAACAGTATTTATGCAGCCGCCGCCCCGGAGATAGAAGCGCTGGTGGGCTCCACGGCGCATCTGGATTGCAAAGTGGACGCGCTTCACGATAAACTGGTAATAAGTATGTTCATTTGAACCGTTGCTATCTAGTTTTGCTTCAAGTTTTCCTCTTCTTCTACTGTTTTGAGTGTTTTTTATACGTACGCAACAAAGATAGCTATGTTGATGACAACAACCTGTAACTTTACAGGAAATACATAAGTCATAGTTCCGTGTGCGCTGTTTTTTTTTGAATCCACTAAACTTCGCATAACTGATTTTCTACACCGCTGGGCGAAGCACATCCTAGGATTATCCATATTAAAATCTAAATCAAACTAACCAATGCACCTCAGGTATCCTGGGTTCGAAGAAAAAATGACGAAGAACCAATGGAGCTGCTCACAACTGGCACACAACAGTACACTGCTGATGACAGGTAAGAATTGTCATCTGTTTTATACTTAATACTATACAAACTTAGAGAGTCAAAATTTTGGCGACAGGCGAATTTTCTCTGAGCGAATAACCTAACCTGAACCCCAGAGTTAGGGCTCGTACACAATTAGACTATACGACGTCGCATCGTGCTACGACTCGGCATCGTGCTGCGATGCGGCTTGGTGCTACAGCACGCCATAGTGCTACGACGTAGCATAGTGCTACGACGCGGCATCGTTTCACGGTATGCGTTGTGACATGGGAATGTACTACGAGTAAACGACATGAAATCTTCTTCTCACGATGCCGCGTCTAGCAGCGAGTACGAGCGACGTGACGTTTATAGTCTAATTGTGTACGAGCAATTACTCAGGTTCAGGTTAGATTATTCGCTCAGCGAAACGTGAGCTCCTGAATGTTCATCTGGATGATAGTGTTTAGCGTTTGTATGTACTAAGTTAGAATCTGTAAGAATATCTGTTTTACCTATCTCTATTTTCAGGTACTCCGCCCGTTTCATTCCGCCAGACATCTGGAGACTGGAAGTGAAAGAAGTTAGGCCTTCGGATGCAGCAAACTACGACTGCCAGTTGTCTGCTCATCCCCCCAGGACCGCCCGCGTTACCTTACATGTGCCTGGTAGGTTAATGAAGTAGTAACTGGTCACCATACTACGTCCGATTGCCATCTTCCAGTAACGCCCTAAACCAAGGCTCGGCCCCCTGGGCCTTTAGGTACGTTACTTAAATATTTGGGGTTGTGGAGCCCATTGCCCGGTAAGGATGTCAAAGTCGCACCTTGGACTAACAGCTAGTCAATTCAATTAATGAGTAGCATTGATGGTAGTTATAAAAATCATTCCACTTAGTCTTTATTTGTTACCGCAGGTAGGCTCTAAATTCTTTGTACTTTTATGCATCTATAAATGCAACACTGCAAGCGATTTTTGTTTTTTTTTAATTTGCGCGAACGTTTTGACAGCGACAACACGTATCGACAAAACTAGCAAGAGTGACAATGATAAACCCTAAACTCGCTTTTATATTTCGATAGCATGTTATCCGCTCTCTTTATCAACTACTGCGAGAGTTCATAAAAAGTATAATAGTGTTTTAAAAAACCGCGCACGCGGTAAGTCACAATGAATACACAAAGGACATTTTTTCAACCTGAAATATCACACATCATTTTATGAGCATGAATATAATGCTTTAGTACAATGATTCGGAAATTCCAATTTACGAGTTCCAGCTCCAGTTTTTTGTATTCATGAATTCTGTTTTAAACTATATCTACCAAATAGGTAAACCTTTTTCCTTTCTTTCTGCATGAATTAAACGAAATCCCATTTAATTTTAATATGACCAATTAAACGCGTGGAGGTGACAGTGGATCAGCAAAGATCGCCATTGGACAGCAACGGATCGGGGATTAGACCTGAAATTTTTCCGGCATCTCCGTGCTTCGGAAGACACGTTAAGCTGTTGGTCCCTAGATATCTGTCGTTAAGCCTAAATGGAGACCTTAGGGCGGCTTATGACTGCCAGTTGTCTGCTCATCCTCCCAGGACCGCCCGCGTCACCTTACATGTGCCTGGTAGGTAATGAAGTAGTAAATGGTCACCATACTACGTCCACCACCATACCATACCATACCATGCCATATGACAGTAAGATTTATCACTAAATAACAGCGATCCGCACTGAGCCCACGTATTCGAATATGGCCCGCGCAACCTCATATTTGCGTTGAGGCCTGTGCTCAGTAGTAAGGCGTATAAAACTTGTGTTGGTGATCGACTCCAGTGAAACCCCGGTTTCCTCGAATGGCAGAACTCAATTATATTTAACAAATGATCACAAAAAATATATATAAATAATGACAGATAAAAGTAATAGCAATATTAAGCATCTATTAAATGTCCCATGTTTAAAAATGTTGTTGTGGTTAGTTTGTTAATACATTTATGCGGTATCATGTAATCTCACTTTAAGTTCTATTTCCAGAGGTATCAGTGCGTATAGTGGACAACGCAGGCGCTGAAGTTTTGGAGCAAGTTTGCGAGCTGGGCAGCACGGTAGCCCTCCGGTGCGAAGTGAGAGGGCTTCGGATGGAAGGAGGACCTTCACTACTCTGGTTCAGGAGGGAGTCGCTGCTCAATGATGACACCACGAGAGGGGGAATAAGGTTGGTAGAGCATTTGTCAAAGCTAGTATCACGAATAAAGGCTAAATATGTTGAACATCAGGACCTACTAATACGACGACATTAATTTCTTAGCGTCCTAATTTTCAACTTCTAGTTTTTGTAAAAAATATATACATTGTTAAAAAGTCTTATGAAAGGGATGGTAACAAACATTTATCTCTGTATAGGTACTAATGTAATGGTATTACCAATTCGGCGAGAGTTGGCTCAACATAATTATGGATTTCTAACACCCTTTCTCAAAACGAAAGCTTCACACAAGTAATTACGCTGATAAAACAAAATTTGTGCGAATCGCTTTCATATAAGTCTGTATTCAAGAACTTTACTTAGCAGTTATTAGTAGTTATCTACTTAGTAAGATTTGTAAGAAGAGTTTGTGTGAACTAATAAACCAAGAACAAATCACTGCTTGTATATCCTTCTGCTCTGTGTGATGAAAAACAAAAACAATCAAAGAACCAAAAAGTAAATGTTATCAGCAATCATACATTTTGCAATCAAACTGCTAGGTACAGGCCCAACCTTAACTACCTATTATGTATGCTAACAAAGTGCTTTAAACGGTATTGACGGATCTAAAACAGTTTCACTTGTTTTTATCATCATCATCAACCTATCAAAGTCCTCCGCTAGACGTGGACGTCACCCAGGTTACGCCAAAGATCCCACTTTCCCGCTTACACCATCGATTTGAGAACCTGTCTCTACTACTTCAACCGCCATTGGTTATTTCGACAGATGTCGACAGCCCACTGCCACTTCAGTTTCCTACACTTTTGAACTATGTCTGTCACCCTTCTTTAACTTAGTTTATATGTTAGTAACTATAGTTCGTTCGCGTTAAAAATGCAGTAATTTCATTCTTGTCCTTCGACCTAGCACGCCCCTAACCAATCAAATCGTTCCCAACTAGAAAGCTTAGCCCAGAGCGACCAGTTCAACGATACTTTCAAACGCAAAGGTTGTGGATCTGAGTTTTTTTGCGTGCGAAAGAACGCGAATTAAATTTGAAAATCACTGCATTCTCAACGCGAAAGGACTATACAAACAAATATTCGTCGCAGTGTCCGCACGGAGTTCGGGTCCAACGGCGCCAACTCGGTGCTCCGCGTGGCGCGCGTGCGCAACGACGACGCCGGCCGCTACACGTGCAGCGTTGCGCGCGCGCCGCCGCCCGCGCCGCCGCCTGCGCACGTCATACTTCACGTCATCAAAGGTACGGCTTGTTAACTAAAATGTACATCTCTTCCTAAAAAGTAACGTAAAAGTAGAAAGAAAGAAAGAAAAGTATTCCCTAAAAAACATTTAAAACTAGCAGCCGCTCGCGACTTCGTCCGCGTGGAATTAGCTGTATGTGAAAAAAGATTTTCCCGCTTTTCCGTTGAAATTTTCCTGAATTTTCTATGCTATAAACCTCACGGAGCCTGAGACCTTTCCAACGAATGCAAAATCGTGGAAACCGGTTAGGGCGTTCTGGAGTTATAGCGTCAGGAAGGAAAACCCGACTTATTTTTATATAGTAGATATCATCTTATATCGAAATGCTTCTATACGCTGGAAGGACTTTAAAGACTGCTGCTCTACTTTTTAGTTTAATGTAATTGTATCCTGATTGAAAACCGTAGAACAGCCTCATCTAATGTTGTTTATGGATGATGGCGATAAGCTCATATAAACTCAAAATATCTTTAAGCCTTTCTCTCACCTACTTTTGCTGTGCCCGATTCTCGGACCGGACGGACCCTTCGTACCTATTATTACTATAATTACTCTAGAAAAAAGTAATTAAATATTATTATACAAGAAAAAAAAACTCTCCTGAAAAGTTTATAAGTACACGTTAGAAAATTAGTTTATAGATTTATTTAAATTATTTAAAATGTCATTTCACTTGTGTTGTACATTTTCCCCGGACAATAGGGTGTATAGTAAAGGAATTTCAGACCCATCTGCGAACAGCTATGTGTTTTCTTGAGCTGATTAAAAACTACTATAGCGTAAATTCCAAATATAAGTCCGTTCTGAGTCCCTGGCATCATCGTTTTAGTGATCTATGTTCTCCTATTCTATTTGAATTTCAGCATCATACGAAATTCTTATTGGTGTATTTTGTTCTACAGGCGAGAGTCTTGCAGAGCTACATCAAGGCGGCAAGTCAAGTTCTGCTGATACCAACTTCTGGCTAGCAACTGCGCTGGTTTTGGCCGTCATTTTACAATATAACATTCCCATTTATTAATAAACTGTTCATATTTATTATCCTGTTGTTTGTTTTATTAAGTTGAACATCTATCAGCTAATAATAAGCTTTAATTAATTAGGAAATGGTGAGTGCAATGAGCACACATTATTAAATTAATTGGTGTTCATTGGACTAGCTTAAACTATATGACAGCAAAATCAATTTAGCAAGTTGTGAAATATTTGTGAAAGCACAGCAAATATTTAGATTTTAACCATGCTAATTATTATCACTGTTTTGGTACCTACAAAGGATCGACATATTTGTTGATTGTTAAATATTGTTTACTTAATCATTTAGGTAAAACGCCTACAAGAAAAATAAAACGTGTTTTTATTTAGCCTGCCAACTGAACAAATTGAGTTCCTTTCCTTCTTACTTTTAAAGCAGACTTTTACTATTTAAACCTCAAAAGCAGTTGGGATGGGTTTTTATTTAGCAATGATGTCGGAAGTTAGGTATAAGGATGAAGTCTTTCATGACAACATTGCGGTGGTAACTCGAAATTGAGATAAATGAATGAGATCTAATTTCTAGACCTGCGAGCCAAACAGCAAACAACACAGCCGATAAGTAGTAAGTACAAGTTAATCTATTTATTAATTGAGTCCTACAACTAGCATGCTCACAAATTAACTTCAAGACGCTGAATAAGTCTAAGATAACATCACCATCATTGGTAAAACAAATACAAAAGACAAATGACTTAAAGTCATGCAAAATGGTCGCATCGTAATATTATAAGATGTTTTGATATCTCTCGAATATGGTTATTTCAAAAAGTTCACTGCATTTCTATAGCTAAGGCACACTGACCACATACTTGACGAACGATCCTCTGGGCCCTTGGTTAAAAAGCCAGGCACTTTTTCAAGCATGTCTGTCGGACACAGCTGTTACGCATACATTTTAATTACCTGACCACCTCCTACCTACTACCTACCTCCTACTTAGTGTAGAGTAAGTAACGGCATCTAAATATTTGTTTTAAAATAAGGCCAAAGATAAAAGGTTAGGTATTTGGTGCCAAGAAATATAATTTACTAGCGGCCACCCGCGATTTCATCCGCCTAAGAAAAAAAGGGTTTCTTTTTAAATTGTAGCTTAAGTGCTTTTCAGATGTATAAGCTATATTATGTTAAAGTTTTATTAAAATCCATTCAGTAGTTTACACGTGAAAGAGCAACACGGCACATCCACACATACAAACTTCCGCATTCATAATATTAGTAGGATTCCTAAGAATTCTAATAGATGCTACATTTCTCCCTAAGAACAAAATTGTAAAAGACATTTCTCCAGAAGGCTATACATCTAAATCAGGCAGTGAAATGTAAGGATTAACGTGAATGAAGATATTTATAACCCAGACCATTAAGTGTAAGCCCAATTTTCGTCTAACACTTGAATCCTCAAAGTAACTACATCCTTAATTACAAACAGTGTGTAGGTAGTTCTATTAATTAACAATCGAAAGTAATTACATGGGATCAAAGCGACTCATGTGCCGATTACTCACAAAGGAATGGAACCCAGGACCTTGTGGATACAGATCGTGGGCACAGTATAAACCATACAGTAGGCTATCTAAGGCCGCCCGCCGAGTTATTAGCCTAGCGTGCACACAGACACGCGGCACAGCCCGTCCGTACTGCCACCTCCCTATGCCTCCCTATTTTATGCTAGTGTGTGCGTGAAATTGCGATATCGCGATGAGAGCGATGATATCGCGACACGGCGCGCGACGCGCACGCACACATTCAAACTGAGAGTGGCACGTTTGTATGTAGATAGCTTACTGTAAGATTATACTGTGTCGCGGGTGTGAAACTAATGTCGATCGGTTGCCACGCAATATATCTGACACTGTGGCCTTTGTCCACTATAATCGCGATAAGATCTTGTTTACGACGAAGGGATTGGTATTGATACATCAATGGGATTTGTGTAGTCGGATTAGTTGATAGGAATTTGGTGATTTCTGTGTATATTAACGAAATTGAAACAACTTTTGAATAGTTAATTTTGAAAAAACACTCTTTATACGTCCCACTGCTGGGCACAGCAGAAGGAAGCAATGACATGAACAAAATTGCAAAGCGAACTTCCTAATCCGAAGTATTTTTTGCAGCAATCTCTTTTAGACATCATTGAAGTAGAGAACCCAGCAAAGAAAACCTGCCTATAGAGAGGTTCAGAGATGATCGCCATAGGGCTGCAGATGATGATGATGCCGCCGTCACTAATCTACTGATCTCCATATGTTTTGATAGTGATTTAAAAAAAATAGTAATTTTAAAAATGAATATTCGTATAGAAGCAGAGGTTAAGTATTACTTATTTCAACTTTTCATCAAGGTTCAAAGAATTCAAATAGATTTATTTTTTTGGACCTCTTTTACTGAGCTATCTTACAACAAATACTGAAAAAAAAACAATAACTAATATTTCTCGTGACATTTTGGTGTACCGGCTCCAAGCTCACTGGTTTTTGTACCGTTAACAGGGCGTAGATGCGATGTCCTTGCGTAATATAAATTTATAAAAGTTCATTGTCTAGAACGAATAAAACTGAAATGAACTGAACAACAAACAACTCCAATCTCGGCATTAAATCACGATTTGTTTGTTACCTCGTAAGTTTCTCCCTAAGGAATTATCTATATCCAAGTGGTCTGAGATTAACTTAGTAGTAGCCTATTAATAATAATCCCACTCCTGGGATCCGACTCCAATCATTGAAAGCTATTTCGTCTGGTAATTTTCACAGTTATTGGGAAATTCTGAGGCTTCCCAATAACATGTTTTGCAATGATAGGAAAGAAAATTGAGGCAGAGAATACCGAATCAAAAATGGATAACTACATCGCAATCTACCACCATCTTCTGTTTCACCAGAAGTGAAACAAAAGACTGAGTTTTTATAGTTTTCTATTTTCTAGTTTAAAACTCTCGACTCTACCTCGAATTATGGCATTGGGCTCGAGAAGCCTTAAGCTTACTTGAGCCCTTTCTAATTAAAGTTTAAAGTGTTTTTAATAACCGGAGATGAAAATTATTTCGGTAGTTACATTTCATAGAACAATGTTACTTTTATTAAAATCAACGTAGACAAAGAGAACACTTTAATTCACAACCATTTTTAAAACACAACTTGAACTGTAATTACGAAGTCAGCCTTAAAGGCTACCGGTAGTAGGCTCGACCCTTGCCACGTTCGTTCGACCTCACGAGGAAATGTGGGCTTCTCAATATCGGCAACAGTCAGTATTTCTTTGACTACTCCGTTTAGGATATAAGTAGTCGTGACCTAAGACTCACAAATAAACGATAATACCTATAAAATGTATATTTAATACAATGGACATATCGTACATTTTTTCAAAACGTGAAAATATTACTAAATTGTTAACCTACTTAGTCATGGCAAGTAGTTGTAGTTACGCCATAACTAACTTAGCATAAAGTCTTTAGTATTTCCTTGCTTGTTGTGATATTAAGAATAAATTAATAAATGCAAGTTGGTACCAACAACTTTTATGCTCGACAAAGTTAAGTAAGCGCTCTCATCTTGGTGACAGGTGCTCTAGCTATCTGGAAGCGATTTTTTTAAGTCACGCAGTATCTAGAAAAGAGCACCTCAAGACCTTTGATATATACCTAAAGTGAATTCATTGATAAATAAATCATAGAATGAAAGATAAAGTTCAAAGAATCCTGTGTACAATTATAGGAATAGAATAAAGCATTTGTTAAATCGAGACTCAAGATATTTACCTTTCTCTGTAATACTACCCGCGAATTCACAAACGTCATTCAACGCCAAGCACGCGCTCACGCTCATGCTGTCCCGTAAAGTGTCAATACAGCTGAAACGGTCAGCTATACTTCTGAGGGATGCTCAACGTTGATTTGCGTTAGAGAATTTGGGGGCTAGCCAAACTCAACGAGATTAACCAGATACACAGGAGATATTATAGTGCACAAGTGTGTACGCAATACACAGGTGCCCTTTTCATCACCCTTTTCATCACCCACCGGAGAAAGGTGTGGCGTAGGGCTGACTTTAACATGCCCATCCGACAGCATGGATCATCTTACTTTTCGGACACGAGGTGATCAGCCTTCACTGTCCTAGTAAGTACTTACATATTGTTGGTTCGCGCGAGATTATTACCCACGACTTCCGAGTTGAGAGTCCAATGTTCTAACCACTGCACCACGAAGGTAGTTAAGTACTTACACTGTATCTAAAAACACCATAAGAAGCAGTTATTATAATTTTTGGTTACTACATTGAATACGAAACATTTTGAGTCTTGTTTTAATAACGTAAAAATACTTTCTCCTCTTTGTAACAAACTGTACCTACATAGAATTCTATAATCTGGATTTTCTATTCTACATATAATTTAATTTTCAATCCAATGAGTTCGCCACTTATGTCTATATAAGCCTAAACTTCACGTTCCACTGAAGAATCATCCACTTTGATGCATCTAGACAATATCCAATCGAAGGTTCTTCACTTTAACGAGGTCGATAGTCAGTTCAATACCAAATCACTACACATTGGAAAACACTATAAGTGTTCTTTATGGTCTAATGAGATAGGTGAATGGGTGAGTATTCCAATTACGATGAATTGACTGGGCTGGTTTAATTAGATCGTGAAATGTACAGTCAGCGTCAAATTAATAACCATTTCATAATTTTGTCATAATGGCTAATTTAACAGCATTATCATCATTTCCATGACAATTAGTTCGAAAGTGTTTACGTATTTTTGACTCTGAATGTACATATAATATTTTTTTTCAATTTGTCTCATACTTTGGTTTGGTTTACCAACGTGAAAAAATTTATCAGTACTGGCCTGCCTAAAAGAGCGACCATGTCCAGCTATCAACTAATGTAAGCTGATGATGATGATCATGGCGGATAGACAACCCACCGCACATACCTTCAGCGTCATACTTGTTACTTGTACAAAGAATAACATAAAACTCTACACGGAAAGTTTAACGATAAATCTACGAAATTTTACTTCATTAAAAAACGTAGGTATTTTAGATTTAATATTATATATCACGGGTCGTAGATGTATTTTCCTTATTTGTTAAGCTTACCTTATCTAAATTATTTTGTTATGTTGAATATTAAAGAGCAAAGATTTATTTCAAAAATATGTCGCATGTTGTACTCTACTAACTCTTTACGAGTATTGTATAAGAACATGTTTAAAAGAGTGCTGCTTATTTTCTTGTCTGTCGTTTTCAGTGAAGAAACTACCGTTCGACACGGAATCACTTTTGTTATCATACTGTGTTTTATAAATATTCATTTTATGGTGGTATCGTGGCTATTAAAGCCGTGCACTGTCATGTCACTAGCATGGTTCAGTTGTCATGACCTGGGCTATAATTTTCAATGCACACTTCACTGCATGCTTCATTTCACTTTGATTTGGCCTTCTGTAAAACTCAATAACTTCGCTAATCCGATCGTTTGAGTAAGAAGAACTAAGTCGTATTTTTTTTTACATTCAAATGAGGGAAAATAATTCACGGTGAAGCGAATTTCGGATTGAAGTGAGCGTGCTGCATCGAGATGTGAAAGGATCTTAGTGAGAATTGATCTACTTATTACCAGGCATACTTTTTATTGATGAAAAATCGGTGTCCAGCAACCAGGCCATTGAAACTGATCACTACTGCACCGGCCCCCGAAGACCGCGTGTCAGTACGGGGCTTCAACAGTCGATATATTTTCTTCAGCTAAAAAGATTCATCAATTTAAAAGTAAGTACTTGATTCTATGCAGAATTATTCGAACTTAAACTTTATCTAACTAGGTTAACAAATCATAACCGACTTACACAAATACTATGATAATACCAATCCTAATAAATTAGGTACAATACAGTGCGTAATGTATTCATAAAACTTATTCGAAAGAGAAATTTGGGAAATTTCACACTAGAACAACGTTAGAATAATAGATGGTGAATCGTATGGATTACCATATTTATGAGGGACTATGCCGGAGGTATTAAATGTTATTCGATAGACATTCTCTGCAGTCCCTTCTGAAACGGCAATCCGCGTAATTTTATCCAATTGTGTCTGATATTTACATCAATTAGGGTGTCTTAGCATAAATCCTTGTGCAAAATGGCGGTTCTTCAACTGTGGATTGTGGGGTGAGTCGTTTATGATATTTTATATATATGATATATACATTTTTACGTAAATTGTCCATTCACGTTACGAGCAGAGAGCTTCGTGGCCCAGTGGTTACGCACTCACTAGCAAATGTTGCCAAAAATAAGAATGAAAGAGACAAAACAAGAGATAGAAATACAAGAAAAACATTCGCACGTTCGTTTCATGATGTACTCGTTAGTAAGCACTGAGAAATGATTTTTGGAAGTTCAACCCCTAAGCGGGTTAGATTTAAAGTTAATATGGAATTCCCTTATTTTCGGACTGAAAAAAGAACATCTATGCTAAACCGGCCGGGCTGATAGTTAAAATAGAATGCATTTGTTTATTATAATAAAACAAAATTTAAGAACTGAGTTGGTAAAAATAAATTTTAGTTACAAAACGAGCTTTCACAAATTGGCTCACTTTAAACTGTTTCAACCGAAAGCACAGTCGAACGGCCATTCAGCTAACTCTGGACAACACGTGTGACGGATTTTAACATTTTTGTAGTATAAATTTAATATTGCCGTCAGTGCTCTGGGATTTTTCGTAATAAAATTCCTAGTTTATGATTATTTAGTATTCTGTTTTTAAATTTTACAGGCTAGCTCCATTATGTTTTTTTGATATATATTTTTTTTGTATTCGTGAATGCTGTGGTAGGTATATGGTTTATTTACTAGCCTATTTTACACAAAGCATTTACTGAAGAATATTTACAAATGTTCCCGGGAGAAAATATGTATCTCGAATGTTTCAATTTACAGCAGGCCAGTTCTTCAAAGGAGGTTTGAAACCATACTTACAATTATTTTAGATCAGGGTAGATCCAACCTTTGTCAGTACAGTTACCATCAGAACCAGTACAATACAGTTGCCTTTCAGCATGGTCAAATAAATCCTACTAATATTATATGTGAAAGTTTGTATGTGTGGATGTGCAGTATTGCTCTTTACTAAAACTACTGAATCGATTTGAATGGAACTTTACAATAATATAGATACATCTGAATAGCACATAGGCTACAATTTATAAAAAAACACTTTTTTTTTCTTATTTAAGTCTACGCGGACGAAGTCGCGGGTGGCCGCTAGTCTTCAATATTTATAAGGACTATAAGGAAGTTGTCTACTGCACCAGTATGATCGTGCATGAACATTTAAATCCACCGTGGAAAGGAGCCAGCCTACCACCGTAATCCGGATTGCTTGGAATTTTCATGGGTGTTTCCCTTCAACGAAGTCTTGCCGCAATAAACACAAAGTGTTTAGACCAGATCTGAAGTGGGGATTACGGGTTTTTATAAATACTTAACACCAAAAAATGTTGGAAAACCAGAGAAAGATATTCTTTCTTGGCTTTAGTCGGGAATCGAAGCCGCGTCTTTAGCAAACAGCAAACTGGGCGACTGCTCTAACCATTGAGCTGTTGAGCGAAGCAAGAACGAATGTCTTTTTCTAGTTTTCCGATCTTTAGTAAAAATACTGCATGGAAAATGTTTAAAAATAGTACCAAAAAAATGTGTTCTCAAGAATATTGCGATTTCAAGAAATTTTGTAATAAACTAGCCTAAGCACTTGTATTGCAAACAAAAACAGACCGATTCTTAGTGAAGTATAATAAAAGAAATAGTTTTACCTTTTCGTGATTCGGTCCACTAAGAAGCCTAAAATAATGTAGGTGCCTCGAAAAGGTTTTTGGGTGCCCAGGGGTGAGCTTATTAAGGATCAATAGGTACCGAAAATGATATGTAGAGATAACTTATTTGTCTGTTCTAGAAACGAACGAATATAATATTATGTAACTAGCTGCCCCGAACGACGTTGTTCTGTTGTCAAACATTTAGAAATAGTTGCTATGAGAAAACTAAATTATTCCCTTATTCTTAACTTTTTTCTTATTTACTCACCTTTCAAACCTTTCCTGAACTTCAACGATTATTTCAAAACCAAAGTTACCCAAATCGGTCCTGTGGTTCTCGAGTTTTAGCGAGACTAACGAACAACAATCCACTTTTATAATAAGAAGATATGAGTGACTATTCGACAACTGGTTCAGCTCAGTAGGTAAAGAGGGTAGCTACTACACTAAACGTTGCAGCCTATATCCACGCACTGCAGTGCAAACATTCATGTCTTTTTGTACAAAAAAAGCTATAAAAAACCTTTGATGGATGGTTAATCATCCACTATTGCAGTTTTTTACACATTTGAGCCTGAATTTGAAGATATTAAAGTATTTTTGTCAGTTTAATCTAATTTAATTTAATCATTTATTGCAAAAAAATAATGTAAGAACAATGAAACATGGCTGAGAGGAAATTTTGGTTATTTTTACAACAAATACTTAGTTAAACACGTTTTGGATAAGAGGAAGAAGAGGAAGGTATTTATTTACCCACTTTAAAAAAAACTTAATGAAATAAAAAACAAATAGATATTCGTTTTCAGAGTATATTTAACTTAGATAATGAAGATTGCTAGCAAAATTAATTATCAAGTCTAATTCCCGGTAAGAAGTAAGGTTTCATATATGCTGAACTCCTAAAATAATAGAAACGAAACTCGTAATAGCACTATTACGCATAAGGCACTTGTCACACCGTGACTGTGTACGGGAAGTGAGTCGAGTTGGAAAAATTAGATTAATTTCTACATCAAAAAAAAAATACTGTAATTAAAGAAAATGTAAAGAAAAATTAATTCAAGCTGATGATTTAGGGTCAAATCTAGAGAGAAGAAATGGGCCGGCGAGTAGCGACGGGAGATTATTCGTAACTCTCACTTCTTGTAATGACCGCTAGTTGATCCCCGGCGTGAGTTTTGCCTATAAAGCAAGCAATGCGAGCATCGCTAAGCGAGAATTATCTTTTCTTTTCGTGGGGAAAGCCTCATCGATACCTCGCAACCCGGGGGGACGACGAGGTTATGTCGGACTCCTACCGACTAAATCCCCGCGGCTCTTAGCCATTGGACTTTGGCGGCGAAGCTGGACCCTAGAAAAAGTAATGACGCACTGCTACGCCGCCAGTGCTGCCCTCTCCGACTGACCCCCCAACAAAGGAGGGAGGCCACGAAAGCGCCTGGAGTACGCAGGCACTTCCGCGGCCCCACCACGCGCCTCAGAGGGCTTGCAGGCCCCACTGGCCCCGCAACCCCACGTGTCGCCCTTACGGGCCGCAGCGGATGGGTGGCAAGTCCATCACACTGCCACGGCTGAGTTATCTTCGCTTCCCGGCGGTTGGAGCATAACATCGATACTAAATAGCCCTCGCTACGCCAAGGCGAGAACTCATGAGGGGAGCGAGAATTATTTTTGTTTATGCTATAACTCTTGACGCTCAGCTACTTACATAATGAACTAGTGGAGCAAGTCCTTGTCGGTCTTGTCAACAGCCAGCGATCAACTTTGAATATTTAATTTTGCAACTCTTTTATTTACACGCAATGTACTTACCTTTCCTAGCAACAGTTAGCCAACAGTAACACAGCTGACATGCTAACTTTCAGCATCGGCGATCGGCAATTTCGCGACTGTGTCGATGATGAAGCACGATTTGGCGACTGTCTTCGCCAAACCGCGACTTAGTTCGTTCGGGCGCGGTATCAGAATCGCGCGTTTTTACGACGAGACGCCTCCGTTAGCTTCCGAAAAGTGGCTAAATCACCGCGTTTGGCGTTTATGAGTGTGCATGCAGCTTCTAAATAGTTGCTAAATCGCCAGTCGCCGATGCAAAAGTAGCATGTCTGCTGTGACCCTTAGCATCGTCGCTGGAGGTGGGACGACTGCCTTAAAGCCGCCATTGTTCTATAAGACTTAAGCGAACTGTCTAAACAATAGCGGGACCCAATTTCAACTCGGCTACAATGATATCTATAATACTACTTACACCATGTATTGTCTTTGCGTACCGTGTGTTGGAAGCTTAGGGACTTAAAACTTACCTACTACTTATATATTTTAAGGTTTCTGTACCTGAAAACAGAAAGCAATAGTTATAAAGCATTGAAAACTATTTGATTAGTAGCGTTTGAATCGTCAAAAGAAATATCAAATGAATCAGTTTTATTCAAATAATAATATCAAAATTATTTCAATAATGTATTAGTAATTTATTTGGTTTTTGACCACTAAAGTTTTTGTTTCCATTCCATTTTGTGTTTAATGTTTACTTTTCCTGTATTACTAATGAAAAATAGTGTGTTCAACTCGAGGGTTTTAAAATCAAAATCAGCACGATACTACTCCTTGACTTCTTTATCCTACAGATCTTTTGAAATCACCTTACGTAGCTGCTACTAGGCCATTGTTTTACATTGACACATGAGACCGAGCACGTTTTTCAGACCCTAAGCGTTAATTTTGTAATGTATTTGATTAGAACAATAAAATAAAAAGCAATAAGAGTGTGCCATTTTTAAGTTTTTTCATGTAACAGGTCATTGGCGGACCGTGAAAATGGTTTTATGCTGGCCCACAAGATGAGATTGACCAGTTCAGTAGTAATTGTATTACTGTAATCAATGATATTACAATAATAAAGACGTAGATAGGTTATGTCAGTAACGAAGTAGTTAATTTGGCCGTCTTATAACGTGTGAACAAGACAGTACGATTATTTTTAGAGCGTAAACGAAGTGTCGTCTCAGACAGTCAACACAGTCAATGCTTTACTCAGGTGTACGAATCGTTTGAATTTCGGGAGACACTTTTTTAGCACAAGTAACCTATATACCTATTTTTAGTATAAAACTAGCTCACCCGGCGAACTTTGTTCCGCCTTAAGGGCAATAAATAAAAGAAAGTAAAAAAAAAAGTCAAATGAATAAAAGTATCCTATGTCCTTCTCCTGGCTCTAAACTACCTCCAAGCCAATTTTCGGTTAAATCGGTTCAGCCGTTCTTGAGTTATAAGTGGGGTAACTAACACGACTTTCTTTTATATATATAGATCATTGACTCAAATTGTCAATCTCATATCTGGATGTCTTAGCTACGTACCTTCAGGTGAATTGAAGATCTGCTGTATTTAGTGGGAGACAACTAGGTAATCGAAGTGTACAATGTCCCAGTTCTTGGTTTAATTCAATGTCTTAGCGTCAGAGTAAACAACGAAGGTGGAAAACATTTTAAGGCCACTGCCAAGAATGAATCGTTCTAAAAATTGTAGCTCTTGTAGTCTTTGTCGTTTTAGTAATTTCACAGATGGCGCCCAACGCACAACGAAATTCTCTTCCCGGTTTTGTTTTGAGAGAGAAAATACAGAATGTGTTTTAGCGAGAAATTCGAGATTCCAATTGCAAAAATTGAAGTCGACAAAAGTATTTACGGGGTTTTTAACAGACCGTGACAAAGGCAGGGTCGTTTTTATTTAAACAAACCAGTGTTCAATATACAGAATGGAATGTTGAGTAAAAACACTATGTACACCGCATTTTTTTTTTCCATAAGGCATTTCACACAACACTATTAAAGTTAAATACCTATGCTAAGCCAAACTATTTTTACTATTTCAACTTTTGGTAAAACTGAGGTTTGCAAGTAATTTTTGGTGTGCGTACTACCTAAAAATTGTTTAAGTGCACGCCGTGAGTGAGTGGAGTGGATATTGTGTGAAGCTATATTTTATTAACCAATCAGATAGCCTGCAAATCTAAATACGATACGATCTGATTGAAAAAACATGTATAAGCGAGTAAAAGAGTCTATAACACTAAGAAAAACAATATTATACTTACTGTAACCAAACTATTTCTCCCACGCTGAGACTCACATGTTAACTTTTCCAGACTTTAAATATTCTAATTCCTAACTTCAATGAATGAAGTCTTTCATAGAAACTTACCCCTCTATTTCCCGGTAAATAAACTAATATTTTTCTAGACCCAGTACTTTTTGCTATGCCTTCAATAATAGCATCATCATCATCAGCCGGATGACGTCCACTGCTGAACAAAAGCCTTCCCCATAGATTTCCAAAGCAGCCGGTTGTAGGTGGCCCGCATCCACCGAAACACTGCGAACTTTATGAGGTCAACCGTCCACCTTGTGGGTGGGCGCCTCACGCTGACATCAAATGGTTCCCCCTCGAGGACTTCAGGACCCCAACGGCCATCAGGCTGTCGTGCTATGCGCCCTGCCCACTGCCACTTCAACCTGCTGATACGCTGGGCTACGTCGGCAACCTCAGTTCTCCTATGGATTTCCGCATTTCTGATTCGAACTCGTAGCAAAACACCAGGCATAGCATTCTTAATAAGGATATGCTAGTTTCTAACCATGTATAATGATGTTTCATAATACATGGTTTGTGGATGTTTCCTTAAACAAAACGAGACAATTCAACAAAAAAAATAAACAATTGATGTTGCCAAGCAATGCATGCTTGGTCGTTTATTGCGATGATCCACTCCAAACATTTTTTTAAATATTTGAAGTACATCTCTGTCCTTCGAAGGCACATTATGCAGTTGCTTCTGGTAGACAGAATGTTACCTCGGCACATATTTACCCTACGCACCCCTAATTATCTATTGAGCCAATCTCCACGTACCCTCAAAAATTGGTTAAAACACCGACATAGCTGTCGATACACACAGCCGGATTAAGCTGTCATTTCGATCTCATATAATTTATCATGTCCGCTCCAGATAACATTTATCTATCAACCATTCATTGGTAGCGATTCCAATCCCACCCTGTAAATGGATCGTTGTATTAAGTGTTAAGCCGGATTCACAATTTCACACAACTATGATTCTTTATTGTACGGTGGCGGATTTGTGGTTCGTCAAAATGGATTACATACGAGATTTGTCAACATCAGCGATGTTAAAAAGCGTTAAAATGTAGCATTCCTGAACAAAACACGCTCATTACTATTTCCCTGATGGGAAAGAGGAAGCATTTTCACTGTTGCCGTTGGTGAAATTACGTATTTAAGTCCGGAATCCCGCAAAACCTAAAAACAGGAGTCTACACCAATGTATTCTTCCCATAATGACTTAACCGACGTAACAGAACCAGATCAATTCAAACAGATGACTGTTCATTTGAAACATCTCCTGTTTGCACATGTGTTCATGCACACAAATATTTGTATGAGCGAAAATCAAACTCGTGACCTCTGGTGTGGTAGCAAACTTAACCATCGTTCTTAAACTTGTTGAAGTAAGACACGTTACTTCGTACGTAAACGGAGTCAAAACTTGCGTTCGGGAAGGCTTCTCGTCAACTCGCAAGCATCTTAAGGGTTGGTATTGAAAATTCCCTTAAAACATCTAAACTGGGGGGAAGGCAAACTAATCTAACTTGTGTTTGCGAAGTGGCTCTTCAGGAAACCCGCCTGGTAAAAGGAATTCAATTAAATGTTTACCGAACGAATAAATTCGTTAACCCCAGAAGCTTCGTTAGGGCCCATTGAGGTTACTAGTTACTTAGAGGCATAGAGATTGCACTTTTCCTCAATTTTTTCCTGTTCTGAATATATTCACTTCCTGGTTCCACGATTCGTCCATCGGAATACTTAATACTCGTAAAACAAAAACAAACAATTACCACATTTTACGTATGCTGATTTTAGACCTAATTTTGATACATGTATGATTTTTATGTATGAAATGTATTTTATGTTGTTTTCTAACTTTTTTTCTGAAATTTAATATAAAAACATTCAGCTTAGTCTGGGGTAAATTTACCTAATTATCTGAGCAAAAGCATCAAGAGATAGGTATTAATTTCCTAATAAAATGTGAAATACAGATCCCTAACAATTCAACGAAGACATCTAGCTAATAACTCTATAACCCTTATAGTCAGAGACATACCACAAGGGTTCTATCCTACTAATATTACAAATGTGAAAGTTTGTATGTGTGGATGTGCCGTGTTGGTCTTTCGAGTGGCTTCGAGTTTGCCGAGTGGATTTGAATGAAACTTTACAATAATATATCTTATACATCTGAATAACACATAGACTACAATTTATAAAAAAGGAACTTTTTTTCCTACTCCACGCGGACGAAGTTGCGGGCAGCCGCTAGTTAGTAATATAAGTAACAGTGCGTTTGTTACCATCACCGCACCAGCAGAGTAGTTTTGCTAACCAACTTAGTTTCCAACAGTTATTACAGCGGTTCCGGGTCGTCCCCTGACCACAAGATAACACAACCTTAGCCCAAGTTTTGCCCAGCAGTGGACCACGTGGGCCATTAAACAACAAGAACTCTTTACGCGAGCAATTATGTTTGCCGGCTATGTCAACTCTAGCAACTGCGAAAGTTAGATTGCCTCGAACTGAGAATAGAAAGAGTAGTTGTAGTTAAAATCCCACTGCAAACAAACTTTGACTTTTGGTTGGAGTAAAAATAAATTCAGTTTTAATTAAATCAATAACTTTCACGAGTATTTTTAATCCTATCCTGTGTCACTTTGAAGTGACGTTTTTAGTTATGTGATGTTTTAGAGTTACAGTTTTGGGCATGTTTGAACATGCCCAAAACTCCCTAACTAAGCTCATGAATTAAGTTGGAATTTATTAAAAATAAACGGCCTTTAGACGTCTCACTGCTGGGTAAAGGCCTCACCTCGACTATGAGGTGGCGCGAGCCATACTCCAACACGCGGGCTCAGTGCGGATTGTTGGAGGGGTGTAAAGTCACTGAGAGTAACCTTAATGTCGGATGTTATCAAAACATAACCAACTGCGAAAGATCCGATTTCCAATTAGGCGTGTGTTTTAAATACCCACTTACTAATCAGGTGCCCGTGGCGCAGTAAGTGCCCGTTTCGTAGTTGTGACAGTGATCGGCGACGATCGCTGTTGTAAAGTAATACACGCCGGGTCGAAAATGGGATGGGTGACCACCCCGACCGAGATTCAGTGATGTGTATTTTGGGCATCTCCATGCTTCGGAAGGCACGTTAAGCAGTTGGTCCCGGCAGACGTCGTGGATGTCAGTCGTTAAGGCTGCCTTAAGGCGGCTTGATAACATCTGACATTAAGGTTGCTCACTAACCTTACACCCCTCCAACAATCCGCACTGAGCCCGCGTGTTGGAGTATGGCTCAATCCACCTCATAGTTGAAGTGAGGCCTGTGCCCAGCAGTGGGACGTATTTAGGCCGTTTATGGCTTATGGTTACTAATCAAATCAGTTCATGGCGATAAACACGGTTTGAATGATTTAAATAAACTTGATGTGGGATCTCGTATTATACCGGGTGCGGCAATTGAACTGTCCATATTAAAAAATTAAATATTTTTATTTACTTTGAATATTTATTAATATATTTTTTACATATGAAAATAAAACGTCTAAAATTATATTCTTATTTATTCTAATGGAATACAACTGCCTTTAGCCTGCACTACAAGCTTGAGTCTCTTTCTGAATGAAGCGCAGGCTGCTCGAATAACGACGTCATTTAAACGGTTCCATTCTCGTGTAAGAGAAGTTTTGAGCGCCTCCACTGATGTGTGTTTTTTAGCACAGGCATGCGCTTGTAAAACACCCCAAATAGAGGGTTTAAGTCGGGCGAAGACGACATCTGAATGATCGCTGACACGTCCTTTCAACCACACACGGTCATTTTGTTTGTTAAGAAACTGCTCAACACAGAAAGTTTTCTCATCTGAAAATACCAAGTTGGGAAGCTCGCCAGTGTCGAGCAAGCGAATCAGCTCCTTTGATCGAGCCAGCCGTTTGCTCTTTTGCAAAGCAGTGAGTTCTTGCGAAAAGTTTTTTTTTAATGGTTTAACCTTAAGCTTTTCCTTTAATATACGACGAACGCTGCGGTCGCTCACCTTAAGATCCTGGGAGAGCTGATTTGCTGAGCGCTCTGGATTTCTGCGTAAACGATGTCGCACCTTTTCGACAACTGCTGGCGCCGTTGCAGTACGGCGTCGACCGCCCCCGTAGCGTTTCTTAACACTGCCAGTCTCGTTAAATCTTTGGATAGTACGACACACAAATTTTTCGTTCAATTGAAGATTAGGTAGCGCTCGACGAACGTCGATGTTCGATTTTCCCTCCAAATAAAGAGCAATCACTGAATTGCGTTTTAAATCCATTATTTTAAAATTGGAACGTTTCTTCTAACGACCGAATAGTTTTGAAGTAACATAGATAATGTGTTACAGATTATATTTTCAATTTTTTTCCGCGTTCGATTCAGTAGTTCGAATTTTAAAATAGTTACAAGGAGGCGGACAGTTCAATTGCCGCACCCGGTATATAGACTTTTTTATATTATTTTATATGTACTCACATACGTACTGCAAACCTTTTCATGCTTTATACACCTATAAATTAATAATACAAATGTGAAATAGAAATAGAGTGAAGAAAACAAACAGCCCTTATCACACAAAACAACTAAATGTTGTAAAGTCTATTAAAGTCATTATTGATTATATTTTGTTTTGATTATAATAAATATGTCTGTAAGACGTATTTTTAGTGATAAAATTACGGGGCTCACTCAAAATAAAGAGCACCTTTATCCCCGAATTCACAAACGTCAATCAACGTTATGCACGCGCTCACGCTCATGCAGTCCTTTTCAGTGCTATTGTCATTTTACGGGTCATTTTTCTTTTAATGAAACTTTTTGCGCCTATCATTCGTTAAACTAGCCCATGAGGTCCTAATTATTATTATTTGAAATTACTTTTGTAAGGTTCAATCGTAACAAAGTTCACAGAAACACAAAAAAAATAAATTAAGTACATTTTAAAAAAGAAAAAGGCTTTATTGGAGTGGAAATGCAAAGAATTATCATTAACAGGATGAATTTGCAGAGCGAACTGAAAATGAAGGATAAATTATCTGAAAATTAATACGTATTTCGACAAAGCAATTAAAAGTATGAAAAGACATTTATTTCCAGTCGAATTGCCTGCGCCAATGTACTTCATTATTTAACCCGTTATTTTTTCGAGGTTCCGTGAACATGACAAATTAACAAAATGCGATCGCTGCGGTTTTTGCGAACATTTGTATATTTTAAACGTGTTTTATGTGACTTACGTAACTTTGTTTTAAACGTTTATGAACTCTATTGATTCTTGGTACTTACCTAAATTTAAATAATTATTCACACTGACAATAATTCACACTCACTGCTGCGCCGCGGGAGCCTCAATACCATGAGCCTCATGGCTCATGGTATTGACACTTGACAGGGGGCTCTCTAGCTTGACACTGAGCATGCATGAACATGCTCAGTGTCAAGCTGAACAGCCCCCTGATGCGGCACCGGCGGACAAGTGCGTGTGGCTGGTGCCCCAGAGGAAGGCAAGTATTCAAAATAATTTATTTTGTACTAACATAGTTGTTAGAGTCGCTAGAATACTATTTTTCTAATAAACTTTTTTTTAAATAGACCGATTGCACTATCATGTAGTCGCTACAGCGTACTGAAAGACATAAGTGACGTCTTCGTGACTAGCCATTTTGACTGTGATGAAAAGGTGAAGATAGATTTAGGAAATCGACTCCACAAGAGATCTGATATCCTTTTTACAGTGTGATCATATTATTATGCACTAGTCTTGGCAACATGAAATTCTTTTTGGTGGGTAACTTATCCTTGTACGCGGTTTACAACTACTAGGGAAAAACCTAGCCAGCTCATTCAATCCCTCTGTAATGAATTTCGAGATCAATCAAGTTCACGCACCCTTTCTCGCATCCCCAATACCAAAATTACATAATAGGCATGACGACAGTATCAAATAATCAACGATTTGAATACATTAGGGGAAAATACATACTAAAAGGATTTAAAAGACACATTTAGTTTGATTTTAAAATCTGAGATTAATCAGATTTTCGATAAAGTAAAAGGATAAAATACTGCAATTCGCCATTTTGACTCAAACGTCAATCACGCACTATGACGTCACTCTAATGGAAATCAACAAATGTCACTGTCGTATTTCATACAAGTGAGTTTGACAGACACGTGATATTTACATTAGAGTTACGTCACACGGACGCCATGACACCTGCGAGCTTTTTCGAGCGCTGTTGATAAAATACTAGAATAATGTCCTCAAACTTTGTTAAACTGACCTTTGAAACCGAAATAAAGTTTTTTTAGTATACAATACATGTGTACCTTTATCACGAAAGAAGATTTCAAAATTGTTCGTCATGCCTATTGTATTGATAGTGCAGGTGTTATTTAAGTATTTTTCCTTGGATTATGAAGTACTTAAACCTTATTCGATAAATTGCCTGTCTCTCTTAAATGCCAAACATTGGTTATTATAAGTGATCTTCAAATACTCGTCGCAAAAGATTTGACGTTAATTTTTAAATTTGCGGTATCCGCGGTCCACCTTTGTAGGTGCGTGATCTCACAAGCCAATTGTTGCGGTTGGTGGTGAATCCAGCGGGATGGCGGGATCGCAACCCCTATTCATAACGTAGGTACTTGTACAAACGAGAGTTCGTACCTATTTATCGACTGGCAAACTTGATGAGATTGACAAAGGGTCCTCATCCCCTAGCGGCATAGACAGCCGTTCAGAACACTTAATTACTGAAACAATAGGCTATGTTGGGGGCCATCGAAAACTGAATTGCTGGATGAGTGTATGAAATGAAATAATATCACGTCTGTGTATGTAACTTTCAGAAGCAAGGTTCCAATTTAAATGGAACTTAAATTTCAATAGACTTTGAATCATATCTATTCGTTTTTTAGTTAATTTTTGGGTGTTCCAAAATCAGGCCTCCTCCAGGCCTCTTCCTGTGTTTACTCATGGGTATGCTATTACTACTAGCCCCCTTAGTCCTTAGGCGATACCACTTTCTAAACGTCATGCGGTTTACTCCATTGTTGGGTTGTGGTTTTATGACAATAAGATTCTATTCTAAGAAGTGCTTTTTCGATTTTACAAGACATCAATTATGTATGTTGTATAAGCAATTGATAAGACAGTAAAAGTTATGTAACTTATAACAGCTAAGGTGCCTTGCACATTGTGATTTATTGAAGCGATTAGTTTGTATCGATTCATCAAATGCTGTATCGATGCCGCGTTGCGACTGTATCGCGTTTGCGTCGCTGCTCAAAGTCGCAGTGTGTAATTGCCCTAATTCATGTCTAATTTTATCTCAACAAATGATCTTCGATTTCACTTATGCAAAAGTTTTAAAACAATTAAAATGAATTGTCACGCACAAAACGAAATACCTAAGTATTAGGATTCACGCTTATTTACTTCTTAATTGCTTTTCGAGAGATATGATCGACAGGATTTGATTTATTCAAAGAAAGGTTTCATACTAAGTTAAAACTCTGAGTTAGGCATTGCTCAGTTTATTCGATATAATTAAAAGTTTCGGAATAATACGTGCAGTTACGTATAACTAACTATTGAAAGTTCCACCCTAAATCCTTTTACTCGTATGACATACCTATACTTGTTTAAAATCACTAAAGTTATTTCGATTACGGCAGTTTAGCATTACTTGGAATGCTAATTAATTATTTGAAAAACCTTTCGCCTAATACATTTTGACTTCTTGTTTCTTGGTCACTGCGCCCTGAATGTTTCACGCTTTCGATATTTTGGTCGTTCGAAATTACAACGCCCAGTAATTTTGCGCTGACATTACGACCTATTTATGCTTTAAGGTAATTTATGACTATATTATTGTAATAATACATCGTTCAGTATGACTAATTCAGGGGTTTAACGTTAATTGTTTAATGATCATCTTGCGTGGGATGTGCGGTGTAAAATAACAGTCTGCGTTCGGCATGGCTATTAATCAAACACATGTCGCCGCGGTAATCAATCTAAGCCGTGTGCTTAAGAACGCTGAATTAACAAAAGACTTGTTCTATAAAAATATATTACGATCTTTTCTTTTACATAGCATTGTTCCTTCACATAAACGGCCTATATACGTCCCACTGCTGGGCACAGGTCTCACCTCAACTATGAGGTGGAACAAGCCATACTCCAACACGCGGGCTCAGTGCGGATTGTTGGAGGGGTGTAAGGTTAGTGAGCAACCTTAATGTCAGATCTTATTAAGCCGCCCTAAGGCCCCTGACTAGGCTTAACGACTGACATCTAGCGACGTCAACCGGGACCAACTGTTTAACGTGCCTTCCAAAGCACGGAGATGCGCAAAATACACATCACTAAATTTCGGTCGGGGTGGTCACCCATCCCATTTCCGACCCGGCGTGTGTTACTTTACAACAGCAATCGTCGCCGATCACTGTCACAACTGCGCCACGGGCACCTCACTGCTGTTCCTTTGGCTTGGCTAAAAAACTAAATGTTTACTTTTGTAGTTAGTTAAATAATGTAACCAAATAAAACTTTGCAAGCACTTTATATTAAAGTTACTGAACCAAATCATCAATCAGAATGAGGATATCACGAATCATCAAGCTGTGATCAGCTTGATGATTGGTAAAATAAGTATTCGAAATAATTTTGATAAGTTGATTATTATGGATACTTATTTATTCATACTGAACCATTTGATACCATATGATTTAATTTTGTCCTGGGGTAGCATTCCGGCTAATATAAACTCACATCTCGGTGCTTCACGCTTACTTCAATCATCAATACGCTTCACTTTGAAGTAGTATTTTCTCATTTTTTGTGTATTTTTTCTACATGTTATTTGTATTAGTTATTTTCTCTCAAATGACCTGCCTAATCTCAAGTGGCAAAGAAATTGAATTTTAAAGATAACTTACCACGACTGAGATGAGATTTGGCGCTAACAGAATAGCATAGCTGATCTAATAGGGGGGCCTCATGCTCAAAAACAGAAGTAAAACTATATTGGAGTTGTGCATTCTCTCTTTAAGAGCAATTTTCGCCATGTATAACATCAATACAATTTGGACATCATAATGAATTAATTCAGACTTAAATTGAAATGGTGACTGAATTGGAAATTGTGATTGAAATTTAAATTGTACAGCTTTAAAATTGGTCGGCAGTTGATAGTGCGGTGCATATATTGTTATCAACCTTCGAAAACTTTCAAAGTTTGAAGAATATGTAACTCATTTTACTTTATTTACTTTTATTTTGAATATAATCGGATATGCAATCCCAGTGCTTGCTCTTTTTTTACACACTAAGAGATTTTTTTTTAAACTAATCTGAATTTGACTAAAGGTCTAGAGAAGTGACAACTCTCTGTTATTATTCATTGCTCATTATACAAATGAACTAATAGCTAAGTATTTCATGTAAAGCAATGTACTATTTAGGCGACCTTATCCCCAACAGCGACCTCTTCTAGGCAACTAACGTCTAGCGGTCACCGATCTGTTGCAGAATTGTGGTTTCGTCTCTGGCTATAACCTACTTGTGGCTTAGGTCATGAAGTCTGCGTGTGAATCAGTAGGCGTAGTGTTTTGATGATATTTCAAAATATAAACATGTGGCTTTCTCTCAAGTTCTCAAGTTACAGAGTAGCACAGATTGCAAATGACACGAGATAAATGGGTCCATTTGTACTGGAAACATCCAAGGTTGGAAAACTTGACAGAGTCTACCCCCTTATTTATAAGTGAGTAAATTGAGTGCTGCAACATTGGTTCAGCGATTATAGTGCTCTGTCACTTACTCTCAAATTTCGACAGCAATAAAAATGAAAGAGACACAGAGACAGTTTGAGTTTTTATGAACAAGTGTTTTAATAATATTGTAACGGAAGAAGTATCGATCTACTTCGGGCTAATGCCAAAGGTTTTTAAAAAGGTGCCAGGATGCAAGGGTGCATAGGTACATTTCGACATTTCCGAATCGCAACACCAGTATGGCAACTTCATACATAGGCAGCGAGCGCAGCTTGTTTGTGGGTGCAGCCGAGCCGTCTATATACTATGACACCAGCTATTCGTAAAATATTTGCATCTATTTATACGAGCGTTTATATCGAATTTTCGATGCGACCACACTGTGCCGTGACTGTATCACTGCCGCGACTGCATCGTGTTCATATCGGGCTTTGAGTTGACGGTAGTGGTACTGCATCGCTGCTTAGTTGCAGTGTATGGTCTAACATAGCGTTGGCTCTTTTTGGTTCTTTTAGTTCAAGATGCCTTACAAAATATAAGTACTCGTTTACTATCGTATATAATCATGATTTACAAACCATCACAACTGATTACAGAAAGACATTCAGATCTGTGGTGAATAATATTATGTTTTCATTTAAATTAGTTTAGTTTTAAAGTGTTTCATTTCCCGTGCTACGCCACAAACATGAATTTCAATCAGATTATTCAGTAATACACACAATACAAATCTTATTCTTTATCTTAATCACCATCCAACCCTCTACAGAGCACACGCCTCTACTCCTAGTCTCCTAACGCCTTTTTGATTATTCAGTTGTAATATTCGTATTTCTTGAGTTGTAACAAACTTTATCTATTGGTTATTGGGGTAATATGATCCTAGAACAGCACATTATTGTTGAATGCGATATAAACCCCGTGTTCACCAACGTTACTTAAAATTTAACGGTTCTTACAAGCATATTTGTCACTTAATTTATAAGCCAGCTTGAGTTTAGTAGGACTCCTAAAGTTTGTGAATTCAGGGGTTTGCAGAATGTTTTGCAAACTGCCCCCAATATCACAATGAGTGATGCTCCACAAGCGGTGTAAACAGAGAACCAGCGCGAAGTCAACGAGATTCGCAAACTGCTCACGCGCCGACGCTACTGAGTGCTCCCGAGGCGCAAAGTTTGGAAAGTTTAGGATAAATAAATTACTTTTACACTAACGTTTGCCAGTGGGTTCTCTTATGACAGGTTATATTTTTTTGTCTGTGTCTTGAATATGTAGAGCTGGATCTAGTTAATTCGTGCAGGTTTTCTATGTGGACTATCCTTTTAAATCCTTCAAACCCCTATTTTAATACTTCAAGTTTTATTTGATGGTTTTTCATTTCAAACTGTACAGAGAAGCTCTCATCACAATTTTATTGTCCATGAAAAGAAACGTCTCAGAATCTGAACCACCGAGCTTTGTTTTTGAATAATGTTTTACAACTTTTCTAACAAAGAAGTCTAGTCGTTTACTAAGATTTTGTGAATCATCAATTCTTAAAAAGACTCACAATTGTCTAAGTAAAATCATCGAAACTTACGAAAAATATCCAATAACAAGAAATATGTTTTTAAAATTTTTATATTTTATGAATGTATTTTTCGTAATATTCTTCTCTTATCTTCTCTTCTTCAAAAATAGAAACCGCAAATTTTTTTTTCCTCGCCAGATTGTTGACTAGTAGAGCCATAGCCACTCAGATGTAATAAAAAAAAGATAAACTATAATTTAAACATAATTTATGTCTATTAAAATGACAGCTAGGTATTTAAACTTGTGACTTGTTTATTGAGGCTTAGCAGGTCGTAAATGCAAGTTCTTAGAATACGGGGTTTATTATAGATGACTGGCTAACCCTGTGTCAGTCAATGACAATAAAAATTAAGAAAGACATCTGAAAATAAATACTTTTCGAAGAAAACTTTTAAATCGTTAATCAGTTTGGATAAAACACGAGACAGGTTAGACGTGCTAGTAAATACAGCGACGAACTGGTTAAATATTCAGAACAAACTTTTACAGACTTTTCAAAAAATTGTGATGGGACAGTAAAAAACACTAAGTTTCAGACAGCTTATTCAATGAATTAAGTAACCTGATTTGGTTTTGGGTTCAATGCCCACCCAGGATTACAGCATTGATGTGACAGAGGAGCAGACCATATCTACAATCACCACAAATTCTTGTCTTTCAAGTAATTTTCCGTATCATCATCATCATCATAATCATCTAGAAGTCCACTTCTGGACATAGGTCGCCCCAATAGAGCGCCACAGCGAGCGGCTTTGGGCCGTCAGCATCCAATGGCTTCCCGCAAACTGCACCAGGTCATCGATCCACTGAGTGGGGGGCCTCCCTACGTTGCGTCTTCCAGTTCGTGGTCGCCACTCCAGAGGCTTTTATCAATTTTCTTTTTAAAATTTTTCGTATATTCTGTGTGTGTGTATTATTAATATTAATAATAAAAAAAATAAGATAATGATTTGTTTTACCGATGTAATTTATAAAATCTCACTCAGCCGGACAAACACACAATTTTATTTACACAAAAAGGAAAATTTAAACACGTTTTGTAAACTTCCAAGGTTTGTTGTCAAACCACGCGCCCTGGGGAGATATTGTAACTCGAAAGTACATTAATAACATTGTGACCTTGGACCCCTATTGAAGTTTTTAAGACATCTTTTCCCAGGGATTTAAGGGTTTTGTATTCGTAAATCTGTAAAATATTTGCTGAAACAAAAGCGTTATTAAATCCCTTACTGGTTACTGGAACTGATATTTAATCCTACACTGGTTGTGAGGTTGATGGCTCAGAGAGACAAATATTTTTTTTTAATGATTAGATGTTGTTACGTTTCTTTTATTTTTTTATTTCTTTAGTTGCCACTGATTTCAGCTGTGTTTTTTAATAATAATGTGTCTTGATTGCTCTTTATTTGTGGGCCAATCAACAGTTATTCCCACTTTTCTTACATCTTGACAAAACCTATATTTCTAAGTTGGTCAAAGTACCAGGCGGAATCCAAACTGCTTTAAATACAAACTAACATACTCAACAAACAAAAACGATTGTCACATTAATATTCGTCCTGGGCAGGAATCGACCGCGCTACCTTCGCCGCTATAGACAGCACATCATACTTATCACCACAACGAGCCACTACATACATAAACGGCCTATATACGTAGGTTTTTATCATTGTTTTAGCATTTTTCATGCAGTATCTTTACTTACTAAAGATCTGAAAACCAGAAAAAGACATTTGGTCATGTTGGCATCAGGCAGGACTTGAACCCGCATCTTTCGCAAGCCTATATACGTCCCACTGCTGGGCACAGGCTAACCTCAACTATGAGGTGGATTGAGCCATACTCCAACACGCGGGCTCAGTGTGGATTGTTCGAGGGGTGTAAGGTTAGTGAGCAACCTTAATGACAGATGTTATCAAGCCACCCTAGGACCTCTGACTAAGCTTAAGGACTGGCATCTGGCAATGTCAACCGGGACCAACTGCTTAACGTGCCTTCGAAGCACGGGAATGCCCGAAATACACAGCACTAAATTTCAGTCGGGGTGGTCACCCATCCCATTTCCGACCCGGCGTGTGTTGCTTTACAACAGCTATCGTCGCCGATCACTGTCACAACTGCGCTACGGGCACCACGAGCCACTACGGATTATCTTATTAATTAATACTGAAAAGTGCTTCCAGAAAGAATTAGAATTAATTTAAAAAGATAGGTTCCCAAGAACTTTAACTGGCAGCGGAGGCGCGCTGAAGCCACAATTTGTCTAAAGTTTTAATTGGATAGGAAGAGGTTGAGAGTATTTGCTATCGATATACCCCCTCTATACTTAAATAGTTTCCAATGCTTTCTGTTTAATCCATTCGCTGCCAAACTTAAAAGACAATAAAAAGTCTGTTTTTAAAACGTACGAGTGTGGCATTGATCAAATAGGTATTGAAATAAAACAGCCTTTAAACTGCTTGGTATACTTTACTTCATACATTGCTAGATGTCAGTCATTAAACCTAGCCGCAGGCCTTAGAGCGGGTTGATAACATTTGACACTAACGATTATCACTGTAAGTGATAGAGTCAGTTATAGACTGTCGTTTTTTTGGTCGTTTGTAAAGTGTCGTTTTTTTGGCTTGTTATGAATGGAAATGTCCAGTGCATTAATAGTGTAGTATTAATTTATTATTGACTGTGTATTCAAACTATTTTAAACATATATCGTTTGCATTTATCCATCATTAATGAATGACGTCACATGCAGTTAATCGGGATAGCTAATGATAATTATAATCAGCATGTTTACTGACTGCCAACATGCAGGCACGTGATTGAAATCGTTGAAATTACTTGTCAGTGGTTGTTCATTAATGCCAGAATGTAAATGGCAACAAATCATCCTGACATTTTAATGGCGTGCAATAAACATTTTTTAAATAAAACTAAAGAATCTGTATCAAAAACTACTACTCGTGGCGATATTAAAAATAAATGATCTTCATAGCCCCGAGTGTTGTGGCCAATGATATTATAATAAAAAAGACGTAGATAGGTTATGTCAGTTCTGACGCGAAGTCAAAAGTTGTCCACGGGGTACGACGTTGTTAATTTGGCCGTGTAGTAACGTGTGAACAAGACAGTATGTTTATTTACTAGAGCGTTAACGAGAGAGATACAAAAAAAAAGGTTAAGAGTGTGGCTGATTGAAAACAGTTTTTATTCTGTCAGGGAATTTTTCGATTCATTCAAACGAGTGCTGTTGTGACCCAGTTGTATTCACTGTTATATTTTTATCTGTGTTTCGATGATAAAATGTACTTAGCTTATATCTGTTTGCATGCCAGGTTCTGGTGAAATGTGAGCTCATTTTTGTTTGTACCATCCTTTATACCATCATCATCATCATCATCATATCAGCCGAACGACGCCCACTGCTGGGCATAGGCCTCCCCCAAAGATCTCCACAACGATCGGTCCTGCGCTGTCCGCATCCAGCGGCTTCCCGCGACCTTGACCAGATCGTCGGTCCACCTTGTGGAGGGCCTGCCCACGGAACGTCGTCCGGTACGCGGTCGCCATTCGAGAACATTTCCGCCCCAACGGCCATCGGTTCTCCGCGCTATGTGTCCCGCCCACTGCCACTTCAGCGATGCAATCCTTCGAGCGATATCGGTTGTCTTAGTTCTCCTGCGGATCTCATCATTTCTGATTCGATCAAGCAGGGAAATACCAAGCATCGCTCTCTCCATTGCTCGCTGGGTGACTTTGAGCCATACCATGTTTCACGCAAATGAACTATATTCTATTCTATTCTACATGTTGCGCGGTGTCGTCTCAAACTGTCAACACTGTCAATGCTTTGCTCAGGTGTACGAAAAGTTCTGACTTTGGGTGCCACTTTTATAGCACAAGTAATCTACCTCTTTTTTATTATAATATCATTGGTTGTGGCCAACAGCTTGGCCATAGACAATCTGGCTTGACAACTGACAACACTCTGGCTTGTAGTAACCCGTGAAATGCCGAGTTCAAGTCCGGCCAAACACCAACTTTGAGTTCATTGTTTAATTTAGGGTACAGCCATTATACCAGCACCGCAACTGCATGACTGCGACCTATTGAATTCAAAGGATTTTGAATATCACAATTCAAAATCCTTCAAAAACCTTTGGGGAACGTGAGGAAGAGGGTGTGAACTTCCTCATCCACCATAGAAAAGGGAGGATCTTCCGACCAGACGGGTGTTATGTCTGGTGAGCTACTGCCCGATGGTTGTTGTCGGGTTCTTCTATCTATGCGCAATCACTCCGAAAATTTTGGATAGGACAGGATTGGACAGGATTGTAGTTCCTATGTAGCAAGATAAATGTCACTACAAACCCTGTTAAGTGAGCTGCATGTAACCTTCTTGAGTAAGCTCAAATAAAAATAACATTTTGATATATTTGATCTTTATTAACAAGCAGAATAACGAAACAATGCCTCATTTGTGCACAGGATGGCATGTCACCAGCTGTTTGCGTAGCCAATACACGGGGTTCGGTTGTGTTTGATCAGGACCCACCACTCTTTGTGTTTGCCAATTAAATTCGGGACATAAAATGTGTGAGATTATTTGCACCATTTCCTTTGGCATAAATGTATGCGAATTTGCGTATCTTTGCTTAATTGTTCTTGCTTTAGGTTCTTAAAATGTATATGGAAGAAAGAAAAAAAAACATTAAAGGGCCCAAAAAAGGTTAGTTCTGTTTGTATCAATTGCGTAGATTAGATTAGATTAATTTCTCAAAATTAAAATAACATTATACATTACATCAATGTCCTATATGAGTAATGAATATTGAGATCGTCAAATAATATGGAATGATTACAATTAAAATAATAAATAAAATATGATGACAGATAATAATGTCAAGAACAACGTTAGGTTAAAAAAAATATATGTCTTATTCAGATGCATAAGCTATATTATTATAAGTTTCATTAAAATCTATCCAGTAGTTTTGACGTAAAAGAGCAACACGGGACATACAAACTATCGCATTTTTAATATTAATAGGATCTAGGTGTAAACTTCTCAGTTTTTTTTCTTTTAATTCAAATAGTTAATATTTTAAGTATCTACTTTATGGCATACAAGCAGTTATTTACATATTTTCGTTATCACTCGCATAATTTCGCTTCAATATAAATAGTGCATAAGTACTTATTAAGATTATTTTGCGATTCCACCTTCATGGACTAAAATTAACAATGATATTGATTTATATTATATCATTTGCCAGTTTCGCTTTTCATAATTCCTATACAGCTAGTATTCATGAGTACAAAACTTATAAAAAATATAAATTATATAAAGTAGAAGGTCCGGACGAGTCAATTCGGAAATTAGTTAAAGTGGTGAAGAGTTTAAGTGTGAGTAAAATCTGATAAATGTATTTTTAATGTTATATGAAGAACTTTTGAACTCTGATACAGAAGGAAAAATGGAAGAAGAGTTAAAGTCAAGACGACAGCAACAAGACAACACAACACAACTGGACACAACAACAAAATTAGCGCTTTCAAATTTAACAAAAACACAGATGATTCTCTAACGGGCTTACAGCATACTTTTTATTAATTTGTTTACCAGACATGGTCTTACAAAATCGTAACAGCTTTCTCCAATGCGACAGTGTAGACATAAAACTAACAAAATATAACTTCAACTAACATGACATAAAACAAATAACGTAGCCTTAGCGAATTCAGTCATGGAGCAACAGAACATATCCACCGTTTCAGCAACTTTGTTGAGTGTGCACAAAGCTCTTGTAAACGGTGCCTTTTTTAAAATATTGGTTCGGGCGTGTGGAGTAGCGAACAGAAGTGGCAGTCGCCGCCGCCACACATACCGATCCGGCACGCACAGCTCCAGCCTCTGCAACACAGCTTGGTTGATAACCAGAGATCGGAGTAGGTAGAGCTATTTTGTGTACTTGCCACATGTTAGACTAATATGGATATTCCCTGAATCCTGGGATTTGGTTTTTAAGTAGAAGAATTACAAAAACTGTTCACGTCTCAGGGAGGGAATGAATATATTTCCTCTCCGATGGATAAATATAAGAAAGAAACTTGATTTATTCAACCACATGTATTTTTTCAAGTAACAAAAATTTAACAAAATAGGTATAAATTAATTTACTTCACTAGAGTGCTTATTGACTTACATAAACAATGTTTTATGCTTATTGATAAAAGCAATTTAATCATCAAAAACTGGAAGTATCAATCAAAATGACTGATACTTCAAGTTTCTTTTATGTTTGTAGTCAATGAACCCAAATAGCTCTACTTACTCCGATTTCTGTTGATTACCCGGATCCGTAGTAACGGGAACAAATAAGAAGCTAGGGCCAGATCCAGCTAATTTTACCCGACCATACCAAGCACAAATAATATTGGATACTTGTTAATATTATCTATCAATATGATATTCGAACCACGTAAAACCAGTTTCGAAACCTCTTAAATCTAAATAAAAGATCTTAATTTCTTAGAAAATCTATTCTACACATGTTCTGTAGACTGTGACTACGGATGATGATAATAAAGATGACAAATAAACATTTGTAGCTGCTTTTAGGAGTTGCCATTTCTCGACGAACATGAAAACGAAGCTCAACTACTGATTGCGCCGGAACTGGTCGAAATATTTGAGGATGCTGTACACTTTACTGGAACTAAGGCGAAGGTTGAAGTCGATGATTATTCTGAGTAAGTGAGCATGCTCCCAATCTTAAGCACCACCTAATTTCTTGAATAGCGCGGTTTTGGCGCATTAAGTTGTTATACTGATGCCGCAGCCTCCTAAAACATACAAATGCTTATTCTAAACTCTAAGCGAGATAGTTAGAAGTACACTAATTGTTGTCGTTATGGTGAATGGAACATCCAGAAGCCCACATTACGCCAAGGGAATTAAAGCCCAACGTGGCAAGAGACGAGCCTACCACCGTCAGCCAGTTAATTCAACATCCACGCACGATCCGGTGACTGTCGATTCGCACCAAAAGGTTCGGTGATTCGTTCCTGTGTTGTGCTATCCAGACGTGGAACGGTGTTCCAGCGCATGTGTTTCCTTCTTCCTACAATCCCGGGCTTTTTAAGCGGGGCGTGAAAAGGCATTTATGCAGGCCTTCAAAATAAGATTGATCAACAAAGTAGTTCTCCATTACTGTGCTTGCCTGTGCCATCTGCCCATCAGGTGGAGTGAGGTCATCTTGGAGACCACTATAAAAGAAAAATCTATGAGTCTTGATTTTAAAAACAATTTTTCAGAATAATTCGGCTTGAAAAATTCGGATACCACGACGGTGATGAGTTTTCTTGGACTGCGTACCACGACGTAGATATTGTAAGTTATACTTCACGAATTTTTTCAACAACGCTTTTGTTGATTGTCTTTTTGTAATAAACCCTTGTGTCTTTTCAAATCCCCTATACAGCCAGAAGGCTTGCCACCTTTCTCCCCAGCCTACAACTTGCGATTTTCACTCCAAGCCGTCAAGCTGCCGCCGTCCATTTTCATTTATTAAGTTTTTTTCTTCAGATCTACAAATATTTGAAAAACACTAGCATTTCTAACTCCAAATGGACAGAACTGATCGTTGGAGGGCAGAGCTATGAGGGCAGGCCACTCCTCGGTTTGCGGATCAATACCCCTTCGGAGGCGAAAGGAGATAAACCTGTAGTGTTTCTGGAATCAGGTAAAGTATATTACAATCTTCCCATACCGCAGATATATTGATAATGTATTATTATCAATATATCAGGGTAAGGCCCCGTTTTTGCGTCGTGTTACATCGACGTAACGGAACGTCAACCGCTGCTTCTTTTTAACCGACTTCAAAAAAGGGGAAGACCTTTTTTTACATAAAATTTTAATGACATATCCCTCTTTGTGCGTTGCGTCGCGACAGAACGCACTAATGGGGGCCTCACCCTTAGAAATACTTCATGTCATACTCTTCTGCTCTGCTCTATGGTTGACTTTTAGAGAATGCGTTGCCGGCAAAAGGTCTGCCATTTGTTCCAGTTTGATAAAAAAAAACTTCTTTGTTCATCTTTTGTAATAAAAGTAATGTAATCAAGCCTAAAGCCTTAGTGTGGCTTGATAACATGTGACCGTAAGGTCTATTACTAGCTTTATACCACTCTAACAATTCTGACTGAGCCCTCGTATTGCAGTATGGCTCGCAACACCTCATAGTTGAGGTGAGGCGGGCTCAGTATTGGGACGTATTAAGGATAAAGTACATGTTCTCTGTTTTTTCATTCAGAAATATTCAAGTAATGTTGATACTCGTGAGTCTATTGATCTCGCTGTGAGCTAGCTCAGATATTCATTGATTTATTTACTACTTTTTCCAGGTATCCACGCGAGAGAGTGGATAACTCCAGCCACCACCACGTACTTCATCAATCAGCTGTTGACGAGTACCAACCCTGCCATTGTTAAGCTTCGGGATGCGTTTGACTGGCGCATATTCCCAACTGTCAACCCAGATGGATACCACTTCAGTTACAGATACGTAAGTAAAAATATAAGTTGAAAAACATAAGTTCTGAAAAGGAACTTTTGCTACGAAATGAAGCATTGAATTGCCTTGTGAAACGTGCACAGGATTCCTTTAAATCGCTTTTCTTTAGTTTAAGTATTCACATTAAGAACATTAACTAACTACTTATGGTTCCTAATTGTGACAAAAGTAAGTTGCGCTCACTATTTTATAGATGTTTCGAAATGGGTATTTGAAGTCACAGTTGAACAAAATTTTAAGATATTACTCAAACATAGAAAAATAAGCCTCATATAGGATCACAACAATGTTGAACGTTTCGTCTTTTTTATTATGTCAGGACCGCATGTGGAGAAAAACTCGATCTAAATCCAATGCCAACTGCTATGGTGCTGACCCCAACCGGAATTGGGACTACAACTGGTTACGTAAGTAAAATAAATGAATATGACTGGAAATTATTCCACACAGCGCCATCTAGCCATTAACTAAGCATAATGGTTGTAAGCTTGCTTGTGTCATGAGAAATTCATCCTTAATATAATCATAGTAAACACCCATTCCAGTACAAACCTACATGTTTAAGCAGAAGAGTGACCTTCAAAAACATTCCGCCATAAAAATCAGTGGCCTTCGTATTTTGTCTTCGTGTCTGAGGCGACAATATAATGAATTATAAACAAAAAAGAAAGGTTATGTCCCGAAGATTACAACTTTTTAAACGCCATTTTAGTGCTGTGTTCCAAAAATATGTCGAATAAACAGTCGAGTGAACTTATGTAATAAATATTGATGATTATAAAGAACAAGGTATTGAGAATGCTACGAGATTCAAAGTAACACCTGGTTGTGATAAAAAAACATTTTTTTGATGGAGTACAGGCAACAGCTAATCAGGCTACCCATTTTTTATCTCAACCTCGCTAAATGACATTTTAAATAAGTGACAGTTATGACAAGGAGTAATGAGCAGAAATAGGTAGCTTGTCATACCGTTGACCATGCGTTTTTTACAGAACACGGAACTAGCAACGACCCATGTAACTACCAGATCTACGGAGGTTCAAAACCATTTTCAGAAATAGAGACGAAATCATTATCTGAATACATATCTGGCATCAAGAACCTTTTGGCGTATGTGGCCTTCCATTCAGACGCCCAGATGATGCTTTTGCCTTACTCCGACTCTGTCGAACACACTGGCAATTATGATGACTTGGTAAGCTTAATTCGTCCTATAGATATAATATTGACTGGTCTGTAAGCTCAATTGGTAGTAAGTGGCCGTAAGTAGTCGTGAGTTTAATTCTCACTCTAGACAATCTTTTGTGTGACTAACATTTCTTTGTTCTAACATAACATATTCACGACCATATTCCCAAACAGGGTAATCAGAATCACACTGATTTTTGCCATCATGGTGAACATTCAGACGCCCACATTTCGCCAAGGAAAGAACCCAACGTGCTAGGGGGCGATCCTACTGCAGTTATCGGGGTTGCTTGGGTTTTTATCGGTATTTTCCATCACCTGAGAGTTGATGCAAATTTCAAATTAACACAAAGTAGATGTTTCGGTCAGTCTTGAACTCTGGACCATTGAGGTCCGAGCCAGATTGCTTATCCATTGGGCCACGACGTTCTCGCTTTGATATGATATGTCTCTGACAACGATAGTACGACACTGAGCAATAAAACTCAAAATACAATTGAAGAAATCAATGTGAAACGTCCACATTGCAGAAATTTGGAAAAGCTTTTGTTTGTAATGGGGCATTATATACTCGCCCATATGCGTTGGTACTATTATAAAAAAGTTTTTTTTATTCAGGTCCAAATTGGTAAGACTTCTTTAGAATACGGACAAAAAGTCAACGGTGAAATATTCCGGGGACCAGCTACAGCAGCAGAGATTTTATGTAAGTTAGAACCTTAATTAGATTCAACGTTTTGAGGTCAAGCCCGGTCATAAAAGGGTGGCCAGAAAGTAATGGATGTGAATAGGTAGGAGATTATCTTAAATAATGGCATAGAAGTTGAAGCCTCAGTTCTGGGAGGATGACGAGGTAGATGATGTATCGTTTTAGATTCGAGTCAAGCGCTTTTAATTCTCGCTTTTCGAAACTTTGAGAAACAGAATCGACACTACAGTCCGTTCGCGTTAAGAATGCAGTGATTTCATTCTTGTCCTTTGACCTAGCACGCCCCCTAACTAATCAAATCGTTCCTAATTAGAAAGCCAAGGTCACAGTGCCCAGTTGAATGCATTATTTCAAACGCAACGGTTTTATACCTGAGATTTCCTCCTTGTAACGGAGTTAAATTTTTAAAAATACTGCATTCTTAACACGGACATACTAAAGTTGAGAAGAAGAATTGACACTAGCTAAGGATAGGGTTTTAACCTTTCCGACAATCCTTACCAGCTCTGAGTGTTTGAATATGGGCCCATAGAGTCAACAACTACAGTGCCTATACACTTGTTAAGCCAAGTCACATTAATTTGCTCTATGTTGCATAAAATTATAAAGGTAGGAAAACCAGAAAAAGGCATTCGGTCCTGGCATCAGGCGGGACTCGAACCCGCGTCTTTCGCAAGTGTCAAATCAGGCACTATGATACAATACCTAAATGATCAGGAACTTTCGGCGTTGACTGTACCATCTCATAGTTGAGTGACTGGGAAGTAGTTAAAGTTCGTTTTGTTGATCCAAATGAAATAACAATAACGTATTCTATCTTCAGATAAATCTTCAGGCGGCAGCATGGACTGGGTGCGTCATGCTCTGGGCACCCCCTTAGTTTTCTGCTATGAACTGAGAGGGACAAGCTTCCACTGGCCTCCAGAGAAGATCTACCAGCAAGGAGACGAGGTCACCCAGATGATGCTGGGGCTCTTCGATGAAGCTAAGAAAATGGGGTATTTTTAGGCGTATTTGTCAATGTCGCTTTCAAATTGCTGTAATTGCAAATAAAAAGTAACTGAATGTAAAAACTTATTGCTTCCTTTGGATATTGTGTCTTTTTATCAAAAAAGCTATTTATTAAATGACAGCTTCTTGGCCCCGTGGTTAAGAAGTGTGGCTCAAAATTCGTCTGGTCCTGTGTTCAATTCTGGCCGGAACATCTTCTCTGTGTTTATCAATGATATTATAGTAATAAGAGGAAAATAGATTATTTAAGTACTGATGCGAAGTCAAAAATTGTCCACTGCGTACGTACCTATCATGTTGTGAACGTGTGAACTAGATAGCATGATAACTTACTAGAGCGTAAACGAGACAGATACATGTTGCGCAGTGTCGCCTCAAACTTTGCTCAGGTCTTCGAAGTTCTGATTTCGAGGGCCACTTTTTTAGCACAAGTAACCTACCTACCTCTTTTTCATTATAATATCATTGGTGTTTATCATACAAAATACCCAAGCATCCTGGATAACGGCAGTTGTAATTTATCGAGAGTTCAAACTCACTTTCGTTCGTTCATGATCGAGTGAGGTCGTTTTACTCCCTCGATCGTCAGAACTCTCAATAAATCACAGACAGGTTCACAATGAAGTTGTACTTACCTTATTTTATCATGACATGAGTGACAAACCTGTCTTCACGCAGTCATATTGAAAATGAAAGCAGACGTTACTGGCACTTATTTTAATAATGATAACATAACAATAAGGGTTCTCTGACTCTGTGCTATTTGGACCCGACGCCTCGAATCGCCACTTGGTGGCAGAAAAAGTGTCAACCATTGTATCAAGTAGGTATAACCAAAAGCTTTATGGGACTCAATAAATATCTATTTATGTAATCAAGGTCAAGCCACACAGCGGGCGCGGCGCGGCGTGACGCGACGGCAGCGCGACGTTGACCAGTTGTAATGTACTAAACTTTTATAGCAATAGAGCAAGAAGGACTGACCGGAAATGGGCACCCTGATGTGCTGTTGACTTGATTAAGGAATAGCATTTTTTCTCAAATTCCAAATCACCCTTTTTTGGGTAAAGTTCTGACTTAAGAAAATATAAAAAGAACTTTCGAATTGAGCACCTTCTTCGTCTTGAAATCGGTTAATAATTATTCGCAGATACTCAATAATACGAAAGATTATCGAGCAAAAAGCGGCCATTACTGAGCACTATCTGGCGCGAACAGAAATCCCAAGCCCCATTATTGTTAGACGCAGAATAAATAAAAGATAAGCAATCTATATAAATTGAATTTGTTTCAATTCACTTAACTTGTGATCATTTTATCTGTGTTTAACGAGCTCTCACGTTCACTACTCAACTTTATTTATCTATAGAAAATATTTCAACCTTTATTTTCTATTACAGGACACGTGAAATATTATTTCACGAGTTCATACTTTCTACTTATTTGTAGGTATAAGTCAAAAAGTAACTGTCCATATGGTAACAAAAGAACAAAAAAAATGGTTGTTTGTAAAGTAGGTTTACGATCGAGATGTTTACGTGAAAACGGCATTTCACGGAATGACTGGCAGCGCTCGAGATGAGACGGGAGATCGGTCCGTCTCTCTCTCGTTATACCTGCGATCGCGCTCGTGAGGTTTTGGTGTGACACAAGTTTCTGAACATGTCACCCGACTAAAACGATTTTAAAGACGTTATCACGTCAAAAAGCTTTAATAAGTCCCACTATGGGACTCGGGCATACTTGTCATCGTTAATTTTATAGCCACAATGAAATCTATTAAAACATGGTTTAATTCGTATCTGCGAAAATCACTAATTTTACACTCAAGTCTGGAAAACTTTTGATTTATTTATCACCATCAAAATACGCAGGCAACAGCTGGTTAAAACATGTTCTTATGTAAAACTCTCCAAAGTACATTTATGTACAAAGACAATCTTAAGTGACTCTCATCAGATCGTGAGTGACATGAAAACACAACTTGCTTACCTACATCGCTACAATTTTCTCAATGTCTGTACGTGCGTCAAAAAAACATATGTACAGTTCGAGAAAAAAAAGTATAATAACAGGCCAGTACGCCAGACAGCACTATCAGTATTATCATAATTTCACAGACATAAGGGCCCTCGACAGTGACAGTGACAGTATTGTGGCAGTGATCGGCGACGATCGCTGTTGTAAAGCAACACAAGCCGGGTCGGAAACGGGATGGGTGAGCACCCCAACCGTAATTTAGTGATGTGTATTTCGGGCATCTCCGTGCTTCGGAAGGCACGTTAAGCAGTTGGTCCCGGTTGACGTCGATAGACGTCAGTCGTTAAGCTAGTCATAGGCCTTAGGGTGGCTTGATAACATCTGACATTGAGGTTGCTTACTAGCCTGACACCCCTCCAACGATCCACACTGAACCCGCGTGTTGGAGTATGGCTTGTTCCACCTCATAGTTGAGGTGAGGCCTGTGCCCAGCAGTGGGACGTATATAGGCCGTTTACGTGAAGGCCCTCGCCCACGGCGACTTTTTGTTCAGTAGCAGCGATATTTTAGGGTGTGATGTAATCAGTGAGGGCTTTCCCTCGGGGCGTTTAGATTCATTCGCGATGGAAACGCGATACTGTCGCGCATCTATCGCGATGCAAACGTGCTTCTGCTTTCTTTTACTCCTGATGTCGCCCAACGCGGTCGCGCGTTTGCATCTAATCAGTTGCGATGCGTTGGTAGTGACGTTCGTTGGCATCGCTACTGTACGGCGTTGCAAAGGGACCTAACAGGCGTTAGTAGCGATGCTGAACGCACGACAACCACGCTACAAAAGTCTCCGTAGACAAGAGCCCTAAGACTGCTGAACTTAGGCTACCCCTATAAGTAAAGCATTGGTGCAGGTGGCCTATCTATTTAGCGTGAACGCTACTACTGTGAGCCAAATGTCAAGCGTGACCGTCATACCTGTTGAAAACTCAACTTAAGGATATCAGTCCTTCGCGCTACACCCAGACACTTCCACTTTCATATCCAGTATGAAATTCTTGGATTGAGAGTATTCAAAGATAAATGGTCCATTTCGGAAAATCTTTTGTTTGAAACCGCACTTCCTAGGTCCAATAGTCACTCTCACTCTTTTCTTTTGAGATAATGGCTGACGAAATTGTGATTAATTCTCTTTCTCCTTTTGACTTCTCCTTGAATTTTTTCTAGCATCTGCATGTAGCTTTCTCTTTTCTTTCTTGTTCAATTTGTTTTTCTGTTCTTATCTAATTTGCTGCTAGTACGCCGTAAATTACAGACATACTTTCGTTATCACCCGCATAATATCGCTTCAGTATAAATGGAGTAAGTGCTTTGTCAGAGATACTAGATTGCTTTTAGACCTTCATAGACTAAAATTAACAATGATTTTGTTTTACTTTCTGTTTGCATGTTTCACTTTTCAAAGTTCCTATACGGCCAGTATTCATGAGTACAAAACTTATAAGAATTACAGAGTATACAAAGTAGAAGGCCCAGAAGAGTCTATTAGGAAATTAGTCAAATTGATGACCAGTTTAACAGTAAGTAAAATGTGATTATTAATTATAAATATGTTCTTAAAATTAATCAACGTGCCTTTGAAGTTGTCAAAGTCGAAAAAATAAATGTGATAAAATGAAACGCAAGTAGGCAATGAAAAAGCCTGCAGCCATCGACGTAGCCTAGCGGATAATTGAATTGAAGTTGCTGGAAATAAGGCACTGATTATTGTTGAGGCGGAAAATTCCTGGAATAAGAACCATTTGATGGTAAATGATGGTATAAGATGTGTGTTAAGTACAAAAAGAACCTTGAGCAAAATAAAAGGTTTCCAATGATACAACCATCTACAACCAGTTTGGAAACCTAAATCCAAAATTTCTGTGTAAATCTCAGTGATGGATGTATTTCCGGCAGTTGACTGGTGGATAATAAAGATGATCAATAAACATTTATGGTTTTTAGGAGTTGCCCTTCCACAACGAACGTGGAAATGAAGCTCAACTCCTGATCGCGCCAGAACTGGTCACCATATTTGAGGATGCCGTTGACTTCACGGGAACGAAGGCGAAGGTTGAAGTCGAAGATTACTCTGAGTAAGTGAAGTGACTATCCTACTGATTCATGTGCGTATTTTTTTCATATCGAGGTTTCATTCCATTAATTTGTTCAAGAAAAATATCAGTGATAAACAACGAAAAGTAAATATTTATGAACCCAAAACAAACTCGGCGGGATTTGTTACTCTACAATTTCAAATCTGAGATTTTGATGTTTTATCTGATATGCGAGTAAAAGCGGCGGCGGGGTTCAAATTGACCAGGAGATTCACTAGGTACTAGTACTATTGAACTGGTCAACTAATCTTGTGGGTCCGCATTTTCGCTACTCCTGGAACAAAGATGTTGTAACTGCACACAGTAGGTACTTCTGTTACAACGTCTTCAGAACTACTTTTAGTATTGTCTTAATTATTTCATCTTATTTGGAAATCAATACCGTATGAATTACTCAATAATATACAAAACTAATCACCATTTACTTCACAATTTGAAGTATTGACTTTAAATTGGCATTTTAATAATTCATTTATTCATTGGGTTAAAAGAGATGACATTTTCGATATTGCTGTAACTGTTAGTTATAGCATAGTGAATAAAACAAAAGAACCAAAGAGCATTTATTTTCCTGAATATATTTTTAACTTTTCATTTCAATTTGCTTTAGGGGCTTCAACCTACCGAATATTCATTAACAGTCCATTATTAAATACTAGCTAGGGCTGACCTAAAATTTGAAATAATAAAGAAGGAAAGCGGGGTTTGTGAATGACATCGAAGCTGAGTTTTCTTTGTGACTGTGATTCTTCATTATTTTTGTTTGTTGCTTGAGACACAACAGGGCCCCTAAATTTTCCTTTTTTTAAAAAACTATTTACTTAGCTATTTTCATCAAGTCTGTCCTCGCACTGATTGCCTGTAAAGTAGGTACCGCTGTTTTTCGAACATCTCTTAAGCAGTATTTTTTTAAGTATTCATATATTTGTTCAAATACAGTCTACGACTCATCAGGCTACCCATTTCCGTTTCGTGGTCTTTCTCAGCCAAATCATTTATATTTTTTCTCCTACAAATATTATGTTTGATGTTAATAGCTCTATTATGACGACATTTCTATCTCTTTAGTTTTGTTTCTAGATTTGAAATCTAACGCTTTTCTAAGGGCAATTTCCACATTGAGATCTTGTCTTGTTTCCACACTGTCTCAGTCAAATAAGTGTAACATATTTAAAGGACTATGGATCCAAGAAATACAATGTTCACTGTATTTAATTTTCGCTCATGCAGGTTTTTGAGTATTGCCATGAGTGGTAATCTTTACTCAAACTTTTCAGAATAATCCGGTCGGAAAAATCAGGATACCGCGACGATGCAGACTTTTCTTGGACTGCGTATTACGACGTGGATGGTGTAAGTAACTTTATGAAATATTTAATGTAATTGAACTGCCTACTGACTTTTATTTGACTTTAAATACAAAGGCGTTTTTAAAATCAAATAAAAGCAGTATATATTAGAGTGAACAATGTTTTTTTCCAGTCTAAGTGCTTTAGAGAGTAGAGGGAAAAATATTTTAAATACGCTTAAAGGACCAAACAACAGGTTGTTGGCTTACAAACTCTCAACTTAGCTTTGTATACTTTAAATGTTATATGACAAATTTCATTTTATTTAAGAAAACTGTTTTGGAGTACTTAAAACAATATTAAACATCCCGAAACAGCTTTATAAATACCAACCTCAAGTTTTGAACCTATCATTTCTAAGCTCTAGCTTGAACACTACTTTGTGTTCATTATTACAACTCGCACCCTGATGAATCGAAATCGAATCGAAAACACCGATATAAAAAAGTAAAAATATGACTGGTCTTCTGAATGTTCCGTTTACCTTGACAACAGTTAGCGTCCCTGGGATATTGTCCTGAGCGTATGTTATGTTCTTGTTGACTGAAATAGGGGTATTGCAGCTACACCCTACATAACATGGAAACTGTGTTAGGAGTACAATGCAGTCTGAATAATATTGGGTAAATGCATGCATTCACGAATGGAGACCGAAATGTTCAGAGAAACTGCAGGTTATACCGTGTGTATGCTTTCGAAACGACATCAAACAACCTACTCGTTGCAATTATCCCGAATAGGCACCAAATGCAAGATGAAATTGCTTACACGCAAATTGAAAATCTTGTGGTTTTAGCCAAAATACCATTTCATCGCTATAATGACATGAAAGAGCATACACGATGCCGTAAAACGCAAACTCTTTTTCATGAAATATTGCATTTTTTTTAATATTCTCAGATCTACAAATATTTAGAAAATGCTAGCAGTTCTAACCGTCAATGGACCGAACTTATCGTTGGAGGGCAAAGCTATGAGGGCAGGAAACTGCTTGGTTTAAGAATCAACACCCCCTCTGAAACAAAAGAAGACAAACCTGTAGTGTTCATGGAGTCAGGTAAAGTGCTTAGCAATCAATAAATCAATATTAAGTGGGTAGCATTTTTAAGAACCCGTTTTGTTTTGTGACAGGGATTCTATAGTCCGTTCGCGTTAAGAATGCAGTAATTTCATACTTGTCCTTCGATCTAGCACACCCCCTAACCAATGAAATCGTTACTAATAAAAAGTCAAGTCCACAGTGACCAGTTGAACCCAAAGGTTGTGCATCTGAGGTTTTTTGTGTGCAACAGAATTCAATTCAAAAATCACTGCATTCTTAACGCGAACGGACTATAGGTGTTATATTATGTACTGAGAAATTGGATTGGTTGGTTTAAGGGTCAGATGATTTCGGTTTACGCTTTCTTAAAGTATTATTTACTCACCACCTTCGGCTATACCAGGTATCCACGCAAGAGAGTGGATTACTCCAGCCACCACCACGTACTTCATCAATCAGTTGTTGACGAGTACCAATCCGGATATAGTGGGCCTGCGGAATGCTTTTGACTGGCGCATCTTTCCCACTGTCAACCCTGATGGATACCACCACAGCTTCAGATATGTAAGCAAAAATATCAATTGATATTGCACACCAGTGAAGTCACAAACGGCACCAAAAGCACACCTTCAAAGTCATGCTGTCACTTTCAGTTCTATAGACATTTTACGGGAAGGCATGGTTGTGAAGGAGTAAACGTTATTTGAGCTCCAGTAATCCTACATGTGGTAATACTTCTGAAATGATTGCGAATATAGTGCAGTGTGGTGCAGTCTCAAATGCTCCCCATCTTATACTTCATCTTTAGATTCACTATACCTAATCATTTCGTCATTTAAGGTTCGAAGACGATTTTTATTAGGTGTCACAATTTTGTTGCCTGTATGTTTGCTGTAGCACTTATGTTTAAGAAGGAAAATCCTAGCTATATCTCATCGGAGGACTTCACCTCACCAGGGAGTTTATTCAAGTACTTATCCTGGGTAGTGGAATTGATGACGGTTCCAGAGTGTAATTAGTTGAATGCAAGGTGATAGATGATGATGATGATGGTTAAACTCTTGCACTTCGAGCGGGCTAACCAATTTTGAATAGAAAGAAAGAAAATACATTTGAATATTTTCAAAGTCACACCTAGATGACCATAGTTGAAGTAAGGTTTTACTATTAGTATGGAATAAAAAGGCAACATCTCTTTTATTTTGCCAGGACCGCATGTGGAGAAAAACTCGATCAAGATCTAAAGGCTTCTGCTATGGTGCTGACCCCAACCGGAATTGGGACTACAACTGGTTACGTAAGTGATAAAACATCAGTAGGCTTAGCACGAACCGCTAACGTTTTAGTAATCAATCGAAAAGTAAACGATACTTTCTTCTTAAAGACATAGGAAAAAGAAATAAAGGTATTGTTTACTTTCGATCACCAAAACGCGCTAACGTTTTGGTTCGGTTTGTGCTAGGCCTACTGAAGTACGCTGTGGTAACGGTCATGTCATTGATTACCAGACCAGAGCCCTTTCTAACAACACTTCTGTAGTGCCGTGTAAATAAAATAATATTACTTAGGTGAAAAAAAATGACTAATGTTCCGTTCACGATGACGGCAACAGTGAGTTTGCTTTTGTACACCTCATTGGTGTTTGATAATACTAGTGACCCACCCCGGCTTTGTACGGGTGCAATGGGATGTTTTTATACATTTATACCTTCCCCTTCCATCACACTATCTATTAAAAAAACCGCATCAAAATTCGTTGCTTAGTTTTAAAGATTTAAACAGACATAAGGTCAGAGAAAGACACTTTGTTTTATACTACGTAGTGATAGTCATTGTTTTGTTTTTTTACAGAGCACGGAGCTTCCAACAACCCTTGCAATTACCAAACCTACGGAGGGTCGAAACCGTTTTCAGAGATAGAGACGAAATCTCTGTCTGAATACATATCTGGCATCGAGAATCTTCTGGCGTATGTGGCCTTCCATTCTGACGCACAGATGCTACTCTTGCCCTACTCCGACTCTGTCGAACACACCGACAATTATGATGACTTGGTAAGTTGAGAGAAAGTTAATGTTGACTCAGTAGTGAGTCAGTGACAGGAAGAAGCAATGTTTTCACTCTTCAGTGTCTGGACGTTTTTGTGTGTTTAACTACTGGTAGTTCCGAAGTGTGTAAAAATTTTAGAATACGAACTATCCTGAGTAATATTAGGGTAAACGAAACATTGTCAGTAGTAAAAATAAATAAGAGCGCATTAGCTTATTGAAACAGTAGTTTTAAAATCATAACATGTCACATAACTCACCACACAATCAAGTATTAACTCTTTTCTTCAATAAGCTATCTTGACTAGTTAAGAAAATTTGAATTTATATAGATATCTATCTTGGAATTTGTGAATAAAAATATTTGCCCTTTTTAAGACCTCTATGCTACACAGTAAATTTCATCTACAAACATAGAGCAACTTTGGCCGGGTCGCTTTTAAGACAATACTAAAATAAAAAAGTCTCAAAAGGGAATTCGATAATCGTTCCAAACTTTCGAGTACCTACTACTTGGCTGGACTCTCTCGAGGCCACAAACACCGTTATGTAAATGCAAGTCAGGATGCCACTCGCCAGGCGTGCCAAACGACTTGTGGATTGTGGAGTTGAAAGCCACGTTTACATAGATATGGGAAATGCAGTCGAACCATACCTTGTGTGTTTGGCACTGTCAGCTTCGGACTCAATTGATCGATGGCAAAATAGGTTCACACAAGTCTTTGAGCTTTATATCAGATGTATAAGCTATATTATTGTAAAGTTTCTTTAAAATCCATTCAGTAGTTTTTACTAGGAAGAGCAAAACGGCACATCCACATAAAAACTTTCGCATTTATAACATTAATATAAATTATTTTCAGTCTTGCTTACTACGTTGTGAATATTGAACTTTCAGAATCATTCTAAAACTTCGAATGAAACTTGGAAAAGACTATGAAGGTTATCGTTATATGTTGGCTGCTTGTAACTGTGAAAATATTTTTTCTACTTAGGTCCAAATTGGAAAGACTTCTTTAGAATACGGACGACAAGTCAACGGGGAGGAATACAGGGGTCCAGCTACAGCAGCAGAGATCTTATGTAAGTATCAAAATACTTATAACATAAACATAAACGGCCGATATACGTCCCACTGCTGGGCACAGGCCTCACCTCAATTTTATAGTACTTGTTATTTTTGATATTGTTATTTTTTCCCAAGTGAAGTTGAACCCGTAGTCTTGGGAGATAAACTAGCTCTGTATTATTGGGCCATGGTGTCACTCAAAAGGACAAAATTCGAATTGTATGCACATACATTCACTTTTGGATTTTTCCTACAACTTCAGCCAGTTCAAAATTCACCCTGTAATAAAAAACAAATGACTGAAGTACCTAACAAATTATTCCTACCTCCCTAAATTATCTCCAAATGAAGATAAAACATCAGACCATTTTAATTATTCCATGGGTTTAATCAGATGAGAGATTAGATGTCATGGGAATTACACGAGCCATTAGATGTGGCTTCGGAATAAGGTACTGGTGTGCCTACTTTTAAAAAAATGAACGTACATATTCTAACATTATTTTAATTTGTACAAATAGAGAAAATTCTTAAATTCAATTTCAAAAATAATTTTCTCTATTTTTATTACATGTATGATCAAAGGAATGGAACAGAAAATACCTATTGGAAAAAGCTTTGTTGATTTATTCACCAAATCTACAAAAAAGCAGCTTTTGTTGTTTTTTTTTTGTCCACGGTCATAGTTCACTCTCTATTTTTTGGGGTATTCTGCCAATATCATTTTTTTGCGTTTGCATGTGAACATTAAATACTGGTATCGTGTATTTTATCGCTTCGTGGAGTTTTTTTGGGGTTATTCAAACGGACGCAATTTTTGAACATGCTGTAATAAGGTTATGAGGATTTGTTCGACGCCAAACGAGTGTCTGAAACGGTCAAGTTGACACGATTATTCGCTGATACACCAGACGCAGTAGCAACAATAACATTATTGTTGATTACATATATGTATAAAAATATTATGTAAAGAACATGGGTGGGCTGCGACTCCACAAATTTACACAGCCTCATATAATAACTTATGTTACCAATGATATTTCAATAAAAAAGACGTAGATATGTTAAGTCAGTACTGACGCGAAGTCAAGAATTGTCCACGGGGTTCGACGTAGTTAGTTTGACCGTGTTATAACGTTTGAATAAGACCGTTACCGATTATTCACTAGAGCGTAAACGAGACAGATAAATGTTGCGCAGTGTCGTCTCAAACTGTCAACACTGGCAATGCTCAGGTACACGAAAAGTTCGGATTTCGGGTGCCACTTTTTTAGTTTTTTGTTAGAATATCATTGTAAATAAGTATGTAACACCAGTGCGGAGCTTTAATGAATGCACTAAGACCTAACTGATTAATACTTTCATATTAAGCCAGCCCCTATGAAGCCAAAAACTGTATTGACAAAGAGACCTTGACAACTACGAGTATGTATTATATATATAAGTATGGCGAACCACATATGCCGAAAATAATTGCCCTAACTTTCTGTTTACGCGTAACCATACAGGGTGATTTTACAATTAGGAGCGAATAGATTCCTGTGAACCAAAAACCAATTTATTGTTTTTCTGCTTTTCATCATATGTATTTTCTTTAAAAAATATAATTTACTTATTTCATAAAAAAATACGCCAGCGCACTGCACGATATTATTGCACGAGTTAAACTACAAGTGTACAATAAATACAGAATTTCTGTAAAACCTAAAAACTAGCGCATCGCTTAAGCATAGTTTAAGCAATTGACGTGTTATGTCACTCACTCGCAAATGGCGGCAACGACAAGAATTAAAGAATTTAACCGAAGTTCTATGAAAAAAACTACGTTGAAAAAAAAAACGATGTAGATACGTAGTTTAATGGCATGTGCTTGCAAAGTCACCCTGTATACAAGAAGGGAGTTTTGCTAAGTAAGCGAATAATTCCAAGACGTTGTCTTTAGCTAAAGTTATTTCTGCCTTTATATACAGTATCTAACTCACTTCAGTTTCTGCTACATCAATAACTTGTCTCGAGCAGCTCACACCTAACTTTGACCTAGACCGAATTAAGTAAAGATAGTCTGGTCTTAAATGTAAACTAGACATTCTAATAAAATTATGAGCACAAAATGAAAGATAGAGTAACATAAACATAAAACATACAACAACAGAAAATGACATTTAAATAGAAATATACAGGATGTCCTAAAACTCAAGGTCAAGCGGGCACGGGGTGAAAAACTACTTAATAAATAATAATAATAAATATGACCGGTCATTTTTTTTCTAAATACATACTTTATATAGGAGTACATAGGAAACACCCAGACCAGTACAAACATGTTCGTGCTCACAAATACTTTTACTGTGCGGGGATGAACGGTTTGAACCCGTAACCTTCGGTTTCCTATAATATAGGTACAAAATAAACTATTCTAGCAGACAGCAGACAGTTGCCATGTCATAAGACATTAAGGCTGCTCACTAACATTAGACCCCTCCAACAATCCGCACTGAGCCCGCGTGTTGGAGGCTCGCACCACCTCATAGTTGAGGTAAAGCCTGTGCCTACCAGTGGGACGGATATAGGCCGTTTATGTATGTATAGGTATCTTATTGCAAATATTAACGATTTCGCGTAGTATTCGCACAAATAAATATTTGGTTGTACAATTTACATAGAAAGTGATCCATTCCAGACAACCTTCTCCAGAAGTTAGCTTTTATTTCCACATTTGTCTATTTGAGAGGTTTTCAGCGGGTTTTTCTTATTTTGTAGATTGTCAATTTTGTTTTATAACTCAGTGAGTGAAACTGGCTTAAAAGCCTTTTCGCTCTTCAGTAAATTAAATGACACAGACTAACTTTAAGGGCCGCATTTAAATTGGAAATGAGTTCAAAAACCCTGCCTTTATTATTTTTTCGAGGAACTTACTGTTTTTTTAGAGTATGTACTTATAAAATGATATTGTATTAGTGAGATTGACTTACCCAACTGAACTAAAGCAGCACGCATTTCAAGTCATGCCGTCACTTTCATTTCTATACACTTCATGAGACAGCAAGAGTTTTTGTCAACTTAGATTGGCGTTTGAGAGTTTTTTACAACAAACACGAATTGACACAATTATTATTGAGTTACAATGAAATTATTGACGTATGTCGTACGGTCGGGCGGTGAGAAAAGTTACGGAACACTTTTTGTTAGAGTGCAGTATCATGGGCGTACCCAGGTAGAGGCAGGGGGGGGGCAGCTGCCCCCCCCCCCCCCACCCTAGAAGTCAATTTTCCTTACAAGTGGGAATTTTAAAAAAAATGTTTCATTCTAACCGACCGACCATCTCTTCGAAACAGGTATGAGCTGCCCCCTCCTAGCTGAAATCCTGGGTACGCCCTTGTGCAGTAAGCTGCACTTCTATTTTTCTCTAACAAAAGTGTTCCGTAACTTTTAATAGAAACAAGACGGCCTTATTATGACGATTGGTACTGGCACTGTAAATTACCTGCCTATAGTGCCGAAGATTGCAGGTTCGATTTCCACGACCAAATGTGTCATTCTCATGCACATTATGGCCCTTTGTAAAACGCAATAGCTTCTAATAAAATAACTAAGTCGCATGAGATCGCTGTGGAGATCCTTGGGAGAGGACTATGCCCAGCTGTGGCATTATATTTCCTTTAAAAGCATTTGTTCCTTAGTTCATCTATAAACGGTAAAATTGGTTTGTAATTTTGAATTTTGCACCGTCAACAGCATTTCTGTGTCGCCCAATGGTTGAGTGGTAGAGTATGCTTTTTATCATTTAATCCGCCTTTGTGTTTGTTCGTGCATTAAAGAGTTAATAAGTAAATAAAAATTAAAATTAATTTTAACATTTCACTGATCTGGCGATGTCTAATGTCATCCCATACAATTTTAGCGCTTTCAATATTCTCTTTCTCTTGGCTCACACCGACACAATTTGACGTGACCGAAACGTTTCGTGTTACACGACGGGAATTATGGGGAATATCAGAATTAGATATCATCTTCACTTACAACGGTTTGTTGGATAACTGTGGTCGAGTTACGTTCTGTGAATATTAAGTATTAGGTAAATGAACAAAACTCCTGCTGTTGACAGTACATTTAGGACATCATTCCTACCTAAGGTTGTATCATCCACCTAGGTCTAAAAACAATAAATTCTTGCGGGAAATATATTGTGTTTAGATTTCAAGGGAGCGAGCCAAGAGCCGCACAGTGGCGTGCGGGTATATAGAAAGCGCTAAAATTGTATGGGATGACATTAGACATCACCAGATCAGTGAAATGTTAAATTAAAATTTTATTTTTATCTACTTATTTATTCTTCAATGCACGAACAAACGCAAAAGGCAGATTTAATGATAAAAGCATTCTCTACCAGTCAACCATTGGGCGACACAGAAATGCTGTTGACAGTGCAAATTCTACATTAAGAACCAATTTTACCGATTATAGATGAACTAAAGAACAAATACTTTTAAAGGAAATAGTGATGAAAAAAACATACAAGAAAAAAATATACGCCTTTGCCAGATTAACCCCCGAATTCACAAACGTCAATCAACGCTGAGCACGCGCTCACGCTCATGCTGCCTCTTTCAGTTCTATGGACATTTTACGGGACAGCATGAGCGCGAGCGCGTGCTTAGTGTTGATTATTTGTGAATTCGGGGGTAAGACACTTAATTTTATATCTTTTTTCTTTGCCTACTAATATTTCCTACATTTCACACGTTGGTGTTGCTCATGGCTAGCCCAGTTATGTCTATCAATCTCTGGCACTCAAACTTCCTATAAATACGTTTTGAAATTCCATGAACTTATTCTCTTTCTTCTTCAGATAAAGCTTCAGGAGGCAGCATGGACTGGGTGCGGCATGCTATGGGCACCCCCATAGTTTACACCTACGAGCTACGAGGAACGTACTTCCACTGGCCTCCAGCCAAGATCTACCAGCAAGGAGACGAGGTCACGCAGATGATGCTGGGGCTCTTCGATGAAGCCAAGAAATTGGGATATTTTTAAACATATTTTTTAAGTGTCACTTGTTTTGGTGTAATTGTAAATAAATGTTATTATGTTTTTGAGTTTTCACCTCTTGTTGTAATATTTAAGTGATAATCTTGAAATCAGCCTAGCTCATAGGGTAAAATGTACCAGAATGATTCGGACGGTCAGTAAATGCTCTCTGTTGGTGATGCACTCAGTCTACTTCAAGAAAACCCTCGATTTCGCAAATTAAAAGAATTTATTAACAATTTAACGTGACACCTTTCATACAATCGAAAACAAACTAAAAACTGACAGTAAAAAAGAACATAGCTTTAGAAAAAGTAAATAATTCGAAAAGATTATAAAAAGTATGTATGCGTCGGCAACACAGCCACCCCCGGTGTCGAAGACACGAAAATAAATCCAAACAATACAATTAAATTGAGAAAACAAAAAACTAAATTAAAAACAATACCCCCTGTGGGTTGAAAAATAAATAAAATAAGTGACCTTTTTAGGGTTAAATAAAAAATAAAAGTAAGTGAGCTTTTTAGGGTTAAAGGGGGTTAAAAGCCGTGGTCAAAAAAGAACAATATTTGAAATTAAACAAAACTAAGCACAATGAAAATAAATTAAACAAATCAAAGCAATAAATTATCTATAAAACAACTAATTTACGCACTGGGCGTTTAAGGGCCCCAGCGCTCGTGGCTACTTCAACGGACCGGACGACGCCGTCCTGTCCGGGAAAAACTTTGGTAACCCGTCCCCTGGGCCAGACCCCACGCGGCAAGTTCCCGTCAACCACGAGCACTAGGTCTCCTTCCTTCACTGGTGGCGCTGGTTTTACATTTGATCGAGGGACCAGAGTGGGTAAATACTCCCTGACCCAGCGCGACCAGAAATGATCTGCGAGCCGAAGTCCCTTCTTCCAGCGCACCCGGTGAATCAGGTCGTCATCGTTTACCTCAGCCACTATGGAATACGGTGATGAAGCACCCAAAATAAAATGAAACGGCGTGATTGCCTCTGGTGTGTCTGGGTCGACGGCGACGTGAGTCAGCGGACGGGAATTCACGAGGCCCTCTGCCTCCGCTAGTAACGTCGTGAGAACCTCTTCCTTCGGGGAACGCTGATGTAACGTAGCTGAGAGTGCAGTTTTAACTGTCCGAACCAGCCGTTCCCAAGCTCCTCCCATGAAAGGGGCTGCAGGGGTGATGAACTTCCAGCGAATTCCTCTTTCAGATGAAAATTCCGCTAATGAGGCTGCCAGCATTCGGTTTGCACCAACGAAGTTCGTGCCGTTGTCGCTGTAAATGGTAGATGGTACACCACGTCTAGCAATGAAGCGCCTTAGTGCCATTATGGTACAGTCTGAAGATAGATCTTTTACCACTTCTAGGTGAACTGCGCGGACGGTAAGACAGGTAAAAAGTGCGACATATCTTTTTTCAGTGCGGCGTCCAACAGATACTGTGATGGGTCCAAAATAGTCTAATCCAGTACAGGTGAATGGCCTGGAGTGGTGACTTAGTCTTTCCAGAGGAAGATCTCCAACGGGTGGCGTCTGTGGTGTTCCTCTCCTCATGCGGCATATAAGACAGCTGCTGGCTACCGAACGAACAGCAGGCCGGAGTCCGAGTATGTAGAATCGCTGCTTCAGTTCATTTACAACGGCTTCATGGAATCCGTGGGCCGCACGTCGATGGTAGTAGGCAATCAACAAGCGCACGATTTCATCTCTGCCATCCAGCACTATCGGTGTGTTGGAGATGGCTGAAGCTCCAGCGGCTGAAATTCTCCCAGAGAGGCACAAGAGCTTGGAGTCTCGGTGCAGCTCTACTACCAGTCGTCTCAGGCGGCTTTGCTTCGGCAATGGATTTCCACGGCAAATTTGAACGTAGTCTGGTTCAAACGCGTTCAGTTGGGAGCGGAGCAGAAGAAGGCGTTCAGCTTTCTCGAGTTCTTCCGGAGCTAACGGAGCAGAGACTGGTAGGGAGAGGGAGCAGGGACCTCGGCTAGGAGATAAAATGAGACTTTTAAATGCACCGGCAACACGCAAAATGCGCGCTGTGGCTCGCAGAAGGCGAAGCCAGCTGCTAAATCTACTGACGCTTGCGACGACCGGAGAAGGTAGCTGTTGCAGCTGCAGACTGGTGCACGCCACAGACTCCACAAGAGGAACAAAAGAAGTGCGTTTCATTTCTATTAGAACGGGTGCTGGTGAAGTCGATGGTTCGCAAGGCCAGTCAGTTTGAGGCTGCTCAAGAAAAGACGGTCCTGAGAACCACCGCGAGGAGATTTCTAGTTTGTGAGAGACTCTCGTTGCATCGTCTGCGACGTTTAAGGCTGAGGGCACGTATTTCCAGTCTGCAACGTTTGTGGTCTCCGCTATCTCACCTATCCTATGGGCTACAAAAGTTTTAAATGAACGTGCGTCGCTGCGCAGCCATTTAAGAACTGTTAGGCTATCAGACCAGAAAAACACCTTCTCTGGTTTTTGCACATGAGCCTCTAAAATATAAGCTGCAAAACGGGCAGCGATCAAAGCGGCTTGCAGTTCAAGTCTAGGGATTGACAGGGGCTTAAGAGGAGCGAGACGAGCCTTGCCTCCGATGAGACTGAGAATCACTTCTCCGTCGACACATTCAAACCGCCAGTATGCGACGCATGCATAGGCTAATTCGCTTGCGTCGGCGAAAACGTGGAGCTGAACGCTGCAAGCTTCTTTAGAACGTAAATAGTGTCGTGGAATGCTTCCAGAGAGCAGCTCTGACAAATCCTGGAACCAGCTCAGCCATTCGGAAGCAAAACTAGAAGGCAGCTCTTCATCCCAATCAACACCAAGCCTCCAAGTTTTTTGAAAAATAACACGTCCTTTAACCACAACGGGGATTAACAAGCCTAGAGGATCGTAAACACGCATGAGTTGCGTCAATACTGATCGCTTCGTGACCCTTTTTGGAAAATTACCTAAACTGTTACGCACAAACTGAAGCGTATCACTATTGACGTCCCAGATCACGCCTAATATACGAACGACTGCCGGAGAGCTGCTAGGGGCACACAAGTCTGGTGGGAGAGACGCGAGGGCTTCTTTGCAGTTGGAGACCCAAGACCGCATCTCCAGTGAAGCCTGCGCGTGCACATGCACTATATCGGCCACCAGACGTGCTGCCTCTTCAACTGAATCCAGGCTCCCCAGATAATCATCCATATAATGACTCTTCACTATAGCGTCAGCCGCTTCTGGAAATGATGCTCGATGCTCCTCAGCATTGCGATTTTTAAGGTAAATTGCTGTAAAAGGACTCGAGGTTGCACCGAACATCATTGAAGACATCCGGTATTCACGAATAGGTTCCGAGGGAACGCGGCGCCACAGGAAACGTTGTGCATCGCGATCCTCGGGTCTAATTTTGGTTTGTGGAAACATTTCCCTGATGTCCCCATTCAAGGCAACCTTTCCCTCCCTAAACCTCATGAGGATGGAAAGTAAAGGTTGAAGGAGGTCAGGACCGGACAGCAGCAACGAGTTGAGGCTCACTCCTGAACATTTTGCTGCAGCGTCATGAACCACACGCAGTTTCCTCTTTTGTGGGTGGATCACGCCGAAGTGGGGCAGATACCAAACCACGCCGGTGTCAACAGGTTTTTCATGGCAAAGTTCTGCGTAACCTTTCTCAATCATGGCAGTTATGTTATCACGGTAGGCCTCGGCGTAGGCATGGTCTCTACCCATCTTCTTTTCAAGGCTGAGAAGCCGAGAATGAGCCAAACCATAACTATCAGGCACAAAATTAATGTTAGGCTTCCAAAGGAGCCCAGTCTCAAACCTACCGGAAGGTAGCTTGCGCGTGGTTTCCTCTAAAATCCGGATTGCTAACTCATCTTTAGGAGAATAGTAAGTTTTTTGTGTAATTCCGATCGAATCCACGCGAAAGTACTCCCGGAGCTGGGTGTCCATTGAATCCTCACAGGATTCCACGTCTGGTTCATGGACTATACAATGGTTGACAAACTGTTTCGATGAATTTTTACCTTTTATCGAGCCATAAAGAACCCAGCCAAGAGAAGTAAGAGCAGCTATGGGCTGCGCACGTGTTCCTCGCCGAATACTGTGAGGAATTGTCAGTTCCCAGTTGTCTACCCCAATGAGTATAGTGGGCTTCCCGTCGTCGAAACAAATCTCGTCGCAAATGTCGGCAAGGTAGCTTAGCTGCTTAACATCACCGTGGGCGACGGATTGACGCCTCAAACCTAGGCTGGGAATTGTCCTGACATTCCTAAGACTGTAAGACTCTGATCTGTTTCGGCCTTTTATTCGAACATTGACAAAACTAACATTGGTCTCAGTAGTCATGCCGCCTACGCCATCCACCCTTATTCTACTCTTTCGTCCTTCTAGCCCGAGTTTATCAGCAACAGCTGCATCTAAAAGAGTGGCAGTAGATCCATCGTCGAGCAGAGCGTAAGTGTCATAGTCACCTTTAGGGCCCGAGAGCGTAACTGGCACAACCTTTAAAAGTGGCCGGTTTGCAGATGGGGACCAGTTATTGGCGACTACAATAGGAACATCGACGCCTGCTGAGGACGACGGGGTTGAGATCTCCTCCTCATTGACTTGAGCTACTTCTACCTTGGGAATGGTTTTATGTAAGAGAGTGTGGTGAGATTGGCGGAATTTACATGTTTTTTCCTTACAAGAAAACTTTCTGCAACTTTTGTACTGATGAGAGCCCTTTTCAAGACATTTGTGACAAACTTTGTTATTGTAGGCCCAATCACGCCTTTTGTCAACTGAAAGTGCTTGAAAATCCTTACACTCTCTCACATAATGGCCTTTCGAACAAAAAAGACAATAAGGAGTAACAGTTTTAGAAGGTTTTTGAAAGCCGGTGTGGCAAGCAACCGTATCTCCTTGCTCGCTTGCGTGACTAGCTATGGCAGTGTGGCATGAAACCTTAGCAGTTGGTTTTGCTGCTTCAATATGAACTCCATACTTGACCCGTAGGTTCGCCTCGTGCATTAAAAAGTCGGCTAATATCTCCAGCCTAAATCTTTGCCGCTCATCTCGAGCTGCAAAGTCAGCCCAGCGTGTTCTGAGCAACGGAGTCATTTTAATAAGGATCTCGTTGCACAATTCCGGTGAGGCTAGAAACTCTGGACGGTTTAGTAATTTAACTATTTGCAAACAGTTTGAGATCCGCAGTGCAAATGAGTTAAGCTCTTTGGCGCTCTCGAGATTTGACAGCTTCGGGAGTGCACGTACAGCGGAAAGCTCGGCCAAAATAATTTGTTCAGGGCGAGCGAACCCGGTCTCAAGGGCGCACAGAACCTCTTGGGGGTCCCGCGCGGCAGCCAGCAAGACAACGACTGCGTCCCTGGCGGCGCCGCGGAGAGCCGTGTTGAGTCGCGCTAAATTCTCCGATGGCGAAAATGACCGATAAGTCTCGTCATAAATTCTCTTAAAAACAAGCCAATCTGCAGGGCGGCCGTCAAAGAATGGAAGTTGACTTACCCTGGGTGTTCTGGCGACCGTAGTGGCCGCAGTGGCAGCAACTTTGGCAACGGCCTCCGCGAGTTGAAGAGTGTCAAGTTCAGTATTCTTATTGAAACGACTGTTATAAAAATCAGTGTGGTGAGTGCCTAGCGAATAGTGTGGTGCGTAAGGGGAGGCCGTTGCGAACGACGCCGGCTGCACGGATGTAGCAGCTATAGGGCGTGAACTATACACGACCTCGGGCCTGGAAGGTGCGGGCACCCCAGAAGCGCTATATGGCAGGTGCGAGATCGTTGCGGACGTCACCGGCTGCACAAACGGGGCAGCTATAGGGTGGCGTCTATAAGCAACGTCGGGACCTGAAAAAGCAGGCGCTGGAGCAATGCCGCACGGGTAAGACGCTGTTGTTGGCACTGGCCTGAAAACTGACGCAAGATTAGTAGCAGCGCCGCCACGCTCCTCTAAAGGCAGCGGTAGCGACGGATAAGTATGGGTATCAAACCGCATATTCGCTTGAATCGCACTATATGATGCCTGTGCAGGCGTAGGCCTTGACGAGGATGGCACCGCGAGACAAGCGTCATATGGCGTCGCGCTCGGTTTTGAAGTTGCCGCACTCGACGCAAAATCATGAGATTGTAAAAGGGGCACGTCAGAAAATTCTTTGGCGAGAGGGGGGTTAACTATAGCGGCATCAAGCCACTTATCGACAGAAGATCGATGACTCGAGGACTGGCTCGCCAGAGCAGCAATTTGCGCTTGTAACTCTTTTTCCGAAGCTGCGCGCTCTGCGTCGGCGACTTTTGCCGCTTCGGTTCGTTCGATATCGACGAGTCGTCTCGCATGTTCCGCTTCTAATGCAAACCTCTGAGCGGCTCGTGTAGAGGACGAGCAAGACCCAGTTGATCGTCCTGTCGACTTTGCCATAGATCGAGTGATCATTTTATTTTTTAAAAATAATTAAAGAACGTAGAAACACTTACCAAATCTTCTGACACCACTTTTGTTGGTGATGCACTCAGTCTACTTCAAGAAAACCCTCGATTTCGCAAATTAAAAGAATTTATTAACTATTTTTCATGACACCTTTGAAGCAATCGAAAACAAACTAAAAACTGACAGTAAAAAAGAACATAGCTTTAGAAAAAGTAAATAATTCGAAAAGATTATAAAAAGTATGTATGCGTCGGCAACACTCTCGGTAGTACAGTAGTAAGTGCAGTCGCCCGGTTTGCGAAAGATGCGGGTTCGATTCCTGCCTGATGCCAAGACGACCAAATTATGACCATCAAACCATAAACATGTTAATAATCACAAAAACCTTTAAGCATTCCACTACTGGGGACAGGCCTCACCCCAACCTTGAGGCGGTGCGAGCTATTCGTCAACACGCGGGATCAGTGAGAGCTGTTAGTGGGGTGTTAAAAGCCTGGTCATTTTAGGCGAAGTTTGTTAATAAACACTGTTTTTATACTTATTCCTTCATTCGTACAAGCTTAAACAGTTCTTTACACGTTATCGCTTTGTCTCTTTCATTCTTGTTGCTGCCGCCATTTGCTACAAAGTGACATAACACGTCAATTGCCTAAAACTATGCGTTTAAATAAGGGGGTGAGTGTTTCACATTGTTCACTGTTTATAAACAGTTTTATTTCTACCATATCTACGTTGCCTAATGAATACGAGGCTTTAGTGATGAACTTTGCTAAGAGTAGGTAAGCTAGTGAATTGCATGATTTGTTTCTGCCAGCACCTTTCCACCACCGGGCACTAAACGAACGTTAGCTATTCACCCTTCCATTTTTAATGTTCCAACCATGGGCACAGAACGTTTTGCAGACTCAATTATAATGCGAAAAGCTCCAAGAGTGAAACTCGCTTCCCGCACATGTATTCCCAAAACTCTATTTCGTACGCAAAAATCACGACTACTTCCACCGTGGAACTAAATTGCACTGCCTTGCTCTGAATTTAAAAAAAACACACGTTAAACTTCGGCAGACTAAAGTAATAAATAAATAAAGTTCCATTCTACGTTTTCAGTGAATATGGTGAACGGAATATTTTTTCCTCAAAATTCCTAAAATGTTCAATAATTCAACGCATCTAATTGACCCAGCTACAGCTTCCGAGTATCCGAAATGTTATGATTAGCAACATTCTGTTTTAATGTTGATTTTGTTCGCTCTTCCATGGAATAAGTAATAGAACCTCTTCTAAAATTCGCTCAGCCGCAAACTTCTCCATTTGGGTTTAAACAAGTCTATAATTACGTATTCCTGGCAATACTCGCAAATGAAAACACAACCTAAAAACATAAATCTAAAATAATCAATAATTCGCACCAATTTTCGTCACCTTCTGATTGGTACAGCTGCTACTAGATTCTCAACTTTACAGCAACAAGTCAAGCTTTAATTTAAGATGGAAGGTTTGTTATACAGGGTGACTTTGCAAGTATTTGCCAAATTTTTAACATAAGCTCTATACAGTGTGTCTGGTCACCGGTGTCGGACCCGTTAGGGTTCTGTAATAAAGTCAATTTTATCGACAAATCCACCGTTACTTTTGATTTTTTTTTCTACAATAGGGCGGCCATTTATTTTTCGCCGTACCAGGGTGTGTTCCTTTATATTGAAATATCTACTGATGTGCTGGACCTCCAAGCATGAAAAAGGGTTCGTTTAGCAGCTGAAAGAGTAGACAAAAAGTTGACATAAAAGAAGGACAAAAGTTCCCATTAAAGCCTTTGAAAAACACTTGAAAGGTAAAATTCGGTTCGGCGAAATAAAAAACAAATGGCCGCCATTTTGTAATAGAAGAGAAAAAAAAACAGTGGATTTGTCGATAAAATTGATTATATTACAGAACCCTAGCGGGTCCGACACCGGTGACCAGACACACTGTAGAACATTATAAAACTAAGTCTTCGTCGTATTTTTTTCAAACTTAGTTATTATTTAATTACAAATAAACTTTTAAACAGTTTTTTTAAGCCCCATTCTTGAATGAGGCTTATTTTCGCTCACAAAAATGACTTTTATACGTGTGATTCAACTCGTGCAACAACTTTCTAAAAAAATACACATGATGAAATCTGTTGTTTTTTTTATAGTTGCTGAAACCAAGTCGCATCGAAAAATTTGGCAAATACTTCCAAAATCACCCTGTATAGGCTCGTTTATCTGAATCTAGTGCCAAAAAACGTGTCTTGGCGCCGGCAGGGAATTGTTGATTTTTCTTCATTTTTGCAACATCACAACTGCAATTTCTTTCTCTTTTACTTTTAGACTGAGCACAAGTTTCTTGGCTAGAAACTTTAAACAAATGTTTCCAACTCAAATAATTCCGGGATTTTCATCAGATACATAACTGAAACTACTGTACTGTACTGTACTAATCACCCAGGTAGAAGAAGAGGCATATTGATTCTAGCCGTTATTGTGAACGTTCAGAGGTCCACATTCCGACGAGCAAAGAACCCAATGTGAAAATGGCCTATTCATTGTTAATTAAGTACCTCAGGTGATAAAAAACACCGATAATAAATTGCAAATCATACAATGAACACAAATTACCTATAGTCTAAATAGTCTACAAATAAATGAAAGCTCGAAAGAGATGCAGTCGAACACCTTACTACCCGTCAGAAATATTTGTGCACCTAGTTCATTGACGACATGCGAATTAGAGAGAGAACGGGGTGAGGTGCGGGGTAACGCGAGGGGATGCACTTCGTTAGGGCTTTAGATATAAGGTCCACCAATGTAGTCGTTTCAAGAATAAATAAATAAATGGGTCGGACAGAGTGTCGCCTTTGAACAGCCTAAGCTCATCACGGCACCCCTGATCGCGGATTATTCCCGTCTGCTCCGCGATTCTCGATTAATCCTGGTCGTGTCGTAACCTTTGTCACCGTAACGGATCATGTTTGAGGAACGCCAAAATCGGAAAAGCCTAATGACCCGCTTAGACTTACTAAATAAAGGAACAGCTGAGAAAATACCGATTTAAAGGTGATCAAGTTAAACCTGGTTTTATATGAAGGCAGTACCGATAGATTATAAGCCGATGTTTACCCAAAATATTTCTACTAAAAATAATTAAATTACTTCCACATGAGTCATGCTATATCCACTCGAATAAACCTAAATAATCGGAATAACCTAAAGTAATCTGAAGTACTCGTACCTATACGTAATCGTTATAAACATAACATAATTAGCCTCACAATTTTCTTCAGACGGAGTCTATTTTTAGGAAGGGGGCAGCTTGTATATTGATAATACATAATAACCACTACTAGGTACTTAATTCACTAATAACAAAGATGGGAAAGTAACTCTGTCTTCGGTGTGGTGTCTGCATCGCCTAAAATACTGAACTATTTCAGGTACAGAGATAGAGTGGACCGTATTAGAAATATTATAGTTTTTAGTTCGAAATATAGGATTAAAAGTATTGAAATTTAAAAAACGCAACGAAGGGTGACAATAACAGAATGCCCGCAGGCGGAAAGTTGGAAAACGCACTTATTAGCCAATTTTTAAATATGTAGCTAGTACTTTGATTTAGACAAGCAAACAATAAGCAGGATCACTAATTCGCGACCCTTCCAACCATCAACCTAGTCATAAGTTACGAAGGGATTTATACCCATGTCCTGCAGTGGCCAAAGGGCAAGAACTACCTCTTCCGGTCCCTCTCCAATGCGGCGGAATGCGGCTACCGTATCGGCACAGTATAAACCATACAGTAGGCTATCTAAGGCCGCCCGCCGAGTTATTAGCCTAGCGTGCACACAGACACGCGGCACAGCCCGTCCGTACTGCCGCCTCCCTATGCCTCCCTATTTTATGCTAGCGTGTGCGTGAAATTGCGTGTGCGTGATATCGCGACACGGCGCGCGACGCGCACGCACACATTCAAACCGAGAGTGGCACGTTTGTATTTAGATGTTCTACTGTATGGTTTATACTGTGGTATCGGAGGGCACATAAATATTTACTTACGAGACAAATTCCTCGCCGACGTACGCAACTTACCTCCCATGCGTGATATAAACCTGTCCTAATGCTTTTTTGGGTTCTACATCAAAATAGGAGTTATATCTCGAAAAACAGAACTCTGGGTCTTTTTATGCAATCGAGACAAATAAAATGATCTTAAAGTATCAATCATAAAATATGTAATGTTGTCAATTGAATTTGAGAACATTCTTAGAAAGGTTCGGTTCCAGTCAAGAGTACCCGTAGCCGACGAGCATGACCCTTTCATAGGTACATGATACTTAGGATCAATGAGAGTGAAAAAAGTGCAAGAAATGATATGTCAGGATCGTAGGAAATGAAAATTTGTAGTCTATGTTCCCGTGAGGAAATAGGCGTGATGGTATGTACGTACGCATGGCATTTACCCCCGAATCCAAAAACGCAAATCAACGTTGAGCCTTCAGAAGTATAGCTGTCCCTATCAGTTGTATTGTCATTTGACGGGACAGCATGAGCATGAGCGCGAGCTTAGCGTCGGTTGCCGTTTGTGAATTCAGGTGTAGTTTACCATCTGTTCACTGTGGCTTGCCTGCAAGAGTTTGCTTTTAACGATAATACCTCATAAATTGTACATTGGCTCTAAAATGTATTTCTTGATTGTTTACTGTTTTGTTTATGTGCAATAAATGGTTTATTATCTTATCATTTTTTTTACAAAAGTACAACAGCCTTTGTACCTTACATTGCTAAGTGGCTTATCTATGAGCTGGTGTAACACGCGGGCTCAGTGTGGATTGTTAGAGACCTTACTAATAGAAGTTATCAAGGCGCCCTAAGACCTCCCAGCAGTCGTCAGGCTGACAGGATGAAGTAGTTACGTAAATTGATTTGACACTAATAGTGGAGCGCCGTAAGGTTTATACCTCGGAATCCAGGGCCAGTCAATGAATCTTAATATAAACCTTGAAAATATGATTTTAACAGTATATAGAAAAATGTTCAAACAAAAAAAAATCCGCGCTCTCATTTTTTTTTATTATTATAAACAATTATTAATTTTTGGGAGCCCTTTCGGTCGCATAAACTCTTTCGTCATAATGTAGTTTGGCATAAATGTTTTGGCATAAAGTTTTTGCGCATAAATTATGATAAGCAGAGTATTATAAACGCATAATGGTTTCATTGGCATAATAGGGTAGATGACTATGAGTGATTTTGCATGTTTTTTTATGTTCCCCAAAAATAATAATTGATTACAAATGTTATTGTAAAACCACAATCGAAATTCGTTTCAAAATGAGGCTACAATAGGCCTGCAAACTTGGGTGGGCAAGTCCATTTCATATGTGTTAAATTTTTGTAAAAAAATATCACTTTTTTGTAACCCAAACTATTATGAAGGAATTATGTTAGGAGACCATTATCATAAACGCAATATTGAATATAGCTGTCGAACAAAGTTATTACGCGCTCCTTACAAAAACAGCGACAGTGACGTCACTATCGCTGTCACTTTTGTATGGAGCGTTTTTGGGCAAGTCCAAATAATACAGTCATCATGCCTATTATAATTTGCTATAATTGTATTTATCATAATTTAAATAAGCATAAATGTGAAGAGCATAATTGATAAACGTATAACTTTACTTTATCATAATATAAGAAACGCATAATAGATGAATTCATAAAATACAAAACGCATATTTCCACTCGTCTGCCCAACAATAGAGTTGGGGCGAAACCGACTCGGCTAGATTAGGTTGGAAGGTTTAAAGGCGGGAGCAAAGCGAAGCGTAGCTGTAGCGTGCGTGATAGTTTTTCAAACCCTAAAATCACGCTTCTTGTGGCCCTGGACAGAAACTGGTGCAAGTGGAACAGTCAGGTTTTAGTGGGTATTCCCTTAAAGTCACCTTTAGGGGCGAGTCCCACACATGGCCCGCGGCTTCCCCTAGTCGCGGGTCATGGTGCGGAAAGGCATTTCCTGACTTAAAAAAAAAGAAAAAAAAATCGAGATCGGTCAATTTTTTTATTTTAACTTTTTTATTTGAGGTTTTAATAATGCAGTCTCATACTTGAAATACAGATTCATTGACTGGCCCTGGGTTCCGAGGTTTGACCATTTTTATGCCTTACGGCACTCTACTATAAGATAAGCAAAATCTTGTTTAAACTTAAACCACATCCGAGCTGGAATCTAAATCCGTAATTATAAAAATTCCCTAAGATACGTGTAGATACGTCTAAGTTAGCCTCAACAACAAACGCATTTAAGTTAAAGCACCGAAATTCGCCAAGTCTCAAAAGTCTACAGCGAGCTAAAATTCAGGACCTAAAACCAGACGATCCATCTTAGTCAGAGCAAGTTTTGTCTCCAAGTGAACGTACTCACGTATGTATTAGGGCTGTTGTAATCTGCTCACCTACTTCGCCGTATGCTTCGAGATGCGGTCTCTGAACGAGCGATGAAACAAAAGCTCGTTTTAATTTCACACGAAAAATAATCGACAAAACACGAAAATTAGAAAATTGATTACTTTTGTTATATTATTTTGGTATCTTTTTTTTAAATATTAGGAATAATGCAATGCTGGGATAGGAAATCCAGAAAAAAAACACGTTCGGTCTTGGGCTTAGGCGGGACTAGAACTAGCTTCTTCCGCATTCCGGGAGGCTACACTAACCAACTGTGCTATCGAAACCATTGCCGAATTTTCCTGGTATATTTTACCTGTCAGCCAGGTTTTTTCACCAGTGTTGTACCATATATACCTTTAACACTTACTTATACGGAAGACACTGGTTCGAGTCCCACCTGAGCACAAGCAAGACCTAATGCTTTTTTCTGGGTTTCCTATCTTTAATTATTTGATGATTTTAAGAAAAAACTATTTTCTGTTGTAGGTGCCAAATTCAGTTTGCAAATTACTTCTTATGTGTATATATGGCTGGTTCTGCTTCTACCTAGGCAGCCGCAAGACACAATCACTACATTACATACCTCGTAAGACGCTCCCCGAGAGATGCCCGTGGCGCAGTTGTGACAGTGATCGGCGACGTTGGTCCCGGTTGACGTCGCCAGATGTCAGGCGTTAAGCCTAGTCAGAGGCCTTAGGGCGGCTTGATAACATCTGACATTAAGGTTGCTCACTAACCTTACACCCCTCCAACAATCCGCACTGAGCCCACGTGTTGGAGTATGGCTTGTTCCACCTCATAGTTGAGGTGAGGCCTGTGCCCAGCAGTGGGACGTATATAGGCCGTTTATGTTATGTTAGACGCTCCCCGTCAAGCCACCGCCTTGCTTTTATTTTTCTCCGCGCACGGGTCCCGGGTAATTGTGTCGTGGATGAAACTCTCGCAATTGTTTAGAATTTTGAATGAATGCCCAGAACGGCACCCGCCCGCTACACGACACGGTGGAGAAATTGTCATCTCAAGAAAAAATGCTTCCATGTAGAAAAATATACTGCTTCCATTTATAAAAACTGCGTCAAACGTTTTCGTGAATTTTGAGCTAACTTTCGTGGTATCCAATAAAATCACTCGCTGTTATAATTAATAAAATAAATAAATATTGATAATTTCTATACATAGTCTGGTCAGTGATAGATAAGTATTTACGTGTGTATCGCACGCTACAGCAACTGTTACTGTGTGAATACTTACATAAGTATTGCAATAAATTTATGATTTATCAGTGTGACAGTTATCGCTAGTCACCGTTTGATGTTTGATTTGTGTAGAGGACGTTAGAGGCTCCGTTTACTACTGAGCTATCCATGCCTGTCCTAATAAGCGAATAAAGGGGCCTTTGAGATTGCAAAATGTGCGTGGGCCTGCATGCCTTTTGTGGAATGATCCCGAGACATACGCCCACAGACGCCAATGCGTGTTTAGGGACACTGTGGTGTATGTAAGGTCGATTGTCCTAAGGCTGGCTGCTTGACGGTGCAGGCGTTGTGACAAAAAAGATGGCCATGCAGCCTATTGAAGCGCTTACTGAAACGAGATTACACGCGTTAATAAAACGCTAATCCGATATCGCCCTTTTTTTTTTTCGTGGGGAAATCCTCATGGATACCTTGTCGCCGTTATACGTTATGTCGGACTCCTACCGACTAAAATCCCCCTGCACTCAACTGTGGCACTTCGGCGGCGAAGCCTGATCCTAACAAAAGTACTACCGCACTGCTCCGCCGCCAGTGCTACCCCTTATGGGGCCCCCTCCAACCGGCCCCCAAGAAAGGGGGGAGGCCGCGAAAGCGCCTGGAGGACGCAGGCACTTCCACCGTATCGGTGGACGCCGTGCAATGCAAGCCAGAGAACCCACGCACTCCGGCCAACTGGCTCGCACCGTACCCAGACCGTACTGGGACTACAACCACAAGCCACCCAAAGGGCGGCTCCGCTACCGCAACTGGCGGTACTGGCCCCGCCGGGCCGCGACACACAGGGGTCATCACTGGTGATCCGTGGCTAATCCTCTCCCTACAACCGATTGTGCGCCGCGGCCTTCACCACGTGCCTCAGGGTGCTTGCAGGCCCCACAGGCCCCGCAACCCCACGTGTCGCCCTTACGGGCCGCAGTAGCTGGGTGGTGGTAAGTCCACCACACTGCCACGGCTGAGTTCTCTTCGCTTCCCGGCGGCTGCCGCTTCCACCGATACTAAGCCCCGTCGCCACGACAAGGCGAAAACTCTTAAGGGGGCATACATCGCCGAACGGACAGTCGAAAATACAATGTTTTTATCAGTTTCTGATTCAACTTTTTGTTACTAGTAGATACACAAGAACCTACTTACAAACTAGGCCGTTATTTGAATGTTCGCTCGTATTTGGTACATTCAGCATCCAGCAAATGTCTTTAAAGTTCGTTTCGACCAAATATTCGGTTAAAGTTTAACTTCATGTCTGAATTTAACACTGAAAGTCTCAGTCTCAGTCTATTCTTATCAATCTTTGAAATCTTTACGCCAATATTGTTTGATGCTTTCAACATCACATTGAATAATTTTGCAATATCTGCGAGTGAATAAACAGAATCTAAATTGATCTGAAGAGAGGCACTTACAAATTACAATGCTTCATCGGACAAAGTTTTAGATCCTCCTTTGTAAGGGAACAAAGAGAAAACGTCGCATTTCGCAAATACGACAAACAATGAAAATGCCGATGTAGAAGTGTTACGCCTATCTCGTAAAATGTATTTCAAATCAAGAAACATCACATTAGATTGCCCTGCGGATTAGGGCAATAAGCCAACTAGCTTCATACTATTACTAGATGATAATAGTTAATATCAAGATTCATTCAAGGCATCTCTGTTTTTGAAGTTATTCGGTCATTTGAATGCCTGTTTTGAACGAGGGATTTTTAGCATTAAACCACCAGCCTTCAAATTAACAAAATTCAAATTAATATTAGAAATGGCCATTTAATTATAACTGCAATATCAACGTCAATGAAATAAAAAAATGTTTATGTGTTTTTCTTTATTCTTCTTGGCCCTAGTTTTTAAAAAAATACATTTTTTTTTTAAAAAATAACAAAAATAATGTAACTTAACGTTTACGTTTCTAGACATTATCACGAAGATCCACTAGCATTTTTTAGATCTATTGGTTCAAGTATCGGCATTTCTATCACATCGAAAGGATCGTCTTCTACTTCAAGGTCCATCTGAAAATTATAAGATTATGCTTTATTGCAGAAAAATAACAATTACACAAAAACACTTGAAGATTGGGGAGGTAAAATTTTTTAGGGTGTACAATTTAGGTGGCCCTGTCGCTGAAAGTGATATCTTACGGACACCCTCCAGGTAGAGAAACAGGGTAATATAAACGAGAAGGTTAGTGAATGATATTATCATGAGAAAGATAAAATTTTTTTGTTACTATTAGGATTATTTTTGTATAACAAAAAAATTTTTTTCTTATCTGTCGCTTGTTTTTTAACAAATTAAGATCACGTAAAACTACACTTAGGTATATTTTCACTCTTTAAATATTAGCGTTTATTGTAATAATAAGATATAGTTTGGTGTTCACTTACGTGTTCATCGAATATGTGCTCTTTATCTTGACTCATAGACATGGAGCGTTTCTGAAAAAAAAAACAAAATTGTAGCCAATAACCCAACCAAACGGATACTGCCATCATAGTTGACGGAACATTCATATTCACACACTTCACCTAGCGAAGATCAAGACTAATACCAAGGAAACTTGGTATTGGCTTAGTATTTTCAATCACCGGAGACCTAGCAAGTTGTATGATGATCACTAGGTAGGTGTCCCGGCCAGAATTGAACTCTTGACCTAACCGGTATAACGCCAAAGTGCCATAAGACGCGTGGTTACGCGCAAGCTTGTGATTTGTTAAAAACATACTTGTTTTGCTAACTTGGACACGGAAACTTAATATAACTTAATTTCGTCCTTGCATAGTCGGCATTAGGTATCCTATCCTACAGCAATGTCGCTACTAATGTAAAGAATACTTACAACACTCATTCTCCTTATGTGATTTTGTTTCAACGTTTCCAGCTTTGTTTTCTCCTCTCTTTTGAAGAATTTCATCTGGAAAGGTAATTATATTTCTTAGCTGAAACTGTTTGTGCTCCTTTGTAAGGAAACACGAGCCAACACCCGAGTGCCCGTAAAATGCAGATTGTTGCTTTTATACTATTTAAGTGTTTGCTAGGATAATGCTATCTAGGGTTATTACGGTACATAATATGTAAGTTTTTTGTACTTTTTTTTAACCATTCAGATCCCACTGCTGGGCAAAGGTCTCCCCAAGCTCTTCCACCGGTCCCTATCCTCAGTCTAAGCATGCCAATCATCAGAGTAGTTTACCAGGTCAACGCAACTATAAACTATACTATTACCATCTTATACTATTATCACTTAACAAATATAAAATGCTAGCTAACCCATAGGCCTGTTTGCCCTAGTGCGAGAAAAACATAACCTACCATAAAACAGTTTAGAATTCAGTTAAGAAAAAAAAAATTATATAACCTCAACATCTTTTTTGAAGACCTATCCATAAATACCCCACAGGGGTTTACTGATTTTATTTTTGAGTTTTAGTTCCAAGAATGGGGAACCCCCAAAAATTGTTTTTTTTCTATTTTGAGGTTAAATCTCAATGTGGCTTACAGGATACATTTCAAGTTTTAACAGTACCTATAGTTCGTACTATAGTTTCGGAAAGTGGCTGTGACATACGAACAGACGAATCCCTACCAACCCTAAAAATCAGGCAACGTGTATGGATATTGAATAGATGCGTGTGGTGATCATCAATCGCCTCGCAGCGACTTGACATGACACCTATGAAGACACAACCTATAAGTACGTGTATACTGAATCAAAAAACGTTACAACATCTTGACACCTATGAAGACACAGCCTATAAGTACGTGCATACTGAACCAAAAAACGTTACAACACCTTGACACCTATGAAGACACAGCCTATAAGTACGTGTATACTGAACCAAAAAACGTCACAAACACCTTGACACCTATGAAGACACAACCTATAAGTACGTTTATACTGAATCATAAAACATAGCAACACCTTGACACCTATGAAGACACAACCTATAAGTACGTGTATACTGAATCAAAAAACACTAAGGTCAAGTTTTGAATTTCAGTGTAACATAGAATCCACTCTTTTAGATCAGTTCTGTTGACAAGTACTCCAACTAAAAGATGTTGTTGAGTCTATGAGGGGTTTGGATCAAAAACAAACCATTAACAACAGTATGTATATACTTTTACTGTTTTTAAACAGTAGATTCAATGTTACACTGTAATTCAAAGTTACCCACTGTACATGCGTTCGTATTTACAACTTACTTTGTATAATATAAAAATGACGACAGCGAGCGCCAGTATAGCGCCGAGGATCGCCAAGAAGATAATCAGGTTTTTGTTCTGTGCAAGGGACAGCTCTTTGCGGAGAGCGATAATTGTTGCCAGTCTGAAAAATAAAAGCGTGCGCATCACTAAAATAATAGATACGAGGAACACGATAAAAGTATTGTAATATTCAGCCGTTTTTTTCAATTTCAATCTCTGTTGGGCTCGTAATACTTAGTTACATTGAATGAATATAATTTGTGGCCAAGTTACCGACCCAAAAACTTGAGGTTTTTAAAAATTTCTTCTAACCAAATCGTTCTGAAATATGTTTAAATTTTGACTCCGTTCATCAAAGATGTCGAATCCACATAAGTTACTTTTGTAACGTTTTCTCTCTTGGCATCGTCGACATTTTTGGGAGTAAGTGACAAGACAGGTCAATCGCTAAATCAATGCTGCATTGTTGCGTTTTGATGGACGAGGGGTTTATTTATTTACGTAGAGTGAATTGTAATGATTAGGCCCTTGGTGGGAATATCTACGCTGTTTGCGTTGACACAGATACAAAATATTACACACCATTTTATATCACTTACCTCATGTCTTTAACTTCTGGAGTTGGTTCCAAATAGAGTACTAAAGCCGAGGTCACGCTCAAACTGCCCTCCACCAAGTTGTCAACTGAAATGTGCAAATATAAATTAGCTACCTATTTAATTATTTTTTTTAGTACCATCAAATGAATATCAACGCATGATCTTATAAAAAGGTTTAATGTATTTTGTTATGGAATTCAATTGGTCACCAACCATTTCAAATTACCTATCATTTTCTATTTAAAACTTATTAAATTCTGAATTTATTAATTTCACCGCGCGTATCTACTTAGATGACTTGCAAACCGACTAACATGAGTAATTGTTTAAAAAATGTATCACAAAGTACCTAGTCGCAGGAAAAAAACTCGTTTCTGCGTTTTTATTGTTTTATTTTTTCGCTTGCGCTTTTGTCAGTCAGGTAGTGTGTTTTATTATCATTTGGCTCTAATTTCACCGCGTCTAACTTCGCAAAGACTATTGTGAGCGACAGGTCAGTTGGCCATGCCTTAGTTTGACCGTTGCCTAGCAACGGCAGTTGTTAATTTTCTCATTGTGAATGCCTGTGGTTTTTATGTGCATTTTTAACTATTTTAATTATATTCCCTATTCCCTTTAATCCAGACCTATCATTTCCATCCCTACAGTCCACATATTGGTCCTTCGTTCCTTTGTAAATAAAATTTCAACTCAATTCTCTTCCAAAATTTTCCAAATTATTTTTCATTATGCACACCCGATCTCAGACAAAAACCACAGGCAAACCTCTCGAAATACCAGAGGTTAGAGCGCCGGAGGAACACCATAGCGGTTCCAACATTTCCAACCCAGTCCTGGAAGGAAACTTACCGGCAGATCCCCTTCTTCCGGAGGAGACTCTCTCCAATATTGTTCACCGGGGGGAGGGGGACAACAACTCTACGAGAGCTTCTAGTTCTAGCTCTGCAACTGTGATCCGCCGCAAAGCTGCGGAGGCGGAGTACCGCCGAAAACTTGTCGAGATCGCCAAGCAGCGTGAGGAACAACGAGTGGAAGCAGCCTGCAACCTGGCCAAAGCAGAGGAAGAAGCAGCCCGCGCTGAGTACGAAGCTGAGCTCGCTCGCTCTGGCTCAAACGATTGTGCGTCACGCCGCTCGGCACGGCGCTCTTCTTCTCATTATACTGCGGAATGGGTAAAGTCGCTACAGAAGGTAAGTAGTCCACCTTGTCTTGTGTCAGAGCGTGCAACGAAGCCCACATCTAATACTGTACCACCAGTAGCTGCGGCTCCCTTAAACGACGCGCCCCATTTGCAAACTGTTACATTGGATGTGTCACAGTTGTTATCACTAGCTACTCGGAGGCAGGGCGCACCCGTTTCCCTACCTATTTTTAAAGGGGACTTTAAGCAGTGGCTTCTATTTAAAAAGTCGTTCGACGACACCAGAGCGTCTTACACACCCGCTGAGAACGTCTCGAGATTACAAACAGCCCTCCAAGGTGAGGCTCAAGAACTAGTAGGATCGCTGCTCCTAGTTAGTAGTGACCTTAACGATATTCTGCGTACGCTTGAGCAGTACTATGCTCAGCCCGAGCAGATAATTATACATGACATCCACTCCATCCGCAGGATGCCACGACTAGGAAAGAGCGCTAAAGATATTATCACGTTGTCAACAAAAATCAGAAGTTGTATAACTGTCATGACTGTTTTGAACAAAAAAGACTTTTTATTTTCTCCAGATTTATTTAGTTCTGTACATTCAAAATTAACACCGTTGTTACAGGAAAAATGGTTAGATTATGCTCTTGTTCATGATGTCGGACGTCCGAAGCTTGAGTTGATGGCGGAGTTCTTGGAGTGCGAGGCGAGCAAAAGGGTGCGCTACGCCCCGTGCGACGAGCCCGTCGGTGCAGTCGCGCCCTCCGGTGCCGCCGCGCCAGCCGGCGAGCGAACCTCACCCTCTGTCCGCCCGGTTGTACCATTTCGTACTACGTTCAATCCAACAGCGACTCGACCGACATTTGCAACTTCGACACGGCCGGCACAAGTTAAGATGGCCATTTGTAATACAGCGAGATGTGCCGCAGCCCCCGCCGTAGTTGGGAATCCCTGTTCCTTTTGTAGTGAGCCCGAACACAGTGTGCGATCTTGTTCCAAGTTTGCAGCCTTGCAGGCTGAGGAACGCCTATCGTGGGCTCGGGATTCCAAGATCTGCTTGAAGTGCCTAAAGCACAGTAAACACAATTGGCGTTCATGTAGAACTAGATGCGGAGACTGCGGAGGTCATCATAACTCCCTTTTACACAATTCGTCATTGTTAGAAGAATCGATTTTTCAAACGTCAAATGAAAATGTAAACAAACCTGTCGTGTCAAAGTCTGTGTCAGTGTCGGATGTGTCATCAAGTCAAAGTCAATCAAAGAAAGAAAATCAGAACTCAAAAGAGGTTGAAACACTTAAAAATAATTCGATTTCTTTGCAAGCAAAAGGTCGAGTTTTCTTGAAAATCGTACCTGTCGTGGTTTCAGGGCCCAAAGCAAGTTGCGAGACTTTTGCCCTTCTCGATGATGGGGCTACGGTTTCTATGATTGACTTTACTCTTGCCGACGAACTAGGATTATCTGGCCATGAAGATCGCGTAAATATTGAAAATATTACTGGTAACCGCGGTGGAATTAGATCAAAAATAGTTAATTTTGATATTAGGGGAAAAAATTGCTCAGAGGTTTTCGAGATTTCTAATGCGCGAGCCATTTCAAACTTGTCACTTTCACCACAGTCGGTTCATGTTGAAGACATCCAAGGCTTTCAGCACTTAAATGACATCACCGATCACCTCACATATGTTAATGCGTCTCCTAAGGTTCTCATTGGAATTTGTGATTGGCATTTGCTGATCGCCAAGGCAAATAGGCTTGGTAGGCGCGCTGAACCGGCTGCGGTGCAAACAGCTCTAGGGTGGGCATTGTACGGTTCATTAAATAAATTTTCAAATCCTCTTGTATCAGTAAATCACTGTACAGTTTCGTCCAAAGACGAAGAGCTTGACTCGTTGATAAAAGAACATTATTCTTTAGAAAATTTAGGTGTAAAACCCACAGAACCATACAGTGCCGCAGAAAAGCGTGCACTGACCATTTTAGACGAGACCATTCAGCGTCTCCCCAATGGTAGGTTCGAGGTAGGTTTGCCGTGGCGTGAGGACGAACCGTTCGTTCCAAATAGCTTCAACCACGCCATGACTCGCCTAAAGAGTCTAGAAAAACGATTCATAAAGGACAAGACCTATATGGAACTCTATAAGCCAAACGTTGAGGCATATGTAGAGAAAGGTTACGCGGAGCAGTGCTCAGATTTTAAACCTACCAGTGAATCCAGACGCTGGTACTTGCCACACTTTGGCGTGACACATCCGCATAAGCCGGGCAAACTCAGGATAGTACATGATGCCGCTGCTCAGTCTTGTGGGGTCAGCTTGAACTCCTTGCTCCTTCCTGGTCCCGATCTTTTGCAATCCTTGATTGGGATACTTCTTCGGTTTCGCGAAGGGCGGATTGCGATTGCTGGTGACATTCGTGAGATGTTTCCTCAGATAAAAATCAGGGAAGCTGATCGCGACTGTCAACGGTATCTCTGGTTTTCTGACGGTCCAGGAACGCGAGTCATGGAGTTTAGGATGTCCTCACTTATCTTTGGAGCCACATCTTCTCCCTTTACGGCCATTTATGTCAAAAATAAGAACGCTGAAGAGTTTAGTGGTGATTATCCTCAGGCTGCCCGGGCTATAGTGGAAGATCATTACATGGACGATTTTTTAGGATCCGTAGACTCTGTAGAAGATGCAGCAAAGCTTGCGGCTGATGTACTTCATGTTCATTCGTTGTGTGGTTTCCAGATGAGAGAATGGGTGTCAAATAGAGCTGAGGCTCTTTCTCAAATTCCACCTGAACTAATCAAACAGGGGTTTTCAAAAGTTGATTTAGATTTTGGTGGCGTGACAGTTCGTGTCCTAGGCCTCGTCTGGAATCCTCACAATGACACATTTTCATTCAGTGTGGATTTATCTCCTCCACCATCTAAATCATTTTCCAAGCGTCAAGTCCTGCGAGATTTGATGAGGATCTACGACCCTTTAGGTTTTCTGGCTCCTATTGTCACCAAGGGCAAGATTCTGTTTCAAAGAACTTGGCGCTTGGTCTCTGGCTGGGATGAACATTTGCCTGAGGAGGAGTGCACTTTGTGGCGCGCTTGGTATGAGCAGATTGCACAGATCCGCACTGTTTCTATTCCGAGGTGTTATTTGATAGATCTTTCGTGTCCGTCGCATCGCGAATTACATGTTTTTGTCGATGCCAGTAGCGAGGCCTATTCGTGTTGTATTTACTGGAGGTTTGTTGATGATAAAGATACCCTGTGTACATCCTTTATCATAAGCAAAACTCGCGTCGCTCCGCTTAAACCCGCGACAATACCGAGGTTGGAGCTGCAGGCGGCTTTGTTAGGAGCTCGATTAGCCGCGACTGTCTGCAGCGAAGTTAGGCAAAAACCAACCAAGAGGGTTTTTTGGACTGATTCACGTATTGTACTGTCTTGGATTAGGCGCGACCCGCGAGACTTTAAAACCTTCGTAGGAAATCGTCTCGGTGAAATTTCCGAACTCACATCGCAGAGTGAGTGGCGTTGGGTTCCAACAGCTCTAAACGTTGCAGACGACGCCACTCGCTCGTCGGTGAAGGGCATAGAAAGGTGGTTGAGAGCGCTAAAGATATTATCACGTTGTCAACAAAAATCAGAAGTTGTATAACTGTCATGACTGTTTTGAACAAAAAAGACTTTTTATTTTCTCCAGATTTATTTAGTTCTGTACATTCAAAATTAACACCGTTGTTACAGGAAAAATGGTTAGATTATGCTCTTGTTCATGATGTCGGACGTCCGAAGCTTGAGTTGATGGCGGAGTTCTTGGAGTGCGAGGCGAGCAAAAGGGTGCGCTACGCCCCGTGCGACGAGCCCGTCGGTGCAGTCGCGCCCTCCGGTGCCGCCGCGCCAGCCGGCGAGCGAACCTCACCCTCTGTCCGCCCGGTTGTACCATTTCGTACTACGTTCAATCCAACAGCGACTCGACCGACATTTGCAACTTCGACACGGCCGGCACAAGTTAAGATGGCCATTTGTAATACAGCGAGATGTGCCGCAGCCCCCGCCGTAGTTGGGAATCCCTGTTCCTTTTGTAGTGAGCCCGAACACAGTGTGCGATCTTGTTCCAAGTTTGCAGCCTTGCAGGCTGAGGAACGCCTATCGTGGGCTCGGGATTCCAAGATCTGCTTGAAGTGCCTAAAGCACAGTAAACACAATTGGCGTTCATGTAGAACTAGATGCGGAGACTGCGGAGGTCATCATAACTCCCTTCTATTTCAAACGTCAAATGAAAATGTAAACAAACCTGTCGTGTCAAAGTCTGTGTCAGTGTCGGATGTGTCATCAAGTCAAAGTCAATCAAAGAAAGAAAATCAGAACTCAAAAGAGGTTGAAACACTTAAAAATAATTCGATTTCTTTGCAAGCAAAAGGTCGAGTTTTCTTGAAAATCGTACCTGTCGTGGTTTCAGGGCCCAAAGCAAGTTGCGAGACTTTTGCCCTTCTCGATGATGGGGCTACGGTTTCTATGATTGACTTTACTCTTGCCGACGAACTAGGATTATCTGGCCATGAAGATCGCGTAAATATTGAAAATATTACTGGTAACCGCGGTGGAATTAGATCAAAAATAGTTAATTTTGATATTAGGGGAAAAAATTGCTCAGAGGTTTTCGAGATTTCTAATGCGCGAGCCATTTCAAACTTGTCACTTTCACCACAGTCGGTTCATGTTGAAGACATCCAAGGCTTTCAGCACTTAAATGACATCACCGATCACCTCACATATGTTAATGCGTCTCCTAAGGTTCTCATTGGAATTTGTGATTGGCATTTGCTGATCGCCAAGGCAAATAGGCTTGGTAGGCGCGCTGAACCGGCTGCGGTGCAAACAGCTCTAGGGTGGGCATTGTACGGTTCATTAAATAAATTTTCAAATCCTCTTGTATCAGTAAATCACTGTACAGTTTCGTCCAAAGACGAAGAGCTTGACTCGTTGATAAAAGAACATTATTCTTTAGAAAATTTAGGTGTAAAACCCACAGAACCATACAGTGCCGCAGAAAAGCGTGCACTGACCATTTTAGACGAGACCATTCAGCGTCTCCCCAATGGTAGGTTCGAGGTAGGTTTGCCGTGGCGTGAGGACGAACCGTTCGTTCCAAATAGCTTCAACCACGCCATGACTCGCCTAAAGAGTCTAGAAAAACGATTCATAAAGGACAAGACCTATATGGAACTCTATAAGCCAAACGTTGAGGCATATGTAGAGAAAGGTTACGCGGAGCAGTGCTCAGATTTTAAACCTACCAGTGAATCCAGACGCTGGTACTTGCCACACTTTGGCGTGACACATCCGCATAAGCCGGGCAAACTCAGGATAGTACATGATGCCGCTGCTCAGTCTTGTGGGGTCAGCTTGAACTCCTTGCTCCTTCCTGGTCCCGATCTTTTGCAATCCTTGATTGGGATACTTCTTCGGTTTCGCGAAGGGCGGATTGCGATTGCTGGTGACATTCGTGAGATGTTTCCTCAGATAAAAATCAGGGAAGCTGATCGCGACTGTCAACGGTATCTCTGGTTTTCTGACGGTCCAGGAACGCGAGTCATGGAGTTTAGGATGTCCTCACTTATCTTTGGAGCCACATCTTCTCCCTTTACGGCCATTTATGTCAAAAATAAGAACGCTGAAGAGTTTAGTGGTGATTATCCTCAGGCTGCCCGGGCTATAGTGGAAGATCATTACATGGACGATTTTTTAGGATCCGTAGACTCTGTAGAAGATGCAGCAAAGCTTGCGGCTGATGTACTTCATGTTCATTCGTTGTGTGGTTTCCAGATGAGAGAATGGGTGTCAAATAGAGCTGAGGCTCTTTCTCAAATTCCACCTGAACTAATCAAACAGGGGTTTTCAAAAGTTGATTTAGATTTTGGTGGCGTGACAGTTCGTGTCCTAGGCCTCGTCTGGAATCCTCACAATGACACATTTTCATTCAGTGTGGATTTATCTCCTCCACCATCTAAATCATTTTCCAAGCGTCAAGTCCTGCGAGATTTGATGAGGATCTACGACCCTTTAGGTTTTCTGGCTCCTATTGTCACCAAGGGCAAGATTCTGTTTCAAAGAACTTGGCGCTTGGTCTCTGGCTGGGATGAACATTTGCCTGAGGAGGAGTGCACTTTGTGGCGCGCTTGGTATGAGCAGATTGCACAGATCCGCACTGTTTCTATTCCGAGGTGTTATTTGATAGATCTTTCGTGTCCGTCGCATCGCGAATTACATGTTTTTGTCGATGCCAGTAGCGAGGCCTATTCGTGTTGTATTTACTGGAGGTTTGTTGATGATAAAGATACCCTGTGTACATCCTTTATCATAAGCAAAACTCGCGTCGCTCCGCTTAAACCCGCGACAATACCGAGGTTGGAGCTGCAGGCGGCTTTGTTAGGAGCTCGATTAGCCGCGACTGTCTGCAGCGAAGTTAGGCAAAAACCAACCAAGAGGGTTTTTTGGACTGATTCACGTATTGTACTGTCTTGGATTAGGCGCGACCCGCGAGACTTTAAAACCTTCGTAGGAAATCGTCTCGGTGAAATTTCCGAACTCACATCGCAGAGTGAGTGGCGTTGGGTTCCAACAGCTCTAAACGTTGCAGACGACGCCACTCGCTCGTCGGTGAAGGGCATAGAAAGGTGGTTGGAGGGGCCATCCTTCTTGTTATTGACGGAGGCTGAGTGGCCGATCGAAGAAACCTATGAGACTGAACAGGCGTGTGAACCGGAGTTAAAATGTAATGAAACAATAGTCTCCTGTAGTTACATTTTGGTTCCGGATGTATGCCGGTTTAGCTCATGGGTTCGTCTTCTAAGGACAACTGCTAGAATCTACCAATTTATAAGAGTTCTTAAAGAATGTCGTCAATTTCAGACGCAGCAGCGGCCACATCCGCTACTCACTCGCGACATGAAGAAGGCTGAAGAGCACCTCATTAAAGCAAGCCAAGCTAAGTCCTTTGCCGCGGAGATTGAAGCAGCTAAGACGAGACGACCTTTCCCTGCGAACTCGCGATTAAGAAATATGAAGGCGGTAATGAATGATCAAGGGCTCCTAGTACTAGATAGTCGTATTAAAGCATGTCAAGGGGTTCCTGAGGCAATGCGATCACCAATAATATTGGATGGGCGATGCTCCATAGTGAGAATGCTAATAAGCTACTACCATGAGTGGGCAGGACACGGTCACAATGAAATCGTAGTGAACGAGCTGAGACAACGATACTACATCGTCCGCCTGCGCCCGACTGTCCGCGCTATCGCAGCTTCGTGTTTGAAGTGCAAGCTGAAGAAAGCGGCTCCTGTGCTACCTCCGACAGGTGATCTACCAGACTTTCGAATGGAACACCACCAGCGTCCCTTCTCGTTCACCGGAGTGGACTACTTTGGACCGATTGACGTAACGATAGGCCGCCGGCACGAGAAACGTTATGTGGCCCTTTTCACGTGTCTGGTCTCTAGGGCAATACACTTAGAAGTGGTACATAGCCTAACGTCAGACTCCGCAATTATGGCCCTACGTCGTTTTATGGCCCGGAGGGGGTGCCCACAGAAGATCTACTCCGACAACGGGACCGCTTTTGTAGGAGCCAACCGCGAAATACGTCGTCTCTGGGATCTTGTTTCAGACTACGCTACTAATAAGATGATAGAGTGGCATTTTCTACCACCAGCTGCACCATCAATGGCTGGCGTGTGGGAGCGCCTTGTCGGAACGGTAAAAAGATCGTTGGCTGTAATTTTGACAGAGCGGAGCCCCAAGGAGGAAACTTTATTAACCCTATTGGCGGAAGTAGAAAACATTGTCAATTCGAGACCTCTGACTCATGTCTCAGTTGCCCCGGATGATGAGCCAGCCTTGACACCAAATCACTTTCTTCTTGGGACGTCATCAAGCCTGCCGAACTCTAGTGAGCCCTTGACAGACGACGCCATGTCAGGGAGGTCAGCCTGGAAGAAGGCGATGAGATTGGCTGACCATTTTTGGACGAGATGGGTCCGGGAGTACTTGCCAACCCTAGCGCCACGATGTCGCCCAAATCGCGACGAAGAAAACCTAAAAGTGGGTGACGTCGTGGTAATAGCAGATTGTAACTCCCCTAGAGGAATTTGGCCTAAAGGAAAAATATCAGCCGTATTCCCAGGAAGGGACGGCACGGTGCGGGTAGCGGATGTCGCCACTGCAACTGGCACCTTACGGCGTCCAGCTCGCAAGTTAGTGAGGATTTGCGGTAATGGTGGTGACACTACCACCAGTTCTCACTAATCTTTAATTTAAGTTTTTATTTTGTTTTTAATTTAACACAGTAGTCTGTGAGGCCTAATTGACCTGTCTTCACGCTCTTCTTCTGTAAGGCTTTGCCTTACGGGGGGGAGTATGTGAGCGACAGGTCAGTTGGCCATGCCTTAGTTTGACCGTTGCCTAGCAACGGCAGTTGTTAATTTTCTCATTGTGAATGCCTGTGGTTTTTATGTGCATTTTTAACTATTTTAATTATATTCCCTATTCCCTTTAATCCAGACCTATCATTTCCATCCCTACAGTCCACAACTATACTACGCATTTTTAAATTTAGGTACTAGCCAAATCAATGTTTTCGCACTACCATACATCTGCTGAAATATTCAGAGCCTCATAATTGGTGTTCTACATACTTATCTGGTCTTTGATGATGTCTGTAGACGCGATGATCTGATACTTGGTCAAAGGCAGGAGGTCGAATGTGCAGGTGAAGAAAAACTTATGAACCCCCTCATCTGGGGTGCATTCACCTCCTGCTGATGATACCTACACAAGTTCACATTTCAAAGTGGTAATCAAATAAAGATATAAACACAAAAAAAATAAGTCTAGATTCAAAATATAACAGAATATTACATATACTGACAATATTACTTCTCAAGAGGTCTTCAGTAAAGTTCATGGAAAGTTAAACTTTCGACAAATCAGTAAGAATTATGCTAAAATCTCCTTACCCTGTACGATTTCGCAGCTATGTAAGACTTCTTGTCTATCCCGACTACAGCTCGTATTTTTTTCCAAGTAACTAAACCTTTGTTATGAATCTGCAAGAGAGCACTTTTCTTAGTACATTCGTTTTCGTCCGAAGATGATCTCTGCTGGGCAACGATATTATAATAAAAAGGCGTAGATAGGTTACTTGTGCTAAAAAAGTGGCACCTGAAATCAGGACTTTGAACCACCAGAGCATAGCAGTGACAGTTAAAGCCAACCAACACTGCGCAACATGTATCAGTCTCGTTTACGCTCTAGTAAATAATCATGGTATCTTGTACACTCCGTCACCGTACGTACGCCAGGAGATAATTTTTGACTTCGCGTCAGTACTGACATAGTAAGCGTCAGGACCCCTGGACCAAGTGCGCTATATTATGTTTCGAAACTATCAAAGTTCACTACCTTTCTGATACTATTTGATACCTGAATTAAATTATCTAGTACCTCGGCGGGCAGTGAAAAAACTTGAAAAGAAAGTGGCCAGACATTCTGACGTCAGGTTGTCTGGACCACATTTTTTTTACATAGTTGGAGACGACATATCTCAATTATTTACTTGTAAATATTCAATACCTTCTCAATACCTTAACATGTATATTTTTTTCAAATTTTATGGCTTCCCAGAAAAAAGTTACGGCAGAATGAAATTCTTCAGGAAACAAAACTTATTTTATGGCTATTTAATTTGCATTATACATAACTTTATGTATAATTATGTATGACTGGATGGCCTATGTCCAGCAGTGAACTGATATAGCCTGTGACAACGATATTTTATTTACTTTTGAATATATATATTTGCATTGTGAATAAGAAATAAATACACTCTATTTTGATGAAGAATTTTAATAATCAGGACCGTTTTAAACATTGTATACTGATATATTTCTTTAAACTTCATGGTTACTACACTTAAATCGTAAAAAAAACGGGATTGCTACCATGTACAGTCAGTGCCCTAAGAGATGTATCCAGGCACATTGGCTCTTGTAAAATAACATATTTTGATGCCGCTTTCACTGCTAGCTCAGTTGTCAGCTCAGTGTCTCAAGACGAAAGTCTTTGACCAGTGTGTGTTGCCAGTAATGACATATATATTTATTTATTTATTCTTTATTGCACAACAATGAATGGTACAAAAGGTGGACTTAATGCCAATGAGGCATTCTCTACCAGTCAACCATAAGGCTAAGCAGAGAAGTACAGTAGGTGGTGCGAAAAAAATTAAATAACTTTCAAGTAATTTAACACAAAGATACAACAATAATAATTTGAGTAAATACCAATAATAACAAAAATGTAAATATATTTATTATAGATAAAAGACACACACATACATATACATACATATAGGAGTGAGACGTGGTCGTTCACTATGGGTCTCATAAGAAGGCTCAAAGTCACCCAGCGAGCAATGGAGAGAGCGATGCTTGGTGTTTCCTTGCTTGATCGAATCAGAAATGATGAGATCCACAGGAGAACTAAGACAACCGACGTCGCTCGAAGGATTATACATACATACATACAGAGAAAAGATTTAAATAATACAATTATTTTATTTCCTTGAGTTCAACTTGTCGCTATGTGAATCAACATGTTATTAATCACAAAAACAATAACATCACGTGAGACACTACTTCAAACCCAGCTTGCTGCGGAATAACTTTTGGTTATTTTGATATCATCGTAAGGGCTGCTTTCACTAATAACCACCAATTTTCACTATTTAACCGGGCCCCATTGTTGACATCCAGCCCCAATATCCTGAAGTTATTCTGCCGCAATTATGATTTTAGTTCTAGTTTATTTATCCGCTACCTACATATAAATGTAAAATCCTCTTAAGTGGGTGGCTTCTGGGTCGTGATTATGATTTTGTTGAATCACTATTGAAATAATTTAATAAAAGGGTTAAATATAGAAAAGAAATATATATATATATGAAAATAATACTCATTCTTAAACATCGATATACAATACACACTTACATACACTACAAAATACTATGTAGAAGTTGTATTTTCCGTGCTGGAGTTCAGGTTTTAAATCCCGCACCACGCAAGTGCTCGCGCACTATACCGTGTGCACTATTCCGGTCTTTAAGAAAGGATCCATGATGTTGTTACCAACGATCCTGTTAACTGAGCGGTAAACATGAAAGGAGCTGCTAGACCTGGCCTCATACGATACCAGATATCATCGATTTCACCATAATCGCTATAACCACAACCTAACGGTTTTTCTCTGTGAACAAATGAAAACGACATAAGTATTTGTAAAAAATAGTAAAATGTATTTTTATTTTTAAAAATATATATTTTACTTACAGTTAAATGAAGATGTCGTGCAATTTCGTTTATACTTTCGTTCTGTTCGAACAAAACAATTATTTCCGCTAGTAATAAAGTAGTTAACTACGGCGTCAAGCCGTCCCTACCAGGCAGCGGTGAAACCCGTGCAATGCTGGCGGCGGCACCCCCGTACCACGCGCTAGCTGGCCACCGTACGCAAGCCCTACTGGGCCCGCAACCACGAGCCACCCAAAGGGTGGCTCCGCTGCCGTAACCTTCGGTACGGCCCCACCGGGCCGCGACGCACAGGGGGGATCAGCCTCGGGTTACTGGCCCCCACCAACCGGTTGTGCGCCGCGGCCCCAACCACGCGCCTCAAGGCGCCTGCAGGCCCCACTGGCCCCGCATCCCCGCGTCGCCCTTACGGGCCGCAGCGAAGCTACTGGGCCCGCAACCACGAGCCACCCAAAGGGCGGCTCCGCTGCCGTAACCGACGGTACGGCCTCGCCGGGCCGCGACGCACAGGGGGGATCAGCCTCGGATCACTGGCCCCCACCAAACCGCTGCGGCCCTTACGGGCCGCAGCGGGTGGGTGTCCAGTCCACCACGCTGCCACGCCTGGGTTCTCTTCGCTTCCCGGTGGTGCCCCTACCACCGGTACTAGGCCCCCTCGCCACGCCGAGGCGAGAACCCATGAGGGGGTTGTAAGCTGAAGCTGGAAATAAGACATTCTTTATAATTTTGAATGACAATGATTTGAACCAAGTGTCTTTGCTTTTTTGACTCTGTCTGAAGTATTCACCTTTATATAAACAAAACCTTGTAATGTAAATATTTCATAAATATATCTTTTATTCATCAATCTCGTCCAACTATATATTTCAACACGTTATCAGCACGAATTGCTCTGTGTTTCGCGGAAAATATAAGTTGCGAAAAATTTGTGCAAAATGCAAAGTAGCGGGGATAGAATGTCCCCTGGCACGAGCAGCACGAGCATGGGAATGGGAGCGATCCGTATGCTCTCCGGACGTGAAGGCTATAGTGCTTGGAAGTTCAAAATGCGGTTCTATCTTCTGCACGAACAGCTTTGGGAGGCTGTGGTTGGGTATCCTGATGGAGATGGAACCCCAGAGCAAACGAAGAACCGTAAAGACGAATTAGCACTGGCCAAAATCTGCATGACTTTAGATGGAGGAGCCATCACTCATGTGAGAAGTGCGAAGAGTGCTAAGGCCGCTTGGACGTCATTGCAGAACGCCTATGAAGACAAGGGCATGGGCAGAAGGTTAGCTTTAGAACGTAAGCCCTACCGTTTTTGTCTTGATGAATTTAATGATATGGAGATGTATATACAAGCTATAATGAACACTGCACTTGATCTGGCGGATATAGGGAAAATTATAGAGGATACTTCCTTAGCTGCTATATTGCTTGGAGGCTTAACGCCAAAATATGATCCCCTAGTCATGGCTCTAGAAAACAGCAACGTTAAAGTAACTACTGAACTAGTTAAAGGTAGATTGCTAAGTGTAATGTCTAAAACAGAGGACACAATCCCAGCTTTGCGCACGGTTGCTAAAAAGAAACCAAAGAAGGTTAAAGCAATAGTTTGCTATGATTGCAAGCAACCAGGGCATAAGAGACCAGATTGTCCACTAAGGAAATCTAACGGAGGAAAGGACACAAAGGATGCTTCTTTACTGGCGCTTGGCTTAGGAGACACTGATGCTTTGAATAACTGGTTTATAGATTCTGGTGCGTCACAGCACATGACATCTAGAAGAGATTGGTTTACGAATCTAAAGCCGAAGGATTCTGTAAGTGTTACTGTAGCTAACGGTGAAAAGGTTAGTTGTGAAGGATTTGGAGACATTTCAATTTCGACTCAGTCTAATGTGAATAGTATTAGTAATGTAGTATACATACCTAGATTACAAACGAATCTGTTATCTGTACATAAGTGTGTAGAAAAGGGTTTTTCTTTTTTGTTTGATAGGAATGGGTGTAAACTTTTTAGGAGTGATACCTTTTCTTTCTCAGGAGAACCTGTTTTAACCGGCTCTGTCTGCAAGGGGCTGTACAAATTAAATTGTACTGTTAATACTCCATGCAACACCGCCGCTTATGATGTACATACTGATGATTCATTGTCTGATTATGAGTTGTGGCATAGACGTTTGGGTCACTTATGCCGCATCGGGATGGACATTTTGAAAAAAGGTAATGTAGGTATAGATTATAAAGTTGTTGACAAGAAAAATTGTATTGGCTGTGTAGAAGGGAAACAAGCGAGAAAACCTTTCAAGAAGATAACATATGATAAGGGTACTTCTTTGCTAGAGCTGGTACACTGTGACTTGTTTGGACCTATGTCTGAAGTTTCTTTTCAAGGAAATAAATACGGTCTAATATTCATTGATGATTTTTCACGAATGGTGTTTGTCTATTTTTTAGCTTCAAAAGACAAAGTTAAGCAAAAGTTCGAATCTTTTCAATCTCTTGTCGAACGTCAAACTGGAGCTAAAATAAAATTTATAAGGACAGACAATGGAACTGAATTTGTCAATAGAGAACTTAAAGGTGTTTTTCTCTTCAAACGGTATAGTTCACCAAACTAGTGTTGCATTTTCTCCGCAACAGAATGGGTTGGCAGAGAGAACTATACGCTCTGTGGTAGAAAAAGCACGTAGCATGTTGGCAGGAAGTTCTTTGTCAAAAGTATACTGGCAGGATGCTGTAGAAGCTGCCGTATATTTGAAAAATCGTTCACCACATCGTGCTCTTGGCCATTCGTTAACTCCTTATGAGAAGTGGTTTAATACTAAACCCAATTTGTCCCACCTAAAGGTGTTTGGCTGTCGAACCCTTGTTCATGTACCGTCGTGTCAAAGGAAGAAGTTTGATATGAAAGCCAAAGAACATATTTTTGTAGGTTATACTGACACTGTGAATAATTATTTAGTTAGAGACGCTCAGTATCCTAGGAGATTACAAAAGGCTAGAGATTTAGTTTTTTTTGAGGATGTATTTACAAGTTTGAAGTCGAAGGAATCTCTGTTGAATAACAACCTCGATTCTATTCTCAACTTGTCGAACGAGTCGCATGTCTGTGACTATAATATTCCGGACACACCAGGAGATAGCAACGCTGTTACTGGGGAGGTTGACCATTCTATGCCTGGGACTTCAGCTTCATATATTGATAATATTGATTTGTCTTCAGTTTATCCACTAAGGGGGGAAGATGATCTGACACCACCTTTGGGAGATGATCTGTCATCTACACGTTTAGATATTGTTTCAGATGCTCCGCTAGCATGTGCAGATAGTGATTCAGTGGCTTCTGAGCGCAGATATCCTTCGAGGAATAGAAAATCACCTGTTTTTTATTGCGCTGTCATGGTTGCAGACTGTTGTTCTGAACCGCAAAATTATTTTTGAGGCTACTAAATCTGATGACGCTGAAAAGTGGCATGCTGCGATGCGAAGCGAATACAATTCACTTATTAAACTAAAAACGTGGAGGTTAGTGGAAAAACCTAGCCAAAAGTTGATTTCGTGCAAGTGGGTATATAAAGTAAAAACTGATGCTCACGGGAATGTGGTGAAATACAAGGCTCGACTGGTAATAAAAGGGTACAGTCAAATAGCTGGTATAGACTACAAAGAAACTTTTGCGCCCGTGATCAGGCATTCGTCCTTGCGAACTCTTTTTGCACTTGCTGCTAATCTTGGCCTTAAGATGAGGCACTTAGATGTAGAGACTGCTTTCCTCAACGGAGATCTCTCTGAGGAGATCTACATGGCTCAGCCTCAAGGTTTCGTTGTGAAAGGTCAAGAGGATAAGGTTTGTTTGTTGCAGAAGTCTTTGTACGGACTTAAACAGGCTCCAAGAGCATGGTATGATAAGTTGTGTGAAACTTTGCTTAAAATAGGTTTCACCAAAATACCATCGGAACCTTGTGTGTTTAAAGGCCTTTTTGGTTCAGAAACTATTTTGCTAGCTGTCTATGTAGATGACATTATAGTTTTTTATAAAAATGACTTGTCATTTGACACTGTCAAAAATAATTTAGAAAAGTTTTTTTGTTGTGAAAGATCTTGGTGCTCTTAATTATTATTTGGGAATGAATATTTCCCAAAAGGATGAGAAGTTTATATTAAATCAACATACGTATATAAATATCCTTCTATTGAAGTACAATATGTTGGAATGTAGGGGACAGAGCACTCCACTCAGCAAAAGACTGGATGATGAGCTTACAAATGGTGAGAATACATATCCTTACCAAAATTTGATAGGATCTTTAATGTATTTAGCCGTTTGTACTAGACCAGATATGGCTTTTGCTACTAGCTACTTGAGCCAATTTAATAATTGTTATAGTAAAGCTCACTGGGATGCCGCAAAACGCGTCCTTCAGTATTTGAAGGAAACTATAAATTATTCCATTATTTATAGAAAGTCTGCGGATCCACTTGTGGGTTATACTGATGCTGATTGAGCTAACTGTAAAGCGGATAGGCGGTCGTACACTGGCTATCACTTTCAGTTGGCTGGTGGACCAGTATCGTGGGCCTCTAGGAAGCAGCCTACGGTAGCATTATCGTCGGCTGAGGCCGAATACATGGCTCTAACGGATGCGGCAAAAGAAGCTTTATATCTAGGTCGCTTTATTAAGGAGGTAAGTGACGTCCGTCAGGAGCCTATCTCAATTTATAGCGACAGTCAAAGTGCCCAAGCTCTAGCAATGAATCCCGTTTACCATTGTAGAACGAAACATATAGATACAAGATATCACTTTATAAGAGAAAAGGTATCACTTAATCTTGTTAGGTTACAATATCTTAAATCCAGTGATATGTCGGCAAATATCTTAACGAAACCGTTAGGGCGAGTAGCTCATAAGAAATGCGTATCGTCTATGGGTTTAACTTGAGTTGTTCTAATTATGTTTGTTTTTTTTTTTATATCTGCTGTTGTTTCTTTTGGTATTATTGTTTTATGTTTGCTTATTTACCCAGTTCAGATTAAGGTGGGGTGTTGTAAAACCTGTTTTGTAAGCTGAAGCTGGAAATACGACATTCTTTATAATTTTGAATGACAATGATTTGAACCAAGTGTCTTTGCTTTTTTGACTCTGTCTGAAGTATTCACCTTTGTATAAACAAAACCTTGTAATGTAAATATTTCTTAAATATATCTTTTATTCATCAATCTCGTCCAACTATTTATTTCAACAATTTAGATAGCCGAACGTCATCGCTCATTGAATACTATGTGTTTCTTTTGTTATTGACTATGTGCGCTGTGACAACCGGTTAATAGTTTCGCCATAATGGCTAATCAGTCATTTGGCGCAGCGGTCTACAGGTTCGCCAATCAATCTGGGAGTCGTGGTTTAAATCCCACCTTGGTTGATGTTTTGAGCTAAAGAGTTTATTTGTGCATTTATTCCTGAAGATGGAAATCGTGCCATGGAATAAAGTTTCAAACCAAATAGAACTTGACTTGGTCTAATGATTTCTTCAAATGAGTTTGTAGGCTAGGTGGTGCCATCTATGCGTCACCATCATCATGTCAGCCAAACGACGCCCACTGGGCATAGGGCTCCCCCAAGATCTCCACAACGATCGGTCCTGCGCTGTCCGCATCCAGCGGCTTCCCGCGACCTTGACAAGATCGTCGGTCCTGCTTGTGGAGGGCCTGCCCACGGAAAATCGTCCGGTACGCGGTCGCCATTCGAGAACCTTTCCGCCCCAAAGGCCATCGGTCCCGCCCACTGCCACTTCAACGATGCAATCCTTCGAGCGACGTCGGTTGCCTTAGTTCTCCTGTGGATCTCATCATTTCTGATTCGATCAAGCAAGGAAACACCAAGCATCGCTCTCTCCATTGCTCGCTGGGTGACTTTGAGCCTTCTTATGAGACCCATAGTGAACGACCACGTCTCACTCCCATATGTCATTACTGGCAACACACACTGGTCAAAGACTTTCGTCTTGAGACACTGAGCTGACAACTGAGCTAGCAGTGAAAGCGGCATCAAAATATGTTAAGGTAAAACGGCCTATTACCGCCAGTTTAAGCTGCCTTCGAATTAAATTTAAAAAAATAGATGTAAGCTGTTACTTTAGGGACGATATTATAATTTATAATGAATTTTAATAAAGTATTCTATGGTATTCTTCTTCTTAGTCGGACACTCTTGGCAGAGTGGTCGTGGCTGATGATGAACAGGGTAGCGGCTCACCGCTGCCGCTGGCAGCCGCACGTCGCGCGATGTTTCTCCACTTATGTCGACTTTGTGCGTTGCGAGTACACTGTACTGCGGTCGACTGTGTAGACTTCCTAATAAGATCGATCCAGCGAGTAGGGGATCGGCCTCGCGCTCTCTTCCCCTCAGTGTGGCCCTGCACTACAAGTCTCTCCATCGAGTCCTCGTTTCTGGAGATATGCCCAAAGAACTTCAGTATTCGCAGCTGCACAATCGACGATAACCTGTCTCCTATGTGAAGTTCTTTTAGGATGGAAACATTGGTGCGAAACGCCGTCCAGGGTATTTTCAGTAGACGTCTCCAACACCACATCTCCAGTGCGTCGATTTTTCGGCGGTCTTGCAGTCTCAGTGACCAAGTTTCGGCTCCATACAGAAATATTGGAAAAACAAGGCACTTCATCAGGCGAACCTTTGTGTTCCTAGTTATTCTCCTGTCTCTCCAAATCTTTCCTAGTCGCTCCACCGCCGATCTGGTGATGGCGCAACGACGCTTGATCTCATCTTCGCATCCTCCAGAGTTTGAGATAGTAGAACCGAGGTAGATGTAGCGTTCCACTACTTCGCAGTTGGCTATGTGTAGTACTTTCGTAGTAATATGTTCAGCTCGATCTACTATCATTACCTTCGTCTTGTCTCTATTCAGACTCAGACCGAAGTGGAGACTAGTGGTTTCCAGACGAGTCAAAAGATCCTCCAACTCTTCTTTCGAACGAGCAAGAAGAGTGGTGTCATCAGCGTACCGTAAGTTGTTAATCACGCGACCACCGACTGAGACACCGTTGTTCCATCCGTCCAACACGATGCGCATGATATATTCTGTGTAGGTGTTAAATAGCAGCGGCGACAGAATACATCCCTGACGAACGAATGCAGTCGGAGTCTATTACCGTTTTTTCTGTTTCTATTACCGACTCATACAAAAAATCCACTTTCCCTACACGATTATGTTTCAAAAATAGTTGTAAGAGTTATTGATTACCATTTTTATACTGTATACAAAATTATTCATAAATGACTCCTACAGCACTTACATTTTGGCCATCTTAATTGATTAAATCTCAGTCTCAGTGAACAGTCTTCAAAGAAATTTAAACTTACTTTTAACGATCTACTAATTGAATCATCATCATGATCAACAGTCACACGATCTACGATCTCTATTGGACATAGGCCTCCCACATAGATTTCTAGACGAACCAGTTGTAGGCGGCCTGCATCCACCGAAACCCTATGATCTTTATCAGGTCTTTTGGCTTCAAATGGTTTCCACTCGTGGACTTTTCGGCCCCAACGTGCCTGACCCACTGCCACATCAACCTGTTGGGTTACGTCGGCTACTTCAGATCTGCCTGTTTCTTTTCCTTACAATGTGACAATCAGAGAGTACACAAAATTAAATGGAATTTGGTTAGTTAAATTAAAATCTATGTGAGTCGGTAATAGAATCAAGTATGAAGATTACAATATTCTATTACCGACCAAAACAATTTATAACAAACAGTTGAAAACATCTATTTTATAGAAAGCTGTTCAATCCAATGACATGACCATGTATTTTCTTGAAATAAGAAGTAGTCATTTATTGTGATAAATGAATTTATTTAACGTATAATAACATCAAATAATAGGGATAATAGCTAACGTTGAAGCGAGTTTCACCCGAAATCGCGAAGAAAAACTGTTGTCGTTAATTGATCCCAATAAGTAAAACAATGTTATGAATTGAACAAAAAAGAAACTAATGTATTAAAGTGGTTAATAATTGCCCTTTATTCAAAAATACTAAATGTTGCCGAATTGCGAACAACGACATGGTGTCGTTATTAGAATGAAATTGTGAAATTTTCATTCTATTACCGCCAACAATTATAACATGATTTTATGTCATAAAAACCAATAATTATGGTTATTTTAAGGGTTATTTAGGAAGACTAATATTTAGATTACAGTTTTTATTGATAGCAACAAGATGAATCCAGTTTAAGTATGATATTTCCCCTAAGTAATATCTAGGTGTACTTTCATGAGTGGAGACGCAGCACTATGAAATGTGCGTACATTTCGGTCACGTCCAACTTAACGCTTAATTATTTTATTCTCTGACTATTAAGACTCACAAACTGAATTGTTTTTGTTGGCCAACAAAATTACCTAACGAATTTTCAAGTTGCTAGTTTGGTAGAACCTATATTTAGTCCAATAATAAATGATTTAAAAATTGGTCGTTAATAGGCAGTGATTTTAGGGGGTCGTTATTAGGCCGTTTTACCTTATTTTACAAGAGCCAATGTGCCTGCATACATCTCTTAGGGCACTGACTGTACATGGTAGCAATCCCGTTTTTTTTACGATTTAAGTGTTAGTGACCATGAAGTTTAAAGAAATATATCAGTATACAATGTTTAAAACGGTTCTGATTATTAAAATTCTTCATCAAAATGAGTGTATTTATTTCTTATTCACAATGCAAATATATATATTCAAAAGTAAATAAAATATCGTTGTCACAGGCTATATCAGTTCACTGCTGGACATAGGCCATCCAGTCATACATAATTATACATAAAGTTATGTATAATGCAAATTAAATAGCCATAAAATAAGTTTTGTTTCCTGAAGAATTTCATTTTGCCGTAACTTTTTTCTGGGAAGCTATAAAATTTGAAAAAATATACATGTTAAGGTATTGAGAAGGTATTGAATATTTACAAGTAAATAATTGAGATATGTCGTCTCCAACTATGTAAAAAAAATGTGGTCCAGACAACCTGACGTCAGAATGTCTGGCCACTTTCTTTTCAAGTTTTTTCACTGCCCGCCGAGGTACTAGATAATTTAATTCAGGTATCAAATAGTATCAGAAAGGTAGTGAACTTTGATAGTTTCGAAACATAATATAGCGCACTTGGTCCAGGGGTCCTGACGCTTACCTGACATAACCTATTTACGTCTTTTAATATCATTGCTGCTAGGTTTTAGAATAGGGGTATTATTCTTAGGAGTTCCGAGTTCCCTCCGTTCATTCAAGGCTAGGTCAATGGATAGTTTTAAGTCTGAATCAAACTTATTTTTAACTTCTTCTTACAAGATTAACTAGTTTGCTATACTTACCGAATATGTGTGGGCGTCGTTGACATACGGCGTCTTTTGATCTCGTATCTCTGCATCCGAAACATTCCGGTTGTAAGAAGATCTGAGCACAGTAATGAAATACAAAAACAAAAGGAAAAATAAATAAGTGTTGTGTTGTCAAGTGAGGGTAATGTTTTGCTATGGTAACCATAAACGAACAAAATCAGAGGACATGAACCCTTGGTAACTAATGCAAATATATCGACTTGCGTAAGTTAACGTTGGTTAAGCATTAGCGCATTTTTGATTTCTGTACGCGAACATCAATGTCCAATTATCCCATTTGCAGTTTGAATTTAATCATCACTATTTTGGATTATATACCAACCGAATTTTCAAAGTGGGCCTAGGCTTTCACAGAGGATTATAGAAAAATGATCGAAGTAAGTAGGTAGTTCCTAAAACTTATGCAGAGGAAAGTCTACGGGAGAGGCCTATGTTTAGCAGTAAACGTCATGTGGCTGTTGATGATGATGATAAGATGTTTAATTAATCCCTTATTAAGTATAACAACGTGGTCACATGATTCAAAGTTGGTTGTACCATTTTTCTAATTTCAATTTGGGGAAATATAATTGGTAAAGAAACAATTACATTTCGGAATCGATTAATACCACCGCATCCAATTCCTCTCCTCATACCAAAACGCATAAAGGTAATTTTCCAACTTCAGTGTTACCTTTGCCGTACTCAAAACTTTTCTTTGAGAAATAAATCTGAGTTCAGACGCCTTTAGCTTTATGTGACCTATCTTAGGCGACAATTTATTTGTCGAACGATATTATTTTTTATGATACTCTTGTTATAAAATAGTCCTTTCATACCTAAAAACGTATTTTTATAAAGATAATTATCATTTACAAAATTGCTAAGCAAGATAGACAAAAAGGTGTGTTGCCCATGATTCGAACCCACGACCACTGAGTAACAACATAATCGGAGGCTGGCGCCTCCGTCCGCTGAGCTAAGCGGCTGGTTGGTACGAGGACGAAATAGATAGTTAACTAACACGAGAACGTAGGTAGTATTCTTCGCGGCTACACATTTACTAAGGCATGATGACACTACGAAAAAAGCATAATGCGAGTGGTCGCTTTAAATATCTGTACATACATACCCTTCTAACGAAATATGATCTGTCTTCAACTGGAGTGCTATAGCCAGATTAGCTTCCTTAGTAGCGTTGGCGTTGTAGCAGAAGTCACGTAGAGACACGTGTACTTTCAATTCTTGGTCCAAATTCGTCGACTGTGTCATATTAAATTTGATGTCGACTTCATACTGAAAAATGTCAATAAAGGTATTATCTTAAAACATAATTCAGTTCTTTAGTGTGCAATAAACGGTCAAATTTTAGGTATATACGCAATGGATAATTTTTGACATGGTGTCAGTACTAACATGGTACTGACATAACCTATTTAGATACCTCTTTTTTATTAAAATATCATTGACAATAGGTTCTCATAAAGGATCGACGAATAGCCAAAACCACAATTTAAAAAGCTGCAATTTAGAGCATAGTGTAGCGGATGCTTGCAACTGTTAAAAGGCCTCTGACTTTCCCGTCAGAGAAAATGAAGTCATAAGCGTATGTACGAAAGGATTTTTGGGAGGACTCTAAAATAAGGAAGAATTTGTTAGAAGTCTTTAGAGCTTAGAGGTTCTGGCACAGAATGAAAGCTACAATAATCATTAATTAGTAAAAACTGATTATTTTTAGCATCATCACGTAAAGGAGCAGAAATGGATAATCAAAGATTGTTAAAAACAAGACTGCACCTAAACAGAGGCAATGCAATAACAGTTTATTACTCAATTAATCAGTTCATAGTTAAGTTACCTCGGCATTTCTTCTAAGGGGGGTCGGCATTCGGCACTTGTACCCGTCCTCGTGGTCGACGCATCCGAACTTAGCTACAGGCGCGCCACTCACGCGCACGATCGCGCACGCCTCCCAGGAACTGTTGCCTGCGTTGCCCACGCGCAGCTTCGCGCTCAACGTTTCGGATGAACCGAGCTCGTAGCTGCCGTTGTTACTGACGTGAAATTATTAGAATCTATTAAGTTATGTTTGGTCGAAGACATAACTTTTTCATTTATTCATTATCTACTTCAAAGGATGCTCTTGTACTTTTTGTCTTGTCACTTTTGATTGTAATCTGTTGTAGCATGTGGATCCGGCTCGAAGGACCACGATGTCGAGGACAGCAAGTCAAATTGACGTATCGATATTAACTAGTTACATTTTTAACAAGATACTTCACTAGGGTTTTAATTATAGCGAATCAGTTTATTTTTTGGAGTGCAAAGTTGTTTATATTCCTAACCCAATCTGGGAAAACTTAATTGGAATGCGATGTAGCTTCATTCTGATTCTTTATATAAAAAACTGCGAAAATCTTCATAAAACAAGATGTGGCGCAGGCCGCCTGAGATTTGCCTAAATAGCTCGAGTTACTCGTACTTGCAAATCACATTGTCAAAATCAATTAAACTCATTTGCGTATAATTGAAAACGTAATTCTCTCGGGTACTTGTGTTTCCTCATGAAACAAAATCTTTCAAATGTAAAAAGGCATTAATTGCTCCACGCACCACTTAACATCAAGTAGAAAGGTAACACTTATCATGTTTAATATTCAAGAAAATACATCTTGAATAGGTACATGGTACGTAAAATAGGTTTCTTACAAACAAATTATCGACATGATTTTTGCATTTGGCTGAGTTAATCCTCGCCAATTGCTTATGCGCTGGAACCTCATCAAACTAAAAACCGAAAAACAATGACTGTAAAAAAGTGCATGGTCACAAGTCGATTTCAAGTAGGTACAGTCAGCCAAAAATATGGTCTACCACCCTACGGTTGAAATTCGTTTGAACGTCATGAAACAACAAGGTCAATTTTAGCTGGCAATAAGTTTGTGTCAGTGACTATTGCTCTCTTTGTCATTTATGATCTTGATGCCAAGTGTCAAATTTGAATTATCATATATAACAGATTGATATTAAATTGCAGTGACGGAAATACTTGACAGTAGAATTGTCAGTGAGACTTTCTTTTTCAGTAGTAATAAGTTTCTCTTCAAAAAGATCGACATGGTTTTAGTTGACCAAAATAGATAATCGTATCTACTGAGGTTAAACTAAATCACCCAATGACGTCAAATGTCTGGCATCTCAGATAACAGACAAAACGTCAAAACATATAACATAACGTCAATTGTGCATGTGTTGGAAAAGTCAACCTTAGCGATCGTTACATCTCGCAGAAACTTTTGTCAAAAGTGGTAGACCACTTTCTTGGCTGACTGTACTTGTAGGTAGTTGCAAACTGTTCTGAGCGTTGTAATGTCAAAACATACGTCACAAAAATGGCGGCCTGGTGCATCAGCAATTGGCGGGGATTATGTTGACAGGCATCCACCTAAGTGATAGGACGTGTGATCTGCGGATAATCTGGTCTGGGATTACATTGATTTCGGCGCCTGAATTAGGGTTTAATAGCACGCACTGCTTTGGCAACAACATCCCGGTCTCATGTATACTGTAGTTAGAATAGCAGATCTGGCGCGGAGCCTACATGTCACAAGGTTTATTCTACTCTATTCACCTGGGTGATATCACCCGGGTGAAGAAAGTGGACTCTTGAGTGTCTTCATTTCACCTCGGAACTATTTCACCCAGGTGATATCACCCCGGTGAAATAATTCGACTCAAGCGGTGTCCGTTGTTCACCTCGGAATTAATTCACCCAGGTGAATAAAGGAGACATTTTTTTAAGGATGTAGTGGAACTTTATCACCCACACGAAAAAAGCTGGAAACTTTGAATTTAAAGGACAACTTGGTATCTAAATCAGTATTAAATTAACAGAAGAAATAAGAATGAATTTAAATATTGCTTGAATTATTTTTCAATCATTTTCTCAACGTAATGTGTTGATTAAACGAACCTTGTGAAATTTCATTAAAATTGGAGCCTGTTGGCCGAACGCATCATAAGTAAAAAGGTAAACGGGCATTTCGTTTGGACCCACTCGTATGACCCGCCAGCAACCACCAGGTATATAAACGACCATAAATACCTACTACCCAATGAGATGAGTAGCATTTTTCATATGCTTAGGAAAGTTTTTTTTAAGCTTATAAGAATGAATATGAAAAACTATTATACGTATCATATATCCACTTTCTTCTAAATGTATAAAATGTAACTGATTACAAATATGCACGATATATTCCTAAAAACGTACACAGGGCCCATAGTTACACTGACTACACGCCACCACCGTAACCCTCCGTTAGCAAAACAGTTCTACATAGTCCTCAATGTCCTCAGTCTTGACATGCGGCTGTTGATTGGAAATCAATACTTCAGAAAAAAAACACGTTTTCCGTTGAATGAAGCCCGTAATAGGTATATTTGAATCAGAATACACAGTCAACATTCCGTAAAATGTTGAACCTAGGCCTTGTAAGTAAATAAACCTATTTCAGCACTGGTTGTGAGTGACTTTTAAAGGTACCGGGTCAGAAATTCCCGATGAACTTTAAGAGGGTAGAGTAAAATTAAGTATCAGTTGATTATTTTACTGTAAAAAATTACTGACTTTTACATGAATTAAATACTTTTGGTTTATGAGTTGATTTTTTTTACTGCATGGAAAATGCTAAAACAATAATAAAACATATTTTTTTCTTATTTTTCGTTTTGATCTACTGGCTCAATCGAAATGTAATAGCAAAACAAGCAGGATTTTAGATGACGTTCCTACTCGAAGTCTTCAACTTCAAGGGATTCATGCCCCCATAAGAGCCTGCTCACTCTAGCATTTGCTGGGTGATTTCACGTCGAGGCGATCTCGCCTTTTTTCGAGAAACTTTTTCTTTGCGTTTTCTACCGCTTGTACAAGGGGTTTTGTTCTGAAAGCTGTTTGATATGATGCCCACGGCCTCTTTCTACTATCGCACCTACTCCGGAGCCGCCATGGTCTCGTACATTCCAGTTCCTTAGATTTTTCCTTCCCAGAACACTTAAATTGTGGAACGAACTCCCTGCCGAGGTTTTTCCGATGAGATATAGTATAGAGCTCTTCAAGAGGAGTTTGAAAAGAATCCTGCAGGGTCGGCAATGAGCAAGTAATTCCCTGTTGTTGCACACCTGTTCATAGGATGCGGTAACCGCTCACCATCAGGCGGTCCGCATGCTTGTTTGCTACCGTCGATGTTTAAAAAAGTTCTGGATAAAGACATAAAACGGTTTTAAATACTGAGTCGCCTTTGAATAAGCAACTTTTCGATTATTGAATATTTTTCTTCGTGGGTGATAAAGTTCCACTACATTCATCAAAAAATGTCGCCTTTATTCACCTGGGTGAATTGTTTCCGAGGTGAACAAATGATACCTTTCGAGTCGAATTATTTCACCTGGAGATTTTGCCCGGGTGAAATGATTCCGAGGTGAAATAAAGACACTCATTAGTCCACTCTCTTCACCCGGGTGATATCACCCAGGTGAACAGAGTGGAATAAACCGACACAAAAATGGCAATTGGAAAAAAACAGGTGATTCAAGCTGTCAACTTGTTGCCTTTTGTGATTTTTTGTCGTTCAAGTATTCCATGGGTATCGTCCAAGTTTCTCTGGCAAAAATATTATTTGCGCAAGTGTCCTATTCGCGCCCTTGGCTTTAGTGTTAGTGTCTTAGATCCTACTCGTATTATCATACTAATTACTTACACCTCAGTCCAGGAGAGGTTCATGTACAGATTTGGCTCGCAGTCCTTCCCTGAGCAGTGCCTTGACACTTCCACATTGGTTTCCATCAAACTCTCCGGGCTCAGCATTGCCCAAGAAGTGTCGAAGTCTAGTAAAAATACGTAAGTTTGTTAACTTATTATGTATTTGTGTTCCCTCAGTCGTTTTAAAGAGATCTTATCTTATTGTCTTATCTTAGATTATCTTATCTTATCTTGAGAGAGCAAGAATATTTCCAGGTTATACAAATGTATAAATCTTAAGGGTAAGAAATTAGCACTTCCTATTTTCAGAGAAATGCATCTCTGATTCATTTCAAGCTCGTAATATTCAAGTCTTGTTCGAAAATTCTTATGATTTGAGCGAAAAACCATTAAAATCTAGTTGAAAAAATCAAAGAGTGTTGAAAAACGTTCAGTTTTATGCTCTCCGGTTAGCATATTGGTTTTTTAATGATGAAACGTTCTTGAAGCGTAGTGGTTGAAAGCGAAGTATACACTTCACTTATTAGGATACCCTGATATGATCATTGAAATATAGTTTCGGCTCGTGGCGGATGGAAATTAAAGAAAGCTTTTTACTTTTTTCTGAAATTTTTCATGGGTACACGAAGATGGACCAATAAGGGTATTTACGAACTGGATTAACTATTGAAGTATTAACAGGAACTTTGTATCTATGTTCTCTCACTAAGTATTTATTTCTGTGTACCTATCACTAAGAATCATAGATAAAACATACCTTTTGAATTCAATATTGATTCTTCATCTATAACAACATTTGAGTATAACATGTATGCACCTCGTTCATTGTCTTTCTGTAACAATCATTTCGTATTTTTAATGTTCGGAGATGCATTTATTCCCCTTGTTCATAAAAACGAACGCAACGCTAAAGCACAGTTTTAGCAATTGTTATGTCACTCACTCGCAAATGGCGGCAGCAACCAGAATTATAGTGACAAAGCGATACAAAAGTTACCGTGTTGTTGAAGGGCTAAGTTTTTATGAATAAGGGGGTGTGTATGTATTGTAAAAAGCAATGTGTTATGTTTATACAGGGTGGCCCAGCGACAGTGGTCCAAAAATTTTTTTTAGGTAGAGTGCATCATAACAAGTCATTTAAAAAAAACTTTAGTTCCGCGAAAATCAATACTTTAGAAGTTATGATTTTTTTAAGTTTCTTTCGAAATTTCTCAACTCCAATCACTTAATTCACTCTTGTTTGGAAACTATCGCACTGAATCAGTTCAAATTTGGTATGAATGTACAATAGTAATGTAGTAACCATATTATGTGCGAGTTTTGAGTTTATTCTAAGAAAATTTGTTTTATTTTTAAAATTTCGTCAATAATTATACGCCATTTCAAAAACTAATACAATTTTCAAAAAATCATAGCAGCAATGTTTGTGCACTTGATGATTTGTTTATGATCTTAAAAACTGTCCATAAGTATGATAATAGTCTATGCAAAAACTTGAAGTGATGCTGCCAATGGAACACTTTCAAGATTAACATCATGTACGGTAAGTCGCTAAAACTCAGAATGGGCCATTTCTACACTGACCCTAATTTAAAAAAAAAAGTAGCCATAATATTTTTTTTCGGATAGAGGGCATCATAGCAACACATTTTAATAGAACATTAGATAGTCTAAAACCAATAGTTTAGATGTTATAATTTTTTAAATTTTGGGCCTAAGTTGTTGAACTTCAGAGACACAGCTCACTTTTGTTTGTAAACTATCCGACTAAGGAACTTTAAATATGGGATGACTTAATAATTAATCCCAAACTTTAATTTGCTTCGCTTTATTTTATGTTGACTGGTAGACAATGCCTTAATATCATTAAGTCCGCCTTTTGTATCACTCATTGTATTGTAATGAATAAATGAGATAAATCCTTTTTCACTTTCTTCTATTCTTACTCATTTTGAAGTTCCTCAGTCGGATAGTTTACAAACACAAGTGATCTGTCTCTGAAGTTCAACCATTTAGGCCCAAAATTTAAAAAATTATAACTTCTATACTATTGGTTTAAGACTATCTAATATTTCATTAAAATGAGTTGCTATGATGCCCTCTATCCGAAAAAAAATATTATGGCTACTTTTTTTTTTAAAATTGGGATCAGTGCAGAAATTACCCATTCTGAGTTTTAGCGACTTACCGTACCTGATGTTAATTTTGAAAGTGTTCCATTGGCAGCATCGCTTCAAGTTTTTGCATAGACTATTATCATACTTATGGACAGTTTTTAAGATCATAAACAAATTATCAAGTGCACAAACATTCTAGCTATGATTTTTTGTAAATTGTGTTAGTTTTTGAAATGGCGAAAAATTATTGACGAAAATTTAAAAAAAAACAAATTGTCTTAGAATAAACTCAAAACTCGCACATAATATGGTTACTACATTACTATTGTACATTCATACCAAATTTGAACTGATTCAGTGCGATAGTTTCCAAACAAGAGTGAATTAAGTGATTGGAGTTGAGAAATTTCGAAAGAAACTTGAAAAAATCATAACTTCTAAAGTATTGATTTTCGCGGAACTAAAGTTTTTTTTGAATGACTTGTTAGTAAAGTAAAGTAAAAAAGTAAAGTAAAAATATTCTTTATTCATGTAAACTTATTAAAAAGCACTTATGACAAGTCACAACATAAAAATTAAAAAGTAATAATGTGATTCTACCACCGGTTCGGAGGTGTTGATTCTACCGAGAAGAAACCGGCAAGAAACTCGGTAGTTACTCTTTTTTAATCTTGTTTGTTTACAATAATTGCGATAACAGAGTAACAACAGTAAAGTCAAAATACATTATGTGCAGAGGAGCAGACTATTTCTGAGATGACCACAAATCCTTGTCGTTCAAGTAATCTTTTACATTGTAATAACCTCGTTTCATTAACTTATCTTTAACTTGCGATTTAAACTTGTGAAGAGGTAGTTCAACAAGACTTTGAGGTACTTTATTAAAGAATTTTACACATTGACCCACAAATGATTTTCCTACTTTATGAAGTCTAAGATTAGGATTTACAAGTTTGTTCTTGTTTCTTGTATTGAATTTAATTTGAGGGTTATGATGCCCTCTACCTAAAAAAAATTTTTGGACCACTGTCGCTGGGCCACCCTGTATAGTGATATATAGTATGACAAGTGATATACTGTTACCAAATTCAACCATTTATTTTTCTTTACATCTGCGTGTTTTTCGAGTTTTAAAATTATTATAAATAAGTATTTTTTTACTCACCAAGTTAACTACAACGCTGGTACAATTACCAGCAGGCATGTTTCCAGATAATACAAATTTGAAAATTTTGAACTTATCTTCTATTTCCGCACCATTACCAATTACTTCATTTGTAACGGTTAATTCTAAAATCACATAAAGAAAGGATTTTAAAAATTGTTAGTTGCTTATTTTCTAAAGCACCTTAACCCATCACTTATTTGTATGTAGGTGCGTGTCTATTTTTCATTAAATCTAACCTAGACTGGCTATTGTATTTTTAGGGATTACGGGATTAGGGATTATGCATTATTATCTTACTAAAGATAGGAAACTTTGTTAAAATTATTATAAATAACCTATTAATAAAAAATCTAGCAGGTTTGGGAGCTAGTCGTGCACTGCTTGTTTAGTGTAGGTAGCACGATAGAGATGCGCTGATTGTGAGTTTTATATTAAAACAAACCATGCAAATTTTCATATTTTTTCATTAGTACCTACTTGAAATATTGAGTTAGTATTAGGCCACCAATAGGACCGTATAACTGCGTCATTTAAAATTTACGGATATACCCTGAACGAGTACTCTGCACAACATTCGGCGATGTAAAATTTCATTAATATCAAAAAATATTAACCTGTGGAGAATTTGGCTTCGTTTATATTGAACACATTAACACAGATCCGCACAACAAAGTTTTTGTCTTGCTCCCTCACAGCCTGAAATATTGAAAAGAAAAACATACAGTAAAATTGGGGTGCGTATTGGTTGATATAACTTCATTTGATATATTTTCATTTCAATAACGTTCATGAGATATAATAAACGTTTGGTATAACAACTCTTCGAATAATTTTCTTCAACATAATGTTCATTTCATATAATGCATCAAATGATATAACGTCATTTAAGATAACAATCAGTACGCCTAACAACATTTAATATAAACCTTACTTAGTATAAAGCACATTTGATGTAATTTTGTTTGATCTAAATTGCATTGCATATAACCTTCATATGAAATAAATGTTATTTGTTATAAAAGCTAATTGGTATACTTGTCTGCCCTATACTCGAGTCGGGGCGAAACCGACACGGATAGATTAGGTTAGAAGGTTTAAGGCGGGAGCGAAGCGTAGCGAATCTCCTCCTGAAGATCTTTAACAATGTGTATTTATTTATGTGGGTACATATTCATAAACAATCTTAAGATTTATGACAATAAAGTTTATGGTATTTGATGGTCAGACCATTTATTTTTATATCAAATAAATGGTAGTTGTTTTGAATAGCATATACCATGTAAGCTTTATATCAAACGTTTATTATATCAAACAATTTTATATCGTTATACGTTTCAAAATTATTTCATTTGAAATTATATGATTCGTTCATTATACGGAATGAATAATTATATCAAACGTTGGTATATCATACGACTGTATATGTTCTGAGTGATATACGATTTGTTGTTATATCATACATTACACACCCGTAAAATTGTTGTAGAATGTTGTTGCCAAAATGTTGAATGAAAAACCATGAAAGTTAAAAGAATTAAAGAAATGCACTATTTCAATAAAATAATTCATTCATAATTCATTATTTAAATGAAATTACTAAAATCATTTGACTACAATATCGACTATCGTCAACCACCAATTTTCTCTTGCTTTAGAAGACAGCATCTTCCTTTCTGTTGGTCGGCCTTGCTAGAACCCCAGAGAAAAACTTGGAAGTTTCGGCAGTGGGAGCGCCTCTTTGGAATGGGCGTGATATGTAAAGTTCAATGTACATATATAAAAGACTTTGAGCCTGTTTTTTTTTCTTTAGTTTCTGAATCAAGCCTTAGATAAAACTGTTTCTAGTACCTGAAACTAATAAAGAAAACTTCTACCTTATCTCCTCCTTCATACTCCGCGTTAATGATAACCTTGATTGCTGGCATACATCGTAAAAACATGATGTTATCACTTCCAGGAGAGCCAACAGCCAATTCTGAAAGCAATTGGCATCATTTTATTTTTCAAACCCAAAATGGCAATCTTTATCTCATTTTTTTCTCCAGCCCTGGCCAACTTGGAAGTCACTTAACCGACTCCGCTCTGGGGTTAGCTGCTGCAGACAAAACCTAATGGAATGGAACTAAAGCGCGTGTGACTGCGGCGTGGATACTCAAACTATGGGTCACCTCCTCGATTGCGCTCTGTGCCCTAAGACCTGCACAGGAGAGGATCTAAATATGGCAACGAATGACGCAGTCGAGATCGCCAAGTTTTGGTTGGGTTCTATTTGATGCCATTGACACGAAAAGAGAAGAAGACTAAAAGATAGAGATAGAAGATATTGAAAATGAGAAAGCTTCAGACAGGTGGTAGGAAGACATTTAACGATTTTCACTACCATCACTTCACATCTCGATGCAGCACGCTCACTTCAATAGTCTATTCGCTTCACCGAGTACAATATTGTCTCCCTCACTTTTATGAAAATAGGTCACTAAATATACAGAATTATAAAGTGGTAGGATGACCTGATCAAAATCATAAGGATTCCGTGGACGCAGGCCGCTCAGAAATCTATGGGGGCTGCCTATGTTCAGAACACGCCAATGATAATACAAAATATCACCTTACCGTTGCATCCGTTTCCGTCTACGTCAGGCACAACATGGAGGCTGTAGCCAAATGTTTTAAAATCTCTATTCTGTATCCTCTGGGTGAGATCTAACTGGGACATCGATATTTCTTTGAAATCTCTCGATCTCATCAACTTCTTGTTTATTTCAAATCCAGATACTATGTATAAAGCTCCATCCCCCGAATTCTCGTATGGGGCACTGATTAATATTTCTGAGGGTGAGATAAAATAAGAAACACTTTATGGCACATAAAACAAATTATGAAACAAATAAATACAATACACAGGTGGCATTAAAATGAATATTATTATTCTTGTTTTAAATATCTTCAATGGTCTTATCACTCTAAACCAAGCAGAACATGCAGTGTGGATGCCTTGACGTGTGAGATTGACAAATCACTTAGTTATTTTAAATAAAAACCCCGTCAAAAGATAATACAGCCAGACAGGGAACAAACAAACTTTGGGGACCGAACTCACAACCCACGTATTTATATAAACGTTATTTGAAGTGTCCATTATCCGTAGCACCATATAAAATAGTCTTCAAGGATTCCTATTTGCTTCGAGATGTATTTTGTCAACCTCTGAATGCACTTACGTTATTCAAAGTAAGAAGCCCTAATAAAGTATAGTGTTAGGTATTTCAAACTTCAACATCTTTTGTCACAGTGTGAGTTTGAAGAACTTTAGTTGACGCTTGTGAATTTAACAGTAATTAGTAGACTTCACCAGAGAAAACTCGTCAGACTTTTGTAGACAAGTTTTTTCATTGAACCTCTAGACTTAATGTATCGCTGCATCGGCAAAGAAGAAGAATGGATTGCTGTTCGTCAGTCTCGCTAAAACTCGGGAACGGCTGGATCAATTTGGCTAATTTTGGCTTTGAAAGATTTGTGAAAGTCCAGGAAAGGTTTGAAAGGTAAGTAAATATGAGATAATGTTACAATATAGTTAAAAACAACTATTTAGTTTTCCTCAGCAACCATTTCTACCTGTCAATAATTGATCACAGAACAACGTCTGTCAGGACAGCTAGTATAAAATAAATACCTGGCAGTCTGTCTCCGTCTATATCACTAGTAGCTATTGAGGTTCCAAATCTGGAGAATGGTGTGGTGCCTAAAAGCACGCGGTGTCTGCTGTTTTCGTTGATCTGTTTCTGAAAGTTTCATACTGGATGAATAAAATTGCCAGACAAAATAATAATGTCTCTTATGTGTCATTGTGCACTTTTTATTCATATTATTCGCAAATTATAAATATGGTTACCTATATATTCAACATATTGTAGCATTTAATAAACATTCACTGGATATTTTGATGGTGGGAAAAAATAATGATGATATTGCATTTGCTGATGACACCGCCCCCATCTTTCGTGGCAAAACATGGCCTATAGTCCAGGAATCTGCAGAAAGTGGTCTCAGGAAGGTAATGGAATGGCTGGACAACAACCTACTTACCATCAACGTGCCAAAAACTAAATACGTCTGCTTTAGAATATCTGAGGCCACAAAACCACCTCCTGCCTTTAGCCTTAAAGCCCACAGCAAGACATGTGTACTGAATGTTCATTCTAATTTTGCCTGTGGATGTCCTCATTTGGAGGTAACGAATACTCATAGATATTTAGGTGTAATTATTGATAAAAATTTAAAATGGGAACCACACATAACGGAATTAAGTAAAAGAGTACGAAAACTTCTTCATATATTTAAAAATCTTCGCGAATGTGCAGATGCTAAGGTCACAAAAAAAGTTTACTTTGCACTCTGCCAATCTCTGTTGACGTACTGCATACCTGTGTGGGGTGGTGCTGCTTCGTCTCATCTTCTACAGCTAGAAAGAGCACAAAGAGCTGTCATTAAAGTAATGTTGCACAAACCCAGGAAATACCCGACAGATAGACTCTATGAAGAAGCCGGCTTGCTCACTGTCAGACAGCTCTTCATACATAACTCCACTCTTCGCCACCACAAATCCATTGACCCTTCTTTACTTCCTCAAGATAAAAGGCGTACTCGCACATCCGTTCCTAAATTGAAATCTACCTTTGCTCAACGTCAGTCACTTTACACCCGTCCATTTCTTTATAGACTTCTCAATGAAATGTTAGATATTTATAAAATGAATAGGACCACTTTAAAGTACACTCTGTCGCAAAAGCTAAAAACTTTAAATTTTGATGCCACTGAAAAATTACTGCAAATTATTATATAGGTTTTTTGGGGTGTTTTGTTTGCCGTTGGCTTCGCTAATTGTAGTCTTAATATAAATAGTAGTCGTAATTTATTTCAATGCGATGTTTTTTTTCTCTTTTTTTGGTTTGTTATTGCCAAATGCTCATTGCTGTTGTTTTTTTTTTTTACTTTTATTGTTTCTCTTATTTATTTATTTTTGTTGTTTGCTTGTTTGCTTTCTTTTTTGCTGTATTAATTTAAGTTTAAGACCAATCACTCAGATTTTTTTAATACTTTTTTTGGTGTGGAGGGTTGATATACTGAGATACAGGGTTATCCTTAGTTCAGGTATCAGCCCACCGTAATATTTTCATTTGTATGTTAGTTTTAAGTCTTTTTGTATTCTGTTTCCCTTGTTTATTATGGTGAGCAAATAAACGATTATTATTATTATTTTGTAGGTACTTGGAAGTTCACGGGTCCATGGGGACCCGGTCCTTTGAAGCTTGCGTGGGGCCGAAGCCAACACGTAGAGGCTTTTTGGTACCATTTACTCTAATTTGAAATGTGTACATCTGCCGGGTTTTGTCTCTTGATAAATAATAAATATCTACCCAAAGACAACACCCGGAAGATGCAAGGACTATTGTACAGTAAAAAGGCAAAAAAGACCAGGCTATGGAGGGGAATTTTAAATGGACCGGTTAACTGGGCTATTGCCTGAGACATCGGACGTCTGCCATGCAAATTGTCTCAATCTTTACTCTCCTGGCAGACGGTGACTAGCCGCTCACTAAATGGGCTACCTATAAGTGCTGACGCATACGGTCAGCAAAGGCGGCAACATGGCCGTGAGCGGCTCAGGGTGTCGAGAGGTGTGCACCGCTTTCTACGAGGTGGTTTCCCACCTCCCCAACTCGCGATTTAGGCATGTTTCACTTCCACCCTGCGAGCATTCAGCTCTAACGCCCCACTCCGGACGGCCGGTTAAGGCAAGCCAGAGGTGAGAGTCCTGCAGCCCCCGCTGGGGTCCACTCCAGCCGGCCAGTGAAGGCAAGCGGAGATGGAGGGCCTGACCGACTCTCGGGGGAACTCGGGTCCGTGGTGTCGCTACACACCAACAGCTCGCCACAAGCTGCCCTGCGGTAACGTCGGGTTAACCCGTGGTGTCGTAACGCACCAACAGCTCATAAGAGCCGCCCCTGCGGGTTTATTATTATTATTATTATTTACGTCTCATTGGTGATTTCTCCATCCTGTTACCTACAGGAGTGGGATAATAAACCTGCTGCGCGGACCTCAGTCAAGCGCAGCAGGGTGAAGTCCTACTGATGTCAAACCAGATGACAAGAATTTCCTAGTGATACGGCAAGTGTTCAAGATTGTTGCTTTTTGAAGGGTGTATATGATGTAGGTTGGTATGTTGAGGGCTGCAATGCTTTTTTCGAGACTATCAGGTATGATTCCAGTAGAGGAAATAACAATGGGGACTATGAAAACGGTCTCGGCTCGCCATTGAGTTTTCAACTCTATTGCCAGATCTCGATATTTCGCGATTTTTTCGGACACAGTAGATTGAACATTGTGCGTGTTGGGTACAGCAATATCTATTAAGTAGGCTTTCTTGGTAATTTTATCAAATAATGTGATATCGGGTCTATTGAAATGTATGGTCTTATTTATTATATTTTCTGGTATAAAGCATCAAATCATTCATTGGTTATTGGACATTATTTGCACATTAATCCCGTTTGGTGTAAGAGTAGTAGCCGACTACTGGCTACTATTTATAGGTACTACTAGGTACTTATCTATCAGGTACACCTCGAAATCATCATTAAATATGGACTTATTCAGAAAAAAATTTCTGGTGTTGTTTTTTTATCTTTCTGCAAGTTACTTACGGCAGTAACTGGTTTAATTTGGCCTTAGTAAAACTAGTTCGTATTATCTGATTGGGCTGGTAAAGTAAATACAAGTTAGGGCATCTTACAGCATCTCCTCCCAAGTAGAAATGTACAGCCCCAGCCTCGTATCTCCCTTCCTGGTGGCCCTGCGCAGGCGCCCCCACCAGCAGCTCCGCCAAGCCATCGCGGTTGACGTCTGTGGAACTCATTGCTGCACCGAACATTGAGCCCACTGTACCGTCTTCGATAGACACTGGTTTCATTCCATTCAGGAATATATACAGCTTCCTGATTTGCAGGCTGTTGGACATCCTCGCGAATAAGAAGTGGATCTGAAACATGAGAATTTTAACTGAATGCAGAACAGTACAACCGTCATCGGAGCCGATGGTAAGGTACAAGTTTCTACTTTATGTATTACGAGCGACATCATCCGCGTGGACTTTCGTCCCCCTATTTCACACGATTATTTAATGAATTTCTACAAATCTCTTCGAATTGCTTAGTAAATTGCTTACTTACTTTGCCTTTTATCATTAAATCCACAAAATATCTACTCACAGCTCCTGCCCCAGTGGGTCCAATTGAACTCAACGCGTAATACACTGTTCTGCTATCGAAGAACTTTCCAGCGGTTAGAGAGAACCCTGTAATGAGGAATAATTAGGATACAAGAGAACAAGGACAAACATTAGCACCGAACGTAAGTTTAAAACAATGCTCAAAAAATGACTTGAAATCTATGCAAGCTTTTTTTTTGGCAAATTAGCTTTACCGAAACTACGGGGTCTTCCGGCTGAATCATTTTTAATATTTGTTGTCTTCAAGTGCTGCTTTTGATGGTGTCGCTCACGAAGTAAAATCAAGCGCCAAAAATGCATACAAACATTAGTAGTGCAGTCACGTACAGGACTTGGGCACGACTGATGTGCCTCCTCACTTACCCATGTTCCTAAAGCCTTTAAAGCGCTTTTTGTTCCTTATCAACGACCTGTCTGTTTCGTCACCCGTCATCAAAGACCGAATTGGGTCAAGAGGTGACGACGCCGGTACAAATGTGAAGTCTGGTCGAATGGCCAGCTTTGCAATGATTAGCAGGTCATTTTCGGTGTCCATCAGCGTTCTCCAACCGTTTCCGCCATAGATTGTGCCTGAAATTCAGTGTTATTTTGTAGTAACAATTATTTTGTTTAAATGTCTCACAGGCAAAAGTGCATCGGCACCAACGTTATCTGAACATTTATTACTTGACAAATATCGGAAAGTTACTAGTCTCTAACTTCTATACACACGTGACAGAGATATTAATGAAGTAATCCAATGTACTTATAGAACCCAGTCAAATTGATTAAGATAATAGTGAGTCATTGTTTTTCGATGTCCTTAACCCATCACATCGCTTAGCTTAGCTTTCTTATTTGTTTCGAAAAGAGACATCGATACCTTTGCCTAGTAATAGGGTAGATGACTATGAGTGATTTTGCATGTTTTTTTATGTTCCCCAAAAATAATAATTGATTTCAAATGTTATTGTAAAACCACAATCGAAATTCGTTTCAAAATGAGGCTACAATAGGCCTGCAAACTTGGGTGGGCAAGTCCATTTCATATGTGTTAAATTTTTGTAAAACAATATCACTTTTTGTAACCCAAACTATTATGAAGGAATTATGTTAGGAGACCATTATCATAAACGCAATATTTAATATAGCTGTCGAACAAAGTTATTACGCGCTCCTTACAAAAACAGCGAGAGTGACGTCACTCTCGCTGTCACTTTTGTATGGAGCGTTTTTGGGCAAGTCCAAAAATGTGCATTTCAAATTGTGATATCTCTGGTGGTATTGATCCAGATGAAATGATTCTTTGAGGATTGTTTACATAAATGTAAGGTCTTTCGATAATAAACAAAAAAAAAATACAGTCATCATGCCTATTGGATCCCATGCGATCCTAATCGCTGGTTTAAATTGGATGTAGGCATTGTAAACTCACCCAGCACATCTTCGTTAAGCTTTGAATTGTTAAACTGCTCAAAGATTCCATCATATCGGTAGGTTCCGTGTGTCGTGTCGTTGTGCACGAAGCAAGTCCCAAAAGAGGCGAAGTTGTACTTGGCAGTCTTCGCCGTCCACAGAGGTGCACAAGTCTGAAAAAGCATAATGATGAAATTTCTTGCAGTGGCTACAAGCACCAGTTGAAACTTAATGGGTTAGCAGGTTCGTTTAACGCACCAGCACAAAAAAATGATGCGATATTTTGTGACATGTTATTTTGGGTGATTTTTCCAAAACATAGTCAAAGACGATCTTTCGTTTGATAGTTGGTACATAAGCTGCTACTGATCCAGTGGCGTGAACGTTGGTACTGGTGCGAAAGAGATACCAAGTTCTCCTAAGGGTTGACATTGAGATTTAAGTACACGAAGTTATTGAAAAAAATATATCAAAATATGTAACTTACGAAAAAATAGTCCTGTGCAGCCGAAATGGAATAACCAAGGTTCAATTTTAAATCCGGGGCATGTTCTGAAACCGAAAAAATCAATGAATAAGAAACACAGTTTACAGTCTAGGGTTAAACGGTTGCAGTCTATGCTTCCGAAGCTGTTCTTCCCGGCTGATATTGGCCTGAGAACATCTGACTAGGTTTATTTCCAGCTTCCCAACTATTTGCACTCAGCCCACGTGTAAGAGTCTCATCTGCCTATTTGTAGTTAAAGTGTGTGGCTTATAATGCACAGTCCAACCTCACTTTGGCACCAGAGCCATGTGTATGGAGTGTGCGTTGTCAATATTCAAGTACAGACCTCAAGAAGCCAGTACAATCCTAAGACGGACCACAGACCGCAAACTGCGAGTGACACCTTTTCGTGCCAAAGCGCGGTGCTGCAGGCTATGCTGGGAACAGCTTTCATAGAGATTCATAGAAACTAGTAGTATCGCTTGGAGTTTGCGGTCTGCGGACCGTCTTCCAATTATTGTTCCTTTAATGTTTTATAGTTTTGGTGTAATCGGTAATTTCTTCAAGTGTCGGAGGCATACGAACTGTCTGGCGCGTTTTCGCCGAATCTTACTAAAATGACGGAAGATCGTTGCGCGGATCGCGCGTTGGCACCAAAATGGCCCAAATGCCAAAAAAAATTTTTGCCGCTTGGGACTTCTCCAATTTCCTGATGAGCTGAATCAGCTCCTCCGACACTCCAGGGGGTATCAGTACGTACCTCTACTGTAGGGTGCCAGCCTGTCGACATCAATACCAACATCTTGACAATATATTGTCTTTTTTGTAAGAATTTCGCTAAACGGACAATTGTATACTTTCCCCGTGGGACCACTGTGGGGAGCTCCAGTTACTGAAAGAAATATGCTTGATCATAGATTTGAAACAAAAAAAATAGATGCATGCATACAACCCTATACAAATATCACAAAACAAAATGGAACCAATGTAAGTCCCTAATGTATTTTTCCGTGAAAAGGATTTAATATCACTTATTTCCAAATATTGCCAGTTATCTCAAATATAGGTACATGAAGCGCAAATAACATGTTGGCGTGCCAGTGTGGGTAATTAGGAATTTGAAAGTTTATACAGTTCAAAATAAAATGTAAGCATTCAAGATAAGTTTGACCAGCTTAGTAGTAACTGAATTTTTGAATTTGTCAAACTAACGCTAATGATTGCAACACAGTCCTCGACTATTTACGGTCATTAACGCTAAACATGTTTGTATTTTAATTTAAGTTTTGGTTTCAAATAAAGATTATTATTATTTTTATTATATTATATCAGATAGAGTAGGGTAAACTTGACCATTGTGCATACATACATAATTTTAATACCGACTGTACATATATTTTCAGTACTAATTTTAATGAATACATACAAATAATTAGGTATAGATTGTTTAAGCTGAAATGACTCTCTCCTCCACCGCATCTGCGCAAACAAGAGTGTTCGCTTGTGCAGTAGAGGGGCGCGTTATTTCAGCTTATACGATCTCTAGGTACTTACTTAAATTCTGAGTTATTCCATTCTGGTAACCTAACGAGAACCCGAAGGTAGAGTGCTCACCAGCATCACCAGGCTTCAGCTCTACATGCGATAGCTCATGGAAGAAGACACTCGCTGATGATAGCAGAATTTGTGGTAGGACAAGTAAAGGTAATATCTCTGAAACAAGTAGGTATTAGGTATTATAACTTAAATGTGACCTTTACCTACAAGAGCTGAGGGCCGTTAAGGCGAAACCAGGCATTGTTGGCAAACGCATTATTAACTAAAAATGTTCACTTACGATTCATTTTAAATTTCAAACAAACGGTGCACTAAAGCAACAGGCTACAGAATATATTCTCTGTTTTCGTTAAAATGTTCCATACTGCCGTATACTGTACACAGAGCGGTTGTAAATAATATAATGAATCCTTTCAAGGAATGAGCAACTTCAATAATTTAATAATTAAAACAGGAAAATAGCGAACGTAATCTAACAGCGAATTATGTACCTTACCGGTAAAATTATCATTAAAACTTCGGTAATAGGTATTTGGGAAAAATTGGTTCATAACAGGCATAGTTGGAAAGCTTTGCCCAGCAGTGGGATACATTAGGTAAAATTTAAAAAAGTGGTATTTATATAAGATTGATTAAAAACAGTAAATGTTTTGGTATTTTTAGTTCCGAAAAAAAAACGACTATACAAGAAATCCTAGGTCGCGACCAACGCCGCAATTTTTTTATTGAACAACTTTAAAATTGATACAGGTAGTACGTTTTAAACAAGGCTATGTGGTTGTTCGTATAAGTATTGGCAATGACAGTAAAATAATAAGAATAATAGCTTTTTTGAGACAAGCCCGCAACATACATATATTTGTTACATACGAAAGTTTATAGTACCTAAGTACTTTCCCATAATTCATAAAATTTGACGAATATGTATAATTGTATTAAACAACAACTGGCGTTCTATTTTTAAACAGTCATAAAACATGGTATGTTTTCCTTCCTTATCCGGAAAACACGGTTATCCTACCTCTCGCCAATTACCTACTTAAAACGAGTTCACATACTGGCTAATAGTTTGAGGAGGATTAATTAAAGGTTTTTGGACTAAAAAAGAAGTGACTATGATTGCTGCCCCCATTACCTAGTGGCATTGGCATGGTGGTCAAGCGCGCCGGTTGTAGCACAAAGAGTTTCCTGCACAACTATTATTGTCGATTTTTTCCTTTTAGTTTCTGATACCAAGTCCATCCTGAAAATTTTGCAAGTACTTGCAAAATCTCCCTGTATACATGAGTAGGTAGCATCATTTACAGTCAAACACAGCAGCACCAGTAATATTTACCTATATAACGTCCGAGGTTTTTTTATAGGATAGGGGGCCAACGAGCTGACAGATCACCTGATGGAAAGTGAATACTGCCGCCCATGGACCTTTGCAACACCAGAGGAGCTACAGAATGCGTTGCCGGCCTTTTAAATTAGAGTATGTTCTTTTCTTGAAAGTCTGCAGGTCGTATCTGGAAATACCGCATGCGGCAACTCATTCCACAATTTCGTGGTGCAGGGCAGAAAGTTTCTGTTAAAGGTATTATTTTACTTAGGAAAAACTAAAAAAAGACCCGAATGGCAATAATGCTACGGACAAAATCTTCCTACACAAGATAAACAACACAAACAAATTATAGGTTTTCATGTGTCACTTATATTAGTACAGTTTTGCAGAATGAAATTTGAAAAACAGCACAGAAGAAAAGGCAAAATTGTCTGAAAATCTTTCCATTTTTCATGCGACTGTAACAGTCCGATTGCTTTTGACAAAACAATATCTATTAGGTCAGCTTATTATTACTAATAAGTATTGAAATAGCCACCAAAACACAAATTACGTAAGCATGTGACAACAACAACAAGGAAGATATATTATTATTTGAGATAAATGTAATGAATTTGAAATAAATCAGTGGTGTTCTCGGTCTAGAACCATTCGGAGCGTGATCATGCACTGTGAGTTCATTTGGTGTGATTTTGATTTTACTTATATTCTCTTTGTTTGTTAAATTTTATTAGTTAATTACCAATGTAAACTATTCATTTGATAACCGATTTGGTGTAATGGTTGAGAAGTTGGCTACACCAGAGGTCGCGGGTTCGATCCCCGCGCAGTACAAACATTTCTGTGCATGACAATGTCTGTTTTCATTGGTCTGGGTGTTTTCTATCTATAATAATATAGGTAGAAAACCTATCATGTATGTATTTACAAAGATATTGTATTTAATTACGTTTACCCATTTCCTAGTATCCCTTAATTCGAGCTATAATTTGCCCACTTAACGGCCAGATGGCGCTGTGTGGAGTAATATTCAGGGATATTTATTTATTTATTTGAAGTGCAGATATTCGAACACCTACTGTGGCAATAGGTCATACAGTCAGCAACGAACTTAAGCCAATACCTCAAGCTCGTGTTGACGAACCATTATTCATGAGCCAAATGGTATTTTGGAGAAAAGTTAATGGATAAAAGATTCTGTTGTTAAACATTCACTGACTTACCGTTTCTGTTGTTGTATCGTTCGTGGGCGTAAAGTGAATGATAAACGATTCTGTTGACCAACAAGCCGTGGATCAATCGATTGTACAGCATCCAAAAAGCCTCAATTGTATACTTATGAATATTATCTTAATTCAATGCACCAGAAGTAAGTAGGTATTTCCTTAACTATGATGTTATGCTTCGCGTTTGTTCGCTGTACATAGATCAAGCTGCACCTTTACTCCGTGCACAATAACAACCTCTTTTTATTATTTTCCGCAGCTGCCGGTTGGTGTTTGCTGATGGCTGTATTGTGGGGGTTTGCAAACGGAATCTACCACTTGCCGTCTGCACAGGTGTTTAAATCTCCGTCTGGATTAAGGGATGATTCCCTGTTCGGGTACAGCATCACGTACCAGGCGGCTACTAAGAGGTATTTTTCATTTGAAGTTGTTAAAAGAACTCTTTTGAATTAAATCAAGGAAAAAAATATACGTATCACTGGGTGGGCACGTGACGCACCTTGACGTGGAAATAGTACGTGGGTGCGAATAACAATCGGAAACAAAAGGAATGAAGGATGCTATCAAACCGCCTCAAACAATGATATTACAATACAAAAGACGTAGATAGGTTATGCCAGTATCGACACTAAGTCAAAAATTGACCACGGGGTACCACGTAGTTAATGTGACCGTGTTATAACGTGTGAACCAGACAGAACGATTATTTACTAAAGCATAAGCGAGACAGATACATGTTGCGAAGTCTCAGACTGTCAACACAGTCAATGCTTTGCTCAGGTGTACGAATCGTTCTGATTTCGGGTGCCACTTTTCTGGCACAAGTAACTTATCTGCCTATTTTTATTATAAAATCATTGATCAAACCGCCTCAAAGTCTCTGACTGAGATCAAGCGACGTCAACGGGGCCAACTGCTAGTTTTATGTTAAACTGAAACCATAATTTCATTAATTTCAGACTCATCGTCAGTGCTCCAAATAATGACATAGTCGGCCAAGTCTTCGAATGCAATTTTCAGACCAAGACATGTTTGAAAATTGAAAATACTGTCCCTAAAGGTATGTAGTCAGACGGTTCAAAACGCGATTGGCTGGGATAGGACGGTTGAGTGTGGAATCTAGTTTACATCACTTTTCTTACTGTATTATAATTACTGATATTATTATTTTCAGATTACTCGTTTGGTAAAATGTGGCTAGGAGCAACGGTCGCATCGGGTCCCAACTTCACGGTGGTAAGGTTTTTTTGTCACAAATTGATTGAAAAAATGTACATACTTGTAATTATAGTATGTTCGCGTTAAGAATGCAGTAATTTTTTGCATTCAATCTCTAAAAACTCAGGTACGAAGTCAGGTACGCCACGGGTGTTTGAAAGAATGCATTCAACTGGGCACTGTGAACTAGGCTTTCTAATTAGGAACGATTTGATTGGTTAGTGTTAGGTCGAGAGACAAAAATGAAATCGCTGCATTGTTAACGCGGACGGACCACAGTCATTATCGTTGGAAATTATTCCACACAGTGCCATCCAGACAAAAACTGGTAGACTGCATAATGAGTATCTACTAGTAAATTCATACTCGTACATAAACCACAAAGAATTCCTCAGTGACCTCAGAAATAGTAGCCTATTTCTTAACCATTCATTTCTAACCAAATCGGTCGTCAAAGATCACCTAACCCCAAACTAAGCCAGGCTTATCCTATAGAGGTAAGAGATGAACATACCTAAATAGATAAATAATCCCGACTCAGCACAAACACATAAATATTTTCATCACACGAATGTTCATCCTGAGAGGGAACCGAACCCAGACCTTTTGGTGACAGTGACTTTTGACTTTTGGCTCTACTCATTGCGCAATAAAGCCAGACATTGCCTATCCTATATGGTACCTTTTCAACAGGTCTTTAGAGATGGGTACAATGCCAAAAGTATGGAAACGCTCCTTTGTAGTCCCGATTTTAAAATCGGGTGACAAGCATAACATTAAAAATTATAGACCAATTTCTAAGCTTTGTACAATAGCGAAGCTGTTCGAAAAGATTATTTATGACAGTATTTATCCTCTTTTGCGCCCGATTATTGTCGACCAGCAGCATGGCTTTGTGAGTAGGAAGTCAACGGAGACTAACCTTTGTGAATTTACGCATCACTTGGCTATGGCTATGGATCAGGGATTCCAGGTTGATGTGGTGTATACCGACTATTCCAAAGCTTTCGATAAAATCTCACACTCATTGTTAATTCTCAAACTGGGTGAAGTCGGTATACACGGTGATCTGTTGCGCTGGCTGTCTTCTTATCTTCGGGAACGTAGTCAGGCAGTTACCATAAAGGGTTACTGTTCGTCGTTTATCCCTGTAACCTCCGGGGTGCCTCAAGGCTCTCACTTGGGCCCTCTTTTGTTTAATTTATTTATAAATGATATTCCTTCGCAATTTGGTAACTCCAACATACTTTTATATGCAGATGACATGAAGATGTTTCGAATAATCAAAGCACCATCTGATTGCTCTCTCTTGCAGAATGAGCTAAACAAGTTATGTGCATACTGTTCGGGTAACCTTCTTGATTTGAATGTGGAGAAATGTAACATAATATCCTTTACTCGTAAAAGTAAGCCTATCATTTATGACTATCACTTGAATGGTGCCGTGCTGGGTAGGGTGACTGAGGTGAGGGACTTAGGTATTTGCTTAGACAGTAAACTTAGTTTCAATCCTCATGTTCAATGTGCTCTGACTGCAAAAGCTTATAAGATGTTGGGCTTTGTTCTCAGAACGGCCAAAGATTTCAAGGACAGTTCCGCTTTGACTGTTCTCTATTTTGCGTTCGTCAGATCCATTTTGGAATACGGATCTGTGATTTGGAATCCCCTATATAAAAAATACGGGGAAAACATCGAGAAGATACAAAATAAGTTTAATGAGCACTTAGGATATACATTTAATAAGTTCAATGGTTCAGAACCTCCACTTATTCCTTCTTTGGCCTCACGTCGAATGGAAAGAGACCAAATGTTTTTGTTTAAGATTCTCAATAATTTCGTTGATTCCCCCTTCCTTTTAAGCAATATTCATTTGAGATGCCCCCGGTTAAATTCACGCCATACTTCTACATTTAGTGTGCCTTGTGTCAACTAATTATGCCAGTAACACCTTTTTACTGCGCTCCTGTCGTAATTACAATAGGGATTTTGAAAATGTCGACATTTTTTGTTCTAGGATAGGAGCGTATAAAAGGGCTGTGAGGGAGAAGTTAGCTTGACGCTGATGTCGTTTTCGTTTGTTTTTTTTTTACTAATTTGTAAAATACCTACACTCCCCCCCCCCCTTTTTTATTGTATATCTTAGCTTAAATATGTATTTTATATAAGTGGAAACTTTATTGGTTTAAGTGAGATTCATAAGTGATAGCCGTAAATAATTTAAATACTGTATGTTTCCTGAAGAATAAATAAATAAATAAATTAACTTGAAAAATAAAAAGATTGTTGAATTATTCAGACGTGTTTACTCAGAAATCGAGACCCCAGTTTGTGTGTTCAACCAAACTCATTATACCAAAATGCATTCGACACTTCTTTAGAAGAATTGAAAGACAAGCCATTTTCATCTTCTCACTAAATCAATGTATTGTCTTGCTTTTCAGGCTTGTGCTCCACGCTACATTGAGAAGAAAAATAGTAAGTACCTACTTTAAAAAAAGCGTTTGTATTTCGTCATCGCAACGGATCAAAGCATTGTAGAGTGGCGACGCAACACCTAATCATTATTAGGTGAAATGCGATTTGTAGCTCCAACAATCTGCACTGAGCCCGCGTGTTGGAGTATGGCTCGTTCCACCTCATAGTTAAGGTGAGGCATGTGCCCAGCAGTAGGACGTATATAGGCCGTTTATGTTTATGTTATGCCATTAGACCATTAGGACATGCCATTGCATGTCATTGAACATAATATGTAAAACGAAATAGCGTTAGCTCTATTTTTATTCCTATGACGACGCAACGCAAGGCAATAATTAGGTCTGCTCCTAAAGCAGTCTCACATTTGTACTAAAACGCATGATATCCTTATTTAAATAAAACTAATATCTTGATGGGTTTGTTACAGAAACGGGAACCTTCGGCAAATGTTTTGCAACATCGCCATCTACTCGTAACATGACTGAAATGAAAACTCTGAGTGACTCGGACAAAGGTTCTAACTATGAAACTTATGGTAAGGGATTAAAATAAATCAGTTGCCAAAACAATCGTAGAGTATTTTCTAATTTATAAGGATAAAATTTGATTTTCAATCACACTCCAACCATTCTCATTTAAAACCTTAATTTAATACCTTTTTATTTCGAATGCGTTTGCCTTTGACCTCAGCCTCGCTTAACGGTAAGCGACGACGAGGCCGAGCGTGCTTACCCAAGGTTGTATGAATCCGGAAACACAGAAACAGGGAGAGCATTCCACTCCTTAGCAGTGCGGATTGGAAAGGAAGCAGTAAACCGCTTAGTCCGGGCTGCTGGAAAGTTGACCACATTATGGATGGAACCCCTCACGACGTCTAGTGGTCCGGTGGTAGAGAGTAGAGGCTGGTATCAGGTCATGAAGTTCCTGTGCACACTATCTGCAATACACCTTATAGAATACCGGGAGTCTTAAGCCTTAAGGTTTGATTCTACACTCGGCAGTAAGCAGCAGTGCTGTTGCCGCAGTGCTGCCACTAAGGTGCTGCCTGCCGGGCTGATTCCGACCAAGGCAGCGGTGTCACTCTGTTCGCGGTGATGCGTTGTTGTCATTGGTTAGTTTACTTTGAATTGACAAGGTGCGGCGACAGACGTGTCACTACTGGTCTGTCACGGGAGTTGGATGACACTGATGCTCAGCAGTGCTGCCGCTGCATTGCTGCCTAGTGGTTCGGAATCATACCTTTAGACATAGGTACTATTGGAGAGTTTAACATCTGGCTCCTGGTTTCATCGTTAGATCAGCTTTACCAATACAATTGTAAAGATTCAATACGCTTGGCGAAATCCGACTTATTAATGAATTGAGTGATAAATTGTTTCGAATTAAAATTCTGTTAATTAATCAATCCAATAATTGATGGACATGCTAATTAGTAGCTATGCTTGTAGTCGGAAATGATATGATTATCGATGTGCAATATCAACTTCCTCGGTCCTGAACTCTTGTGTATGTGTTTCTTTTGTAGAGCAGTACATGGACACGTTTGGATGGAGCATCAATGTGGACAAGAACGGCTCCATTCTTGTCGGAAGCCCAGGAATGAATCATGGTAAAGTAAATGTTGTATTGATTATACCTTAAAATTATTATATTTTTTTAGTAGGTATACAGGGTAGCCCAAGGGTTAAAGTCCAAAGTTAAAATTCAGATACTTCAATATTAAGTGTACAGGGTAGAGAAGAGAGAGTTGGAGTCCTCCGCAGTTAATGTCTTCGATTTTGCTTAGTTTACAACCATTTATTTTTCCTAATGTTCACTTTTAGAGTATTGTTCTTGTGATAGCTGTACACAGCAGAAGTAGAAAAAAACGTTATTCAGTAACAACCCCGAAGTTCCGTAATATTATTGGGCATCTGTGTGTGTCAGTCGTCGTATAGGCACCCTACAGTTTGGGCCACATGGGTGAAATGGCTCACAACAGATAGTCCTATCACAGGCAGAAATATTTTCTCAAAATGTTTCTAGGTTTTGTAGCCATCAGACGGGCTGGGAATGTTGAGATCGACTTATTAATTAGTTGAAAAAATATATTGAAGTGACACAGTCTAATAACATTTAATAGAGCGACGTCTGTCGGAAAGCTAGTTTTACATAAAATGATTGGGTGTATAAAATTTCAGGTTGGGCGATGATGTACGAGACAGTAGATGCGCAGCCGAAACTCGTAGCTATATCTGGCCCTGACATTATGTTCAACTTTGGTAAGTATTCACTGCATTTTTCAAGTATACAAAAAAAAGCAACATAACTGGATTCACGAATAGGTATTCTGACGGTAGTTCTCATTAGTATGGATTATATTCTTTTTACTTCTCTTTAGGATACAGCGTAACTTCTGGCCGCTTCGTTTCCGTGAACGATAGTGAAGTAATGCATGCTATCAGCTCACCTTACGGAAGAATGGGAGAGGGTAAGGTCGGTATACATTTTTCAAGTGCCTTTATACAAAGTACAGCTACCATATATATTGAAGCAGACAAGGCGACCAAATACTTCTGATCAGTTCCACAGCTAATAAGTTATGTACACCCTAATTACTTGTTTATTTATTTGCAACAGTTGACAATCGATACATTTATTTATTACAATAATGGTACTGGAGACGAACTAGACTACTACTAATACTAGTTATCTACTATTCATATCTGAACATCCATTAAGTACAGTCGGGGAACGAAAGGGTTGTCCAGTTTTCAAATAAAATCATTTACACGTTGCAAGCACATGTTACCTTTTTAAACTGTGTAACATTCCAGTGTTGTGTCGAAAACTAGGCTTTATTGTTTGACAATTATATTCGATTAGACGTATGTTCCTTCACGATTGACAGTTGAACCAATACTTTTTCTTGGTTTGAACTCCAAATGTGATCATATAGCAAGCAAAAACATCATTAAAATCTGAACAGATGCTAGTCACTAAAGTATAAACACGCGTGACAGATGTGTCATGTTCAGATATTAATAATAAGTAATGTTCAGCAGATATTAATGGGAACTTGGCTGTTAAACATTTAAGTAGTATTTGGTCACCTTGTCTGTTTGGGGATGTGAGGAACAGGGTGTTAAGTTCCTCATCCACCATTGAAAAGGGAGCATCCTCCGATCATACAGGTGTTATGTCTGGTGGGCTATTGCCCGGCGATTGTTGTCGGGTTCTTCTATCTATGCACAATCGCTCCAAAAACTTTGATAGCGCGTTTCAGGATTGTAGTTCCTATGTGGCGAGATAGATGTTACATCTGTTTCAATATATCTGATGGCAACTATACTGTGTATCTAACAGTACTGATTGTTGCAGTGATGGTGAGCAATGATGCAATACGCTGTTAACCGCTCGGTAAGGTCTGATGAAATTTTCCAGGTAGTTGTGTCCGATGGGGAGAAATCCTGGTACCTGCCCCACCCCGTAACGAGCCGCGCCCCACGAGAGGGGGCCCTATTCGGAGGCGCCCTGGGATCTGCTAGCCTGCGCCCTCTGGGTCAACGTCAGGCCTTGCTGGTGGGCGCGCCTTTCTATACTGAAAAGGGGAAGGGGCAAGTTGATGTCGGCGCTGTTTATATTTACCAGTATGACGTCAGTGTACAGGTAAGGTACTTCAAATTGTTGTTTGTCTTCCAAGTTAAGAATTTTAATGTTGAAATATCAATAGTACCTGAGTACAGACACCATTTATTATGAGTTAAAGCTATTATGGAGGATTTTTAGCTTGATAAGCAAAATAGCTACGCCACTCGGTCATCAACATCATACAGAGAACCAAGACCGGCCCATAGATGTGTAAAATACCTTTTGTAGATTCAAGAGTGACACTGTTATGACTTCACTTTTAATTTTTAGAATATAACTCACCAAAGGACCATATTGGGAAAAATCAGTGGAGGTCGATTTGGTAGCTCCATCATCAGTGTCGGCGACCTGAACGGTGACCGAAGAGATGGTAAGTTTATGCTTGATCTGACATCAGAGCATTTGAGATGCGTGACGCAACTTGATGACAATGTGACACGCTCACGGCTATATCCAGAAAATGGTAATGAGGTGCACGTTGACTATTATTGACCCTCATGGTGAACTACAGTAGCTCACACGCTGGGTCGAACCTCCCACCAGAGGCAAGCTTGTCACTAGCGTTTAAGTGGCTTGACCTTTTTATCGGTTGTCTCCATCATCGAAGAGTTAGCAGCAAGTTGTTTAATGAACACAAACCAAACGACTTCCGAACCGCGTTGGTTCAAAGCCAGGGCTTTTAACCACTAAGCTACGAAACTCTCCCCTACTTAACTTTCCTCTACTATTTTAGCTCACCCACATTTGGTTTATTTAATTCACTTACGATCCTCTACCTGAAGGTTGTCTGGAAGAGATCGCTCTCTAGCGATAAGACCGTCTAAATTGTACATTGTTCTCTGTAATTTGCTTCAAATGTAATGTTTTTGTACAATAAAGAATATCTATCTATCTATCTAACTCTCTCCATAAGTCTTGTATGACCTGATGAAGATAGTCTGTAGTCAGTTCCTCTAAAAAATATGAGAGGGCGTTATCAGCAGCAATTGTCGTATAGCTGGGTATGGTGCAGATGGTGATGATAAAAACCTGGTTGTCCTTGGATTTTTAAGCTGAATTTGACATCTACTGCTCTATTTACGTACTATTCATAAAATTCACTAGTGTATGCCGTTACGTTCTTATTTATCTTCTCCTTCACAGAAGTAGCTATATCAGCCCCATACGAGGGTTTAGGCGTGGTGTACATCTACTCTGGCGCTGCTTTGCTTGGAGACTCTGCTGACAACATGGTGCCGTGGCTACAAAAGATAATGATGCCAGAAAAGGGAGGACCAGGAACTTTTGGGCTGAGCCTCGCCTCGTTTGGGAGCCACAATGGCATTGCATGCAATGGTAATTGGCACTGACTACCGTATATAAGAGTAAATAGGCGGCGGCTACAGTATTTACCAAGTGGATACGCCTCTAGGGTTTTCCTTCTCCTCTAAAATGTCATGGCAACAGATTTTGGCAGGCATATGTGAGACTACGTACGCGCACTATATGAGATTTTTTCAACAAGGAACTGTAGCTCAGTGCGTCCTGTGCTCTTTAATAGATCGCTTTCAGTCTAGAGATGGATACTATTCGTAGTCAAAAAGAGGAGTCGCATTCGTTCCCATATTCTATAAAGAAAGAAGCATACGGTATTATCAGATGAAAATCCTTCTTGTTTGGCGACTACCGTTTCGAAGATGGTCAGCTTTAACCACGCCAGTGGGGTTTTCAGCAGCAACAAACTGCGCTATTACTTCCACCATGCCATTAGGTGAAATATGTTTTTTTTATATTCTCGTGCTAATGATCACAAATAATGTTGGGTTTTTTTCAGAATTGGCTATTGGAGCTCCGGAAAACAACAAAGTTTTCTTATTTCAATGCATCCCGAGTATAATTGTTAATGTTAACCAGCTTCAAGAAAGCAAAACGGCAAAGTATAGTCGCGCGCGCAGAAATGACACCTACTTCGTTTACCAGGCGTGTATAGATGTCCAATATCCTGAGAAGGCCAAAAATATCAAGGCTGGTAAGTAACTAGTATTTGGTTTCACAAAAAAATCTGTTAGTATTTAAATATGGCAATGCCACGACACTGAAGCTCCTCAATATACTTGTTGATATATTTATGTCTTGATTTTGCTTTCAGAACTGGAAATGAACGTTAAAATAACGCATGCTACAGCTACATTGGTTAACGAAAAGAGGGGGAAGATCGAAGAATCGGACTCTATAAAATTTCCATTATCTATCGAAATGGGAAGGCGTTCGTACTGTCATGATATAGGCATCTCTATACCGGAGGTAATTTACTCGTACGCTTGTCATTACGATTAAAAATCCTGTCGAGTAAGAACTACTTCAACCTTGTTAAAACTATTTTCTCCTGAAATCGGGTTTGACTGTTCAACAAACATGGGGTCAATCTTCTGATAACTTATGTACTCCACGTATGTGAACCTAAGCTTAGGAAATGTCACTGATCTGAAAAGTCAAATATTTCCATTTTATTTCTTCACACAACTTCCTCTTGACTTAACACCTTGGTACACCGTTCACCTGTTTCTAGTTGCACGTGGGTTCCGAACCAGTGATTCAGTATAACATAGCAGTTAATCAGTTGGAGACAGATGACCCCAGGAGACAGAAGACGTTGACCTCGTCCCATGCCCTCGTGAGTGACGTCAGCGTGACTAGCTTAAGTGGCCAAGTTTGGGTAGCAGACTGCGCAGGATTCGATGGAGAGTGCCGCCCTAAACTGACAGTGAAGATTCTCAGCACCATACCGTAAGTTTATCTCTGGCACGGCAAGTCCTTGCGGTTGCAAGTTCAAATCTGGCCAGAACACCTATTTTGTGTTCATGGAATAATTGCGGCTTGCATAAATGTGGCTTTTTAAATTGGCAAAAATAATCTACAAATTGCTTCAAAAACCTTGTGGCACTTAGTGCCTCTTATAGCTACCTAATAGTTTTTGTAAAATCTGTCAAACCTACCTGTTAATTATTTTTACGGCGTGATTTAGTGGCTTAACTCCTGCACTCTAGCCTATATCGGCCCATTCACGTTTTGCCCCCACTGATTTAAGATCTTTAATCAGTTGCCATTCGACAGAGCCAACTACACGATAGGATCATCAGCAGCAGAATCGTTCCACGTGTCGTCATTGAACGCTGGTGACGTGGCTTACAGCGCGTGCGCGCATGTGAGCGTGCAAGGCGCGCGCTTCCTTCGGCTGCCTCCCGCCTGCACGCGCGCGCGCGACTCCAACGCGCTTGTCTGCACGCCGAAGAGGCCTATTCAGACCAATACGACTTGGGTAAGAAAATGTCATAAAACACAGACGCAGCCAGACTCCTATGCTGCGTGCTGATTAAAGTAGAAAAGACCGGGTTTTGCTTTGTTTTTTTCTCCAAATTGTCTGAATAAGATTATGTGTTCGATATTTATATAGATTTTGTTAATAAAGCCTATTAATTTTATACCCACTGAATTGATTTCTACAGAACTCGGACCCAATAGAACTGGATATGACAAGCTTGAAGAGCAATTCAAAGAAAATAAAGTTCGAAGTGGTGATGTTGCCGCGGTGCCTCAACAGGGAAGGCGAATTGAAAGCGTCATTGACCGCCTATATGCAGCCAGATTCGACTGGAATTCTTTTGAAGGGGTAAGTTTTGAGTCGGGTCGTAGTTCAGTGAGGTAATTACAGAGGAAATAACGCATTCCTTCTTTATTCAATCTATTTAAAAACTTGAGTATTACTTTAATAAAGACTATCAAACTTGAAGCCTGGCTAGGGCCGATTGCATATGCCCTTGAGCTCTGAATACTACCGAGAGTGTACCGAGTAGGTGGGGACTAGCATTTGGGTTCATGCGTTTCGTGAAACAATCCCAATGAAGACCTTAATGCGAGTCTGCAGGCATTGTTTGTGTTATCGTACAATGGAGTTGAACTTGCTTGCTTGGGCGGCCAAGCGCGCTAGGGGGTACTGTTTTACTTCCCTTTGTGTTCCTGATACCCTTCGGTTTAGCGTGAAGCTGATGACAGTCGTGTTTTAACTGGGCATAGGTCTCCGTTTCCAAAAAGTTCCGAGTCCCACATAGTCCAGTTGTTCCAAAACTGGGGCACTAGGCATGCGTTACTGCATTATCTAACGAAGAATAACTAGTCTCGTCCGAGGCGAGTTTAAGTGTAGTTTCATATAAAAGCCGTTTCTTTGTATTGTCTTTAGATCTACAAACCTTGGCGACACTGTTGAACTTACCCAGGAGGAACTAGAAGAATCAGGCAAACACATGTCGCATATTTATTCTGTAAGTTTTGAGTGTAATATTTAAAGTATTTAACTCTATTTGAAGATTGATAATGATTTAATTGGATATATTACAGGTTTTCAACTATGGTTTAACCGATTGGGTCAAAGTTCAATGCGATATCATACTAGAGAAGAAGCCTTTCTTTGAAGGCTTCAACATATCTGTAAGTGCACATTTATTAATAGTAATGTAATAATTTTGTTATTTTAATATGGCAGAAGCTTAAATTCTAAATTGCTAATATAAGGGGTTCATGTATCAACACACTCAGCTAAATAATGATGACACAAGAGAGATAGGAACAGGGAAATAAACAGGTTTTGCCTTTATTACATTATGAGAATATGCAAGATTAAGGAAACGAAAAAAGACGTTGCTTTCATTTTCACCATTTTGCATTTTTAAAACCTTGTTACTAACGCCTCGACCCCAAAATACAATGTCCTAGTCACAGAAATACTAAGTCTCAACTCTGAAGTAGTCTGTAGGTATTTGCACAACCACTCACTTTATGAAAACGTTTAGATAGACTCTCCGGCGTCATACCAATGCACCAACCCAACACAGACGAAGGATGGGCAATATAAGTTAACGTGTGTCGTCTCCGAACTGAAGAGGAACCAGAAATTCGATGTATTGATACCCATTTATGTGACACCTGGCCAAATTGGTGAGTACCTTCTTATTTTGACAAGCAAGATGGCACAATTTTACGGTCAACGGCATGACAGGCTACCGATTTTCTTCCCACTTTCTTACTCCATTTTCTATTAAAAAAAATATTTTAGCTAGAGTTGAACAAAAATCGTAAAAAGGTAGAGAGCCTTCGCTGTATATGCCAGGACACGCCTTCAAACTAATTTTGTTCTGGTGTGGAAAATTTTACGGTCAACGGCATGACAGGCTACCGATTTTCTTCCCACTTTCTTACTCCATTTTCTATTAAAAAAAATATTTTAGCTAGAGTTGAACAAAAATCGTAAAAAGGTAGAGAGCCTTCGCTGTATATGCCAGGACACGCCTTCAAACTAATTTTGTTCTGGTGTGGAAAACATTGATCATAATTAAAAACCTACATTAAAAACATACCTACATTATTCATATCCTCTTACTGTGCATAAGATTAATAAATAAAAACACTGTCGCCGTTTCACTCGTAGCAACTGTATTCACGGTAACACTTAAAGGCTATTCAAAATAATTGTATTTGTCACCGATCTTCTTGACGTACAGGGAATTTACGGGTATATTCATTTGTCTGATTTCAGAACCCATCAATTTACAGAATAAAAACGTTACAGTAACTTCCCATCTGCAACTTATCTTTGGTGCTAATCATCTCCAGAAGAGGTATTTAAACAATTTTATTCCATATACATACTCCACTCCTATTTCCACACGGGCAGATCTTGCGTTTTTACCTCTCTCTTTTTTCTTCTGATCGGACCTTGTCTGCAAACAACTTGGACCAGTCCAAGAAAAGAATGTCTAGACCAGGAGTATTACTTGGCCTTTCATTTAAAAAATAATTAAAAAAGTAAGGGACAAAGCCAAACCTCTTGGTGACCCTTGGCCTTCTCCTTCCAACATTTCCATTCACTCTCTCCGTATAAATTCCTTTCGTTTCCTTGCTTTGACCTTTTACCACTTCAGCTTTCATGACTCGAAAAAATTATGACCTATGAGGAAGTGTGTTGTGTGCCAAGTTCTTAGTCTTCAAGATACAATACATATCTATAAATATGAACTTACTTCTAGGGTGACAAGTACACTAAAGCTAAACGAAGCAGTGGTGCCTCTATGGATTGTTATAATAGCTGCGTTGGTCGGACTTCTTATTATAATCATAGTTATCTTTGCTCTTTATGAGGTGAGTCTCTGAAACAATCTCTTTATTAAGTACTGAGTTTTTACCACTGTCGCACTTTCGGGTGAAGATTGATGTCATGGTGGCTTCGAACTGCAAATTCAAGCTATGCGTTGAATAATAAAAAATAATAATTAAGCGAACTAGCCGGCTTATTTTTAAAAAAATATAATATTTTTTTCTTACTCAAGCCTCGATAAAGCTCAAGCGTTTTACTCAATTATAAGCAACGGCTGTTTTTCCTTTTCAATAATGCTAGTAAAATTTAATTAATACAATAAATACAACTTTATTTCGTTAAGAAAATTGTAGTTTGGTTCTGTTTTAATTATACCGAGTAAGACCTGTAAGTAATTGGGTTTAACAATTTTACCTGTAATTTCAGTGTGGATTTTTAAGACGAAAAAATAAAGCGAAATTGAAAAGACTGAGGAAAAGTGTTTATCGGCAGAGCGTTGTAAGTACAAAACGTTTAAACGAATTGCTTTTAAGTTCAATTAATTTGTGCTTTTGTTGAAACACATCTGCGAAGTCGCAGATATATGCCTTCTGCCAAACTTTGTTTTTGAATGCATACCTACTATTTCACTTCATTTATGTAAAAAACTGGGCCAACAGGCAACCAGAAATAAAGTGGTTATTTTTTCTGGTTAACTTATGGCCCAGTTTTTTATGAGATGATGACATATGTACACAAAATATATTCAACAGCGTCGATCACAAATGCGTCACAGCATGCCGCGACACTCAGGAGACAGAGAGAAACTGACTGAAGAGAGTTCAGAAATAAACTCTGATGGTGAGACCACTCCTGTGGGGAACAGTCCCGTCGACAAGGATGCAGGGGAGAAGGGCTTTGTGGACAAGGAACCAGTTGAGAAGGAACCGCAGATCGAAGAAAGAGAAGTGTGCAAAATTAAGTGAGTATTATGGCGGACAGCGTCGTCTGACGACTTGTCTAACCCCCGGTAATGCTTAGCAGAAGTTTGATAATATTGCGGTAGATATACTAAAACTTTTCCAAAAATGTTCAGTTGCATTTTGTTGAAACATTTAAAATTGTTATTTCCTTGTGTAATTTAATCACAACTTAATTTCTTACTTCTTCATTGTTATTTGTTGTTTTATTACAGAAAAAATGAACAGATCATCAAAGGCTTGCAAAAAAACATGAACGTGAAAAGTCAGTTTCTACCGCCCCCTCCGAAAGCACAAACGGATGCCCCTGCAGAATGATCAATGATGTTATTTCTTTTATATAGATATAGATTTTTATTACAGTGTATTATAGTCAATAAATAATTACGTAAAAATATGTTCAAGATCTGTTTTTTAGGGCCTGTGTGGATAATTAGTAGCTTCACGCGTAGTCTAAGTAGTAGTCTAGTCATATCAGTCAGTTTTTAGATTCATATTTTTAAATTTCATGTTTGCGGGTTTTCATTGCGGGAATCTTAAATGTGAATTGAAACATATTTTAAGGCATCATGTGTCACTGTACTCTTCCTTCGTAAAAATTACTGCATTTAATCTTTAAAGTGAGTTAACTCTGTTTTTCAAGCTCTATCTATCTCCTTCTCGCATATGAACCCGTATAAGCTTGAGCAGTCAACGTCGTTCAACTTCCCGTCGTTTTTGAATAGTGAGCCGCAATTCTCATCGTTGAGTGCATTGTTGGGCTCATTCTCAGCCCACGTGCTGTAACCAGCTTCTGATAGAGATTCATCTGGAAGAAAATCTACTTTTAATACATATACACGGAATTTATAAATGGAAATCGAAGAAAAGAAAATGGTCTAGGTTTGAGGCGGGAATCGAACCTGTGTCTTTTGCATACAACATTGATTATGCTAAACCACAGAAAAATTACACAGAAGTCCTCAATAGTCTTACAGCGTAGGCAAGGTGTAAAAAAAACGATTAAGTTCTGAAATAATTCACAAGTAAAAACTGTTTGAAGGCAATATTTTCAAACAACTTTTAATTAATAGAACAAGAAACACAAACGGTTTAAGTTAATGATACTAAAATATAACTGAGCAATAATAACATGTTTGTACTGAAAATCGAGAATAGATAGAATAGATAGACTTACTAAAATAAACATAAACGGCCTATAGACGTCCCACTGCTGGGCACAGGCCTCACCTCAACTATGAGGTGGAACGAGCCGTACTCCTTACACATTGGGGTGTTACTTAACGGGAGTAAAGGACACGCCCTTTACTCCCGTTGAGTAACACCCCAATGTGTAACACTGTGACACATTGGGAAAAAAAATACCGATGAGTCACACTGTTACACATTGCCACTTTTTTTTGCCCGTTGAGTGCCAGTGTTAAATTAACAGACTTAATACAAATATTAACCCACAAACACGAGTATTTCTTGAACCAACTGAACGTAAAGATACGTTAAGTAAAATAAATCACGAATCACATAATGTTTTTTTTAAAGATTAAGATTATTGTGATATTTTTAAATTATTGACCAACAGAAATATTCAATTATGATTTAACCTATTAACGCCCATAAAAAAACTACGGTATATATTTATTTATTCTTTTTGTGATATATTGGAGTACTTGAAATAAACTCAACTAAAAAAATTGGAATAAAAACAATAGAAAAAAACCTCTGATTTGTGGGTTAATATTTGTATTAAGTCTGTTAAATTAACACTGGCACTCAACGGGCAAAAAAAAGTGGCAATGTGTAACAGTGTGACTCATCGGTATTTTTTTTCCCAATGTGTCACAGTGTTACACATTGGGGTGTTACTTAACGGGAGTAAAGGCAACACGCGGGCTCAGTGCGGATTGTGGGAGGAGTGTAAGGCTAGTGAGCAACCTCAATGTCAGATGTTATCAAGTCGCCCTAAAGCCTCTGACCATTCTTAGATTCGGCGACTATTGCTGTTGTAAAGCAGCAGACGCTGGGTCGGAAATAGGATGGGTGGCCACCCCGACCGAAATTAAGTGATGAATTTACGGGCATCTTCTTGCTTTTGAAGGCACGTTAAGCAGTTGGTCCCGGTTGAAGTCGCTAGATGTCAATCATTAAGCCTAGCATACTTACTAAAAATAGTCTTAAAAACTTTTGGTCTCCCATCGGTAGTCCGTTGTGCTCTGAATCCGGCATAGAAGAACCAGGAGGCCTGTGTTCCACTGACTCCAGGATTGGAGTTCATGAGGTGATGCACGACGTCGTGCTCCAGCTGCAATGAGAATTAATCATCAACATCAATAACAACCGCATGACGTCCACTTCTGAACATCCTCTGCCTCCCCCTTAGCTTTCCAGAACGATCGACGGCCTGTATCCATCGAAACCCAGAGGTTTCTTGAGGTCATCCGCCCACTTTGCGGGTGGGCACTACACGCTGCGTTTAGCTTCAAATGGTCTTCATTCGAGACTTTTTCGACCCCATCGGTCATAAGTTATAAATGCTGCTAATATGACAGTAATACAGCTGAAAGTTACATACATATAGATAACATAAACGGCCTATATACGTCCCACTGCTGGGCACAGGCCTCACCTCAACTATGAGGTGGCACGAGCCATACTCCAACACGCGGGCTCAGTGCGGATTGTTGGAGGGGTGTAAGGTTAGTGAGCAACCTTAATGTCAGATGTTATCAAGGCGCCCTAAGGCCTCTGACTAGGCTTAACGACTGACATCTAGCGACGTCAACCAGGACCAACTGCTTAACGTGCCTTCCGAAGCACGGAGATGCCCGAAATACACATCACTAAATTTAGGTCGGGGTGGTCACCCATCCCATTTCCGACCCGGCGTGTGTTGCTTTACAACAGCGATCGTCGCCGATCACTGTCACAACTACGCCACGGGCACCTCTGAAAGCCAGCTGAAAGTTACTCTTATTTATATCATCATGTAAAATTTTCGCAGTACTAACGTTAGCTGGTGACTACCTTCTGTAATGATGAATCTTAAGAAGAACAGTACCTGTGAGTTGACGACCACTAAGTGAGCCCCCTCCGCGACGCACTCGGCAAATGCCTGATTCCAGGTGTAGGCCACAGAGGGGATTTTGTAACAGCTGCTCACGTTTTGGGCTCGTTGGTAATCTGAAATGAGTTAACTTATAAAACAGTTAACTTATGGTACATATAAGAGTCTTGTCATATTCTATAGAACTACAAGGAAATCTGTTCTTCAGTTGTTCAAATCGCATGATACGCTTGTTTGGCTATTTTATATAGTTTGAAGTCTGCAGTCCTATCCAATCTGCAATGGCCACACACAAGATGCTTGTCAGTACAACTTTCTATCAAATTACTTCCTTTTTCCGACTTGTTTAATTACATCTCTACATGCTTCATCATCTTCATCGTCAAAAAACCGCCAATCCCCTCTGGACCCTGCCAGCATCTTCAGTTTTTTGACTTACCTCTCCCAAAAACGCCACATTCGGCGTTATGTGGAGCATCCAATGCAGCCACTTTGCAGATGTAGGGTAGTGACTGGTAACAAGCTGTGGACTGCACGTCACCCTGTCGGGTCCCCACGTCGCACTCCCGGTTCCATGCTGGCGGCGTCACTGGCTGGGAGTCTACTGCAAGTAATTACAAGGGGTATTTGCCAATAGTTCCTGTATAACACAAAAATGTACTGCGATTGCCATGGCCTTGCCGCAAATTTTAGCAGTGTTTATTTTACCAACTAGAAAATTCATTGATATACATTGTAACATATGAGAATGTGAGTGTCCAAACACGTTGTCGAGGACAAAGCATAGTGGAGAGGCACTGATCACGGCAGGCAGATCCCACCATCATGCGGGATAGACCAACTACTGTAGCCTGTGGGGTTAACAGGGTCACTGTTCTGGAAATATGATAACATCAAATACATTGTTATTCATGGGGCATAGGTCTCAAAGAAAACTTACGGTCAATTATGGTAGGCTCCTCAGCCGATTCATGATCCTGCCCATCTTCAGCGACCCACGCGTAATCCCCAATATCAGGGAACAGCTTGAACATCCGATGCAGTTGCATAATATCCTGATGGGAGGAAGGAACCATCAGGGCTGCGCCTTCTACTTCACAGATTTTTTTAGCGTCCGGCAAGCGTGCACTCTCTATGTGCAATTTATAGAAGGCATCGCTATTTTCATTGAACTCATAGTCTGAACGGTACTCCTTACTTTTTGACCGTGACGGAAGCTCTGCTAGAACTGCAATGAGAAGAATACTTGCTGACATTTTAACCTAAACTAAAATTAATAGTGCGTTCATACACGTCGCAGCCCGTGTACCCGTGTCAGTTCTGAGTCAAGCCTATGGCCTGGACACCTACTTTGTGTTAATGGTACAATTTGCGGTTAGCTCTCCGGTGAAGGAAAACACAGATAAAAAATCCAAGCAGCCCGGATAACCGCGGTAGGAGCGCCCCTCACCAAGCTGTAAGTATTCAGAATTTGCTTGGCAAAATGTGGGCTTCCGAATGTGCCATCATGGCGTGCAATGAAGTTAACACCATAAACCAAGATGTACAATGTTTTACATTTCACAACGTAGATTCAGCCACTATTCACATGGGTAATTTCTTTCCCCTATTTTGTTCGTCTAACAAAGATTTACTGTTTTGATGTCTTATTTTTAAAACAAACTTAATTACTGAAAATCACTTGCCTAAATATAAATAAGTGACTAGAACACAAGCTCGTCCCATGTCGCACTCTTGTCCGGTGGGTGAACGGTATTTATCTGGCGCCTCGACATTCTTGAGCATCCCTCGATAGTGGATATTAGTACACTTGAGGCCAATGTCATCATATTAATTTCTTGTAGTGTTTTTTTGTATTCATTGAAAAGAGTAAAGCACCATCAGCTCCTTTGAGATAGTCAGAGAGTAATAGAGTGGGATCTACTCGGTAGGTGTGATATAGCGTCCGCAAAATACGCTCCAAAACTCTTGTCGTGCTCTTGGCTTAGTGCCTAGAATAGAGTATTGTTTATCTGCGTGAAACATGGCATGAAAGATGTTGCAAGCAAACATGAGCTCACATTTCACCAGAACCTGGCATGAAAACAGATATAGGTGTAAACTAATTACTTAAACCACTAACTGCACACAGAAAATAAAAACTATTTAGTGATAGGTAAAAGCACTGTTAGGTAATAAAATATAACTACCTATCTTACAAACATCATATTCTACAATAATTTACGATATGCAAAACATCACAATAAAATTGGTCCGTTTTATTCTAAAAAGGCAGCAGTTTGTTGAGATAACATTTACAAAATAAAAAAACAAGTGTTTAAGGTATTGATCATGCCTACATTTTCTCAGTAGAACGGTAGGGAATATTCAATTTAGGATTGCTATTTGATGGCGAACTACTAGACATATCATTGATAGCAATTTAAAAAACAAAACTCAAGCACAGTTAAATCCATACTTTAAAAAAATCCAATTAAATGAATATGCAGTTAATTTTTCTTGCACAGTATATGTACTGGTGCATATGCATAAAGTGGGTAGGTAGATAACATAAAGATTTAATTACAATTATTATTCTCTGCTATCTTCTTGTAGGACTGTTATCTGTTTTACTATGTATTTAGAAATATTGAAATATGTTTATCAGTCTCTGACACCTATAACAAGCTTTACTTAGTTTGGGGTCAGGTGGGTCAGATAACCTTGGTGTAGGTCTTTCAACAAGTTGCAGTAAAATAACAGCTAATTCTCATACATGCACATACATACCATCACGCCTCTTTCCCAACGGCTTTCCACTTGCTACGACACACACCTTGCGCCTCTACTTTCATGGGTCCTTTCATACATGCTCAGCGGGTAAAGCTGCTTGTGACCTGACTCTTCCTGAGAACATCTTGAACTTGTCCAAGAAACGTTCGTCTAGGCCTTCCCCTTCCAACAGTTACATTCACCCTCGCCTTAAAAATGCGTTTTGTTAATCGCCTTTCATCCATTCTTTACATATGACCAAACCACCTCAGCGCTCCTATCTAAATTCTTGTAACAGTGTTTTCTTTCACACCACATCGCTCTCTTATTACAGTTTATTTTGCTGTCACTCAATTCTACTCCAGTCTTCTGCAATACCCAACTTTCACTACCGTACATTAATGTTCATTATTTTTTGTTTAACAAGAATGACGAATATACGCCGAATGCGTCTACCTTGGTAGGTCCAACTTCAACAAAGGTGGCACGACGAATTCAACTCGGCTGGCCAGCGTTCGGGAAATTGCGCGATATCTTCACGGCCCTCAGAGCCTAAAGACTAAGTTATAGGTAAGGTATTTTTCAAATAATGAAACCACTTTTTGATTAAGTTTTTAAGTTACCTACTTCAAAGCTTCAAGTTCATTTTAGTGACTTGCAAAAAAAGTTAAAGATATAAATAAGTTCAGACAGAAATCTTCAAAAAGCGATAAACTTTATTAAGAGACTGTTTTCATTATTACCAACAACATTACTATCTACCACTTACTTACTACTAACATTATAATCTAATTCCAGGAAAAAATAGCAGGAAAGTGTTTGCAATGGCGCTCTGTGCGCTAAGTAAGGTTACTTAGCGCAGATCTCAGGTCTAGGTACCTACCTAGCCCTTTTTTTTTTTTTGACGCGGAGAATGCATTTACGCACTATCCCGCTCCCTGGGTAGGAGAGCGGGGGAGTGTGGCACTCGCCCACCCCAATGGGGAAGGGACTACCCACTAAACTCCGCGGAGGCCATCTTCCGCGTGTTACCGAAGGTCCCCGAGTACCACCGCGAGGGACTCTACCGGCAGACCCCTGGCGCGCTATGCCGGCTTCCCGGCTCTACTCGAGAGGAGTTATATCTCCCCTCTTACACCCACCGGTGTTAACGGCAGTGCGAGGCCCCCCCGCACCGCCGCCCTCCACGGAGTCGCCTGTGCAATGGAGGCGCACAGTCCCCACCGTGTGGACTCCTAGCGACTTCTTTAGTCGCCTTTTACGACAGGCGGGGGGGAACCTTGGCAGTATTCTAATGCCCCATCGTGCCCATACCACAGGGCATACCTACCTAGCCCTGCGATCTGCCTAGTCGAGGTGGCGAAGTTTTGGTCTTGATATTTGTGGTGCCATGGACGAGCAAGAATTGTTTCAAATACGGTATTGTGAACGAAGTGTCGAATTTCTGTCTATACTCGGATTTTTAATTGTAGTCAGTGAAATGACATTTTCAGTGTGGCAGGTTTTCAGTCCCAAAGAAATAGTGATGTGGTAAATCGAGTTTTTACAATTAAAAGTTAGTCGACATTACAGCCTGGCAAAAAAGTCGTAGTGAATGACCACGTCCCACTTCCATATGTCATTACTGGCAACACACACTGGTCAGACTTTCGTCTTGAGACATAGAGGTATTTCGGTAAACTGTATTTAGTAAATAGATTTTCAGTTTCAAAATGTTTTGTTTCTGTATTATATTATTTACAGGTAAGAATTTCGTTTATTAACAGCTCATACAGCTGGAAAAGTTTGGGAGGATACAACAGTAGAATCTTCCAAACAAGCGTTTTCTAAAGGTTTGACTACTTACAGGCCTAAAGGGCCCAACCGGCAAAGGACGACGCCGTATAATTTCACATACAGGCAGTGACGAAGGTTTTGTAGATTCCGGTTTACTTATTTTTGAATCGAAAAATAATAGTATGGACTATCATGAAGAGATTAATTCAGAGTGTTTTGAGAAATGGCTTAATAGTACATTGTTATCCTAGGGGTGAAAGTTACTTATTAAGTCCCGAGACGGGGTTTGGCGCCCCGAACGAAGTGAGGGCGCCAATAGTTCGAGGGACTAAATAAGTCTTTCACCCGAGGGAAACACTGTGCTTTTCATTACAAATACGAGGAAAGTAAAAATAAAAACATGAATTAGCTTAAGAAAAAATGAGGAAAATAAATGAAGATCGAATTGCCGCTTTCCCGCCTATTTTGTTTGTTTTTTTTCTGTGGCCGGCCCGCTATTCAGCCATTATTTTTTATTTTCATCATTAGAAAAATGGTAAATATTTTACTCAAAGCTAAGTTATTTTAAAGAAATTGTTGAAACTAAATTATAATAAAGTTATTTAAAACATATATATTCTCTGATCAATACTTAACTTTAAGTTATTTCAAATTTTACATCGTGGCTGTATAGAAAGTTGGAACATGGTTCAATAGATATGTAAAAAGAACTAGTTTTTTTAAAAATAATTTGACACCTGTCAGTTGAAAGTGATTCTCCCTAGGGATGAAAAGTGTTACTTTCAGCCCGCTTCTCAGGTCAGTAATGACCTACTTTCAGAGTATGAGTAATGAAAAAGCATTTTGCCAAAATTAAAGCCAAATGCGGTGCTGGTATTAGATCGAAAAGTCGAGCGTATCCCCACTTCAAACTGGCGGAAGGCTGATATAGTTCAGTGGTTAGATGAAAAACAAATTAAATATCAACCTACAATGATAAAGGCTCACTTAATCGAAATAGTAAAATTACAAAAAGTGGAAGCGTTGGCCGCTGAATACGGTGTCACAATCCTGCGTCTGCCACCTTATCACTGTGAGCTCAACCCAATAGAGTTAGTTTGGGCTCAAGCAAAGGGGTACGTTGCCAGGAACAATAAAACTTTTAAAATAAAAGAGGTAAAAAAAATATTTGAAGAAGGCCTGAAAGAGGTGACGCCTGATAATTGGAGACAGTGCATACACCATGCCATTTAAGTCGAAGACAAAATGTGTCAACTCGACCACATTATAGACCAATATGTGATTCCTTCGTTATAAATGTAACTGCAATGGATCAATAGCAACCGTAACGAATAAAAACGTACATAATTACTTGTATTTTGCTGACTTTCAAGTGTTAATTCCCCTGAACCTCTTTGAACATTTTTTTCCCAGCTATGGTTATAATTTTTTAGTGAGAAGTTTTAATATGGAGGTAGGGCCCATATTTCTTAAATCGTATTATTTAATTCGTTTTGTACCTATTAAATATTTACAATTATTTAAACAAGGCTTTGATACCTCATAAAATAAATCATGACTAAATGTCTAAGTCTAGTGATTGCTGAACGTCACTATTGTAGCGGGTCACCCTTTTTTGTATCAGTCACTGTTGAAGTTGTCATTTCGCTGACTACAATTATTAATCGTACTATAAATAGTACTTAGTGTACCAGGACACACAGACATTCTTTAGTGGTACTACATTCCCATCTGATGAAAAGTGAGGCAAGCCTCCCTAAGAGGTAGCCAGTGACTCTCCACTTATAGTACCTACAATCAACTTCAAACCTTGTTATTATTGCCATATGGGTAGTTAGGTACTTACATATTATTGAGTGGATACCTGGTCTCGGCAAGCGTAGTGTGGGACGCCCTCCGGCTAGGTGGAGGGACGATTTTCGAAAGCCTGCTGGCAGGAGATGATGGATCAGGGGAGGCCTACGTCCAGCAGTGGCCGGCATAGGCTGACGGTGATGATCAGTGATTTACTTGCGACAGTGGATTGACAGGGAACATCGACATTAGGAGAAGTTCTTTCGCGCTACTTCACGCTCACGAGTTTTCAAACACATTAAATCACTAGAAAAAATGAATCGCAAAATTAAAATTGAAAATTTTTTATTAGAGGATTTCATAGGTTGGAAGTAGGGGAGGGTCGTGGAACGGCGGTGGCACAGTAAACTGTGGCGGTCGATTCAAATTATCTCTGCGTGATGCAGGCTTCTGAATGTTCCGTTCACCATGACAGCAACAATCAGCGTACCCTTGACAAACACAGTGACAATACTAAGTCTCCGCATCAAAATCTGTGTAAGTAGTTTCAAGTATGTTCATATTGATATTTTTGCTAATTTTACCGTGATGCGTAGTTTGAAAACATATCAATATTACTGGTATGTTTTGATATTTCTCAGAACTGTGATTATTGAGACAGATTTGAGTCCGATAGATAGCATTATTGTTATTTTGACGTTCATTCCGTCGCGGGTTATCGACGAGAGAGGTCTATGGAGCGATACGCTGGCTTGTTACTCTTACTCGGTAAATACCCATTTAAATATGTCACATATCTATTTCATTATCACTAATAGTTGGAACTGTTTGTTGTATATTAATTAATCTTGTATTAGGAGTACAATCTTATGTTATGCTAACAAATAGGAATAATCTGCTTCAGGGTTCACCACAGAATTCCAAAAAAAACAATAATTCTGAATTAAGATATTTCTAGTTTAAATTGTATGGCTAGGGGGCCTCCGGGGTCGCTGCGAGTGTACACGGCGGTGGCTGTGTGCCTCCATTACAAGCCCCCTAGTTTATAGTGGTCCGAAATGTTTTTAGGTACAGTCAACAGCACATCAGGTTAACCCATTCTCGTTTTTTCTCTCGCTCTTGCCAAATGTAATTTCTTTGTAAAAGAGCAAGGAGGGCTGTCCGGAAACGGGTAGAGTGATAGTGCATTTAAAAAAACATTATCTTCTCGAAGATCATAATGTAGTTTAATCAATTTCAAAGGTATTCAGTTTAACTTTTTTATTTAGTTTAGTATTTAATTTCAACTTATTAGGTACCTAGCTACTCTTTGATCCATGGGGTTCCTTACTTACTGCTTAGCTATAATAAATATAGAATAAATAAATATCCCTGGACATTATTCCACACAGCGCTATCCTGGTTATAGCTCACGCACACGCATGTTTGTACTGTGCGGGATCGAACCCGCGTCCTTTGGTGTTGTAGCCACGTGACATCCTTCGTTCACACCAAATCGGTCGTCACCAATGATATCTTCTCTATATATAAAAATGGATTGCTGTTCGTTAGTCTCGCTAAAACTCGGGAATGGCTAGACCGATTTGGTTAATTTTGGTTTTGAATTATTTGTAATGGTCGAGGGAGGGTTTAAAAGGTGAGTGAACATGAAAATGCTGGGAATATACTGGAAACAACTTTTTTAGTTTCCTTTTAGCAACTGTTCCTACCAGTCACGTGACACTGAATGTTTGACAACAGAACGAAGTCTGTTGGGACAGCTATTTTTTATAAAAAAGACGTAGATAGGTTACTTGTACTAAAAAAGTGGCTCCCGAAATCAGAACTTCGAACACCTGAGCAAAGCATTGACAGTTTGAGACGACACTGCGCAGCATGTATCTGTCTCGTTTACGCTCTAGTAAATAATCATACTACCTATCTTGTACACACGGTCGAATTATAGGCGCCAGGGGACAATTTTCGACTTCGCATCAATACTGACATATATACCTTTATATATCTACCGTTTTTTATATTTCATTGGTCGTCCCTTATAATGCCACCACTAGTTATTGCTGTTCCTGTCGTTGCAGCGGTGTCAGCTGCGCTGCTCCCGCCACAATCATCGAAGAAATACCGCGATGACTATGTTTACAGCAAGAACACCGATGCCTTCTACAAGCTGCACGCCGATGGAGCCGCATACGAGAAGGCTGTACAGGTAACACGCATCTGAAGAAAGTTAAAAGAACAGTCGTCGTAGAATTTCAATCAACAATTTGTCAGATCATACACGCTTTCGACTATTCATTCCTAGGGTGGTCAGAGATACACTGATGGTTGCCGTACGATTCTCATGATGAACGAAAATATTCAGAAGAACAGAGCGCCAAGCTAATTTGAACCCAACATGGCAAGGGTGGCCCCTCATTTTGGTAAACATGCAGGATGTAGGTATGTTTTTCATCTCCGTAAAATTACGCCCCATGCTATGCTCGCCAATACGAGGTTTCCACTCAAGAACGCACACACCTTTCCGGTAAGATTGGTAAAATTGAATATCATCAAATCTTTTCCGCCTATTTTGCCACTTTTCTGTTCCTGTTTCCCTGCCTGAAGATTGTCTGGAAGAGATAGCTTTTATTGATTGCCAAGGAAGTATCACTCTTAACATACACGAACGAAATATTTTCTTATATCATTCAATGGACGGTAAGAACTGCCTACCTACTAGAAGACCGACCACAGACTTATTCTTGTGTGTAAGCTGAAACGATGATGATTGCTTATTTGCAGATCTGTGCAGTAGAAGGCGCAGCCCTAGTGATTCCTAGCTCCATCCAGGAAATAGCTGAAGTGCACGCTCTGTTCAAGCAGTTCCCTGACATCGGTGGCTTTGTGTGGGTCGGTGACGATAAAGAAGTCCACGAATCAGCAGAAGAGGAGACCTTGATTAAAAGTAAGTCTTAGTTAGTAACTGCTAAATAAAGGTTCATGCGTTCTTCTAGCAGGTCTTGTGGAACAGTGAGGATCCTCAAAACAGCATTATTACTTGAATTAAAACAGCATCAAAACCGGTTTTTCTCAGGTTCCTTAGTCAACAAGCTATTGAGTTCTGAAAATGGTAATTTTTAACTCTTTTGGCCCTTTGTTGCGACTTCTTAGGTCAGTTGTTTCAAACAGTGTGTAATTGTGTTTCAGTGGAGCCAGATTCGCCGGAGTCCTATATGCCGGAGCCATATATACCGGAATTGAAAGAACACTGCCTCGTGGTCACACGCGAAGGAGAGATCGAGTCTCACCATTGCCGCTATGGTGTCCTGCCCTTTGTGTGCAAGGTGAACGCGGCCAGCGCGCCCTACGACAGCAACTGTGATGTCTATGCGCGCGGTATGTACCTATGCTACTATAGTATGCTTAGCACCAACACATACCCCTATAATCAATCTCGGAATATTGTAAACTATGTCGAAGTTACGGCTAGCCGTTTTAAACAAAACAGCGCCGTTTTGTGATGCGGCGGCTTAACGATTAGCCGGATTGTCATTACCATAGTATACAATACCAAAATATCGTAATGACAATCCGAACTGAAAGAAATCAAATCCGAAATTAAGTAACGTTCTTAAATAAGGCCGCACACGAGGCGGAAGCGAAGCTAAGAAACCTTCGTGCTAGAAATGAACGACTTGTCTCACACGCTGTGTCGAATAATGTAAAATGACGAATAGTAACTAGGTACCTACATGAACAGGTTACGAGTATAAAGAGACCATCGGCAGCTGCTACAGCTTCCCCAACACAACGTACACCTGGAACCAGGCATATGCGGAATGCAAGCAGCAGGGCGCCCATCTTGTGGTGGTCAACTCGGCAGCCGAGAGCGCGCTGCTCCAGAGGCTCATGAGCGCCACCCCGTACCAGGAGAGCTCCCACTCCATGTACTATTACATCGCTGGTATACGCGCTGAAAAGGAGAAGGAAGGGGATCCGAGAGTCTTCCTGACCATATTCAGTAAGCTATCCGTTATTTCACTAGTACATTCTTAAATGTGCATGAAAATTTAGCAAACCTGATGGCAAGGGATCATGACTTGCTCATTTACGTCTCAGCGCTGGGCACAGGCCTTACCTCAACTATTAGGTGGCGCGAACTATACTCCAACACGCAAGCTCGGTGCGGATTGTTGGAGGGGTGTAAGGTTGAGCAACTCTAATGTCAGATGTTATCGAGCGGCCCTTAGGCCTCCGACTAGGTTAGACGACTGACATCCAAGTGGCATTCTTGATTCGCTGAAACATTCGAGTGACGACGCAACGCCAAATCTGGCATGTCAGTGAAAATAAGACCTCCAGGTTGACTTCGGCCACAGCGGCTAATCTCACAGAGATAAACCAGGTAGTAGGTACGTAGGAGATATTTTAGTATTTTTCCTATATGGGAATCGAACCCGCGACCTCCGAGGCGTTATCCTTTATTCGCAGGAGTTCCATTCCGTTCCGTTTCTTAAATGATGGAACTAGTGCGATCTTTTTCCGCCGTCAATGAGTAGCAATTTCTGAAACTCCCCTCTATTTCAAACTCGAACACCTGTGTCCTCTTCAGCTGCAAAGAGTTTCTTTGAATTTTGAACATCGGAACGTATTCATAAAAAGCGAGAGGATACAAGATCACTCTTCAGTCTTCCGATAATGAGGAATGTATGTAATAAGTTTTCTTTTCAGATCAAGAGATCAAAGCTTACAGATTAGGCCAGTAAATCATTCATTAATGGTATCTGCTACGAGCTACTAAAGAGCTTATCACAGCAGAAATGAACAATAATTATAATTCTACAGATCAAACGCTAGAAGAGGCAGGCTTTGCAGAATGGGCGTACACCGAGCCTAACAACAAGTTCGGTAACGAGTACTGCGGTTCGCTGTACGAGAGCGACGGCAAGTACAACGACCACAACTGCGCAGACCCTTACGCCTTCATCTGCGAGAAGGAGAAGCAAGCCTCTTAGCATACCCCCTTGAGTGTCGGAGACAAAATATGAGCTGATTCAGCTCATCAGGAAATTGGTGCAGTTCCAAGCGGCAAATTTAGGCCTAGTATAATTATGTCTTTCGCGCTAAAAAATTTACCATTTCGGCCATTGGCATTTGCGCCATTTTGACGTCCATCAATGACGCGCAACGATCTACCGTCATTTTAGTAAGATTCGGCGATAACGCGCCTGACAGCTCGTATGTCTCCGACACTTGAACAAATACGAGACTTGGAATTTCATGGTGGATCCACACAGCCCGGCGGCATGGGCCGGCGGCCCATTGTCTTTGGCTTTCGTCTACTTGGTCTCATCCAAAATCTTTTCTTTCGACATAAAATATATACTAAAATTGCAGCAGCAGCGATGTTATCGTCCAGGTTTGCGTACATCTTTTACTTCACCGAAAGTCACAAGTAAACTGAGATGAGAACATCGATTCACAGCCGCGCTTGCCGGCGGCTTTGATTGTGGTAAGCCGCCGGGCTGTGTGGATCCACCAACAGTGGAAACAATGAATTAAGGGGCACGGTCCGTTTTGAGTCAGAAGTGATAATAGCGCGCTCACATTGCACGCGTCCCGAATTAATAAATTGTATGAGCGTGAGCGACGCGAGCACGTTATTATCAGTTTTGACTTAAAACGGACGTCACAGGCTGATTTTCAATAGTCCGATTTTGACACTTACCATTTTAATCTGCCGAGTTTTAATTTAGTTAGGCCGACTATTGAAAAATCAGCCATGTGTTTGCTGACCTACGTTTGAGCGTATGTATTTACATACGTTGCATAGCATCTGCATCAATTAATTGGCATAGAAAATCCGTAGTTGCTATCCGCTGAGGCTTTGTACATAATTTTATACAACGAATGTCTAACAATTCACACAGTCGCTCGCGTCAGCGTGTATACTGTAGTGAAATAGTGTAGTGGCCACTAAACATTTGAATTTGATGACAGCATTGTATACTCAGAAGATGTGATTATGGCAGTAAATCAATTATTTATATCTCTTCCTCGCAGTTTAATTCACAAGATATCCTTAATATTCCTATCTTATAAAGTACCTTAGGCAGGAGGACTCAACTCACAGAGGGTTTGTAATTAAATGAAAGACATAGTTTAATTATGCAGTAGTTTATTGTTACAGTGTCGCTGCGGCGCCTACGCCGACTGTCGCGCGCAGACCACACGCGCTGCTCGCTAACTCTCTCCCTTTCTCTCACATTTCTTTCTTAATTGTACCTTCGCCTTTAAGTGCGGTCCGTTTCGAGCCAAAAGTGACAATGACACGTCACTCAACCTCATACAATTTGTCAATACGGGACGCGTGTGAGCGCGCTAATATCACATTTGACTCAAAACGGACCACACTATTAATCAATCGTTTTTAAATTCGTTTCTACATGCAGTAGGAGCTTCAAACCAGTTAATTATAATTTCTAAACGTCGATGATTGCTATTTGCTGGTAATATTCTACAGGAAGACAAATCAAGGGGCATTCATTTCTGCAACACAACTGCATGTAAAAATGATAAACAATCACTTACAGTCAACCATTACAATGGTACAATCAGATTACAGTTCACAAGCTATTCATGTGGTCTTGGCGCACATAACGCTACAAAAAACTACCTATTACAATAGTTTTGGCAGTTCGCAACAATGGTAAAATGCAACTAACTCCGTACACGACAGAAACATTAAGTATCAATTATATTTACATTCACATTATGTTTCGTTCGTCGTAGTTGTCTTTGAAACTAAATCACAAAAATCAAGCCCGCTCTGTGATGAAATTAACTAAACCCGAAAACCGGCAGAGGGCGCGCGGGCGACGCCTTACTAGAAGTCGTGTTACCAAACCAATTTTAAGTAAGAGATTTGTAATAAAAATCTCATGTTACACTTAGAACTGGCCTCTGGTGACCAACACACAGCAGATTACCTATTGTATATGGTTTCCCGGCAGGTAAATACTTAAAAATGGTTTAGTAACACGGTCCTAAGCCTCGTCGGTTGCCTCGGGCCATTGCATAATGAGAATCGATACAGCCATTTCATATTAAATCTAAGTTTAGAGTAACTTAAGACGACTATCAGTGCACAAAATGTCTACTATATACAATACGAATGGTAATAAGTGTTAAAATAAAATCATTGTCGTAGTATTATTACATGAATTACAATTATTTTCACATTTTTTGTTTTTTTTATACTTTTTTTGTTATATAATGTAAATAATAATTACAAAATTAAAGTGGGTAGTGATTATTGAACACGAACTTAGCAGTGGCTAACGTTTACAATGAGAACTAAAGCTTACTCTAGGATATTTACAAGTGAGAAATTAAAATACGAATAAAACGCACGCGGCATTCGGGTGCTAGGACTACGCTAAGGGCGGGGAATATTGTCCCACGCGGCAGTGAGGGACGCAGTCATACGTAAGAGTGATATAGTAATATGCATGTGCATTGCTCGCTCTTACGTATAGCTGCGTCCTTTTCCTTCGGGCGCCATTCCGGACAACGAATGCCCGGCTAGAAGCGGCTGACTGGCCGGAGCTACAACTATCACAAGTGTAAATGAACAGTCGTGTACTTAAAACTTAAAATATACGAGATCTCTGAAAGTCTGGAAACGCAATACGTACAATTACATAAAATAAGAAGCGTGCTCGTCAGGGATGAATACTGAGTGCGCGCGCGCACTATTCAATATCCTCCGAAGGACCGCGGTCGGACAATGTGTCTCATATTTTCATTGGTTTATAAAAATGTTATATTTTATCTACAAGTCCCATATTATTACAAGATATAAAATCCAACTACTGGAAGGCAAACTCAAAATTCTTTCAGTAAAAACAATCATCACCGCCATGTTTAAGAAACTATTAAAACACTAAAAACGTTATTATCATACAGAACTTTATACTTATTCCGTGTATCTATACATTGAAAGTGTATTACCACGTCCGACCACGTCCGATTATCCGAATTACTTTAACTATTTCTATTTACAAACACCAATAAGAAATTATCGCGGAGGTTTCGCGGATTTAAGAGCAAAGCGTTATTGTAAGCTTCTAAAATAAACGTGTATATGTATACTAACTCGGCTATATATACATGTCATAGGCCAGGGCTGGGGCGGGACCAGATTACCAGGGCGTGTAAAATACTGTCACTACAATCATCTATATACGGTATAAAAACTACTTAGACATTTCTAGTTATTTTGCAAGCCTTAATAAGCTGGCTTTAGGAACAACTCCAAAATCATTTCAACATCAGTTAAGGCTTGGGTTTTTAACGCAATAATCACCACCTATTCACATGTGGAAGTGTTTGCAGATTCTATAAGCAAATCTCAAGTGAAACACTCTGATCATATACTGAGATCGGAATATTATTAAATCATTTTTTATTTTTTAACCTATTTTGTCCCACTGCTGAGCAAAGGTCATATAAATATAATAATGATTTATTATTTTTATAGTAAATGGGCATGGCATATTGAAAGTGTCTAAACTTTACACCATAAATGGTTTTTTTGCCAGTATAATAAAAAAAAAAGGTACTTATCACTTTTCACTAAACAATTTGTAGAAATCGGACATATTATCCTCAACAAAAATTTAGGAGTATTTGGCTTCCATTAGAGTAAATGGAGCAAGAAATGACTGTGTTCTGGTGCCGGCCCAACGCCTAGTGTCTGTTGTGTGTACCAGAGTCCAATAATTACGCCTAGCGGATCACAGTAACAGTTATCTGAGATAAGGCAAGGTGGGGTCTGTCGAAGATCAGCGCGTGATTCGGTACGAGAAATAAAATTGGAGATATAATACCTATATCATTTTCACGTTTACCACTGGGATATAATTGCAAAAGACGAAATCATTTTTAATTAGAAAAACTTTCCCGTATCAAGAATAGACGATGCTGAAACGGTCAGTTGAAGCTATGGATAGACTTAGTGCAATCGATTGAATGATTCATTTATCAAGTTAATTAAAATCTCGGGCCTGAATTACATTAATAACGATAATCAATTGCATGATCTGTTATTGATAGGACTGTCAGTTTATACATAACCGTCATTCAGTCCCTTTCTCAAGATTACAGTGGATATACGCTCAGTAATTACTATTAGGGCCTTATGGTTCAATGACAACCGGGAGCATCAATTCACACTTCACTATGCTTCTATCTTCTCAATTCACTGAGCGAGATTGCCACTGCAATGGAGAAGACTTCAAACTTCAAAGTTCAAAACTTTATTCGCTCACTTCTTCGCTCTCAGTGATGGATAGAAGAATAGGGAAGGGCGATTCGGTGCTGCCAGATGTAATTCCACCCTTATTGTCTAGTGCAAAGATATCCAGAAGAATACACGCGCGATCTCGCCTCCTTTGTACCATCGAAAGCCCCCTACTTGTGCCGTTATACAGTTGCGTGAAATTCGCCACAAATATGGCCTTAGGACGGGGGTGCACTAGAATTTTTTGTTTTTTTTTTCAAATTGGCTGACACTTTTATATTATATTGGGGAGTAAATACAGGGCCAGCCCTAAACGACTCCGTTCGCCTGAAACATAGTAATCATTTCATTTTTTATCAAATTGATTTCTCTAATGGGTTAAGAAATATCGAGTAAGTGAGAGATAGTGTCATTATAATTCACAACATCAGCTATGCAACGGCACTCGCAAGGGTTCATCCTACTTTGTGTGGGTTTACTACAACGGCTTACGTTCCGTATCGTTCTACTGCCTAACATTAATACTATGCATTTATTTATTTACAATTTTTTAACTTTTTTAATCATTTATATAGTTTTGAACTAGTTTTAAGGCTACGACGTCTCTTGACACTCACACATAGTCTTCCTACACTATTCGTTACATGTTAGCAGCGTGATACAGGGTCATCCTACTTAAACACAAATAGAAACATCAATTTTGGAACATATTATTAATAATAGTAAGTTATTTTATACAATTACTTGCCAATAAAAATAGTTACTCAATACTCACGCACACTAACACACCCCAGAAATCTTACGTCAAACCACTAAATATATAACTATTAAATGCTTGAAATACGCATGTAATCCATTACATTTACAACACTTTGCTATACATTATCTCACTACTGCAATGATAGTTTGTGAAAATTACTCGTACATATTTTTTTATAATCATTTATTCATTGCCAAGTAAATTAGTAAGTTCCTTTTTTTTATTAATACTAATACTATCTAACCTAACTACGTAAAAATGTTCAGTCGATGTTACATACAATGGTGTTTAGAAGTAAGCTTATTATACGTATGTTAGGCCGCGGTACCTGTGTGCGTTCCTCCGACAGTAGAAAAACGCGAACGCTGCAAACTTATCGAAAAAACGCAGCGATTCGACAGATTCGCGTTACTAGAATGACAGACGAACGCGCACGCTAGTGGGCTCGCGGCCTTAGACCCTGTTCAAATAACGCGTTTTGGACTCACGCCGGTCATTAGTGCGAGTGAAAGCGCAAGTGCTTTCCAGCTCCGTCCTTTTCTAACTCGCGCGTAAAACGCGTCATTTGAACAAGCTCTTAGACGATCGATAAGGCGCGTGCACACGCCGGGCGGGAGATTCGCGGGTTCAAACAACCGAAATCCGTTAAGTACGATGCACGCGTATGCACGCGGCCCTACTAGACCTACACAAGAGAACACATAGAAAACCAATTAAATTCAATAAGTCCGTCATGTTAAATAAAAATCGTTAATACACATTTATTATATTGCAACTCTTATTGCTTGCAACTTCCGTACGAAACACAATCAGGCACACAACGAAATCTACAACATCACATACATTATACTTACATGGAATCGCAAAGTTAAAATGAAAATACATAACCTAATGGGTAATCTACTTTACAATCGCGCCGAGGTTAGCTCGCGCATGCCATCTCTTTCCTTTACAGGCGATCGACGTATCTTTCGCCTCTTTCGATCTTTTTAATCGTATCGCTCGTCTTGAGCGTCAGTTTCGTTGTATTTAATATCTTTGTGATTTAGTGCGTTTCACAAATCTCCAAACCAACTAAACTAGACTACCGACATAGTCACTACTTGCTACGCTATAAGTAAATATCAAAATGAATACGTAATGTAAAATATTTGGTTGTGTGGCTCCTCGGGCCGTATTATATCACTAGTCCACACGAGACAAAGGTCTTTTCAAATTACAGACTGAAAATTAGCCTAAGATTAAAACACTCACGGGATAACCGTGGATTTTATACAGTTACTTATTTGTAATAAGAAAAGAAAATTATTATAAGTAAAGATTAAATGCTCTTCGTATTATAAAATGTAATTCACCACACGTTTGAGAAAGCTGTGCGAATGAAACAAGGTAAAAAAGGATTTAAGTTTTTTCATCGCACGTTATGTGACGCCGTAGTTTTGAAAACATGTTTATTGTACTAGTAAACTACAAGCGTAAACATATCTTATTGATATCTTGTGAACTCAACTTCAAACATAACTTCAGTACAAGTACTGTAAGTACTTCACACATAACTGCAGTACAAGCACTGTAAGTTATGTGTGAAATGCTCGAGCAAAGTTCTGTGTGAAATACTCGAGCACAAAAGTTCTGTGTGCAATTTAAGGATCAAAATTAGAAAACATTAATTGTTATGAAGTTTCATCTGTCGATTGAACATAACCATAAACTAGATGGTTTCTTAAGAAATCAGATGCGTACATTAAATAAACAAGCAATGAAAAAAAAGTTGCTTTTATACTAAGTTTTTTCATTTCGCAAATTCAATCAGTTTGAACAAGACACATATACGTAATGTCAAGTCCTACGCCTGATGCAGACGAGTAAATACCTCTCACGCTCACACTTGACGATAACTATGACTAACATCGATACATCGGATTAATATAATAATGTAGTACTCGTTATCGGCGTAGGAGTTGACGCGATGGTGCCCTGCTGAAGTGCGAACTTACTTCAACCAAACAGATCAGCCACAGATACTTTTCAGGTATACATAATCGTTATGTTGTAGTTCTTAATGACGATACATTACAGAATTATTAAGAAAACTATTTGGAGCTTCCAACCAGTTATGCGGCGCAGATAAGTAGGTACAACTAAATGTGACAGTGGGAACACTCCCTAACGAAACTTTCTAAGTTTTATTAGTTGGTATTAGTAATACGACGAGTTCGATTATCATATTTTTTTACACTCAAATATTTCTTAAGAATTCTGAATATACAAAAAAACAACATGAATGATAAACTGCGAGTAAATACATTTGTTTTACCGTAACTGCTTATGAAGTTTTGTTAGGTAGTAAATCCCCCTGTTGAACTAGTCTTTAAACTAAAGTTAAAATCTGTACATTTTTTTAGTCAGTTCAGTATAGACCGAATTGCTAATGGGCTATGATTCCAATATTTTTTTCCAGCCGCTAAAACAGGTCGCAAGCTCCAGATAATTGTTCTGTTAATATTTGACGTGCCTCGTTGACACAAGTATAGTGGCAAACAAGGGCGTACCCAGGTAGGAGCAGGGGGGGGCAGCTGCCCCCCCCTAGAAGTCAATTTTCCTTACAAGAGGGAATTAAACACGTATTTCTCTCTTTACGAAAAACGAAACAGGTATGAGCTGCCCCCTCCTAGCTGAAATCCTGGGTACGCCCTTGGTGGCAAATACTAAAATAATGGTTACCCGACAATGGTTCACACAATTCACAATTCCGAAAAGCGGAATGATATATCGCTAAACTTTATTAAGTACTTACAATAGTTTACGATGAAAAATACGTTGAAAAATCTAAATATATTCCGCTTTACAGAATTATAAATTGTGATTTTAGTGCGCGCCAAATAACTTGAACCTAATTTAGCTCCGTTTTATGTGTTATCGAAATATGGGTGTGAAGGCTTTTGACAAATGGGTGTGATCACAAGACACACAGATAGTATAATATTTTGTGTTAAACTTTTCGTGCATGTCTGTACCATCTTGAGTCAACCTTTTTGGCTACCATTATACAATAGTCCGACAGAGAGGCCCTATGGCGGGTGAACTAACGTTGGCGAGGACATGACTGCTGCTGACGTTAAAATATTGTATTTAGGTAAATTATTCAACGTTTTTGTCCACGTCACAGGGCCTTGTCGGTCTTCATGTATAATATCATCATGTGCATCAAGTGTCTCATCAAAGTGATAGTTGTATGAGAGTCAAGTTATTTAGCGAGCATTATATTAAGAATTCCATCACGTGATGTCTGGTGAAGTACACGGCGAGTGTCGCTGTCGTACCGCAACGCTTGTCTCTAGTCGATGATCAGTTGTGAAGCGGGCGAAACGGTGAAGACCGCGACGATTCCGTCGCACGCTATCGCTGGTCTTTAGCCGTTGATGAGAAGCGGGCGAAACGGCGTTTGTCTCTGTCGCACCTTATCGCTTGTCTCTATCCGTTGTGTCAGTTGTGTGGCGAGACAGCGAAGCGTGCGAAGCGTCCAGACGGTCAGACGGGGCGGCGCGTGTCGACGGCGCGCTTGGGCTCGCGTCATTCCCACTGGTGCGGCGACGGCGGCAGCTCCGAAGGATGCGCGACGGTCGAGCTGCACAAGCGCGCGCGTTAGACTCCACTCGACCCGCACCGAACCCACACCCAGGCCACTTGCAATTGAGTGCTGGACTCAGCGGACGGTCGAGCTATAGTGGCGAACGACTGCTTATGGTTTATTCAGGTTTTTGTTGGTGGAATTTTGATTGTTCTTAGTGTTATTCGGAAGTTAAGACTTTAGAGGAGATTTCATATATTCAATGATGACTGTATCATCATTATCAACGAAAGAAAAGTTATAGACTTATTTGAAGTTAAATCAAAATGTAACAAAAAGAATGCGATTGGTTAGGAAAACATCACAGACCACGTGATCTTCGAAGTGTGGTTGGATTTTAAACAAAATGTTACTTGATCTAGGGAAGTGGATCTAAATCTTCAGTTTCAAATTGGTTTAAACTAAAGCATTTTTTGATGTTAATTTTTGCAATTAAACAGTTAACAAATTCGCCATGTAAATCGTAAGTCCAACCATCTGAGTCCAACACACAAACTGTTCATGCAAATTCATTAAAACTTCGTAAAACTTGATCAATATTGAAAATTCAACTTTATACGATAATAAAAGAGAAATTGAATAGCAAAACTGCATCACAAATCAAACGCTACTGTTTAGCTACTGAACAATACTGGACTAACCAGTCACCACAACCAAGTGCATGGCACTGTGCTCGCTCTCGACTCTACGCATGCACTACGGACCAGACCGGAATCTAACGACAGCTTAGACCACACTGAACCAACACAATTTCCCAAAAACCACCTTGAAACGCAGTACTAAACGAGAATCATGTCATTCTAGTAAAAGGTAATAAAAGTAGACGCTTTTTATCATACAGGACGTTGTTCTCTAGCCAACAAAGTTCGGAATCAAGGTAGAACTACATTTCAATTAACATTCATGAGAAGCAGAGCCAACTTCAGTTCTCCATCCAGTTAAAAAGGCCTCAAATCTTGAGCCTCTGTTTCATGATGCCAATAATATCAAATAAATATCTATCTTTATTTTTAAAGATTTTCGGTCAAGCGAATGCCTGTTTTGAGCAGGAGATTTCATGAGGTTAACAATGAACAATATGAATAAAATGTCACATTGATGTTCTGAAAACAACAACCTGGGGGGCTAAAACGGTAACATTTTAGCATTTCATATTATGAAACATCTAACTGACGTTTCATCTAGGCCGCGGTCCGTTTCGAGTCAAAAGCTAGTAATAGCGCGCTGACGTCGCTCACGTTCATACAATTTATCAATTCGGGATGCGTGTGAGCGCGCTGTTACTCACTTTTGACTCGAAACGGACCGCGGTCTAGATGAAACGTCAGTTAGATGATTCATAATATGAAATGCTAAAATGTTGCTGTTTTAGCCCCCCTGTATGTATATTTGTCGAAAGCCTTTTTTTAAATAGAAATGGCGTCGGTTTGTGCGGATCTCCTATCCTCCCTATGTAAATATTTCCCAGTACTTCACAAAACAATATTTGTAGTCAATCAAAGATATTTTTATCTATCAACACATCTTACTTTTGATTAGGTCAGCTATTCTCGTTTTAACTTAAGAAGAGAAGGTGTTTAAATATAACGTCGAACGCGTTACAACAAAAGTACTAAAAGGCAGGCAATACCATTGTATTGTTTTTCAAATGACATGGGATTTAGCCACTTGTTAGTTTAATAGCGTTTTTTCTAAATAACTAACTACCTCTGCCCAGCCGCTGGTGGCTTTTACAGCACTATACCGGACTGTGGAGTGAGCGCAGTGGGCTCTCAACCCTAATACATTAACCTTTAGGGCATTACTTCTTGAGGTACATAGCTATAGCTGAAGTAATCAAAAGTACAGGGCTCACAATATGATCATGCACTGCAACCGAACCGAAGATAGAGACGGAGCGAACTATCTAACGATCAACCCTTTTGAAATTACGAATTGACAACCGCTCGTGGAGGCAACACATAACATTGGATCGGTCTAAAACTTTATTTACATCGAATTTAGATTTAATCTGACGCTAAACGAGGATTTAAGTAAACACGTTCATCCTAAATATAAAAGTGTTGCGTCATCAAGCGGCGTCCGCGTAAGTATTTGGAGTCAAATCACGTTAAATTGGACGGCTATAACTAAGCAGGGGCAGTTCTCATGGCAAATTACCCGCAAGAAACAGACGATCAGCCGTCTCGTTCTCACGTTGCAGTTTGCCAACAGAGCTACCGCTGTTCAGTTGAATAAAGCGGTTCCATTTAACGGAATCACCCTCTAGCTGGACAACACAGGTAGGAACGTGCTAGAGCGCTTACTGGGGGCCGGCTCGCGCTACGCGGCGCACAGAAATATCACAGGCGATAGCAGTAGTATTTTTGCCGCCGTCTTGAAAGGGGAACAAACTTTTGCTTTCGAACCCGTTCTAGAGCTGTCGCAAAACACAGAAAAAGCTGATTATTACACTACTCGGCGCTGAAGCGTGGAAGACACCACCATTTCAAGAGGGTTGATAATGCTTGAAAACAGCGGCTCTTGCGGCTTTTTATAGAATCGCTCGGAAGCGCGGAAGGTAAAATGTAAATAATAAAACAAAAATAAAACCCATGCACGAGTCGGCTCGAGAGAACCGACTGTGTTACGTTACAATAAGGCACAAAGTCCTACACAGCACTACGTAGGCGGGGAGAGGAAAGGGGGGAGGGAGGCGACATAGGTTCATTACTTCTGCGACCACCTGATTGCTAATTATCTTGGTTCAATCAATTTACGCAGAAATTTTGAATAACGACATTAAATAGTGCGTACGATACTCAACTTATTTCAGAACCCGAACAAAGTCGTTCGTTTTTAACATTATAGATATAATTATTTTGTCTCTATATCTAAGTTAGTTCATATTTGAAGTTAAAAAATCTTTTGTTTTTTTATAACTACTAAAATAAGAATCCTATCTAATTAATGGAATATTCTTTTAACTACAATAACTCAAAGCACATTAACCTTTATGATGAATATGACTTTGTTCGAGTTCTATAATGAGTCAAGAACTATGATAATAAAATGAGGTTGTGACACAATAAGTGCTCTAGAATCAGCACGGTGCCACACCTAGTTGTGATGTCGGTTTGCTTTCTCTGATTTATTATCTGTCTCACTCGGACGCAAAGACAACGTGCATAGTTTGCAAGCAAAAATCTATACTATACTATTGTGCGTATCTGTGGGCTTAGCTAAAGTATCATTTTCAAACTATGTTCAAAGAAATTAAAATATATAACTAAAAGGTTCTTATTCTTATTTAAGCCCAAATCTATATTTGGGTATATTTTTTTATATGAAAGACGCTATGAAATCTCCTAATAATGTTCCACAGTATAATCCTTTGTCTTCGCTAAACAATGGGTATGACGATATTTTTAGGCACCTAATTTTGTCTCAATTACTTCTAACTGGAGTGCAACGATACTTTAGCTTAGCAGGCATGACAACTCATAAGTGTGGTTTTACACGGTACGATTTTCGCAAAAGCCACGTGGGGAATGTAGGATCGTGTAAATCCATTTTTTTGCACATGGCCAAAATGTCACTAAGCACAGGTTAGCGCCTATTATAGTGTCACTTTAGCTAAAACAAGTGTGTAAGCAACGTCGTCCTCACGTCCTCTGTCTAATTTACTGCGTGGCCCTTACTGGGTGCGGGTGGTCGCTATTTAGCTGAGCGTGAAGCCGCCTTTACACTCGATCGGCGATCGTCGGCGTACTCGACAGGTTTGAATGGTAACTACTAGAACTTATGTTTGTTATTGGCACGGACCGTCTGAATAATTACAGCCAATAAAACTTAATTAAAATTAATCCTGATCACAATTTGGCTTATGCTATAAGATGCTTCCCTGTCTGTCTACATACAATGGTTCGAGGTAAGAACAACTCGTTATTTTTTTATGGTTTGGACTTGTGACGTTTTTTATGAAAGTAAATACATTACGAATTTCTAAATCTAGTTCAAAATATGTATAGCCGAAAATCAGACAATAGGTATGCCTAGCAAACCCAACTTCCTTTAAGACATAACGTTTTGAATTCGGGTTATGAGTCACATAGGATTCAATATAATGAATTAAGATTAAGAGAAAAAGCATATAACAGAGATATTTACAGATACAAATTTCTACTTTATTATAAATAAACAAAGTTATTTTATGCAAAAAACCTGCAAGTCCGAGTCAACAACAAGCAAAAGTCCCCTGTCATTTTCATCGCCAGTCGAGTGTAAAAGCGGGTTCGATAATTTATCGCAAATAAATCACCTAGTGTCGGTTGGTTGCGGTGGGTGGCGGCGGCCCCTTACCTTGCGAAGCTCTTGAACGCGGCCGACTGCGGGTTGATGCACAGAGGCACTCGCGACGTCTGCAGCTGCTCCGCTATGAACTTGTGGATCTCCTCTGAAAAACACATTGTAAGGATTTGAGGATAGTACAAAAAAAACGAATAAAATCTGGGACATCTTCAGACCAAGATGACTGAGGGCTCGTACACAATTAGAAGAAACGACGTCTCGTCGCATAATGCCTAATTGGCAAAATGGCACCCGAGTCTTGAAAGGACTAATTCGTAAAAGGACTATTCTCAAAAGGACTAATTCCCGAAATGATTAATTCTGAAAGGACTAAGTACAGTCAACAGCACATCAGGTTACCCCATTTCCGTTTTGTCTCTCGCTCTTGCCAAATGACATTTCTTTGCAATAGAGCAAGGAGGACTGACCGGAAATGGGTAGCGTGATGTGCCGGCCACCGTACCTCGCAAAAAGACTAATTCGCGAAATGGCCATCTTTTGCCAACGCACGAAAGCGCAAGCCAAAACTTAATTGGGTGACCATGCATGTGTGATTAGTCCTAAGGATAATATTATTAATGAAATGCAAACAAAACTGAAAACATATTTTTGTTTCACGCAGGCGTGTGATTGATACTGAAGCTACAGCTTGTACTTTATATTACCAGAAGAATTAAAAGAAGAAGAAAACGGACCAGCTTTCACTTTTAATTTCACTATATTGATAAAATATCTCTTTAGTTTTTTAAGGAGAACTGAGCCGATTCTTGGAAATTGGTCCCATTACCCGTTTTTGTAGCGATCCAATCGCGATATAAAAGCAACTCCAGTCTTCTATTCATTCAATCACCAATCGGCGTGACGTTGGACAATGAGTAGGATCTGTGGGACTAAACAGCTCATTCAATGGCTGCGGCTCCTAAACAACTTAACGGCCCAGACGGCTTCCTCACCTTTGACCTGGTGCACGTTGGTGAGCTTCCTCTCCCAGGTGTCGTGGAAGGGGTGCGTGGCGCGCGGCTCAAGGTCGGGCGAGTAGTGGCGTGCTGCCGGTGGAGCGCTGTAGCAACACTTGCACATACAGGAGTGGTAGCGCAGGCGACCTTCTTCGAGGTACGGGTGGGCGAGGGCGTCCACTACCGATATGCGCTTCGCTGGGTCGAATACTAGCATCTGAGGATTGGGAAAATTACATTTTAGTTAAACATCTGATACTTAGGACTCATCGTCGTTAGGGCCATCACAACCGGCAGTAATTACACGGAAACATGGTGCTGCCGTCATGGAAAATTCTCGGTAAACATCCGTGCTGTATCACGGTGACAGCACCGCACACAGCCTCATACGCGGTCTATCACGTCATCACTTAAGCCAGAAGATGCATAGCCACGAGACTGTACTTGATGGGCTAACGCAAATCAAGTCATTATCTATGGTACAAGGTTGTTGTTGTTGTCCTGAAAGTTGCATATCCATGTGTGCCCTATTAAGTCCTTAGCCGTCACCTGAGCCAAAAGATGCATATTTTCGTGAGTGGCCGATTAAGTCGTATCTTGAGCCAGAAGGTAGATAGATTCGTGTGTGGCCTTCCAAGTCGCTACTTGTGCTAGAAGGTGAGCCTTATCAAGTCATCAGTTTTACCTAAGCCAAAACGTGCACAACTCATCAGTTACCTGAGCCAGTAGATGCACAGCCTCGTGCGTGGCCTGCACGGAGAGCGTGTAGAGCGCGGCGAGCGCGGGCGGGCGCGGCTGCCGGCGCATCATGTGTGCGCGCGCGCCAGCGCACGCGTGCCGCATGTCCTCCAGCGACGGCGTGCCCAGCAGTTCCGTTATTAGCTCCAGCTGGAAACAAGACAAATACACTATTAAAATCGCTCTTAAAGTACCGCGCAGGGGAAAAAGACATCCCACCTTATTCATAAAAACGAACGCAACGCTAAAGCATTTACGTGTAAGCGTAAGCAATTTACGTGTTTTGTCACTTACTCGCAAATGGCGGCAGCAACAAGAATGCAAGAGACAAAACGATACAAAAGTTAACGTGTCGTTGAAGCGCTGTTTAAGTTTTTATGGATAAGAGGTACATCACTATACGGCCATCAGCCAAAAGGAAAAGAGGAGACAGTAAGCTCGAAATGAGATTAAAAGAGAAACATCCTACCTTGTTGTCCTAAATGCGTGTTTTGGTGACACATGTCAATCGACAGAGTACGTGATTACAAACAAAAAAAAGGGAGGGTGTGAAGGTATCATTTAGAAATATGGTGCCCATCCTTTTTTTGTTTGTAATCAGTCCCTATCTCGGCTGACATGCGTTTCATGACTTGCCGCCAAAACGTGTTTTTTTTTTAAATGCCGGACAAGTAGGAATGCCAGAGCCCATACAAAAATGTTGGATCCTCTTTAATACTTCATTCACCGTACTAATTGTTGGTTTACTAAACATTGCCGTGTGTATTTCTACAAGGGTAAGGCGTCATTAGCACGTGGCGTAGAGCTATTTCGTCGCAGTGTCAACCGCGTCTTCAACCTCGTCTTGTGTCGTCACACGAATGTTAAAACGAATCGAGCATAGCAACGCGTTAATGAGAGTTCAACGGTGAATCAAATAGCGCTTTTGTTTGTCATCTCCAAGCTGCCGCCTTTCAGAGTCATCACCACAAGCATTCTGCAGTCAATCATGGTAGCATTCCCATGCTTCATTTGAGATCTCCAACCACAGTTTAAATAGAGTAAAAGTATGAGGGGTGTATTTTTGAAAGTTTGGTGCTGTTACCTGTTGTACTGGACTCTGCGCCTGGAAGAGGATGCGTCGACCGAGCAGTTCGCCGAATATGCAGCCGACTGACCACACATCCACTGCCGCCGTGTAGTGGTTCGCGCCCATTAAGATCTCTGGTGCTCTGAAACATCAAACATTATGCACTTTAGCTAAAGAATTACTAGGAAACCCAAAAAAGCCACTTCGAAATTAGATTCCTCACACAAACTCCTCGCGATCTTAGCGTTGATATCTTACTTTTGACATACATTTTAAACCTGCCGAATTCTTATTTATTTGCCTGACACATTTTGTCAGGCTATTGACAAAACAGCGAAAAAAAATGCGTGAGTAAAATCCTGACAGTACATTATCATATTAAATACTACCAACATATTTTATTCCTTTTAAAAAAGGCTGAAATACCCAACGTTACCGTTCCCAACCTATGGGAAAAAGTACGAGTATAATTTCCAGTTCCATACTATTTCATGTCAAAGCATCCGTTAATACCGTTCTAAATCCCCATCCCGGCATGGTTTAGGCACTAAAACGAAGAGCGGCCCGGCCTAGTTCCCAACGGCGCACAAAGGTCAATCATGGCCCGTCCTCCGCCCACGTGCTGCTTATAGCCCCCGCCCGCCCAAGGAATCCGCCTCGGGAATCATTTCGCAAGTGATTCGCGACTACCGAGGGCTCGGGTAATGGGGTACCTACCTGATGTGAGCGAAGTAATGGGATGGGATGGATCCTAGGTAGGAGGTATGCTAGAGGTTCAGCACAGTAATATGAACAAGATCGTTTTCATTAATCAGTGCAATCTATAACATTTTCAAGACTTTATAAGAAACTTTGTAGATAGTTAGTTTGATGATGAAGTCTTACAGATGAGACATTTTCATTTGAATATCTTCTGCACAAAAATACAAAATAGTAGTTGACAACAACGTATACCTACGTATATATTGTCCAATTCAAGCAGAGATAAAATCTACTCATGGCCGAGTATGTCTTGAAATATATAAGATTGTTCCATTCAGCAAGATTTGTGTTACAAATCTGAAATTATTGTGCCATAAACCAAGGTTGCGAAAACAGCAAGGCTGTAATAGTAAAATTATTCTACCGAACATCCAGAAAGCAGAACAAGTTGTGAAACAGATAGTGTAGATTCGTATTCTATTTCTACAAAAATGGAAAGACAAATGCAAGCGCCATCTTTCCCCAAATTCCGATACAAATAGACGCAATACATTCGGGATGCGAGTGCCGGGCAGATTCGTGTTATTACGGTACTTTCGACTTTGTTCGTTCGGAGCCGAATAAGGTCACAATATCCCTACACAGAGAAACCTTTTTAATGCATACTCCTCGTGTTTTTGCTACTGGCAGCTACCTGGAGTTTTAAAAATACAACATACATTCTCAGATACAAAGTGAGGTTTACTTTTCTGATTGAGCCTCATCTCGGCCTCGGCATGATTGATGATGCTAATGTAGATTGAGCTCGGAAACTTTTTTACTTCTCACCTCAAACAAACGTACTCTTGTAATATTTTTGACATCTTCATCAGTTCATGATGTTCATTTGCGTAATGTTTGGCTCCGCAGTTTCAAACTGAATTAAGTATGAGTCATTTATAATAAAGTATAAAGACTTTAAGACTTTTCATCAAGATGTGGTAAGGATAGAAAAACTTGCTTTAAGATTATATAGCATTACAAAGGGTCTTTGGGTAACTATGAGACGACGAACCTATGACATTAAGGGACCTTCAAAGTTCAGCCTTTGCGTAACACGATACATGTCGGTAAAAACCAGGTTGTTAATAGAAACAGAGTACTTTAATGTCCTAGGTAGGGTAGTGAACAGGGATTGCCCTATGAATCACGATGAATCAGAAACAATTAGCAGATAGTGTACGTTACCACAGTAGAGAGAGAACAGTAAAATATCTACATACAAACGTGCCGGTCTAGGTTTGAATATGTGGCGGCGCGTCGCGCTCCGTGTCGCGATTTCACGCACGCGCGATTTCGCGCACACGCTAGCATAAAATCATAAAATAGGGCGGGATAAGGTGGTGGCAGTACGGACGGGCTGTGCCACGTGTCTGTGTGCACGCTAGGCTAATAACTCGGCGGGCGGCCTTAGATAACCTACTGTTTATGTTTACTGTTTATGACGTTACCCTGTAACACCATGTACTTTGTTGGTCCGTGTCCAATAAGTACGTGTAATGGTGCCCTGGTCACGGGGCGCTGACCTCGCATATAGAACTCTATACAGCACCTTCTACGTCATGTTCTTGCTTGTGACCGGATTTTCAACTTGCGTCCAAGTCGCAGTCAGCACGCAATGCTGTTCACTAGAGGGTTGGATTGATGTGTACTGTGAAAGTACTTAATAACAAGGAAATATATATTATTGTGTTCGAATCCAACATAACGTATCGGCAAAGTCGAATAAATAACAATGACGTCTTGCATCAAAATCATCTGACCAAAACGAAGCAAAGCTAATGGGAGTTACCCCCGAATTCAGAAACGTCAATGAACGCTAAACACGCGCTCACGCTCATGCTATCCCTTTCAATTCTATTGTCATTTTACGGGATAGCATGAGCGTGAGCGCGTGCTTAGCGTTGATTGAAGTTTGTGAATTGGGGCGTTAGAGGATAATAAATGTATTCAAGTATTTCTGAACGCATAGCTTAAATAGATGATAACAACCAGAGAGAACTGAACGAATACAAGTAACGAATTAAGTACTCCTAAAGTCCACGACTGACATCTACCGACGTGACGTCAGCCAGCAGGACCCCTAACGTATTTTCCGGCGCACGGCGATGCCCGAATAATACGTCATTGTTTAGGGACCACCACGAGCCAACCTGGAGTACCTACTTAGCTTACCATAGGCGATTGTTGTCGCTACCGAACTTAGGGCAAACCCAGTGTGTAAAGTAAAAGTGTAAGTGTTTGACCCAAAATTGACGTCAAGGTCGAGCACGCTTTCAAAATGCCGTTCCGTGAATTATCCCGTAAATGGAACTAGAAATGCCAGCTATACTTGTAAGAGCTGCTCAACCTATTGGCGAATTTGGAGATCTTAGAAATAGTTTGAATAAGTCGTAGTAGCATTTGTTATTCACTACGGGCGTTCATGTCAAGCAACTACTACACACACTTACAATCAATCACACATTTTTCAATCACGCTGCGCGTTATCATGCGACAAGGGATTCACCCATTTAAAAAAAAAACTAAATTACCAACCTAAATTTTGAATCTTATTATTTTTAAGTAGCATAGTATGTTTCAGTAATTGGCTTATTGTCTAGTAACCTGTTCTTCTGTTTTCTATGTACAAATATGCTGTTGAAACATTGTTTTGATAAATACGTTTTAAACGTGTAAAACCTCACCTGTAGTACTGTGTGACGACCTCCTGCGTCATGTTCTTGCTCGCGTCCGGCTCCTCCACGCGCGCCAGGCCGAAGTCACAGATCTTGAGCACGCAGTTGCTGTTCACCAGCAGGTTTCCTGGCTTGATGTCTCGGTGGAGGATGCGTGCTGAGTGGAGGTACTTTAGCCCTGAGGAATAAAGAGCGTTCACAATTTATCATACGGTCATCATCATTGTTATTATTCAAAAGAGGTCTTCTAACTTAGATCAATCTTTGTTTACTCAGTGGAGTACTTAAAAAGAAGTTGGCAACAAACTAGAGTCTGTCGTAGCCGATTGTTGGGTACTTTGGCTTGGCCAAACAAATTCGCAAATTCAAATGAGGCCGGACCACTTGTTTTGTGTTCTCCGGTGATGGTATGGATACATCGATGAATGAAAACCCATCTAACCTAATTCGCGTCTCACCACAATATTTAAAATAGCTCGGAGAAATATGGGTTTCTAATTCACCATGCCACTGCCTACCCCGTTTGGGATATAGCTTTAAGCATATTATGCTGTGTGTATTGAGACTAAGAACTACACCACGTTACAGTATAATTCAAATCTCATTTGCAACTGAGTATGACAATGTGAAATAAATGAAATTCATAAATATACTCAGCAATTAGTGGATCGCATAATCACGAAGTCGATATTAAAGGCATATTGTAGCAACCTAGTACAACATAATATTCTTGAGAACAACATTATTATTCTATATTATAAACCTTGTTTATATTAAACTGGCTCATAAAACTTGATCAGATTGTAATGGATCAATGAATTTATTGTGCATTGTTGAAGCGTGATCAACACTCAAGGCAAAACAAGCGTAACTGCCAGAAACTACTTTTGAGCCGCTTCAGTTAGATCTGATAAAAAATCTATTTTGCTCATCCGAAATCTAGTTTCAGCCACTTTAATTTAACAAAATCTGGACTTTATACTGTAGTCGTTTAGATACTAAAATAACTGGCAAGGGGTAACACATTTTGGGTATAGTTCGTGACTGGACTGACATTTGTAGGGCATAACCTTTTCTTCGGCAGTTAATAAATATCGGTATGAAACAAGGTGGAGATAAAAACTCTGTTTTATGATAACAGATTAAACGTAAATTAACTAACTGAAATTAACAAAACGGCGGAAATAAGAAGTAAACTTTGCCTCGGTTACGAAACATGAGTAATTAAATGACAACAATAATGAGTAAGCATAAGTAAAATGCATTCTTTAAATTCAGGTGTCCGCTGCCGTTGACAAAATTGATTGAAATATTATGCTATATGAAAGTATTATTTGTCTAAAACATATAAATTACTAATTCCTCTATAAGTAATGAAAGGTCAATTCAATTCAGCTGGCTGCGAATGATACAGTCTAATGCAATCTTTCAGACTTAAAAGGAGAGAGACGTGGGGCGTACAAAGTGAATGTACAAAAATGGAGCAAAGCGAGTCGTCTCGCAGAACACTTCGTGAAAAGAGAATTCATGAACAGAGTTCGTTAATCGAAAAGGACTTTGCAGAGGACTGCGACGTAACGCTATCAGAGTTTTAGGTCCTAATGAATTCTAGCGAGACTTGCGCAAAAACGGGCAGATTTTCACGAGACCGAGCAAGTGGCACCCTCATTTATTGAAAAACATATCCTAAAATAGAAGAATCGTTTGTTTTAAGGAGGTTAAAGAATAGTCCCGTTGTTAAAACTGGACTTTAAATTGTATTCTGTATCTTTGGCGAATTTTAAAAGAGATTTTGCATTCATAAAAAGCAACACTATTCCAGATCAAAATGTCACTCGTGTAATGTTGCCTCCGTCCTGTTTTCTATTAAATTCAATTGATAATTACAACAGAATAGAATTTCGCAGAGCAATATTGCCTGCCTCATCTTGATTAAAAAGTTTCACCGGATGAGTTGAAATGAATAACTCATTCCAGATATTAAGATGCTGAAGAAAAACCGATGTTCAAAGTAAAAATTATAAGAAAGGCTTCTTGCATGCCACCTTCAGGCTCCTTTTTTTTACACAAAACTCTCAATTTCTGCCGTAGCATCAATATAGCTATATTTATTAACGAAACGGTAGTTTCGGCTTTGCACACTGCACATTCGTATGCTCGTATATTACTGTTTTTACACTCGAGTAGATGCGAATCTACACTTGAGATCAGATGCGTGACCTTGCATCGAATTCAAGATCAAATGCAATTCGTTCTAAAATACGAGTCCTAGACTTAACACTGTGGGTCACGTTGAAGAAAAATGCCTTTCTTGAATCAGCACATTAGAAATTGTAGGCATTAGAGCCTTTACGCCCGAGGCGGGCGTCGCGAGCGCCGCGTGTGACGTCACATCGCATTAACAACACCTCGCCGCCCGCGACGGGTTTAATTTCCCGCGGGTAAACCGCACTTTTCACCTCCACACAACTCACACCATTTTATCATAACATAAGCTTGAATACGTCAAACAATTAAACTTCGCAAAATGCCAGTTCAAAAATTACAATCCAAAAATTGTTACCCGTATGAACCCTGGAATCGAGCGGATGTTTATGGAGCTAACAGCGAGAAAGCTCATATCCGCTGCAATTTCAAGAAAGAGGATTCTTATATACCATAAGCAACGGTACTAAAAAGCTATCTGTGGAAGTTAAATATTCTATATTTCACAATAAATGTCAATAGGAAACTCATAGTTCATTTTGGAATAGCTCCTCGTGGAACTATTCTTAGTAATCTTTTCTATTTTCCAACGTGGGATATGAAGTGCTATATTTAAAATTAGCCACCCATCATCCAATTAGCGAATATATTGCAATACTCCTGAACGATTTGGTGATCACAATCCTGGGCTATGTTTTATTCTTAGAAACAGAACCATCTGGCTATAAACCTCTAGAGACACTCTAGAACTTTTCATTAAGCTTCTGTTTCAGAATCAAGAAAAATGTAAAAGAATAATCAAATATTCATCAAGCGCTAGGAACTTGCACAAGGTCTGATAAAGCCACGTGTACAAAGTTGAACGAGACTAACGACCATCAGCATCTGTGGGGGAATGAGGAGATATACTCGTACGTCCCTGAATCAGCCGCACGTGTAACATGAACACGAGTAGGGTAAGTAAGCTTACGCATGCCAGAGTTACAGCACTTTTGGCCCGCTTGTAAGTGCAAAGCTTTATTTTACAGGGTCAGGGAAAAATAAGCATACGAGACGACTGATGGTGAGCCTGACAGCATGCAACACCAAAGAAAACACTGGTGATTTCCAAATTTCCAAATTGAAAATCTATTATTTGTGGCATAAGTATCGGGAAAAACAACGACAAAGAGCCCATTCCAAAGGCGGCCCAAATTGATCATTCCTTTGAATGTAAATCTTAGCTGTAACTTTCTTTGAAAACGTGCAAAAAATTATCTAGCTGGCATGATCACAAACTCACCTAGTGGTATGTGAAAATGTGATCGATAATGGTAAAGACATGTACCGCGCTGCAAATATCTTTTCTCTATTTCCTTAAAGATTTAAGCCTTTTGGAAACATTTCAGAATCCTTACTGTACAAGACCAAGGTAGCACTACACCTTCGTGATAAACCCTTGACATAGGGAACGATGCAGTCACAATAAATCTCCTCAAGCATAATCCCATCGTGATCTTTACGTATAGAATAGTAAAGTGGAACACGTGAAGCTACTTTCTTGGCATTTAGTGTTCTAGCAGATATAAATCACAAGCGGAAACGAGATTAGCATTCAGCTCCATTGTGCCAAGGGGGGACACTTGCGGACACCATATAAGGAGGGGTGATATAAGTTGTTTAGCAGCTTTAAATTCTACGTAAGTCATTTCCTCCCTTCGCGGAGGTGAGTAGTGTGCCGTCATCGACATGCGCAATTGATTCGGAGAACAGTTGCTCTTGTGCCGACGAAACAAGATAATTTGGTAAAAGCTTCAGTGAAATTAGTTTTTAAGGTCCTCTTTTAGCATACAATTTATAATTTTGTAAAGGAAACAACACGTATTGGAAAAAAGGAAGGAAACACCACCTTGGTGACGTTTAAATAATTGAACAGTTAACCACAGCTTAGCGTATTGTAGAAAAATGGCATCTCATATCTATATTCTCAAAAAGCAAACAGTCTTGACAGCGCTCTCTAAGTTGGCAAAATTCACTAAATATCAGGCATTTCAAATAACAGACAGTACGTCATAATTTCCATCTATTCTCCGTATAAACTTTTTAAAACTGTCAGACCACTTGGCTGACTGTACGTGCAACTGAAAAGGTTTGGACAAATCTAAGCCATACCTTAAAGCGCTAGTTTTGAGTGAAACGTTTGAGGGGGAGCACCTGCTAGTGTGACAATCAGTATTCAGACTTATTACAGCTAAAAAAAAACGAAACACCAAATTCGGATGACATCGCACTGTTAGAACGGTGCGGTGTGTAGCGCGGTGGGTCCATTAGGCGGGGGTCGTCGGCCGGCGGCGCACGCGCACCCAGCCGCGACGCCGCTAGTCCTTGCTCCTGCTGCGGGACAATGCACCGGCATAAACAACCGGCCCTGCCCACTGCCATGACCACTTTAATTGCCTCCACCATTCACTATTATCTTATTCTTATGTCCAACTTGAATTGTCTCCAAATTGAGTGTCGATCACTCTTACAGCCAGGTTGTGAAATGGGCTCCCAGATGTGATTAAAATGTCACTGAGCTAAGCAGCTTACAAAATATCAACTCGTGATGATTACTTAATATTACATCTTATGCATTATTTGTTCCCTATCAAGAGTATTCCTGTCTAAGGTATTCTTCACTGTTTGTCTTAGGGTAATTTTTATACAGATATTCATAAATAACAGCCTGTTCTACGACCCAATTAAGAATACAAAAATAAGCTGTTTAACCAAACGTCATCAAAAACCACTTTACAAAATGACATTGCAATTGGTATGGTGGTAATACAAAATTTTACAACTGAAAAGCATAATTAAGATATCAGTACATTATTCTAGTTCAATAACAATGTACTGTCAAAATTATCCAGTCACAACATTGTCTCACTGCGAACTTTTAAATGAATACCCACCTGCTGTTACAACTTAAGTGTCTCTCCGAAAAAGGGCAACGTGTTCAACGCGAGGATCATAAAACTCCCCTGCTGTCAAGCAGCCGACCTCCTGACTTAAGTAAACTCCTGCGCAAGGTCGCCGCTATCTGGAATATTATATGCGCTGGATTGCCTTGCGCTCGACCACAGATATAGATGACTGTCAGTTCGATGAAGAGCCATTTTCCCAGGAGATTTAAAAATGGTTGAAAACTCAGTTTCTTGTCACTGACTCGCAAATGTTGACAGCATTAACAATGAAAGAGAAATCAATCCATAAGTTAAAGTATTGCTGCAAACAAGCTTCGCAGACCAAAGACGCGAAGATAGGTACTGTTCGCAATGAGGGACCAATGTATCTCCCAAAGAAACTGACCACGTATGTACATTTAAAAAAAGTAAATCAATGAATCTCACAGCTATTTGAAATGGTGTCTACTTTCAATATCTATCTCTACCAACTCAATAAATATTCATACGGACCAAGTCTTTCGGATAGGTGGTAGCCAAACACTTGGGATTCTCAGGAACAAATCAGTTTTCTCATATTATGTTGGATGAGACTGTTGTCCTATTCTTGGCAGATGCTGCGGCTAACATAGCACCTAATGCAAATGTAAATATTTGAGCTTCTCCGAAACTACACCACGGCAGTACAAATTGATCTCAAACAAGCTCGACTGAGTACGTTTAGACCTACTGTACTGTCAACTGCACTTTATAATGATGCTGAATGTCATGCTTGCTTAAAAACGAAATAGATTGTGTCTTCAAAGAGTTCTATCCGAATCAAACGAGGAATGGCGCCACGCCGTGGGCAGTAAGCTTTAATCAGCTGTATCAATACCCCCGAATTCAGAATACCTCTACAACGTTGAAGTATAACAAACACATGTCTGTCCAGCAATGAATCCAATCCGAGCAGGGTCTGACAAAGGATTCCGCGGACATATTCCCGGAGATTTATACACGTCACGCTCACACGGGCCGGGTTATTACCAGCGTTGTAACGCGACACTCATCGAGGCGGACATGTTTGGGCCTAAAACGTACCCTGTTCCAAACTTCATTATTCCCGAGTTATCTCCACATAGCGGGTGTGTACCTACCTAAGCCCTTACAGACGGCGACGGTTCCGAAGCAAATTCCATTAGTGGGAAGAGCGACGTCGGCAGGGCCATCCACTTAGCGGTTTTTTTTCTTCGAATCTTCGTCTCTCGGTATTTTGCCAATATATGACTCTCGTATTTCAGTGAAAGTTATCCTACTCTTCAAAGTTGCCATCTAGCATTCAACCAATAGTAATTAGATCAGAATTTAATCAGTAGCAAGTTAACGAGAAAAAAACTTAAACAATTAAAACAATAACATGCTTGATGAAGTAATTGTAGTCGTCATGTTGAAAGAACGCTCAGAAGCCCACAGTACGTCGGGCTAATTTAAACGTAATCCCTGTTATCCTATTTACTTAGGCGCGATCCTCTGGCTACCTAATTTAGATGGATACCTGTATGGATTTACCTTGGATATAGATCTCAATGGTTTATTTTTTGGAGCATTGCCTAGCAATTGCGTGATTCCTAAGCGAGATATTTGTCGCATTGAAATTTGTGATTCGCCGCCGAAAGGTAACAAAAAGTAATGCAGCCATTTATCAATGCGAATCCGTAGTAAGAGGAAGGTAGGGGGCGATTCCGGGACGAGTACGCCCACAAATAAACGATATTGTAGTCGGGCGAGGGTTGGGGCGCATTTCCATAATTCTGCTCGTTACCGTCGCCCCAACTTTATTCGACGTTATCTATTAGTTTCGTTAGTTGCATGAAATTAAACGCAAAGTCCACGGCGGTACTCGAATATGAAAGTACAAAGTACTTTTTCAGTGTACTTTCATATTACTACTACGTACTACTACTATTACGTACTTACAACTAGAGCACGATCGAACGATCTAGAGAGAAATCGGTTATAAGAAGAGAATTAAGTATTTTTCATATATTATTATGTGTATGTTTATTGAGTGGTTTAAATTAAGATTCTTGACGATTCGAAAGTACTGTGTTATGATATACTTAAATAAAGAAATAGATCATTTGAATTTCATTCTCCATAACACGGTAACGAATCGGTGCACCTCTAACTATCTCGTTAGGAATGTACCTATTTCAGAAGACGCATAAAATTCGTAACATTATTCCATTGAATGGCCGAACGATGCAGAATATGCATTCACATGCAGAGCTGAATCGTTCCAGCGATGCGATACTTGCATTATGAGCGGAGCAAAGACTGCGGACGTCATTAGCATTGGCGACTTTGGACCAGCGTGCTTGCGATTCAATGTTATTATAAGCACCACTATATCTAGACTTGCTTTTTGAAGCAGTGTTCACTCATTTGTAAATCTTTCCTATACTGAAAACTCGTATTATTCTGATATTCGTTCTGTAATTGAATAATAATTTTATTTTTTATTTTTAATTATTTTCTCCACAATACTTTGACTTGTTGCTAAAAGATTCACTTTCTTTAAATATGAGTAAATGCCGTATTTGAAGGAATAAATTGAAGGATTGATAAAAACGCATTACAAATAAGTCTTGGTAAATGCATGATAAATAAAATGGCTACTCGCGAAGATGGATGAAGTAAGACGAGTACAGTAGTGTAGAGACGCTGACTTCGTCAACATAGTGTGTAGCGTTTAGCATGAACGGCCTATATACGTCCCACTGCTGGGCACAGGCCTCACATCAACCAGGTGGAACGAGCCATACTCCAACTCCGCGGGCTCAGTGTGTATTGTTGGAGGGGCGTAAGGTTAGTGAGAAACCTTAATGACAGATGCTTTCAAGCCGCCCTATGGCCTCTGACTAGGCTTAACGACTGACATTAGCGACCTCAACCGGGACCAACTGCTTCACATGCCTTCCAAAGCACTAAGATGCCTGATAAAAACATCACAAAATTGTCGGTTGGGTGCTCACCCATCTCATTCCCGACCCAGCGTGTGTTACTTTACAACAGCGATCGTCGCCGATCACTGTCACAACTGCGCCACGGGCACCTCTCGAGTAGTGTAGTGCCTGCTTATAGATATCCAGAGATACCTATTCACCCTAATTTAAATCAGCTGTCGTTAAATTCCTTATTCGTACACGCAAACTCTCATCCACATTGTCCTTGCGCATTAGATAGAGGTTTTCTATTAAAAACTTCCCCCGTTACCCTTAAACGAAGCGAAACAAAGGGGCTTGAGCTTAATCCAAAAAGCTCGAGGAATATTAAAACTATGCGAGGATCGTGTGGCTTTTAACTAACCATATTTATCTTCAAGCTGTTTACAATAGCGCATTTGACTTGTTGAAAAGTTGGTATGCAATATTGATATTTAGTAATAAAGTGCGAAAGAGTAATTTTCACTACTGAATATCAATATTATTTAGCGAAAAAATATTTAGTCGATCAGAGGTTAGCAAATAATACTATTGTGAAGGCTGGCCCCCCACGACCTTGGTGTAATAGTTAAGAATTCGGCTAGTACACTGAAGGTTGCGGGTTCGATCGTGTGCATGAGCATAACATACTTTTCTAAGTACATACTTTGTTTACATAGTACCAATACAAACATACATCATGCACCTGATTTTTAGTACTGCGTCAAACCCGCGATAATAGCCATTAGCCAAGTTCTTAACCATTACAAGAAATACAGGTCAACTGTACGTAAAGTTGAGACCAAACTGGCTCTAGCAGTGAGACATGGTAAAGATTCAGCATTGAATGTCGTAAAATAGAATCTAAATAGGTGAACAAGAAAAATAAAATTAAAGATAATAAATGTGGTCCGCGTGAAATAGAGCCACTGGTGATCCCTGAAAGTAGCCATCAAGGCGGTGCACTATAAAGTTTTTAATTAAACGCGCGGACCCTGGGGACTTAACTACCGCATTTTTCTATATCCCCTTCGCGCCTCGCTCCCGGGAAATCTCGGGGACTTCAAGAGTAATTGCGCAAATTAATAATACATAATCGGGTGACGGCGAGATAGCTGAGGCTGTGACACAGATTCTGCGAAAGTGGATTGTGGCCGCACGTAAAACTCAGTTCGAGCATACGTAGTTGGGGATCTGTCGGGCGAAGCAGGATTATACTTTTTCAACTGGAAGCAGAGTCAAATAAAAAACTTACGTACACATTCGCTCACGTTTGTGCTCATCCTTAACGTAGTTAAACTGGATCTGAATTATCATGATCAAACTTCAAAAGTGTTAGTATTCGAAGCAAATTTGGTCAGACATTGGTGGTAGGACTATCGCTACTAAAGAAGAATTAGTCACAAAATTTTTAAAGAACAAAAGTGAGGTATGTTGGCCACAAGTGACGGGCTGCGGAATATTACTATTTTAGACTACGAGGTTCTCCAGAATGATGAAGGTAAGAAAGGCAAACAGCATTAACAGCAAGTAAAATACTGATTTGAATAAGAAGTTCCAATTGTATACCGACGGGTTTTGTGCTGTTCAGCCGGACCGCACAGAGGCGCGGTGGGTTCGTTGCGAACTCTCCGGCTTTCTGTGAGTTTGTTTGTTTCGAACTTGGATTTATCGCTGTGTACGAGTGAGCCCGCAGTCGCTCGTGTTTACTGGACCGCTGACAAACGTTACTCGCTTGACAAAGCATTGTTCAAATAAATTAATTGCGATTGAGGCTTATGAGGTACATATAAGGAACGGAGAGCGTCGTGGCCTAGAACTTAGGTACTCCAGTGACTACATTCCGAACCTCCAGTGAGCAATGAACAGCCCGAGCAAGACGGTCATCGACATAACTCTTAGAATTAGTAAGCTTGAAAGTGGCAGTGCGCTGGCCACAATTGCCGTAGAACCGATAACCGTTGGAGTAAGCCCGTTCTTGAGTGTAGATCTCGTCTCGACAATGCCTTTTGAAGCACTCCCCGGTAAGAGCCTTACATTCAGAAGTTCAACTATTCAAGTGGATGATGATGTTGATTTGGAGCCGGGAACAGCTGAAACCGCTTTCAAGTGTTTCTTTAACAGAAAAGCTTTGCTGTTCGAAATTCTGTCTCCAGTGCAGTGATGGAAAACAACGAAAAAAACAAGCAACCCGGATAGCGGGGGAAGGCTTAATGCCAGCCGTAGTTAAGATGACCGGTAAACTGTCAAAATTCGATCGCAAAATTCGAGCTATCCTGTTTACTCAGCTATATTGGTTAGAAAGAGAGCTAGCGAATTTCTGTGCATTAGCTTGCGTTTAGAACACACAAATCGATTGGCTATATCCACTAATTGGAAACTATCGTTACTTGGGATCGATCGGTCGATTTTTGAATCCGGATTACCAAGTTTGAAGAATCAAAGGTACTACTGACCCAGTGCGTTGGAGTCAGAGATGAAAGAACTCGAGGCTTTTGAGACTTTTAATGAAGACTAGATGCTCCACGCCTAGACTGGCCTTCTGATAGTTGAGGTGAGACCTGTGTCCACCAATACGACGTAAAAGATATTTAGTATGATGTTCACAAAGCAGGACTTTATCTTTTAAGATTACAGGACAGCGCGTCCAGACAAGTCTCGGCGAGCTCGACGGAGTTCCCAAGCATGTTTGTTTCGAACTTAAATTCTCGGTGACCTCAGTGTCCGCTGCCCACTATCAACGATCGTGAATGTTTGCTAAGCCGTTGGACGTCAGTCGTGCTGGCTTTGAGGGAAATTTAATATTCAGAAGCTGAGGCTGGTCCTTTGGTGAAATAAAAAGAGGTTCTGTCTAGCTAGCTACCGGTGTTATTCTCAACTGAAGAAAATATTAAAAAAAGAAAATACGTTCAAGAGTCGTTGTGCCCATTGTAAGGGCTCTTTTAGTTTAAGAGCGGCTGAAGACTGTGTAAACTTTTTTATTCAAATGTTATTGGAGAAATTGAACAACGCAGATTTTCCTTGTCAGAACATTTCTCGCATCTAAAAGTATTTTTAGAACACTCCGCCACAGCCTCCTCATTTCAAAGCCAGGCAGTATACTGCACATAACTGAGTAAGATTGCGCGTATCTACCCACGTAATGGAAAAACTTCACTGCTTTAGTGTAGAACCCTCCATTAAGCAACTACCCATTGATCATAAAACTGGATTCCTCTCGTAAAAGAGGAGGAGTGCATAGATAGTGCTCTATAGCAATAAATTCATCAATACACTGCACAATGCGAGCAGTTAAATCTAGCGTCGAGTTTTACAACTCTAAACACATTAATATTTATGTATTCACGGATATTATCCGATTAGGAATGTATATTACGTGTATAAATGATATGTTGAAAATTGCTTTTTCATTCACGTGAATAATCTCTATAACAGAATTTGGGTTTTACGACAGTTCTTTGGCTTTGATTTACAATTAGTACTGATACAAAACTGTACAGTAAAATTATAATGAGGACTTATGACCACGATGGCAGTTAGGAATATCAAGTTAAGAACATAAGTTAATGCGACTATAGACCTCTTTGAATTAGTTTTTAATTTAATTTATTTTTTTATAATGCTCTTCAAATTGACCGCATTCCACCTGATGGGAAGTAGCCGTTAGGTCCAGACAAAGAACAGTAATACTTTTACTATTGAGCTGGTGAATTTCATGTTGAAGGCTTGTGTATATAAATGCCATTTAATAGCAGTTTTAAGAAATCCTGAGGGTTAGCGAGTTAGAATCTCGATATTCTGGTTTCACTGCCTCTGAGGGATAGACGCATTTTTTTCCGAGCTGGAAAAGTAATAAAACAAAATCGCAAAGTGACTGACTTCAAAATATATTGAACACTTGAGCAATTAACTTTTCGAAAAGGTCATTGAGGCCGATCGGTCGCAGGTATTACTGTGCCCGTGAACTATAAAGAATTAAACGCCTTGGAGTACACCCCAGTTGTAATAAAACAGTCTGAATGATAAGCCTTGGCAGTATAATACTGTTGGATTGCGTTAAACAATTTCAACATTGTCGTGGAAAGAACGATACTTAATTTCGAAATGTGACATCAATGTTGGTTATTGTTAAGTCACGTGAAGGATGTAGAGCGTTCTGATAACAAGTTAGCATCACAAGACAACCTCGAATTCTCACATAGGACAACAATGCATAAAATACAAAAACTGACTGTTCCCAAAATCGCGCGAGCAAAATTCTTCATTAAATATTTGGCGATTGGAAAAACCTTTTTTTTTTTTTTATTATTAAAAATGGGTTTGCGTTTGACCTCAGACTCACCTGATGGTAAGCGATGACGAGGCCGAAGGTGGAACACGCTTACCCAGAAAATGCCTATTCACTCTTGCCTTGAAGACACCAAGGTTGTATGTATCCGGAAACACATCCTTTATCTTTATCCTTTATAAGTATACTAAACCTATCTAGATATTGGAGAAACTCTGAAGACATTTTCTGAAAACATTATATACTTACCATGAATTATACTTAAATGTACACATGGTCGCACATCACGCTACACACCACCACCTTGAGCAGGCTTTTGTTAGTTGGGATGTCCTATACACGATTTCCACAATGAATAGCCTGACGTGCAGTCGTGTGTACAACAAAACGCTTTTCAATGAAGAAGGTTAGGTTAGAAAAAGGTTCCCATAAGCGGGCGCACAAGCAACAAAACGCCACCACCGGCATAGTCCTATAGTTTGAAAGGTGTGGCGTGTGGCAACCACCGGCTTTACTACAGGAGTTTTACCACTGGCGGCGTTTTGTTGCGTGTGGTCCGAGTGAAGATAATGTAAAATGACTCACCTCTTAATATTTGGTAGAGGAAGACTTTGATGTGGTCGGCGGATAGGTGTTGTGGCGAGACGATGATTTTGTGCAGGTCGCTTTGTAGGAGCTCGGTGATGACGTATCTGAACCAGCTTGTAGTTGAGGAAATTCAGCAATAGACACAAACATATCATAAAGTCACAAATATTATCCATTTGGCCAGCAAAGGAATACTAGCCAACTGGCTTATTTAAACTTAGGAAATTCAGCGGTTGCTGGTAACCTTAATTAAAACCAGACTATTAAGGTGATACTTAATAGTTGACGTTTTACAAGGACAACTGTCTGTCTCGTCTTAATTTAGGTGTATGAGTCGGTCGAATGAGTGTTTGAGATTAAATTAGATCCTACCAGTTCTTCGTAACATATTCTAGACTAGGTACGGAGGACCCGGCAATGAAGATTTCTGCTACATGAAAACTTCCTTTATACAGACACACGAAAGAACATTTATACATTGCACCTCTAATCAATCCGTCTCAGTCTACATCGAGTTTATTCACAAAAGTCGTAAAATCTAGTCCATAGCTTGACACATCCAGTCACCACCGGCAACAACTACTTAGTATTCTTGATACTGTGATGATCATATCGCAAATATTCGTAAAATACTCGTTTATAGCAATCACAGGATATTGCTTTGTTAAGTAATGAAGAAGATAACTAATAGTAAATCCACTTGTGTTCTGTTCAAACATGTTGCCTTATGTTAGTCTGGGTTTATTCTAGCTAATATTAATACAAAGGAAAGGTGAGTTTGTTTACTTGTTCCTCCAATAAGGTTTTAACAATTAATTGACGACCTACATCAAGAACAGACGAAGAAATGTAAAACTACTTTTTTGTAACAATACTATCACCATCATACAGGTGGTAGTAAATAACTACAATACTATTACGATAGTAACCACCAGAATATGAATAACGTTTTTAAGAAGTGTGATAGCGTTTCATTAACCCCTTGCGGATTTTATTAGTTAGGCTCGTGAGTAAATAACTTATACTTTGTTGTGAATAATTGCGTTCGAAAAATAAACATACAATCTTAAGATACTTGTTATTACACTAGCAATATGAGGGATGAGAAGGAACATGAGGGAACGGAGGAGATGCGCAAAATTAAGATGAATTAGGTTTCAGTGACACATCACTGGGAATACTGCGCAAGTGAATTAGCGAGCGGGAATCAGTAGAGCGATTCATCTGTCAGAGACTACTTTATCTTCTTATACATAAAAATCTCTTGCTGTTCGTTTGTCTAGCTAAAACTCGGGAACGGCTAGACCGATTTGGATAAATTTAGTTCTGAAATGTTTCTGAAGGTCCAAGGAAGGGTGAAAAGGTAAGTAAACTTAAGAAAATGCTAGGAAAATAGAGAAAAACAACCATTTAGTTTTCCTTAGCAACCATTTCTACCTGTCAATGATTGACGTGTGACAACGTCTGTTGGACAGCTAGTCCTCTAGAGGGTGAAATAGGTGGACGAAGTAAAATAGGTTATTATAATCTTATCAAACCTTCGAATCACTCGACAGAAAGTAATAGAATCACTCAGAAAGTTTTAAAAAGACACACGCGTAAATCAACGGACAGATGAATTACAATAATCGAAATCAGTTTTTTGGAACTCTACAGTTCAAAAATAAATCTTATGATTCATAAATTCACTTAATAACATACCGCCATCACTAATGTTATGTTGTGCCTAACACGACAATGTATATACGAGAGGAATAAAAATAAACGAAGTTTTTTTAAACGATCCCATGTTGTCCACAGTAAATACGGTCGAAAGTACTAACATTTATTTACTACCAATAAATTCATTTCGTTAAATCCTATTTGCTTTTATTAGTAGCTAATCGACAGTGTAAAGGTAACGTTAGCAAAAAAAGAATACCCGGGCGACCCCCGCCTGTGACAGTATAATTCACCGCCGTTAACGGAGCCGGGTAGCTACCCCTGCCCCGGAGGACCCGAGGAGGGTAAGGGAGGGTCTCGCCTGCTATTGATATTGTATACTGCTTTGATAAAATTACCGTCAATTTTATCTTAATTATTAGAATATTTTTGCGTAAAATACGGCCTCGTTGAAAAGTATCGTATTGCCTGGAATAACGGTTAACCACAGGTTCTTTGGCCGTATGATTAATAAACCACAAGGGCAACCTAGCGTGGTCTGGGTGTGGATGGAACCCACGACATTTAAATAATACTACTTTAAGATATTGGGTTAGACTTCGGATCTCAGGGCTTGTGGAAGCTTGGCTGAGTAGCTTATATAATATTTGGTACTTGAGACATCTACTTTCTGACTTGCGTTCACAAAAGTTGTATAGGTACAACTTGAGTAAGGCACTCTCCAGAGATTAGAAACGCAGATAGACGGCCACACGGCTAATGCTCGCCCCTTACCACATTGAGTTAAAGTTGACGGGACCATGACCCCGGTAGTGGTTTTCATGACGGGAGCAGACAGCTTTGAGTGGTAGACAAACTTTTTTCGTAAATACATACTTATTATACATAGGAAACATCCAGACCAGTACAAACAGACATGTTCATACACGCAAATGTTTTTACCGTGCGGGGATCGAACTCGCGACCACTACTGGTGTAATAGTCCACTTCTGAACCTTAACACCTTTTTATGTTATGCTACACTTATTAAGTTTGCAATTACTTTGCCCTACCTGGGAAATAATCCCCATGAACTGACTACTGCTCAAGGCTGCTATGCTATTCCGGTGGTCGCCAAAACTCACTTCGTTTGTGCGAGGTACCTTTAAAATTCCAGTCCTTCGCGACGGTCGTCGTTTGAGAGAAAAGAACTAAGGCAAAAAACATTTTTTAATGATTTACATACAAAATGAGAGAAAATACTAATTCAAAGTAAAGCGTATTGATGATTGAGGTAAGCGTGAAGCACCGAGATGTGAAGTGTTGTCGATGTGTACCGCCGGAATAGCACGGCTGGTCTTACACACATCCCTGCCCGGCCGGGTCCCACGCCGGGGTCTATCTGTTATCTCACTTATCGTCGCACGCGCCAGCACGCCCCTCGCGGCCATTATCGAAATTACTGGACCCGGAACGTGGAATTCGTACATATAAGTAGGTACTTAGGACTTGCGAGAAAACGGTACAAATTGCAAATGAGTGAGGAAAGATAGCAATAGATATCTAAAGTTCTACAGCCTGTATAAGTTAGCGCTTAAGTTAGTAGTTGTTTTATTGCAAAGATGCTAGCCACTGGTCCCTATACACACAGGACAGATATGTCATGTTCAGATATTAATGAAGTAATGAATGTTCAGATATTAATGATAACTTGGATGTATTGAGGTTGGGTCCATATTGGGATGCATAAATTAAAAAGGCATATCTTAAGTCTGCATAACGTTTTTTGGCATACTCTTCGTTTCGCATAACGTTCATTTAGAATAAATCATAAGGCATACTTTTTTCCCGCATAACTTCTTTTATAATAATGATATATTAGGATCAAAGGTTTATGCATAATTGTTTTTAGAATAACGATTACTTAGCATATCATTCATTGGCATCTCACCCTATGGCATACAAATTTCAAGTCATACAATAAGAATACCATAATATCACCATTTAAATAACACTTAATCAAAATTGAAAAACTTTATTATTCTCTTCGTTATCCTGAAATATTTTTATTTCGAAAATATCATGCAAGCAAGCATGCAAATGTATAGTGAGCAACCAAGCAAGCATTCATGCAAGCAGGCATGCATTCATGCAAGCAAGCAAGCATGCATACATGCAAGCAGGCACCATGCAGGGATGCAGCAGGCATTTTATTTTAGGGTTTGAAAAAAAAATAACTAACCCTCGAAGGTTAAGGCGTGAGCGCAGCTCGTTAACCTTCGAACCTATCACGACCATGTCGGATCCGCCCTCGCCATTCACCATGTAAACAAGCGTGCAACATGCAGGCAAGCATGCAGCATGCAGGCAAGCATGCAGCACGCAGGCAAGCATGCAGCGTGCAGGCAAGCATGCAGGCAAGCATACAGCAAGCAAGCAGCATGCGGGATGCAGCAGGCATTTTATTTTAGGGTTTGAAAAAAAAATAACTAACCCTCGAAGGTTAAGGCGTGAGCTGCGCTCACGCCTTAACCTTCGAACCTATCACGGCCATGTCGGATCCGCCCTCGCCATTCACCATGTAAACAAGCATGCAACATGCAGGCAAGCATGCAGCACGCAGGCAAGCATGCAGCAAGCAAGCAGCATGCAGGCAAGCAAGCAGCATGCAGGGATGCAGCAGGCATTTTATTTTAGGGTTTGAAAAACTATCACGCACGCTACAGCTACGCTTCGCTTTGCTCCCGCCTTAAACCTTCTAACCTAATCTATAGCCGAGTCGGTTTCGCCCCAACTCTATTGTTGGGCAGACGAGTAGAAATATGCGTTTTGTATTTTATGAATTCATCTATTATGCGTTTCTTATATTATGATAAAGTAAAGTTATACGTTTATCAATTATGCTCTTCACATTTATGCTTATTTAAATTATGATAAATGCAATTATAGCAAATTATAATTATGCCAATGAAACCATTATGCGTTTATAATACTCTGCTTATCATAATTTATGCGAAAAAACTTTATGCCAAAACATTTATGCCAAACTACATTATGACGAAAGAGTTTATGCGACCGAAAGGGCTCCCATTGAGGTTATTGGCTGTGATATATCCAAAAGGATTTGGTATCCTTGTTTGCTCCAATAAAAAGTGCGTAAGGCTGCCCTAAGCTAGTTCGCTAAGTTTTTGCCAAAATCTGCCTCGAAACTCCTTTCAGCATTTTTCGATATTCCTCTTAGTTTTCGGATTTGGCCTACCACGCCCACTTAAAAACTCACCCTGTATATTTAGTTTATTTTGATTGGTCCGTGTTCGGTATTATTTAATTTTTGCGTGTAGACAATATGTTCGCGCTTAGGGTACACAATTTATAGCAAATGATTTTGATTAAGAAGCTTTAGGCCCGGCGCCCACTATCGGCATCGGCACGCCTCAGGATTTTAGGTGGCAAATAGCATTAAACTATAACATAATGGTAATAAAGCAGAAATTTCCGTGATATGTGGTCGTAATACAAAAATACCGCTTCGGCATGCTTGAGGCTGCTGTATCGGCAGCCTTGAGCATGCTTCAGGATGCTTCGGCATCCTTCGGTACGACGCCGGTGCCGAGGCAATCTGCGGTTCGGCATCCTTAAGGACGCCTCGGCATCCTTAGGGCCGGCGCCTACTATCGGCATCGGCACGCTTCAGGCCTTTAAGGTGGCAAATAGTAATATACTCTAACAAAATGGCAATAAAGTAGAAAATGCCGAAACAGAAACAGAACAAATGCATTTTGTTTTTACGAGAACACATCACGGAAATTTCTACTTTATTGCCATAATGTTAAAGTATATTGCTATTTGCCACCTTAAAATCCTGAAGCGTGCCGATGCCGATAGTGGGCGCCGACCCTTAAGCATAATTGCCAATAGTGTGCGCTTGCATGTAGGATGCCGAAGGATCCTTTTCCTTGCCGATGCCGATGATGGGCGCCGGGCCTTAGGCCTGCGTTAAAGAACAGAAATTTAGCAATTGGTTTAAAAAAAGAGCAACATTGAAAGACAACAAAGGTTGACGTCGATGGAAAAGATTATTATAATTACCATATTTATTTACAGCTTCTGCGTATTGAGCTGTATTGACGCAGATTGTGTTTTTCACTCGTAATTTTAATTTTAAAACTGCAGAATATTTTTACAAGGAAAATAATAGAATCTATTTACGTGTTTCGCTTCATCGTTTATATTTATTGTGATAGCATGAATAATGCGCGCATGTTATGCTATATTGCCTTAAAAGATCAAAACTGTGGAGGTAAACCAATGGTGGGAAAGGGGACGAGTTAAAATACTTATTTATGACAGTACCAAAATATCCAGTCATCAACATAATATGGCTTTGAATTTCATAATTTAGTTTATTTTTACTTTGTTATTAGGGTCAGTTTTTCAGTTATTTTCCTTCTTTCCTATTTATAAATATCATTGGACATTATTCCACACAGCGCAAAAGGTCTACTGCTTACGAGTGAAGTTTATAGTTACATAAAAAGTACTAAAATACCCTACCACTTATCATAAGATCAGATAAATTACTTAACTAATGAATAGTAATGTTTAGACAATCTGAGTGTAGAATTAAGTCGGCTTCATCCCGCGAAAGCGGGATCTCTTCCAGACAATCTTCGGGTAACGAACAAAATTTATATTCAATAAAAATTTAGGTCTATTACATAACCAGTGGTTTATGTATGTGATCTAAGATCACCTTCAATAACTTCACTGGCAGTGATATGCTTCCGAGACACAGACCATCAATTTAATTCAACTAACTAGCACAAATTGCAACCATTGATTTAACATAGAACATTACACACTGTACTGAGTGCAATGTAACTATACACATATAAGCATGGAAATGGCAAGATTCACCCCGAAGTGAATTAATATCGAGTTATCTACTGTTTGTGGCGACAAGTCAACGTTAATTAGATATGCCAATAGCAAATTACCGCTTAGACACAGTCTAATAACTGTTCATAAAAATGTAAGTTTACGTTAAAACGGTTGCCTGGAAGAGATCGCGTTATAGCGACAAGATTGCCTCAATTGTGCGTGCATTCATGGCCAATTGCCTACTTGCTGTAATGCCACATTTCAGGCAAATATTATTTATTTTGTTTTAAATAAACATATGATTTATTTAACTGGACCTGGTAATTTGTTCAAAATCGAATCTGGTGATGATTGATGATGTAATCGATAACAATTTGCCAGGTAGGAGTTCGGCTTCTCACTATTTTATTAAAAAGACTTAAGAGTTGTGAGTGCGCCTAATAGTAATTACCAACTTAGTTAAGCATTAATATTAATTAGTCCAACATTACACATGCATATAAACATAAACGAGACATCTATTAGCATGTCCAGCAGATCCAATTGATTTAATTTTATACACTTATCTGCAAGAACATTCAATTTTTACAACACCAACCGAGCAAAAAAACCTACATGGAGCAAAATAAGTATGCCACTTGTAAGTATGGACTTGAATATTTACTACTTATTTGAAAAATATAAATAAACATTGTGTAAAATATTGTAAAAGTAATTACTGTCTGACGGTATTTGAATTTTTGGTACTCAATTTTTACATTTGGTCATGAATATCGCAATGAGTGCACAACGCATGATGACCGCAAGGGAATGAATCTTTGTGGTTATAGAAAATTTTATGAATGAGGAACTGATTTAAATAATGAAATCCAAATTAGAACGTACTTACACAAACAGTGATAATCAACGAAAGAGAGTAATTATGCATCGCATTTCTCGCTACTTTTAATGAGCGAAGCCAATTTCAAAGAGATATTTAGCACAAAGAAATCCCAAGATCAGAGAAGAGGCCATTAACACGATACCTTTAAAGGGATCGTAAGTGGATATATCTCGGGAATCCGTTTATTTTCGTGTTTACGCGTGTAGCCAGTCACCTTGACCTCGGCCGTCGGAAGAACCGCCAGATCTCCTGTCAGTTCATTATTGCGAGCTATTTTCACTTGCTGTCATCCTCTAGCTGCTGTTTCATTTAGAACGGAACTTGACATGAGCCGCAGCTAACGAGGCGAGGGTTACGCAGCCAGTGAGCGAAGAAACATAAAAGCGTAACGTATGCTCGAAATCGTCATTGGGATTCTGAATTTAAATGCCAGGTCAATATTATATGCTGATGTGTAATTGTACCATTTGTTTCATTAATCATTTTAATTTTATTTCATGAAAACATTTTGTTAATCTCAACGGTCATGCAATAAGTACCTGGTTCATATATTTTTCGCTTCATATGGTTATGAACGCATTCAATGTCAAAATATGCATAGCAATAAATGATGCACACGATTGTAACTGTTTTCGTATGCAGTACTACAACGATGATTTAAGTTTACTATTTACAATGATCTTTTTTTATACAATGACTGTTGCAAACAAGCTCACGAACCTAATGGCGGTTCGTGTACTGTTCGTGTTAAGTTGTGACTTCAGCCTATGGACACGTGCAATACCAGGGGGGTTAGCTATGAGCAACACGCATCGATGAAATGTTAAAAGTGCTCAAAACGTGTTGAAATTATTTTTAATAACATTTAAGCTTATATCCGATCTGACGACTTCTACTCGTTTAGTCATCCCGTCCTATCCTTGGCCTTAACCTTACGAAACTAAATGGTTATCATTCACAAATAGATAACAATAGCACACCTCGTGCTGCAAAACGTTTCAGATTCAACGTGATGATATAATATATTTATATTTTTGATTATTGGTATTTACTTAAATCGTTATTGTTGTATCTTTCTGTTAAATTGTGCCTACTGTACTTTTCTGCTTAGCATTATTGGTTGACTGGTAGAGAATGTTTATGTTAATTATTTACTTATTAATAAATAAATCAATAAATGATAATTAACACCCAATCCGATGTTACCTCACGCAAAAATGGTAATAAGGGCTGCAAGTAGTCTGCGAACATTTGCACTTATTCAGCGCTAAGGTCAAAATAACACACTGATTTTAGTGCAAAGTAGTAAAAAAACACCTTTAGTGCATTTTAGCAGTAAATACGTAATAATGAGATTGAAATCGGTCAGGTGTATAACCGACGTAACGTCCCTACTCCTATCATGCAGTACGCTTGTTTGTCAAACGCGCCCGACGAAAACGCGCTGAAACAACATATTTGTATGTACAAAGGCAAAACAAACATAATACTCATCTACACACAAATGGATCCAGTTTCTCGACCATTTTTATTGAAGCTCGGTAATAAATATCGCTCTAAAACAATATACTCGATCAGTGTACACACTGCACAGTAAGGTTGGCCGTTGGAGCTGAGGACCTAACAGTCTAAGAGCTGAGGACATTTGATTAATGATCTACATGTAAGGATGAAAATTTATACAACTATTTTCTTGAGATGAAAATACTATTATTGACAAACACATTTACAGACACGTAATACCGTGAAAAGTATACCAGCAGCGTGACCTCTACCTCACCTTATGTTAGCACCGTTTTGTGGTTATAAGATAAGATGAGAAACACTTTATTGCACATAAAACAAATTTATTTACAGATATATACAGTAACACGTTATCTCCAAGCGTAGAGACCTACGCCTTAAGGACACCTAACGGAACACACATATCTTACACTTGCTTACTACTGCTATTACCTAAACTGAAGGCTTCGAATTTTTTGACGTTGAAACGACACCAACCAATCCAACTGCCTAATACTTTATTAAAATCAAAAATGTAAAGAAATTTCCACCTTCTGAATTAAGATTGCAGCCTTACAGAAATGACCCTTGTTGAAAAGAAGCACAGCCCCTAAGAGACAAGTATACCTACTACACAGCACGACTTCGGTGAACCGCGAGGTTTTCATTTACACAAGATCGTTTACAATACACCGTGTTGGCTTAACCATCATTCTGATGTAAAAGCTGATATCCCGTACAGCAGCCTCCGCTCAACCTTAACCTTTAAACTAAAATAAAAATCCATTTCATGTTAATGTAGGCTTTATAATGTTAAACTTTAAATAGGAGTAACTATTTGTCTTTAAATATTCGAAGGTAAAAAAAGGCTTATTTAATTTTGTCAAAGCATCGGAAAAAAAACACATTTTTAATAGGCATTTTATTTCTTATTATTATAGATTGGCAATAGGTGAACGGCGTGGCCCAGTGGTTAAGTACTGTGGCTAAGAGCACGTATGGGCCGAGTTCAAATCTAGCCGGAACATCTACTTTGTATTCATTGTACTCGTATATGCGGCTAGCTCCCCGGTAATGGAAAACACCGATAAAAAAACCCAAGCAATCCGAATAACGGCTCATCAATAGACTCAGTCCTTGACACGTTGGGTTCAAATTCACTCGCCGAAGCAAACTGCCTTTCAGTCTGTGGGCTTTCGTTAAAGTTTTACCACAATACATTCATACTGATTGATTCGAGCTATGCCTGGTCCCCAACCATAAAAGTCCTCATCCATAGCTTTTATTCATCAGATTTCACCTCTAAGACCAAGATCTAATCTCACCCAAATAATGAGTAGAGTCAGCTTCCGATAGAAATCGCATTAGCGCTACATAAAGAAAGGTTGTTATCTTTCGTAATTGTTATGTCTTTCTTTCTCTTAGTTATTCTAAGATCCCTAAAAACGTTCGCGATTGTAATACAATTTCAACGACGAAATGACACTATTCTTTAATCGCGTCCGTCTATTCTCTCTACTCTACTCTCGTGCACAACGCTGTAAACGTAATATAATAATTTCGAAACGAATATAAACCATAAAATATTCGGGACATAAATAGCTAATAACGCCGAGACATTTAAATGTTTGTACAGTGTGAGGCTCGAATCCTCGTAACTCGAAAACATATTATGCGAGACATATAAAATCAATTGTTTAGAATACAGCTTCTCCACTCATCTGTAATGGAAAACAGGCCTAAGAAGCATAAAAGCCATGTAAATGTATAAGTAAAAGGAATCCAAGGAAGCTGATTACAGAAACGAAATTTAACATAATTTACAAATTCGGCGGACGATTCCCGTTTACCGCGGATAAGGCAACAAAAAATATTCTTATTTCACTCAATGTATCCGTTCGTGGGTACTTCACAGTGGGGTCAGAGATATGCAAGAAAATAGGGGATTTCCATAGTAATGCCGATAGGAACAATAAGAACGGGCTACAACCACAGTATAAACCATACAGTAGGCTATCTAAGGCCGCCCGCCGAATTATTAGCCTAGCGTGCACACAGACACGCGGCACAGCCCGTCCGTACTGCCGCCTCCCTATGCCTCCCTATTTTATGCTAGCGTGTGCGTGAAATCGCGACACGGCGCGCGACGCGCACGCGCACATTCAAACCGAGAGTGGCACGTTTGTATGTAGATAGCTTACTGTAAAATTATACTGTGGTAATGCCGAATAGGAACAATAAGAACGGGCAACAACGCAGGGCCGGGCTAGGGTTGTCGGAGCTGAGCCCCTGTGATGCGGTGACATCATTTAGGGGACGAGCTTGGAAGCCCCTAGGGCTGGCTGCAAAAAACGTCTGTCTATTGGTTTAATAAATCAATTGAACGGCAAAATTAATTATTACGAATGAATATTTTCGATATTATTGGTCAACGATTCTTTTTTTTTCTCTTGAACTGAAATTAATGGGGTTGGTTTTGACTTTGAATTTAAATTAGTTACTAACGAAAACCATGCTTATGTAGTCGAATAGGTGTAAGAAATACTCGTATTGAAAAAAAACCTACTTGCTGCCTAATTTGTGAATGTCGTTGGTTTCATTCAGACAAATAAATAACAAAAAACAACAGCAACTATGCCATTCACAAAAATATTCACTCAGTTAATGTCACATCCCTTCCTTCTTAAGGGGGAGAGCCCAAAATCGATCGAAGTGCACTAATATTTACCTCTCCCAGCACGTGACTTCTTGTGTTAATCAGATACGCCCAGGTGGCAGCCCTGCCCGCCCTAGGGCCACCCCTCGCCGCCCAGACTTAACGCGTTTTGATTTATCGCCATACGTACTTCGGAGTTTTAATAAAATTGGTAGTTGGCAATTACACGCGGTGTGAAGGTATTTTAAAAATTTGTTAGTGTTTTGTGAGTGTTTGTCGGTATCAATCGTTTTCGTAATCATGTTTCCTTTAATTATCAAAAAATAGTTTTCAAGCATTCGCAGTATTTTTGAATGACCATTTAACTCTAAGGTGTTAATTACTACTTTACGTGCTGTTATATTTTATAACGTCGTCGACGTGATTTAAATCTATACCATGAGAAACTACAGCTCTCTAATAAATAAAGTACCTAAATTTTAAGACGGTAACAGTTCTGTCTGTATAAAGCCTAGCTAGAGAACTCGAGAAGAAAAAAACCTTTTAGTTAACCGCATCTCGAGGCAATATTATATTTCTCCTAAATGCACGAGTTACAGTTACTTAATACATACAGATGTTCAAACAACATTTCCAACTATGAACCGAAAAGACAAACAAGTCTTGTTTACATTAAGCTTTACGTACACAATTCACAGTGTAGGTACTTTCCAAATTCTTCATTCACTTCGGCAATGTAGGGAACACATGTGTTTGTTATTCCAAGATGGCATGTACAGTGTGTTATTCAATAATAGTCTTGGATGTCTGTGGATGTAAGTAATACTCGTAGCTGAGAGTTTCAGGAACCTTAACGGTTCTGGATTCCATAATAACATGTTGAACTTCACTCTGTGTGTATATGGCGATTGTTGTAAGGATATTTTGTCAATTCCAGTTCCAAATAAATAAAAGTTTTTATTTATTTCGCTAATGCATTGCCACTTTATTTTTTCCGAAATGATAATCTTTCCTTGAACTTTACGTACCCTCTAGCTAAGTTTCCGACCTAAGAAACTTGTTCCAAATAGGTCGCAGTGGCACCCTGTACATAAATGTTATGTGTATGTATGTGTAGTGTAGTATGCCCGGATGCGATGCAGCTGTACACCCAAACGTCTTGCCGGAGAGTCGTAAAAAAGTCACACAAACCAGCCCTGAGATTACGGCGGTCTTGAGTTGAAATGGATACACCTGCTGTTTTTACCATATCCGTCGCGATGAACGCAACATTCAGAAGCCCACGTTTCAAAGCGAATTTCAAGCCAACGTGGTAAGGCCTATTTGATAGCTTAGTTGGTTGGGTTATTATCTGTATTTACCATCATGGGAGAGTTAACCGCATGTTGTATCATGCACACAAGAAAGGTTTTCCAGTTTGAACTCAGAACCATTCAGAGGTTCGCCTACACCACTATCTGTTTTTAACAATGCTGTACACCAGCTGCTAATACTGGATGCTAGCACGCAAAATTATTAATTCATAGTATTATTTACAAAAGTGTAATGATTATGTTTATGTTACGTATTCACGCCTAGTAAACCAAAAATTGGATACTTTTGATGTGAGAATCGCGATAAAGACTTTCTGGCACAGCTATCATTTAAACGACTGAACAAAACATAAAAAGCCTTATCTGAGCAATTTGTAGTTATCCATGTAAAGAGTATCTCACCCGGAGGTTAGGGCCCTCACACTGAGTGATAAACGATTTATCAGTCGCAGGCAAACCGAAGATGTCCGATAACATCGGAATCTAGTGAGTTAATAATCGACGTACTCCAACTTTTTAGGAAGATCGTATTCAAATCAAATAAGCTTACTACTGTATTCTATATTGCAGACGGTTAGAGCTTAAATTGAAAAAGCTCCAACAAAGTTAAGAACACTTTAAATCAAGTTACTTCTCAAAGAATAAAACAAAATAAATCATCAGTTCGGGAGTAATCGCTGATAAACATGGATACGCAATAATAACCTGAATATCACAATGATAAACACGTTAAACTTTTAACACCTCTTTGTAAGCGTCTGTTGGGGGTGAAAAAGTACCTGGTAATACAATTTTATTTCCGAACTGGACCGTAGGGCACACAATAAATTTTCCTAAACGTAACTCAACATTACCGAATAAGAGTTCATATAATTTCCCTTCAAGCATTAGTAGTCAGTGGCTAATTAGTACTTTGGTAAACAGCTGTCACAAACGAACAGCCGTGTATCTTTTTACAATAAATATAAACACTACTATCCCCAAAATATAACATGTTAGGTACACAAAATGTTTAGAATATCCCCATAACGTTACTTAAATGCAAGCTGAATTATTAAGCTCAAATGCAGCTGTGCTATTTGCATAGCCAGCACTCGCTGCGCAGGTAAGGCCAAGTTATTCAAATGCCTGCAACGCTTGCAACCTGCAAGTGGATCAAGGACCTGTTTTGTAAACCATGCTAACTATTTTGAGAGCGACTTCTGTATTTTTATTTGTTTTGGTCATGATAGCATTGATAATGTCATGGTCAATCGATTTTGTAGTAGTTTGGATACGCAAAAAAAACATCTAGACTACACCTGTCGGTCAATTAGCAAGTCCTACCTAAACACCTATTTTGTGTTCATTGTACAATTTGCGTCAACTCTCCGGTGATGGAAAACACCGTTAAAAATTCAAGCAACCTGGATAGCAGTGGATAGGCTCATCCCTTACCACGTTGGGTTCAAAATTAGCTCAGCGGATTGTGGGCTTCTGAATATTCTGTTCACCATAACAGCAAAAATTGGCGTGCCTCTGACAATCACGCTTGGGATATAGTCGTGAAAGTGTGTTTATGTTTACGAGCGCCAGTTGAGACGCAAAGGGGCAGAGATTCGATTACGGCACAGCACCAGTGTTTTATTATGAAACGTACGTTTCAAACTTAAAACCTTATTGCCAACTAAGTGTTTACATGGTGTTACACTTGTGCTGCGTCTGGGAGTTTGTTGTGCTTTGCTAACTTCACCAGGGGAGCTTTAGGGCAGAGCAATCTAGAAATGTGCAACAATATTTCTATTTTGTAGCATGACAACATTTTTAAAAATTCTCATTGTGATGCGAAGCCATCATTTGTGGACGTAGGACGCCGAGCGAAGGTGAAGAGGTGGCATTGATGGATCACCGACAACAGAACAAAACCGGTCAAACTCCTATTAGCATAGATCGTACTTGAATATGGTAAACGAGTATGAACTGGAAAGCGCGCATGCAATAGGCATGATGACTGTATTTTTTTTTTGTTTATTATCGAAAGACCTTACATTTATGTAAACAATCCTCAAAGAATCACTTCATCTGGATCAATACCACCAGAGATATCACAATTTGAAATGCACATTTTTTGGACTTGCCCAAAAACGCTCCATACAAAAGCGACAGTGACGTCACTATCGCTGTCACTTTTGTATGGAGCGTTTTTGGGCAAGTCCAAAAATGTGCATTTCAAATTGTGATATCTCTGGTGGTATTGATCCAGATGAAGTGATTCTTTGAGGATTGTTTACATAAATGTAAGGTCTTTCGATAATAAACAAAAAAAAAATACAGTCATCATGCCTATTGTCACGAACAGTCTTTTTCTTGTTGTTTCTGACTGAATGGGAAAAGAAATGTGAGACGCAACGGGAAGCATTATTACTTGTCACTCAAAGTTTCATGTTCTAAAACCTATAGGCATGGGAAACAAATGAGTAAAAGCATCTGAAGAGCATGTGTATGACATAGGCATGACATGAAGCGTTAATTTACGCATAACGATAAGTCGATATTCTGAGTTTTTTTATTGGTGTTTTAGTCAGAAACCTATATAGCCGGCCTCAATCAATTAAGTTACCTATGGGTATACTAAGAATGAACCTAAGAATCAATTTATTTGCCGTTAGTAGTCGGCACAATCAAAGACATCGTTGACGGGTCGCCAGTATCTGTTTCCTGACGTGAATGATTAACAGCCACATTCTTCGCTACAACTCGAGAAAAGGGTATTCCCAACGGTCTAACGGAAGACAAGACACATAGACATAATGACAACCCGATTTCATTCCAGAAGGCCTACTTCAAGTACAGTTAGCGAAAAGCGCTGGCGAAAAGCGTATTAGAATAACATTGTTTGTTTAAGCTTGAGAAACGTTACGTCATGTCGCCTAGCAACGCTATCCGTTCGTCAACCAATCACAAAGTTTGCTCTCGGCTGGGTGGGTCGGAGAAGTAGTGAACCTACCTACTATGGTGCAGGCAATAGTTACTCGTGCCCGAGGGTCGGAAACTTTTATGTGTTTGCTCAGTGTCGGTGAGGTATTTCAGTATGTATCTACATCCACATTTATTTTTAGATCGGGTTTCATATCTCGAGGTCTAATCGTCGCAGAAGAATCTCTCAACGCCAACAAATCTTTCACACTATTGATTAGGCAAGGTTGCATTCATTTGAAGAAACGAAATATACATGTACCGAGACCCATAGCTGTGGTTTTACCCCATGTGAGTGGTTAACTCTGTCTGTGGAGGTACTAATCGAATTTCTTTGAAATACAACAATCCTTGATCTGCTTTGTTACATCTTTTGGGTTGATACTTCGCCTTTTATATTGCTGACAAGATAAGTCTTTGTTCAACCTTAATGTGAAATGCATTATTTTCGGTGTAAAAAGACCCGTTTTTTACCCCTTATAATAAGTTAAAAAGTGCTGTATTTAGAATATTACGCAGCTGAAGTGTCCATTTCACCCCTCGCCCGGCAACCCTGCGCTAAGCCGCTATTCATCAAACACCCGACCTTTGCTTTCGCGCCTGCTGGCGCCGGTACACTTGGGTAACTCATGAATGAAAGAGGCAAATGAAACATATCGGTTTAAGCAAAAGGTGTCTTCATTCCTTCTCTCGTATCTTTAGTAATGACTTGGTTCTAGTCTTGAATCATTAGGAAGAAAGCAAATTTGCACTGAAGTGACCATAAATTAAATTATGCTCTAGGCCGTCCGCGACTTCGTCCGCGTGTTCTTAAGTTTATTGAACAATATTTTTATAAATTGTAACCTATGTTTTATTCTGATGTATAAAAGCTATATTACTGCAAATTTTCATCCGAACCCGTACGGTAGTTTTTACGTGAAAAAGTAACAAACATCCACACTTACAAAACAAACTTTCGCATTCATAATATTTTAAATAGGATAGTGGTTCCTAGTATCATACCTAAATACTTAATGACATACTTTTATAAATTAATGAGAAATATATCTTAGGCGAAGAGAGGTAAACGGTTTTTATAAGGTAAGCCCTGTGACACGTCAAAGGAAAATTTTGCCGCAGCCCTAGGTGCTAACATATTTTAATATTCATTAAAATTAGGCCGGCCTATGGATACGTTTTGTTTGTCATTTCGTGCGCCTTATCTCGGCAAAGTGGTAATTAAAACGGTAACTTTTTCGTTTATTTTTCGTTCCTAAATTCATGGCAGTAGATTAGTGCGTCAGTTTTCACGCTACTGAAAAAATCCAGTTACATTTTGTAATAATTCAACCGCTACTAGCATAAAATAGTAGGTACTTGAGATTAAATGTTGCTGTAAATAATATTATAATCAATCGCCTATATACTCATGAAAAAACTATATCTCGACTATATCTCAACAATAAACAGGTTCAATGAAACGTACGGCTGGCTAACCACATTATCGTTCAATTGAAAAAATCGATATTATGTACCACATGTCAACCACTAAAACATGGCCTCCACTCGGACATGTATCAAATGCCTGGCTAAAGACTGCGCACATCTCAGCGGCACAGCGAATCCCGGGCAATGGGTGTCCGTCGCCCGTTCTTTTCTCGGTGTGATCCATCAACGTCCTTGCGATTGGCTGCGTGTTTTGAGCTGAAGCTTGCTTAGGAGCGGTGCCTTCAAGAGAGACTACGAGTAAAAAGGGGTCAGTTAGCGACCGATGATACCGCATATCAACCAATAAAACATGGCCTTCACTCGGACATTTAACAAAAGCGAGCCGCAAAAGACCGACATATCTGGCCGGCCCAGAGGTAATCCTGGGCAATGGGTGCCCGTCACCCGCTCTTTTCTCGGTCCGATTCATCTATGTCCTGGCGATTGGCTGCAGTCTTTTGAGCTGAAGCTTTCTTAGGAGCGGTTACAGAATGCGACTTTCCTGAGCTTTTGTAACGCTTCAGTCCTGATACAGGCGCTTTTTATGTTTAACCGATTCGTTATCTTCGTTTCGTGAACCCGAATACTGTGATCCGTAGCTTTATAACCAACTTTCAGGGCATTTTCTTACGGTAAAAAAACAAATGAACTCGCGCACTAAACCTGCAAACCTGCGGAAATTGACAGCATTTATTGAATGCAATTGAAACCATCGTGGCCTATCATTTCAGAGGTTCCAAACCATCTCTGTATTGGCTCACATAAGGCCTGGACACACGATACTAATGAACACAAATAGTGCCTTCATATCTCCCGTTTGCGGTCAGCCTCGGTGTCGGCTGTATCACCCGTCGATACTAGAGTACCCTACTCAGGGGAGCGAACAAATTGTGATCAACGCGTCCACTTATGTACCCAATTAATCGACTACGTAATTCATTACAAGGATGCCGGACTCAGGTTTCGTTGGAGTGAACGCATTCCGACTAGACGAGTGTTGCTCTCGAGCTTACTCAATCTTAAGCTGATTTTACGGTGACGCTTACGGCATATAAGCACGACTCATACGTGATTTACGCTGGCTTGCTTACTATTACCTTATAAAGACAATGCTGTACTGATCTGTGTGTAGTAAGTACTCAGTCATACTGGCTCATTGCATCAACAAAGTTAAAGTTAAATAAGTAGTTCAAAAGTGTTTACATATTTTTGATGCTGACTGTTCTCCGGTATACATGCTGTAGGGAATGCCGATAGTAAGTAGGGGTTAATTTGTCTGGCTCGATGGATCAGTTTAATCTTGTTACTCGTTGAGCCAGAAGTCTTCGAACCTTTCGAAGAATTCAGTCGAAGAACCATTCATGGGACGAACGCGTTAACTTATATCAAATCATGTATTATTTAGAAGTTAGTTTTCCCAGAGCCGTAAAAGTGTCATTTTATGCAACATAACATTATTACCGTCTCACTCTACATAACATAAATATCTTTCATCAAATGAAATAGCTGATTTAAAATCTTAAACGATAGTTGAGATAGTTTAATGCCCTAGCCTCCTAACGCAAGTATCGTGAAGGCAGCTAGGGGCTTAACAGTCTCACTGATATTGCTTTAGTAAATTAGTTTAATGAAATAAGATTTCATGAAGGTGAACGCGGCGCAATATTCTTCGTTAATGATCTCCAAGGGGAATATATTTTTCAACTAAACCAAAAGAGTGGAATATTCATAAGGTAATTATTTGAAAACTTTAAAGCTTTTTTGGCAGACGAGTCTGAGAATTACAAACCCAGCAATGCTATATCTATATTCACAGAAGAAACTACAATTAGTTAATTAAGTGATATGGGATGTTTACGTAAAATACTTATTTTATCATCATGTTTTCTTGCCCTAGATCGACGAAAAGCAGGTAGTAACCAAAGAATGGCCCAGTTCCCCACAAACAAGACAAAAATGGTAACCGATTTAATAAAATTACTCTTGAATATACACAAGAAACGCTAATAAAGTATATCCCAGATACAATCAACAAACGAAGCGAGCAAAGCTATTACGCGGCGGGCGGTGGCGCCGCTCGCTCTCGGGGTAGGGCGGCGGATCTCCTACCGCCGAAACGCCCGGCATGGCGCCCAGGGTAACGGGATGGGTGACCACCCCGGTCGTAGAGATGTATTTTTCGGGCATCTCCGTGCTTCTGAAGGCACGTTCAACAAGGGTCCCGGTTGACGTCGTTAGATGTCAGTCGTTAAGCAAAGTCAGAGGCCTTAATGTAGCCTGATAACATCTGACAGCAAGGTTTTTCACTAGCCTCAGACCCCTTCCATAATCCGCACTGAGCCCGCGTGTTGGAGTATAGCTCGTACTCCAACTTGGCCTGTGCCCACCAGTGGCCGTTTAAGGGCTTGGTTGTCTTGGGTGTCCAGCATTATCAGCGCGAGGCTAATCTACACTAATAAAACTTACTGACAAAGAAAAAGCAAAGCATCATCATATGATTTCTTGCCCTAGATCGACGAAGAGCAGGTAGTAACCAAATAATGGCACAGTTTCCCATAAACAGGTCAAAAAGGATAACCGATTTAATAAAATTACTCTTGAATATACACAAGCAACGCTAATAAAGTATATCCTAGATACAATCAACAAACGAAGCGAGCAAAGCTATTACCCGGCGGGCGGTGGCGCCGCTCGCTCTCGGGGTAGGGCGGCGAACCTCCTACCGCCGAGACGCCCGGCATGGCACCCGTGGCAACGGCGGATGTCGTTGTCAAGCAACGCACGCCAGGTTCGGTGATGGGATGGGTGACCACCCCGACCGAAATAAACGTATTTTTCGAGCGTCTCCGTGCTTTGAAAGGCACGTTAAGGCGTTGGTCCCGTCTGACGTCGTTAGATGTCAGTCGATAAGCATAGTCAGAGACATTAAAGTAGCTTGATAACATCTGACAGCAAGGTTTCTTCCTAGCCTCAGACTCCTCCAATAATCCGCACTGAGCCCGCGTGTTGGAGTTTAGCTCGTACCACCTCATAATTGAGATGTAGCCTGTGCCCAGCAGTGGGACGTATTAAAGGCTGTTAATGGTTGTCATGAGACGCCCGGCATTATCACCTGGAGGCTAATCTACAAAAGAAAACTTACTGACAAAGAAAAAGCAAAGCACCCTACACATTACAATACTTAAGCTCGATTGAACTCAGTAAAGCAATGAGAGCTTTAAACGACCTAAAAGTTTCATTATAACTTTGCACCGTTACAGCTCGGGCAGACCAATTTCTCTTTCGTCCTCGAAAACCTTGAATAGGTACCCTTAATAGTAATTTCAAAGTTTCAAAAGAAAAACAGATATTCCGACTCTAAATATTCAAGAGATGAAAGAAGTTTGTATTTTTTTGCGACAGTCAAGTCTTTACAATAACGTTTCTGAAACCTAAAACAACAAAGCTTTAGCTAATGAAAGCCCTAAAAAACAAATGCGAAACGTGTGCAGCACCACTTTTGCGAACAAAAACAAAATTGGCAGAGGCAACAAAGTTGGTTATGCCTAACACACTTCCAATGACCTACGTTCATCGACAAAATTCCACGAAAATTGGTTTCCGTGCACACTTTTTTCCTCTCAATAACTCCTACTTTTTTTTCCTTTCAGAACAGCAGTGTGAATCGGTCATGGGAAAAAAATTAGTACCTGCGCGAACGTTTTAGAAATATGTCGACCGCAATAATTCTGGGTAACGAAGTCTCGTTTAGTTGCGCCTGTCGACGGGGTGAAAAATTCCGAGTTTGAATCTAACTCCGGCAACGTTCGACGCTAGGGGAGAAATAAATAGCAACACGCGTTTGTTAAAACGGGACACTCTGGTGTCAGCAGACTCGAGAATCAACCTACAATCTACATGTTATTGTTAAGTTACGCTTACTTATCGTTATTCTTGTCGCAATATCAATAAGCATGCTTCACTTTGCTTCAAGATCATGGTGTAATTTACTCACTCTTAAAAAACAAACATGTTGAAAAAAATGAAGAACTGCCGATTTTCATGCCGGTTCACAACTTTCCGATCCGGTGGTAAAATCACATTTATTTAAGTACAAAATAAATATGTAAACATCCATTATTATATTCATGATCAAGTATACATATTTTGTTTCCTTAATTAAATTCAACGATCTGTGACCACAAAAGTACCTTAAGGGTACTTTCGGCGACCCTGACCCTGACTGAAACAGGTATATTTGTTTTCAAATTTCTTAGTCAAGTTATTAACGATTTTTTTATTTTGAATAATCAACGATACACTTGTTATTTAAGCAAGGAAGGAGCAGCAACATAAGAGGAAAAGTTCAGGTGTTTTTGTTTGGACTTTGAGCTTTTCATTATACCGAAGTTTGGAGGTCAGGATTTCAAAACCTTCGCTCGCAGTATTGGGTCGCATAATTAGCAATCAACGTTGACCTGTGACTTTATTCACGGGCAGTCTGGCACTTGTCACTCGGCGAATGCAAAACGAGCCACTACAGCAAAAACCTAAAGTTTGCTTGCTACATGTTTATCGTCATCCTGTCTAGCGAGCAAAATGCTGCAAAATCTCTTCCGTAAAATAACAAATAAAATCCTAAAGACACTGAGTTTCGGCAAAAACTGTGGAACCAAAGCCGCAATACGGTAGCGTTTATCTAAAGCGCAGCGGGCAAGCTTCCAAGACGTCACCGAGCCTCCCGGGCGAGCCACGCCAGCATGATCTGCGCCTCAGCCTCAGGCCAACGAGCCTCTTGCAGACCCCGTGCCAACTACTTACACCCTCAAACCGTGCTTGTGCATGACAAATCTTGCCCGAAGGTAAATAGTGCATATCGACCTTTGACAAGATCAGCTAATTTCGGCTTTGTTATCGTTGTCTGTGTCCATGACGTTTGTTTGACCACTCAATAATAATGATTATCAATATTATCATCAATTGTCGAAGTGCATTAGTTACTGCTGGGCACTGTAATTTGTGAGGAACAGCAGAACGATTCTCAATGCACACTTCCAACGTGGATTTGGCAATTTGTGAACTCAATAACTACGTGATTGTAATAGTGAAACATATTAACTAAGCCGAAGTTATTTCTATACAAATGAGGGAGGATACCCATTCAAGGTGAAGCGAATAGACGATTGAAATGAGCGTGCTCACCTGAGGAAGAGGGGAATGAGCAAAGATGTTTGCGAGAAACGCTAGGCGGGTACGGTTTGAGGATGTACAGTACGAAACATACGCAAAAATCAGACACGTAATTCCGAGGTCTTCAAATATTGGCGAATCCGACCTTTTTAAATTTATACCTGTGCCGTCATACGTCAAGTATTAAATTTGCATGTATAACGACAATGACCTTTACAGTAAAGTACGTTCGGTGTATACAGTTGGCAACTAGCTACGAATTGTCGAGTGGTATCTTTGTAACGAATGAATTGTTTATTGAATGAGTAACTACTGGCACAGTATAAACCATACAGAAGAACATCTAAATACAAACGTGCCACTCTCGGTTTGAATGTGTGCGTGCGCGTCGCGCGCCGTGTCGCGATATCACGCACACGCTAGCTTAAAATAGGGAGACATAGGGAGGCGGCAGTACGGACGGGCTATGCCGCGTGTCTGTGTGCACGCTAGGCTAATAACTCGGCGGGCGGCCTTAGATAACCTACTGTATGGTTTATACTGTGCTACTGGGTTGTCCTTGGGTGTCATTGCAGATCAGACATTATCGAGCCGACAGCCGGAGAGGTAGGGGGTTTGCGTCGAGAGGAAGTCATTATTGTCGAGGGGAGCGCATCCAGGCACGGCAGGATGGGAACCCGCTATTGTGACTGTTACGAAAACAGTTACAGTTTTAGAAAAACTCTACTAGTAACAATTTTGAGAGCGTAATGAATACTTATGTAACATTACTGTCTACCAAGGGCAACGAAAAAACAAACCAGGGGAAAAAAAAGGACAATACCGTTCTTGAAGACAAATATACTATTTTTAGATAAGTGAAGTTACTCGTACATGTCTGGCATGTGCCCTTTACTTAGCATAGTTTTCTAGGCACTTTTTCACCATTTAATCGGCTATGAGTAAAAACAGTGTGACAGTCGCAAACAAAAGTTTCTATGACTTTATTCTATAAGGGCATAGAAGTGACTCAAGGTATCCACTTTAGTGGATACTATTTAAAAGTGGCGGCTATTTAATAGTGGTAAACGACTTTCTTGTTCAAAGAGTAATCTTTCGGATAAGTATGTAAAACACCGTAAGGTTGCTAATCCGCCAGGGTAGGGGCAAAAGTAATGATAAACAGAAGGGGTACAAATTTAATCTAGGGCCTAGCCAGAGCTCTACCCCGGGAGGTAGGGCGCGGGCGGCGAAATTGCCAGAATACATTATCGTAGGGCTGTTAGATAACGTCCCAGTATTACTTGTCCCTGCTTTGGCACATGTCTCAGTTTATGGTGTCTTAAGACCATAAACCAAGTAAGAACATTGAACGGGCGATGTTCGTGTGATACAGACCATTTTATTACTAACAGTGTGAAACAAGTATGTGGGGGGAAGTCGCTGCCACAGACTACGTACAGTTATGGCAAAAACCTCTACAATCCAGTTTCATTTGAACCTCGAAGTGACGCATACTACCCATCAAATCTTTACCCTAATCCCTAATGATCTAAACCAATTTCCGCTTCATACTTTAACGACGGGGGTTGTGATACAAGTCTTTATTCTTATTGGTCGCTCTAAGATTATATTCATTATGTTTTTTTTTTTCAAGGAATAAAATATTTTTTTGCGGAAATAATGTTCTCAACCCATAACCAGGCCCTGGAATATATTTTGAACCTTAACCCTCAGAGATAAAGCTCAAAAACAATCAAATATTTACATAACCCGGTCTGGTTATGGGTACATATTCGTGGAAAAAAAATCGTGCACAGATGTAAATGAGTTAAAATATTCTCCGATTAGGGACAAGCCTTCACCAGCCCTAGCTAACGAGAAGGGTCGCATCGGCCCTATCTCAACAACCTGCACAGTAAGCTACGAGTTAAACTCCCTCTGAATCGCAAATTAGTCACTTTATAATTTTTTACTGCAAAAGGTCCAATTGATTTATTAGAACAAAAAAGCAGTTATTTTCACAGCTATTTTCTTGGCTGGCGTTAATTAAAGCTTTGTTTCAGAAACTCAACTTAAATTAGGTAATGCTTTGAGAATTGTATTTTAATTACATTCTTTTAGGATTTTATACTTGGTGTCGTTTTACTGTTCAAAAGGTATGTAGAGTTTTCTGTTATTAACACTATGACGACTTACGTCAAGTGGTTACGAGTGCCGATTGAGACGTCACGAGTGCGGGTTAGGTACCCGAACCAAACAAAATACCTCTTGATAAAACCGATAACTTCAAACCTAACCAGCATAGAATCACGTGTGTATTAATAACCAAAAACTATAGCCTGAAACGAAAAAAGGCCTTGACATTTAACAATAATTAGTACCTAACTTGACTACCTAGTTCGGTGAAGCATGATGACGTAGTGTTGCTTACAGAACGTTTTAGAAGCCTAATAAGTAACTTTTATGAGTTTGACAGTAGTTTTATTTAAACTTACTTTTTCCCTACAGAAAAAATTTTCGTTTGTTTACTGGAAATCTCAGTTTATTTTTTTATGTTAAGATAGCTAAGATAACAGTTGTAAAAAAACATTGTATTGACATAAGTATATACAAGGATAACTGGCTTATGAATCTTAAAAATGTAATCGTTAAAACATTGCTACAATTTCAACTACAGTGCACAAAAAGGTGCAGAAACTACAGTGCACAAAAAAGATAGGATTTATTGTGATTACGTGTTTTTAACGAAGATAAAACCTTCACCCATGTACTTGCTATGGATATCACCAAGTCCCAACTGGTTTTAAATTTAATATGTCGTACCTGTAAGCATGTGTACCCAGGCGTCTCTTAATAAACGTTCGCGGGCACCCGTAACTCTCAACTCATATCAGATGGATTTAATGAACACTCCCAATGCTATAAACGTGTTTACTCACTTGAGGACGTTATTCTTTCGCTTCACAAGGCAATAAAACACCGGGGTAACGTTCCTTAAAGACTTTGTTTACCTACAACATTGTTACATGAACTTTAAGTCGAGTCAACTCGAAAATGTTTGGTAAAAAATACGACTGTTATCGGGGAGGAGACGATTTCTTATTTGGGATTGAGAAAGAAAAAGTACCTACTCGTACCTACTGAACAGTGATTCAAAACCGTATTTTTACCCCCATACCACGTGATTTTTATGAACTTGTTCGACTAAATGAAGGCTTCTAAATGTTCCGTGGCTCTGACCGCCTCGTATGTGATACGGTAATAAGCCTGGATTGTGTTACATAAACCAACTAGCATGACCGCATGATAGTACTATGAGTTAAAACTATCTACTCTAAGGGTGATAATTGCTTGGCAAGAAAATCACGTTGTATACGTGTGCGTGTTTGAGAATGCTCAAATTGACAACCGCAAATACAAATCGACTTCTAAGGATCCCTTGAGTAATTCCCTCCCTGAAAAGCTACCCTTGAGGTGACTTTCCCACTCTTAATACCGGCGATAGACTGACTATGTACCCTTATTCAGTGCGAGCATAGCCGAAAAGAGTACCATTGATTACTTTCCCTCAAATATCTTTTGATGAAACACACAATATCCTCAAATATCGGGCGTGTTTTACTGCGGTTCTTTAAAATTTAACAACTTTTTTCATGTGCCTTAGGTTTTACGACTTGGCTTCAATATGCCTAGGCTCTGGCATGGCTGGCATCCCGCCCTACCTAAGGCGCTCGCTCGAAGATAAAATATAAATAGAGGGCATCAAAGTTACATAAATAACCTTAGTGAGAGGGATCATAAACATGAAACGTTAGCACCCCCGGCGGCCGACCTGGGGCCCAATTCTGGCGCATCCGATATAATATCGCATAAGATAAATATCATGAGAACTGTCAAAGTTTCAAGCTCAAAATTGGGTCAGTAACTTAGCTTCGTTTATTCTGTTGGGGCGGCCAAAGTTCAAAAATAAACTAATATTGCACTATTATGAAGCCATCTTTGAATATTTCCTTTTATACAAAAATACTCAATTAACACTTCCTCCAGAACCACCAAACTTTTGGGTCAAAAACATTCGTTCTATATTGAATCTACTGAGTTCGTCTAATCTTTATCATCAACAGCTTTCTTAGACTCTACGTCTACGTCTTTTTCGGACACTTTTTGCATCTTACATCTAAACATACGATTAGTATTATTTAGATAAACATCACTTGTGATAGATCTTGAACTATCGTGACATATGTTTTTAGATGCATGCATGTATTGTGCATTTGTGCGCTTAGAGGTCCAGTTAGATGTGCTCGAAAATAGGACGCCTCTTGCAGCGGTATGCTAGAGCTTCCAGGAATTAAATTTCGATTAATATGAACACTGGAACCGATTCAAAAGAACAGAATAAAACATTTCATTACTACTGTCCCCACTTACACAATGAGGCTTGAACCTTGTATTTCGGTTCGCTGAAAACGTTTAGGCATTTCCCAATGGGAACCGAGCGAGCAGTTTAGTACATGACGAGACCGGGTCTAAGTAATTTGGGAACAATTATTAATATCAACAAAGACGTATTAAGTCATGGTGTTGCAGAAATTATGTGTTTTAAAGATAGACAGCTTGTAAGTGATATCTATCAGATGTCTTATTTGAATGAAGATGAGTAAGCTGCGTCAAATAAATCAACTAGCACGCTGAATGAGTGTAGCTTTCTAATTAGAGAAAAACTTTATTACAATTATTAGAGCAAAAATAATAAATAACAGAACACCAAGTCAGACCATAACTTTTTCAAAACGCCATCGTGTGAATCAAGCGTAACGGTTGCCATGTTTTGAACATATCCAGATTAAATACTCATACAGTGAATCACCAAAAAGACGAGTGTACCGCAGCGTGTAACGGAACGTAATAGCGACGCTGCTTTCGACATTCATCTGTCGTCTCATTTTTATCTGATTTATTCACAAATAGGAATGTATTTTTTCTCATAATGAATATTTAGCCATACCATAGACAGAAGATACTGTTAGCGGACTGTAGGGTAAGCCCAAACTTCAGTTCGAGCCAAACTTTAAGTAACGAGCTTAAGCACCCCAAGCGCCCTTAAAGCCAGCCTAGGGTGGGGCATAGACCTCGGCTAAAATAGTTACTGCGATAAGGCAATCAGACAATGCATAGTATACTTGGGGATCACTTATTTAAATATAAATAAGTCAACGACACGAATTCGCAAATAAAACTCAACTGTGACATCACCTAGGCAAACTTTAGTTTCGATTAACAAGTCAATTCGGAAATTAAACGCTCTAGAACATTCCTGGACACACAGTCACACAGGTTGACCAGAGTGCTCTTGACAAGTTTACAGCCAACCTAATGAAAAATGTTTTCGCCTTTAATGATCGGGTAGGGTACCCGCATTCCTTTGTCCGTGCCCTTTAGCCGAGGCACCGAGCACATGGGAGCCCTCTGTCATAGAGAGGTGACCAGCCGGAGTTAATGGCACTGGGGTAGTGTGGCCAGCCTTGCAAGAGTTGAGGAGTTTTGGGAATTTCATTTTAATAGGCATAAGGCAACAAGGCAAACATGTTGATCATGATTTATTGACATCAGAGGCAGAGTACCTATGTAACCAAAATTTTAACATTAATATTGCTGGTTGTATTTTAAATCGAGCTATAGTACTAAGGAATAAAAGATTTAGGTGTCTGTGAAAAATATTTTTTCGCTAAATTGCATCGGCTCAAAAGGCTAATTAAAAAAATTCAAGTTCCATTTCATTCAACATTTTAATTAGGGAAGTACGTAGGGCAGTATCTTCAGTACAAAAAATCATAGACAATGAACGCAATTAAAACAGAACTTAAAGACAACGGACAACATCATCCAAAAATCCGACCAAGAATATGGAAGATATTGTCACTAAAATTGACTTTCAAGACACTCCCAGACGTGGCAGCAAAACTGGTGACCCTCGTGCCGTCCGTTGAGCGCCATAAACGTACATCTCGTGATCCACGTACACAATTAAGCGCCATATTCAGAATAGGCCTTTATGACAAAACGCTAACGGTCGTGTGAAGAGCACTCTCGGGGTTCTAATTGAAACACTCGTCTCAGAGTTTATCGAGTTCATTGAGCGGTTTCAAACTTTAATTCGTTTGTTGCAGGACTAATAAACATCCAGTAGATCCTACTATGAACATAATTAAATGTTTCTGCGTTTAGAAGGTTATGAACATCAAAATGTTTGCATTTAAAATGGTGCCTCTCGAGGTCAAAATCAAAGTTGAAAAAAAAAGCATCTAAATTGAATCGAAAAGAAACGCTAGTTTACCTGATTTCATTTATCTTTTCTTAGGAAACATTAGATTGACGTGATATTCGTGATTTTATACAAGACTTTCGGTACTAACAAAGACTCAGCAGTGCGGATCGGTAGTATTAAACAAGAAATGAACTACGGCAGTCCCGTCACCATAAAATTGTTCAACTTTATATTAATGAAGTAAAATTAAAAGACGGAACCTCGCTACTTATATGAGCTCACAGCGTGAGCATAACATAAAGAGTAAAGTTTATTTTTGTTGCTTCTATTTTATTAGTAGAATTAATAGTTTCAGTGCTCGCAAACGTGGCAAGCTTAGCTGTGAGCTGGAAACATTATCTCAGACGGCCTCGCATTTAACCTTAATTATTTTACAAAGTTGCTAGACGCATTGTAAACTACTAACTTTTAGGAGACTATTGCAGTAGTCTTCATCGAATACTATTCGTAGCTGACGGCGTATCGACGTAGTGCTAATATATGACTGCGACCATGCTTTATTTTGGACTGTGGCTATGAAGGGAAAAATTACGATAAATCCAAAAAAAGACACCTTAACCGGATTACCAACTAGAAGCACAGCAGAAAATGCATTTGAAAAAAGGTTTTTTGGTAGCTTTTCAATTAACTTTGCCATTTCAAAAACTATCAAGATATAAATTCGTACTGCGACATATCAGAAGATATTCAGAACCGGTGCCAACTTCCTAGACTTGTAGATTTCGTATATTAATCCCGAGTGTCTTGTCCTATCAGGAACGAAACTGTCTTAAGTGCTATGAGTAATGGTATGACTTTATTATATCCTACGTTAATAGTTAAACGGATTCGCAATTATCTTGATTCTAAGGTCAAATTGAGCACTTAGTGTGATGTAGTATTCGAACAATTAAGTTTGCAGATATAATTTGAGCATTATCGATAATTTTCTTAGGTTTTAGTTTTTTTTTTAAAGTAGGATTATTTACCGATTAAAATGAATTCAACAAAAACCCACGAATGCAGGAAGTCATTTGAACTATTATCATCATAATTGTGAACGGCACCAGCCGCACAAAGAATAGTCTATTCCTGGCTACAAAGTGTGCAAGTATCGGCAACACAGCGTTATAGTTCGTTAAGTACGCAAAAAAGTATATCCTAAAAGGTAAGCACTGACTGATGTACTCATGGTGAACAGATGAAACGGCCCATTCAGAAGCCTACTCTTCGCTGAGCGCAATTCAGTCCGAAGTACTAAGGAGCGAAATTAACGCCGTTATGCGGGTTGCCTGGGTTTGTTTTTATCAATGATCCCTATCACCGGAGAGTTATAACAGTTTCGGTCACATTCACATGGACCCTGTTTTTAGCAAGAGACAACGGTGAATCCACAGAATTACGTATTGAAATGGACTAAGGTTTGGTTTTTCAATAATTGTCATTTACTACTTTTACCGAGTTTTTGGCCGGTTTCTTCTCGGTAGAACCAACTTGTCCGAACCGGTGTTTTTTTTAATTTCCATGTTATGACTTGTCGTGAGTGTCTTGTCTTTTTATTGAGCTTGAACAAGGATTGTTTCTACTTTACTTTACTCAACTAGTGTCGTGCTTGATTCGTAAAATCCAGTTACAAAGCATGTTTTTGTGCCAAAAACCAGAGTCAATTAGGCCTTCAATGAATGTAATCTAATTCCGATGTCAACAGCGGCGACCTCGTGCATTAATGAACTTACAGTATACGCCACTTAAACTGCACTGGCTATAATCGCGTGTTATCCCAGTGCGATCGAAGGGATTACACGCGATAATGACCCTTATTTGTATTAGGTATGCATAGCGTTATGCCCAGCTCTAACTGTCAATCTCTATGTAATCTCTATGTAGTTAAATAATTGTGTTTAGGAACGCGGGGTAGGCAATCAATTAATATTATAACTATCCTAACCTTAACCAGTGTGGTGGTTACTAAGTAAAAGAAACATCTTAACAAGTTCTAGACAGATTAAAACTCCACATTTTCTTATTAATATTCGGGAAGTACTTCACTAAGTCATCGCAGTTCAAATGCGAATAGTTAGTCATATTTAAGCAACACTTGTATTAAAAAAACCTTTTTGTAACAATCAGTCAATTGTTCCCAAAGAAGCATAATTTTATTTCCTACTGCGCAAACAAAATCAAAAAGAACAATAATAACCACAAGCAACGGCGTTCTTTTAAAGTTATTCTTACATCCGGCTATACAGGAACTTGATACAAGGAATCGCTTTGACTAAATAACGTTGTGAGTCACCTTAACTTTGAATAACATTTGTTGCTACACTCTACTAACACGGTTGATAAATAATCCAGATATTGCCAGTTTTACAAATCATTTGACATACCCACGCTTACGATTTTATCCCAGACGAGGTAGTCAGAGACACACTGGTTCATGTTACCGTCATGGCGAACGGAACATTTAGAAGCCCACACTCTGCCAATGAATTGGCCCCAAACTAGGGCATGGAACGAGAGGGGTGTTTAGTTATGTGTCTGTGTTCTATAGTGTGTATTCAAAAATGGTTTTGATGGGTAGAATGGAACCCATGACCCCTGGTGCAGCAGGCATAGGACCAAAATCCATTCAATAAATTCATCACAGAAACAAACAATGAAACGGTGTCAACAAGAACAATAATAACGTGAAATTGACAATAACTTATTTTTAACGTTCATTGCTTAAATCTTTATAACGATGTCAACGACTGTCAAAGCAAGATTGTAAAAGAGAAAATGATATATATTTGTAGCAGTGTCCATAAAAAAATCAAGTACAATAATAAAAATAAATACGTCAGATGATAAAGAACGTTGACATTGATTGCTCGATCAAAGAAACACAAGCCCAAAAAATCGCGTAAAATTCGTTAGCAAAAGGATTTATTTTCATCAACATCAATAAGCATCAATAATATTGTGTTATATTTATTGTATTTGGCACGCTATAACAATCATTTAAATCATTTGAGTCTTTATGCCGCTGGACGCGCTACGCTTATTTTGGGCGTAAAATTAATCAGATTCATTGTCGTATGAAGTTTTACTTCAAAATAAATTTTAAGGTGATTTTAAATTAAGCCATTCATACTCAAGTCTACATTTACTCGGAAACCTATCAAACCCCATAGCATGACGGAGCTCGACCTATTGACATTCAATTAATAATCCGGCTTGTGTTTCTTGAAACGGAACGTAATATATCATCCAATATCTTTTTGTATTTGAATTTTCACATTACACATTATTTCTCTTGTGATTTGGGATGCAATTATTTTCAATTTGGTTTGAACTGGCGAGAAAAATACGTAGGTATCACAAATGTATTTGAGTCGTAATTGAATGAACGAATTGGCTGTCATAGTAAACCTTGTGTGGGGTGTTGAATAAAGACATTCATTGACAAAATCGATTAATTACCGTGACTATACAAAGTACATAAAAGGCGGTATCGAGAATTCGAGATTCAAAATTCGAATCGAGTGGGACGCAACAAATCTATCTGCCCATCTTTTGAGTGGCATCAATTTGTCGGCCCCGGTGGTTAGCACAACGATCTATCGCGAGAGTACGGTCAGGCGTGACGCGGCGAGGTTAAATCGGTCCGAGCGACCCACGCAGAACCGCTAATTAGGAAGCGCATGCGTAAGGGCGCTGCACCGATGCGCGCGCGACGCGCCCCTGCACAAAGACACACCGCGGAACAAAGATACAGCCAGCGGAACAAAAGGGACGGCCATGGAACAAAAGAAATGGCCACGCAGAAAAACAATGGCCAGTGGAAATACGAGCAGTGTGCCGCGTTGTTTAGAAACAAAGGGATGTTGTGTATAAAATTATGTTTTGTTAAAAACTGACGCGCCAAGGAGCAAGGTTGCACGCGTAAGACGTTACGTACCACAATATCTTTCACTGGATGTGATAACAGTGTTATTTTATCAAATGTTATGTCTATTCAAAGTGCTGATTCATAGTTTAAAAAATACTTGTTGGAGATTACATACCGATAGTATTTGGAGTAATTACGATATCGGAGCACGAAAATATTTCGGAAGGCACGAGCTACGGATTCGCTTTAACTGCGTATTCACAAAGCGACGTTCGTCATGTTTAAAAGATAGTAAAATATGTTGTATGTAATTTTGCACTCCTATCTGCAAAACGCATGATATAAGAGTAGGATGTTCTTTTTATAATTTACAAACCTCATCATGTTTCATATTATTTATATTAACAATTAACGTAGTTTCAATCGATGCAAATCAACTGTATATATCTGAATCATCTAGAATGCCTATTCGTGTTTAAGGCCATTAACATTATAAAAGATACGTATTTTATTAGCCAGGCAATTCACCTTTATTGGCATATAAATAAAAAATAATGTTTTCACAGACAGGTTGAACGCCCCTGAATGCAGAAAGTGCTTAGTTCAAATCATCGCTCTGCGGCACTTTTCAACTGCCAATTTTCCTTCCTTTGTTTCCAGACGTTTGAGTTCTAACAAAAAGACACGGGAGTATTGTGATGAATATTTCCCTCTCACTGTCATTTCTCAGAATTGCCGTTTGTGACGTCATCTTACATTTCTTTGTTTGGCTTTCATAGTAAGGCTTCTGAGGTTAGATGAGATAAATGAGTCAGTTCATTCCGGTAACGAGCAAAAACCGGTGCACTTGGTATGCAGCTAAAATGAGTAAGCCTCGCATAAAAAAAGGCGCATTGTTGCAAAAAGTCAGAGAGTGTGTGAGCGTCACAAAGAATAAGGACGTAACTCACGAAGAATAAGGGCGTAAGTCACAAAGAGACAGTGCATTTAATTTAGCGGAAGCACTTAGTTCTATTTTGGAGACGAGGGCGCGGGTCGTGGTACCACGATGCATCGTGTATAAACAACTCATCGGAACACTTAAACGGCTCAGCGTTTATTACTATCGTGTAGTTTTATACTGCGAATGTTAGCGTGTGAGTGAGGCACTGTAAACTCGTTTTACTGAGCTCATTCCGAACATTACAAGAATGCCCGATGCACATAGAATGCTCCATTAAAATGTTGTTTGACGCATCTGCTCGGTATGTTTTTGTCTAACACTTGCAGTAGGCGTAAAGCTGTATCAGGTTATATATATTTAGAAAAAAAATATTTATGTATGGTAATCTATTATTTTCTTGTATTCCATGTAGGTACATACAAGCGTTGCTTAGATAGGGGTTAACGGCGCTACGGAAAATAATGTCAATGATACTGAGTCAAATCCAGTCTTCCCAACCTTTCATAAATAGCAAGCAATAATTCATAAATAATAAGCAATCGTATCTGAATAGTTTATAACCAAAACTTGATTATCTACATGTCTTGACGGGGCATGTTCAACAAACATAGTTAACTTAGTCAGCGAAAGAAAATGAGATTAGATTGCAATCAAAAACTTCTTTCAATCACGTCCAATTCGTAACGTAAAGACAACTTCCAACACAATCCTCTAATTTGGCCAACGTAATTTATACAATTCTTGCATCGGTACCGTGAAAGTTGGAAATAGCTGATAGGTACCTGCGGTATCTTGTAGCCGTAACGATTTACCTGCTCTCCGAATGGGACCTTATTCTGTCCCAAAAGAACCTCTTTTGGCTTTTTGCAGTACATTTTGTTCGCTTCATTAATCACATCAACATTGTTTGGACTTTGTCTTTGACAGCTTTTGACAGCTTACGGCTCAGGCTGACTTATTGCACGAACTCATAATATCTTTCTACACATGAATATCTGAAAAGCAAAGGTACGCTCTGGTAGCATATGTTCCCATCGTATGTTTTTAATTGTCTAATGGTAATTGTATTCCCAGTAACTAAGATTCTGTTACGTGTAAACGTATCTTTGTGCATGACTTAAATAGAATTTGTAAAAACAAAGATTTGCAAAATAAATCAAAGACCAACAACCGATGGACTAGGGCCAAGACAAACTGTCCCAGCCAGCATTTACGAGTGTGGCTAAATATAGCGATTTCGCCCTACTGCTCGGGTAACCCAACGCAAACTGTGCACTTCGAGCTCGATTGCCTGCAGTGCGCTGCGCCGGATCTTTTGTCCCGTGCGGTTTCACTGGAGGCACAGTACCGAGGCGTCGACGTCTGCCTAGTGATGTAAACACTCGAATTGAATCGGTTCAAACTGAGTACTAACAGAGTGGCACCGGTGAAACCGTTAATCGCAAAATGAAAAGTTAAGAAAACAAGCAGGTAGGCATCAAGACTGCAAAACATTTGAAATGGTCGGTACATTTAAATTCCGCCCTACTGCTCGGGTAACCCAAAGCAAACTGTGCACTTCGAGCTCGATTGCCTGCAGTGCGCTCCGCCGGATCTTTTGTCCCGTGCGGTTTCACTGGAGGCACAGTACAGAGGCGTCGACGACTGCCTAGTGATGTAAACACTCGAATTGAATCGGTTCAAACTGATTATTAACAAAGTGGCATCGGTTAAACCGTTAATCGTAAAATGAAAAGTTAAGAAAGCAAGCAGGTAGGCATCAAGACCCCCAAAACATTTGAAATGGTCGGTACATTGCAATTTCGCCCTACTGCTCGGGTAACCCAAAGCAAACTGTGCACTTCGAGCTCGATTGCCTGCAGTGCGCTCCGCCGGATCTTTTGTCCCGTGCGGTTTCACTGGAGGCACAGTACCGAGGCGTCGACGTCTGCCTAGTGATGTAAACACCCGAATTGAATCGGTTCAAACAGAGCATAAACAGAGTGGCGGTGTCGGTTAATCCGGTTTTTCATATAAAGCAAGCAGGTAGGCCAATCATTTAATATTGTCGGTATTAAATTGTACCTTGGTCTTTGTAATTTAATACAACTGTAATGTTTTTGTGCAATAAAGAATATCTATCTATCTATATCTATCTATATTTTAATAGATAACTGGGTGCAAACCGTAGACTGAATTCACTATGATTTATTCATTATTGAATGAATGGTACAAAAGGTGGACTTGATGCCAAAAAGCTATTCTCTCGTAGTAGGTACTACCAGTAAGGCTGAGCAGAAAATTTTAGTAGGCGTTGTGCAATAATCATCCTGAACAATACGAATCGATCCGGTGGAACGTTGCCCATCAGTATCGTAACATCGTTCGTTTATCAACACATTAAATGGTTCAAACCACAGATTGTTGAATTTCCTGACCAATTGAATCCGATTCAACAAAACTAAGCCGTTACATCACTAGGCCTGCCATTTGGAATTCAATAAAACTTGAAGGGGAATAAACTGTCTGTGTGGGGTAGCAGATATTGTTTCTGAGCAGCTGACGCACGGACAGACATGTTGGCACCGAAAAGTAATAAACTAAATAATTGCCTTAATTGCCAACAGACATGACGGAATTGATCAATGAACTCCCAATGATGTTCAAGTTACATCGGGAAAAAACCGAAGCAAAAAATTTAACATAGATAAACGGAACGAAATGATTTAGACTGCCAATCATAATAAATTACTAAGTTATACAAAATTTAAGGCACATTATTGCTATTTCATTCACTTAGCAGTATAACTATGTACAAGCTGAGCATTTTTTCACATTGGACGTGTCATAAAAGGTTGAACCGGAAAATAACCGAATTTCTTAAATAATTCTACTATCATTGTATTGTAACGACTCGTCCAGAAAGAACTTAGCCATAAAAGTCTCAGTGTGCTATAAAAACACAATAGAATATGTGACATTAAATTTGAAGCATAAAACTGACAGTTATTTCGTTGGCTATCGAGGTGAAGGAAGAAATGATTGATGCTGATATTGAAGTACGACGGTCCGTGAAAATTGGCATTGAAACTTGACCCGAGGCGAGGAATATTCTTTCAAATATAATAAGGGTGAAGGAAAAGATAAGATATTATTCTAGGTGTTTTAAGGTGATTGACAGATAGGTTATCGGACCGTCGTTGAGCTGATGACGTCACGATGCGATTTGACAGCGCGAAATTAGAATATCGGGGCCCCATTCACAAAAGGGACAAGTGCGCTTGTGTGTAAAATTAATAGCTCTGGATTTGTTTATTATTCAGATCGAACTAGTTCGTGGAAACACAAAGCAATTCTCGATACCATAGAAGCAATCAATGGAATATTACAGCAAGTAACACGTTTATTGGTCTGTTCTTGACACGAGTATTATTGGTCTTGAACAACTTGACGGGCTTATTACGAAAAGCGGTTTGCGTTTATTTTAATAAATCTTTTTCCAATTTCTCTCTTCACTACATAGTATAAAACAAAGTCGCTTTCTCTGTCCCTATGTTCCTCTGTATGCTCAAATCTTTGAAACTACGCAACGGATTTTGATGCGGTTTTTTTAAATAGATAGAGTGATTTAAGAGGAAGGTTTATATGTATAATAACATCCTATTGCACCCGTGCGAAGCGGGGGCGGGTCGCTAGTTTGTTAGAAAATACTTAAACATGAGAGTGTATTACATAAAGATGAAAAGAGATATTGGTAGTAGGTACATGTGAAGCCCACAGATCATAAATCACTATCTTGTTGTGTAAAAAGGACATGTATTCTATGCAATCAAGACTTGTCTGTCAAGTACAAAAGACGGATTTGGGTTAAATCTCGCGATAAATCACAAACGCTTATAAGCAAACAATTAGCATTAAAACAAAAAACCATCGTTTATATTCTCAGGCTTAAACAAAGGGTTCATATGATTAATGTAATCGATTATGGATCTGCACAAAAACCCTGTGGAAAACTAGTGTTCAGTCGTGGTGCACTAATAGGATGACGAAGAAAGTAATTATTGATAATGGAATAACTATGTTGGAATACGTTACTGGTGGTTAATTTATTCATGCAGAAAAGTGCTGACTATGACGAAATATATTAGAAGTAAGGGAAGGTTTAAAATAGATAATATTGAACGAAGCTGTGAAAATGGTGAGTATTAAGCGAATCAGCCACCTGACCAACTTATTCAAAATGTTTAGGTACATTTTTCGACAGGTAACATTTTCTGACAATACCACGCCTGTTACCTACACATACCAAAACATGATTGATAATATTAACAATTCATAATGCTTCATAATAAGCATGACAACAGTTGGCAGTGTGTATAGAGTTCCAAAGATATTTTAAATCAATATTAGGTGAGGAAGAGTTTATAGGACAGATACAAACTGTTTTGGCAGCGTGACACGCGATAACATTAACCAAATACATTAAAAATCGTATAATAAACACGCCAACAACCCCATAAAAATAACGACTGAATCCAAAGTTCCAATATCGTTGACATGCGCTACTGAACCCGATGACGTCATCCAGCTAACGACCCTAAGGCCCGGCGCCCATTATCGGCATCGGCAAGGAAAAGGATCCTTCGGCATCCTACATGCAAGCGCACACTATCGGCAATTATGCTTAAGGATGCCGAGGCGTCCTTAAGGATGCCGAACCGCAGGTTGCCTCGACGCCGGCGGCGTACCGAAGGATGCCGAAGCATCCTGAAGCATGCTCAAGGCTGCCGATACAGCAGCCTCAAGCATGCCGAAGCGGTATTTTTGTATTACGACCATACATCACGGAAATTTCTGCTTTATTACCACTATGTTATAGTATATTGCTATTTGCCACCTAAAATCCTGAGGCGTACCGATGCCGATAGTGGGCGCCGGGCCTAAAGCTTACACGTTCGCAACAGGACTGAAATTGGAAACTTTCGATGTGCTGCTATAAATTTTTGCTGCCGATAGAAATCTCAAAGACAAAGTATCGGCAGCAGCTAAAGCGCTGACAGTTGAACGGACCAAACTCAATATAGCAGAGATAAAATATGTAGAAAACGTTGGTCTACTATTAGCACGGTAATGGCTCGTCTCCACGCGCGGACAGAGCTAGGGATGCTCGATAATTGAAAAACATAGATGGTAACATCGTTGTCATATTTTTCACTAACCAAACATCGATGTAGGGTAAAATCGATAATTTTAGCACTGTTAATTAAAAACACAATAAATACAGTGAAAACTTTCGAAAAAAATGTTGTATACTCCGATTCTTTCTGTTACTGACTGAAAAGTAATTTTGATAGAGAAGAACCTTTCAATCTATTTATTTGATGATAAAGAGTAAAGCCAGCTTTTGAAAAAAGTCTTTCGATTATCGATTTCGATAATATCGATGTTACGATGTTTTTCGTGAAGCGACATCGATGTTAAAACATTCATTTTTTTTTCAACTTCGTTGATCATCGAGCATCCCTAGACGGAGCTAGCGGGAGGGCTGATGTTCGCTTAAATACTGTGTGTAATGGACCTAAAGTTTGTCGCTGAAAGCACTAATTACAGATTTCCCGTTGCCCCAACCAGGTGGGGACTGGGAACCATCGGTTCTAAGTAGAAATGCAAGTTGGGCGTCACGTGCGAGGGTCAATGCGCTTCACGGCCCGTTAACGCGACCGACTCATACGATCCTACGTACTCACCTGTCTGGAGATATTTAGCGGCGGATGGTTTAACAGATTTATGTAAAAGGATACATTTCCTGGAAGAAGTCGAGGCCTGGCGGCTGGAGGATGTCTAACGCCGATAATACCTGGAAAGATAAAGCGACATTGAATTAACTGGCCCTTATCATTTGATTAAAAATGATAATCACAACGCGGTAGTAACTAAAAGTACGTTTACTTAAAATATACTCAAGTTTTTCTCTTGATAATGAACATATTAGTCAAGTTAAATGAACATCTTTATTGTTGAAATTAGGTATTAACTAATTAAGTTAAAAAATCCAGAAAAGGAATCGTCTATTTCCCAAACACAAGAAAATCATAGCCAATACACCTTCCCCAACCGACAGCTTCAAAAAAGAGTTCAGAGAGCTCTCGAGATTTATTGAAGCAGAAACAAAACGCGTCACGTTTGATAGCCGGCCGCTCGTCATCAGGTCCGATCGACGTGCAACGACAATACCTCCACATCACAACAACGCATCCAATTTTCCCGTCCGAATGCAAATCTATGTTTATACGAGCGACAAGCACACAAACCGCTAACAATGCCTGATCGATAAAACACAACGAAAATTAATTAATTATGAGAAACGCTCGGCGCATTATAATTATTCAACGATAAATGGTAATGTCCAATCCGGTTTAAAAGCCACTATGTTCTAGTTTTTATATGCAATGCAAAATGGTGGTTTTCAGTGATTCATGTTATAAACTAGATGTTAATTAACATTATACGAGGTCGGGGTTCCTCTAATTAAGGCTGTAAATATAAGTAAAGTTGAGAATAATTTCAAACTTCGAGGGGGAATAACATTAGCCACTTTTTGCGAAATATCTAAATGCGATGCGATCACCTTACAAAAACTGTAAATTCCGAGCGAGGCACGTAATACAGCGTCCTACATAAATATACATAGCAAAGTGCGCCTTGCCTGACCATACCGATTGTTGGAGGGGTGAAAGGTTAGTCATAAACCTTATCAGAATGTATCAAGCCGCCCTAAGGCCTTCGACTAGGCATGTCAGCTGTGACTATTTAAACAGTTTAAAGTACCTTCCGAAGCAGGAAGATGTCCAAAGCAAGTAATGAAATTTTGGTCGGGGGTGTCACCCATCCCATTCCCGACTTCCTTCACAACAGCGATCATTGCCGATTCACTGTCACAACTAAGCTACAGGCATCTCAAAATATTGTAGTGTTTTTTTACTCACGTTTTCATGTTTGAAGAAGCAGAGCATCTTGAGCTCCCGGAAGACGCGCTTTGATGAGACGAGCGACTGGAAAACGTTGGGCAGTTTCTTGAGGGCGACACGCCGGCCATCGCGAGGGTCTGTTACTGCCCTGTGGACAAACAAACACATAATTTATTAGAAAGCCTATGATAAAATCGATTTTGAATAATATTCATATTTTTTTCTACGTTTTCTTAATACTTTAATTAAAGAAAGATGTCTGTCTGACAGATGCATAGTTTTTTTCTTTCTAAGTGACTACTGTTGTATAGCCGCTGATGGCTTTGCCAGCTTTGCCGCACTGTAGGGTGAGCGCAGAAGGTCAACCCTAACATTTAAAGTAACGAGGTAAGGGCACCCCAGAGGGAGGTACCTCGACTTAGGGCGTTACTTGGAGAGGGCATATTTTTGGGTAGAAAAACGACCTGGCACGGGCCGGTATCTATTATCGGGACCAAATGCATAGATGGGCTGATAGGATCGTAAACAAATCACACGATCTAAGGGAAACGTTGGCTACTTAATCTTTGACGACCTAATTAGCAGTCTATTTTATAGTGGGCCTAATTATTAAGAGACCTTTCAGCTCGACTGTTTTCTTCAAAACGCCTCTCGTTTACACTTATTACACTTTTGAGACCTGCATTTTTAAAAATCCTTCGGTCTAAAAATATAATATTTCCCATAATTAATTCTACTTTGAAAATAAAGTTTAATTACTTATAGTATAATCTAGTATTTAAAACAAAAACCATCAGCTGAGCGGCGGCATTTAATAACAGAGACATAACTTTCCCGCCTTAAACGTATACAATAGCAGACTTTTAGTTCTGAATTATTATAGTAATTGTAAGGACTCTCGCTCTCCATACTCTACATTACCACGACAATGGAGGGAGTTGGGAACTATCAACAATCGGCGATGTGAGTTTGTTCAGTGGACCATGACGTTTACGTAACCGATGCCAAAGTTCGGATTAACACAACAAAATAATTGCGACAGTACCGAAGGCATATCTGTGAACGAAACTTGGCAGTTAAGCTACTAGAAGTAGAACACGAACGATAGTAACGTAAAAACATATTATTTCAATAACAACAACACAGCTTTTTACAGCATCAGTTCAGTTAGCTAAGTGTAGGTTTATCCTTTTAAGACGTTTGGGTCTCATCAATCATTTTTACAAAATACTGTCAGAAAGGAAGAAACAAAAATAGGAAAACATTTAGGAAAAGTAACACCAAACAGGCAAGTGGGTACTCATAGATCATGTGGCATGAGCAACTGAAATACAGGGTCTCATGAATAGCGACGAATGGCCGTCAAGCTATTCACTACAAAACATCAAAAGAGACTACATTATTAAACAGAAACTCGCATTTAGAGCCTCTCGACAGGACGAGTGGTACACAAAAACGAGAATTGAAGAATGCAATCGGTATTGTAGTCTCCGAAACGAACCCTCGCATTAAAGGGACCGTTAGGTCTGCCCTTGCGATTATTATCGTACGGAGCAGGGCAGCGATAATATCGTCGCGAGGGAAATAGGGATGCCAGCGGGCTCGTTGGAGAGCAACGACCTAGGCCGGGCAGCGGGCAGGACCCGTCAGGCCCGGGCAAGGCACGCGTAGCGTTTCAAATTAGGGATGTGCCCTGATTTATCGCCGGCAACGAAACACCCGCTGAAAGGGACAAAACAAATGAGAGTCGGAAACATGTAATTCTCGGGATAAGAGTCTGCTGAATCTATGAGTTCATAACCGTTTTCTTATTTAGGAATAATTCCAGACAGGGTACTACAGCGCCGACAGAGAAATGTGTCTGTATTTTTAAGCATTCCACTGTATTTGCTTTGTATGATTTGTTTCATTTTCAATTGGTTTCGCAATTTTGCATTAATGGAAGTTCACAAAGGCTACGTTACCTTCCAAAGCTTTAAAAAATGTTACTGAATAAAATATTATATCTGCGACATTTTTATATCAAGATCAACCGACCCCAAACTCTGTTAATCGCAGAGCCACCTGCTGCCACTATACTTGCTATACTCTTGGAAGTATTCCCAATTTAGTATTCACACAAACAATGGCAGGAAGCTATTTAAACAGTTTGAAAAAGTAACACTTTATGGAGCGGGTGTTAAACATGATGCAAGCAAATTCCATTGATGGTATTTTTATACTTTTTCATAAGGTCAGATGGCCATGATTACCATGCGACGTCCGGCGACATGTAAAATACAAAGAATTTATTTCAGGTTAAGGACCCATATTTTAACAGTTTTACATTATTATTTGAAATACAATTTAAAAAAAAACAACAGAAAATGTAGGTAATTAAAATGATAACAACATAAATAAAGTTAAAATAAAACGAGCTTTAATTCGCCCGAAATACGACACCACGAGGTCAGCAATGACATGAAGTAGCCAGAAATGTGTGAAATGACAATAATAATCGCCATGCGGTCTAAAATGCGCAGTGTCTAAATTTTGACGTGCGTCAAGTATCTGGTGCAATTCGTATGCTTTTGGCCAATGACCTTATTTTGGCGCGAAAAAAGGACGCGACATAAAGTTGTTGAAACTTGCCAGGCTTATTGACGAGAAGTCAAAATGGCGTTTCATGTCATTTCAATAAATTTTTGGCGTTTACTACATCGCTTGGTGTCGTAACTTCAGAGGTGTAATAATAACGCCTAATGACTGCACGTAGTTAAAATCATTAATTAGCCATTTAAGTTGTAATTTTTATCGCGGGGATTACGCACACAGACGTAATTACATTTTTAATTTGCAGCGCGGAGTGCCTTCGCAACATGATATTGTATGCACGAGTTGCCGAATTACCATTGCGCTCGTTATTAAGGCTTTTCGAAAGGCTGGAATTACGTTTGAAACGAGAGAATATTTGTAGTAAATGTGTACAGAGGTAATGTTATTGTGATATAACGAAGCTTTTTTCACAATTGTAAAATAAGGCCGGCATGCACCACCTTAGACCACATCATCACTTACGATCAGGTGAGATTATGGTGAAATGCTATAAAAAACACAGTTTTATTATTAAACTAGCTCACCCGGCGAACTTTGTTCCGCCTTAAGGGCAATAAATAAAAAAGAAGTGAAAAATAAAGTAAAATAAATATAAGTATCCTATGTCCTTCTCCTGGCTCTAAACTACCTCCATGCCAATTTTCAGCTAAATCGGTTCAGCCGTTCTTGAGTTATAAGTGGAGTAACTAACACGACTTTCTTTTATATATATAGACATGGGCCGTAACAGACCAGATTTGATAATACTAAAATGCACTTGTCGAACAGTAATGTGTAGTTGTATTTGCTTAAAAGCAAGATTATTGTTTATCAAGAACAGAGTTGTTAACGTATATAACGATTAATATGTCCAAATACCTATATCCAGCATAAACATTTTATTGTATTTGCAAACTAACAGGTGTAGTTTACTTTAAAAAGTGTTGCCTATTTCTATTTATTTGTAAACCACTATGGGAAGGTTGGCCTCCAAAAAATAAAAGTGATAAAAGGTTTAGAAAACAACCAAAAAATATTTCATGAATTGTGTGCGAAGTGTGCCATTTTCATATTGCCTTCAATTTAAGTTTATTTGAACTAAAAATGAAAAGCATAATTTTCGACAAATGTTTCGTTTTTTGTTTTTCTTGTTCTTCTTGCACAGCTACCTTTTTGCAATCCTTTAAAAGTCACACAAAAAGTGCATTTATGATAAATACTAAAGATCGATTTGAGCAAAGCGATCAAGCCTGAACACGAGTGGACCAGTGTACCCTGAACCCCAGAACCGACGCAGCGCCAGTGAACCGGAGAGAGCCATTCATGTGCCTCGCCACATCGCCACTTAGCCCACCGGCTGTGTAACTCGGAATAGGTTGACCAGTGTTTAAACTGTAATTGTGAACTGTAACAAATATTTAAAGATCGATAGCCATAACCATAAACAGCCTATATATGTCCCACTGCTAGGCACAGGCCTCACCTCAACTATTAGGTGGATTGAGCCATACCCAACAACACACGGGCTCAGTGCAGATTGTTGGAGGGGTGTGAGGTTAGTGAGCAACCTTAATGTCAGACTAGGCTTAACGACCGACATCTACGACGTCAGCCGGGACCAACTGCTTAACGTGCCTTCCGAAGCACGGAGATGCCCGAAATACTCATCACTAAATTTCGGTCGGGGTGGTCACGCATCCCATTTCCGACCCGTGTGTTGCTTTACAACAGCGATCGTCGCCGATCACTGTCACAACTGCGCCACGGGCACCTCTAATTTGATGATCGATTTGAGCAAATCGATCTAGCCTGAACGCGAGTGGATCAGTAAACCCTGAACCCCTGAGCCGACGCAGCGCCAGTGAACCGGAGAGAGCCATTCATGTGCCTCGCCACATCGCCACTTAGCCCACCGGCTGTGTAACTCGGAATAGGTTGATCAATGTTTGAACTGTAATTGTGAACTGTAATAAATATTTAAAGATCCATAACCATAAACAGCCTATATACGTCCCACTGCTGGGCACAGGCCTCAACCTCAACTATGAGGTGGATTGAGCCATACACAACAACACACGGGCTCAGTGCGGATTGTTGGAGGGGTGTAAGGTTGGTGAGCAACCTTAATGTCAGATGTTATCAAGCCGCCTTGAGACCTCCGACTAGGCTTAACGACTGAAATCTACGACGTCAGCCGGGACCAACTGCTTAACGTGCCTTCCGAAGCACAGAGATGCCCGAAATACACATCACTAAATTTCGGTCGGGGTGGTCACCCATCCCATTTCCTACCCAGCGTGTGTTGCTTTACAATATCGTCGCCGATCACTGTCACAACTGCAAAAAGGCAACCTCTTATTTAAAGATCGATTTGAGCAAATCGATCAAGCCTGAACACGAGTGGATCAGTGTACCCTGAACCCCTGAGCCGACGCAGCGCCAGTGAACCGGAGAGAGCCATTCATGTGCCTCGCCACATCGCCACTTAGCCCACCGGCTGTGTAACTCGGAATAGGTTGACCAATGTTTAAACTGTAATTGTGAACTGTAATAAATATTTAAAGAGCCATAACCGTAATCATAAACAACCTATATACGTCCCACTGCTGGGCACAGGCCTCACCTCAACCATTAGGTGAATTGAGCCAAACACAACAACACACGGGCTCAGTGCGGATTGTTTGAGGGGTGTGAGGTTAGTGAGCAACCTTAATGTCAGATGTTATCAAGCCACCCTAAGGCCTGCGACTAGACTTAACGACTGACATCTACGACGTCAGCCGGGACCAACTGTTTAACGTGCCTTCCGAAGCACGGAGATGCCCGAAATACACATCACTAAATTTCGGCCGGGGTGGTCACCCATCCCACTTCCGACCCGGCGTGTGTTGCTTTACAACAGCGATCGCCGCCGATCACAGTCACAACTGCGCCACAGGCACCTCTAATTTAAGATCGATTTGAGCAAATCGATCAAGCCTGAACACGAGTGGACCAGTGGACCCTGAGCCCCTGAGCCGACGCAGCGCCAGTGAACCGGAGAGAGCCATTCATGTGCCTCGCCACATCGCCACTTAGCCCACCGGCTGTGTAACTCGGAATAGGTTGACCAATGTTTAAACTGTAATTGTGAACTGTAATAAATATTTAAAGATCCATAACCGTAATCATAAACAGCCTATATACGTCCTACTGCTGCACAGGCCTCACCTCAACTATTAGGTGGATTGAGCCATACACAACAACACACGGGCTCAGTGCGGATCGTTGGAGGGGTGAGAGGTTAGTGAGCAACCAAAATGTCAGATGTTATCAAGCCGCCCTAAGGCCTCCGACTAGGCTTAACGACTGACATCTACGTCACCGGGACCAACTGCTTAACGTGCCTTCCGAAGCACGGAGATGCCCGAAATACACATCACTAAATTTCGGTCAGGGTGGTCACCCATCCCACTTCCGACCCGGCGTGTGTTGCTTAAAACAGCGATCGTCGCCGATCACTGTCACAACTGCGCCACGGGCACCTCTAATTTAAAGATTGATTTGAGCAAATCGATCAAGCCTGAACCCGAGTGGACCAGTGGACCCTGAGCCCCTGAGCCGACGCAGCGCCAGTGAACCGGAGAGAGCCATTCATGTGCCTCGCCACATCGCCACTTAGCCCACCGGCTGTGTAACTCGGACTAGGTTGACCAATCTTTAAACTGTAATAAATATTTAAAGATTCATAACCATAACCATAAACAACCTATATATGTCCCACTGCTAGGCACAGGCCTCACCTCAACTATAAGGTGGATTGAGCCATACACAACAACACACGGGCTCAGTACGGATTGTTGGAGGGGTGTGAGGTTAGTGAGCAACCTTAACGACTAGGCTTAACGACTGACATCTACGACGTCAGCCGGGACCAACTGCTTAACGTGTCTTCCGAAGCACGGAGATGCCCGAAATACTGCTATGCTATTCCGGTGGTCGTCGACACTCACTTCGCTCGTGCGAGGTAACTTTGAAATTCAATTCCTTCGCGACTGTGGTCGTTTGAGAGAAAAGAACTAAGCCAAATAACATTTTTTAATTATTTACATACAAAATGAGAGAAAATACTAATTCAAAGTAAAGCGTATTGATGATTGAGGTAAGCGTGAAGCACCGAGATGTGAAGTGATGTTCGATGTGCACCGCCGGAATAGCACGGCAGATCACTAAATTTCGGTCGGGTTGGTCACCGTTCCCATTTCCGACCCGGCGTGTGTTGCTTTACAACAGCGATCGTCGCCGATCACTGTTACAACTGCGCCACGGGCACCTCTAATTTAAATATCGATTTGAGCAAATCGATCAAGCCTGAACACGAGTGGACCAGTGGACCCTGAACCCCTGAGCCGACGCAGCGCCAGTGAATCGGAGAGAGCCATTCATGTGCCTCGCCACATCGCCACTTAGCCCACCGGCTGTGTAACTCCGAATAGGTTGACCAATGTTCGAACTGTAATAAATATTTAAAGATCGATAGCCATAACCATAAACAGCCTATATACGTCCCACTGCTGGGCACAGGCCTCAACCTCAACTATGAGGTGGATTGAGCCATACACAACAACACACGGGCTCAGTGCGGATTGTTGGAGGGGTGTAAGGTTGGTGAGCAACCTTAATGTCAGATGTTATCAAGCCGCCTTGAGACCTCCGACTAGGCTTAACGACTGACATCTACGACGTCAGCCGGGACCAACTGCTGCCTTCCGAAGCACGGAGATGCCCGAAATGCACAACACTAAATTTCGGTTGGGGTGGTCACCCATCCCATTTCCGACCCGGCGTGTGTTGCTTTACAACAGCGATCGTCGCCGATCACTGTCACAACTGCGCCACGGGATCCTCTAATTTAAAGATCGATTTGAACACGAGTGGACCAGTGGACCCTGAACCCCTGGGCCGACGCAGCGCCAGTGAACCGGAGAGAGCCATTCATGTGCCTCGCCACATCGCCACTTAGACCACCGGCTGTGTAACTCGGACTAGGTTTACCAATGTTTAAACTGTAATTGTGCAGTTTACATAGTGTTGCCAGGTTCTGTGTGCCTAATTTTGGGACGGTAGTTTACTCAAGCGACACAGTTACAATTAGAAGGCCAATTCATTATCTATTAGTTAAGTTTTCAGGTATATTCCCTCTTTCCATTTTTCTTAATAATTATAAATTCAAGTTTTCTTCTTTCTATCTTTCTCTATTTCTTATTGAATACCGAAAATTTCTTACAATTCTCTCCTTAAAAAAAAATTCTCCGAAATTAAAAAGGTTTAGAAAAAAACCTTAAAATATTTTATGGATTGTGTGCGAACTGGCAGGCTGTGAGGTGTGTTTTTTTGGAATTAGAAATGAAAAGCATATTTTTTGACAAATGTTTTGTTTCTGTTATACTTCTCGCATTTTTGTGTTGTGGCGTGAAGATAGTTACGTTTTCTGTTCTAAAATTCTAGGTACCTTTTTGCAATTCTCAGAAAGTCTTGCAAAAAGTCCATTCATAATGAATAATTAAGATCGATTTGAGCAAATCGATCAAGCCTGAACACGAGTGGACCAGTGGACCCTGAACCCCTAAGCCGACGCAGCGCCAGTGAACCGGAGAGAGCCATTCATGTGCCTCGCCACATCGCCACTTAGCCCACCGGCTGTGTAACTCGGAATAGGTTGACCAGTGTTTAAACTGTAATTGTGCAGTTTACATAGTGTTGCCAGGTTCTGTGTGCCTAATTTTGGGACGGTGGTTAAATTTAGGGAATTTGGTTACACAAGCGACACAGTTACAACCACAAAGGCGTTGTTTTTTAATCTTCATTCATCGTGGTCTGCTGGAAGAAATCTCTTTTTAGAGATAAGCTCACCTGTACTTTTAATCTCCCTATTGTCTGTTCATTTTAATTGTCTTTTTGTGTACGAACTAATAAATAAATAAATAATTTATCAGTCGGTCAGTTCACTTTTCAGGTATAGTCCTCCTTTTTGTTATAATTTATAATCGTCCGTCTTTTTTTGCGTACTTATAGGTTTTTTTTAAATTCTTAATATCCCTACATTGATTTTTAAATAGCAGGTTTTCTACATATACTGAAAAATGCATCGAAATCACAAACAAGAACCCTTCATAAGTAATGAATGAATTGTTATTCGCATAATGAATCAAATTATTAGACCCACAAACAATGTCAAATGAGAGCATCAACCTAGTTCCAAATGAATTATCAATAATTAGCCCTAACTAGGTATCTGTTCAATAGTTTGTCAGGCACGTCCTATACGGCTTCAGTTCGGTACCAAATAGGCAATTTCCCCCTTTGGCGTTCCATTGACGTCAATCGACTGGAGCACAGTATAAACCATACAGTAGAACATCTAAATACAAACGTGCCACTCGCGGTTTGAATCGGTGCGTGAGCGTCGCGCGCCGTGTCGCGATATCATGCACACCCTAGCATAAAATAGGGAGGCATAGGGAGGCGGGCAGTATGGACGGGCTGTGCCGCGTGTCTGTGTGCACGCTAGGCTAATAACTCGGCGGGCGGCCTTAGATAGCCTACTGTATAGTTTATACTGTGACTGGAGATACGATTACAATCGAGCAAAGACTCGCAGAAACACGCTGGGAATTTCTTATAAATCTCCTATTTATTATTTCTGGGATTCTTGTATTTATTATACTGATATTGATGTCACGGAAAATTGTATTCACTTTGTGTCTTATTCATATTGTTACGATACACTGCCGCACTCGAGAGACTTCAATGAAACTTGATTCCTTGGTGCCAGAATTTCATATTGCTAAAATTGTGTCGTATCCAAATTATTGATAAATAATTAAATAACTCGCACTCGCAGTTAACCGCGGAAGTGGTTCGCGAGGCATTTATTTTTATGTATGTTTTGTTATTTGTAATAATCAATTATTATCTACAAATAACCTTTCCTGGGCTTGCGTGAAATTTTGACACTAATGAAACATTATCCTCAATATCTGTTGTGTTGCTCAAATGTGAAACACATTGTACAATTTTGAAGAGAAAAGGATCATATTAGCGCTAAAAGCTATTCCAATTTAAAATACTACGCCCGTTTTAAGAGAATAAGTAATAATTTAATCTGAAATTCGAAATACGTGTCACAAAAAAGCATCGAAAGTCAAACAAGGCAATTTTTTCAATCATAGTTAAGAACATTGCTGATTAAGTTAATTTTTTCAAGAAATAAACTTCCTGTTTGGAACCTACCATGCCATAAACAGATACACACGAAAACTTCCCCTCTATTTGCGTCAGCGTCAAGAGTCTAAATAAAAATAACTAAATTAATAATAGTACATTTGAGGTCAACTCTATTTACTAAACTCGGCTCTAAAAATACTGAAGCGTTTGTATTATTCCATTAACACATACATTCACGAGTCCCTTCTTAATTATAACAGTCTGAATGAAAAATTCCTCGACGCGCGAAGCCTAGGGCCCGGCCGCTATAATGGTGGTCTACAGAAAGTTTCATATTTTCGCTCTTACTGCATCGCAATAAGGTCTAGAGCTGGGAATATCTCTGCTCAGTTGTATGGCTGTTTGTCTTACCCGTATCGTCTGTCAAGCATAGCAGATGTCAAAGTTAGGGACGCATATTTCGCGATTAAGTCCCTTGAAATGTTTAATTAACTGCATGTATGTTTCTACATATCTTGTTGTAATTTTGACTAAATTACATTTCAATGGAAATTTTGGTTTGAAAGTCAAAATAAATAAATTAAATCCTTTTTCTGTTAATAATCTAACAATACTGTAGCTTATGCATTGCGTCAAATATACAATGCTTTGAATGGGCTGAATGAAAAAGAAATAAATTACGCACTGTTTCTCAAACTAGTCGTGTCTCACACGAGGCTTTATATTTTGAAAATTAATACATATTTGTGTTGGTTACAACTCCAAATGGAGCCGTAAAATAATTGAAAATGCGATAACGTTAATTCTGCTTCGCAAATAAGTAATTAATACATTTTTAAATTAGGCTTATTTCTCCGTAAAACAATTTACGATAATGGACATCGAAATGAAATTGCAGAGAAAATTTCCAATAAGCAGGTGTACTTAATTATTCTTAAATCAGAGTCGCTCGCTGTTATCAAGAGATAACTTGGTCAATATCAAATTCATTTGCAAAACTTATCTTATTCATAAAAATCTATAAATGAACGTGTATTTGAATGTTTCATAAAGTTGTTTAAGACATCGGCTACTACACCAGACATACTCGAACAGTACAAACATCATGATTATGTCTTTTTGCATTGGTTGTTTTCCTATGTTTATTCATGTTTTTACAAAAAAAGACGTTGTTAGTTCAGTCTAGATAGTACGGGCTTTGCTTGCAAGTTTGGAGCTAGGCGCCGCTGTGTGGAGTCATGTCCAATGAATGAAAGTCACTGTCAGTTCTGACACTTTACGTGACGGCATGAATGTGAAGGCATGCTTTACTCTGATCAACGTATGTGAATTCCAGTGTTCGTCTCTACTAAAAAAGAAGCCCCGCAAAAACTTTCATTTTATATCTTTTGCTTCTGAAATGTAGCTTTTACAAACCTCAAAAAGAGTAACAACAACGTATCTCGTATACGTATACGAGCCATTCATTCGACGCCGGCTGCCCGCAGGTGCCGCCTGCGAGTCTAAAGTCCTGTTCCTTCGTTTATTTGAATACGTGTCGAGGGCACGCGCCACGTTCACGTAGCGTTAACCGCTTTACAACCTAGCCTAGATCGACGTTTCAGCTTTATTTTGGTTTTAGCACGTTTAAAATCACGGCGAACTATCAAGAGGTTGTCTCAATGTGGTGCGGCATAGGGATTTCGTTAACCTTAATTTCCTTAATGTTTTTGACCACAACAGTGCGCAGTTAGACCACAACAGTGCCCTGCACACACTGAGCCATTGATCTTCCAAGAGCACTATTCGCTACCCTTGCCAAGTCGCCGTCTCCACTTAAGAACGCGCTTACCCCAACGGTTATCGTATTTACGACAAATGTGACAAGCCACTTCCACTTCAGCTAACTAATTTTAAGAGCAAAGTTATCGATTAGAAAATCGTAAACGTAATCTTATATTTTTTTATGTATGTTTTATCAAAAAAAATATACGTTTTGCGTAACAAACAGAAAGCATTTTGCAACGGCAATAACGAGGTCATCAATATAACATTAGTAGGCGGACATTTGACCACAATCTCACCTGAGTATAAGTGAAATGATGATGTGGTCAAAGGTGGTATATGCCCAACAGATACACTTTCCTCTTCAAAAGGCCTAGACGTAACGCTCTGGAAAAGTATGTAGGTAGGTAGGTACTTTTTTGGCGTTTGAATTAATCACATTTGAATTTCAGAGTTTTATTGTGGCCAAAACTGCACAGTGATACCACCATTATAATAAATTAAAAATATATGGGACGTATAATTTTCAACAACAGCTTACCCATTAAAACATTTTTGGTTATGTAGTACACTAACATTAGAGCGTTCTCAGCATTATCATGTGCAAAATTTCATTGCTTTGCGTCCAATTAAGGAAATATTTTGACACTACCGTTGAATCATTCGTAATATCGCAACGTAGGTACTCAATTGGAAGGCAGCGACAATGTGTTCCGAACAATGGCGACGAACAATACGACAAAAAGGCGTCTAATGAAACGCCTTATTAGCAGCAGTTGCGAGTAGCTATTGATAAGGCCCCGTTTCGTAATAAGGTATATGCATATTCTTTGTGTCTTTTTGGTTTTAGCACGTAATTTTTGTTCATTCATTCATATCATGGCCAATGAGTATTGGCTGTGATGCGACACCGAGATAACGACACCTTTTATAAAAGTTCTGTTTTTGAAAAGTCATTCCATTATATGCATTATCATATTAATCATTCAATATCTGCCTAGCTGTCATAATTAGATTATATTCTATAAGTATAAAATAAAGTTTAGTTTATCTGATTTAGCTGTTTTGTAGTGTGTTTCAGTTTATGACTAATCGGTGTTATGAAAGATTTGGCGATTCAAAAGTTTTTGTTAATTGTTTTCTGGCTCGTTTTGCTCTCTGGCTGACCGTTTCATTGTGAATAGTTATGTGAGTATTTAGTATTTTACAATTGTTGATCCAACGATAGAGAACGCACACAGGCATGGACAAGCTTTCATTATTCCCAAGCAGAACTTAAAACTAGTGAATCGGATATCGATTCAACTTTAAGTCGAATCCGATTCGCCCCTCGTCCTCTTAAAATATTGAAATAGAAGCAATACCGCTGTCCCTTACTTTGCGGATGGATTTTTTTATCTACAATAACTTGAAGAAATGGCTTTGAAGCGACAGTAAGAAATGCTTGATCGCTTTTATATTTCGAATTCTGAGTATTGCAAGCCACTTGAGAGGATCACTGGGACTGACTTATCATAATAAAAATGAAATAGCGTGCTAGCTAGCGTTTTGCTTTATGACAGAATGTTTGGTAAAATGCAGGGACATCGAAGAGGTATTGTGAACAATTGGATGTTTATTTCTTCTCTATTGCAAAATAAAAGAGACGCACTTAATGCCAAGATTTAATTAACCTCATATCTGGACCTCACACATTGTGGTTAACTTTTAAGGTGCACTTTTTTACGTTCATAAAATTTACTAAATTGAAGCAAAACATAAAAATTTGCTCAACACTAGGAGTGTCGGAAAGAATCACATGCTTGCTAATTTCGTATCCCGTTATTCAAGAACATGCGACCAGTTACTGCATTCGAATGAAATAAAATGGTGTTTTAAATTTTAATCACTCTTTTTATTTGTGCGTTCGTAAAAATAACGGTGTCGATATTCGTTCGTTTTATCGACATTTGCCAAATAAACGTCCAATTTGGAGTCGAATATTGACACCGGCGTCCGTCTAACTGTCGACGCGGCGCGCGGCGATTTCGCACGCATTTTCATTACAATTTTCAACACTTCTCTTGGTTAGCATTTTTAAAACAAAATGCGCAGATCAAAACACGGTTAGAATCAATGTTGTTTATGCTACAAAAAGAATAACAAGATGAAAGTGCAGGTCGACGGTTTCGATAACAAATTAATCAAATTCCACTTTTTACTTTACTCTCATTCATGATTCACCACCATCGTCTCGGACCACCGCATCTACTTCCTTTTCCAGTTTATCTACCTGAAGGTTGACTGGAAGAGATCGCTCTCAGCGATAAGACCGCCTGTATTGTACATTCTAAATATCTTAAAGCATCGTTATGTAATTTGTTTTCTTTGTGCAATAAAGTTTATCTTATCTTATATCATAAATGTATTAATTGCAACTATCAAATCTAGTAACAACTATGCCTTTTGCATAAACTGCGGATAATTGATAACGTTACGTAGTTAATGAGGCACCATAGTAGCCAATCTAGCAAAATGCCGATAATAAAGAACTCAACAATTTGACTTGTTTGAGAAAATGAGGAAAACGCTTTGCGGCTTCTTGTGAAAACCCGTACCAGTGCCGAACAGTAAAATGAGTACAATACCTACCTACCCACTGAAATAAAATCGTGCTTCTATGTAGAACTTTAACTTAAACAGTGTGGCATGAAACAATCAAGTTAATTTTTTTCGTTAATTTATGCTAAAAACAGTTTATATTAAGCGGTTATGGTAGCCTATTAGTTATTTGAGAGTAGATTTTATATGACTATTATTGAAATGAAGCTTTTTCATAGTTCTTGCCAATGCACGATGGCCTACCCAAAGATTATTTAGCGGCTGAAACAACGCTACATACACACATCAAAACTGTCTAGGGATATCATAGGGATATCATATTTCAAATATTTCATAAAGTTGAGTTTGTTTACAAGTTGAGCATTATCTTAGAATAACGCGAGGACAATGGCATAAGATAGAGGTTAAGAATATTACAAAAAAAACGTATGATTTTGCTAAAATTTTGACACCTTTTAACAGAAAAATCTGTCTTTTTTTAACGTCCTTACGATTGTACAATAATGCTACTACAATGAATTTCTTTATACAATCTGAAAGGGCAGATATAGCAGTTTCTGTGTTCTAAAAATTTCTATGTTGGTATCAATATTTTAATTTTTACAGCCTCCCAAATAGCTATACTTTGTATGAAAATGCTTGAGCTATCCCTAGACACTTTTGATGTGTGTAATTAGATTATCGTTTTAGGAGCTGCGTTCGCGTCACATGACGATGTAGCATTCTAATGTATCGGCTAATTACCGAACATATCAATTAATTACGACTCGCCCGTAAAATTACATCGGCGGCATAAATGTACCGGCGATAATCAATCGGATGCACACATTTAAGCACGTACGGAAATTAGGGTGTTTTGTCATCCAGGTTCACACATATGGTACATACAGTAATTAGGCCTAGAAAAACAATATGTGATTTTCTTGGACCATAGCTAAATCAGCTAAAGACACTAGATAAAGTTACTTCCAAACAAAGGATCTCGATCTAAAACGGGGTACTAAAATCTATACTTGAGTTGAGGAGATTTCAGTGCAATAGTACTTAGTGGACGGGAAGCTCTGAAACATATCAGTGCTTGATTATAACTTCAATAAGTCATGCTGAAAACGTCGCATCATTTCACACTTCACAATTGGCTACAGATTAAAAAATACCCTTTATTTTCGTAGTTCACTCCAAATGAGCAAATGAATAAGAATTCGAATCGAAAAACCGTACATTTGCGTTTAAAAACAACAATCAAACCGAATAAAAACAAACAACATCCGCGAGTACCACGCGAATAGCCTACTAATAGCCGGCCGAATGAAAAAGCCGAAGAAAAAAGCGGCGAGAGGATCAGCGAATAAACTTACAATAGAAAATAATAAAAATGGAACAACGAAAAATTCCACAAAACGTAACTGAAAAGCGGTTCGAAAGCGAGTTGAACGCGAAAAATGACTAAAAGGAGAGGGATTTTTGTGTGGGGGGGAGGTGGGGAGGAAATCCGCGCGGGGAAGTGTGTCAATGTCAACGTATCGGGTGTCGTTCTTTTTTTTACGCATACTCGGTGAGTTACTGTGCCCGGCGGGCTGCGTCGCGAGCACACTGTGCAGGTGTGCGAGGCCCGGTTGACAACTCACTCGGGTATGCAATGTTAATTGTACCCACTTTTAAATAATGATTTATGAGCGTGCTTGACAAGCTTTATATTAATGAGACAAGGTTCACCTTTTTTAATGTCAAAAATACCACATAAATTCTCGAGACTTAAAAAAGGCATGGCAGCTTTTTTAAATGAAAGTATCAACCACTTGAAGTCCACAAACTAAATGCTTGAGACTAAAAAGTTATTGCAGTTAAAAGGAGATCACAGTGGGAAAATCTACTTACAGCCGAAAGCATACCACAGAAAAGCGAAAATACTTTTCAGCAAGCTTCTAAATAAAACTAATCAAAAACTCTTTGGGTACATTAAAGTTTAAACAGGTTAAGTGACACAAACGAACGTTCCGGAATTAAACAAGGAAAACAAGAGGTAACTTCAAGCGAACATTCATAACGCCAGGTAGCGTGACGCTCCTGCGGGAGCTTATAAAAGATTTCTCGTTTGTTCGAGAAACTTCTCGGGTCGGAAATGCGCAAAGGAAATTCTCGTATATTTAAATAAGTATGGACACCAAATACATTGTCGCGGGACCAGTTTCCCGCATCTGATATTGTACTCGTATCTCATAAGATAATTATAAATACTAAACGAGTAGTATTCGTGATTTAGCTGAATAACTATACATACCCCCTTATTCATAAAAACGAACGCAACGCTAACGCATTGTTTAAGCTATTGACGTGTTCTGTCACTTACTCGCAAATGGCGGCAGCAACAAGAAAGACAGTGATAAAGCGATACAATAGTTATCGTGTTCTATAAGAGCTGTTTAAGTTTTTATGAATAAGGGGGTAAGCCTTTAAGCAAGGGAAGAGAGCTCTTCTGTCTCGGCTCGAGGCGACAAGATCGGTCAATATTTTCAGCAGCCTAAAATGTCCCACTACTGGACAAAGGCCTCCACACCTATTTTCTACTCTCTACGATTCAGAGCTACGGCAGACTAGTTAGTTTCCTCCTCAATAAGATTTCTGGATCGTCAGATTCGTCAGTGGCGAGACCGCTTACGTCTTGGGGCGTCCAACAAGTCGTTAGTTTAGATCGCCTACACTCGAACCTCTGAAATGACAGGTAATTTGACAGAAAATTAAAAAAAACTAATTTTCTGTAAAATAACACTGCATCTAATTATAAGACTTGGCAAAATTCAGCCTTCAAATAGGACGACACAAAAAAAAATGTCAAGGGCCCTTACGGCTGAGACTATTTCAGTAACCCATACACGAATGCTCATTTAAATTTAGCCGAGCACTCGAACCCGGTACGGACCGCGGCCAGGAAGTCGTTACCACAGTATAATCTTACAGTAAGCTATACATACAATATACATACATATACATACATACAAACGTGCCACTCTCGGTTTGAATGTGTGCGTGCGCGTCGCGCGCAATTTCACGCACACGCTAGCATAAATAGGGAGGCATAGGGAGGCGGCAGTACGGACGGGCTGTGCCGCGTATCTGTGTGCACGCTAGGCTAATAACTCGGCGGTCGGCCTTAGATAGCCTACTGTATGGTTTATACTGTGTCGTTACGGAACGGCGCTTGACCTATTAATTGCTTGAAAACAATGAACCGCCTAATAAATTTGCACGCCGCTAAAGATACGATGTCGACTTAATTGTTAACTTGGCTAATTGCTTTCTCAATTGTACAGTCAGCCATATGTAAGGCTTAGAACAGTGGTTAAAAAATAATCTTTAGTGCATTAGATTAGTGATGTAAGCTGTCAAAGGGTGACCTGTGGCATTCTGTAATGTGATTCTATGTTTTAGCAGAAACAGACAGTGATATTACTTGTGCTAAAAAAGTGGCACCCGAAATCAGAACTTGGAACACCCGAGCAAAGCATTGACAGTTTGAGATGACAATGCGCAACATGTATCTGTCTCGTTTACGCGCTAGTAAATAATCATACTATTTTGTACACACAGTCAAATTATAGGTACGTACGCCAGGGGACAATTTTCGAATTCTTTGAAATATCATTGGTAACAGATGTATAAAAAATTAAGTATCTGCATAAAGTCGTCCGCGAAATGTGCTCTTAGCTAGGATACAGGACTTCCTAGTTCTGGAGACCATACGAATTATTATTTTAAAAAACATACATGCAGTCAAATAATTACATTTAATCTTGAAATCTACAATTAAAATCACTTAATTAATTGGTAAAGTGTATTTTGCAATTTAAAGACCAGTTTGATACAAAATAAAACCGTCACATTATCTCAAGTGGTTGTACCGAATGAACTAAATCATTCAGTATTTATTTGTGTTCACAATGTTCTCACACATACTTATTGACTTAATAATTGACACATTTAATGCTGACTGTACCTAGCACAAATTCATTTACGTAGCTACAATATTCTAACTGGAAATATTAAAACAAGAAAAGATTGAGAAACGTAATTGTATGAAACAGTGTGTCTGATAAAGGCGACTTGTAGCTAAGTTGGCGCAAAATAGAACTAACTCGTGTTCTACTGAACGCCCCCGTTTTGTCTCTGCGCGGGGCTTCTCACTCAAACGGGCCACATGCGTATCTACATAACATGTACAGTCACACTAGAAAACCACTACTGATATAAGCTGAGCTCCCGTCTGCTATGAACTGGTCCTACGCATGGACGGCATAAAGTCTACACCTGGAATTTCGGCCAAGTTCAGACCTACGTTGTATAACATAATGCCTACATAATAATATGTACAGCTAACCGCACCTGAAACGTACCACTACCAATATAAGTTGAGCTCCCATTTGCTATGAACCAGTACTACGCGCGGAGGGTAGCTTGAACATTTCGCTAAACTTGTGACCTTCGTTGTATAACGCAATAAGTAAATGTGTGTGCACATCATGCGGACGTAGTTTAAAGATATTTGAGAACTAGCCACTGTTGGTATAACATTACTGGTAATGGAATTATTTCGAACTAGCTAGTTCCGCCCGCATCTTTGCTTTCATAAGCTTTGATGTGGGATAGGATCTTTTAACCTACACATATTGCTCGACCAGATTTGTCGGAAACTCAACCCTTGCATGTTTTACAATTGGACACAAAATTACTAAAACAAAAAATAAACATTCAACGTTTTTGTGTTCATAAGTTTACATACACATATCACAAAATGCTACATTTTAAAATAGGGTGTCGATATGTCTTAGAGGTTTATTCAACCGCAAAACAAACACTAACACATTCAGAGTAAAAAAAATACAAAATAAAACAGACTAATATTAGTTTATTAAACTTTCTTGTTCATTATTTAACTGATTAAACACTAAGAACCAACGCCGTAGAAACGTCGGGCAAAAACAGGTATCATAGTAATTTTACCGTTTAGATACAATGTTGCAGAAAACCCGCTTTTTAGTGTTTATTTTTAACTAATATTACTTAGAAATACATGAAACTTACTTATTTGAAACAGTACTATAATTTTAATTAAATAAATCTATTTTTTAAATATTCCAACATAAAGGACTGGTTTGGACGTTGATTCTATTAAGAAGAATCAGCAATGAAACCATCATGAATGACATAACTATTCCTGCTTGCGCTGCAAGCAAGCGAAGATATAGGCGATATTTAGCAGTAAAATATTTGTTCAGCAAACTGATCAAACTCCGTTGACGTAATGTGCAAATACATGAATATTGGCCAAAACAACTCTTTTACCGTACTAGGAAATTCTGGGCAACATAGCTCGAGCTTTACTTGGAAGAACTTTAGCACGTTGAGCCAATATGCCGGAATATTTATTTAGTTAAGTGTTACACTACTTCGGAAACTGCTGCAGAGTGTTGACTTTTCTTGACCAAGACAGACTGTATTTTATTTCACATATTTTAGTATAGGATTTTTCAATTGTTTACTGTTCTAAAAATACGCACTTTGTTACAAACAAGAGCGAACTGCGTGACTGAAATGAGGTATTGTAGACACCTTATTGTGCAAGGGGATGTAATTTTATAGGGCGGCAAAACAATATATTATAATTGGTTTGCAGAAGACGCAGGTCTTATGGTATTTACTATCTTTTTCGTAATGAAAGAAAATCGGTGTTTTTGCCCTTAAGGTTGAGTGCAGATTTAAATGCAACCATAGTATAGTCAACGACATTAATGCCTATACTTGTAAAACAGGTCACGTTAACTTTGATTTAGTTTTCATAGAACTTATAAAGGAATTGTCAGATTAGCCACTATGACGAAGTACTGTGTTAAGGCACTTTTTGCGTTGACTGTACGACCCAACAAAGTTTGCAATCACGTAAGATCTCGGCGTTGCACTCAAAGAGATTTTCAAGGTTGTTATACCACAAAAGCACAAAAGGCAGGTAATGCATATTTAATATATTCTACGCAAACCAATAAGTTGTCCAGGACGTTCTAAGGAAAAATATGCAGAAACAATATTATTAGAGTTAAACTTCACTCATGAATAACCGTGAAAAGTTATGGTATTTGTTAACTTATTTTGAAATTCATTAGGAAGTTTTACGGTCTGAAAGCGCAAGATTTATATTGCCTTCGCATATTCCCGTACAACAAAACTAGGTTTTAAGTGACAGTTTCAATTTACGCTGTCAAAGCCGCCTGCTGATAAATAGCGTTAAGAAAAAAGTAGTTTCGTTCGCAACACTCAATCGATCTAGTCCGAACAAAGTCGTTCGCGCGTCATAGCAGCACCGATGACGCTTGCGCGATGGGCGCGGCGTCCCGCGAGCCGCGCGCGCGCCGCGTCACCGCACAGCTGATCGGCCGCGTAAACAAATCATAGTAGTCTACGGTCTAACTCTACGCCATTGCGACTCCCACGCCCGCGGCGATCTGACAACTAGCATTAATATTTATCATAGTTCGCGAGATCGGTTCTGAGAGGCGCTAGGCAAATCGCACCTAATGTAACGGTTTCATGCTTTATTTTACAGTTAAACACTTTGGAAATTTTGGAATGGTTTTTGACATTCGACAAAAGGTCATGTTAGGTCACACTATCGTCCAACTTTCACGTTAGTTGACATGCGATATGGTAAATTGTTGATTACAGAAACCTGGGTTATTCTTGAAGTTATAAAGAGAGTATTATTAATTATTTATTATTTCCAATTAATGACCAAACACTCCAGTATACATTAATAATTACTTAAGTATCCTTTACTTAAACCCCTATCGTTTAAGTCTGAAGCCACTTAAAGGAATTTCCAAGAACATAAATATGTGAGTTATTCAACCTAGTCCATTATTACCGTTTTAGACGAATGTCTATTCAAAACTAATTTTAGTTGTTCTTTGGAAGTCTGACCTTGACAATTATTAGTATCGCAATGGTTGACCGATATGATCTCGTTTTATCTAAGACTGTTATACCTACTACGAATAATTTATAGATCGTATAATTAAGTTGTTGTCCGTATTAAGTTCTATTTTGTTCCTATGTCTGTAAATATTTAAGAACACATTTTAAGTATTAGTATAAACACAAAGACAACAAGTTCTGCTGATCACTGTCATAGGTAGTTTATAGAATCAAAAGCAAATGGATTAACAAACTTTGAATTTTTCGTCTATTTGGCATCGTATTTCAAGAAATTAATAAGATAGGAATAACCATTTACTAACTAGATCATACATTGTTTTCCTCATATTTTTCTTATTATGACACTCTGAAAGGGAACAAATCGTCAACTCTCTGGATTTCGTAGCACGAATAGACAAGACTCTTCGAGAGTACCAGGAAGTTAACGCACTGCAGCGCATCCAAACGTCACAACGGTCCGAAACGGAGCAACAGTACCGATTGGCTGCCAATTAAACGGGTTCAGACAAAAATAGCGTCATTAAAGCGATTATTAACGGGGTCAACTGCAGCTACTCGCCACCGCGCGAGAGATGCTGTCGATATCGTAGGGCTATCGACCTACTTGTTATAATCGTATGCGCTTGCCAGTTTCCTGACCCGCTCGCCAATTTGCACAGAAGTGGGTTACTATGGTTGCATTATTTAACGACAGGATTGGACTTTTCGCTGGTTCATTTATCATTCATGGGAGTCGGTTGGTACTTGGCGTAGGTATGCTTGCAGCAACTTGATATGGGCATCGAATGGATTTCATTGTAAAACCTGATTTTGGAACATGAGTGCCATTTAAGTCTTCGAAGGCAGCACAAAAGTTCAATAGCATCCTTTGTTACATTCTACAGACTCTGGCATCTAGAATTCTATGAGAAGTATTTATTCATTAATTCCTTGCTCTATAGTTTATTCATCTGTGAATCATTTAGTGGGGTTAAGACCGCCTCAGGAGAATCTCTCTACGAATGGTACATCAAATATTGGCCTTCTGTGATCATTGCGTAATTGATGAGTAATAGTCAAAGCATTCTTTTTCAACTAAATGGCCATAATTGTTTAAGAGAGACGTTTTTTGGTCAACTGTTTATTTGTAACAGAATATAATATTACAATATTTTAAAATATACATTAAAAAGATACAAAGACATAGCAAAAAGGTAGGTTGGCATTGCTGGTCGCCGACAATAATATTTTATTTAAAGAGACGATACCGAAATTTCAGATGATTTGAAAACTGTTGTGAAGCCAACACAGAATCATGGAGTTGAAAAGAGACCGATAGGAGTTTCAAGTAAGTATTTTTAATTTTTAAGCAAAAAACCTAATTATGACGAGAAACGAAGAGATAATGAACGCCAAAAAAACGAAGAGATGGAACGAACGAGGAACGTATCTACACAAAAAAAACATTGTGTGTTGTTATTTATTTTACTCCGATTAATTTTAATGTTGCACAGCCCTAAGCGAACATGCTATAATATCTGGCTACAGTTATACATTTAGGTCGAACAGCTGTTCTGCGTATGGCGATAAGTGAGTCACGTGGGTCGAACATCGACTTCTATGCAACAAATGCACGTTCTCTATCTATTCCTAAATAAGTGCGAAGAATATTCTCACAATCATATTTAAATGTATAGACAGTGAGATACATACCAAACTAGTCTATGTCAGTTGTGTTGGCAATATACATAGAACGAAAAACTTGAGGCTTATGGCTGTCGGGCCATAAGTCGTGGTTGTCTACGGTGCAAAAGTTACCTAGTGAGATTGAAATGCTAATAAAAACAGATGGGAGGTTTACAGTTTGTATGTATTTTCTGTATATGATGTTTCATACCCAAAAATCATTTTCGAACTGCAAGTAGGTACGTTGTTATAACGCCTACCCATTAATTTGCGATATTGCGATACTTTGAAACAATACGCGTATGATAAGTTTAAATAGTCCCATGTTCATCATCATCATCATCAGCATCATTATATCAGCCTAAATACTGCCGAGTCTTATATAGGAGGCCTATATCTTCTCCAGTCTCCACGCCATTTGCCGGACAATCGCTACAAAGTAAAACGAGATATTAATAAAACCAATTCACTGGGTGATTATACAAAATGATTTCAATTCCTTTATTTCTGTTTGACCATGTGGTTTACTGGTAGAGAATGCCTCTTGGCATTAAGTCCACCATTTGTAAATTTTTGGAAAAAGTAATAAATTCCTAAAGGACGCCTTTACAGTCGGTTAGACCCGTGTGAAACCAGAGCAGATAACTAGCTCGAAATAATTAATAGGTTATTCTCTGACGTGTCGACGTGTATTTATTCGCACTTTGTTCATTAATGCGTTTATAAAAATAATTCCAAATGGAATGAGCCTGTGATGTTTAATCAGCTTGATTGATACGAATATTAATAACTGCTCAATATTTTATTGATAGAGAACGCAATTGCAGTGCGGTACAGTTAGTGCTCGACATAGCATATTTAATTGAATTGAATTTAATATTAGGACGTAGACAAGGCTATGAATATAATAATGGATGGATTATTTAATTATTCGTGCTTTACTAAGCGGTATTGATTGAAAAGGTTCGTACGATGTGCGGTTACCGCACGCATGCTTCTTTGTAGATATTATTTTATGAAGCCCTTTTTGAAGATTTTTTGTCTCCTGGTAATGTCTGAAGTAGGCCATGAAGAAAAATTGAATGTTTTTATTATAGCCAAATGGTAAAAAAACGAATGAAGTTAAGAAGTATGAAGTCTTGCTTACCGCGCCCTATAAATAGTGACAAAACTACATCAAACAGGATCATTAGCTATAAAAATAAATTAAGCTTTAAATATCACAGCGAAAAAAACAATTGAAACGCAATTGCGGCCCTGTATGCTGATTCATAGCAAAGAAAGCTCAGTTTATAAACGTGATACATAAGCTTTTTGTGGACTGTACCAACCAGTAGTCGAGTCACGGTGGCATGAACGAATTGAAAATAAACGGCGCAAGTCTAGCACCTGCTGTTCTGGTCAGCGAGCACCGGCGCGCGCACCTGCGCCGGCGCACTCGGCGAGGAGGATACGATTTAGGGTCTACCCACATTTATCGACGCGAAATCGGCTTAAGCCTAGTGCGTAATCACCACACTACTTGACTTTTCACCGATTAACTGAAAAAATAGGGTCACAAAACTTATAATAGAAAATTCATCATATGAATGAGAGTTAATGAAAAAAATATTGGGGAAAAATTCAATGGCAAACAGCAAAGCACGAGCTTAGTTACTAAAATGGCCTATCATAATAAGGAACATAATATGTCTCCTAAATGTTCAGACGTGACCTTCACAAAACCATTGGAAAATGGGTCGTATGACAGCAGTATAAGGTGTTCTGGTCAGCGAGCACCGGCGCGCGCGCACCTGCGCCGGCGCACTCGACGAGGAGGATACGATTTACGGGATGCCTGTCGAACAGTGTTGTCTTACTTATGACAGGTTTTTGACAAAAAATAGGTCACAAAACCTATAATGGAAACATCATCATATGAATGGGAGTTTATGAAAAAAATATTGGTGAAAAATTCAACAGAAAACAGTAAATCACAAAGCACAAGCTTAGTTATTGAAATGGAAAATCCTAAATAATACAATTTTGCTCCTAAATAAATAAATAACAGGCGCGTTCACATCAACGTTTACATAGTGGCACCTTACTGCTGTCATTTGAGACCCATCTTGCAATGTTTTTGTGAAGGTTTTGTCAACGCGTCTGTATAAGGATTAAAATGCTAAAAGCGAGCATTAATACTTTCACAGTTTATCATCATTTTTGTCATCAAGCGCATCAGCTGTCATTAATTAGTTAAATAACATCTCGTCGTCGACATTACATCTTTGTATAAATTAGCCATTCTTGAAATCAGTGGATTCAATAAGCATGAGCAACGAAAAAAAAAGAGAAGTCATCGCGAGACGTCATTGCGTTATGATATACATGTATGCATACAAGAGTAGGTACCGCAAACAAAAAATCCGCGCGCGCACCGAACAAGCAACTTTTATTGTGTTGTGCTCTAACCCAATCGCATAAGGTAGTTAGATAAGTTATTGTAAGCGTTATATCGCCACTCTGTTAAAAGAGCAAACTTTTCAGGTCCCAGGTGAGTTGTCATCATATTTCTGAGCCTCTAGTTTTATTGGTGTTTCAAGTAATGTGCATTAGTTGCAAAATAATATTCGTGGGCCTGAATGGGGACCAGGGTATGTTCATGCGTATACCAGGCCAGACGATGAAAAAAGGAGTTAAATAAGCGTTAAAAGAGTTTATTCACAAATAAGAAAAGTGGTCTGCTATTTTTGTCGTCACTTGTCAGATACAAAGACACGGTTGGAAACGATTTTCCAAGGCTTTCGTAGGACAGAATAACAAGAAACAGCAAGGGCATTTGAGAGCAAGGGTACAGGTTATCGAATTGTTTAAAAATATATCTCGAATGCTAGAAAAATATTTTTCTTTTATTTTTAATCTTTTTTAAACCTACATCCGACTAATGCCTACGAAATGATGTTCAGAATATGAATATGTATCTGACTGTCACAAAATAATTTTATTCCGATGAATAAATTGATAAATGCAACTCCATAAACCAGAACTCATGTTTTATATCTACAGTCATCAGTGTACATTTTCAACATGCGATCCCAGAATTAATATTTTAGCCGAATACTCGCATGGGAATCAACTGCGCGTGTCCTTACCCAACAAGCCGGAACACTGAAACGTTCCTGGTTATTTAATGGCTGAATATGGTCTCCATATGCAAAGAGGAAATGTGGGATAAGGTCAAACGCATTAGCACAGCCTGAGTCAGCCGCACCAGTTCACGATTACCAGATTATGCAAGACGCAACGCGAGAAACAATTTCACGCCCAAGTTTGAACAGCGGATAAATTGTGTGGACGCCTAGCTGGCGAATTTTCGCCGTAATATTTCATAATCAAAATCATATTTTAGAAGGCGGCTGTGGCGAGCGGGAGGCGAAGGCTAAGGCGACGTTTTCGACGAAGAAATATTGCGGCGCGCGGCGAGGCGAACCGCGCGAGATATCTGCCATCTCCAGCCTGGCGCGGGCCTTGTACAGTTTATCTCGCGCCCGGCGTTACGCCGCTCTTTGGGAAATTGCGTACACAGCAAACAAAGAAATTGCACGACGCGATAAGGAACCGGAGCGTGTCACACTGCGAGCCCGCCGTGCCTTACGCCCAGCCACTATAATAAACTGGCAAACAGCGGGCCGTTATACGCCCTTTCGCAGCCCTTTATAGCCTGAGCGAAATTGACGAACCAAGAGCAATCTCAGATTGGCCAATTACGACGATAACATTAGCGACCCACTCAGCATTACCTAATAAAATATGAAACGTAGGTATAATTAAATATACGAGTACAATAACGACCATTGGTGAAACAAAAATCATGGTAATGTAAAACGGCTACGTCTAACTTTCGACTCAATATAACACGGGACAAGTCTGATTTAAGTTTGATAATCCGCAAGCCGCTGGCTGTCAGAGATAGGGCCGTTTGAAACGAGGGTCCGGGATTCCGGCCGAACGCGCCTCGGAATTCGACAGCCTAACGGCTTAGGCGTGCCGACAAAAGAGTGGAGGCCTAGGAAATTCATCTTACGCTTTAGGGTTTCGGCGGAGTGAAATTTTAAACCGGGAGTATCGAGCTCGGCGGCAGGCTGACAAGGCCTGCGCAGGCTCGCTTCGCCATGACGCTCGATAAACGGCCGGGTCCGTCCAATACTATAATATTTTATCGTTTGCACACGCAAACGTGCTCATGCCTTCATTGTGTGTAAATCTGTAGGCACAACGACCCAAACATAAACTTGAAACGTGGCTCATAAAAATCAATACTACGCCAGCATTAATAACAAATTAAAAAAGGTCGCCTAGCGACGCCTCGGAGCAGTCAATAGCTGTTTTTTCCCAGGGGTGGGAGTTCTCAATAGTCTTTGAAGACGTACGTCGTACCCTCTTTTGGAAATATCACTGCGCACGAAGTTTTGGGGGATTTGAGTGACGTCCGTGCTTAGGCGGGTAGGCTTTTAGAGTGAAGATGTAGGAACTAGGACATATTAAGCTAAACAAATTACTGTTCCCACTATATGCATTGAAAGGCCTACAAGACGCAACGGGTATAGTTAGTTAGAAGTCAGAGGATCTTGTTGTAAGATATCCTAGATGTTACTTCATCTATTTCATGACAAAACATAGACACAGATTCACAACACCGTTTGCAAGGATGAAAAACAGTTCGTGTGTCTTTGCAAATTTAAATCTACAATTATAATACGTTGGACCCACAAGCCAGACAAACAAGACAGTATCTGCTGATATTCACACATCGAGGCATAACATCGAAACTATTCGAATATACCCTTGTTTACGACTGTAGCGCCAATGGAAGATAAGGAGGGAGCTGAAAGTTAGTGGCGCACGTATTCCGCCACGGAGTGTAGACTCACACAGCGGAGTCAAGTTACCATCAGAAGAACACGTAGCGGTCGTCGAGCCCGCAGGGGAGCCGAGGGAGTGGGGGGGTTTGTACTTCGCCGACGTGACATTTTCGCAAACAAGTCGCACGGATAGGGGGTGCGGTGGAGTTGCCAGTCAGAATCGTGATTTTTCGCTTTAAAACTTATTTTTTCTGATTATAGAATCGTTTTGATCAAATCGCTCATGAGAACAAATGACATAAAACCTTTGTTTTCTAGGTATAAAATGCAAATTCCTATTTGTTTATCCGAGAGATCCAAAGCTGTTTATCGTCCGATGTTTTGGTTCCGTTGGAGTTTTAACGTAGGGTTTTGTCGCATATTTTCTGACGAAGAATTATGGCTCGTATCTACGTTGGTGACGTCGTGCCAGTAAAAAGAATATACGGTACTGAAAACTTCAGTTATTATAGTGTACTGAACTGTTTTCTTTAAGTTAAAAATGGAAATTTTCTTGTTTACCCGAAAGCTCCAAATCTTGTTTATTGTTGTCGTTCTGTTGCCGCTTAAACGTAAATACTGTCTCGCCACACACATTTCCTGAATGCAGGTTTTTTCTTTTACACCGATGACAGGACATCAGGCATTTGTAATTGGGAAACTTCACACTTAATACATTTTCCGAGCTTGGTCAATAATGCTAATTTCCTTTTGTTCACTTGATAGATTTAAAAGATAGGTTATTATTTTTTTTATTTTATCATTAGGGATAATGCATTATCATCTTACTAAAGACACAATATAGCAGATAAATTCGTCCGGTCTGTTAATGGTCTCGGTAGCATAATTGGTAGTGCAGTCGCCCGGCTTGCGAAAGACGTGGGTTCGAGTCCCGCCTGATGCCAGGACCGAATGCCTTTTTCTGGTTTTCCTATCTTTAGATTTAAAAGATGTTACTCGATTGATGGTTTGTTTATATATTGATGTTTTGATGGCCTGTCTCACACTCACCACTCAAGCATCATTGCTCCGAAAATGAAAAATACTTTTTTATTAGCAGAATTTGCTACTGGCTGCGACGCCGCTTTCTAATTATGGAATGAATTCGCCGAAACGCGAGATACTCTAACCACAATCTAAGAACAATATATTTTGGTCCGTTGCGAGATCTCATAATCACTACATAGTATAAAACAAAGTCGCTTTCCCTGTCCCTATGTCCTTTTGTATGCTTAAATCTTTAAAAACTACGCAACGTATTTTAATGCGGTTTTTTTAAAAGATAGAGTGATTGAAGAGGAAGGTTTATATGTATAATAACATCCTATTGCACCCGTGCGAAACGGGGGGGGGGGGCTAGTATGAAATAAAATAAGAATAACGTAGCATAGAACTTTTTGCTTGGGAAGACTGCGATTTGCATTAGGTATTTACATGTTGTTTAAGATCTCGTTCACACAACACATTGCTGTTAATCGTCTGATGTTTCAATTGACGCTGTACGCACTGCCGCCGTCAGGCTTGACTGAACAAAAGCACAGTATAAACCATACAGTAGGCTATCTAAGGCCGCCCGCCGAGTTATTAGCCTAGCGTGCACACAGACTCGCGGCACAGCCCGTCCGTACTGCCGCCTCCCTATGCCTCCCTATTTTATGCTAGCGTGTGCGTGAAATCGCGTGTGCGTGATATCGCGAATTCGCGACACGGCGCGCGACGAGCACGCACACATTCAAACCGAGAGTGGCACGTTTGTATGTAGATGTTCTACTGTATGGTTTATACCATTGTTCTGGCAGAATCGCGAGCTCGCCGCCGTCCTGGCCGCGACGCACGCCACGTAATGGGGGAAATCGATGAATAAATTCGGCGATCCGCGCCCCCACTCCGCAGCTAGAGTTCATTACCGCGGAAATACGACCATTAGGAGCTGCTTTGCATGTTTGCCTCACCGCGAGCACAGAATGTTGACAACGGATTTAAGCGCAGGCAAGTTGGCTGACAAAGACGGCTGACAAATTATATTTTTAATTAAACACTGCTGGGTTCTAACCACGAGCAACACGCGCTGCTCGGGGACGTGTGGAAAGCGCCGAATAGTGTTATTTCTTATTTGATGCAATTTTGACTTGTCACCAATCTGCCCACTTCTATTGTCATCCAATACATTTTTGGCGCCGCATGTGGATGAGTGGCGTACTGCTTATGGCTAGTCCTGTGCTTAATTTACAGGGATTTTAATTATAATTATTCGACTATAGATTCATGATTATTATCTAAGTGTATCAGACAGCACCACCCCAATAGTACAAAAAAGCAAAGGAACGTAGCATAACTAGATGTTGTCAAGATTTTATAGTTAAGATCTCAGATGTTCTTAGTCTGAGTAGTTCCAGATAGCTATTTAGATCGTCAAGCCTCAAGCGGAGGAAGTATTTTTTTTAAAAAAACTTACTTATAGATAGTTGAAACTTGAAATTGATCTTGATGAGACAAACCTCAAGCCCGTATCAAGTAACTAACTCAAGCAGTAATATAAGTTCTAGAGTAGAGGTTTCACAAAGTTCACATGAAAACATTACTTAGATCTCGACTCTAGTGCAGATTACGGCTAAGTGGCGTTGTAATATACTTGTTTGACTTTCAAAAGTTTCCACAAAAAGTACCTAGCTATACTTATTTAAACGGGAATGGTGGAACTTGAAAATTGGATTCACATCTTCTTAAATTGATAAGTGACGTGACGAGCAACAGTTAATACCTGTAGAAAACTTATGATGATTTATTAATTTATTATCTACGCCACCTCAAGGCAGGAGGCCTTGAGGTCTAAAGAGACCATGTTTAATGAATAAAGTAATGAAAAAAGTTGTTTCAACATTTAAAAGGATTAAAGTAGATATTTTCTTAGCTGACATTTCCAATAAAATGTTAATTAATAAGATCCGCCGAGAGACCTACTTTCTTTTCAAGAATACAGTTTCACTTTACATGTTCATAATTATATCAATAACCGCGTTTTTATTTACCTTCTTCACTGCTCATTTATTTTTATCGTGTACTTTACCAGTACTTAGTCTAATGCGTGACTTTCTCGACTATTAAGAAAAAGCCTAAATTAAGGAGTCCTCTTGTATTTTTATTAATAAGGATGCTACATCTTTTTGATCATCTGCGAGTATTTTGAGGACATTTATGCTAAGTCTTATAAAAGAGCCGCCCACGTCGTTGTAAAACAAGAGTAATTTCTCAAAACAATTCTTAAACAAAAATCAGATCATTGAAGCATTTAAACATTGTCTGTCCGTAACAAGGTCAGAGGTCAAGTGGACAATGATAATAATTAAGAAAAGATCAAGGGGCCGACCTATGGCGTCACGCCTGCTAAGTTACTTACCAGAGTTACCGGTTCCTTCGTGGAATTGCCAACTTAACTAAGTTAACATTTAAATTAAGCAAGAGAGAGAATAAGTTAATTCGAAATGTTCGAGATAAGTAGTAAAGGACATGACAGGCGAGATAAACCATATTTCAGTTCCATATTTTAGTGCGGCAGAGCAAGTTTAAATATAATTTGAATAAAAAGATAGATAGATAGATACATACTTTATTTTACACCAAAACAACAGAAATCAACAGCAAAGAAACAGACATTAACGTAAATGTACCATTTGGGCGGCCTACATCGCTTAAAAGCGATCTCTTCCAAACAACCCACAATACATTTAAGAACGCGTAAACGTTACGCTGAATACGGAAGATCATACGCATATCGACGATTCCTTGATTTATTACTATACACATTTACAATTCTATAGCGGTAAAGGTAAGTTTATGGATATTATAAATAGTTTGAAGGTTTTGAATAGTTAGCTGTAAAGTACCAATTTCTGCGAGATTCACCTTTGATTTTGGGACCCAGTTTTTCATTAAAACGTTTCAGTTTATACTGATGATCAGTTTTTTCCGAGTTATGCTAAAAATTGCCAAAATATTGTCTTTTTATTAGTTTTGGACTACAAAGATATTTACACAGATAACAATTGGCTTCACTAAAGTAATACAGTCATTGAAAGGTTGATAGCAAAAACTAGGCAATAACAAAGGCTTTGGTTCTCCAACGAAGGCGCGGCGGGATATCGGCAAACTGACAAAAGGAACAAAAATATGACATTGCAGACCAGTGACCACGTCCTCAAACTCAAAGGCCACGGGGCATTAAGTGCTTAAATGTCCCTGATTAAATTCGTTTACCGTTACGAACAAGCAGCCTTTAAACGACCTACTACTGGACACAGGCCTCACTTAAACTATTCAATTATGTTTTCTATATTGCAATGAGATTGATACAATTGCTGTCAGATGTTATCAAGTCGCTCTAAGGCCTCCGGCTAGGCTCACCGACTGACTAGATGTCAGTCGGTGAGCCTAGCTGCGTAACGTTTCGGATAATGGAGATACCTGAAAAAGACATCACTGAACTGTCGGTTCGGTATTAGTTAGAAAATAGTTATTTTTATTAAATGATAATTTTGTGAAACGTGAAAATTGGCAAACAAAATACTTGGTAGAATGAAAATGTTTGTTCAATGAATGATTTTGAACATTTGAAATATTTGCAAAATATAACATTTCCGAAATCAGTAAGTATTCTGTCGAATAATTGCTTTAAAAGCATGTTTGTCAATAATTAGCTTTTACAAAGTTATTTTTAAATAATCATTTCTCATTCGTTATTGTCAAAGCATTAGTGAACTATACTCACGCTATAAGGTAATGTACCGACAGAGGCTTCGCAGTCATTTCGACGATATTGTAGCGCGTCTCTTTATTGGCAATAATTCGCCATTATTACCTCCCATTTCATACACCTGCCTGGGGGGAATTTACTGTACTATTGTTTGTATTGGAGCTGCATGTGGTGTGCGGTATAAAGTATGCTATAATTCCGTAGCCATCATTTAAACAGGTAATCACGATCGTTACAACTAAAATACGTTAACACTAACACGTTCGAGTTATCCATGAAAAAGAGTATGAAAACTAAATCCCGACTACTTAAAAAGTACGAAACAAGAAAGTAGTCTCCGCTAGGCTGATAGGATGGCTGTGGAACTACTCAAATGAAGATAATGATACTAATAAGAAAGAAAGAGTGAAAAAGATTAACACATTTCAAGTTCATTCATACGAGTACAATACGCTCAAACATCCCAAACGGGGAACTTTTGGTCATATCTCGAATTAATATGAAAAAATAATACACGAACCTACAATTTGAACCAGCACTCAGCTATAGCCCTAGGGAAACGCACGATGCAGCATCAGAATTCACCAAATAATCCAGCGTAACATTGCAACAGAATTGGCTAAATTGACGAGCAGGCATTCCAATCATTATGTCTATTTACATGAACGCATTCATCATCAGAACCGAATAGGCGAATGTATTATTTATCAGTTTTACATACATACCCTCGTGAACGGATACTTCAGAAGCCCAAATCAAGCCTTGAGAATTTGAACCCAACGCGGTAGGGGGCGAGACTACCGCCGTTATTCGGGTTGCTTGGGTTATTTATCGGTGTATCACCGGAAAGTTTATAAAATGAACACGAATAAGGTGTTCCGGCTAGTCGTGAACTCGGGACCATCGGGTTTCGAGCCAGAGTGTTTAACCAACGAGGCACGACGCTCTCTATCAGTCTTTATCAGTTTTACCTAGAAGCAAATTACGAATATTGCAATAATGCGTTCAATCACTGAACCAACTGTCACTTGATAAAAATAAAAGTTCTAATATTTAGAAATGTTGAATATTAGAAACATAAAATCCAATTTTATTCCATGATTCGGCTACAAACATTAAATTGCAAATTGAATGGACGGAATATTATCATGAATGTTTTCCTTTTTTTACAAATACAATCTGCACGGCCTTAGGGCAGAGGCACGTGCCATCGTGGACGTAGGGTCGCCATCGACAGGGAAACATCCCTAAATACGCACAATAACATTCAATTTATTAATGGTTGTGTGATAAAGAATTGTCGGAGAGTTTGGTTGGCATTGTCCTTAGAAAGAAAGAAGTAGTGACAACACGACGCACATGCGATGGGCAAAAGAGCTCTGGATAAATGCAATATTTGTTTTTATCAAATTAGTGAGAAAAAGTGGGAGGATCGTATGCTCCCTCGAATGATGAGAATGAGGCAGTGCAAGCCATACTTCAACATGTGGACGCAGTGGCAATTGTTGGAGAGGTGAATATAAGGCTAATAATGACAAACATGATCCTCGGATTTCAGCATGCCACTAAAGCCTGCGACTAGACTTAACGACTGCCACACGCGACATCAGGCAAGAAAGATTAACTGATTAACATGCCTTCTGAAGCACAGTGGTTATTAAAAAAAAAAATCTACTTACAGAATGAATGTAAATTAAACCAACTTCTTTAGCAATAGAAATGGTCCAGTAAAAGGGTTTTTATCTCTTTTCCGATGGCAACCCTTGTGAAAAGTCACGTGCAGCCTCGGCCCTCACGCGCGATCCAAGCGGCTTACGTAACGGGATCCGCTTCCGCGTAGCTACAGTCAGCCACAGGCAGCCGTAACATAAGCTGACCTCTCAATGCTATGAATCTGCATACTACCCATGGACGGTTCGAAGGCTATAGCGCTACCTTTGACCTGTGGTTGTTTGTACATGAGACCACATCAAACGTTAGTATTTCGTTAGTTCAACGAATTTCGAAGAATTAAGCTCCAACAGGGACAGTAATGAATCCCTTCTATTTTGGAATGCATTTGCCTATTTATTTCAAGTTAACTGATCTTAAATTTTGTCCCGATTTAAATCCCGATCTCGATCTAAGATCAAATTAAAACACCAAAGTAAGCACAAAGCTTGTGCTATATCAGACCAGAGAATTAACAAACGTTAATTAAAGGCGAGCAGCCCTACAAGTATAGCTGTCACTCTCAATTATATATACACTTTACGGGATGGCATGAGTTCGAATGCATTCGAAACTTTTGATTGACGAATGGGAATTTGGAGGAGGATAAAAATACAGATAAAAATACGTAAATGTTTCTAAATAGTACATACTCTAACAGCGTATAACTCCCAGACAGATCAGACAAAAATGTTTGCCACATGAATGTTATTCCCGGGTGAGAATGGCTCCCAAGTCATGGTATTGTAAGGAAAATATCCACCCATTATGCCAACAGGGCAGTGAAAACTATATCTCTTAATACGAGTGGATTGAAATCCCAGAAAAAACTAGTAGATCGTTCAGAAAAAAATTGCTACCCGAAAGCAACAAAGAACAATTCAATCAGTGATAGTGATCCTAAGTCACACCGTAACCACGTCCCACAACCTATTAGAGCCCCCGCATGTTTCAGGCGACTATGCAACGGGATCAGTCGATAGACTGAAGTCGACCTAAAGCCAGTTAGCCAGCTTTTCCGGACAGTTTTAGCAGCTCGAACATCCCTTTGGTGACACAGGATTACCGTTGGATGACTTAGTGCTCACTCGCCCTATATCCCTCGGTCTTTCTATCGGACTAGCCCGTTAGTGCAACGGGGATAGGTCTTAAAGGCGTGGGTTCGATATGTGACGAACTTGTGTTAGTTCTTTAACTGGGTATTTTTATCTATTGAAGTATGTTACATTCAGAAATATTTAAGTATTCATTACTATCATTAGCCTTGACACCCATTGTACAAGCTCTGCCTAGTTCGTGGTCAGATTATCTTTGATATGTCCCAGATAGACCTTTAAGACCATTTATTTATATCTTGAAGCACGAGGGCGATTTCATAGTCGTAGCGGAATGAAGATATGTCTGACAATGCCAATTGAGGCAAGAAAGCAATGAAAAAAAGAAAGAGGCAAGAAAAAAGGTTAAATCACCTTGCGGGCATCCTACATAATATTGTAAGTTCTAATGCACGCCGACATACCTACTGTTTAAAGATTAAACGGTTTGTTAGGTTTTGGCTACCGGTGCTACTGGGCTCCGTTCATAACCAATATTCCATTTAGATATTAGCTGATATCACATACCAGCTAGGTAGAGGCAAATAAGCGCACCGTTCGAGTGGCTTTACGTAAACCTATTAGCCTGATTGTGGCTGAGAGCGCTTCCGTTTGGTTATAGTGTAAACTACCTACAGTTTAGACAAATATAACTTCCGAAGGTAGAGCCTAAGATGCAACCCTGCAGGACAACAGTATGAACAGCTTAACGTAACGGGTTCAGATATTTAGCTGGCTTACTTGATGGGGTTTTCGTCTCGTGACCTATAGACGTCAAGACTGTAAGAGGTAATCTTCGTAGGGATGGTAGCCCTTAATCACAGGTCAGACAAGACTGCCCCGAGTGAAGAACGGGACCAGATATTTGCAAGGCGCGACAGTTGCGCTTCCTTCTGGTGACCTATAGCCCCGATTCAATCGTGATTACAAAGACCTGATGGAACTTTTAAAATATTCAATACAAGTTTTGAAAATTCGAATAATCTTTTTAATTAGAAATTCTTTACTCATTATGATAAAGCACTCTATGGCTTTCGGAATTCGGTTTCACGTGCGTGCGCGCGAGAACGAATACATAAACCATGTACTGTTGTTATCAAAGTGATCAGCAAAATCTTCAAGGTGTGTATCAGGAATAGTATCGGCTCCGAGTGAGTCACCGCCTCGAAGCCCAGCCCGTTCTACACCGGTAGGACCAGGTGTTGCATTACTGATATTGCTAACAGCCTGGGAACTAATCGAACTGATTTCCTATGCCAGCCGACTTGCTGTCGAGCTGATATTTTGAAACATTTTAATATCAAGTTATAGAATAATGAAAAGTTTATTAACTGTCCAATTTACATATTTTGATCTTATTTTCCGTTATTGAAAAAGTCTTAGATTCGCAGGGGATTATCATCAGGTACCATCTCTGTTATCGGATGCCCCAAATACCTTTAACGTATTGTGTTGCCTACTATTGTGCACAAGTCCACGAAACGACTTAAAGTGAAAAAAATATAATGAAGTGGTTTTGTGCGTGCAGTAAAAATATCGGGTAACTTTTATCTAGGAAATAGCTATTTCCTGTCGCGTCTACGGGGCGTTAAGTATAATTTAATACTCAAGTTTGGTCAACTACGAGTTAAAGTGATCGCCGGTAACGTTGTCTAAAATCTCATTTGCGTTAAAAGCAAAAACATAAAGAGCTATTGTTCTAAGTTTTATCAACTGCAAATTGCGTAGCATAAAGGATTGTTGTGCTAAGCGATTGTAATGCCAATATGTTCTCAATAGGATATTTCCCAAACACGCAAAACAGCAGTTAAGCATACACTTCATCGTGGAAGTATATCCGTGGCCGCGATATCTATTCTGATATAAGCCTTGGTTGCTGAATGGCAAATTGGAATCTTATTTGGTAAGATATAGGTTCCAAATGGCGATGAGTCTGAAAATGTAGCGGAGGTGCCATGTGATTACGTAGGAAATCCTTAAATTCGAGTCGCGGCCGTGGGTGGCCGTGAGCCCTCGTGAGAAGCAATTTGAACCCGGGCGTCTGACGCGTTGCAAAATTACCGTTTCAAAACGCGACCGCATGAGAAACTCGCCGATTTGGTATCTAATCTAGATTGTTTACATTAATATTGATACGTTTAATGTGATTATTTCGATGGAAACTTTCATATTTGAGAATAACAAATAAGAAAATGGTACTTTCTCTATATTTTGTGAGTTATGAATATGACGGATTCATGTGAATTAAATAGTTTTCGGTTGGATCGCGAGGTAAAAGCATTTTTGGAGGAATATTGCGATAATCCCAATATCAGTCACTTAAAATGCCAAGCGGTGCCTATCAACTGGAAATGACCTGGCATTTTCGCGAAAACAATATTTTTCAATAATCGCAGGAAGTTAACTCTCATAATGCATTCCGAATGCGGCACTAAATTCCGCAGCGAGTGGGAAAGAATGTCGAAACTGCTACGATTTTCCAGTTAATAAAGTGACTCTTTCATGATTCGTACAAAGCGTTTTTTAAAACTAAAATTAATACCTTAGTATAAATATCGTAGAGTATTTTTATCTAGGAGAAATCTGAATAGCGATCTTGCAAAAACACTATTGCAATAATAATATTGACAGTGAAAAATGACCAATTGACGCATTAATATTTAAAACAGAGTAACTTTTATTAAATACTGCGAATTTAACATAATATTTTGCCAGATGTTTCCATAATATCTCCTTTCGCTTGTAAATGTGTTGTTTTTGTACTAGAATTTAATCAAGGGCAATTTAATTTCTGCGGTCGGCGCGAGATGGCGTCAAAACGAGCTCGTTTATTTTTTGCATTCCATAATAAACAGGATGCAACTGCAGTGCTGACGAGCGGCAGATGGGCAGGTGTGCCGCGTGCCAGCTGTCTCAAAGAGAACCTCCTTAGTAGTGTTGTTCATTCGATAGTCGAATATCGATAGCAGTTTGATGGTCTTTTAATAGCTCAGTAAGAAACTACTGTATGTTTTAATGTAATTTCTGTGTTTAATACACTACGGTATAAACATTTGGTTATTTTGGTTTTCTTACGATCTGAAGGTCGTCTGGAAGATTAGACAGCCTAAATTGTAGGCCAATGCGACCAATGTTTCTGTAAATTGATACTACTGTAATGTTTATCGTACAATAATGGATCTTATATCTGACTCTATAACTATCGACGGCCTGCAATACTATCTAATTTGATGCTATTGAAGTTCTGATGAGCAATATACTGCAAATAGATTGCAATGAATATTTTCTATCAAAGTATAGAAAATTCGAACATTTTCGATCAAAACTATCGATCGATCCGCAACACTACTGCACAGTGAGCATCTGGACGGAGTGCGACCTCAGGATTCAACTTAGATTTTTTCGTTTTCGAGTTTAAATATGAGTAGGTATCATAAATGAATACTTTTAAAGATAAAGAAGAGGATAATATGTTTGTGATATTCTTCCTTGATGCTAAAAACTTAAAAAAATGGTCTATGTCAGATCGCTACGATAAGAGTAGTTGTATAATTACCTCCCAGAACTCACTTTCGCTGATAATATAATGAGACAATTACCTGAAACAAAAACATAAAATACATTAGAAAATAATATCCTTTTGCTATTAAAGACAGTTCAAATTCAATTCCCATGGGGGGCTAATAGATCACAGAACTAATTTAAATTCTAGATTTTTAACGATGAAAGCATTTGTCTAACGGTGGACCAACACTATTACGAAAAAACTACATATAAATTAATGTTACCAACTATAAATATAAGACACTGCAGAGCTAAAATATTCACACGGGTAAGTTTTCGTAGACCAATTTATTTTTCTTATCCAGTCCATTAAAACTTACGAGCCACGTAACCGGTAAGAGCATTTTCTTGTAAGTGACAAAACTACGCTTAGTAATAACACCTGCGAAGATGTGGACATACAAACAAACACACGATCCCTGAATGTTTCAACATTCAACAGAATACAAATACAGTAATTAAAATGCTAAATAATGTATGTGAAGCTTTTGGTAAACGAATTTTACATTGTAGAAGAAAAAGGGAACTGACATATTTTCGTATTATCATTAATTTATATAGACATCGGAATTAAATAAGTTTCACGTATTACGCGGGAACGGTGGCGGGCCTATATACAGCAAAATATGCTTGCACAGAGCAAGCATATTTTGCTGTTTTAGTTAAAGCAAAGCAAGGTAAAGCAAACGTTGAAGATATCCCTTAATACTAACTTCCGTTTCAGAATTTGGGGAAAAAAGAGGTTTTACAACCTTAACTAATTAGGAAAAGCTACTAAAATTACCTTTTTAATACTACATAGCCGTTACAGATTCATTTGTGTCAAATGTTTACTTCTTACAACCACACGTCGTCGTCATAATTTCACTTCTTCAACACAAGCAGCGGAAGGCCACTGTTGTACAGAGTCGCACACATCAACCTTAACAAAACCATTGCAAAATGCGTCTAATGTCGGCCGCATAAGGTGCCCCTATGTAAAGGTTGATGTGTGCGCCTCTGTACAAAGGATAAATACAAATGAAGGTAAAGTACAGACGTGATGAGTATTGCGCTTATGTCAATGCAAAAAGGATTCGCAGTTGATTACAATTGCTCGGGCGGGACTGTACAAACACAGGACAGGATACTACAGCAAACTTGCTAACGTCATCAAGTAAAGGGTTATTCCTTCGAGTGCCACATCTACACTACACAAACATAATAATTCGACAATAGGAAAATCACTTAGCCTTAGTATTAATTACGCTGTTGGATTTTTGATATTGATTTTAACTTAACACAACACAGGTCGTTTTGACAAAAGGACGTCATTTTTTTTGGTTTGTTTTTAATATCCGGTTTATTTGGTTACCCCCTGTATACACCTGATCTAGACAATTACCTGACTTTTCTTAAATCCTAAAAAAACACTAGTCCGGCAGTTTTGGTCAATTCCAGCGTTCTTTAAATCTTCTTCTACAGTTCACTAGAGTATCTACGCTATGTTATTTCAGTAGTTGACTTAATAATAGAGTTATGAATGAAACGAAACTATAAACATTACTTCAGCGGGCTTGTTTTTCATAAAAAGTCATTCGAGATGAAAAACCTCCTCTGTAAATGTCAGTTGGTATACAATGCAGCAAGCAAGCTTACAGTGGGACTTCGTTCTATAGCCTCTCAATGTTTTAACGACGAACATTATGAGCGAACAAAGACAGCGCGCGTACATAGCACAAGGAATAGCCGTGAGTTAATTAAATCTTTACTGAGACATTGCTTAGCTACTGCCACTGGAGATGGCTGACAATTTCCGCGGGTAAGTGCGCAAGCGTTTCATTAATGATGCCTATGTATGTATAGTAAACTTCCTTCAAGACAGCATGGTGGCCTAGTGGTTAAACACTCTGGCTTCGAGTTCAAATCTGGTAGAAAGCCTTCTTTGTTTTCCTTATTTTACTTGCTGATAACTCTTCAATAGCGGAAAGCACCGATAAAAAACCGAAGCAAATTTGTTCAGCGAACTGTGGTCTTCTCAATTTTGCGTTCATCATTTGAGTCATGACGAACGCAAAATTGAGGTTTCCCTGCTTGGGCCAAAGTTTTAAGCGTGTCTTATGTTTGAAACAACCATCCTTTTCCTTCAGGGTTTTAATGTGGTTTAAAATGCATTTAAGCTTTAACAATAGTATAATGGCAACCCATACTCAATTCATAGTTAACGTTAATGTTAGTTAGTGCGGTCTACCGTGAGTGCATAAATTAGCAAAACATTTATCTTTACTGCTAAGCAAATGGATTCCACTGTTTGTAATAATGTTTATGAAAACAATACGTCACGCTCAACTAGTAGCAAAGTTTTTGTAAACAAATAATTGTAGCAACAACACGAAAAGTTGCATACAAATGGTTTAGTAATGAACACTGCACGGTGTGAGACTATGAGCCGCCATTGCTGTAGTTCTCGTGTTTTATAATGTTAACCGACTTTATGTTCTCCAATTACTGAAGATGCTTGTACCGATTTAGTAAATTCTTATTTTCTTTCAGAGGGTGTGCTTTATAGATGGTCCAATGGTCTTTATGTCAGGATCTGGTGGTGGGATCTTTGGTCCCATAGTCATTATGTCCAGATCTAATGATGGGATCCCGTTGAATTCGAGGGAACTCTTAAATTTTTTTGGCCACAACATTCAAAGCCATTTGAGCATTTTCTTCGAAATGAAAACAACTCTCAAGTAATAATCTATACTATAGCTCATGATAACGTGAAACAAAATGGGCGGGCTAGTTTCATCGATTTTGAGCTAACGAGTACATTAAATAATCCCATGCATTGTATTTAATAGCAATTTCAATATTATCATTTTTGGGTTTCATTAATAATGAAGAGAGGATAACCAGACAAAGACATTTGGTCTTGACTTCAGGTGGGAATCGAGCCCGCGTCTTTCGCGTTTTTTGTTAATGGTCTCGGTAGCACAATGGTTAGTGCAGTCGCCCGGTTTGCGATAGACGCGGGTTCAATTCCCGCCTGAAGCCAAGACCGAAGGTCTTTTTCTGGTTTCCCTATTTTTGGTAAGATGCATTATCCCTGATGCTAAAATAAAATAAACTTTTTAATTTATAATATTTCTAGCGAATACATCATTTCATTCGTCGCGTCACTGTTTCGTGTTCGAGCCGGGTACTCATGCACTGCGTGACACCTGCTAGATAACGCGCGGTGCCTCGCACGCTCGCTGCTCAGCCGACTCAAACATTATCGGTTATCAATTATCACATAAATAGTAATCGAATCGAGTTTAGCTGTACCTACTTCAGAAGTGTATGTCCAAAGAAAAAAAGAAGACGCAGAGTTAATGGAAGCTTGTTGTCTATGCTCACCCTGTGAGGAAAAAGAGACATGAGTAGTGATGGGACTCGAATCACATATGGTTCGATTAATTCGAATCAAGACAATTAGACCTCGATTTTAATGCTATGTATACTACTACTTGAATCATAATACTGATTCGAATCATCAGTTGATTCGAATTCCAATTCTTGATTCGAGTCCCATCACTACAAGATAGTAGGTATGTATGTACACAATGCCGCACGTCAAGTGTACAAACTATGACAGGTTTTTGACTAAAACTCATTTGCAGCTACTACGTTCTCATGTGGTCTACTGTACTTGAATGGTTGCTCTAAATATGAACTGTGATAGTGTTGAACTTGACATTGTCAGTCAGCCGCTGAGTTATTGAACACTGATATCGAGCAATGTAAACAATAGCAGTAAAGTATGTTATTTACGAGTTTATTATTTGTATATAGCCAATGATATTTAAAATAGAAACGTTATGTCAGTACTGATGCGAAGTCGAGAATTCGGGGGTTTAATGATATTTTACCGGATGATGTGACTTATTACTATACCTAGAACTATTATTGGTCTTCAATTTCTGCATCCAGTACATTTTCAACGGTATCAGTCTTAATTTTTCTGTCATCCACTCTTCACAGTCAAGTACACGGTTCTGCACAGCAATGCAGGCAGGAAAACGAAGACATGATATCTACACTTGTACTGGTAATGAATAGTCTAGCTGTGGTCGATTGAACACAGCTCAAAATTATATTAAAACTTACCCTCATTGTGCTTAATTTACCAAAACCAAAAACTTATTTCACATAATTTATTTATTGAATGTACAATTCAGGTGGCCTTATTGTCTGTAATAGCGTCTACAGAATGTCGCAGGCAGAGCGACTTCTCCCTCGATGACTAAACTTTAGGAATCATTAAAAATACACTCTGTGAGGTCGTGTCTAAAACTTCGTCGAGTATTTTTTCTCTGTAAAATGATGCCAAATTTAAATCACTTCATTTATAGCGTTTTAAAATATTTCTTTTACTTTGAAATCCCGGTGATTATCTTAATTAAACGGTTCCCTCTCCTGGGCAAGGCGGGCCGCCCGGGGCCCGGCGCCCTATATCAATCATCCCGCCTACGGGCTATGTTGCCAGACCTACTATGGTTGCGAACACCCCAACCGATATTTCACGGCATATACCTGTAACTATACTGATCTGTAACAGATGACTTCCTTTTTTCCATTATCATGCGTTTGAGATGTTTTAGCATACATTTGTCAGAAGTGGAAGGCGAGAGATTTATGAGGTTGAGTTGACCAACGTTAGTGGAAGATGGCGTTGTGATCTAACAATGTCAGGAATACAATCCAATAAATAAATTTAATGACATTCCATGACGGCATGTGTTTGATGTAGAATGTTTTCATCATCACAGACATTCGGTACCTTTACGAGCTTTTGGAAAACAAAGATTTTATCAAGAAGAGTAAGTTAAATCTAGCTAGCACAATATCGTGCTAGTAAAATTCTTTAATAAAGTACCTCAAAGTCTTGTTGAACTACCTCTTCACAAGTTTAAATCGCAAATTAAAGAAAAGTTAATGAAACGAGGTTATTACAATGTAAAAGATTACTTGAACGACAAGGATTTGTGGTCATCTCAGAAATAGTCTGCTCCTCTGCACATCATGTATTTTGACTTTACTGTTGTTACCCTGTTATCGCACTTATTGTAAACAAACAAGATTAAAAAAGAGTAACTACCGAGTTTCTTGCCGGTTTCTTCTCGGTAGAATCAACACCTCCGAACCGGTGGTAGAATCACATTATTACTTTTTAATTTTTATGTTGTGACTTGTCATAAGTGCTTTTTAATAAGTTTACATGAATAAAGCCTATTTTTACTTTTACTTTACTTTACGTGCATCACGAGTTAAGGAGGCGCATCCATTCAAAAGAAATGACAAACTTCACATGTTCAACTTATAACACTTCTCCGTTTGTGCTAAATAATGTCATGAATTGCTTAATCCCTAATTTACCAATTGACAGTTGAGTGTCTACTGTAGGCCTAGCACGAACCGCTAACGTTTTGGTAAACGATACTATTTTCTTAAAGACATAGAAAAAATTAAACGAAAGTATAGTTAACTTTTCGATAACCAAAACGTTAGCGGTTCGTGCTAGGGCTACTGGTGCCGAAGTCTACCTACACTGTGTCATGTCAACAATGTAGGTAGACTTCACCGCAGCAATTTTCCGCAGGATACAGTGTCCGCCCCTGTTTATTCGCCACTCCGCAGATGTTCGCGACGCTAATTCAGTAAGGCTCCGGTAATGTAATTCCGCTCGCGTCGGGCGCTAGCCGCTAGATGGAGGCAGACGTAAGGTAATGTGTAGGTATAATTCATTAAGTAATGAATAATCACTAAAGATAACAAGCGGCGTTTACTACGGATGAAGATATTTTTGGTGTTGTTTTAGATATATTTAACATTGAATGTGTGTGTATTTGATATGAATACTGTTGTACCCACGTATGTAACGTTTAACAATCGAACCATTTGTACCACCATACCAACCATACCAACGCCTTTTGCGGCAGAACATTATGAACCAATTAATGACCTCATTCAAAACTCATATCTCTTATGAATATGATCAAATGGAAATAATGTTAGATAAAATACCATATTGTTCGAGCACTGTCTATCTAACCCACACTTTCTAACACCGTAACTGTAGGTTGTGTAAACTTGTAAAGTAATTGAATCTACCTTTATCCCCAAATGTGTACTTGTTGATATCGCCAATTTATTTGTTTCCACAGCTTTGTCAGAATAAAAAGAACCAAGAGAATTTCAAACAACCCTTCGTTAAGACTTTTCACTTACTTTGCGTGCTCTGATCCGTTTACCGTCTCCAAGTGTATAATTAAGTGTGTAATAGTGTGCGCGATTAACCCAGAGACCTTTCCTTGTCGCGATCAGCTGACTGCCGGCTACTTGGCACCGCGCTCTCGCGTCGCGACCCACTTAGCGCGGCGCCCGCGTTGCACTCGAGTGGACCTCTGACACTGTGACGTCACGTTCGTCTTGACTCGGTTGCTATAGCGACCATCGAAATACAACCTACGCTTGCGATTATGTTTCTAATGTTATCAAAGACAAGTTGAAGAAGTCTGTCAGCACCATAGAGCACAAAGCACACAGAAGGACGACATTAACACACAGAATTCATCCTTAGCCACAAAACTAAGCATACATAAATAAAGACCACAATCACACCGTTACCACTAACCTAAATTATGCTTTAGGTAGGTACAGCACAAGTTCAGGCACACCGTTTTAAATGACCTAAAAATGTAACCTAGAACTCGTGACATTTCTTTGCTACTATCGTTACATACCTATTGTTGTTTTTCTTGTGAATTCAATGTTTGTAACTATTCGGCAAACGTGGCCATGAATTTTTCGTTTTACCACTATAGCATTAAATATTAATGACTATTAACTGCAATAACTGGCATTAATGCTGTTTCATTAGTCCTAAAAGCCGTCCTCTCGCTAATGCCCACCATTATGTCCCAGTTGGACCTCCGACGGTTCACATACTAATCATAATGTACAAACCATTTGTGCGCGAGAGCAAAATACTTCACCGCTGCGAAAACTAGAATACCTATCTTATGCCGGCTCCACACGTTCGCAGACGCGTCTGCCGATGTCATCTACAGATGCGTCTGTGGTGATATCTAAACGTCGGCAGAGGCACAGTATAAACCATACAGTAGGCTATCTAAGGCCGTCCGGCGAGTTATTAGCCTAGCGTGCACACAGACACGCAGCACAGCCCGTCCGTACTGCCGCCTCCCTATGCCTCCCTATTTTATGCTAGCGTGTGCGTGAAATCGCGTGTGCGTGATATCGCGACACGGCGCGACATTCAAACCGAGAGTGGCACGTTTGTATGTAGATGTTCTACTGTATAGGTAGATCAGTATGGAGTTGTATAGGCGTCTGCCTATGCAACTCCATACTGACTGATGCGTCGTCAGGCGTGTGGACGGCTCGTGGTGATCCATCTGCGGACGCGTCTGCCGACGTGTGGAGCCGGCATTACCTTTCGAACACTATTGAACACGTTAGCATGCATCGGGGTCAAGAGGGTGATACACAAAGATGATAATAGTGCGCAAACGCTTCAACAACACTTATTTTATACTTAAAACTAAAATAAAAATGAATACACTTCGCACCGCTGCAAATTGGGGGCTTTGATATCAAAGATCTTCACTGATTCTTACCGGAGATAACATTTATGTACCAACGCGTATTTCTACGAAATCTGGTGAATATTTAAAAAAATAATTTCGTTATTATTTGTATCATTGCAAGATCGGAATCCAAAATGAATGAATAAGTAAAAAACTGATGAACCTGTGATCATTTTCCCTGAAGTGTCACGAACGCATTATAAAATCTAATTTTTAACCCATTCGCTGCCAATCAAAAAATACAATAGGAAATGAATTGTTAAAACGCACGGGTCCGGGCTGTGGTATTGAACCAGTTAAGTTAGCTAGACGTTCCGAAACTGGCTGAACGTAAAGAAAACTTAATTTACTCTTTGACTTGGTTCCTACACTCGGACTTTTAATTTAGTACATTAAAATGACCACAAACAAAATACATATTTTCTGTAAAATTACATGTCATTTCACTGTGGCTTATTAAAAGTCCGACTATAGATATTTTCTATGACAAACACCCATTATGATATCAATAAATTAGTTCCCTCAGTTATCAACGCGTCGAGGTTGTCAAACTGACACGTTATAAATTGAAAACAGTTTCATTATTGTATCCGATCGCGTCCTAATAAGGCGCTGGCATCCCTGAAATGGGTCAACAGCTGTTAACTAACGCCATTCGGAATTAGCTTACAATGTGGTTTAGAGATACGGCCTGTTCGCCGTCTCTGTGTGTAATACAAGCTTGTTTAAAAATAAATCCAACCTATGCTATGGCACTTCCTGTGTTCTTTTATAGAAATACTACGATATATGACATCTTTGAAACTCACATTGTTTTTAAACTACTTGTATCCTTGACATAAAGCATATAAAACATGACTTCGATTACATTTTTGAATCAAACAAACAAAGAAAATAATCAAAAAGATAATGCAAGTTTATTTATTTGTTTGATAATAACGATCTAAACTGAAGCAGTTTGCGCAATAAAGTAAATTCATCTATGTACTAAATAGATTGGCTTGTAAGCACTATTGAAGATAAACATGTGTGTTGTGGGACTTGTGGGAAATCTATCTCGTATTCTAATCTTAATTTCTCCCAGGACTACACTCGCACTTTTAGTTCGTACTCTCGTATCTCGAGACGACCCTGCTATCTTTGTGTGTGTACTAACCCTCTCTTTGTGTGTACTCACCCTCTCTTTGTGTGCGTAACCCTCTCTTTGTAGCGTAATCCCTTCGAGTGATAGAGTTTACGACGCCCGCCCGTAAAATTTGCACCTTAATAGAAATCACTGCGGCAAACAAACTTTTACAGAGTACGTGTCGTGTTTACTTCACAGCATACTTGTTGAAACTTCGCATTAACTTTCATAGATCCTCTTCATGTCGAGTTTAAGCTATTTCAGTGCAAGGCGTGAGTTTTATTCGCTAACAATATTTTAGCGCGTTGATGTGAATTCGTATGGCATTCGGTGTGGCGCCTCTAGGTAAGAAAACGTAAGCAATTTTTGACGTTACAAAATCCACGTACAACGAGTATAACATACGCTTACAATCTAATCTTAAATGGGTTATTTAGAAGCACACTGACTGTTGCCGTCGTGGTCAACGGAACATTTCGCCGAGCAGTTGTTTTTTCAACCCTCGATTATAGGGGTTGCTTGGATTTTTTAGTGTTTCTCATCACCGAAGACTCGCATGTCGTATAATTAACACAAAGTGGGCTTATCAGCCAGGTTTGAATTAAGGCCACACTGGATCTGCTCCGACCCAGAGTGATTTACCACTGGGCCAAGGCGCTCCCTAATAAGATGACTATGATTGAATAAAACTCGCTCTGGGCTCTCAGTTACTTTTAGTAGGTATGTTTATAACAGCAGACCATTTTGGATAATCATGACGAAATAATCAGCATTGACTTGCTGTTCTCGCCGATTGCCCCGGGTGAGATGGGAGCATAAATTATTTCGATGCGCTCTCTCGGGTAGGCTCTTTTCATGCATAATTGAGTGGATAAATAAAAACATGATTAATGAGCGAAATCATAGGACTACAGTCACCGACAAAACTCAGAGGAGAAGTTAAAGCTATTCTGAAAGGTCCAAGAAGAGTTGAAGAACTAGGTACGTTGGGTAAGCAGACCTGAAGTTCCTAAAGCCTAAGGGCTAGAGTTACGACTTCTTACAGAGTTTGCTCGTCCCTGAATTTTACCTTGCACAGAAAGTTGGCGTAGCTGATTATGTGACCCATATATCCGAATTTTCGGATTTGTATGGGAAGGCCATTGGTGCAGCATCAATGTACAATGGCGACCATTAATGTCAAACGAAGGGAAGTCCACGCACAAAGCTTGCCGATTTCGGTGGATACAGCATTAGTAACCCGTAGGTCTACCCTGAGAGATAGAATAATGCATTTTGTGACCGAGAACGTAGAAGATCAAGCCATTTAAAACTTTAAAAGCAATTTAATAAGTTTGCACATTACTCATCACAACAGACACGGAAGGTGCTAATTAGGAAATGGTTCAGATCATTAATTGGTTAAGTGACCAGTGTTGGTTGGTTGACTGTAATTGCGGCTAGTCTTCAAGAGTAGGAAACAGCAAGTCTGGCATGTCGATAATGCGCTTAGCGCTCCTTATTAACCATGATTTAATGCAATAATGTGCAGTTTCTGGTTAGTTTGCCGTCACAACATGCTTGGCTGACATTATAATGTTATTTATCTGGATTAAAGTTACATAAATTGAGTTATAATGTCATGTCTTACCATCTTGTGCAGACGATAACGTCTTAAAACCTGACAGTTACGAAGTGACCTTTAATGGTATTTCTATCGCCTATTTTTTCTTCAGTGGATATCTAGACAAATTATTTTTGTAGGACAAGATAATATGTCCTGTAACATATCTCGATTAAAGTACATTCCCAATTCGAAGTGACAATCAAGTTCAAATTATACCAACCAAATGGTATAATGGTCGGACAGCGTTGAGGGTATACCCGTAATCCGTATATTCAACAAAAACCGTTAGATGGCGTGAAACGCTATTCAATAGCATAAAGAGAGGATAAACGGCTCTAATAGAATACGGGTCGACCCTAGAGCTTACAATCCCTAGTCGTAAAACAGGACTTAGCAAGCTTAAAATAAATTTCCTAGAATATTATCAGACCTAGGTATTAACAAACCATTCATTTCGATCAATCACAATGAGTGGTAAGAGACTGATTATGAAATTGTAATATGTATCAAACGCGACCCGCCCCGGATATATCCACCGACATGTAATTTATTATCAAACATGCATCAATATTCATTGTGCATTTGAAACTAAGCGAACAAATAGACAAGACAGCTTTTTGCAATACAAATCAGATAGACAACTAGTAATCAGATTGCTTATATTATATGATTTAGATGACAAATGGAATTTGTACCGTACAATTACCTAAAATACGATTTGGGCGTGATTCATCATTATAGTATGCAGTTTCTTTTTTCACGATGAATCATGTCATACGCGCTCAATCACATTCACACATTAGGCTCAGTTATATAGACATGGTCGAGTGGTAAATTTGATATCATAAATCAAACAGAAATACTAAATATATCATCCAAACTACAACACAATAATGGGCTCTAATACTAGTAGAATTCAAAACTGGTAGAAACGATAGATCAATCAAATTGATTTTAATGTTATTGGCATTTCTAGTTATGACATGACCAGATTATTTTTTTTTAATGAGGAATAGCCACATCAACACAAATAAACTGAATACCTACAATTCATAGAATAGATTACTACGTAAGGTGAAGTGGTAGTAGGCTTAGCGGTTAACGCGAGGAACTGGATTGGAGACCATTTTTGAGGGTAAATGCAATGTAGGGCGCCCACCTACAAGGTGGACGGATGACCTAACAAAAGTAGAAGTATTTCGGGTAATCTGCCTGCGATCGGCTACTTTGGTAATCTATGTGGAATAGCAATTAAAATTTTAGTATGCTGTAGGGCAATCAAAAATGCAATAGAAAGTAGGAAAAATACGTTTTCATTCCATACTTAGTAGTTTTTATTTAGTGAATTTCAATTAACAATGGTGTTTATTCTCATGAGGAATGAAGAACTCACGGTAGCCACAGACCCATCATGTATGCGATTGAATGGATAACAACTCTACACTTTGTTTTATCTAAACATCTTTCTTTCATTCTCAGTTTTAAGGTCACGAACTTGCAAAGGCGCATTCGCCAATGAATGAGGCCCGGGAGAGGTGAGGTGAAGGAGGGCAGAGCGCTCCCCCCACTCCGCAGATCAACAACCCCGAAACCTTAATCAAGATAAGCCGGCGGACGCAGTAAGATTACAAGATCAATTTTAATTAACAAAAGAACCGTAATTCTCGTGTTGGCTAAAGATATAATGCAACTTGGCACGCTAAATGTCACGGCCGATGCCAGGCTAAGTTTTACTACTGCAGCTCTAGCTGTCCTGGTTTTAACTAGCCGTATGTTTTGATCATCAAGGGCCTCAGCCTCAGTGTCTTTTGCTGCCTGCTGTTTTTGCCACATCCAAGCTTTATTAAAAGATAAAACCACATTGATAAGATTACAGGCCATTTCTTCGCAACAGTTTGTATTTTCCTTCATGATTTACACTACACTTACTAGTTTTTGCCAGAGACTACGTCCAAGTGGACTTGAGCTGATCGCACCCCTGATATTGATCTTAAGCAGTGCAAACATTACCTCAGTTTTTACAAAATCATACAATGTCAATTCGCTTACACGTGATGCTGGAAAATATAAACAGACAAGACTTTTTGTACGTATTCAGTATTGTTAAGAGTATTTTCTAAAATAAATTAATGATGAAATCAGCTTTGCTAAATCATATTGCTCAATCATATCATGCATGTATAGATGCAGAAGAAGCAAGGCTAAAGCGCTAACTTAAATTACAATACACCACTGAACGAGCAAACAAAACTAAACCGGACGCGCCGAGATGATCGTTCCGAATTAATTTATTCAAATGCGAGCATTTCGCGGAGCTCGACGCGACCACAGTATAAACCATACAGTAGAACATCTACATACAAACGTGCCACTCTCGGTTTGAATGTGTGCGTGCGCGTCGCGCGCCGTGTCGCGATATCACGCGCACGCTAACATAAAATAGGGAGGCATAGGGAGGCGGCAGTACGGACGGGCTATGCCGCGTGTCTGTGTGCACGCTAGGCTAATAACTCGGCGGGCGGCCTTAGATAGCCTACTGTATGGTTTATACTGTGACGCGACCGCGACTCCCGGAGCAAGGGCCGGCATTCTGGGTTCATTGTCAGTCCTACCTGGTGCAGCTTCCGGCGCGCATTCCGGCCTCGACCGCCTTCTGACTGCAAAAAATGTGGCCGAACCCAAACTATAACTAATCCTTGCCGTTTCGAACGTCTAGGCCAGTCTTTCCCAAAGTGGGCGATAACGCCCCCTTGTGGGCGCTGCAGGTCTCAAGGGGGGCGGTAAGAGACCCAGAAAGAAAACGGGGGCGTTGTGTTGAGGCAGTAGGTGAAAAAATGGGGGCGCTGAAAAAATATTTATTCTTGAAGTGGGCAGTAGACAAATTAAGTTTGGGAACCACTGGTCTAGGCAGATCTTGTTGAGCGCGATTATTGTTGTTAGGTCCAGTGTGTGTAAAGCGACAGAGGGTTACTTATCAGGATTATGGTTTTCGAATGGGAATTGTTAAGAAAAATATTGACTTTTATGAATCATCGCTTATTGTTATCGGGCGGTCAGTTAATATTAATTTATTCCTTATTGCTCTATAATCAATTGATACAAACAGCAGACTTAATGCAGATAATCCATTATCTATCAATCAACAATATGGTTAAGTAGAGAAGTATCGAGGGCGCGACAGCGGTACCAATAAAGGTAAGTATGTAAAAAAGAACGAAAAAAAACTAACACATGAAATTATTTTATTACTAAACTATAGTTAAGAGGGGGAGAGGAGAGTTATTGTCCGAATTTAAGACCAAACTACGAAGGTTGGTAGAAAAAACGCTATAATGTATTGACCAGATCTCTGTAAGATCCTACGTCTCACGCAAATTAGGACTTCTTGCACGTTGGCAAAATAATGCAGAAGCTCTTTCACATGTGGGAGGCCAGTGTTGCACAGCAAACCCTGAACCCTGACCTTATCCGCAGTTTCCTGAGCCTTAAGCCAGCTCAACGCAATAATTAGATAACAATGATCAAACGCATGCCAAGCGGTGTGATTGGTTGCTTGCATTTTAGTTAACTAATCAACTTAGATTGACAGCTGGATAATTTGATTGTCGTGTCAGAAACCAGCACTGATTAGTTCTCTAGCAGAAATTTGACAATAGCAGTTTTTGTCCGTGTGAGATTCTAGAATCTGGGCTCTAGTTTATTCTTTCTGGCATACTCACTAGGGGAAACATATTCAGATCGAGATTCGGAACGGGAATTCATTCCGAGCTTTTTGCTTCATCGATGAATAGTTTACGAAAAGCAAATGAAGTCTTGCCCGCACTCGGATATTTTTCTCACAAGTCACGCTGGGTCTGGGTGTTTGTCCCTCGCTGTTTCTGGGTTTAATGACTCAAGGGAAACTTACTTTGAGACCAGAGAGCATTATGTACGTGACGTGAGTTTGTCTCTTATTTATTTATTTTACTCAGTCTCAACGCGCTATAGTCATTCATAAAGGTCATTATAGAGACGAAAAACCACGAATGATGTTACCCAGAAAAAAAAAACTTTCATACTCGTAGCACAACTGACACCACCAAGTCTAATGGAAGTAGAATGAAAGTCTAATAAAATCTTAGTCTAATGTAATCTAGATAAAAAGCGACAGCGACGTTATTTAATCAAGGGAACAGCCTTCCAGACGCACTTGTTCGACTAATGACAACAACAAGTTTTATTCAACGTAAACAAGAAATTATAGTACGATTCTGCCCACTTTATTAAAATCAGTCTGATTTTAGCTCTCTACCTTCCAAAATGCTAATAATTGAAACTAAACACTCCATCGTAAACTTAAGCAATCTCGTTACGATCTGCAGCCCTAAAAGAAAGGAATGTTAGCTCAGCCGGTAGACACAAAAAAAGCAAATACAGCCAATTTCTACTAAAATATATCGCAACAGCGGAGCGTGACTCGTGGGGCACGACGGAAACGCTATCGATTCCCTAGGCGAGGGGAACGGTCAAATATATGTTATCTACCGACGATGCTTTCGGGATACGGAGCGACATCGCCAGATATGCAATAATTTAACTCATATCTGTGAATTTTATTCGGAATATTTAAATATTATGTTCATCAGTCTCTGACCCATAGTAAGCCATAATACAAGCTCTGTTTAGTTTGGAATAAGATGTCCAAGTTGTGGCGTACAATGTAAGATGATTTATTTATTAATGGAAATAAGGGATATTCTCCAACAATTTGCTTATTAAATCCCTAAAATTTGGCGTATTATAACACTATTATTCTCATTAAAGGAGATGAAAGAGCGACAAAATATTTGTGAAAATAATGAACTAGCAATGTAACAGACTCCTCCGAATCTCCAAAGGATTTTTCTTTTAGCAGAAAACACATTTCGGGTTCCCAAGGCAAACACCGCGCACAATGAACGCTCGGCAATATGATATTTTACAACATACCGCTGCAATATTATGGAGAAGCTTTTGTGCTAACGTTAGGTAAGGGCGATGCTCGATCGGAATGCGTCTTTGTCAAAGGACTATGCACGGCGTGGTGCCGAAATCGGCTCCGCCCCGAGCCAGCCCGTTTTGTCTACGTATAATTTTTGGCCGCGTACCTGAAGCAAACTGGTTTAGACGCTGCCCGTTCGTAGAACTCCTCTCGGCCTTTCATCTCGTCCGCATTACCGAGATCCTCCGTAACGAACAAAAATTACGCCGATGAAATAATCGCAGCGAATTAAACACACGAAAGCGTTCACACCTCCGCCTCTGTATCTGATCGATGAGTAAGCCATTTCGAGATTATTTTCGTTGCACGCGAGTGTTGAAAAGGAAATTTAGTGAGTGCCGCCGTGGCGTGATGGAACGCACTTAGAGCGTAGACAGTACGAACCGAAACCACAAGTTGATCGGAATAATGGATGCGGTACAACATGTAGCACTGTGGGAAAGTACAGGCGGAGGAAGCGCGGCCACTTAGCGGCGCGAGAACTTTATAATTCCATGACTAAAATAAATACGTCGCTTTTGTTTTTTGGTTATAATGGACATGTTCATAATTGATTACATGGTATATCTCGATCTTATAGCGTAGCGATAGGGATGATTGTTAAATGCACAGTCACGGTTGACAGGAGGGAGCCCCAACAATGGTTGGTTCGAATGGAAACAAGCGCCCTGGTAGGTGGGTGTTGTTGGCCCGGGGCCCGCATCGATCGCGCGGTGAACGTCCCCGGCCACCGCGGCGCACACTGGCCCGAAAATCATGTTTCAAAGCCGTAACATCTCGTGAAATAATTTATTAATTTTATCGAAAGCAAATCTATTGCAATTTATTTTTGTAGGGATATTTGTATAAAATTTTTTTCCTAGTATTATTAAAATGCCCCTAAGATCCTCTCACATGATTATGGTCATCACTATTTGATATTCATGTACCTATTGAAAATAAAGCATGCTTATTCAAGCAAATCGATTTAGAAAATACCATAACATTTGAAAGCGTGGTTCAATCAAAACTAGAAAAAAAATTGTGCATGACGGTTTATTGTTAAAAATAAAGTAAAAATGCTTTATTTCACAAGTTGCTCTGAATAATTAAGAGATTTTAAGCCTACTGCGCACCCACGAGCCGGTATGCGCAAACGAGAATGAATATAGTATTCGAATAGTTAGTGATGATTCCCAACCATTGAATTGAAACGTCAGAGTGATCGTAACTTAGTAAGTTTGAAATCGAATGATCATTACTAATTAGCAATACTACGCCTGCACACAGCAACATACATGAATTTATCTATTAGGATTATGAAATAGTAATTCATTTCATTAGAGGCCTCGACTTGGTATGATTGATTAGTACATACCAAATTAGTTAAATAATTTTGACATTCAGCATTATAAAATCTGTCGAAACACAAGCATTGGTCTGTTAGTTTTATCTGACTGTTGAAAAATAACGGATAGTATTGAAAGATTTGCCCCGAGGAGAATGGTTGTAGAGATCGTCTAAAGCTGAAATGACGCGCCCCTCGCCCGCGCCCTATACATACAAGAGTGCTTGCTTCTAAATGCACAAATAAGTGCAGTAGAGGGGCGCGTCGAGTCTAATACGGAATGTCGACGGACAAAATATCGATGGACGCTGATACGATGCTACAAGACTGCGACTGACGTTACTGCGAAAGACCATCACTACGATGCCACCTTACTTCGATGCACGTTACCGCGAAAGGTTTTCACTGCGATAATACTTTAATGCGATGCATATTACTGCGACAGATTGTAACTGCGAAGATGTTTGTCTAAGATGAATGTGAATTGTATACTTACCTTTTAATGGAAAAGTTATTTCCAAACTGAATGCCTATTTGAAGAAACGTTACTTTGTCGAAAATTGGATAAAATGTTATGAAAAATAATTTTGCATTGCTATGGGTCGAGGGCAGAAACGAATATGGACATAAAGATATAAACCATTTGCTTGTTTTAAAGTTTGGCTAGGCCTAGTAAATCTCCCGCCTGTCGTAAGAGGCGACTGAAGGGGGGGGGGACCTTGGGGTCGCTCGGAGATCACACGACGGGGGCTGTGTGCTGTACATTGCACATGAAATTGCACATTGTGACCCCGAGGAGGACGGCAGGTGCCCGTGGCGCAGTTGTGACAGTGATCGGCGACGATTGTTGTTGTAAAGCAACACACGCCGGGTCGGAAAAGGGATGGGTGACCATCCGACCGAAATTTAGTGATGTGTATTTTGGGCATCTCCGTGCTTCGGAAGGCACGTTAAGCAGTTGGTCCCGGTTGACGTTGCTAGATGTCAGTCGTTAAGCCTAGTCAGAGGCCTTAGGGCGGCTTGATAACATCTGACAATAAGGTTGCTCACTAACCTTACACCCCTCCAACAACCCGCACTGAGCCCGCGTGTTGGAGTATGGCTTGTTCCACCTCATAGTTGAGGTGAGGCCTGTGCCCAGCAGTGGGACGTATATAGGCCGATTATGTATACAATTCACATTCATCTTAGACAAACATTTTCACAGTTACAATCTGTCGCAGTAATATGCATCGCATTAAAGTATTATCGCAGTGAAAACCTTTCGCGGTAACGTGCATCGAAGTAAGGTGGCTTCGTAGTGATGGTCTTTCGCAGTAACGTCAGTCGCAGTCTTGTAGCATCGTATCAGCGTCCATCGATATTTTGTCCGTCGACATTCCGTATTAGACTCGGGCGCGTATAGATATTATTATTTGAAGTCAAATATCGCGAAATCAAGTCAAGTGATCACAGAGCCCTAAATTTTTTAAGTACCAGGGAGGACATTATGAACATTCCGTAAACGAAACTTCATTAGACCTCACAACTTGAATTTTGCTTCTATCCTTCATAATGATGAAAGGCCACGCCACTCAATGGGGTAATTGAGTTTAAATTAAGATTTAACTTGAAGCCAACGAAGTTTTAAGTTTACGAGGTTGATCATTAAAATATTATACCGTGTTAGCTGTTGCAAAATATTTCCGGGTCCTCTTTTATGTGCTTTTAGTATTATAAAAAGTTAATGTAGATAAGGAAGATTATGCCAGATGTGCCTCGCTCGCACATTTTAAGGGTCGCGTGTTCGAATCCCAGCTCGCAAGGGGAGTTTACGTACGGCTGTTGTACGACAGTAACATATTACGCCATTACTCATAACACGCGATGGAAATCCTAGTTCTCGTTGGGATTTAAAAATACTTATTGGATGTAATAATTACGATAGATTTATCTCCCGTTTTATCACGTAGTCATAAAATTTAATACGTTTTTACTATCAGTTTACAGTCGCGACCTATTGTATGCTTACATTTTAAGGGAATACTAGTGTTATATCCATAACCCTATAATAGTTCTGTCATAAACATTTCAAAATCCATTACACTACGAACGAGTGTCAGATAAAAACGCTGGCCAAAACTAATCCTCCCGGGCATCCGAGGCATGCAGTAAAAGCCCATATTTCTGCAATTCGGGGAGTTTACGACTGCGGCCGTAAAGGAAGTTTGAGCTGAGCTGAGCGAGCGAGCGAGCGAGCGAGCATGCAGGTACGCGTGTACTCGTACGGTTAATGGGCGTGCGACAGAGTCCTGTCCCGGGGCACTAATGACCACTCGAAACGAGGAAATTACGCCCGCCACGGCCGGGACTCACGAAGTGGTCCGACGACTCGTTTTGTGGTTCCGATTCTTAGATGCGTGACGTTGAAGGAATAGAATAGACCTTATCTTGATGAGAATTAAATTTTGTCAGGGACATAAAAAGAGGTGAAATCAAATTTCACTCTGGGAATTCCACTCGCGACGTGACCCGCGGTTGACGAATCTTGATAGTTTACAGGTTACGTCGATCCCTACAATCTCGAATATCTTCCTAGTATTGTCTCATAAGATTATAAAATATCATAAGAAAAAAAATTTTTCTTCGTTCTTTGTTTATTTAAATAAACATAGAACAGATTTACTTGACATTCAACGACCACGAAGGCTAGTGATTGTGCTACAATTTTATGAGTAAAACAGTACAGTACATTATAAGTAGTTAATAATTAGTAAAAACCGTTTGGTAACCAATTTTACTCATTTCCTATGTTACTTTTTTTTTACCATTAATTGCAGTTTTTAGGCTTACTATTAGAAACAACAACGAAAAATCACACGAAACTAAGCAGAGCTGTTTCATGTACAATATTTACTCGTATTCTATAACATCGGTAACGTGTGTTAAATAACCAAAAAGCGAGGGAATGTAACATTTAACTCCGCTCAAGAGGTGGGGAGATTAGAACTCGGACAGAAGTTCCTAATTACTCACTAGCGAGTTCTAATTATTCTACAACTGCGTAATTTCATTCGAGCGGGTTTCTGGTGGGATCGCAAAAAGCGAGCGAGCGCTCAAAGCGAGGGAAGGACAAATTAATCCGGCAGAGAGCATAACAGTGGGGGATGTCAAGACGAATAAACAACCATTCTGAGAAAGTAATACCGAAGTAGATAAACAATTTTGTCGATAAGTTCACAGTGCAATTTTATGAAATTAAAAAAGGATTCTACAAGCAATTTCATATGGTAATGGATTATAATTTACAGGTAGCGTATTTAGTAATTCCACACTTACACAGATCGATATACCGCGAACTCTGCAGACCTTGTGATCACGGTGTCAAAGACTGATGAAGTAAAATTATTAAAAACACACATACACAGAACAGAATCACATACAATAATATTATCCTGTGTGGAGACTTAAGTCCGCGCTATAGGGAGGTTTTTTTATATATACCGAATGCGACAACGCTTGCTTATCCACATACTCCGCAAACGAAATAAGCCAGTATCATTTCATTAGATGCGATGAAAGCAAGACTAATACATTGAAATTGATTAGGCCCTTCTATTTAAAAACATTTTCGACTAATCCATTCAAATCTATCACATTCATTGATCTCTGAATCGGAGACGAACCATCTCATTCGCTTTGTACCTACATATCGTCAATTACATACGCATTTTCTTCAGTGAATTTAAGAGCAAAAGGGACAGAAAGGTCTGTCAATCTCACAAATAACCTTGAGAAGGAAAAAAACAAAGAGAAGGCTTCAGACGAATCTGTAATGAAAATAGCTGTAGGATTTTCTGCAATAATGAAGTAAGTAAATTTAAATTCATTTAATTCAGATAACACAATCCATAGAGTAAAAATGATACAAGTGACAAGTTACTTTAATCAAACTAAAAAAAAAACAATACAGAACTGAAATGCAAACAAAATAAAGCCTGTGTTTAAGCCTGCACCATGAGAATTCCTAGATCCAAAGTGGAAGGAGGCTGGGCGATCTCCTTTTGGTATTTTTCAGTATAGCAGTCGACTCTTCACATGCGATATATGTATTACTTAATGACTTCTTTTATAGTAATGATCTATTAGAATCATTTTGTTAAGACGTTCACCATTAAAATCAAATCATCACAGCTCCAATGACTAATGGCATAATTACTTTCATGGATTTAAGTGCTTTAAATTATAAGCGTCTTAATAATTTAATTTAGACATTTCAAAATGAAAGCATATTAATAATTTCGGGGTCTGCTTACGCTGTCAGAAGGCTGTCGGGACAGGTAGTGTACAAAATAGAAACCCTTGTCTCTTTTATCAACGACTAGCGGCCGCCCGCGACTTCTTTCGCGTGGACTTAAGTTGAAAAAACAAAAAGCAATATATCTTTATAAATTGTAGCCTATGTGCGATCCAGATGTACAATAATATAGCTTACACATCTGAATAGCATATAGGAAAAAATTTATGAAAAAAAAAACACTCTTTTTCTTACTTAAGTCCACGCGGACGAAGTCGCGGGCTGCCGCTAGTATTAAATAAAGCAGACGAGTTGACTATAATATTTGTAAGTGTTAAAAGGTGGAATCTCTCAATAGTCTTAGCTTAGAGAGAGACTTGTACATTCTTTCGCCTTTATTATATTAGTAGGATTCAATTGAATCCTCTACTTGTATTTTTCAATTATTATATTGCTTTAGGAAAACAGCTATTCATAATATTGACTGACGTCGCGCGCTGTTACGAAAAGCCACAACATTATTGTTATCACTACAGCGTTGTCAACATTTCAATTGCGGTCATACAACGCTGGTAATTCGTGTCAATCACCTGTGCAATCCAGACATAGGTCGCGGGAATAGGGAATATGCACTTGAAACAGATGAGCGGCTTATTATTTTTTGAGTAGTATTTTGAATTCTTATCACATCTCTATCAATATTTGATAATTTTATTTCTTTGTAGATGTAAGAATAATTATTGAAAATTGCAAAAAAATGATGGAAATTCAAAGTGGTTGAAACAGAGTGGGTCGAGTGTGTCGTCACAGTCCAGGCGTATGTCACTGTCAAAAGCGCGACAAGAAGAAGAATTCAACAGTTTGTAGGTTACATTTGTGTTGTCATAGTCTCGCGTGACGTCCAAGTCCATGACAATGGAGCGCGCCATAATGGCGGCGTTTGAAACGCTTGAAAAAGTTTGACACTTTATAAATATACTTCATTTTGCATTATTGGTAATGAATATTATTGATCAGTCATAAAACAATATAAGCTATCATAAAAAAATATAAAAAGAACAGTGCATATACCCTATTCGTGTCAATCACCTGTGCAATCCAGACATAGGTCGCGGGAATTCCGGACACTACGTCAGTTCCTGGAAACTACGAATATTACCCGGAATCTGTACGAGTAACTACTGCAGCGCGATTCCCATTCACTTTCTGAATATCGTATTTCAAGCAAACTATTTGTATTCTAAGTTGGGATGCTGAACGTTAGAGTAGAGCAGACATCAATGAACGCTTCTATGAATGGATTGCACCAGCTAGACAGAACTTTAATTGGAAACTGATGTTGCTCTAATTTCAACGTTTCGAATTGTTGAGCCGTCTCATTATTATACATACTTAAAGGTTGTCAAGATCTAAATGAGCTTAGGATTTTTATAAATTAATGAATAATTGTACTTTTATGAAACAGTCAGGTTTTATCAGGTGCATTATCATTACGAACTCACAAAAAAAAAACTAAATCCTTATTCAAGCAGGTATATTATAAAAAGTACTGTGGTCACATATCTACATTGCGTGTTTCTTATGAAAAATCTTAATTTGTGATTGGGCTAGGTTTGTTTACAATCTTGCCAAGTAGTATGTCCGTTAGATGTGAAACGGTGATCAATGACGCAGCAATGTATAAACCAGTATATTATTCAGACAATCCGAGAAATGTTGCTACTTATTACATAGCGTACCAACTGCCAGCGCATCCCATCCCGGCCGTGTCAATGCGGCGTTCATCGATCAATCCCGCGCAGAGCGGCGCGGTCGCACGGCCCTATTATTATTATTAATGACGGAGCCCCCGAGCCCCTGGGCACAGTATAAACCATACAGTAGGCTACCTAAGGCCGCCCGCCGAGCTATTAGCCTAGCGTGCACACAGACACGCGGCACAGCCCGTCCGTACTGCCGCCTCCCTATGCCTCCCTCACGCGCACGCACACATTCAAACCGAGAGTGGCACGTTTGTATGTAGATAGCTTACTGTAAGATTATACTATGCCCTGGGCCCCGCAGACCGCACAAATTCTATACCCGGCCTGCCAACGCCATTGTACCATAAAGAACGAAAGAATAACCCCAACTTTACAATTTACGTTTAAAGAGAAAGTTATGGTGCTTTTGCTGCCACACTTGTGTTTTAAAATTTTTGAGATGCGTTAGGTTGTCTGATTAAAAATAAATCAAATTAAAACGTTTTATATGTATACTTAATTGCAGTTTTCAATTTTTACAACAATAATGATCAGATCATAGGCCTATCAAAAACATACGTACTACGAGGTGATACCGTTACGTCACTCATAATTTAGATCACTTGAATTGCAATCTTTTATCACTCTTTTCAAACTTTTCATCTTTATTAGTACCGTTCCCCTCCGAACGTTGTCTGTTAGGGCCAAACGAACTGAGTTGTCCCTAGGGCTTTTGGTTCTGTTTATTTATATGAGTAAATCGCGTACGCGTAAAAAGCTGAATACAACTTGTAATTGAAATGAAATAGGAAGCAATAGTAACAAGGAACACAAGGGCCAACTAGGCATTACGCGTGTTCATTACATCCAGTGGAACAGGCAGGGCCAAGTTTCTATTGTGGGCGACAGCGGCCGGGCGACGCCGAAACCCTACACCCTCGTAACCAGACACTCGGCAGACCAGCTCGGACCGCTAGGATACCGGAATCGATAGCAGTGGAGCCGGTCCTAGCACGGAGAGGGGAGTGCGGCGTCTCTCAGAGAATGCAGGAACGCCGTGCCTACATTCTGTGTCGGCACTATTAATGGAAAAATATTGCTAGACGCTATAAGGAAATGTAATTGCGATACGAAGCAGTCAAAATATTATTTTTAGCTTCGTTTGGAAAAGATTTTTGATGTTTTTACTCATATAAAATAAAATAAAATCTTGATATGTCTCTAATGTTATTCATTGAAATAAACAAATTATCTTAGCCGTTGGGATCCCACAGCCACGTGCGCTACCAGTAGGCCTAGCACGAACCGCCAACGTTTTGGTAATTGAAAAGTAAACGATACTTTTTTTACTTTTTGCTATGTCTTTAAGAAAAAAGTGTCGTTTACTTTTTGTATACCGAATCGTTTTCGGTTCGTGACAGGCCTACATAACACCAGGGTCACTGCAGGTTCAGTGGTACTGTACTGGAGCCCCACATGCTGAGGCAGGGACTTGATTGGCCTATTTCTCTATTTATTATGTTGTTTTTCTCTCATACTTTTTTATCAAGATCATCCGACCCAAAGCAGAGCTTGTTCTATGGTTACTGATAACCATAGTCTGATCATAAGTCTAACTGACTGGGACTTGAATATTTCGTCATGACATGTAATCACACTCAGACACAGGACAAAAATTAATTTTCGTGTCTGGCTTGAATCAGAATTGAGCCCACGACTTATTGAGCGAGTTTACGAAATTACGAAAATGACGTGGGGTAATCTATGGGGTCAAGTTCAGTATTTTTACGGAGTCGCTTTTAAAGTTCAGATACCCTGTTATTCGGTTTTCAGGCCATTTTTCGAAACAGCGTTTAAATTGGGTTGATTTTTTAATTAGACGGTGTTAGTAGGTTTCGCGTCGTCAAGGCGCTTCTATACATCCTGTTCTAAATAGTACATACTTCAAAGGGAAGCCGCGTTCTCGCCCCTTCCGCGTCTACGTACCTTTACAGTCGGTCTTTCTAACATGCACACCGCGACAAAATTAGAGAAACTTCCATACGAATTATATCTTGTCATGTCGACAAATTATGCCTATTTTTCTACTTTGCTGTCATAGAAATAGCTGTAGTCTTTCATTAGGGTTCTGTTGATAGAAATAATTAAATCGTCCAATATGGCATGACACTAAGGTTATTTTATCGAACTTTTTATTCACAATAATAAACAATGTCAAGATTTTTATAGATGTTTTCTGTGGTGTTCTACCGAAACCGTTCTGTTTGGTTGCGAAACTTCGACCAGCTGTCCTGTGGCGTGGCGTGGCGGGGCACCTGTAGGCCTAGCACGAACCGCTAACGTTTTGGTATTCGAAAAGTGAACGTTACTTTTTTTTCATAATGACATAGGAAAAAGAAAAATAAGTATCGTTTACTTTTCGATTACCAAAACGTTAGCGGTTCGTGCTAGGCCTACTGCGCCGAGTCTGTTCTTCGCCTTGACACCTCGAGTTACTCGTATACTTCGAGTTACGGATGAGCCGTTCAAGTTTTAACCAGTTCGACCTGATTGATGATAATTAGCGTAATTATAAGTTAGATTAGATAGAAACAATTAATTGGACACCCGGACTTTAGAATTAGAAGTGATTTTTCTAACGCTCAGCATGATAATGGGACGTGTCCAATTTTCGTTTATATTAGACAGAGAAGCATGAGACTGCATGATACGAAACGGCATCGGTGCTATGATTTTTAATACTGGTTAGGTTTAAGAAATACTTTTGTAGCTTACAGTTTACCATATTGTCTGGGCACATAATTTGATGCTTACCTAAAACAAAAAAAATAAAAATTGTTAAGTATGCAAACATCTTCACTCAAATTATGACTAAAAAACTGGAATTCGCCATGTAAACAACACAAACAGTTGTAGTTATAATATTCGTGCAATAGGCTATAATTTATTACTTAGATTGGATCTGGCGGCCTGAATACTGTCTTTGAGACGGTAGTGAGTTTAATCATAACCGTATCTTTTATCACCGGCACTTACTAGCTAATCTAGCAGCATCTCCGCAATTTATACGACAATGGCAAAACTGATGTGATATGGTTCAAAAGTGCTTATTTACTAATAAAACTTACTTAGTTCAGAACATATTAATGAAAGAGCGTCTACAAACTCGTTCATTAGTGTTAAATCTAGTATCCAAGCATTTATTTGTTAAACGAATCGCTCATGCCGGACGCAGAAATAAGTGCAGTGCCTCAGCCCTGCAGTCGGCATTCGTAAGACGCGACATTAATTTGAAGTCACGGAGGGGGTGCGAACTGCGACGCAATCACGGACGGGAAGCTCATACCGGGTGCATCTCCGGCCTGAGCCGGCTAGCGCGAGCAGTTAAATTAAGGATTCCGAACGTGGCGCGTCTCGACGGGCAGGCAACGCGCGCCATCTCACATGTGCCGCGTTGGATCGACCAGTTTGATTAGATTTTAAAATTTCCCGTCTTGGAAATCTGACGACGTTACGATGTATCTCCGCCGGATATGCGCTTTCGAGAGGTTTTTCGACCGTGTTTAACATGTTCATGAGATAATTTCATAGGAAGATGATAATGCATTTTTTTTAAAATTTTTGAGACCAGTTGGGCGCAGCGGTTACGAGTACCAGTTAAGACCCAAACTGTCGCGAAATCTTTCTTCTATACTTGTCATTTTAGGAGGAAAATGTACCAGATTTTAAAATGATAACGAAGAAAACAGTACGTAACAGGACGGGCAAACGCAATGTTCACCTGCAAATCGAATGATTTTGTCCTTCAATTACCTACTTGTATTTAAATCAGCGATCACTACACACCACCTGCATATTTCACGCTGTTTGAATCAATCGGATGTGAATTATACAGCCTGCTACTCGGAGTATCCACAAACATTGCAGCAAGGACCAAAGTCGTCGACAACTTGTAACCGTCCGCAGTCACAATGAAACCTCTCCGGGCACCTCAGCGGTGCACTATTCATTACAATGAGCAAAGAAACCTCCAGAGTCCCCATAAAACCCGGATAAATGTAGTTTATAGCCAGTAGGAGGAAGGGAGATCAGTGTCGCGGACGGAATATTCAATATCGCCCCGGGTACGGGATTGCGAGAATTAGAGTGAGTATTCGGAAAAATCTTTAAGATATCGAATGGCGTCTGTTAAAATGAACAAGAAGTGATATTGGAATTTTTGACGGTACTAATGTGTACAAGAAAGAATGGCTGACAAATTAAATCAATTAATTTGGTGACAAAATATTTACTTTGATGACATAATGTCATTCCAGTAGAATATGGGCGATGATTTGCGAAAGGATGCTAGCAGGAGATGAATGCGTCTAGATGCCGACAAGAAGCAGGGACGGGTGACGGCTGATGATGATGATGAGTTTTAATCAACCAATCAGATGATATTTTGACATGCAGATAAAATTTTTATTGTTCAAAATGCCAGCCAATGACTATTTGCTGAAGTTATATATGAATAAATAGTAACTTTTTTCCTATACACACTGTCTTTACACTCTGAGTATCCACAAGCATTGCAGCAAGGACCAAAGTCGTCGACAACTTGTAACCGTCCGCAGTCACAATGAAACCTCTCCGGGCACCTCAGCGGTGCACTATTCATTACAATGAGCAAAGAAACCTCCAGAGTCCCCATAAAACCCGGATAAATGTAGTTTATAGCCAGTAGGAGGAAGGGAGATCAGTGTCGCGGACGGAATATTCAATATCGCCCCGGGTACGGGATTGCGAGAATTAGAGTGGGTATTCGGAAAAATCTTTAAGATATCGAATGGCGTCTGTTAAAAATGAACTAGAAGTGATATTGGAATTTTTGACGGTACTAATGTGTACAAGAAAGAATGGCTGACAAATTAAATCAATTAATTTGATGACAAAAAAAATGAGGCTTTGATGACATAATGTCATTCCAGTAGAATTTGGGCGATGATTTGCGAAAGGATGCTAGCAGGAGATGAATGCGTCTAGATGCCTACGAGAAGCAGTGGACGAGTGACGGCTGATGATGATGATGATTGTGTTTTAATCAACCAATCAGATGATGCTTTGACAAGCAGATATATTTGTTATTGTTCAAAACACAGCCAATTTAGTAAGATGATAATGCATTATCCCTAATGCTAAAAATAAAAATAACAGCCAATGACTGTTTGCTAAAGTTATATATATATATATATTAATAAATAAATAATAACTTTTATCCTATACACACTGGCTATACTTGTCATTTCATTGTATTTACTGTAATTATTTTCAGTAGTTAGACAAATTCCTTAGAAAAATCTCCTTCTGTCAAACGACTTGTCATTTAACTGCACAGCTAATTAAAAGTCCGAGCATAGTATATATGTTACTGTGAAAGCCCGAACTACGGTAAATCCTAAGACTTACCGGTGAAACCTAAGATTTACCTACCCTTATTGGTAAAATGGCGAACAATTACGTTATTCGAACTTTTACCACCATTCACTTGGTAAATCTTAGGATTTACATCAAAGGCATGGTAAATGTTGAAAAAACATGGTACTTAGTAACGTGGTCGGCGCGTAATTCATCAGAATTACTTTGTTATTCTAAATGTTTTTTGTACTTTTTTTGTAAATTTGTGCAATAAAGAATAAATAAATAAATAAAATTAATTAATTAAAAAAAAAACAAAAGAAAATAATTTTCTATTCAAGGAGAAGCGTTTCTGTAAGCTTTTGGCGATTTGTAACGCGAACGCCGCCTCAGACGAGCGGAGGTCGTGGCGGACGACGCCGCAAATGACAAGACGAGTAAGTTCCGCAAATAACATTTAGAATAACAAAGTAATCCTGATGAATTACGCGCCGACCACGGTACTAAGTACCATGTTTTTTCAACATTTACCATGCCTTTGATGTAAATCCTAAGATTTACCAAGTGAATGGTAGTAAAAGTTCTAATCACCTAATTATTCGGCATTTTACCACTCAGGGTTGGTAAATCTTAGGTTTAACCGGTGAATCTTAGGATTTACCGTAGTTCGGGCTTTTACAGTAACATATACACAAGTTTAGTTTGGATGTGCGCGTACTGCGGCGGCACATCGCGATTGAAAGTGGCGGCTGCGGTAAAACATCACACAAATATTTAGACTAGGTTATACTTTTGTTTTCCATACGAATGGTACGAATGTCGAACGGTTTTATAACTAACATGAGGCAATAACACTATGGCGCACTGTTTGTTTTTGTCGATTGCTTTACTCATTTTAATGCGGACCGAAATTGGCAACCCAAATATTACGTTTTCGCACCATTGGCGAGATAAAATAACTATCTGATATGTTCACTAAAACCACTAGGAGATGCACTATCGATTCTTCAATAGAATGTTGATCTCGTATTTTTATGAATTCACTGGATGATACACTTCAATTCCCGCTTGAAGCCTGCTAAATTAAACTTGTCAGGTAACACGGAATTCTGTACATTTATGCTCAACGTAAAAACCGGTCTAAAAGTGGGTTCTTTGACCTATATTTTTCGCAACAATAGGCAAATCGAATTAAAACACACATTAACACGTGGTAATATTTTACGACGACAATTTTTCAGATCCAAATACTTAAAGAACTGCTTTTAATGGCGCAGTAACATCGTCACGAGGACAAAGCCCTGTTCCACAGGAAGGTCATATTTTGCAACTGGTCGGCCAGCAATTTGACATTGTGTAAACGTTTTCACATGAGGGCCGAAAACGGAAACTTGGGTCACGCTCCTTGCATACAAAACAAAGCGCGCCTCGCGAAACGCGCCACGCCATTATGGCCCTAATGATCCACTATCAAGAAAAATGCTGGCGAAAGTTAAGATTGATATAAAAGACAAGAAGATTATTTTCTTCGGTTACAGAGATCAGTCTTCTTTACATCAATTTCGCGTTACGATACGTATTTTTTCTTCACAAAGCCTGGATGGCTCTTTTTCCCAATTGTTATCGACACGACGGGAAATGTGTTAAGTAGGTATAATTTTGAACTATATTACTTAAAACAAATATCCCGTCCACAATTTAAAGGACATATGAAGTTGGATATAAAATATAAGATGTAATTGATGAAGTCTAAGACATCGGTGCTGAAGATAGTGTTTTTAGCGATGTTAGTACCTATACTTACTTTAACTTGATATATTAAATTTCACAAAAATGAAAGGTGATAGTTTTACTCTAATTTTGTTATCGATATCGACGAGGTTCTTCATTAAATTTGGAATATCACATTCAAAGAAAATTTCCTTCATGTCAAGCAGTCGAGTATTTTAGATTAATAAATAAACAAGGTAGGCAATTGGTTGGTTACCCAATTTGAAGCATGTACAACAATATAACTGTTTCATTGCTGTACAGGTTTCCCCATAGAAATAAATTCATCTCTTCAATTGCTGGTTGCGGCGATTAGCTAAATAACAATACCATAAGACAAGCACATTTCTCACCGTGCTCCAACTTCACCATAGTTGCTCCAATAAATCCCATTGAATGATTACCGCATTATAGCGTGCGCAATGCCATATTTCTTGCGCTTGCGCGGCGTTACGCGCACTCATACGCATGTCAGTTCCGCTCGCTGCGCGCAAATTGGGAAACAACCGCGATCATGAACCAACGTTTCCTGTCTAATATCACACTTTCTATACTGAGATAACGATCTGAGCATTAACACTGCAATAACTACTGAATTCTACCTGCTATTAATGAATTACGCAGAGAAAAAACAAGACAAACAATTTTCGGATTGAAATCTAAATTATGAGTCTGCAACGGTTTGAATTGCATTCGTAACCGAAAGGAAAGTTATACATAATATGTTAATGTACACGATCTCCGAAACAAACAAACTAATACTAATTATGAGCGGAACTAATAAAGGAACAAAGACGATATTGTTTTAGGCAGCACGGTTTAATAATTTACCTAACCACGTAAACACTTGTTATCCGCCTTACTAAGCTCACCTTGCAGTGCATAATGAGCATTGAGCACCGGTAAATAACAGTACCTCCTATATATTTAATTGAATTTCATGTCAGATTGTAAGAGAGAATAAACTTATTAAAACCAAAAAAAACTTTACTAACAAAATTTTGCAACTGATAAAGCAAAAGTTTGAAGGAACCGCGATGGAGGCGACTCGCTCGAAATTCGCCTTTAACGATGAGGCGATTCGTTCGAAACTCGCCTTTAACGATTTTCCGTTAACTTCTGCAGTGGGCATTGAAGCGCTCCTTTGTCATCCGAGCTTACCCGGCCTGACGGAATGAAAGGTGCCACGCTTTCATTCCCTTCATCTGCCTTTTCTTTTAGCAAAAGATTCGCTAATCACAAGGTCTCTTTTTAGGCCGGAAAACTGTTAAATATGCGTCATATTTTACAGTTTTGGCTAATATTCAAGATAAAATCATGTCGTTGTAACCGTGACTGAAAGGAAGTCAATGTATATAGTTGAAAATCGAATATAACTCAGTGAACCAAACAAGCGATGACTTGGGTAACTTTGAATTTTATTGTATTATTTAATTCTAAATAAAAAAAGAAATAAATACATTTCACTTTCATTTCAATCCACTCTACCCAGTCAAGTTTTGATCGAATATAAGGTTAAACGTCAAATGCATCAAATAGTAAAGTAAGGCTGTGTAGAGCGAGACTGATATAATAACAATACAAATAAGTAGCTTCTAAAAACCAGAATTGGCCATCTAATAAACTGATCAACATACAGTATAAGTCCCAAGCAAACTGTAAACGGAACCGCCATTCACGAGTAGGTATTACGGATAGGTTCAGCATCAATACAACGTTTGACTAGTCGTAGTACTTCAACTTTTCACCACTACTGTCACCATTTGCCGGAGTGGGGTTTTATTCGACGTGACTGTAAACGGTTTATCCTTCACAAAAACTGATGCAACGAATACGGCAATATTGTATCGCTGAAACTCAAAAATAACAAACGTAAAAACCATCAGATCCATGGAATTTTAGGCGTAAATACAAAAGTATTTTTCCATGTTAACTGTCACTGTGACCTCAGAAAGTTCCCTAAACAAAACTAGAATGACATGAGGATATTGGTGAATTCGATTCCCAACCAGGAAATACATTTATGTGACGAATATTCGTCTCTGTTCTTTGTCTGGTTTGTGAAAATTTGAATTAGTAATTTGTTAGACTATTATTCGATTTTGATCTGTGAAAAGCATAGTAAAAGCGGTCCTGACTTTGCAGCTTTGTGGTTTTGATGTAAGATGTATCTAATGAATTATATTTTCTCATAAGCCATTAGAATCTTTATTACGATTTAGCCTAGATAAGCCAGAACTTAATTTAATCAATTTCCTTACAATAAATAAATACTACTACTGTATTTTTTACCCATACAGTAAAAAAACGAAACATAACCCTCACGATCATAATAATATCCCAAACGGGGTAGTCAGAGACACACTGATTGTTGGGGTCAAGGGGAACGCCCATTCAGAAGCCCACATGTCGCCGAGCAAATTTCAACCCAACGTGTTCCGGCTAGACTTGAACACGGGCTGTTTGTTCCTAGTCATAGTGTCTAACCACTGTACCGCGAACCTTCGTTAGAAAAACATTATTTTGAAAAAGTGGGCACTAGTAACAAGAGCTTATTCGTGCCTAGACAGGCTAAATATGACCAAGTTTATCTCAGTGCCCGTGGTTACTGGTTATTGGTAACTAGAGGTAAGGCCTAACAAGCGAGGTTGAAACGTTAATAAATTCGATTACGGAGTGATTGATGGGGGCATCGAAGGGAGGGATCGTGCGGTCCTCACAGCAGGGTTGCCAGGTGGCTGGATAAACCTGCTACAAGAACGATCCAATTTATAAATAAATTGAACAAGACTACAGCCTAATCGATCTGCTGCAAGTATACCATGTGGAACAATAAAACTCAATGTGTGAGGTAATACTTTTTTTTCCTCAGAAGTCAAATATGATCAAATGTGAGAAGTTAAAGTAAGCTCATATTCACGAAGATGCAATCAGCACTTTTAAAACACTTTAGACGAACTGTTTCAGACAGTATAAAAGGTCACAGTTCTTGCAAAAGCTATTAGTGCTAAACTGACTGAGACAATAACCAAAAAAATAATATTTATTGTACAAAAATACATGTACATTAAGTAACAGTAAGAGGACATCATGTGTACAATTTAGGCAGTCTTATCCATACAAAGCTCTCCCTTCGAGACAACCTCCACAGCAAGGAAATTTCTACCGAAAAAGTGGAGTACGAGCTCTAATAGCCTTGATATAAGACTGAGAAAAGCATTGTGTTTCTTCGAAAAACGTGTTCAGAAATTGTCCTCGCTTTGCCTACAAGTGCTTGCTTCCCATCCAATGAAATACCTTAGAAGGGAAGTGTCTCTCTCATTACAACCCTGTACAGATGGGTTGTACACGCACTGTCTCCAGGGACTCAACCGCGGGAGAGGGTTGTGTGTGAGATCGATACAGTTTTCACAGATGTCCTTTAACTTTTCATTAATAATACGTTTAGGATTAAATACCTGTCGGGTAGGACATATTAAATAATTAATATGAAACGATATCCAATTATAGGTAATCATAGATCCGATACCAAAGTAAGTTTATATTTTGTGCCAAAAGAACTAGCCGTAACGAAGGCCCTACAAACATCTAGACCAGCACAAATAAGCGTTTCACAGATAAATATTTGTGTTAGAGCGGGATACGAACCCGCGTTTTAAATAAACCGCGACCACTGCCCTAAGGGGTCGTCATTGTAAGAAAACCATATTCTAATGGCCAGGCGATAAACACTTATGATGCAGAGGTCACCGTACAAAATAAAAACCCATCTTAAATCGGTTCAACCTTTTAAAAGCTATATTGGCTGCAGACACGTTGAACTCATAACACCCCTTTGTTCGCGCCAGGGTTTAAAAATGGATATCCTCCGAAAAAAAGAAAGGTTAAAACTCCCCTGAATCCGAAAGAAACTCCCTACATTATTCAAACACGAACCGTACGCGCAATAGTAGCGAGCTGTCATTCCGTTGATTCCGTTCTCACCCAAGCTTGCATCTCACGCCGATATACGTCAATCAAAATTCATGACGTCCAAATCGTTGGCGTCCACATCAGACGTCATATTCAAGCTAGGGTCCTATTCCGGAATTCCTAACACATCTCTGCTTGACTGATAGGCGAGTCACATAAAATGCAATAGGAAATATTCTGAACTTGAGGAGTCGTGAAATTTTTATTAGATTGGTTTAAATATCTTTTAACTGTTAAATGGTTCAGTTAATCTAATGATGTTTCTTTATACGGATATTAATATTGTCATCAAGTGGGTGCAACAAAAATAACTGCAAACATAATAACTTCGCTAAATGATATGTAAGGATGAATTAGTTCAAAAACAAAAAGTCAATTACAATATAATTACAACAAATGTACAGGTGATCTCTGAAAACATTCCAAAAAATTAAGATGTGACATAGTAACCAATTTAAGATTCTTGTGTGGGAAAACTGAAATAAGCGTTATTAATCGAACTTTGTACCCTCCAGTGCAGCACTTCAACCACATTATCACTTGTTCAGGAGAAACCGTGTTCAAGTAGATAACATGGTTTTCTGTCCAAAACAAAATCCTTCACAAAGGTCATTACAGGTTCAAGCGTATTTCAATAAAGCCGTTTACAGTTTACGATTTTGAGCAAAATGAGTACATAGGTACATACGCCGTAACTACTAACAAGTGCCGTGAAAAAATGGCAACATCTTGAAATAAATAAAAGTGTCGTCGCGTCCGTTGGTTTACACATTATTTACACACTATTTACGCATTAGTCTAATCGGCGCGGCTAGAATAGCCCAGATTAACGCTTGCAATATCTGGGGCTATTTCGATCTCGGTACAAATCCGCGCCGAATGTCAATGGCACGTAGAACGCGGAATACGAGTGTTTAGGGTTGACAAGTATACTTGGTAAGCCAATTGTAACTAAATCAATAAAACCTTTTTTTTTCAATCCCTCCCCGTCACTGTCCTTCTACCGAATAGCCTAAACATTTAATAGTAGGGTAAAAAGTATCGTATCTTTTTTTTGCGTATGTTTAACCTTAATTGATTTAACCTCTGAGATTGAGGTCCGTAGATTCGAATTTCACATGATCGCCTTGACACCCAGAAGTCGTTACGCCTGATAAATTTCACTTAACCCTATAAAGTGTCTTTTTAGCTATTGAAAGCACAAGTAGAAACAACCTAAATTGTACAAAATGGCATTAAATAAATATGAGACAGCATTACATTGCTCTGATCCCAAAGATAAGGTTTTCCCTGTGGAAATCAGGAACAACGAAGGACTTCAAATCAATGAGTCGTAAAATTACCTTCGAGTTAAACATCCACATATACAAACTTTCGCATTTATAATATTAGTAGGATACTCATGAAATCACCTAAACATTCGAGGAGGCTAAAAAACTTTGTTGCGATCGGAAGGTAGCCCTAATCGCAAGGCTAAATACCTGCTCGATAAAATAAACAAAATCGTGAGGTTGATTGAACCCGACACGACATACGTACGATCACGATTCCGTTGAAGTTGCCAATAATTCGTTTCGCGTCCATTCAACGTCACGTGTGATCAATGTCCTGCTTATCGTTGCCAGGTTTCCAGATTTGCGCGGGACGTCCAGACTTTTAGGTTTCTGGAGACACGTCATGATCCTGATTCACCTTTAGCCTCTAAATGTCCAGATTTCCTACGAATATTTTTATTCCTCCTAAAACTAGGTCTGTTCTTTTTAAATGTTGTTCTTCAAAAAGCATTTGCCGCAAGGTACTGGTACTGGAATTAGTAAGTGATAATTTGGTAAAAAAATAATAATTAAGAGACCTGATTTGAAAATCATATTCCAACCTTAGTTATATGTAAGCAATAATTTTACATGTTAATGTACAATTTGGGCATTCTCATTGCTAAAAGCAATTTCTTCCAGAAACCTAGCTGTAGTCAGCGACATCGACAAAGTGCATTGCTTTTGATTCCCAAAAAAATATGGTTAAACTAGTTTTATTATCTTTAACCTTCTGTTCCCGAATGAAAACGCACGAGACCTGGCAACACTAGCCTCGATTATCGGCCGGGCGCACAGTTGACGCTCACGCCCGCAGATTTAAGCCCAAAGTGCAATAAACCTACGCGATAAACAAAATCAGAGTTGATTGAACCAAACTGGCGTAAATGGTCGCCAAAAGTTCACTCGACGGCCTCCATTCAATGTTGGATTTTGTGAACTGCTATGCTATTCCGGCGGACGCCAAAACTCCCTTCGCTCGAGTGAGTAAACTTTAAAATTCAATTTCTTTGCAACTGTGGTCGTTACAGAGATAAGAACTAAGCCAAATAACATTTTTTAATTATTTACATACAAAACTAGCAGCCGCCCGCGACTTCGTCCGCGTGGACTTAGCTGTATGTGAAAAAAGATTTCCCACTTTTCTGTTGAAATTTTCCTAAATTTTCTTTGCTATAAACCTCACGGCGCCCGAGACCTTTCCAACGAATGTAAAACCGTGAAAATCGGTTCGTGCGTTCTGAAGTTATAGCGTCAGGAAGGAAAACCCGACTTATTTTTATATAGTAGATGAGAGAAAATACTAATTCAAAGTAAAGCGTATTGATGATTGAGGTAAGCGTGAAGCACAGAGATGTGAAGTGATGTCTGATGTGCACCGCCGGAATAGCACGGCTGTTCTTGGTCTGAGGAATAATACTACGAACTTTGCACTGGCTAAAGTACGTGAGTTCTTAGGAATTAGAGGTCAGCTTATACTGGAAGCTTGACTGGCTTTATTTAATTAATAAAATCTAAGCTAATAAATTTCGTTTTGTAATTAATTGCCGCCAGTAGAGTACTTAGTATCGGAAATATCTTAATTAGGTCTAAACATGTAATTAATTATGTTGTCTATATAGCTTTCAGCGCTTTAGTAGCTTCCTAATAAATTTGTCTAATAATTTGTTGGAGAAGTACTAAGTAAATAACTTGGTTCAATTTGTAGGTAGGTACCTATCCCGAGGATGCAGGCCAGCCTATCGCTCGGGGAGGTGTGTGTTTAGGTCTAAAGGCTTTTTAATGAACATGAATATCTGAGGAATATCAAGTAATTATATAGCAGTTTATTTTGAACACATCTTTCATCAAAAACGTGCATTGACTGAAGGTTATTTTTCGGGTAGCTGATAAAGACGTGCGGAACGTGATTTTATATCACAACCTTTAACAATGGGTGTAACAACGGCAACGAAATGAGATTTATACTAAACAGGGAAGGGAATAATTATTTCGATTTGGAGAAGACCAGCGGGGCTAAGATGAGCACTGTGACTTTATGTCGGGCTTTTTCTCGTCCCAAGACCATACAAATAGCACGAGATGAGTCGTGACATAATTTTTGCGCTATGTGCATATTAGCCAGGCCGAAAAAAGTATGATAAATCTTAAAAGATAAGTATCTGTTACTCTAGCAAGTTGCACAGCCTAATTCCCTAAATTCTCCGTTATACCTTACAGTTGACTGGGAGAGAATGCCTCTAGGCATTAAGTCCGCCAATTGTACTTTTTTTTTTGTATTTCCAAAATGTAAAGGCACCTCTCCTTTTTTATACTATACTGTGCTTCTAATTGAAAGTTCTAGGTTATTTTAGTTGCTTACTTTAAGGGCTAAATGTAAGGTTTTTCTTCCTTACATTTTTAACTTCTAAACTAACCTGGCTTACGTACAGCCGTTTGTCACTAGGCAAGTGGTTTCGCGATTAACCCAATTACGCAACGCTGGTTCGCGGTCGCAACCGAAGGTAACAATCGTTATCGCCGCCGCTGAGCCAGTGACCGACGCCGTCCGATAACTGGGCTTGCGGCCGGCTAGCACAAACTCAAATCCAATTTCGACTACTGAGGACTTTACATCCGGCAACCGTCAGGTGTACAATATGAAGTGAGATTTAACCTTACGCTATTTGGTTCGGTAATAAGTCATTTATACTTATTTTAACAGGCACCAAAGAATGGTCGTTGTAGGCCTTCAGTGGCTTTTCAGGCCTCCGCTAACGCATACAAAAAACTACTATGAACTACCTATTTACATTTTTAAAAGAATATGCAAATCTATAAGTAAATGAATAGTTTCAAATCTGTTTTCACTATACTCTACTTTCAGGCACCTACGTCAAACTTAAATGAAGAAGACAGAAAACCTAGATCTTATGATTACAATCCAATGCTAGCGGCTCAACGGTAAAATCTCTGTTTGGAACGTATAACGACGTTATTGACTTAATACGACCACAATACGACAGCTCAACTTATCAACACGTATGACTATGTAATCAAAATCTTAGCATGCGCGCATCTACTTTCGCGGCAGCAAGTTTTCATTGAACCCAGTCGATCACCGCTTTCTCACGACACCGATCGGCCGATGGTGACGTCGCAAAAAACTATTGCCACTAATAGCTGAATTGCGCGAGCTCAACGGTTCAGCCACAGTATAAACCATACAGTAGAACATCTACATACAAACGTGCCACTTTCGGTTTGAATGTGTGCGTACTCGTCGCTCGCCGTGTCGCGATATCACGCACACGCTAGCATAAAATAGGGAGGCATAGGGAGGCAGCAGTACGGACGGGCTGTGCCGCCTGTCTGTGTGCACGCTAGGCTAATAACTCGGCGGACGGCCTTAGATAGCCTACTGTATGGTTTATCCTGTGGTTCAGCGAAACGGCACCGGTTCGTTCCATTTATGTAAACAAGGTGTAAGAACAATGCTTCAATTATGGTTGCCACGGACGTATTCGGAATTAGGCCGCCGTTTGCGAACGCGACGAAAAGCGAACGCTTCCGTTAACTGCCATTTCGGTTGCAATTAAACTGATAAAACACAATGAAACGTTCAGATGTTGACGAAATTAAGCACGGAATGGCCTTGATTGATCTTATTATTGAAATCCTGTCAAAATTATCATACACATTACTTTATACGGACGTAGTAATCTGTTGTGTAGGTAAAATGGTTGCTAAGAGAAAACTAAGTTGTGGTTTTACTAATTCCTAGCATATTTTTATGTTTACTCACCTTTCCAACCTCTCTGAACTTCCACAAACATTTCAAAACCAAAATTAGCCAAATCTGTCCAGCTGTTTTCAAGTTTCAGCCAGACTAACTAACAGCAATTTATTGATTTTTATACATGAGAAGAAGAAGATAAAGTACACCAATGGCATCATAAATATTGCACATTCCCAATACAGCACTTGATATTTGACTCTCCAATCACAGATTTTGCAATGAAAAATAGCTACAACCAATACCGTGAAAACGGATAGTATTTATAATTACCTAAATAGATTTCAACAATTTGGATAGCATTTTAACAAAGTGCAAGTTAAGCCGACTGTGCACTGAGATACTGAAAGCATCGTACTAAAACCCTCGAATCAAAAAGACGTTAGAAATACAATAATAGTATTAGTGTGAAGATGAACTGATGTTAGCCAGCCTGTGCGATATGACCTTATTTATTGTTTTCGTTGACAGTATTCATAATCATCATCCTTGGCCACATGATGTCCATAGCTGAAATAGGCCACCTCATCGATTTCCAGAAAGCAATTCTAGGTGGCCTACATCCACCGAAATTCTGCAGCCTTTATCAGGGTTTCTTTATCAGTAACCATCACCACATCACACTGCCAAAAAAGCCATATTGTTCGATTTCTACCTAACACCTCACCTCTGACGACAGACCATTGAATGTCATTATCTAAGGCCAAATTAAATTATGTCATATCATAGCGCGCACGCACGATTGGAGCTCCCGTGACCTGGATCTAACCCGGCCAATCGGCGAGAATCGGAGCCGTTACCTCCTCCACTTAAAGGTGAGCTGATCTCGAAAGGTTTAGCACGTTTCTTCAGATGTTTTATTCTTTTTGAGCACGAAAAGGAATTGTTCTTTGAAATACTGATGCATTTTTTGCTTTGCTGCACTGCCTGTTCTGGACACAAGATACATGTTGATATAAAGTAAACCAAAGTACCCCCAAAGTATTTATGTATTGTATTGCACACTTTTACACTGGGTAAGTACACGTCACATTATATTGTATGTAATTTAGATATTTAGTTTTAAAATTATCATTGCTTAGTCGCTGCGAATGTCCGTGCGTCCACTCGGTTGGTCCCACTGAAAATCAGCGTCTGAGCCTATCAGGTCCAGGCATTAGCTGAGTGGGGTCCATTTAATTTTGGACATCGTGACTCAGCTGCCTGTTGGAAATTATTCTTTGTTTTATTCTTTTATTTTTTCCTAACCACCTTGTTCTGTATGTTTTTATCTGTTGCGATGTTCAGAATCAATAAACGTTTTTCTTTCTTTCATATACGCCCACTGCTGAACATACTCGTAGGCCTCCACGTAGAATTACATAGCGGCCGGTTGTAGTTGGCCCGCATACACCGAAACCCTACGAACTTAAACAGGTCATCCGTCTACCTTGCGGGTGGGCGCCCCACTTTTGTATATTGAATCGATTGCAAGTATTTTCTCGTAAGCAAATATGGCCGTACTACTCGAAATAACGTTGCACAAGTGTTTGTTAAATGCATTTCAAAAGCGTACGACTGCCTTAATAAAAAGTGGTCCTAATCCTATGAACTCGCATATTAATCGCGGACGCGACTGTACAAATCAAAAGTGTGTATAAGATTTGGTTGACTGTACCAAAAAGCAATATTGTCATGTCGACAGTAACTAAAGCTCTGCACTAGAATGAACACTGTAGTGCTCACAGGACACGAGTTTATTTGCTGATTTCGTAAGAAACAGTAGTAAGAATTCTGTTTTATCAGTCTCTTATCTCATCCCTCTTAATGGCTCAACATCAAAATTCACTGTCAATGTGACCAAATTAACTGCAAAGGAGGTTATGACAAGCTTGATACTCCAAAACGTACAGTTAACATAAGTATTTTTACTTAAGAAGGACTGGATTCGCGATACGGGAGTGAAATTGCTAATATCATAACCTGACCTAGGCAAATCCTTAACTGATAACAACTAGGTGCGTCAACGTACTTAAACAGTATGCTTCTGATAGTAAAACTGACTTTGTAAGAAATGACAGTTCCTTAAATAGTGTCAGGTACGGATTAACGGTATCTTTTGGAGTCATCAGCCGAGCTGCAGGTCGTTTTCGGAAATATTAAATTGAATTTTGAATATTTAAATAGAAATTCTTCAACAATTTAAAACCAGCAACACAAAAGGACTACCAACAATGCAGTCATATTGTTTCTTAGAAGCCGTATTGTAGATCGAAACGACACAAAGCGGAAATTCAGAATCGAAATTTAAAGGCGAAACTAAATTGGTGTTCAACTTTCGAAAGAACAGTTTTATAAAAAGCGTTCGAAACTCCTTTCTGTGCTGAGTACAAAGGAGGATCGAGTTTTTCAACATTGGACTGGGGCAATTAGATATGGCAGGGTAGGACGAGACGAGACGAAGCGAGGTCGAGGCGTAGCACCCGATCAATCAGACCACACCAAGTTCTCGTGGTAATTATTTTACTATTGGAACGACCTGGAATTAGAAGCAAGGGCCTACGCGTCACCTGCCAGGCATACGGGGATGATCGATTATCCTGAATTGCGAAGCAGCCATCGCTGGGCGTATAATTCATCAATAACTCCCAAAGGTTATTTTTACACGCGCTTCGTGTCTAACCTTTGCGAAGTGTGCGTGTACTCGATGGTGCTGCTATGATATCGGCTTCTAAGGGTGTTGTTATTGTTATATATTATCAACTCTTAAGGCTTATGTAGAGTCAGCATTAAAATGATGTGTGATGATAACATAACATACATAATCGGCCTAGGTATTTACGTCCCACTGCTGGGTACAGGCCTCACGTCAACTATGAGGTGGAACAAGCCATACTCCAACACGCGGGCTCAGTGCGGATTGTTGGAGGCGTGTAAGGTTAGTGAGCAACCTTATTGTCAGATGTTATCAAGCCGCCCTAAGGCCTCTGACTAGGCTTAACGACGATGATAATACAGTTGTCAAAAAAGTAAGGCCTACCACTTTTAATACTTATTTTTTGGAATAGTCTTGCCTTACGAAAGGCTGCTGGCAGGTGCGCAAAGATATGGTAGAGCACATTAGTGGAGGTCTACATATAGAGGGGGAGTGATTGCGAGCACGCGTCGGCTTTGCCAGGTGACGACGTAATTAGTAGTTTTTTTACGTAATAAGACCGTTTCTAGCCGCCTCTTCTATGTTTGTATGATCGTTAGTACACACATCAAAAGTGTCTAGGGATATCTCAAGCATTTTCATACAAAGTATAGCTATTGGGGAGACTGTAAAAATTAAAATATTGATACCAACGTAGAAATTTTTAGGACACAGAAACTGCTATATCTGCCCTTTCAGATTGTATAAAGAAATTCATTGTGGTAGCATTATTGTACAATCGTAAGGACGCAAAATTCAAAATTTTAGCAAAATCAAACGTTTTTTTGTAATATTCTTAACCTTTATCTTATGCCTTTTTCCTCGAGTTATTCTAAGATAATGCTGAGCATTATCTAATATCTTTGATTTTGCTAAAATTTTGAAACCTTTTAAAAGAAAAATCTGTCTTTTTTTTAACGTCCTTACGATTGTACAATAATGCTACCACAATGAATTTCTTTATACAATCTGAAAGGGCAGATATAGCAGTTTCTGTGTCCTAAAAATTTCTACGTTGGTATCAATATTTTAATTTTTACAGCCTCCCCAATAGCTATACTTTGTATGAAAATGCTTGAGATATCCCTATAGTCCGCACGCCGAATGATGATCCCTATGACGTTTCAACTGACAGCTGTATTAGTGATGCGAAACAATTTCAAACAATTTCGATAAAATATTATTTTTTTAGGCAAATGTCTTGTCTTTCAGCCAGGTCATTCAACATAAAAAGCAATTTCTATTTATTTTGAAAAAAAGCTGACGCGCATTCATGGACATAAAACACTAGATAAAAAAGTAAGAGTCTTATTTTATTTTACTTTTCTTTATTTTTTATTTAAATTGCATAATTTGAATAAAACGAAAAGTGGTCAAAAGAACGAAGAAAATTTGTTTGCCAGACTGGGATCGAGATGTACAATACGACAATATCATTGACCAACCGTTCATATTAAACGTAACGGATAGCTGCAGTTCAGACTCAGATTTTGAAGATCCGCTTGACCCTGTATCTTATTCAAATTGATATAAATAAAATACAAACTTAAAGCATTTGTTAAATTTTTACAACTAATTATCGATATTTTGTTTATCGATGTGTCTCTTCTAAGTCGATAACAGCTTGACGACGTAACTTTTGCAGCACGTACCATGTACATTTGCATTGAGTTTTTTTCCATTATTTGCGAACATTACGTAATAATTTCGTAATTTTCATTTTTATAAGTTCAAAATGTACACAATTATGATTTTTTCGATTTTTTAATGAACCTCTAAAGGATTTGTTGTCACAGGACGTCAGTACAAAGTTAAGCGCCAGCGAACTGTCATAGGGATCATCATTCGGCGTGCGGAGTATAGACACTTTTGATGTGTGTAGTTTCGAACCTTAACTTTCATAAATTAGCGCCATTCAAGGCTAACTACTCGTGAAGCCAATAGGCATGATGACTGTAATTTTTTTTTGTTTATTATCGAAAGACCTTACATTTATGTAAACAATCCTCAAAGAATCACTTCATCTGGATCAATACCACCAGAGATATCACAATTTGAAATGCACATTTTTGGACTTGCCCAAAAACGCTCCATACAAAAGTGACAGCGACAGTGACGTCACTCTCGCTGTTTTTGTCCGGAGCGCGTAATAACTTTGTTCGACAGCTATATTAAATATTGCGTTTATGATAATGGTCTCCAAACATAATTCCTTCATAATAGTTTGGGTTACAAAAAAGTGATATTGTTTTACAAAAATTCAACACATATGAAATGGACTTGCCCACCCAAGTTTGCAGGCCTATTGTAGCCTCATTTTGAAACGAATTTCGATTGTGGTTTTACAATAACATTTGAAATCAATTATTATTTTTGGGGAACATAAAAAAACATGCAAAATCACTCATAGTCATCTACCCTATTATTATGATAGAGATTATATCGCATTGTCTTACAGGTAAGTTATGATGCGGATCATTACACGCGCGGCGTGCAACCGAGCAAAGGAGTACACCTCTCGTCTAGCCAACAATGGTGCCTACTTGCCGGGCAGGTTCATATCGAAATGCGAGAGAACAGAATAAATTAAAGAAGCCGCAGTCGGGGAATGTTAAGGATTCCTTATTTGCATTCAACGGTCGTGGTTAAAGGACTGGGAGCAGAGCAGAGTACGGGACCGGGTTTTAGGGCCCTCGACCGATCGACGCGGTCTCAGTATAATCAGGCGCGCCTCCCCTCGTCGCGGTCGTTCACACACAATCGACGCGGCGAGCGCCATGGAGCCCTACCTACGCACGTCGAGTCCACACAAAGCATCCGACCATACCTAACACCGCTACCCCCGCTGCACTACTTCAGGATTCACTTCCCCATCGCTACCGACCTTATCGCTTCACAACAAGGCACAATTTCCACGCAACTCGGCTCTGCATCTGTCGCTATAGAAACTAGCTTCGCAATCGAAAAGCTAACTAGACATCGAGTGATAAAGCGCAGAGTTGTTTGAACGGTGCTGCGGGTCGGCGGACGCAATGTGCATTCGATTGTAGGAAACATGAATATTGAAAAGCACTCTTATGTCGTTCGCGGTGGATCCAATACACCACGACAGAGCGGACACACCACGTGTTTACATAGGCCAACTGGCGCAGATTAGACGTATGGACTGCCTAACTCGCACATGTTACAAACTTTCAGACGTCAAAGTTACTTCGTCCCAATGTCGCGGCATTTACGTGAATAATAAAACATGCTATTCTTTACTATTTACAATACTCATTTTAACTCTCGGTTAAGCTGAGTATTAAATTAAGATAAAACGAACAGGAAATTGTCATACTTATGTTACCTGTTTGAGCTAACTAGTATTTGCTGATTGAAATATCTAGTCTTTATGATTCAATGAAACCATTAAGGATGAATAGGATTTGATTTGAATGTTTTGTAGCCAATATAGGTATTTAATATTTATGTACTTATAGGTACATTTGAAGAAAACACCTTTATTGGGAACCTTGATTAAAACCCTAATTGGTAAGTTTCTAAAAATGTAAGTGCTATTTCTGGATAGTCTGCGGCTAACAGTCTAGTCATTATAAAACTGCATCCATGCAGGCAGGTGCAATGTATAATGACACATCATACACCCTAACATCATCTCACTAATGCTAAATGTTTTGTGAAGGCTGGTCGTTTTATTTATTTATTGTATTCAATAATTGCATGTGAGTTAAATCATTTGCACAGCGGCATACATTTTTGTCATAGGTTTGTTGCACTGATATAATATTCTGTTTCACATTCTATTCAAATATGTATGAATCTTGTGATTGACTGGTAAGGATGGCATCTAGGCACTGCATCCATTGTTCTTATGGTTATGTTTCATAAGGTACAAATAAAGAAATCTGCCTTGATTAGTAATTTTAGCCAATTGGTTATTTCCCCAATACAGTAATAATAATTAATAATAGTAATTTCATATTTCCTCTGCCTGTAGGTTGTCTGGAAGAGATTGCTCCTAGCAATAAGACCGCCTAAATTGTACATTTATGTGGACATGTATTCCTTACAAATGTGTTATTTTGTGTGCAATAAAGTGTTTATCTATCTATCTATCTACAGCTGTGACTGGGGCCTTGCGAAACAGAATTCTGAACGAAATTACCTCCCAAATAAAATATCTAGGATATTTGTAAAATTTACTATGCTATGGTTTATGAGTGAAAATCAAACATTGTTTGTGAAATAAAGAATTAGGTATATCAAGTACTAATAGATTTGAGCCATTGTTTGATCTGATAAAGAGTAGTAGTAGTAAAAACTGTATATTCATAAAATGGTATCAAGTTTAACATTATCTTGTATTGTTGTTTACTAATCTTGGGCTGACCTTGAAACAATCACATGAATTTATTTTAACAGCAAGAACTTACTGAATTTAAAGAAAACTAGACGTTGACCTTAGCTGGGAAATCCTTTAGCCTAAATTGCAAAACCCTGTCATAAACAGTCCTGATTTCTTTGAAAGAAAATAGGCAAATCAGGTAGGCATAAACAAACAAAAATGTGTGAAGTTTTTCTTGAAATGTTTTGTTGGAATTCTTCATTTTCGAGGTTCTGCGCGCCCTCATAAGCTTGCCCGGCAATTTGGAAAACTTCTAGCACAAAATGTTTCATTTTTAATGTATGGAGATTATTCTGGGATTCAGTTAAATGTTACAAAGTACGTCTAGGGTATCAGCATTCGTCTCTCCCATAAAATAACGTCGAAAAGACGAAGGGTGACTCACCATACAACCCCGAAGGCGCCGTAGCCAATAGGGCGGTCGGGCTGCACATCTGTGGGGATGGCCGGCGTCTGGTAGTAGGGCGCCGCCGCCGCCAGGATGGCGCCCTGCGGCGCGCTCTGCGTACCGCCCTGCATCAGAGACATCGACACACTCATCGAGACGCGAGAGTGCCGCGCGGGGCCAGTGACAGCCGCCATCCACGAGCCGTCACCGCAGGCTCACCACCATCACACGCCTGACCCCACGACCTCGCCACTGCTCCCTATCACCAGACTTCGCCTCCCGGTGAACGCACGACAATATCACTGGCTACTTCTTTATTATTCATGCTCGATCGACTATGCGGGAACCACTGACTGAACGCACAACACACGAAAGGGATACCAAACTTTCAAATTCACCAGCTATTTCACGAGAAACGCTCAGTTTTTAGGTGAAAATAAATTTAGGAAACTGTATTTCTTCAACCGGGAGTTTGTTCCTGGACAAAGAATCAAAGCAATCCGTGAATTTTGACGACGCAACGCGAAACCGTCCACACACCACGAGAATCGAGCGAAACTGGGAGGACGGAGGGGCGGGAGGAAAGACGCGGTGGTAGAGCGAGACAGCAGATAACAATGGCGGCGCGACGCGGTGAACAGCTGCTTGGGTCTGGTTGGATACGAAAAAAAGTTGATTCACACGTTTGACTTGAAATTGAATGCAACGCAAGGAAAGGACCTACGATAAGCGATTGGCTAATTGTACATACGATTATAACGTAGGTATATAGGTACAATATTTTTTTAGTGATATTTATTCTAATTTACAAAAATGTAACTTCAAACTGATAACTACCTATAAGTAGGTACCTGGTACCTGGTGACTTACTTAAAACCTACCGTGGCTTTAAGTAATTAAATAAATATCTAGGTACATATACGTACGTAGCTAGTCCGCCTAGGTCGTGCAGAGGAAGCACGAGAACACTAAAACTATCTACATACCTACCTGCCTACAAGCAAAAAACAGATTTAATCAAACAGGCATGCAGACATTGAAGACAAACCCCCTTATTCATAAAAACTAATGCAACGCTATCGTATTGTTTAAGCTATTGACGTGTTCTGTCACTTACTCGCAAATGGCGGCAGCAACAAGAATGACAGTGACAAAGCGATACGAAAGTTATCGTGTTCTATAAGAGCTGTTTAAGTTTTTATGAATAAGGGGGTAAAGCGATTAAGAGAAGTACCTACCTACCTACCCACCTGAATACAAGCAAAAAACAGATTGATCAAACAGGCATGCAGGCTTTGAAGACTAACCCCCTTATTCATAAAAATTTAAACAGCTCTTATAGAACACGATAACTATTGTATCGCTCTGTCACTGTCATTCTTGTTGCTGCCGCCATTTGCGAGTAAGTGACAGAACACGTCAATAGCTTAAACAATGCGTTAGCGTTGCGTTCGTTTTTATGAATAAGGGGGTAAAGCGATTGAGAGAAGTACCTACTTACCCACCTGCCTACAAGCAAAAAACAGATTGATCAAACAGGCATGCAGACATTGAAGACTAACCCCCTTATTCATAAAAACTAACGCAACGTTATAGCATAGTTTAAGCAACTGACGTGTTGTGTCACTTACTCGCAAATGGCGGCAGGAACAAGAATGACAGTGACAAAGCGATACAAAAGTTATCGTGTTGTTGTGATTGTTTAAGAGCTGTTTAAGTTTTTATGAATAAGGGGGTAAAGCGATTAAGAGAAGTACCTACCTACCCACCTAGGTGTAGGGTAGGTTTAGATATTTAACTTTGGCCGACGCGAACGGGTCATCTGTAGGCTAGAGCTAGAGCCAACATAACAGCCTAACTACCTACCTATGTTTTTTTTCAAAAACGTCGCGGTGCCCATTGCTGCCTTTTTATCCAGGGCAGATTCTTTTTGGTCCTCTATTTTGCTGGGGGTTTAGGGATAGTCATATTGTGATGATGACTGATGATGAACCTTGTTGCCAGATGTCATCAAGCCGTGTGTCGGAGTGTGGCTCGCGCTCGCACCTACACATAGTTCATTGAGGTGAGGCCTGTGTCTAGCAGAAGTGAGATGTTAAAAGGCTGTTGTTATTTATTTTCATTACAAAAAATCTCTTGTGTCACAATTATTGGAGGTATTTCACCAAATGAACTACTCGTAGATGGATCTGCCAAAATTGCAGATAGTTCCGGCTAGCTTAGTTAGCACACGGGCAAATGCCACGAAACGCTCCCACTGGCATACAAGGTGACTTGCAAGTACTTGCCAAATTATTTAAATAAGCTCTATAGAATAATATAAACAACGTCTTCATCATATATTTTTTCAAAGGAGTGGTTAATTTAAAAAAATATATTAAAATATCCTAAAAACGAAATCAACACAGGATTGGGCTTAGTTCCGTAGTAATTAGTTCGACACTTGTAGTTCCACTCGTGCAATCATTATCGTGACGTGGGCTGGCGTATTTTACCATGAAAGAAGTAATTTTAAAAAAACACATGATAAAACCTCAAACAAAATTATAAAAATAACTATCCAGTTCCTGGTACCAAGTCGCTCCTAAAAAATAAAATCCCCCTGTATAATTCCTGTAGTTTTCATACATTTAGCGGCACACAGTGAAGCCGGTGGCCGCCACACGCTACAAACTGTAGTGTAGGAAAATGCCATGCCGGTGGTGGTGTTTTGTGGTATTACCGGACGCTAAAATACATGAATAAAAAAAAAAGCAATTTTACTGTAGATCCTTGTTTATTTCTGAATGTGGGTAGACCTACTAAACATGCTACACATTGAGATAGCGCCGTTTGAACCATTAGAGCCACAAATCGCACCCTTACTGAGTTCGATTGATCGTCATATTCAACTACGACAATCGCATGAATGATGAATGTAACGTTATTGTAGGCGATTCATGTGAGTATCCGAATAACTTACATATGATTCGGCCGAGTTTCGATGATTCACTTTAAAAAATGGAAGAATTCCCACTTTCTCATGGATTTCATGATCAGAACGTCACCAAACTCACATCAAAGACCCTTGAAATACGCTCTTTCAAATAAAAAATAATATTGAAATTGGTTGGCGTGTTGTTTATTATTCATCCATTTGTCGCGCACATCCTGAATGCGAATTTAAGGCTTTTATGGTTTTCTCATGAATGCCACAGTTGGACTGGACCCAATTAAAATGGGACCGTACGACAGGCACTAGCTTTCAAATAGAAAAAGGATCATCACAATCAACTCCCCAGCCAAAAAACCCACACAAGAAATAGTACATTGTTCCCCATTTTCATTACAAATACGAGGAAAGTAAAAATAAAAACATGAATTAATTCATGAAGATCGAATTGCCGCTTTCCCGCCTATTTTGTTTGTTTTTTTTTTCTGTGGCCGGCCCGCTATTCAGCCATTATTTTTTATTTTCATCATTGGAAAAATGGTAAATAATTTGCTCAAAGCTACGTTATTTTAAAGAAATTGTTGAAACTTAATTATAATAAAGTTATTTAAAAAATATATATTCTCTAATCAATACTTAACTTTAAGTTATTTCAATTTCACATATTGGCTGTATAGAAAGTTGGAACATGGTTCAATAGTTAAGTGAAAAAGAACTAGTTTTTTTTTTAAATAATATGACAGCTGACAGTTGAAAGTGATTCTCCCTAGGGATGAAAAGTATTACTTTCAGCCCGCTTCTCAGGTCAGTAATGACCTACTTTCAGAGTATGAGTAATGAAAAATATATTTCAAAAATACACTCGATAATTTATGACCTCCTAAGTCTAACTTCTTTTGGGGTTGTGAGCCTTCCGCTCACCCCATTGCCCGGTAAAGCTGTGAAAGTCACACCTTGGACTAACAGCTAGTCAATAAAAATAAAAAAAACTCTAACTTCTGTGCAATGGCTCCATCTTCTAAATTGCACTCTACTAGGTGTGGGGCAAACAAGAATGCGGAGGCAGCGAAAAAAAAAACTTGAACCATATGGCTGCAAAGTAGATAATCCTTTATTGTAATTGCCAAATTGCAGTGAAAATATTTTCAACTAGCGGCTGCCCGCGACTTCGTCCCAGTGGACCTAGCATGATGTTAGTCTATAGCCTTCCTCAATATATTGACTATTTTCAATTAAAACCAGTAGTTCCTCAGATTAGCGCGTTCAAACAAACAAACCCTCCAGCTTTTTATTATTAGTTCAGAAGCACCTATAGATAAAATGAATTCGGAGAATTATATAGGTAGTTGCGAATTTGCGACTGAGGCGATAGCGCCACGAAAATGGTCGGCTGCATATAAGTGCAACTGCATCGGTTAATATAATGGGTTAAAATTGAACATCAGGGACGTATGTTAGAATTCTATTTCTTAGTTTAAACAGCATACTTAAATCATTCTTAATAATGAAAACTTGAGGCCTTTAGCCTGGTCGAACACAAAGAAGTGCCGCTGCCGCTAAAAGGATGATTCACTAAAATTACAAGGAATTCACCGAATCGGTCGACAGAGTTCTGAATCAGCCCCGTGGACTGGCCAGACGAGTGGCGTTGGCTAGTAGGTAACCGACTCCAAACGGGTTTGGCGACCCAATGAAAGATTTAAGGATTCGGATTATCTAAGTATTCGTTAGATGGGGAGCTACCACTTTTGTTTTTAGCAGTTTGCACCACTGCTGAATGAGGTTCTGAATATTAATTACGTCGGTCGTTACATGCCATAGTATGTACAGGATAGGATACAGCACATCAGGTTACCCCATTTCCGTTTTTTCTCTCGCTCTTGCCAAATGTCATTTCTTTGCAATAAAGCAAGGTGGACTGACCGGAAATAGGTAGTGATGTGCCGTCTACCGCACATAGATAAGTGAGCAGGTGGATTATAAAAATATAACAACATAGAGCGCTCCCACAGTGACATTTCGGAATCCTCCAACCATATTTTTAAACTTGTTAATTTAAATAAATACGACGGATTATTTGGTGTAACGGTTGAGAAGTTAAGTTAGCTACCACACCGAATACGGCTCAAACTGGAAACTAGGGCTGCAGCTAAGGCTGTCGCAGTATACTGAGCTAGCCAGCCGACCCAGCTGTTCTACTTTTTTATTAGTTGTAACTGCTTATGTATTATTTTGTTCTATTTTTAACATTCTTTCTTTCTTCATAATCATCATCATCAGCCTATGTTGGTCCACTGCTGGAAGCAGGCCGCCCCTTATGCGCGCTCTATCTTCAGCTAGCCGCATCCATCTCCTGCCAGCAGCCTTTCGTAAATTGTAGCTCCATCTAGCTGGAGGGCGTCCAACACTACGCTTGCGGAGACGTGGTCTCCATTCTATACAGCGCTAACCCCAACGGTTATCCGCTTTCTTTCTTACTGTGTGTAATTTGATGAGAGGTGGCGCAAAAGCACAGGTGTGTTTTTCGAACGGATACCATTCTCGGTCAATTGTTTTTTGTTTAGAATTAAAATAGGTAGGTAGATATTATATTAAAGGTAGGTACAAATTTTGTTTTGTCCTTATTGAACCCGAGACTACTTTGAGCTGTCGCAGATTAGTTGGGATTTGCCTACCTACTAAGTAGTCATCAGAAGTTCAGAACCATAAGCTAAAAATATCTATCTGGCTAAAAACTTCTTAACTAGCCGGGAATTGAACCAGCCGGTTGCCGCCAGAACTCACATCCCTCGTGGTGAGTTTATCTTTAAAATTCAATTCTTAGCTTCTGCGGTCGTTTGAGAGAAAAGAACAGCCAAATAACAGGGGATGGTATTCCGGCCAACATCACTTCACATCAATACGCTTCACTTTGAAGTAGTAGATATTTTCTTTCATCTTCTCTTCTTTTTACTATATAAAAATAAGTCGGGTTTTCCTTCCTGACGCTATAACTCCAGAACGCACGAACCGATTTCCACGGTTTTGCATTCGTTGGAAAGGTCTCGGGCTCCGTGAGGTTTATAACAAAGAAAGTTCAGGAAAATTTCAACAGAAAAGCGGGAAAATCTTTTTCACATACAGCTAAGTCCACGCGGACGAAGTCGCGAGCGGCTGCTAGTTTTGTATGTAAATAATTAAAAAACTTTATTTGGCTCACACGACCAGTCGCAGAGAAACTGACTTTTAAAGATACTTACTCACCACGACCGAAGTGAGTTTTGGCGCCAACCGGAATACCATAAGCTGGGGTTGCATTCCGGCTAACATCCTTTCACGCTTACTCCAATCATCAATATGCGCTTCACTTTAAATTAGTAGGTACCTTAGTTTACACACAAAATGAGGGATCATTTTGTGTGTAAACAATTGAAAAATGTTATTTGGCTTAGTTTTTTTTCTCAAATATAGCTACTATTCTATGCTTGTAATGTCTCACTGCTAGGAGGCCTTCCTGCTGATACTCCACCTAATTATATGCGGTCTAAAACTAAGGTGGACCAAATTTTTGAATAGGTTTGCTGCGCGGCTTCTTTGTATCTTGGGGCACCGTTTTAGTCGCTATTCTATAGCCCACAGTTCTATCGGAATGCGGCAGAAGTGACCAGGCCCGTTTCATTTTACCCAATCAGACATTTGGGAGTCAGATCACGGAGTTGCCTAAGTGGTCTGTTGATTCAACATCGAGAATACTACGCTCCATTTCATAGGTCTCTGACACACTTCGAGAGAGATGTGTTCTGACGGTCTGTCAAAAACCAAGTTTGGGCGAGCGCGCCATACTGTCGGGATGGGATTGGGGAGGATGCATTAATTCCAAATAAAACCACATAATAATAAATATCAATTATTTTATCACAGAGAATCACATTGTGTTATACAACATACATTTACGTGGCTAGTACAAAATATTCCTCACAATGATCCATGTTTTATTTATATGTATAATTTAATAGTAAATACTCAAAAATTAATTAAAACCGAAACACTGCTACAAAATACTATCTTTGTTCAATACTTAGGTAGTATGTGACCCGATTATATTACAAAAGATGAATGTCATTTTATGGCAAAATAATTATTGCACAAAATATTAACAAAATATAAATTGATATTTAATAAAACATTTTACATAATAGAAAACAAGCATCTGTAACAGAACGAAAATAGGAGTTTATGATATTAGGATTCATCTTTTAAGTTATGTGTTATGATTATGATAAATAACGTGATTATAATGATATATTCATAGCATAATTATGGTGTATGTAAGTATAAACGATTTAACTGTACAGTGTTTGAAATCTACAGCATCTGTGTATTCATGGAGCTTCATCCATCATGGAATAAGCTCCGACCTTGCTACCAACAACTATATCTAGCTTCATCCATCCATGGAATATGCTCCACCCTTACTACCGATATCTATTTAGATCAAGTTGTTGGTAGGTTCAAAACCTAATAGTGCATATAAAACATTAAATGAAGGTTACTCTTGGTCACAATCGCGAGGAAGAAACAATCGTGCTATCAACCCAGTACGGTTGATTGTGACCAGACATGAGATATAATGGGTAATAAAGGTCTAGTCAAGGGCCGCAGATGTTTCAGGAATGGACTCCATAAACAAAGGGGCTAGCCAAAAAAATCATCTAATTATATAATGAGCTCTATCTGGTCCTGTAGATAAAAGGCGCTGGCCAACCACGAGCGTAACAAAAAGGAAATCGGCTGCCATGATTATTAAAACGGCTTCTCTAACGTATTTTGCTATGTGATACATGCGATGGTTTGCAGTGATTTTAACAGTGACATGCAATGTTTTTTTCAAAAATAACTCTTTAATAAAGAGACGACAAGTTAGGGGGTGAAACAGTCTAAACAACGGGACATGCAATGGCCATCTACCTCTTTGACTTTCATTAAAAAGTCTTCATCTTTCCGATAAACTACTAGTATAAGAAAATAACAGGGATGACAGGTTTATACTACACACAAAAAGGTAGATAAATAAATTCAATATTCGTATATGAAACTAACTCGTTATTGTCTATATACACTTATGTTGGACTGGATTTAATCATTTAGAATTCGTTTTAAATACCAATTTACATGTTAATGTAAATACATACGTACATAACATACACTCAATTACTCAATTACACATAATTTATATATCATAATATCAGCCCCTCTAAACATGCCACTTATTGGATTCTATTCTAATTTTAGAAAGCAACAGACCCTTAAATATTAAATAATATAGCGTATTAACATTCTAGTACAATCCGAAAAAAGTGACGCCTTCAAAGGGACATTACTGCAAAATCGGATACTTCTAGAATTGTATCAATTGATGGAAATGCGATAAAAGTAACATGGTACACTTAGGCACCTATGACAATACCTAAACCCATAATAACTTTAACCATTTTACATAACTTCATTATTTTAAAAGCTAGCTACTATTAATGCTGCATGTACAGTTGGCCACACGCGTCCATGTCAATAGTATAAGTACAGTAGTTGGAAAATAACCTTAAGTGTAGTGACTTAAAGTAATATGAACGTCCTAAGTGGAAAAGTGTGGCCTTCTGTACCTCTAGCACAAAGAATATTAATGACTTCAGATAACTTCAACTGGATTTTACATGATAATGTTTTCTACGGCATACAAGTAGCACACATACACACCTAGTTATAGATAATTCGTATCAATACATTTTAGGCTTTTAATTATTACAATTAATTATTTTGTTGCTACCTAAATCATAAAAAACTTGACAATTCAATGCACCTTCTGTAGATTTACTACTGCATGAGCTTTATTTTGGGTTTTTACATACTTTATTAATCAGGCTGTCTATGGTTTCAGAATACAGTTTGAAATTGAGCCTTATATTTCCTTTTCCGTTCATTAAAAAGAAGTAAAAAAATCATGAGACAACATGACATACAGTGCTCTCGTCCCAAAAAAGGTTTTCGATTGTGTTATGAATACCAGAAACAAGAAAAGTACAGAGGCCTTTACAAAACCATTGCAAAATAGGTCTTATGTTAGCAGAACGCCTCTGTACTACAAACACACAGACCTAGCACAAATATTTCAACAACAAACATCTGTGCTGGTTCAGTTCCCGAACCTACTACTCTTTTGAGTCTCATCGTTCAGTGACACCACAGCCAGTCAAGTAAACGTGTACATATGCTACATAAACCAATTATAAAAAGATGGCAATCAGATTAAGCGCCATCTGACTGGCTTTAAAATGACACCCTAATTAATGTTCGTTAATTAACTTAATGAATTTAATCAGATAAATTATCTTCACTGTACATACAAATACAGTGGGTAAATTACAGCAAGTAGACACTTAGTACAACTCAGGCGACCTTATCGTTACAAAGCGAAAAATAACTAAAGTTCATTAACATTGCAGCTGGATTATAGAATCTCTCTCTCTCCACTTATTTAATTCCAATTAATAAGGTGGGTAATGATAAATGTCACCTCTTGATGAGAATAAAAACTGTGAAAGTAAGTAGGTAGATAAGATATCGGAAAGATTTTACAATATGCAGCATGACAAGTTACTGTGCTAAGTTACTGGCCGAAATACACTGTCCAAAGTACAATAACTTAATTAAATTATGTACAGAATGTCACTCGCAAATTATCTTTAGTTAATTTATCTAAGTAAGCAGTTTATAATCTTAAAATGGCCCATTTTTTACATGTGAAAACCAAAGCATGGTAATTGATTATTTTATGGCCAACAGGAAATAGTGCAAAATTTATTTAACAGGATTAATGAGCCAAAGTTAAAAAAAGATTATACTTATAAAAACTACATCTAAAGAAAATATTTCTATCGTTATTTTTTTAATCATTCATTGCATCCAAACAATCGCCTGTATTTCTGTAATGAATTTCTTATACCAAATCCTCAACAATTAATATATTATTACCAAACTTGATTTCAGCCTGCCATGGCCGCATGTAGACGAAACCCAGGATAAGAGAAATTAAAGGTAGAAAGTAATTCCAGATAAAAAAATAATTGTCCATTACATAATTTCCAATAAAATAACTTTAAATTAGAATAACTGGTTATCTAGGAATCTATTTTTGACTGCTAGGAATAACCAAATTATCAGGCCTTACCTTTAAGAATACGCGATTTTAGTTGATTCACATTATGCTCCATTACTTAATTTTAAAGATCAATATTAATTCATTAAATACAGGAGCATATTATGACTAGAAGCCTTTTTAGGAAAACCAATTTAATTTGCCACAAACATTCAGTCTTCTTTTATATTTTTGGTTTTATAGTGCTGTCATTTTTTAAAGTGACTAATATTCTAGTTAGGTGTGTAGAAATGTTTATTCTATTGGTTCTCTCGAATTAAATGAATTTTGTTTTGATATTTGGTGCCTTAATAGAAAGCCTGTGCTGTAAGGCATAGCTTCATAGTGCACAGCAAGTTAAAGCCATTGTAGTGGTACGTCGGATTCGCCGTAGATAAGAAATGCTCGGGTCAATAGGAAGTAGCTGTGCTAATTAGAAAATTATCTTTTTAACTAACTAAATTCGTCATTTAATTTTAAGAACATAAGCTCTAGCTTAAATCAATTAGATTCGTTCCTTTTATAACTTTTTTATAAGACGCTAGTAATTTCGCGGTAGAGTAGAATTTCTTAGAATGTTGCGTTTTTAAGCTAGACCGTAAGCACCACAGCGTACAGTGGTCGAAGAAGATACGAGTGAGTTAGCGCTTCGATGGTCTAGTGCGAGTTCTCTCGTTCACACGAATCGAGTGCGTTTACGGGGATTTCCATAAGGTTACGTTATTGTGCCACCAGAGGCGCCACTATGAATGCCATGCAAATTCACATTTACGCTGAATACTATCGATTAATCCCCTACAAGGTCCTTAGATGTGTTCCCGTATTATAGGCTCTAATCTCTACTGGGACTAATGGATTGAATTAAAGAGTGGACTGTATACAAAAGGTGCTGTATTGAAGTACAGAAATTAGACCGACAATAATGGACGTGTGCGCAAGCTGAGATCTAGTTGATGTGTGTCGCGAGGAACCCGCGCCTCCTCCCGCGCGCCCGCGACCCGCGCCGCGGACGCCCGCGGCTAGTGCTGCATCCACTAGATGTTATTGTGTAGGCAACCTCTTTACCAAGAACTAAACATAAAATAACTGTCTTTATCCTCAATCAAATCAAATCAATTAATTCCTAAAACAGGTTAACGTCAATCTTCAAAATTAAATAAAATTCAACTGGCGTTTGTAAAACTGTGGTCTACGATTTAGTTCTTGAGTACACAGTCCACTGTACAAAGACAATCATTTTATTACAACTTCTTATGAGCATTTTTAGGTCATCCATTACCTATGTTTTGGTCCAAAAGAATTTGTTTTACTTATTGTTTTTTTGTCTGGCTCTCCATTACTTACCCCCGAATTAACAAACGTCAATCAACTCCCAGCACGCGCTCAAGCTCATGCTGTTCCGTAAAACGGCAATAGAACTGAAAGGGACAGCGATAATTCTGAGAGATGCTCAACGTTGATTTGTGACAAGACTTCTCTTGAACAGTGCCACCTAGCGATAGCGACCGGTACGAATACGATGACGACGTGCTTCCCAAACTACTAAGCAACAACTATTGACTTCAGGCCTTTTTTTGAAAAAAGTTACACCCTCAGTTTATTGTACAGGTGATGACTACATAACAGCCTTATCAAGCCAGAGTCCAATTCAGTTTTTGCGATAGAACTAGTTACAAATTCCTCACGTACAGCGCTGTTTCATCCAACTTCCGCTGGTCTGGCTAGGACAGCTCGAGCAAATTTAAGTAAAACATTTCTTTAAAACCCAGTACAATCAGGGAGTAGTATCTACTTTGCACCAGTTTATCAGACCAATCTATTTGGGACACGCCAGTGTTTATTATGGCTTTTTGCGATAGAACTAGTCCAAAATTGAAAGCCGTCAATATAACTGGATTTTCTTGCGAAATTATTTTAAAACCCTCACATTCGGCGGTAGATACGATCACCGGCCGCAGGTCTAGCTAGTAGCGTTAGGTAGTAGTATCTACTTTGCACCAGTCTACAAAACTGATCTGCTTGAGACAGGCAATTCAACCTAGTTTTTTGCGATAAAATTAGTCCAAATTTGCCAGAATTTCAATGTTTTTTTAAATAAAAACAGGTGGATAGGTTACTTGTGCTAAAAAAGTGGCACCCGAAATCAGGACGATTTGTACACCTGAGCAAAGCATTGACTGTGTTGAGTCTGAGACGACCCTTCGCAAAATGTATATGTCTCGTTTAGGATCTAGTAAATAATCGTACTGTCTTGTTCATCGCGTCAGTAACCTATCTTCGTCTTTTTTATATCATTGCAGCCGTCAATATAACTGGATTTTCTTGCAATAGAACTAGTTTAAAACCCTCACATTTGGCGGTAGATCCATCCACCGGCCTCTGGTGTGGCTAGGACAGTTCGAAGCCTGTGTTGCTGTTGACGGCGTAGCGGAGTTTGTCGCGAAGGGTGCTCCGCTTCTGGTAGTTGGGCAGTTTGAGCAGATTGAAGCAGGTGGAAGAGGTTGGCAGCCTGTTAAGAGGATCTTTCTTTCTGATGGTGAAGAAGCCGCGGATTACGCTGCCTGATGAAATGAAAGAAATAAAGTTAGAGAAATGAAAAAGAGTGCAGCGTTCATGTAAAGTCTGGATTTAGGCTTAAACTGACAACGGCGGACACCTCTAAGCGAAGAGGAGCCTTATACTTGTAGTTCCTAAGTGCAGTTAACGAACCAAAGTTAAAGAGGTCATAAGAGAATTTGGCGTAATTGCGGCATTACAATCTTAGAAATACTTTTCAATTTAATTTATATGAACAAAATTTAACAGTTTGACAAACCGGCTTTAGCATCACATGTTTGTGTATTTAGTATATTCATATTACTAGCGACCCGCTCCCGCTTCGAACTGGTGCAATTAGGCCAGTCATTTTAGTAAGTTCACCTCGGAATTCGAGATACCCAGCTGTAAGTCTGTAAATACTTGTATATTGACACCCTAAAAGTTGTCTCAAAACCTACATATGGTAGGGTGTACGCAACTATTAAATTTCAAGGTCAAAAGTCACAAAAAGCGTTTTTTTGCACTTTTTTTGTAAATGTCTCATTTCCTATGGGTTTTTTGCTATATATATGTATGATCAATATTGTAGAATACAAAATTTTCTACAAATTCTGTTCGAAAAGAATTTTCATACGGTGAACCGTTTTCGAGATAGAGGGTGGAGAGCGCGCGGTCACAGCATCACTTCAGGTGTATATTATCAAGTTCAAACTTGGTTAGGGCATGATTTGGAACCCCAGGTATGGCATGGTATGGCTTCTTCCTCTTCACCGTCATCTTCCGGCTGCTGGTAAATTTCAAACTAGCTTTATTATCATCTTCAACGACATTTGTCTCAAGTTCTTCCATGATTTCGGGGTCAAAAGTTCCATCTTCTTTAATGTCGCTCTGATATGGGAGAGCATTGAGACAAACTTGCCTACTACATTGGCCACAAGCTATAGAGCATTGCAAGCCCGCTTTCCTGCATCCGCATCGCGAACCACAACCACTCTTGCAGTTGCAGAAAATTGTATTTAGCAAATGTTTTTGAGCAGGTGGTAAAATTGACATGATAGGCTCCAGAAAATCGCTTGCCCAACCCCATACCTGGGGTTCCAAGTCATGCCCTACCCAATTTTAACTTGATAATATACACCTGGAGTGATGCTGTAACCGCGCGCTCTCCGCCCTCTATCTCGAAAACGGTTCACCGTATGAAAATTTTTTTCAAACAACATTTGTAGAGAATTTTGTATTCTACAATATTGATGATAATTACAAATAGCAAGAAACCCATAGGAAATGAGAAATTTACAAAAAAAGCGCAAATAACCGATTTTTGTGACCTTTGACCTTGAAATTTAATAGTTGCGTACACCCTACCATATGTAGGTTTTGAGACAACTTTTAGGGTGTCAATATACAAGTATTTACAGACTTACAGCTGGGTATCTCGAATTCCGAGATTCTTACCTAATTTAAGCTTAAATGACTGGACTAAATAGGATGTTATTATACATATAAACCTTCCTCTTGAATCTCTCTATCTATTTAAAAAACCCGCATCAAAATCCGTTGTGTAGTTTCAAAGATTTAAGCATTCAAAGGGACATAGGGACAGAGAAAGCGACTTTGTTTTTATACTATGTAGTGATTACTTTTTTTTCTATTGATTACATATTTTTTGGTTAATTCGACTTGAAAGTTCTCGTAAGGACTATTGAAATAAATAAATTTTGGATTTAAAAGTTGTTCATTTTCGAGATTTTGATAGGTATTGATAGTATTATGTATTTTTAGCAACAAAATAAGTCCCTAAGAGGTCTTAATGAGAACACTACTTCAAGATTTTGTAGGAGTTTACCTATAGTGTCGCCCGTGTCTTCGTCGTCCCCGACCTCGACGCAGCGGATGGAGAAGGGCGGCTTGAGGTGCGCGAATCCTAGCACCGGCGGCTTCGAGCATGACGTCACGAACTGCACACAAGTACATGTTTATCATTTACTGACTCGCTAATATTCATCATTATTATTAACTAGCTGTCCCGACAGACGTTGTTCTGTTGTCAATCATTGAATGTTAGAAATGGGTGCTAAGGAAAACTAAATTGTGTTCTTTTACTAATATTCCTAGGGTTTTTTCATGTCTACTCACCTTTTAAACCTTCCCTGGACCTTCACAAATAATTCAAAACCAAAATTAGCCAAATCGGTCGACCCGATCCCGAGGTTTAGCGAGACTAACGAACAGCAATCCCTTTTTTATATGCGGTGGGAGTCGTGTGTCCCACAGCCCAGCGGTGGGCTAGAATGACTCACTCGTAGGAACATGGCGCGTTCCTCCTCGCTGAAGTCCCGCTGGAGGACGTCCCAGAGCCAGCACACGACGCGGTGGCAGTGGTGTGTCCCACAGCCCAGCGGTGGGCTAGAGGTACTCACCCGTAGGAACATGGCGCGTTCCTCCTCGCTGAAGTCCCGCTGGAGCACGTCCCAGAGCCAGCACACGACGCGGTGGGAGTCGTGGGTCCCACAGCCCAGCGGTGGGCTAGAGGTACTCACCCGTAGGAACATGGCGCGTTCCTCCTCGCTGAAGTCCCGCTGGAGGACGTCCCAGAGCCAGCACACGACGCGGTGGGAGTCGTGGGTCCCACAGCCCAGCGGTGGGCTAGAATGACTCACCCGTAGGAACATGGCGCGTTCCTCTTCGCTGAAGTCCCGCTGGAGCACGTCCCAGAGCCAGCACACGACGCGGTGGGAGTCGTGGAAGCCGCCGTAGTACTGCGTGTGTCCCACAGCCCAGCGGTGGGCTAGAGGTACTCACTCGTAGGAACATGGCGCGTTCCTCCTCGCTGAAGTCCCGCTGGAGGACGTCCCACGGACGCGGTGGGCGTCGTGTGTCCCACAGCCCAGCGGTGGGCTAGAATGACTCACCCGTAGGAACATGGCGCGTTCCTCCTCGCTGAAGTCCCGCTGGAGCACGTCCCAGAGCCAGCACACGACGCGGTGGGAGTCGTGGAAGCCGCCGTAGTACTGAGTGTGGCCCACAGCCCAGCGGTGGGCTAGAATGACTCACTCGTAGGAACATGGCGCGTTCCTCTTCGCTGAAGTCCCGCTGGAGGACGTCCCAGAGCCAGCACACGACGCGGTGGGGGTCGTGTGTCCCACAGCCCAGCGGTGGGCTAGAATGACTCACTCGTAGGAACATGGCGCGTTCCTCCTCGCTGAAGTCCCGCTGGAGCACGTCCCAGAGCCAGCACACGACGCAGTGGAAGTCGTGGGTCCCACAGCCCAGCGGTGGGCTAGAGTGGCTCACCCGTAGGAACATGGCGCGTTCTCCTCGCTGAAGTCCCGCTGGAGGACGTCCCAGGGCTAGTCGTGTGTCCCACAGCCCAGCGGTGGGCTAGAATGACTCACTCGTAGGAACATGGCGCGTTCCTCCTCGCTGAAGTCCCGCTGGAGCACGTCCCAGAGCCAGCACACGACGCGGTGGGAGTCGTGGAAGCCGCCGTAGTACTGCGTGTGGCGGCGGAGGTCGCGGAGGTCTAGGGGCACGTTGTCGCCGCTTATTAGACGTTGTAGCTGGCGAATAAAACGATATAAATTAACATTTCAGTATGGGCCTCATAAGAAAGCACAAGGTCACCCAACTGGCTGTGAAGAGCCTTATGGTGCTAAATTAAACAATATGAATATGCTCGGTGTTTCGCTACAAGATCGAATCGGAAACGAGGAAATCCGTAGAACAGTAGGCCTAGGACGAACCGCTAACGTTTTGATGATCGAAAACTAGACGTTTTTTTTTCTCACAGACATAGGAAAAAGTAAAACGGTTCGATTACCAAAACGTTAACAGTTCGTGATAGGCCTAATGAGGTTGCAAACATAGCCCAGCGGGTTAGCTAGCAGGTTGAAGTTGAAGTGGCAGCGGGCGGGGCACATAGCACGAAGAACTGATGGCCTATAGGGCCGAATGTTTTCGATTGGAGACCATTTGAAGCGGTTGGCTTCAAATGGTGAGCGAACAGCGTGAGACGGATGACCTACCAATGTGCAACAGTGGATGTGGCTCTGGTTAAAACTCTCTTCTCCGCTGTCATCGTCACAATATGATTCGCTGATTCGCCCATTCCGTTCACCTGCGCGGTGAATGCAAGCGGAAATTCTTCTCTAGACACTTGTTTTTATGCCCATGAGATTAAGAATCTCAAGATGCATTTGACGCTAGGTTAATAATTAATCGTTGGAATCGATACTATGTACAGTTGGAAGATATTTTCACTTATAAAAGATTGTGAAAACCTAAAATAAAACACTTACCTCTGGAGTAGAAAATAAGGATAACCACTCAGGATTTATGATGGTTCTAAAGCCTTTTATAAACGCATTTGTTTGGTCCTTGATCTGCGTGTGCATCCGGAAGTGAGCCATCAGATGGATGTAATTTATTCTGCAAAAAAAAATTCAAAAAAATCATAAGTAGTTTTCTAAGAATATTGAAGTTTATAGATATGTATTTAGGTCGACGACCGATTCTGTGTAATAGTGGTATTACATTACACCAGTGGTCGCGGTTCGCTCCCCGAACAGTACAAATATATGTGTGCATGAACATGTCTGTTTGTACTGGTCGGTGTTCCTATGTATTTTAGTATGTATGTCACCGGAAAATAACAAGAACCGTAAATTTATAAATTTCCTAGGAAATTTATAAACTTTCGTAGGATTCTAAACGAGAGATAAATTGTATCATTTTACGCCCACATTTCCGGAAATTTATAAATTTTCGGAACGCATCCGTAAAATAATAAGTGGGCGGTAACCAAACGCCATGTGCGCTCTGATTGGTCGAATTAGTCACGTGTCATTCCTCTCCTCCGCCATTTAAAATTGGCCGGTTCTAATGTTTTATATTTTGTGAGAACAATTATTCATCTTCGTGTTCATTGTATAATTTGCGGCTAACTCTCCGGCGATGAGAAACACCGATAAAAAATCTAAGCAACCCAGATAACGGCGGTATGCTCGCTTCTTACCACGATGGGTTCAAATTCCCTCGGTGAAATGTGGGCTTCTCAATGTTCCGTTCGTTCACCGTGACGGGAACTCAGTGTGACTCTGACTACCCCATTTGGGATATGATCAAGATGGTATGGCATGTTTTGTATGTTATATTTTATAAGTGTATTTCATTTTTTTATAAACTTTTTGATATCGTAAAACACGATTTCTGCCGTCTTATTTTGATTAAGTAGGGGTTATCAGCCTATTAATTGTAAAAAGTAACCCGTTAAACCTACCCAGTTTTAAAGTAAAAGTCCAGACAGGTAGGTATTCGAAACTGATAAATGTACAGTTTGGCAAGTGTGATTGTACCATAATCTACGAAAACAAGCATTGCTACTGTCAACATCGACCAATCAGAGAGCAGTGTGTTATTTTCCGTAATTCATAAAAGCGTAAAATTAAAAGCTCTTCTCTGATTAGTCGAACCGTTTAGAATCTTACGGATAGATATCCGTAAGTTTATAAATTTACCATGAGTCGTCGCAAATTTATAAATTTCCGGAAATGTGGGCGTAAAATAATACAATTTATGTCTCGTTTAGAATCCTACGAAAGTTGATAAATTTCCTAGGAAATTTATAAATTTACGGTTTTTGTTATTTTCCGGTGACATGTATTCACAAAAAAGGATGTTCATCCGTTGTCCCATATCACAAGCATTTAGTTTCTTAGCTTGGTGCTTGATGGTGCTGTGTGAAATAATGCCTAGTAAATATCACTAGCACTAATTTCATTTATTTAACCCGAACGAGTTTAGTCAAAGCCTCGCCAACTGTAGCCGTCATCGGAACGGAACATTCAGAAGTCTACACTTTACCGAGGTAATTTGTTCCTAAATGTCATTGTTCGTATCGTCAGTATCAATAAAGTGCGGTTTAATGACAAATGTAGTTAAATTGAATGCGGCCGTTGATACACACATTCACACACAAAATATAAATAGCTTAGTACTGTTTCTGCGACTTACTTGTTTTCGTTGGTGACAGGAATGGCCTTGCCGCCCGGTACGAGCTCGTGTGTGACTATTTCTCCTAATCGTTCTTCGTCCACGGAAAACGTTAACTCTAATGTTGATATATCTCCCTGGAAGAAGGAAAAAATATATTTGCCATTTAAACTTCTGAAAAGTTAGTTCAACACGAGTTTGAGGTACTTAATTGAAGAACTAGCTGTCCCGACAGACTTTGTTCTGTTGTCAAACATTCAGTGTCACGTGACAGGTAGAAACGGTTGGTGAGAGAAAACTAAACTGGTTTTTCCTACCATTTCTTCATGTTTACTCACCTTTCCAACCTTCCCTGAACTTACAAAAACATTTCAAAACCAAAATAAGAAAAAACGGTTCAGCCGGTCTGGAGATTTAGCGAGACCAACGAACTGCAATCCATTTTTATTTATTTATTTATTTGTTTGTACACAAAAAGACAATTTACAATAGACATTTTATAGGACAGCAAAAGTACAGGTTAGCTTATGTTATTTATAGAGATTTCGAATATCAACTCACGAATGTTGAAAATACATGAGGTGGCCACTATTCTGCCAGCCCCGTTTAAAGGGTTAAAACAACTATACTCCATTTGTTATAGCATTAGACAGAACTTGACAGAAGTAATAAAAGGTAATTTTTAGGGTACTCTTTATGGTGAAAGAACAATAAATATTTTGCCAAATGTCACACTTTATTTAAGCTTTGTCTAAATTAAGTTATTTTGTCTTACGTGAGACTATATTGTCGATCCCATAAACCTAAGAGAAGCAGGGATTGTGTATCCAGTCGTGCTTTTACTGTCATTATAACTCTACTAAATCTAAAATGTTACTTAGACCCTTCATACGTTGTGACGGAAGGGCCAATTAAATATTGCCAGGTTATACAAATTTGTCAGCAGGCAAAAGTCAATCACAAATGCAAATCATTTATTTGTTAACCACCCCTGTTTCTTTTTTCAAACCCCAGCCTTCAATGTTACGGCAAGCAGAAAGCCGTACTCATTACCTGGAAGTGTTTGATGTAGGTGAGACTCCGGTAGAGATCTCTGTCGAGCGAGGGCAGCTCGTCAATCCAGCTGTACAGCGCCTGCTGAGTCTGACCCAGCACTTGGCTCAGGAAGAACGAGGCGAAAGGCACGTCTACTACGATGCCCTGGAACAACGTGACTGTATTTAATTATATTGTTAATTTCGTCGGGAGGTGCCCATGACTCAGTTGAGACAGGGGATCGGCAACGATCGGAAAAAAGTATTGTTAGAGGAATAGGACGGATGACTTCCTCGACCGATATCTTATTAATATTATAAATGCGAAAGTTTGTGTGTGTGGATGTGCCGTGTTGCTCTTTCACGTAAAATACTACTGGATAGATTTGAATGAAACTTTACATTATATTGCTTATGCATCTGAATAGCACATAGGCCACAATAGGGAATATGCACTTGAAACAGATGAGCCTCGATGAGGTGAGATGATGAGGTAACATTTGTGTTGTCATAGACTCGCGTGACGTCCAAGTCCATGGCAACAGAGCGCGCCGTAATGGCGGCGTTTGAAACGCTTGAAAAAGTTTGAAATTTGTAACACTTTATAAATATACTACATTTTGCATTTTTGGTAATAAAAATTATTGATCAGTCATAAAACGATATAAGCTATCATAAAAAATATTAAAAAAGAACAGTGCATATTCCCTATTAATAAAGATATTATTTTTTTTAAACCTAAGGACACGCGGACGAAGTCACGGGCGGCCGCTAGTTTATAAAAAAATAAATAATAAAGTACTAGCTGCCGCCTGCGACTTCGTCAGTGTGTTCTGTCCTTAGGTTGTTTTTTTTTAAATTGTAGCCCATGTCTGATTCTGCTGTATAATGGATAATAACTCTTTTTTTTTTGCAACACACATCCATCTATCCATCTACACATACAAACTTTCGCATTTATGATATAAGTAGGACTTTTCGGGCATAACCGTGCTTTGAAAGGCACGTTGTACTAGGCCTCGGCCGATGTCGATAGATCTCAGTTTTTAAGCCAAGTCAGAGGCCTTGAGCGGTTTGATAACACTGACAGTGCGGTATTTCGTCGTAAAATTGGTGTATTCTATCCTGTAGAAAATTGTGTCTACGGCTTAGTGTTTTTCTGTGTTCCCAATGAAAAAGCAACTTCTAGTCATGTATTTCTAAAAAAGGCCTTCATAAACAGATTGGTGGTGGATTTATTTTTATTTAATTTAATTTAAAGCTTTTTGTTTTCATGTTTTTTTTTGATCAGAGATAAACTAGTGAGTGATAAGCTGTAAAATATTAAATAAAGGTTTTTCTTTCTTTCTACAATTCATCCATACCTCATAGACTGCTTTTCCCAGCATGCGTCCGATGAACTCGAAGAGTTGCAGGTGGTTCTCCTGGAGACATGAAGTGGGAGACGGGTAGAGGCGTTCCTCGCTCGTCACACGGAACAGGTTTAGAGAGGGGTCGAATACCCGCTTTATCGTCTCTTCTAGGAACTCTGGAAAGATATCAATATCATCTTTAGTCATAATAGGCTAGATGACTATGAGTCATTTTGCACGTTTTTTTATATTAACCAAAAATAATAATTCATTTCAAATGTTATTGTGAAACCACAATCGAAATTTGCTTCGAAATGAAGTCACAACAGGCACGCAAACTTGGCTGGGCAAGTCCATTTCAAAAGTGTTACATTTTTGTAAAACAATATTACTATTTTGTAATCCATATTATGATGAAGCAATTATGATAGGGGACCATTTTCATAAACGCAATATTTAACATAGCTGTAGAATAAATTTCTTACGCGCTCCTTACAAAAACGGGTACGTGACGTCACGCTCTCTGTCACGTTTGTATGAAGCGTTTTTGGGCAAGTCCAAAAATGTGCATTTCAAATTGTGATATCTCGGGTTGTATTGATCCTAATGAAGGGATTCTTTTAGGATTGTCTACATAAATGAAAGGTCTTTCGATATTAAACAAAAAAAAATTACAGTCATCTAGCCTATTATTGGTAGTTTTTTTAGATATATGAAAAGGAAATAAGCCTCTTAAACATGCTCTCATCATTGCCTGCTAGCCAATGCATTCATCCCATTCTTTGTATAGATCTCGACACATAGCTTAAAAATGAGGTTGGTAATTCTTCATACAAAATTATAAGCAGGTATTGCCACGAGTTACATCATGGAATCATCAAAATGATGTAGCTAGTGGCAAAAACTGAAAAATTTGGTGCAGAAAAGTTTGCACATCGTGCACTCACAATATTTCTATTGCTAACGCATCTGCAATTATTGTAGTTAGATCACGTTGCTCCGTGATGGAGACAATTTTGATGGCATGGACCTTTTATGATAGCGAGTAAGAGGGTTAACTGACGGAAAATAATCACCTCTGCTACAGGCAACCGTAACACGCAAAGGCGTCACGAGATGCGTTGCTTTCAAAAAAGGATACGCTCTTTTATTGACGCCCCTGAAAGTTCTACCTTTTCGGAAATACTGCCGCTGGGCGCCCGTTTCATATTTTAGCTGGATGCGGTAAAAATGGATGCATTAATCGCAGTTGAGAAGCGCCAACCATTCAGGTGACGAGCTTGGAATTTCAGCATTTCTTCGTGTCCAAAAAGTCAGATGATCCATAAGGATGGATGGACATGTTGAAAGTTGGTTTTGCGCCTTACCTTTCTCCGGTCGTGTCGATTTGTCGGCCAGTGTCATAGAAAGGTGATGGAAAAGAGAGCGCCAGGTGCATCCTGTAGTGTATTGCACACACACTTGTGCACTGTACCATTTCCTTTCCACCGTCGAAATTAGCTGCTGTGTTCGAAATGTAATCGCCTTATTATTGATTATGTTGACAGACCCTTGAACACGCCGTCCTGGTCGATCCCAGCCTCGTCCAGCCCCTGTTCGTTGATGAACCGCACGCGAACACAGCCCTTCAGCGCGCGGCTGGGCAGCGCCGCCAACTGTCTGTATCCGTCCTCTACTAAACGAGCGCGACGGACGGTTACTAGCATTTCTAATATTAGTAGGATGTTGACAGACCCTTGAACACGCCATCCTGGTCGATCCCGGCCTCGTCCAGCCCCTGTTCGTTGATGAACCGCACGCGAACACAGCCCTTGAGCGCGCGTCTTATGACCGAAGTCTTATGAGGGAAGTTAAACTTTCGCATTTCTAATATTAGTAGGATGTTGACAGACCCTTGAACACGCCATCCTGGTCGATCCCGGCCTCGTCCAGCCCCTGTTCGTTGATGAACCGCACGCGAACACAGCCCTTCAGCGCGCGGCTCGGCAGCGCCGCCAATTGCCTGTATCCATCTTCAACCAAACGAGCGCGACGAACTGTTACTAGCATTTCTAAAATTAGTAAGATGTTTACAGACCCTTGAACACGCCGTCCTGGTCGATGCCAGCCTCGTCGAGTCCCTGTTCGTTGATGAACACTACCTGTGGTAAGGTAAATACTTATACTCCATTAGTAGGATGTTGACAGACCCTTGAAGACGCCATCCTGGTCGATCCCAGCCTCGTCCAGTCCCTGTTCGTTGATGAACCGCACACGAACACAGCCCTTGAGCACGCGGCTCGGCAACGCCGCCAACTGTCTGTATCCATCCTCTACCAAACGAGCGCGACGAACTGTTACTAGCATTCTAATATTAGTAGAATGTTGACAGACCCTTGAACACGCCGTCCTGGTCGATCCCAGCCTCGTCCAGCCCCTGTTCGTTGATGAACACTACCTGTGGTAAGGTAAATACTTATACTCCATTAGTAGGATGTTGACAGACCCTTGAACACGCCGTCTTGGTCGATGCCAGCCTCGTCGAGTCCCTGTTCGTTGATGAACCGCACGCGAACACAGCCCTTGAGCGCGCGACTCGGCAGCGCCGCCAATTGTCTGTATCCATCTTCAACCGAACGAGCCCGACGAACTGTTACTAGCATTTCTTATATTAGTAGGATGTTGACAGACCCTTGAACACGCCGTCCTGGTCGATGCCAGCCTCGTCGAGTCCTTGTTCGTTGATGAACCGCACGCGACCACAGCCCTTGAGCGCGCGGCTCGGCAATGCCGCCAACTGTCTGTATCCGACCTCTACTAAACGAGCGCGACGGACGGTTACTAGCTTTTCTAATATTAGTAGGATGTTGCCAAACCCTTGAACACGCCATCCTGGTCCCATTGAGTCCCTGCTCGTTGATGAGCACTACCTGTGGGAAGGTGAATACTTATACTCCATTAGTAGAATGTTTACGGACCCTTGAACACGCCGTCCTGGTCGATCCCAGCCTCGTCCAGTCCCTGTTCGTTGATGAACCGCACGCGAACACAGCCCTTGAGCGCGCGGCTCGGCAGCGCCGCCAACTGTCGGTAGCCATCCTCTACCAAACGAGCGCGACGAACTGTTACTAGGGTTGAACGACCGCCGCAAGCGCGTTCCGTTAGACCTAACACTACCTGTGGGAAGGTAAATACTTATAGTCAATGATATTTGATAAAAAAAGAGGTAGATAGGTGACTCATGAAAAGTGAAAAATTGCCCCTATGTAAGGCTGGTTTTAGAGTCACGCGGACCACGGCTCGTCCGTGCGTGTGCGAGCATGCATTGCTGGCTTCCTTTCTGTCCTAAGCCGAAGACGCCTTACCAAAAGGGATATGAATACCGAACCGCGCGCGGACGGCTGGCTCATCCGCGTGACTCTAAAACCAGCCTAAAGGTTGATGAGAGGCCTCTGTACCTATAATGTTGTCAGCGTATTAACAAGATATTATGATTATCGTCCCAAACTGTCAACACTATCAAATCGTGCTCAGGTTCACTGAAGTTCTGATTTCGGGTGCCACATTTTTAGCACAAGTACCTAAAATTAACCTGAAATTGTATTAAGATTTACACACGAAGCGATTATTGATATCCATAATCTAGTGAGTTTCGCTATCCAGGTTTACTACGTAGATTTTTGAAATCGTATTTCCTAGATTGAGAAATCGATACGAAACGATTTCTCTTTGGAAATAGCTGCAAGCAACCCGGATAAGGTCAGCAATCATCTTTCAGGGCAGTCAATTCTCGGCGGAACTTAACATCTCTGCAGAGATTTATTTTGTTATTTACTAAGAAAAATATATGTTACAAAGTCAACAGTAAGTAAGTACCACAGCGGCATACCTTTTCGTCAGCAACTGCGCGTCTGAAAAGCCTGACCCTATCGCAGTGGGCGATCATGTGAGGTGTCTTCTGCACTAGTACCTGCAACAAATAACGTTGCGATGATAATCTTAGAAAATCGCCTGATGTAAGTTAAATAAGCGTATCTTGTTTATCAAACTACACTTCGAAGAAAAATTTACTCTGTATAGGTACAACATATTACAATATTAATTATAAATCCTTTAAGATTTCGGCTATATAGTGACAAGGCTTAGTAACAGGAGGACTAAATATTGTCGAGGTGGGGCATCAAGGCCTAAGGCTGCGTTTACACCAGGGATGTGTTTTGAAGAATGTGTTTTTAAGAAGCAATAATATCTTTCCATTTACCTAGCTTAACTCAGCTATTCGAATGGTTCTTAAAAACACATTCTCGCATCGCATTTCTGGTGGAAACGCAGCCTTATGGCTGACAGGTAACTTGATGCAATGCGAGCTCTGAGGAAATTTTAATTAAATCCAAAAACAATTTTCAATTAAACTTTTGACTTGTCTGGTTCGCCTTTGCTTTAATTTGTAACCCATCAGAAGGTAATGGGAAAATACTTATCATTAGGTATCTATATAATCAAGTGGAATGAGAATTAACAACCAAGGATTCATGGTTTTTAAACCATGAAATATTTCGACATTTTATTAATAAACAAGTAGGTATTTCGAATTTATCTTATAGTGGATTCACATCAGCCTGGTTTGAATTCATCATAGATACAATTAGTATCAAAACGATGGCTGTGTGATCAAATATGTCTGAAATTTAATGAAAAGCAACCTAATCACTACAATGTTAAGATAGTGTTTCACTTCTTATAGAGTTTGGTGACGCTTCAAATGCCATACGATTTTGTCATTCACCTTTTTGACCACTATACCTGATGCGGCTTCTTGCCCTTCTCCAGGTCCTGCATGAAGTGCGAGTCGCGTATGTCCCGCACGAGCCAGTGGCCGGGCGGCGTGTACGCGCGTCGGCAGTCGCGCCGGTACAGGACCAGCAGGAGTGTGTGTATGCAGCTGAATAGGGAGTTGCTCTGGATCGTCTTTAGCTACATCTAGCTTGCTATACCTGATGCGGCTTCTTGCCCTTCTCCAGGTCCTGCATGAAGTGCGAGTCGCGTATGTCCCGCACGAGCCAGTGGCCGGGCGGCGTGTACGCGCGTCGGCAGTCGCGCCGGTACAGGACCAGCAGGAGTGTGTGTATGCAGCTGAATAGAGAGTTGCTCTGGATCGTCTTTAGGTCTGGGGAATTTGATTTACAGGGTCAAAGGCGAATTTGAGTTGAAAGAAAGGAAAAAAATATCTATCGTGGACATCGTAACTTACAGAATACGAGCAAACAGAACAAAATGGTTAGGCAAATAACAACAACAAAATGAACAAAAATTGGCGGCAACAAACGGTGTCACGATATCCTAAATATTGAACGTTTTCAGAATAAAAACAAACAAAACAATATAGTCAGGCAAATAATATCAACAAAAATATCCACCAGACGACAGTGTCATGCTGTACAAAATTAAATTGACCACACTTAGCTAATGGGCGGACCTGATAGGTACAGACGCTGGTTTTCATTGGGTCCATTTGAATTTGTGCAAATCAAAGATAAGCAGTTGTAACTTTCAGTTCTATAGACAATTTACGGAGCAGCATAGGTTTGAAAGCAATACCTTGATTGACGTTTGTCAAGGGTAAAAGGGACGGGCCGTAAGGACAGACGGACTATGGACGGTGAGAGGGAGTCGCTGGAGAGTTTTAATCGTTAGGGGGTTAACCCAGTGTGGGTTAACCTCCCCAGTGGAGAGTCCGATATAACCCGTCTGCCCCCCGGTAGATGGGTATGCGTAATGCATTTCCCTCAGCGAAAAAAAAAGTGTAAAAGGAACACGTGTAATGCGCTGACAACACTGCACATCAAAGTAACTGCATTAATGAACTTGACACTTGATATTTGGAACTCAAAACCACTTTTTGTCATGTGGAGTGTAGTCTACTTCAAGTAGGCAATAAGAAATAAACAAAAGACCGAGTTTCCAAATGTTTCTCAGGCGATATTGTTAACCAATCCGCGAGATTTTAGCCTTTACAGGTACGGTCCAAACCATGAAGGCTATCAATTTCTGTTCATTCTGTTGTGGTTTATGGCTAAGAATTGGGCAAGAGCCAGGCCAGGTGAGAACAATAATCAGTAGTCTAACGGGCCGCTGACTTGTGTCAGAACTTGAATAAATAGCGACATGAACTCACCAAACAGCTGCCCCATGATGGACTTGTAGACGAACATGTTGAGGAACTGAGACATGTTCACGAAGTCTTGCAGCTTGAATGGCTCCTGCTGCTCGTACATTTCCATGTCGTCTAGAATACTGCAGAGTAGATAATACAAAATATTAACATTCATAGAAAGATGAATAATAATTTTACGATCTACAAACATACTCGTGAGTGGAATCTAACAACATAACATCAGGACGCCAAGTCTGCTAATTAAAGAACTTTAATTGAATCGTAATTGAGTCTCAATAGTAAATTTGACATATTTTTCATAGAAAATGCGTTAAATTAGCTGATTGAGACTAAATACCGGTTCAATTGAAGCGCTCTAAAATTAGCAGACTTAGGGCCCAGGACTGTTTACATAACATTATTGAAGATGACATTATTAGGCAGTTGAATATTTTAGCTTCAATGATTTCCAACATTTTGCTGGACGAAATTCAACGCATATTGTTTGTCAGTTTTAATTATTTAATCTAATATTTCGTATATCCTCTCGGAGAAAATTTTTTTCTTCAGACTTTTTCAAACACAAAAAAAGAATTTAGCAAAATCAGATCAGCCTTTCTCAAGTTTTGCGATAAGCAATACATTCAGCGATTCATTTTCATTTACATAGACCGTTTATAGGTATGAATATTAGTAAACAAGTATTATTATTATTTTCGATCGGGGACACTGGTAGTGGGCCGGATGATCGGTCCGCTTATTGTGGGCCATTTCACCCATTTCCCCATGAAAATGAAATTAATGAAAATTGATTTATTTTAGAAAACAAGTATAGTAAACAAGTAACCCACGTGACATAATGCGTCATGCAGTCCGTGAAGAGGATCAGCATCTGGAACTCCGGCGCCGAGGTCTTGGTGTTGACGGCCAGCAGGTCCAGGAAGGACTTGAGGCCGCAGTTCGGGCCCAGAGTGCACAGGAACTGCCACAGCGAGTATAGGATCTCGTCTTGGTTGCATAGACCTGATAGATACAAACAAAAAAATATTAACCTATTTATTTTTTCGCATATCCAACAGCAAGTCCATGAGTACAGATCAAGATATTACGTTGTTGAAAATACGAATAATATTCAATAATATTTTTAATATTTATTGTTATTATTTAGTACCTATTTCACTTTTCTCTTGTGTAAATTTTGACTACATAGTATATTTTCGTAATTTACCCCAGATTTATTTACCACTTTGGTGAGGTAGGTCTTTGAGGCACCCTAGTTATTGTTGCATTCTTCCACACAAGAGAGATAGAATTCTAACATTTACGTTAACAATTTTAGGAGACAGGTGGCCCCATAGTGTTGTAAGGCACAGCTGGTCCAAACCCAGCCGGTTAAAAATTGCGGTAAAAATAGACAAGTATGAATGGGTTTGGATGAGGCCTAATACCCGACACGGAACCTTAATTTAGGAAAATTAAAAAGTAAAATTCGATGTTTATGGAGTGAAAAGGCTAAATATATGTGTCATGTCATAATGGCTCACCGGTGAGTATGTCCAGCCGGACCTGCTGCATGGTGTGCAGCGCCGTGTGGTACATGGCGCAGATGAGCGCTGCCTTTGTGCACTCCGCCGAGCCCAGCTTACGGTACTGCTTGTTAGAGTTCGATCTGGACACAAACAATACAATTTATGCTTTGGTAAGTTTACCACAGCCCAGTTCTTCGCACTGTGTAAGTAGGTACTTGGTACAATTACATTTTATTGAGTACAATTAGGCCAAAATCGAAGTGAAGTAGGTACTTACACAGTGCGAAGAACTGGGCTGTCACTTTCAATGCACTCTTCACTTCGATTTTGGCCTAACTGTACTCAATATCTTCATGACGAGGACAAGGGTCTACCCACAGTTATCGACGTGGAACCGGCTAGAGCTGGTTACAAAAACAGCCCTTAATCAAATAAAGTGTAAAAGTTTCATAACATTCAAAAATATTTAACACAAACTATGACAGAAATTCAGAAAACAAAATGTTTCAGAAGCAATTACACAAAGACATTGAGTTTTTGTAAGGTATCATTTTAGGTGTTTTTTTCAGTTTAGTTGCATGCATACTACTTGCTTTTTTAAAATACCTCGAATTCAACATTCTTGGAATACAATATTATGAGATCCAACATTTTATTTAATTTATTCGGATATCCAACAGCAAATCCATGAGTACAGATTAAGACATTACATTATTGAAAATACAAAGCCAATTATAGGAAATCGCAGCATGAGTTACATTAACAGACATCAAGAAACAAGTACGGTATATGAATAAATATTTTAAATACTTAATGGACAATGTGTTGATGAAATAATGTTTTTGAGAGTCCAACTTTTTGAGAATTTAACATTATTTTCCAAAAGGGTATATTTTAGGTCGTACCTGTTGGTCCTGGCCTCGAGCGCGCGCCGGATGATGGCGGCGGGGTTGTGGCTCTGCACCGGCGTCGACGGCTGCGACGGGCCGGCGCCCTCCTCGCCCGACACGCCCGCTTCTACCATTTCCTACAACATACCTGTTGGTCCGCTTCTACCATCTCCTACAACATACCTGTTGGTCCGCTTCTACCATCTCCTACAACATACCTGTTGGTCCTGGCCTCGAGCGCGCGCCGGATGATGGCGGCGGGGTTGTGGCTCTGCACCGGCGTCGACGGCTGCGACGGGCCGGCGCCCTCCTCGCCCGACACGCCCGCTTCTACCATTTCCTACAACATACCTGTTGGTCCGCTTCTACCATCTCCTACAACATACCTGTTGGCCCGCTTCTACCATCTCCTACAACATACCTGTTGGTCCGCTTCTACCATCTCCTACAACATACCTGTTGGTCCGCTTCTACCATCTCCTACAACATACCTGTTGGTCCGCTTCTACCATCTCCTACAACATACCTGTTGGTCCGCTTCTACCATCTCCTACAACATACCTGTTGGTCCGCTTCTACCATCTCCTACAACATACCTGTTGGTCCTGGCCTCGAGCGCGCGCCGGATGATGGCGGCGGGGTTGTGGCTCTGCACCGGCGTCGACGGCTGCGACGGGCCGGCGCCCTCCTCGCCCGACACGCCCGCTTCTACCATTTCCTACAACATACCTGTTGGTCCGCTTCTACCATCTCCTACAACATACCTGTTGGTCCGCTTCTACCATCTCCTACAACATACCTGTTGGTCCTGGCCTCGAGCGCGCGCCGGATGATGGCGGCGGGGTTGTGGCTCTGCACCGGCGTCGACGGCTGCGACGGGCCGGCGCCCTCCTCGCCCGACACGCCCGCTTCTACCATTTCCTACAACATACAATTCATCAATCCTGCAATCTGTGGGCCAGCTACACACAGCAGGCCATCAATGCTCTCCGAGTTCAATTTAACAACGCCTTCAGTAGGCCTAGCACGAACCGCTAACGTTTTGGTGATCGAAAAGTAAACGATACTTGATTTTCTTAACAAGCCGGGCGCCAAGTCTGCTAATTTGACACATTTTCTATGAAAAATATGTCAGATTAGACTAACTCAATTACGATTCGGTCGAAGCGGTCAAAAATTAGCAGATTTGGGGCCTTGGACAGCCCCTGCTGCGCTAATTTCATGATTTCTTCCGTACTAACATAGTTGTTTATGTCGCTTCTATACTAACAATTTTATGGGCATAGCCGGAAATAAACGGGTTTTTTTATAAAGCAGTCTAATGAGTTAATGCTGTAGTTTTGGTATTAAACACTTGAGCCCGGAGCCAATGTTGGAGGTGGCATTACGGCGCAGTATTGATCGAAATATTAACTTTACTTTATTTGCTACTAGCGGCCGCCCGCGACTTCGTCCGCGTGGACTTAGGTTAAAAAAAAATTCATATATCTATATAAATTGTAACCTATATGCTGTTCAGTCAGATGCATAAGCAATATTATTGTAAAGTTTCACTGAAATCCATCCAGTAGTTTTTACGTGAAAAAGCAACACGGCACATTCACACATTTTATAATATTAGTAGGATCTGATGAGGTAATGAGCTGTGCTGACTCCAGGCAGCGTCCCGTAGTAGATGAACATAACCGTAAGAGTACCATAAACCAATTTGACATAACCACTTGTACAAATCGTTAGTAGAAAACTACAACTTCGTCTTTAAAGCAAACCGGACACTAGTCAAAATATTCCAAACATTGGCATTTTCATTAAATATAAGTTCCTTCGATTACCTTCAAAGGCTGAGCTAACATTTTCTTCAGCATCGGAGCCCCCCATAACAGAGAGAGTTGTGTCCTCAAGTTGCCCATGGTTGGAGGTAAATATGCGTCGAAGCTCTGCGAGAACCAGCCCAGTATCGGATGCCAGTTGCTGAGGTTGCCCTTCTTGCACACCACATACTGCTGGCATGAGTCTAGGAACCGGGTCACAACCAGCTGAAAAAAGGTAATAAGGGCCATATGAGTGTTTATCTTGATTTGTCTTTAAATCAAATTCGTGATAACTACAATCGTTTTAATATTTTGAAGAGTTCTTAAATCAGACAAATCACTACATACAGACTCTGATGATTTCATATTCTTCACTTATTGCCGCACTCAGAGACGTCAATTAACGTTAATGGTTCGTTAGAGTCAAAATTCCATTTTTCAAAAGATACTTTATAACGAATTGAATAAAGAACTTTTAAGAATGTCAAATTGTGACTCCAATGAACCATTAACGTTAATTGACGTCTCTGAGTGCGGCAATTAGTAACTTTAGATAATGATGGATCTGTATTGTGTGCAACAATGCTAAATAAGAATCATCTATAAACTGGTTTTGAATGTGCATCATTAATACATTTTACTTAATATGGAAACTCAAATAAATAAAAATAAGATTATTTTCACTTCCCTTGTAAAAAAATAAAAACACGTCAATTTAGACGTGACTTGAGTCATACTCCAACAAGTGGTATAAGATAGGAAAACCAGAAAAATATCTATCTTCAGTAAGAATCCCTAAAGCTAAAATAAAATAACCTAAGTGGTATAAGGTTAGTGATAACGTTTGTATGCTCACCACAAATGTAGGGTAGTAAGTGTCTGGCAAGGCGTGCTCCCTCTCCCTGTGCGCCAACTGGATGAGATTAGCCAGCAAACACAGCGCGTAGTTGCCTTCTAGCGTGTTGAACACGATGCGCATGTTCTGCTCTGCGCTCAGGAACTCCACGCATTTGTCGAACATCGCGTGCGTACGGTATGCGGCCATGGACTAAGAAATTAACAATTTATGGTCAATGATATTAAAAGAGGTATAGATACGTTATGTCAATACTGACGACGCGAAGTCAAAAATAGTCTCCTGGCGGTAGGTACGTAACCTATGATTTGACCGTGTGAACAAGATAGCATGATTATTTACTAGAGCGTAAATGTTGTCTCAAACTGTCAATACTTTGCTCAAAAGTCCTGATTTCGGGACTTATTATAATATCGTTGGTTATGGTTAGTAAACATGAAGGTAATTCTAGTCCCACTAACGAATAACAATGTATTAGAGCAGATACCAGCCGCAAAAGTGACAAAAAACAATAGGTAAGTTAATTGGATTCATTTGAAGCTTTTATCAAATTAATCCAATTTATTTAGTTAATTCTGAAGACATACTCTTATGTAAATATAAAGTTAATTTTCTATTTTCAAAGTTTTGTAACAATAATAAACAAAAATCAGTAATGAAAACTTTACGGATTTGTTATAACTAGCTATAACTGTAGTCCTAAATCAAAAAGGTTGTACCTAGTCAGCATCAGAACCGCTTGACTAACTTATCTATTTTGTATGAGAAAATTATTGTATTATTGCTTTGAAAGAGGATGAGAAACTACCCGTGTTAAGATATTTTAATACTACAATGCAATGCCACATGTTTAGTTAAATGTGTATATTTATTTAGTTTACGTAATGAGGAAAATGCATTGTACACGACTTGCTATTTGTGTCATAAATAGTAACAGTTCTTATCAACTTAATAATTTAATTAGTTCCAATATTTATGCAAATTACGGTAAAAACAAGAAATGTAATCAATATAATTGCGATTGCTTATCCAGTGTCATTGACCTGTGCTATTACATTAGCTTGTATGCTTCCCTATTGGATTCAGGTCAAGAGCCAACTGCACTTGCGAAACTAACGTGATAAGCAAGTGAGCAACAAAAAACATAAAACTTGATTTTGCTAGTTTCATTCCATTGAATACTTGTTGAATCGATGGACTGTGTTTTTATTCCTTTATTTATTAGATCACCAACAAGACTTAAACTAATACAATGATCCAGGATTCCAAATTTTAAAAAGGAAAAAATAAGTTAGTTATAATAAATGTTATAACACTACTTAATTTATCTAGGTGGTTGTGTGGTGGTGGTGGTTTAAACATTTAATATGCCTCGAAATAAATGCTAAATAATTAATTAGACAAAGTAAGAATCAAAAATTTAAAATTACAAATATTGTTTGCCTTATTTTGTTTGGCTGAGAATAAGAACCCACAATATTTTCCATTTAAATAGATGAACAAGAATAACAAAACTATGATAGCAAACCTCAGGAGATATTTGCTGCATGTGGTAAACAAGAGTAGGCACTGACAAGATCTGTATGATGTACATTGTCAGCAGTTTCTCGGAGAACTGGGCTGACACGAGTGGCCGCAGCGACAGAGTCACTATAGCTGTTAAGGCAATGTTCTTCAAGCTGACCTTCTCACGGCAGAGGCCTCGCAAAAGTAGAGACTGCAAAAAACAACCATTTTTTTATTCAGATGTCTTATGAGTTATGACATTAATAACAGGAAATAAGGCAATTCATACTTAGCAAAATTTTATGTCTGAAACTAAATGTTTTTTTTGGATATTGTGGATTTGTGTCATATTTTAAACAGAGGTAAGTAATTAAGTAGTTTAGACCCATCAGCATCCAAAAACAAGAGATATTAATGTCATAAGAAATATAACAATCAGATAGTTGAATCTAAATTCACTCAATTTCTATACACCTTCACATCATTAATTGCGATAAATGACTACACTGCTTTTTAGAGTTACTGTTGAGTTCTGAACTTCTCCCACACTTGTTTTATAATCACACATTATTTTTTGTTGTTTAAAATCATTTGTTTTAATTTCTAATAAGTAAGCAATAATCTTAAACTTTGCAGTATACCTTTAAAGTTAAATAATATCCCTTATGAAACAGTGATCCCATGATATTAGCACACAGTTGTGTCATGCCACCCCTTAGTTTTTCAAAGTTCTTGAGCCGTGTCAATGCCCAAGTGTTGATGGCAGTGAAGGCCACAAGCGTGTGAAGGTGGATGAGGATACTCTGCATATCCAATGGAGACTCTGGCTTTAACTCTTCCAGATATAAGCAGCATTTGTATAGGAGGTCCTTTATATGGGCAATCCATTGTAAACTGAAAAGGACAAATTGATTAACCACTTTCCTGTGCACAAAACTAAATAAGTAAAACAAGTTTATGATTGATGAAGGTGGAGGAAAATATTGGTCAACACTTGGCTTTTGGCTAGAGCCTACTGGCCAGTGAGGCCTACCCTTTCAATGTCTAGATTGAAAGGGTAGGCCTCTGCCCTACTGTGGAATCAGTTGAATTAGATTTAGTTTATTGATGTTAAAGAAAATAAAAGAAGAAAACTACTAAATATGTAAACAAACCATACCTGTGTTCTTTATTTAAAAACACTCCAACATAAGAAAGCTTAACTGAGTCAGAGTGAAGACTTCGCACAATGTACATGCAGAGTTTCTCAAACCGTTTAGAATCTCTCTGCTGCTTAAACACAAGGAACAGCCGGCATGTAGCCCGGTAAACTTCCAAAGCTGGGCGTAAGTCCAGTGGTGGAGGTTGTTCATCTTGCAAGCTATGTATAGTTGCTTCTGGGAGAAGCTGATCAAAATCATGCCTAGAAAAGAAATGTTAGTCATAGAATGATCAGTTAATTTGTAACAATATTAGGGGAAGATTAATTAATGTACAAGCTTAATAATTTAACTATCTTAACACAATAGTAAGTCTGCAAAACTACTTTTTTTCAAGAGACAACTTAAAAAACAAATTTATTTGTCCAACATTTTGAATGTTTTTATGAAAGACAATAGAGAATGTAAGGGTACATACAAAATCTGTGTTATGAATCTTTTCCTCGCAAGCCACCCTCTGACCAGAGCTTGTATCTTCACAGCAGACTGATCGCGCTTCTTCTCCAGCGCCCGCTCTTCCCGGGCAGCCTTCGTCTGCTCCAGGAACGTCTCCTTACTTTTTTGAGACTTAGGAAACATCTCCAGAGTTTCAGTGCACACAACACAACTTATTCAGTTTCAGTATTTGGTTTATTAGCTGTCAAGATAAAGTCGGACATCGGTATCAAATACATCATATCGAACGGAACTAATACAATTACGTCGTCGTGACTGTCTCGAAACATTGACAACTATTATTGATGGGGCTAATTCATGTTTACGTTTTCCTTTATTCGGTTCAGCAGATAAAAACAAAATTTTAGATTTTTGCCAAGACGAAACCTTTCAGAAAAACTACCATTATAGTTTGACACGCGTGGTGTTGTAAACATCAAAAAGTTTTATTTGCTAAAGTAACTTTAGAAAACAGATGAAACAGATGAGTCCAAAAAACACAACTTCGAACTGTGGTATGGGGCGTTAGAATCGTGTCATGGCTCTCCCGCTTATCGTAAGAGGTGACTAAAGGGTCGGGGTCGCTGGGAGTGCACACGGCGTGGGCCGTGTCCCTAATTCCAAGTGGCCCCGAGGAAAAGCGGCGGTGTGTAAGAGTGACCACCGTACACACCGGAGGGTGTTGAGGGGAGGTACAACTCCCCTCGAGCTAAGCTGGCTATGCCAGCATAGTGCGCCAGGGGTCCACCGGCACCGAGTTCTTGAGCAGAGATCACGGGGACCTCTAGATACGCGCTAAAGCAGGTCAACAGGTTTTAGTTGACCTGTTTTGGGTGAAAAAATTACATTGGTACACTTTTGACAGCTAAAATATATTGTGTAAATAAATAAATAAAAAATATTAATATTCATCAATTACTTTAGCTCTCAAAATAGTTCATTATTAAGCGATTATTTCCGTTTTATGGTTTTTCTTAATGAAAAGTTAAAAACTGAATTTAAAAGTGTACAAAATTTACTACCCACCAAATCAACTTTTTCAACACTAGCAACAATAACATTTTTTAAATAAAATAATTATTTATGGAAATTCTAACATAAAGCCAGACGTATAAGTCTAATTCATTGACAGACTGCGCTCGTGTTACTGATTTTTTAGCGGTTCATGCTCGCCATACAGCTGGATCAGTAGACAGTGAATACTTTAAGATTTTCTTAATCTTTTCCTTTCATTTTCATACTTGGCATCAACCACAAAGTCGATGACTTTTGGTCTCAATTAAAAGTGCATTTTTGAGGTCTATGTGTGGCATTTATGAAAAGGAATAATGCTTTTTCACGTCTCCCTTACTTTTAGAGAAAAAAAAATCTGGCGGGAATTTTGTAAAACTTTTATTTCAACAGAGAAGAGACTGCGATTAAAAACTTTCACTTTCAAAAGAATAAAACTGAAGACACGGCCACAAGAATGAAAACTAACAATCGTAATATTTTGCTTTTCACTTACTTGCTTATTTGTAAAATCTGCTAAGGTTTTGATGGGATATCTAACTTTTAAATTGATTCCAGATAACTGGCAAATTCCTATTGACAAACTAATGTATTGGCGAGCAGATGGATGGGTTAAGTATGAGAATAAGTCCTGGAACGCCTGTCTGCGAATACACTGCGACCAATTAATCATCGTCAGCCATGATAAAGTCTTGGAATCATTAAATATGAACGGGAGGATGAAAGGAATTTATAAAGAAGATGTTTTGATTTTAATTGTTTGTTCGGGAGCGCAAGAAGTAAGTTATACAAATGTTTCTGGTGTTTAGGAGCATTGTCTGCAATCATTGTACCTTAAGCCGTTTAAGACTTAAAAACTAATCTTAAAAAGCGGTAGTTTGTCTACCTACACTGTGCACTAATTAAGCACAAAAGCCGACATAAAATATCAAAAATACAATTGTGGAAGTCAAAGTATATTATATTTTAGATACGAAAATTTAGATTTCAAATAAAACAGAATGCAGCGCAACATCTTCAGAGACTTGGCCAACATTTTCCTGTGGTCAACCACCACAGCAAATCTAGCCCGTCTGACATGCGATATCGAAGAGTCGAAGAGGTTTTCAAAACTGTTCTAGAAAATTATGGTAAGCCCAATTCATAGTACTAAATCTTATGTTTCAACAACATGCTCCGCAATGTCACTGGCTACAGCTTCAAGTAGTAGCCCCCACGATTTTTCATGTTTTGTAGAGGAAGCTTCATAGGTACTCGAAACACGTGTGGCCGATGCCGACCATGCAATAAGCAGGCGCGGATTCAACCGCCAAAAAAGGCTGTGGGCACAGCCACCAAAAGTTAGCAAAGTGAGAGTTGGATTACTTACCTTTCGATCTTATCAATTGGGGATCATAATTATAACAAGCAAATTAGGGTTGTGGGAATGCCCATAGTGCCCACAACGGTGGATCGACGCCTGGCAATAAGTATTGTCTTCGACACGTCACTTCCATGCGAATTGTAGGCACTCTCGAGTACGTAGTCTTTAGAGGACATAGGTACATATAAATTCGTAATCCAATAGCTGGAGTTGATGATAATAACTAATAGGTACATCTTGTTGCTGGTGGCTGTCACGTAGATTGCCTCGTGTGTGCGTAGTATTTTAAAGTGCACCGAGTAGCTCGCGCGTCTCACATTGAAACGTTACTAAGCTAACTGAGTTTTGTTTAGTTTCTCAACTTTCTAATGTATTTTATCAAAGACAATAAAACCTAAAACTTTTAATAACCATCTTAAGAATTACCTCCTGCGAAAGACGTACTACAACTTAGACGACTTTTTCTTGGATACCTAGTTAATTCAATTTTGTGCACCTCTATTTTGTACGAATCCTCTGTACCTACCGAAATGTTGCAGTGCCGGAGTGCAAGGTGCCATGTGCCAATGTCCTGTCTTATTATTTAAGATCTTTGTATACCATGTGGCATACAATAAATAAACTAACGGAATTTTCAATGAAATTAAACCTTTTTTCTTTCAGATAAAACGGCTGCTACAAATCTTCCTGCCAACTACAACGATTTTATAAAGCTTTGTTTGCTTGATCCAGCGTTCCCACAAGTAGTCCATGACACTCAGCGAATATTCCACTCTGAAATATTGAAGAAAAATTAAATTGACTTAAGAAGTAAAATTTTTCGTTTTATTTTGATAGCCCCCGCTGTCTACACGGAAAAATAATAATTAAGTCATTCTATATCCCAATGATGGGGATAGGATTTTGTAACTCACTGTTTTGGTAAGGTTATGTATACCTGTAATTAGCTGATGTATAAGAACTAAGATCATTGTATGTTTGTGGAACTCAGTATACATCTTGCTGTTGGTGTGCTTAAATAAATAAATATAAATAAATGGGGTTTGTCCCCGAGGCACCGCATTTTTTTAACAAAATAATATATATTTTTTGGGCAGTAAACCTATTCACAAATCTAAATGATTTCGCCAACCGCAGACTCAAATAGTTGAACTCAAACGTGTTTGAACACCTTTTAATTTGTGGCAATGTGTAGTACAATTCATTCAGGTTAACATCCCAAACAGGGTTAACATTTTTTAATATGTATTCTATTGAGACCTTTTTGAGGTTTTTTGTTTGTTTTGTTTTATAAAAGTTACAGTGGCGTATCCACTAGGCAACAATTGACGCGCAACACGTAACGCTCAACATGTCCGGCGTCGTTGCACAACAATGCGCGTCGGTTCCAACATGACGCGCGGCTTGAAGGTTGATACTATACTTAGTTGCGAGTTGTTGATCAACATGATGAGCTACATGTTGCGCAACATGTCGGGCGGCAAATGTCGCCTAGTGGAAACGCGGCTTTATGACGAATGAAGTGAATTTTAACTTGTCTGGGTACATATTGTATTGCCTAATTTAAGTAGTCTTGATAATGACTGATAATCTTATGAGCAATGCACCCTGCTTATTGTTCGTCTTCATGCTATCTCATGGGAATGCTTTTGTGCAACGCCAACGATTGTCATTAGTGGCGTCATAGTGATAATAAAAATCTGGTCATTAGGTCAGAGTGATAATAAATGATAACTAAGAACAAAAATATTGGTGGAATGAACAAAGTTGGTTCCTTCATTTAAGGATTATTCGAGTAATTATTTATCAATTTATCCTTAATACGCTGTCCCACTGCGCCAAACGTAGGCTTTCTAAGCTACTGCTTAACACTACTGTGTTTGGCACCCTCTGCAGCCTGAACGGCTCGATGGATTTTAGCTTGAGAGGTGTCGTTACATTCGTGATTACTGCGAAAAAGACACTGGGTTTATTTAATTAAGTAAACGTTTGAATTAAAATGAAAAAAAAAAAACTAAATCCGACTGCGTTTCTATGTGATGTAAAAACCCTGAAACATTAACATCAACAAAGTTAATGCGACATAATTCTAAAGTGTCAATATATTTTTGACATTGACTGTACTGCCGGAATTCCTAATTCAACAGGAAGGATGCGTCAAGGTATTCCTTTTATCAGCACTGCAAATTGAACTTTAGGTAATCAGCACTAGTCATGAGTGCAGCCGACAAATCATCCCACAAATATGTCACCTAGGGCTCCAACAATTGCACAGAGCTTATCAGGAGGCGATAACGAAATGTTTAAGACCTTTCAACTTGTAAATGGTGGTAATTACTCATGCGACTTGTGAGCTTTGACATTTAAGCAGATTATAGCTTTGTTAAAACTGCATGTCGACTCGTTAAAAGTGTTTCTAAGTGCCTACTGGTTATGAATCTTATTTGCCATCTAATGTTATAATATCGGTAGCACAGTGGTTAGTGCAGTCGCCCGGCTTGCGGAAGATGCGGGTTCGATTCCTGCCTGATGCCAAGACGACCAAACGTCATATTCTGCTTTTCAGATCTAATGTCATAAGGTGAAAGTAAATAAATAACTTGTACCCAACACGTACATACTCATCTACTTTGTTCGCATTTTCTTGAAGAAGGTTTTATTTGGATTGCGGAAAACAAGTACAAAAAAATACCTTAACCTTGAACCTTAGGCTGATGAAATAAGGTTTAAAACCAATGAAATATTCTGAGTGCGGATTAAGCTGAAAAGAAAACCAAAATTCATAATATCCTCTAAATAACATAAAGACTTCCTATTACTCATAAATAAAATAGTCTAATAAAATACTCCTACAATTAAAAAACACCGCTTCTAAAAGTCTCATTGTGCTTTAAGAAAATGATGATTAGTATCAACTAGGCGGATCCAGCTTTGGCGCCAGGAGGGGGTCGCATAGTCTTGATCAAGTCAAGAACATAATTTAATTTTGATATAAAAAGTTACAGTACCTAAGTACTAACTTTTGGGTTACTTGTCTGGGTGTTTACATGACAAGACACACAAAAAAAAGTATTCAAGTATGTTGTACGAGTACTTACGATGTCCTCATAGTACAAGCTTGGCTTAGTTTTGGGCTAGATGGCGCTGTGTGGATATGTAAAGTGATATTTATTCATTGGATTGTCAGGGAAGCTAGTTGCAGGCTGTCTGTATCACTGCATCGGAATCCTATCACCTTTTTTTCACGACCATCAAGTCGACCGTAGTAATTACTTAGGTATTCGTTTTCGAACTTACCTAGCTGTTTTAAATGCGTTTTTAATCGGTAGTTTAAACGATTTTACTCCAGTCGCCGATTAATTAGTCGAGCTGAGCGATCTACCAACCGTCTCTTAGGCCCATTTTATAATATATATTTTTTATTCAATAAGCGCGCAACTTGGTTCCAATATGGAATTTAGACCCAACTGCTGCGCAAGTAAGTATTTCATGTTTCTAATTTAATCAGGTAACAATCATAAATTCTGAGCAAGCAAATTCCTAATACATCGTAAAATATGCATCTCATTTAACACGAAGCTGTTTGAGCAGCTGCTAAAGTATTATTTATGTACAGTTTTAGCACTTTGCTAACGAGTATTAAATACGAAAACACGACTTTGTTTTCAAAGGAATATAATTTAAGCAACAAGTTAAAATAATGTGAGCCTTATAAGAGTTATAAGTCGTTACCTAACTAACCGTTTTTAAGTACGTTTGCATCATGTATGATTTATTTTAACTACACCATAATTTATCGGTGGCTACCTAATTTGCTTCTTTTACAGGTTTGTTGTCGTTCGTAGTTTTTTTTACACAGACCTTACTTACCTTACGTTATAGGTACCTAATTTCATTATAAAGATAAGTAAAGATACATTGTAGTACGATAGGTAAGTTTTCTGGCTCGCCCAATGGTTGACTGGTAGATAATGTCTTTAGGCATTAAGTCCACCAATTGCACTTTGTTTCCTTGTGAATTAAAAAATAAATAAGTAATGCGTTCATTTAAATACTTGCTTGCCCATATGCCTGTGATATTATTATGCGAGCTGAAAGCCCACACATACGATAGTAAAACATGTTAGAATGATATTGACGCTATTTTAATATCCTAATACGTATCACTTCATACTTATTCGAAAGCTAATACGTGATGTTCCTCCATTACAACAATAGGCTTTCATCGATATCTGCGCCTACGCACCGAATTCGGATGTAGATCTGGTTTGATCACCTGTCAGCCCGAAGGCGGGCGGAAAGCTCGTGGAAAGCATTGTGTAGCGGACGAGGCTTTCATGCAGGCCGCCATTAGCTGTTCGGCAGCCAATCAGAGCCGAGGGGCGTGGCCTTGCGCACGCGCCGCCTCGCCGGCCGACCTGCTTCAGTGTAAACGTAGCTGTCGCTCCGTCGTCACGTCCTACGTCTTCCTTCTACCCTATCGTTTGTTTTTAATTATGAACTTTTGTGTCAGTGTTAATTCCCGTTAATTTCCTACGTTGGCTGGATTCTGGCACTTTGTGTGTTGCACCTGCATTTTGACTGATTGCGTTTCGGAAAATGGTATTGTGAAGTGACTGTGACTGCTTGGTTTTGTGTTGTTCTTGAAGAGTTGTTGCAACATGATGATGGACCAGGCTCACTTTGGGGAATACTTGCTGAGACAACAGATGCTGCACGCGGCGTCTCTTAGTGGTCTTCGTAAGTTTATCATTCTATTTAAAACCATTGTATTATTACTGTCATTAAATGCCACCGTCAAGAATAAAGTTTTAGCTGCGTTAATTAGGTACCACTATAATTAAGTTACTTCATTAACTAATTACAGATGATTATTGTAAACTTACTATTACTAAGTAAATTCACACGCTTTCAAATATTTATGACAATAAGGAAGGAACATTTATTCCCAATTGAATAAGATCCATACTTGCATATTTATTTTTACTAAGTACTTTTTCACTAGGCAGCTAGAAAACATTTATTACGTATAAGTTATGTAATGATCATTATTTAATGATTATTTGTAAAAATAAACATTTACCAGTACATAGGCAAGCTTTATTGAAAAACATTTTTATCTAAAAAATTCAGTTGAAACATATTATCTATGTTATGTTAATGGAACAAAATAATTAGCAGCTTTTATCAGTTACAAATAGATACGAACAGTAGGTAGTGCCTATGTAGGTAGATAAAAATAATTGTCTTTCGAGTAATTAATTACTCACTGACATAATTCTCAACCTAATAGATATACTCGTAGAAATACGTTTATTCAGTTACCACTATAAATGGACTCGTTCAGGCTTTTAACTAGTTTGTCTGTGTATTTAAGGGTATCCAGAAATTCCTTCATGAATGTCAAGTCTCTTGACACTCTTAGTAATGGCTCTGTTTACTTTCCGATAGGATATTGTGTATTCTTAGCTTACCACTAAATGAGTTCTTTCCTAGGAGAGAGAACATAGGCCAATCTCCTTAGTAGTCGTCCTGCTCTTCCCTCCGTCGTCCTCTTGGAATTGCCACTTCACATTTTCATTCTGTCAATCAGAGCCCCTCCTCTGACCAAAGTTCAGTTGTGAATGTCAATTAACAAAATTGCAAAAGAAAATCATTACGAAAGTTTCACCAACGCGTTGAAGTCTTTTTTAGGAAAAGGAAAGTACATCATGGCAAAATTATCCTAAACACCAAAAATTGTCTTCTATTATTTTACTTGGACCATGCTTGTAGGAATGATGTGTTTCATTCCTTCAAATGTTTATTTAAAAAGTAGCAAAGTAACAGAATAATAATAAACAGCTTCTCAATAAACTGTTTCAAATGTTTTTATATTAAAATAAAAAAAATTTTTAGACAGCTTTTTTTAGGACAAAATAAGAAACTCTTTTTGCTCACCTCATTATTACACATTTCAATTCATAAAATACTGAATTTTAACCATATAGACTTTGGATTACTAAATTGTAAATAATGTATTACATCTGTTTGGATGGAATTAAGGGTTAAAAGTAAGTACTTGAACAAAACACAGCTACCCCTCAGTTTGGCGATTAATGATCATTATAAATATTAAACATTGAACGCAACATTCATTTATTGTTCGTTGCAATGTCAACTTATGCTTTTCGATTTTTTTCATCATGATGGTATGAGACTGGTGAACGTCAAATTTAACCTAAGTACTAAGAGGAAAACGAACAGGGTGATGTGACCATGAGCATTCTTAAGTGAACAAACGATTACAATCATGATAAAATATACAACTATCTTTATCTCAATTCAGACTTACATCTCCTATAAATAAAAATATATTGCTGTTTGTTAGTCTAACTCGGCTAGTAAAACTCTGGAAACACCGGCCTAATTTTGGTTTGGAAAAACTTGTGGAAGTCTGTTGGGACAACTAGTATTAACTATTAATAGACTTATCATTTAAGCCACCTTTAAGAAGAAACTAAAATACCACATTTTAAGTAACCTTACCGAATTTAGTTAGACCATAGCAATAGCAATCATTGTAATGTCCATCAACTGTCCGTCACATGGGCGATACGTAATGGGATCCAACTTTTGTTGCAATTTACCCGCAAATATATTTGATATTCACAAAAACGTCCTAATACTGTACACTCGTAGATTATAGGTAATAATGTTAATGTTATAACCGTATTATCACAATATACTGAAAGGGCTTCCCCGTTTATTTAATATAAGAAAAGGTATCCAAAAACTTTAGTGGCATTACAACCAAATGTACCTACATATTAGGTACTTGCGCGGCCGACTCTGCAGCAGCCTTTTTTCGTTTGTCCTCTCTGCCTACGTTCGAGTCCAAAAATACAAAGCTGCCGTTTTTACCCACGTCTAATGAATCAATGCAGCATAAAAATGTTTTCCCGACAAATAAATAATTACAGATAAATTGTGAGCTAACCGAACGGTACAACCACTAAAAGTTTATGCGCTGATCGCGCGATAACTCCGCGGCGCGTTTGATCCGACGTCACATCGTAGGAAGACATAAAATATCGATATTAAATCGACGGGCAAACGACACTAAATGTTATGTGAATATATGCGTCTTTCCGAATATATGTTTATATTTGGTTATGATTAATTTGAACTACGCTAGCACAAAGCTGCAACGGGTTTTCTTATATGAATATTTCAGTAGATATTTTGTATAATCCTCTAATTGAAATTTATTATTGCGATTAATTTCATGATATTTAACGTTTTTTTTTATCAAAACTTACAGCCGAAATTTTCTAGATTGTATAGTATTTTGAACGTTCTGATTTATTGTACAAAATACCAAAATTTAATGTTAATATTTTAAAAACATTTTTTCGTTTACATTTGAGGAAATTATCTGTTTCAGTCCCGTATGTTATGTAACCAAAAAAAATAGGAGATATTTTAAAGTTAAATTTAACTATCGTTTCTCAACATGCCATTGTAACGGTTTACCCTTGTTTGATCGAACAACGTTTCGTCGAAAATCAGTTGGTCGAACAACGTTTGAGAAAATCATCACTTTGTATAATATCATTTGATAGAATTTTCAGTTCGTCGAATGTTTATTTGCTATAACAACGTTTGCACTAATGATCAAAAGGTAGAATGTTCATTTGATGTAATTTTCAGATGGTATAACATGCCAAGCAGCATGTAATGAGGCAAGTCGTTTTTTGGGTTTAAAAAAAAAATAACCACGAAGGCTTAAGGCGGGAGCTACGCTCCGCTTCGCTCCCGCCTTAAACCTTCTAACCTAATCTAACCGAGTCGGTTCCGCCCAAACTATAGTATAGGGCAGTGACGAAATTCGATAATATGAAATTAGTTCAAATGAAATTCGTTCAAACAAATAATTACATCAAATAAAAATTTACCAATTAAATATTCGGTCAAATGAATAATTCTACGAACTGATATTATTGCAACTGAAATTCGACCAACTGATTTTCGACGAAACGTTGTTCGATCAAACAAGGGTAAACCCATTGTAACTACTGCGCTGTTTAACTTTAATTTTTTTTTTAATTTGCTTTAAGCCCGCTATTTTCTTTTCACGCATATTCCTAAACCTTTGGTTGGAAACAAAAAACTTTAGATGAGTGATTCTAACGACGAAGAAGTTTATTTAACGCCAACAGAATTGACTGAAATTGATAATTATGCGCAAAGGTTTTCTTTGCATTTAGTCATTCGTTCGCTGAGTTGGGATGAAAATTCAGGTACGTATATTGCGCTCGAGTGCAAAGATTTTTCATCTCGTGCTCTTGTGATTTCCTCGCTGACGCTTAGGTTTCTTATTTTTCGCTAGGTCGGTCATCAAAATTAAGCACGCGGTTAAGACGCAATGTTATTTTACCATAAGAAAAGTCTTTCACATGGAGAAGTGACTGTGATGTGATCAGGCCTTTATCCCTTAATTGTCGCGAATAATTGAAGATTTTTGCCCAGCAATTAAAATATTATTTTCAAATCAAATGTATTGCCTTTAAAAGAAGTTGAAGATTTATTCTAGTTTTCGTTATTTTAGAGCACCGAGTCGGCGCAGACGCGGAGCCACCGGCATGTGAGGCGCGCCTCCTCAACGGCGACCTCTGGCGGCGCTTCCACGACATCGGCACAGAGATGATCATCACCAAGGGCGGAAGGTACGTGTCTACATATTGTCTCACTCAATGTCTGCGAAAATTGCGTAAAAAGCTTGACTGGTTTGTGTTGGCTAGATGAAAATCATAAACCGTCCAATGATAAAAAGTCCTTGCTATAATATCTACGCTGTACATTGTTTAGTCTAAAGTCGAGACAGACGATGTAGATATCTATAATCTTAGTATAAATATGTACCAAATAAACTCGACTAAGAGTAAACCTTCTTTTAAATTTTTTTTATACTACCTGCTCGTCAATGGGACATTATGTGTCATGTAAACCTGTCCTAAAGTAGGTCATTATAGCCCTACGGTCTAGCCGGGACATAATGTTGTACTGAATTTCATTATTCCCTGGGGATTAAAGTGATTTGAATTTGGAATGCAACCGTGTAGTCAAAAATGTTTAGGTGCAATGAGATTTTATCCTGAGTTCGAATGTCGTACTGGCCACTAACAAAATAGATGCCAAAGAAAGAAAAAAGGCGCCAACGGCTCAAATAGCTCCTGAGTCCTGTGCTGATAAAATGAACGTACCAAAGATTGTAATTCATCTTTCCAATGTCTTCGCACAACTCTCTTATGTTTCTAACATCACTTTGAATTTTGGATAAATACTAATTTCTCATATTTAATTACCTACCTATTTTCACTTGAAAGAAATACTTAAGCACTTATTTTTTTCAGCCATTAATTTCGATTGCCTCGCAGAAAGTATAAAAAGTAGAGTATGCATCGCGGGCTTAAAAGTGTATTTGTCTTGGGCGGTCTTGAACCCCTCGTATTCAGGATTCTAGCCTTAACTCCCTCGCTCCGCTCGGGAGTTAACCGTAGAATCCCTCATGCTCGGGGTTCAATATGACGCCCGGGACATAATACACTTTTTTAAGCCCTTGTGGCATAATCTACTATTAAGTGAAACAAGATTAAAAACTCAGTATGCTATCGGCTACCTTATAATTATCGCATATCTATCCTACTAATATTATAAATGTCAAAGTTTGTAAGTGTGGATGTGCCGTATTGCTCTTTCACGCAAAATCTACTGAAAAGATTTGAATGAAACTTTACATTAATCTTGGACAAGCTTGGACATCTGAATAACACGTAGGCAACAGTTTACAAATAAATATAACATTTTTTATCTTACTTAAGTGCACGCGGACAAAGTCACGGACGGCCGCTAGTAGAACAAAAATTAGAAAATAATATTCTGAGCTATACGTGAAATAATTGGCCAACTGAACCAGTTTGACCCTGCGTCGTACATTGTGATTAGAAAACAAGTGAAAATTAATAAGATAGATCAGTCAACTTTTCATTATTGTTGGCTGTTACTTACATTGTAAAGAGCTTTCTTCTGTGATATAATTTTCATTCATGATGTGATTTATATCTACTTAACTTCTTTAATAATTGTTATGTTAATCATGCCATCATGCCAGCGTATTCTAAGAACAATAACCACCTTTTTATTAATTTGTTGACTTGTAAATTATTACAATTAGCTTTAAGTAACGTGTGGACAATAAGTTTCACTTTATTATTATCGTGGCCAACTTCAACTAGTTTGCTTACTTGTGTCAATAGTAGCATGGTCCTACTAAATAATTTGCAGGTTTTTCACCAGGTTCCTTTTTGGTTTCCATGCAGGATATGGCACTTTATGTTAGATAAGGTCTAGTCAACAAAATTCAAGCTGTAAATTTACGATTTTCTCCGGAGATTAAGCCGCAAATTGTACAACGAACATTACGTACAAAGTAGGTGTTTCGGCCAGTCTAGAACTCAGAACCATGGGGTTCGAAGCCACAGTGTTTAACGACTGGGCGACGACGCTCTCTATATACGAATCTACCAATAATATATTAGCAGATGATGAGGTTTAAATGCGTTTGAAAGGTAAATATCAACAAGCAAAGAGTCGTCTATGCACTTAACCCACCGATTGGCAGGTCGAATTTCGAATCGCAAGTGATAAATGACATACTTACGTAGTCATTTTCAAAGACCGTTTTAAGTCAGAATATTTACACCATTAGGTATTTCTTATATACGACTAGCGACCTGTCCCAGTTTCCCACAGATGCAATGGGATGTTAATATGCACATAATAAATAAATAAATACAAACCTTCTTCTCTAATCACTTTACCTATTAAACAAAACCGCATCAAAAAAGTACGTTGCGCGGTTTTATAGATTTAAGCATACATAGGGATAGATAAAGCGACTATCGATATCGCTACATAGTACAAAACAATTTATAACTACCTACATGCAACAATTTATTGTAGTGATATCGGTTTTCGACTTCATACAAGAGTCGATTTTCGCATTGCTGAATGAATTGTATTGATACAAGACAAGTGGCTAGGCCTGTTTTACCGGTGTACACTTTTTGCCTCATTTTTTGACACATGTTTTTCTATGATCAAGAAAGGTCAAAACACGACAGTTTGTGGCTGATATGTAGCCAACTAGAAAAAAGAACAACCTTGTTACTAGTAATCAATGAATGAATAATAATTAATGTATTCATTCATTCATTTCTGTTTGTAAGTAGGTTAATTTAACATAAGTAAATAGACTTGAGTGTATTCATACTATCGAGTTTCTTGCCGGATTATCATCGTTAGAAACAACAGTGGAAAAATTACATTTTGGGTTTTTTTAAACATTTTTTTACTGTAAAATTATTTACTGACTCATACACTTTTAACAGTTTACATGAAACAAATGCGCCTTTGAGTTTGAACACTTCAAATCCAGTCACATTTAATATAGAAACTCCCAGTTGTAGGTTGTAGGTGTTATTTAGGACACCTCTAGCAAAATGTGTTATTTTTATGTAGGATAAGACCTGATCAAAAATTGAAATATAATTTTAATAAACCACGAGTTGGTTTCGGGTCAAAATCAGGTATACTTAAAACGATAACTACATAGAATGAAACTAATTTAAAAGATTTGAGACCTGACCGTTTATGATTCCGTTATATTGTAATGAAATGGCTGTTAGCTGATGCTGACCTTTTTCTGGTTATTAAATTTGTATAATTAAGCCGAAAGTCTCATGTGATTCATAGTTCATAGGATTATTATTATTATTCTAGACGTAACCTTATTCCTTGCTTAACGTTCAGATACCTATTTCTTTTTCAATCATCGGCATCAACCGTAAACTAAACAAAACTAAATTAAAATGATGACTAATTAAATATATAATTAAATGAGTTGAATTATTTAAACGTCAATAAATGAACAATTTCAGATTACATAATGTCCATAAAATAACAAGAATAGAATAAAACTATTCAGATGATTATTTGTGTTTTATGGAACCATTTTTCCATAAAACACAAATGATCATCTGAATCTAAACGTCACTCAAAAAGATAGTAACAGCTATGAATAGGGCAAACGCCTATCTTCCTCACAAAAATGACATGCTACAGGCAGGACTTTACTCATTGTGAAAAAGATAAGATTGTAAATGTGTAGGAAGGTACATCGCAAATATTTTATTTAGTGGTCGAAAATGTTGGATGTAATCTCAAACTCTCCTTTTTAATTTGGTTTTAGATATGAAGAGTTTGAGTTAACTCAGTTAATTGAGTGTGGAAATGCCTCAACCGATTCAATAATTAATTGCTTTTATGTTAGCCAAGAATTCGGATTATTTTGTTATCTTAATGACATGAACCGTAATTTTTCTCTATTAATCAGCGATGATTTTGTAGCTTATGTATTTCAATAAGATTGCCTCCTAAGCATGCGAACATTTCATATAAGTGGATTTAAAGGCTGCGATCCTGTGTAACGCCACAGATACCCAATACAAAAACTTTAAATGGCGATTTCCCTCCCATATCTTTTTTTGGAAAATTAAGTTCCTTACCGAACGAATGATGCCACAATACCACCAATCGAACAGAAACACTATTCTAGAAGCTTTCTAATTTTAGGTATGATAGAGAAGCTATAATAGACTTACCCATTTCAAACATATTTAAAACAACAGCATGATAGAGGTAGGAGAGAGTTTTCCTACGCCAAACACTGGTCTGATTAAACACGGCAGCTGTCCGTGGTTAGAATTTGAGAAAACACATTACTCGTCATAAATTACAACAAAAACTTAACGAAAACCCATTAGGGCTGCCGAATCTGACGCGGGGCTTGTTAACGGATAATTTGAGCCCGGACCTCCGTCATAGACAAAACAAACAGCTGCCTCACAGGCAATTTGTGCATTTCTCTAAATGGCCGAGCACAAATTACACCTTATTATAAGCTTGTTTGCTTTACGACGGTGCCCCCACAATTATTTTTTTTCCGTGATCGATAATGTGGAGAGCGCAGTGAAGAAATTACACAGCGCTCGCGATCTCGGCGCCTCCGCCCTTCCTGCGCGCGCGGCGGTCTCCGCGCGTTCTTACGCGGAAAGAAAGTAGGATCGATAACGAATATCGTCGCCGTTCATTCGGCAATTATCCGTTTGTAATTAGCGTCAGCCGCTCCGTGTTGCGTCCATTATCAATGTGAACTAAAAAGCGGAGAGGCGAATAGCTATCGTGCGGGACGGCTGTAGCGGCGCGCCTGCGCATTGTCCTCGCGGTTTTTGCGAGGCCGATAATGAGGCGGGCTCATCAGTGCTCCTGTCATCTCGTACACGTTTTTTCCCCGTGGAGACCACCGCGCGGCCGCTCCGGTTAACATTCCAATAATTTACCGCTTTATCCGTCGGTTGGTGAATCTCGTTAGCCGGCCGGGCCGTCTAGAGGTCACTTTTGTTTGTTTTGTATTAATGATGCCGCGTGAGAGGCCGGGGGCGCGCCGGCGCCGCGTTCCCTGGCGCCATGCGCGCCGAAATGGGTCAAAATATTTCATTTATTTCTCGTATTGAATAGGCGAGTGCGTGTCCGACGTAATTGAGTTATTTTGATACCACGACATGCACCTAGTGGTTGGACACCACTTGAAATTAGAAGAGCAACGCAATTATCTAGACCCAAAATAATTAATGGATGCTATCTGACAACAGCACAGGCGATTCAAAATCATGTACGCAGTATCAAGAGAGATAATAGCTATCTAATATTTACGATGCACACCTCTAGATGTATGATAAACTTAGACCTATCAGCATTTGTCTATCAAAAGTTGATTTTAAGTACGCACCATACTTTTAGCACACTGAGAAAATGCTCGATAGTATGCCATCAAAATTTTAATCACTTGACCCATAAATATATTTTATAGAATAATTTAGACCTCCGACGTCGTTTTTGAAGCTGAACTTATTGCTTATCTTAAGAATAATATTATGGTTTTTACATTAAATCCTTTTAAATATTAATAAAAATATTGGTAGTTCAAACAAATTGAAAGCCTTATAAGTTCATAACACGCTTAATGACTAGAAACAGACGTTTGCTTCTACAAAGTAATTGACCGATTCTAATAGTGGCTTATGAGCCTAGAAACTTCCAAATTGGTCAGCGTATGCCTTTAGCCGCTTCGCAAACACGAGGTAAAAGGGGGTCAAGTAAGTTCTTCATCCCAGGGCTGAGTCAGCGCTGATACGAAGCGTAAACAGCGCGGTTGGGCGGTGCGTTTGTGCGCACTGGTTAACACCTGCGGCCATCGCGCTTCTATGTAGGATTTACGCCTTGCTTCCCGTTTTCCCACCTGGCTTTAGTGTAAATTGGGGAGTATATAACACCCCTTATGTTTTAACTGAGGATACCGTTTTTTGGCTCGGTTAGTGGAACCTGTCCGGCCTATATTTGTTTGGTAACGCTCTAGACGAAAGGTAGAAAAGTTTCTTCTAAAATTGAGATTTCTGTTCCTTTTTACAATTTCTCGTTATTTATTCCTATTTTCAAATAATCAATATCTGTTCATGGCTTTCTAGATGGGCACCCGTAATCCTTTAAAAAAGCTAGCAGCCTATAGAGGCTATATTAATAGTAATACAATGCAATTCAATATATTTATTACATTTCACGTGAAGGTAAGTCAACATACCTAGGTATATGGGATATAAGCTGCGCATAGCCAAAATGATTTATTCAATTTCGCACTATTAGAGAAATTATTTCACAAACCTCCAATCGTAGACATCATTCCCACAAGAGGATTCAGCTGCGAAAATTTCATATTTTATAGTGTTGAAGTTTTTAAAATCTGGCAAAAGGAGACAAAGTGTAGCGCTTACAAAAAAAAATACTAGAAATTTTGAAAATTCTGAAATACTAAAACTTTGATTGGAAATCTAACGGGCAAATCTTTTCAATAAATTCACTTTGTATGGAGATCATCTATTTTATTTAAATCTCACACACTGAATAATAAAAAAACAGGAACGTAAAAGCAAAAACCCGTCATTGATAGATGGTTAATCGCTGACACAATTAATTACAAGTAAACAACAAATTAAGGACAAAGATAAGCATCAAACTATCGAGTCAATAAAGAATACAAAACCACGACAAAACCCTCATAATCATACGTAACATACCTAACCTACTAACATTACCTACCTATTATTCTTGCTCTACTCTCGATGCCGGTACAAAAATAAACCAAAATGTTTCAAAACATTGACATGTCCCATCTTGCAGCAGTTCATGTTTAGAGATAACTAATACTTAACCCTCAATAATCGTAGAACAAACAAACATCGGTTAAAATAGAGTTGATTTTTTTTCAAAACCGTAATATGACAAATGGTCGGGGCGCGGCGCGGGCGCAGCTCGCGTGTCGTCGCGCGGACCTCCCGCCATTTTAAAAACAAACATACAACACAAAAACTCGTTATTTATTTTCGTGTTATCCGATGGGAAGGGCGCGCCTGAATTCGCTCTAAAAAATCATAACTTATAATTAAAAACGTCTGCGTCTGACGCGGGTAACTTAAAAATGTTGCGCACTTGTCATAAGCTCTCCCGTTCCTTCTCTACTCGCGGCTCAATGATGAAATCTTAATGACTGTTTCTCGATGCTTAATGAGATAAAATTCGTAATCTGAAATCTGTTCTATGAATTCATATCGAGCGGTATGCTCATCCGGCGCTTGTTTTAACAGAAATACCGATTAATTGATTCGATCTGTGTCGTAATTAAAATGGGTGATTAGGGCGCGGGACCGGCGCCGGCGCCTCAAAGCGTCGCCGGCAACATTCCTTTTGTTTTACCACGGGTCGTTTGTCGCCTGCGTGCTGCGCGGGCAGCGCGGCGTCTCGCTCTGGCGCGCGCGCGGCGCGGCGGGTGCGAGCGGGAGGTGCGCGGGCGCCGACCGCCCGGTGCGCGCCGGCCGCCCGCCGCGCGCCCCGCCCAACGCACACAGCACTAATAATCAGATTATGACAGCCCGTCTTCCAGCGCACCATCGACTCCACTCGTCATTCTTACTAACTTGACATCGGATTTTTATAGTGCCGAAATGCGGTGCCTTCTTCGTGAGGTACCATCAAGATTAGATAATGCACTTTGAAGTCTGCTAGCACCGTTGTCAGTATTTAGCCACAGGTGGTATCGAGGCAACATCGTCATTATTATAAAAATTACCTGGAACAAAACTTTTAGGTTCAATAAAACGCTCAAAAGACAAATTTCCCCAAAATGACTGTTCAATCAGAAACTGTTACACTAAACGAGTTGTTTGTACAAATTAAAGTTGATTGAAAACGTTTACAGTAATGATGGCTTCTATGAAATGTGAAAAGTTTGTCACGGCTCAAAAAGCGTATCGTCATTTAATGTAATGGGTAATACCGGCCCGAGGGAGACGGGAGCCGGCATCCGAAGCACGCGCCGAGGAGTCGCCGCTCAGGATCATATCGCAATTTCTCCAGGGAACACACCATTGATTTCTCAAGAGATTTTAGCTAACACATCGTGCATTGCGGGCATCAAACACACTGACGTAACGACATTTGTGGCAGGAACAGCAATGTATCTTGTGAACTGGGAACGGCCCCAATCATCCTTATAGAGTTGAGTGACGATCGAAACGGCCAGTCATCGCGGCCTCGCCCTACAAGCCTAAAACAATCGAATATCGTAGAAAAAAACAAACACGAACGCAATCATTCGTATCAGGGATAAAAAATATGCGTCTCTGTCTCGAAGCGGGCAAGATTTCTTTTTTGCCTCACATCCGCGTCCCTGATGATAATTTCTCATTAGGTTATAACATTTTTGTCGGTTGAATCGTCGTAAATTCCTGGGATATTTTACGGAAGAAAGTGGCTGTAGACGTTTTGTTTTTATGGCGCCAAGGAGTTCGGGTTAGATCGGTATCGGCCAATACAAGCGTTTAACATGTTACGTGGAACTCGGGATTATTCTCACGGCTCCGACTCGCGCCTTAACAAATTGTAATGTGAGCGAATGAGACAGCTCTGACATTTTTAAATCGACTAAAACTTGTAAAAGATAAAAATTATATTTTGCATTCTAATTTAACGCAACGGCGAGGATTGCAGGCATATCGCGTTATCGAACCCTTTTGTTTTTCGACTGTTTAAAATGCGTGTAACTGGATTTGGTGCTGTTCTTGAGCGATGAGCGCATATCAAGGCGTCATCTTCTCAGTCTTCTGGCACCTTACACAAATTACGTTTACACCTTCACCTTTATTGCAAACGTGAGTGCACTTAATTTGTGGAAATGAGCGCAACATGACACCGGTAACTTGAGCAGCTGCCACTGTCGCGGCGCGTCAGCACAGTGGGAGACGGTTCCACCGGGCTCAAGACATGAAGGCATTTTAGCTTCTACGTGCTTATATTTCCCCATAAACTAGGGGTGTCAGAACAGACAAACTGCTTAGCAAAGCTCTGAGGCAACAGTGCACGGGTGACTTCAGTGCAATGCCCTGCAGTGTAGTGTGAGCGATAATGTAAGTGCAATGAAGATTTGGCAAAAAAGTCATAACTACAAAATAAACTAATGTAATACATTAGGGTGTTTCTGGTAGCCCTAGAGATGATCATCTTCAGACTTCGGCTTTCGCAATTCTTTTGGGCCAACCGGTTTAAAGACATTAATCAAGGAAAACTATCACAGCTAGAGTAAGCTTTGTGGCAGGCATCTAACAAACTGTACAGAGCGGGATCAAATATGCACTTAGCCAAGTTCTTAAGAAAAAACGAATATTTCAAAAATGCTTACGTGATCAGGTAATCAAAAATATTACCTGGGCAGCCCTACTTAGACTACGTGTCCATAGAGGCTAGAGCGAGCGGTGATTATAGCGCAGGGTGCGCTCTCCATCATAACCACGCATCTCAACAGCTATAAAGCGTGCATCGAGGCGCGGGCGCAGGCAACGTTGTCACACAGCGGATCTGTCATATTTCACGCTATAATCGTCAAGGCTCAGCCAGAGCGTAAAAGACTAAGTATTTACTTCCAAACGTTTAAATACCGTAATAAGTTTTAATAAGGTTTAATGGTAAAATAATCAAAATGTCTAGCCCATAGCGGGAGGTGCAACCATAAGACTGTTTTTAGTCAAGCTAAGTTTCTAACCAAATATCATTTATTCGACGTCAGAAATATACAGTGTGTCTGGTCACCGATGTCCGACCCGTTAAGGTGAAGTAATATGATCTATTTTATGAATAAATCCACCATAATTAAGCACTTTGCCCCAGTTGTTTTAAAATGGCCGCCATTTTAATTTTTTTTTCTCGGGAGTACGGGTGGGTTAGTTTAGTTTGCAATATCTGCCGATTTAGAGGTCCTACAGTCACAAAAGTGGTATCGTTAGACAGCTACAAAAGTAGGCAATAAGCTGACAAAAAAGCATTTTTTCATAACTCCCTTAAAATACCTCAAAAAAATGTTTGAACTTGAAAATTGTGATAGAATTTGTAAGTTTTTTTTACATTTTTTTTTTTTTCAGAAAAACTAAACTGTCAACATACATTTATTTTTAACTTTTTGGATACCCAAAGACATCACCTAAACACTGAAGCAAAAATCAAAGTTCCAAGTAAAATAGTTTAGAAGTTGTGACAAATTGAATATCACCCTGTCATCAGAAACCCTTTGAAACGCAGGTAAAATTTACCTGAAATAAATAAAAAAAAATTAAAAAAATAATAATTAAAAGTGCTTAATTATGGTGGATTTATTCATAAAATAGATCATATTACTTCACCTTAACGGGTCGGACATCGGTGACCAGACACACTGTATATAACAGTTGGACTTGAAGCGAAAAATAATAGATCTTGAAAGTCTTTTAAGCGGTCAACCAATTATTCCAAAAGAAATTCTTTCGCAGCATTGAAATAGCACATATGTGAACCTTAGAACTGTTAGCAGCTTTTTGTCTCCAAGTTAATTGTTACGAGTGAATCGTAAAGCGCAGTCCTGTGCGCGGGCGCAGAGCCGAGGGCGGTGAGATAGCATCAGTCGTGTCCTCTCGTTACGGCATGTAAATGTGCGCCGGCGCCACTCTATCGCCGGATCACTCCGATCCCTCATACAATGCGAGGGATCATAAAGTTATTTCGTGAATTTTAATCGAAGGATTCCGTGATGTAGGAATTCTGAATGTTTAATATTCGTATTGAAAAATTTTAAGACTAAGGAAAATTGAATGCAAATGTGGTTGTGAAATTTAGGTCAGTAACAATACTGAATATTAGTTAGTAGGAGGTGATTTTGATCCATCAAATAAGCACTTTTAAGTAAAAACATCCGTTTTTAAAATAGTGCACAATATACCATTATATTGTGCACTATTTTTAAATGCCCGAAATGTCATAGCATCAAATCTAAGCAATGAGACCTTATTCTTATCGTTACAATGATTCACACCGTCTCTGATGCAGCATCACGGCACCTTTATTCGTAGGTGTTATTCGCACATAAAAACCACTCGCATAGAGACAGTTCCTAAAGCACGTAACACAGTTTCCCAAGCCTTAGTCATGTGACACTACACGAGGACGAGCCACCCAGTCGTGGGTAGATAGGATCGCTCGTGCGCGATGGTATCGCGCCGCTACCGAAACCGAGATAACCGTCGCATGCGCAGGCCGGCCGGGGTGCGCACGACTCCTCAATAAAAGCGTCGCCCGTCAACTCGCCCACTGATTTCGGGAAAACTGGATTATCTGGGATACGGACTGTTGGGCTACAGTAGCTGGAAATGATTATGTATTCATTGCCAGAGGTACCATTACAACAGTCAGATGAAGGTATCTTGGACACAATACTTTTTGCTAGCACACCATACACTCACGACTGCGTTACAGATGGTGTGTAGTAAAAGACTAGCATTTTCACTGCTCTTCTTTGGTTAGTCTTTATCTATTTCAATTGCTGTCAATGTCTGTCTATATTGTGGCCCAAATGCCTCACGGTCTGGCTCTTGCCAGGTTTTTGCCTCTTCTAAGGTTTTTACTCACAAAGCAACACCTTTAAAAGAGGCAAGAGAGAAAGATAGGTTTTCACAACGGTTTACCAAATTAGATAACTCTTTTAATGGGAGCTCACAAATAATATCACTCACTCACTGCCATAACCATTTTGTCATGTGATAATAAGCAGAAAGGAAAAATGTAACATGTTCTTGCGTACGGTTTTAAATTTAGGTTGTGTAAGGAATTTCTTCTAAGAAGTTGAGCGACGATGCAACGATGCTTGAAACTTTCTTGGTGCAGTAATTATTTTACTTTAATGGTATCAAATACAGGAACACGCTTGTAGAGACATGCTTACAAACGTAAAAGTCGACCGCTTCTGCCATAAAAGTAACAGTTACGTTGTCACAGCAGTAAAAGGCGTTGATTGCCATCAAAGGGCGCGCTCGTCATCAAACATGGGCAAGTGACTGCGGGAATTAGCGAGCGCACAAGCACAGTATAAACCTTACAGTAGGCTATATAAGGCCGCCCGCCGAGTTATTAGCCTAGCGTGCACACAGACACGCGGCACAGCCCCTCCGTACTACCGCCTCCCTATGCCTCCCTATTTTATGCTAGCGTGTGCGTGAAATCGCGTGTGTGTGATATCGCGACACGGCGCGCGACGCTCACGCACACATTCAAACCGAGAGTGGCACGTTTGTATTTAGATGTTCTACTGTATGGTTTATACTGTGGCACAAGTGACGGCGCAAGTGGAGGCGACATCAAGACACAATTCCGTGAAATATGTAACAGCGGTTCAATGTCAATAGTACGAGGATGTCGCGACGCCCACTAATTGCGATCATGACGGGCGGCGCGTTTGAACTCGACACATTACACGCAGCCTTGGCGCGATTCGACGGAGTGCCTGTGGTACTGAGGGAAGCGATCTGCGGGGCTTTTGTAATTACCACATCACATTAAAACTTTGTTGATGTCACAAGTTGAGACATAGAATATACTCGTACTTAGTTCGTATTGGCGCAATGCGCAAACGACACTGATTTATTAAATACATTTCATTTGAAATTCAGGCACAATAAATGAGCATGTAATGTTCTGAAAAACAATCAAAATTTGATATTGCGTTTAGTTGTATGTATGTTTAAAGTTTTACGAGACACATATGACACATCTATTGTTTTTGTTGGTAATTGTGTTATTATCGCCGATCGCTTTAGTTGCAAAAAGAACAATCTGATGAGAAGATGATAAGAGCTTTATTTCACTGATGTTTAATCCAAGGCAACTTTGTTAACGCAAACTGAAAGTAATGTATGAAGCAAGGTTAAACTGCATGTCTACACGAAATAATTCTAACGACCTTTTACAAGTCATTATTTACAGTCAATCAATTTCCTAGTTTTGACATTGTGACTACATGCTTGTTCAAGGTAACAAATACATTTTAGATGCGTGTAAAACAAGACAACGATGTAATATTATGTTTGGTTAGAGACTGAACTTTGAAGACATATAGGGACTGAATTATACGTCAGCTGTTTTTTAATGTTTGTAAATGCAGTCTTCGCGGTATGTCCGCTCCTTGAACCACACATTCAGTATTAATATCAATTAACACACACTGGCTTAATTGTGAATCGCTCGGCTCGCGTGCGGCGGCGCCTTTGTAGCCGCGCTCCCGCGCCTGCGTGCGCAGCTTTTGATTCGCGCGCTTCTCCGTACTCTCCACCGCGCTTCTTCGAAACGCTTCCTAAAATACTGGCGCCATTCAACTCACGCCACCCGCTGCGCAATCTCCACCCTTCCTCATCGGACATTAAGATTCTGATTTCATTATCTCTGCAATGGCACACTTGCTTCTAGGTACGGCATCACGGTACGGAGAGCTGAGAGCGAAGATCCTGTGCTTGATTGATTGTTACTTGTTCGTAGTTTGCTAAACTACAAATGGAATTCGCGTATGTTTTACTAACATTGTAATTCTTGATGAATGAACGGCTACTGGAAGAGTGTGATTATTTATCAAGACGTTTAAGTCAGCTATTTGAATGTCTGTCATGTTTGAAATGATAATGAAATGGCAGCATGTCAACAAGGAATGCAACAACGGTCCAAAAATCACCGAAGCGTCCTTTTTTGGTGTACACTGACGGCGCCGAACAAATAAAAATATGATATATTAAAATAAACAGCTACTATCTTCACGATCGCTACTATCTAAGATAGAATCACCGCATTTCATGTGATCATCAATTCTTTGTTTAAATCGGGGCTTTGACAGGATTATAATTAGAAACCGTCGGTCCTTACGGGTGTTTTAATGTCACTAGCCGGTCCCATACTGCGCTCGCATTTCATTAACTCCAGCGTTAAAAAATTGTGAGTTCTCATAAAGCGCGGTGATTTATGCGGGACGGGAGCTAACGAGCTGACCACCGCCCCGGCGCGGGCGCATCGGGCCACAATAAAACGACACGCCGTTTTGGGTCGCATTTGTTTTGGATTATTCTCTATAATTTCGATTATGAAATTGTGACGGGTATACGAGTCATTTAAGAGTCGTTCCAGTTTCCGCCCGGAGCTGATTCGCTCCTGATTGGATCTATACTAATTAGACTGTTATTGTTGTTATTAGAAATTGATTATCTGTCTTCACAACATAATAATAAGAAGTTGTAACTTTTAGTTCTGCTGAAATATTAAAGGACATCATCAGTGTGAGTGAATATTTACATGAAAATTTGGGAGATAGAGCGAAAAAATGTATTTTTTGCTTTAGAAAATACAAACCAAAACAGAATAGCCTAACTCACAGCAGTAGTGTATGCCTCTACACAACCAGGAAATAAGTCAGCGCAACATTACAATGTTTGATAGAGGTATTTTCCCACGAACAAAATTTGCATATGCAAACAACGAATAGAGGTTCTTCGATAGATATGCGCAACGCAGTCGGAACAAGTGAATTTTTGCGCTATCTGCGCGTCGGTAGGCGGCTGCGTCAAAAGGCGCATAATAGGCTCTAGATGCGTGCGCAGATAGTGGGGCCTGCGCAGGCGGCGCGCGGCGACCACACGGGGGCCTTTATCGGGATTGTCCGTTCTGTTCGGGGATTAGAGTGGCTTATATCTTTGTCTCATGGATATGGCGCTTAGATATTTGATTGTTTTAATGGGAAAAGCATAAGGCAGGTACTTCTCTTTTAAACTGTTGCTTACACTGGTGGGTCTAAGTACTGTTAAAGACAACGGTGCATGGTCATGACGAATGACTTATTCCTTGACACATTTTAATTGGAAGATGTATTAGTATACATAATTCATAATTACTTAAGAAATAAATGTTTATGCTACCTATGTACACAGTTATGACATCAAAACTAAAAATGTCTGCCTCCTGATCAGTTAATCCAGTGTTTTTATTGGTGTGCTAATATCTCAGAAAATCCTTAAACCATGGTGCAGCGAGTCGGCTCGCTCGCAGTCTCATGCGCATCGCACGCACTGTCAACCTAATTACCGTGCGTTTTGTCGGCCCTTCCACTCGCGATTTATTGGACGAGCCGGGCGCGGCGCCGGCGCCCGCGCAGGCCCCGTAACATAAATAAATAGCCTTGTTCATTATGCTCATGCTATTTTTTCCTGACATCACAATTAGAAACGGTTCAATTTTATTGGTTTCTTTAAAAACTAGTCGGTAGAAAAACTTGAATTTTTATTCAACTTTTAACGACTGGCAGAAACTGCGGCTGAGTTTGCAGGAATACAGTCATTAAATTACAAAACAGTGGTTATGATAAGCCGCTTTAGCGGTTTCTTTGCCGACAATTAAAGAAAATAAAACCTTTTTACCGGTAGTAATTTACTGCGCAAATAAATCATTAATTACATTGATAACCAATCGGTTAATAAAGTCCGAATTTTTTATCGAGCGGTAACTTGCGGAGGTTGAGTGTATCGAGCAATTGGTTCATTGGCTAAAGGCGCCGACTTGGTGATTAAAAATTTCCAATTTCCGCAAGCACCGGCGACCGTTTGTGAGTGGTTGTAAATTTGGCGCTGATCGGCGCATAAACATGTCGCAGGTGCGCGCCGCGGGCGTGCTTTGTGCGTGTCGCGCCGCTGCCGCGCCGATGCCGCTCCGCCCCGACCTGTGACGGACTTGCGTAACTGTTACCCTTTACTGATTTATTAGGCGGCTTTGTGATCAAAATCAGCGAGTAATTATGCAAATTGATTAGGACGCAAGCGAAGTATCAATGAGAGTCGTGTTGAATTTAAGACTTACGATTGTGGAAATGTAAAACCTTGTGATTGTGAGACGTATTTATCCAACTGAAGATTTACAACAGGTCAGTATTTTTAAGTAGTGTGAAGTGCGCTGTTTTTTTTAATAAATAATTCGGTGGTTCAATTCGGCAAGATCTTTTTAATATTCATAATTTTCTTTGAAACGCAACCAAAATTCATCATTGCCAATAGAAACAAAGTTTTAATAAATCACCCCTAGCTGACGAAGGTCATATTTTTTATACTCTTGCACCTTTCGTAACGAATGCTGAATTTAGACGTTTTTTATTGCCACCTGCAGCAGTTAGGCAAAAAGTTTATCTTTTTTTGTGACAATCGATATGATTGAAGATTCTGTCGCTGATTTTAAACAAAGAGCGACAGATAGTCGACGGCCATCAATATGCTAATACGAGCGTCCCGGGCCGAAGCCGAACTTCGCTTTTTGTGCTCGCTCCAAATTGGTTTATTTGTATTGTTAGAAACATATTTCTTTACGAGGGCCGTTTGTTTGCTCGCGAGAGCATATGGAGCCGGGGAAGGGTTTTTGTCAATTTCGTTTTGGATGTGTGTTTAGGAAATGTTTGTGATATATATTTTAGTAATAGTATTTTTTGGAGTTCTGAATATTTTTGAATGTGCACTAATAGCTGCCAGGTGGTACGTTTCGGGGATGATCCTAAAAATGTGTCAAGTATTTTTTGACTGTACTTTGCAGTTTTGTGAGTTTTTTTTTCATCTTGTCTTAATCACTTCGAATTGTGCTCTTTGGATTGTGTATTACCCAAAAAATAATTGATTTCTTACTAAATTCAATACAGGTACAATTATTTAGCTAAGACAGCGTTCAACGTATGAAACTTCGACTACGAGTTAAATACTAGAGTTGCCTTCGTCTCATAATCAGATCCGCCCCTAATGTGTATCACCGAGCGACACAGTAAATATGCTGATTCATTCCGTCCATGTCAACAGCCCACTTAGAGACAATGAGGCGAGCGTGTCCGCGGGATCGGAATCAGACGCTTGCGCAAGTGCCATGGATGCGCGATCACACTAGCAACACTAGTGCCAATCGCATGTTCAACGCACATTTTGTCCATGGTCATACGACAAAAAACACCGCTATGGCAGGGCAGGGGTGGCATGATCTAGTGACATGCAATCACTGGCTTGAATACGTAATCTAAATCTCATTCGTGTTGAGGAAATACGACTCAAGCAAAAGTCGTTTTATTACAATCTTACCTGTTTGGGAAATCTACTAAGATGATCTGCACTGTTAATGAAAAACTTTTGATTCGATTAGACCCACGTTTCAGCTTAGGGTTTCAACAACGTGAAGATTTTAAAAGTAGTGCTCTTACTTACTCTTTAGGATGTTTCTTGCTGCTGCATCACAAACTTAAGCAAAATAAGTAACTACTTTGTCAAAAGTAGTCATCTTGTGCCATCCTTGCGTGCGGGAATCGCATGAAGACCAAAATACGTAGTAGATTTGAGATAATGTGTTTTGTATTATGTTTTTAGTAACAATTATTAGTAATTATACCTAAAAAAGTATCTAACGACGTTATGTACTCGCAACTTGTAATAACTTTGGTACGGAGGTTGGATTTCTAGCATAATATACATTTAGGTCTACGGTATTCCGTGAGCACGATCACGTAGTGCCGTAAAATATCTCTAATAAGCTGCGCCATAAAGCTTATTTTTTATTTTCCAGAATCGTGTTCATCTCACGGTAATTACCTAGGAAAACTGAAAACATTCTACAGAATTGTCTGACTACACCTAGACACGAAGTTTGATTAGTTCGAACTACACATGTACGAAGAGAAAAATATTGTTTTTGTAAAAAACAAAAGCAATGTTAAGTACATTGCTGTGAAGCGAAGTATTCACACGGGCCGCTCTCACAGTTCGAGTGAACATTTTGACACTTCCAGGTGTCCGATTTTTTACCCTCCCAGACAATGGGCTCTGCTGTTTGCCCAGGCCCACATCTGGGCGACCAAAAAACCGGCCGGACCTCTCGTGTGGCCGCTAATGAGCGGGCTGCACTCGCGGGAACGACGCAAGGTGCTCGAAAGAGTTAGGCCAGGAACATACTGTTTGAACAGGCCATGCCTCCAAATCTCTACCATGATTGGATTTATATTCTCGTCTCACTATATAAGTTGGGAGGCCCGTCGTTAGACACCTAGACTGAGTTTTTTTCTAGTCTTTCAATTTTAGATGAAAATACAGAAATATGTTACATAATATGAAACAAAGTAACATTGTGATAGGGACTAGCTAGTAGCTGCGTAGTGAGGTTTTATTTATTCCAACATAAACAGTCATTTTTTTTATCAATTACAAACAATTATAAATATAGAATAGAATAGAGAATGTTCATTTGCCACATACAAAACCAAATTAAATAAAACATGCTAAAATACTTTGTTAAGTAAATAGGTGACACATTTCGTAGAACTTTTTTTAGGTATAAGCAATCTCCAAAAACCTGTAAGAAGCTGTATATCATCCCACAACCTTGGACACGCATCTAAACTCTGCATCAATTAACTTTACGTTGTTTATCGTAAAACGGTTTGCCTCAATGATGAAAGCCTGCACAGATGCGGCGAGGACAACGGCGCGTTTGTCGCCTGCACACCCGACATTGAACTTGGGCGATAAAAACGCCATGAAATTAGCAGTAAAGATAACCGAAGGGTAGGTTAGTGACGCACATGAACAAGTTACGATCGCCCGTCGCAGGCGCAACACATTAGCCAGCGACGAGTAACACGCACTTGACGTTTGTTTACAGTAAACCGGACCCCGCACTAACCGACTCATAAAACATCCATTAAGAGAAAACTTGAGACTGTATCTCAGTTAGTAAAACAACTTTAAGAATTGTTTTGGGACATCTTGCAGATCATCATCTGACCCTAAAGCTTGTTGGTACTATGGGTGTCAGAGACAGTTAAACACACTTTAATATTTCTAAAGGCATACTCTAACTAGATTAGACCACGGAATTTAGACACCCAGACGCGGAACTAACTGCAATCTGCAATGTTTGTCATGGTGCTCTACCATAGCCAGGACCTCTAACATTGCACTGCCGGAAAAATCAAATGTTAAGTTGCACCCTATTTAAAACCGTTAATTCAGCTAACGGATGACGTATCTCACAATAAATGCGACTTCACAATCAACGCGACGCGCGGCGGCCGAAACCGAAAAGCAAAAAGCATCGTTCGCCATTTCAAAAATTCTCGTGCGGATGTGAGAGCGGATGTGGCGGTTCTTTCCGCGCAGTTAGCGCCTCCGTGCGGCAATTGGCGGGTTGTTACCGATTTACGACCCACTCTTCAGTTTATTAAACGATTCTGGTGGTCCCATTGTGTCCGCCGGCGAGCTCACTTGGCTCACAAGACGTTTATGGCGGCCCGTTTTTATGGTCTCCTTGTTTCAGTTCCTAAAGCCCTATTCCACGGAGCTGCTGATGTTTAGGGTTGGTCATTTGGTTGTGGTCTATATGGGAATATTGGGATGAAATGGAGCGCGGGTACCAGTTTTACTCAACATATAACCACGCGATCAGAACTGGACCAAAGGTAGTTGCCAAGGATTTGAAAATGACTCCCAGCCTTAGAACCAACGTCCCCTTTTCATACGCGACCGCATTCTCGACATTAATATTTAGCACCCGCAGTAAAGAAAAAATAGAGTAAGTTACCGTAGTGTCCAATCGAGGCAGGAAAACAGAGGACCCATTAAGTCTAGAAACGCGGTGTCCCAGTGGACTAAACCCTCGAAGGTTTTATAATTTGAATAAAATAATCATCTCCGATTGAGTTTCTAGTAAAGGCGTCATTTAGATAATGATGATGTGTGACCGGGCGGCGCTTTTCGCATATATTGTGCGCAAGTATCGTCACCTCTTTGTCGGCGCGCGCGCAGCTTTCAAACGGGTCGATAAGTGGACGCGGTATGATAAGAGCGTCTCGAACGGTAGCCGAGTGGACGGATTTATCAATGTACAGTCAACAGGCAAAGATGTCGAAGTATTAAAAGCACACATCTGTGTTTGGTTTGGTAGTGTTTGCGTTGTACCCTGACAAGTATACACTTCTGTCTGAAGGGATTTGGGGACAGGATGCTGTTTGTAAGAAGTCTATCGAGTGAAGATTGAGCAAACATTCGGAAAGTCGTAATGTTTGCACAATCACAGTTTTTTAAGTGTGATAAAAAGGCAACAAAATTCACTTCCTAATGTCAATTTAGGATTTGAAGATTTATAAAATCCTTATCGTCATCCTCAGGCAGACCATAGGCATCCCCCATTGCTCTATAGGAAACGCAAAGTTATATACTACTTTCCTTCGAATAATATGACTTTTATCAGGTCACCTTGGTCATTACACAGATTTTACATCATTGGCGAAAAATCAACACGTACGGTGAAAGGTTTCAATGAGACGTGAGAGCGTACCGTTAGGCTTTTAAACCCGATCATAATGTGTTATATTAAGGTACCTTCTGTCGCTACGTGTCACGTAAGGCGGTAGCCGGCATCGTAAAGTTTAAATGGGGCTAATTCAGACGGCTGTTAATTGAGCGCCGTTATCAGAGAGCGCATTAGCGGCTCTGCGGCGGCCGAGCGCCGAGATAAACGTATGACGGATCACAGATGGTAATAACACTTATTTGGTGGCAAGCATTATTATTATTCATATCTTTTCTGGAGGTAACGCGCCTTTTTTTGGTGAATACTAGGATTAGAATTTCAGTGTTTGAGAATATATCTGAGGCTTATCCAAGTTGTGATGTGAGTCTGAGTGTCAGGGCGAAAGGAAGAACAAAAACCATAGGTAGGTATAATTATTGCGTATGTTAACGTTTTGGAACCTTACTATAGCGCTTTTTAATTATAATCGTATTTTTTGTAGTAGTTAATTAATGATGTAGCTGAGTTTTAATCGACCCGGTGCGCGGTGGTCATCTGTTATTTTTACAATGCTTCAATTATTTTATATCTGAAAAACACGGCGAGCTTCAAATATCACTATTTATTTTATTTCAGTGATCATTCATTAAGTATAAGTTTCACATAGATGTTACAAATTTTACCCACACTTTAGGTTTCCATTAAATGACGCTCATAAATTGAATAATACCTTGCTTGATAACAACAAATGTAACTAATTATCCAATAATGTTCTGCATCATTTCAGTTCAGTAAAAGGCGTCTGAAAAATTAAGTAATTTAATTGACATGAACTTTTAAGATACCTTCCCTAGTTCCACCGCTATATTCCCAAGCCTATCCATCTCCTCGGAACGATCGGTTGAGGTGGGTCGCGGTCCACGGCGGTGGTCACCTCGCCACCGCGCCGATAAGCCGCGGCGCCACTGTATCGCTCCTTTATAGCCCTATCACTCGGTAGCCAGCAAGCTCACGGGTGCCAAAAGCCTCTCGTTGCCTGACACTTTTACTCCTATCACACGCTTTTACAATCACGTTAAAATGATGAAAGCCTCAAAAAATAACACATTCACATTCGAATTTAAATTCTAAACGCATAACAATAAGACGTAAAGGCAAGTTTATCTATTATCGAAGCACACGGACATCACACGTCTAGTAGCTGTAGTTTTATTATAGCCTTCTTTGTTTCTGCGGCGGGTTTGTCAGATTTGTCCTTTTTGTTTAATAAAAACTGAATGTTAGATTACAAACAAATGCTCTTTGTATCGGAACAGGGTTTTTTGTCGCCCAAAAAGAAGATCCTTTATTTAATTTACAACCCGTACTTAATTTTATATTAGAGTCGGCGTCATTTTCGGGTAATGGCGGGTTGTTTGTTTGTGCAGTGTTTTTGTTCAGTTTGTTAATTCAGACTCTTGATTAAATAACATACATCATATTATTTATTTAATTTTATAATTATAAACAGAATAACGCTTGTGGACATGTTTTGTTGCTTTGTTTTTTTTTACCAAATTTTAACATTTATTTGTCTTATTGTGAGTCTTAAATGACAGTGCTTCAAAATATTCTCTAAAAATAAAATTAGCGTGCATTGTTTTAGGCATCATCATAACATTTTGTGGACTACCACCGCAACAACCAATTATTTGCCTAAATAAGTCTACCTGTAGGTATTCATTGTTTTGTGTGTTCAGTATAACAAGTCGTAAAATTGCCACGTATATTTGATCAAGTAATGAACCTTAGGCACTCTAATTTACAAAACATGAAAATGGATCTGTTAACAATATTTTAACTTATTTTCAAACATCAAAGTTTTAACTCACCATAATTTCTTCCAGACGTATGTTCCCGTCGCTCCGAGTCTCACTAGCCGGGCTGGACCCTCGCGAGGAGTACTGCGTGCTCCTCGAGCTGTCCCTGGTTGGGCGGCGACGCTGGCGCTGGGCGGGCGGCGCCTGGGCGGCCGCGGGGGGCGCCGAGCCCCAGTCCCCGAGGCGACTCATGCTGCACCCGGACTCACCCGCGCCTGGCCATCACTGGACGGCCAATCCTGTGTCGTTTAGTAAACTGAAGCTTACGAATAACACTATGGATGCACAAGGACATGTAAGTACCTTTTATATTATTCAGCTGTAGCACCTTACCAATTTGGATATGTGCTTTCTTCATCTGTGTGTAGGGAGATTTGATGGTCTACAAAATATTCATGACAATCGTAATGACTAAAGTGGAAATGTTTTTCCATTCATTTTTCAAGTATGTCTTCTTAACTTTTACGATTACCATTCAAGTATTAGGTCTCTGACTTCCTGACTATAATGCTCACTTAGTTGAGACCATGTTATATTTATTACCAACTTGCGGCTGCCCGCGACTTGGTCTGCGTGAACTTAAGTTTAAAAAAAGCACATTTTAGCCTAGGTATGTGTTATTCAGATGTATAAGCCACATTATCGTAAAGTTTCATCAAAATCCAGAAAGAGCAACACGGCACATCTACACATACTAACATTCGCGTTTATAATGTTAGTAGGATAGTAAGCATTCGTCCTCACTTCCCTTCAACTTTGGGAATGTTAATCAAACTTGGAAACCTATTTCTCGTATATTGTTACGGGGAAAACAATGCTTCAGTAGAATAAACAGGTACTGCCTTCTTACATCTAAGTATTACGAAAAGGGCAGTTAATTATGAGCTCTGTGTTCTGACTCAAATTGAATATAGTAGGTAAATAAACAACCTTGATGATCATTTGCAACAAGCAAATCTTCAACTATGCCTCTATCACGTCATTACTATTTCAAATACTCCTATTGCGATTTCAATTTTGATTTAATCTCTACGTTTATGGCCGTTTACGTCCACGCCAAGGCCGCCAATCACTTTAAAAAAAAAAACGCCAAACATACGCAGTTTTGTGTTCAGTGATTCTTGTCTATGGTTATTGATAAGTGCGTTCCGAGCAGCTATTAGCTAAGCACGAGCCGTGATGTGAGCAGGAATGCCGGAATGCGGAGTCGATCATTACGGATTATCACACGGTGTAATTATCCGACGTTCTCGAATCTGACTCACCAGCTCGCCACTTATCGTTGCCAAAATAGCTTTCACATTGTTCCGTGATTGCCGAAGCTATTTTGAGAAAATAACAAAAACATAGGCTCACGACTATCTTTTTACCAATAAGTTCGGTGATTCAATTGGGTGTCTTACTCAAATTTACTTTTACTCGGCTCTACCAGCTCATAAGTAATTTGTGTCTTTTTCTTATGATCCCGGGTAAAGAGCCTAGGAAGGGAGTGAAATGGCTTGTCTCAGGTCCTCAGCTCAATCCTGACTGTATTTCAGTACCTACTTGTCAACATGGGGAGCACAAAGAAAGAAAAAGTTTAGATTATTTAGGGGCAGGAGGCTAATTAAGAATACACATAGGTCAAACTCTTCTGTTGAGTCTAAATATCAAAAATTGAAAATTCTTGCTAAGAAATGCTAATCCCATAGCATCAACATAATTCCCCATGCGTGGAACCCCCACATCGAAAGACAGAATTTAATTAGACTGCGTATGGGACATTTATTACAGAGTCATAGTTAGCTATGGACCTATGGTAAATGTGAATGCTATAATGACTAAAACCTGAGAACATGCCCTTTCATTTTGGTCGTAGCCTTTTCATGGCCGACGCAAGAGCAACGCCATGTAATATCGTTGATAGTGGCTGTATTGGAACAATCAAAAAATATACATAAAGTATAATATGTTCTAGTAATGCATATGAATAGCCTTCGATTTTCAAATCAAGCCAGTCGTGACTATGTCGAACAGTACCTACATACTCACGATGGAACCGCCTACCAAACAACGACTTCCCCACAAAAAGTAAAACATCTCACCACTGCAATTCTCAATCTTATAAGAACACGTTTACAGTTCAAATAAGCTTGTAAGCTCTTCTCGCTGTGGTGCTCTAACACAAAAAAGATAGTTTTATTACCTCTGCGTAAGGTAATATAGACTTTATTGTGTCGGTTTAGAGGTGGGATTGAACGGGCGCTTTGCCGTTTAATATGCGCCGCAGGAGTCTCGGCGCACAAAGGCGTCTATAAGTATTTCGTCACTGGAACAAATACGCTGAAAGGCATTGTGTGGAGGTTGTGGTGCGGCAACTAACTGTACTCCATTATACCGGGCTGTTTGGACAGGCCGGTTGACGCCTCATGACTGATAGCCTAGACACTATATGCTCACTACGTTTATACTGCTCTGTTTGTAGAAACGCTGTCTCTACAAAAATGCATACAGAAACTCGTAAAAATGACAGCTTTTTCGTTTGTTCGCCTTTGATAAGCATGAATTAACCTCTCGGTCATACAGTGTTGTTTGGTTTTCTTATTTTCTTTCCTTTTTATTTTTCTTCGCCAAGCAAATGAAGGCAGCGCTTGAACAAATATAGCACTTCAGAGTACAGAAACAAAACACGTTAGTTGTTTTCATTACCAACTTGAGCTGTATTTTTTCCTTAACTTTCTTAGAAAGGGTATCTTCTTTGTAAACCATCACATCAATCCACGTCCTGGTTAATCAAATCAAGCTTCTTTTCTAATGGTTCATGGCAAATAACGTTAGTAAGACGTCGTATCGCTCATCTATCAAAACAAGCATGTTTACGGCTATCAAAGAAACTAAACATGCGTTATTATGACGTGCGGAGGCAAAAAGGTGCGCTTACGCATCGTTGCACTTCAGGCGGGTTGCAGCGGCGCTGCAGGCGGCGCCTTTGTGCATCAGCCCACAATGGCACCAGCTACCGACGGCAGCCCCCACATTCGCACGGAAAACTATCCCACCGATTGTTGTGCACTTGAGGATTAAACACCTGCTAAAAAAATACCTATTCAACCTTTTTACCCTTTGTGCGCTGTTTTTTAAACCCACTTCTGGCAACACTCTTGAGAACTCGAGTTCTTGACTAATTAACAAACGGATTAGAAGACGCTTCCAAAATAAAAGGCAATTACAGTGAAAGGATTAGGAAATGTCTTTGTGAGTTTGTAAGTGAGAAGGCGGCTTGTATTATCACTTATCAGGCTTAATAGGGAGTCGGTTACGAGGTAATTGTGATGTCTTTGCTTTGAGAGACTTGAAGGCAAGTAATATTCTTAACTATTCTGATTATTATTAAAAACTTTAAAATTGAAAGTTATTCAAAAAACAAATTCAAAAAATGATCGAAAACAGAAAAAGAGCACAAAAACAGGTTGCAAAACAAAAGTAACTGAATAGTGTTTTTAAATTTAACATAAAACAAAAGTAAATTATAAGAGATATACATACCTACTCATTGAATTAAACAGTCACATCATAGTGAAAAAATAGAACACAAAATACACACATGGTTGTGGTAAACTGCGTGGCTCAACACGGTACAAAACGCACCGCGCTTCATAAACATTACGTTCAAAAACGGATAAAAATCTCTTATTTTTTGCACCTAAAGCATTAAAGAAGTAAAACATGTAAACTAATATTACGACAGCTTACACGATCGTTATCAGAGCGATCACGTTCGGTTGACTCCAGCCTTTGGGGTTGCCTTGCGGAAGTTTCGCCCGACCTGAGAAGCCTATCGGACAAGATCTGCGTCACGCCGCCGATGTCAACCCACTAATTAACTGATACAATCAAACGCCACTTTACGGGCCACTGGCCATGTAAATGACACTTTAGTACCCCTAATTCAAGCGAGATTTTTGACGGAAAAAACGTGTAATTATGCTGAGGTCTGATGCGTTGAAGTCTACTAACATGAATTAATTATCTGAAACATAATTGATCCCTTTGCGGACTATTAATTGAAATAAAAAGCGGATGAGTGTATACCTACTTTGTACATAGAGTTGAATTGAGAAAGATTTGCGAATTATTTTCATCAATGGTTTTTTTGTTTCTAAACATTCATAGTGCTAATAATATGCTTAAAATGTGGAGATATCCTGAACCTGGTCTAGCGACAAAGTAATTAATACATACATAGTTAATATACATAATCTTACGTTTCTGTAATTTCAACCCTAGAACTCCGTCGTCCAAAGTTTTCCGAGATGCAACCTTTATTTACGTTGCCCTCCAGATTTTTAGGAAGCTATATTTGTAGTAGCCGGAACTAACAACACGTCCTCGATAAAATTAATGACCGTAAAATCATCACTCTTGATCAAAATTTATTGAGCTCACAATATTATTGAACATACAAGAATCTAGCCAAGTATTCAAAGCACTAGCCGTCGAGGCATTACAAGATACAAAACGCAAACATTCACTTATTGACGCTGTTATCTCGAGAAAGTATTTGAATCGTTTTCAACTTTGATCACTGCGCAAAAAACGTCTAAAACGAAGTTAAGAATCCGAAGTGTTATCTTCACTTCAATCGAGTTTGATCGAAGACGCATCACGTTGATCGACGAGCTTCCGAATGCGGTACTCTAAAGCTATACCACGGTCTTCTGTACGTCTGTCAATCCCGTCATATTCACCACAAGAAGGCTGACTGCTATCCAATCCAAGTATTATTATCTCCTGGGAATCTGGGCTAGGCGCAGATAAAAAGTAAAATGTTAACAACGTAACTTGTAAGTTGATTTGTAGCGAGATATTTCTAATAAGGTTTCTGAATATAAAATAAACTCGTTGCGTAAAATTGCAATGTTTCAAATAGTGTCTCAGATTACTTAATAGTTATGGTGTGTCATTTACTCTCATGGCCTTATGTACAGTAATTCTGTAAAATTTGTCGAACTCACATTCGATTCTCTGAATTTTGAATATAGTAGTGGTTAATGGTGAATATTCAGGCAAGTGGCCCACTAAGTACAGCTTGTACTATAGGTCTCAGAAACAGATTGAACACATAGATTTACATGGAAATAATTTGCATAGATTTACATGGAAATAATTTGCATAGATTTACATGGGAATAATTTGCTATAATGTATGTGCTAATTACGTACTTAGTGTAATGAATAGCAAAACCAATGATTTTATTATAAAAGTCGTAAAGTCTTACTACTTTCTCTTCGCTAATTACTGCGCGTGGTAATTCGCTACTTTCATCGAGTTAATTACCAACATACCTATCACTCCATTTACTAATGCGCTGTTATATCGTTTAATTAGGCCTATTCAACGGATAAGTAATCTAAAGGCAATAAGCGAACTGTCGTGATTGTTACTAAAATCGAGCGCCGAAAGTAATTTCTTGTTAATTAGCTTTCAGCTTAACAGTTAACTGAGAGTCAATTAGTTAATAGGAACAATATCGGGCCGGCGCCACAGCCTTGCGCGACGCCGGCGCACCGGCCGTGCGCCTGCGCACGTGTGCCATAGAGCGAAAAGGAACAGAAAGCGGTTTCCATACAAATTGTGATCACATTAATACATCGCTTTAGGTAAATCATTTGGTCATATAGTTTGTAAAAACAATAATTGAATTTACAGAAACATACATAAAAGTAAGTCCATTTTTGGCTTTCCTTTGGGCACTCCAACTGGCACTGGCAGGAAACGTCCATCATTAAGTAGCTTGATTATTATAGGCTGTCGAAAACTGCTCTTAATATCCAGATTTGTGCTCTAGCTGAAGAAACTACAATTCAGAGACAATTAGCAAATAGAACAAGTTTTTTATCTGAGTCACCGAAGAGCCTTTTGTAGAGCCTAGTTTATTCGAATAACTTGGTCTTAAATCATCTATACTTTTGACAGCCACAATATTGACTTACCCGTCTGTACCCTATCTATCCCGTGCTTGTGGCCCCACGCCAGCAAAAACTTGGCCGTGTCTAGACAAGTTCGCAGTGGCGTGTCATCTTGTCACTTGTCACATGTTTGCTGAACAGCGCCAGGGTTCTTTCGCAATTATCCTGCAAAAGACTCCATTGTTCTTCACTGTCCATTTTTTGTCAATTAGTAAATATTATGGGCACTTTGTAGACATACTCAGCTTCTTTGATGGCGCTTGTGGTGCAAAGGTTAGAAGTGAAAGAAGAAATGGGGACCAGTCAAAATTATGTTGGGCCTAGGCTCGAGATCGAATGGTCTAAGTGTTCTTAGTACTCTTGTCGTTACTCTTTCGGATAAGTAATGTATGTACATATGCTATTGCCATCAACTTATTTATGATAGCGAAATAAGTTTCTTATTTCTATGTTGAATAAAATGTCTAGTAAATGATATAAGAAGAAAAACAAACATAATAAAAAACACTACCGCAATATAAACCTAAAAAGTGGTAATAATAAGAATTTTAATGTATAATTAAAACAACGGAGTACTTAACGCAAAATGTAAATGAGGGTTATGAGAGTGGTAATCTTAAGTAACTGCACCAGAATTGACGTCATGAGAAAGTCATAAAAAGTGATTTTTACAGAAGTAAAACAGTAACCCTTTAGAGCTGAAGTGGGTGCAGGTAGCGGCGCGCACTCGACGATAAGGCTGCATGCGCGGGCGCCGACGAGACAGCAGATTAGTTTTTACGCGTTTTTGAAGCTTTTTGCAACGCATTTTTTAGCACGGACAGACAATGAGTGTTAAAATAAAGAAAAATGAATTTAAAGTGATGTGACTGATATTCGCAACAAAATAACTGAGTATACCCACTATTTGGTACAGATGCTAACTTCGTAGTAGCTCAGGTCATCGGATTTTATTTCAATATATTTTTTGTTGAACAAAGACGAAATCGGCAACCGAGACTATATAGTTCGACTCAATATAGTTAGAGGAATAAGCTAGCTGAAGAGATAGGCTGGCTCCAGAGGGCACAACGCCGACAGGGTAAGCAGGCGATTTCTTAAGTGGAACCCACGTCACAGTAAAAGTATCTGAAGACGTTCTCCGTCAGGTGAAGCAATGCTAAGTATTGCTGGTAGAAAGAGGATGCGTTAACCTGAAGCTTGCCTTAAGGCACAATAATATAACACGTCAAGTTTTATCCTTCTTTCTGTCTGCGCCTACTCTAAGTTTTATCGTATACTTCTATTGGTGGTTAACGCATTTATACAAATATGTTAAAAACTGTATGAAACTTAAAGTTTTTCGCTAGCGTGCTAAGTTTTCCCTCTTGTCAACAGATGGTGCTAACCTCGATGCACAAGTACCGCCCCCGAGTGCTGGTGGTGCGCGCGCGCGACGCGGCCGCGCTGGCGTGGGGCGCGCCACACGCGGCGTTCTCCTTCGCAGAGACGGAGTTCATCGCTGTCACTGCTTATCAGGTTGGTATACTTATTATTTTGTGTCACTATGCTCATGAGGTCAATTGCCACCCCATGGCGAGAACGTAGTTTGTTTCCGAGTCCGCTATTTTGCGATTCCCTGCGATGACCATTGTTGAACTGTTGGCCCTGGCTATGTAGTCAGAGGATCTAGGGCGGCTTGATAACACCAGACAATACAGTGTACCACTGTATTTTAAACACATCTCTCTTACCATATAATCTGCGCCCGCGTGTTAGAGTGGGGCTCACACCATCTCGTAGTCTAGGTTTAGCCTATGTCTAAAATAGTGGAGTGAAGGTTTGTTGGCGAATTTAACTAGGGTCCCGAGATTTCAGACCGAGTACTAACTACCTAATTCATAATTCATTTATTCACTGCATACATGTGGTAAATACCTAACTGTCTTCTTGCCAATAAATATCTCCCAGACATACCCAGACAACGGCCATCAAGACCTATGTACAAAAATGATCATCGCCTGAATGTTTCTCCAGAGCATGAATCACGACATGGCAAGATCCCCTCCAACCGAGTCAAAGAGCCATGATAGGTGCAATCGATTGGGGATTCCGATATAAAATCAGATCACACCTCAATTTTCTCAGAACTCGTACTACGTTTCCCGGAACGCGCCGATTCGCACTTATACCACTTTTTTTTCGTCCACCCGAAGGCGCCAAAGCTTTTACGCATGTAGTGCAGAGTGCAGCTACTCGGGCAAAAAACCGGCGGCGGCTCGAGTGGTCATTGTGTACGGGCCTTTACCAAAACAAAGGCGGCTAATTTCGGCGCTATGAGCGGCCCTCTGTGCCATTGTTCGGCAGCCCTTCAAGTGATCCCGTGAATTGGAAGAACAGTTATTTCTTCGGCAGCCTATTGAAATGATAAGGCGTATGAGTAAGGCTTCTGACTACTGGACCAGATAGCGGTGATTGGTATTTGAAGTGAAGGAATTAGCTGCCGTTTCTCTTTATCTTTTACGAGACGATAATGGGAAGCCGTAAAACAAATACTTACCGTAACGGCAACTACAGTATGCTATCTCTGCTAACAATTGGGCTTTCGAATGAGTACCTATCACGTCTAAGATTCACGAGGCCTAATAGATTGCGACATTAGCGACGCATACTTTTCTTCATCATACGCATGGCTGACTGACCCCACAGACTAGGTATGTCATGTTAATCGAAGAACAGCCAAACGATGCGCAATGTTTAAAAAATGGTAAAATTTTCTGAAATGATCTAATTTCTGCGCAACTCTCATAGGTATTTAAATAAATACTTAATGCTTCATACAAAATTTGTCCTGAAAAAATGAACACGACAAGTACTTACGTACCTATCTAATTTTGGAGCAGTCATTTTCAAGCACGTATACATTTCGGTGACTAAAATTTTTTTTTTATGTGGACGACTTTCCTACTAACAGTCTGTCTTCTGAACTTGAAATAATCTGATAAAAGCAGTTTCTCAAACAATGCTTATAAGTCGTTGATAGAAAACGCATTATCCATATGTGGACGTATTATGTCGGTGGTGTCGAAATAACGAGGTCTAATACCTAATGCGATGCATACACCCCGAGTGTGGAAGCTGAAAGCCCTCCCGCTGTTTGTTTCCCGACAGCAAAACGTTTACCTTTGGTGGTCAGCGCGCTGTGCTGGTAATCCCGCGCAATTACGGCGGCGTCTCTGTGATGGTGACTCCAGCCAGGCGCGAACGGCTTCTCGCGTTTACAATTACTGCATCGGCAGCTTTGTAGGATTAGCCCGAATTGTCCGGCTAACGGGACGCTCAAAGCGTATCGTTGCGCATTATCCATCCCTAGCCACCGATAGCCGCCGGCCCATTGTTGCGAATTACAAACGAATTAGAAATACGCTTTCGCAAACGCCGACTCATTATTCGAGAGCGTAACTAGGTGGCACCGTGATACAAATACGAAATACAACAACGTTGCTTTTAAAAGCAAGAGCAAAAAAGATTCCATAACTAAGAGTCATCCTTAACCTGTCATCGTTGTTTGTTTCTGCCCTTAATAATTTAGGTGTCCGTCAGATAAATAAGGCAAATTTACACAGGCCCTAATTACACATTTCTAAAAAACTGGCGACAGTCGCCAATATGTGAAATAGTCGTGGCAAAAAGTAAAAGCGTCGGCGAGGTTGTGGAGTGACGTCACGGGCGACAGGGCGGGCCGGGGGCGGCGCCCGACGCTGCTGGCTCCGAATGTGTGTTTTTAGTCATCTAATAACAGGCTTTTAGCACTCCTTGCTATCTTGCGGAGCGTTATCTGGAGCACCCGGCAGGCTCCGCCGGCGCCGCCTTATCACGCCATGTAAACAATCGTTTACAAGTGACTTCGCGTATCGGCCCTAGACTATTTGCGGTCGAAATTTCGCCAGATAATGCGGCTCGAGGACCGTACCTTTGCTTTTTCTTGGGTGAACTCGATTAGAAAAAGCGAGACGTGTTTAAATTTGGGCGCCAGACTCAATAAGGCAACGAATATGGTTGTTCTGAAGCTAGTCACTTACGCAAACTGGTACAGAAGTGTTTTTAGTATCAGGTTTCTCGTGACGGTTGGATACATGGGATGTATTTTGGGGGTAGTGATTGGTTCGCGCCGGGCGGCGGCTGCGTCGGCGACACGCATCCGCGCCCTGCTAATTGGCCTGTCGCCAAACCACGCAGCACATGTGTGACAATTATCCCTTACAAGCTATTAGCTACATGGGACATGTATGCGGAAACGGATGTTTAAATGGCATTCTCGAACGAGATAAGAAAGTCCCCGCCCGTGTCAATCGGATCCGAAACTACGCAACGGTTGAATTGGCTTGAACGTTTGAATCGTTTACAAAACGGAAACCTGATTTCCTTGGCTTATCGCTTCAATCTTGTTCGAATAGTTAAGGGCTTTAGTTAGTGTATATGCAAATTTTATTACCAATAAAAAGGAAAGAAAAAGTGGTATCAGGTATGTCACAATACAAATCGGAAACAATTTATTTAATCTAATTGGCTGCCCTTAGTTTTTAAACGTTTCTTAAGGTTGAGCAACTTTTATGAATACAGCCTCATTTTCAGTTTCTATGACTTAACATAGAACAACTTTAAACCCGCACATTTGTGATTTCGGTCCCCTGTCTTTCTTTCTATAATATCTTCCCATGTGGACGGAATAGACTGGAAAATGTACCTTCTAAATACCTAATTCATGACTGAACCGATATCCCTAAATATGATAATTTTAAAAAAAACTCATATTTCTTTCTATTTGTCCACAGAACGACCGCATCACAAAGCTGAAAATAGACAACAATCCATTCGCAAAAGGATTCCGCGCTTGTGGCCAATCCAAGTGCAAGAGGAAGAACACAGACTCCGACACCGCCGAGTCCAGTACAGAGTCCCCGGAGGCCAAGAGACCTTGCTCCGACGCCGCGTCCTCCTGCTCCGAGGAGGGCAGCCTTAGATCCACGTCTCCTAGATCCCCTCCGCTGGCAGACTCACCAGCACCGCTAATCGTTGATAACGTCACCCCACCTCCTACGTTCTACCCGCCCGAGCTGCCGTACCTAGGTCCGCTGCACATGGCGGTGCCCCTCGGCATGTGGCCGGCGCCGGCGCTGGCCCCCGGGTTCGCGTGGGGCCCCGCGCTGCCCCCGCCCCCGCCCCGCGCCCCCACGCCGCCCCAGCCACAGCCCTGCCGACGGTTCAAGAGCTTTACCATCAGCGCACTTCTCGGAGAAGGCTGACAATTAGTCTATTTAGCATAGTAATACATAGTACTATTAGATCTTATCAAATGTATTCATAAGGAGAAACTTTACTTACTTTGTGTTGACAATGGTTGTAATTGAGGAATAAGAAAAAACTGCAGGTTGCTCCAAACTCGTGGCTTGTAGGTAGGTACAGTCAACCAGCACTTTGCATACGGCATCAATACGCCCTTCGCGGTTGAAGCAAATCCACAACCTAAAAAAAGATCTGTTGAAACACTACGAAGATGCATTACGTGATTGTGAGCAATACTGTAAACTCATTCCGATCTGGAATTTGAATTCACCTCTTAGAGAACTTACTACTTTTGTCACTTTCAGACGCGTGTTGTAGGTATACGAGTATTCTCATTCTTTTTATGAATAACTCAGTAGGTACATTCAAACTCTTTGGAGCTGTATAAAAAGACGCATAGTGAATTCTCTGACAGAGGAATTCGAGTTTGGGTCAAAGGGCGTTTTTAAAATTGCTCTTCATATACCTACAGAGCGATATTGTTTATAGGCACCGGTGCGCTCGAATTCATATTTATAATAATGGCTGCAATGAGTTGTATAAGTTAACGTATACTACAATGTGAGCATCGTTAGTTTACAATCTATCTCGCGCTATTTTTAACTATCGAATTTTGAACTGCGACCTCTGTTTACAATTGAACGCTTATTTTAAGATGGGTTTTAAATTAATCCGTAGTAAATCGACTAATTATAAGATTGTAAAACAACACATTATTATACTAGTGGAAATATGGACCCGTTTACTCCATATATCAGGCATATATTTGGCCACATACCTACCTAGATACGTTTTTTTTTTTTAACCATGCGTTGCAGAGTCTGGAGCTACTTTAATTAAGTATTTTATTTCTTCTTTCTGTGTTTTAGTATTGCCTTTGTAAGGCTGATTATAAAAGTACGGGACGGGCATGATACGCAATAGATACATAAATGTGTAAATAATTATTATGTTATTAATTTTATAAACCGGTGTTGAATCACACTACCTCGTAGATATAGGCGATGCTTTGAATTTATTGTATTGTGATAACTGTGCCTTACGATTGTAGCAAATTAGCCTGTAAATTTACCTATCAGTTGTTAAAGATAAATATTATTTAATGCGTGGTGTGGACGTAAACTTATTTCAACTATTTTATTTACCTAAAATATCTTTTTCACCTATAGTTGTAGATATTTGGTCTTTGTGCTTGAATAGTTTCAAATGTGGAAATTATGTAGTTGATATTACTATTGTAAATAATGTACATAAGGGCTTGATTGTAAAAAGGCGATAAATAAAATATATTTTTAATTTCAATAAACAATCTCTGGTATTATTTAGCTACACAATGTTTTCCTTCCAACTTAATATACCTACAGGATGGCTAGGGAGTTGACGTTCAAAGCTAAGATTTAGGTGCCTTATATCGAGGTGAATTCAAATCATTTTTGAAGGAAAGAAAGTTACCTGAACTGTTACGCTCAAACCTTTTTCAAAAACTTGACTTGACTGTAAACATTGAGCTATGTCTACGGCATCATGCCAAAAATGGTTTCAAACTACAGTAGGTCAAAAGAATATGTTTAACTGACGCATTGTCTGTCCTACTGGGAGAAATCGTTCGGTGAATTTAGTTAAATTTTTTAGGAAACAGGCTTTGTAACGCGGTAATTGACAGTGAAGTTGCAACGTCAAATAGGTTACTTAACCAGCCACCCTGTATGTTTATTAGATATTTTGTAAGTAAGCATTACAAAATCCTGAGAAAACTCTTACACACCGGTTCCAGCCTAGCCATTCTGCACCAGCCCAAAGGAAAGATTTTGTTTTAGATTTTTTCCGGAACAGGGGTGGCATTTCGGCTAACATAACTTAACATCTCGGTGCTACACGCTTACTTCAATCATCAAGACGCTTAACTTTGAATTCGTATTTTCTTTCATTTTGGATGGCCGTTGGGGCGGAAAGGTTCTCGAATGGCGACCACGTACCGGACGACGTTCCGTGGGCAGGCCCTCCACAAGGTGGACCGACGATCTGGTCAAGGTCGCGGGAAGCCGCTGGATGCGGACAGCGCAGGACCGATCGTTGTGGAGATCTTTGGGGGAGGCCTATGCCCAGCAGTGGGCGTCGTTCGGCTGATATGATGATGATGATGACGAGCCAAGGGAGTTAAGGCACCAACGGAATACCATAGCAGCCGTGCTATTCCGGCGGTGCACATCGGACATCACTTCACATCTCGGTGCTTCACGCTTACTCCAATCATCAATACGCTTTACTTTGAATTAGTATTTTCTCTCATTTTGTATGTAAATAATTTAAAAATGTTATTTGGCTTAGTTCTTTTCTCTCAAACGACCACAGTCGCGAAGGAATTGAATTTCAAAGTTAGCTCGCACGAGCGAAGTGAGTTTTGGCGACCACCGGAATAGCATAGCTGCACGCTTACCTCAATCATCAATACCCTTCAACCTGAATTAGTATTTTCTCTCATTTTGTATGTAAATAATTGAAAAATGTTATTTGGCTTAGTTCTTTCCTCTCCAACGACCACAGTTGCAAAGAAATTGAATTTTAAAGTTCACTCACACGAGCGAAGGGAGTTTTGGCGTCCGCCGGAATAGCATAGCAGCCCCGCGGTTTGTAATTATCACCAACGCATCCTGCGAAAAAAAAGAAAAGCCCTTCAACTATTAATTTTGGGTTAAGTCCCAAGCTTTTGCACCTCTTCTTTTCACATAGTCAAATAGTGAATGGAACAGACACAGACATAAACGGCCTATATACGTCCCACTGCAGGGCACAGGCCTCACCTCAACTATGAGGTGGAACGAGCCATACTCCAACACGCGGGCTCAGTGCGTATTGTTGGAGGGGTGTAAGGTTAGTGAGCAACCTTAATGTCAGATGTTATCAAGCCGCCTTAAGACCTCTGACTAGGCTTAACGACTGACACGCTGACTTTTTTTTTTTTTTTTTTTTAACCCGGTGAAATGCCTTTACGCACTTCCCGCTGCTTGGGGGCCAGCGGGGGGGTGTGGGACTCACCCACCCCTGCAAGGGGTGAGAATACCCACTAAAACACCGGGGCGGCCTTCTTCTGCGCGTGACCAGGGTTTACCGAGGACTCTCCCAGGGAGGCACTCTACCGGTAAAACCCTGGCGCGCTGTGCCGGTTGCGGCTCACCTCGAGGGGAGTAGTACCTCCCCTCTTACACACCCGCCGGTGTCCGACAGTGCGAGGCCACCCCACACTGCCGTCCTCCTCGGGGTCGCATGTGCAATGAAGGCACACAGCCCCCGCCGTGTACTCTCCTAGCGACCCCGGGGCCCCCCTTTAGTCGCCTCTTACGACAGGCGGGGGTGACCTTGGCTGTATTCTTACGCCCCAGACCACAGGGCGACTGACACGCTGACTACGTCAACCAGGACCAACTGCTTAACGTGCCTTCTGAAGCACGGAAATGCCCGAAATACTCATCACTAAATTTCACCCATCCCATTTCCGACGCGGAGTGTGTTGCTTTACAACAGCGATCGTCGCCGATCACTGTCACAACTACGCCACGGGCACCTTAACCACCCTCAACTAACAGACACAGAACGAATACTAAGCTTTTGTCACATTAATTGCCCGGGTGGGAATTAAACTTAATTGCCGAACTTAATTTTAACACTTGAATCAATACATCCAATACTAGTAATCGTCTCAGGATGGCACATCGATATAGGATCCATATTTTAATGAAATATATCTGTACAACTATTCCTAAACTCGAAAAGTCTAAAACTCTTTGGCTTTAACTATGGATTAAATAAGGAATACGACATTCAAAGCTTGCAAAAATTTTAACCCTTAGGGGGACAAAATAGGCGACGAGTGTTTTTTCGCAAAAATAATATTTATTTATTTATTCTTTATTGCACAAAGATAAAGTACAATTGGCGGACTTAATGCCAAAACGCATTCTCTACCAGTCAACCATCGGTCAGTCAAGCAGAAACCTTGTTGGCGGTGAATAAAAATATAATAAACCTATACTGCGATAAACTTACACATATACATATTATATAAACATACATATCTACATTAATATAGTACCTACAAAATATAAATATCTATACAATATACATAATATACAGACGGTGCTAATAAATGAAAAATCGGTCATAAAGAAAGAGAGAAAAAGACAATAGAGAAAAATAAGCTCGTGTTTATGGCTTATGCAGAAAGAGGTCACGAGTGGCTGTCTTGAAGGCAAATTTAGTGGTAGACATTTTGATTCTGTTAGGGAGCGAATTCCATAGCCTGATAGAAGAAAGGGTAAAAGAGTTGGCGACGTGCGCGGAAGTATGAAGAGGGGTATGAAGTTTGAAATAATTGTGCGAGCGATGGTTGCGAGAACTGGATTCGCCCCTGTACTGCTATGCTATTCCGGTGGTCGTCAAAACTCACTTCGCTCGTGCGAGGTAACTTTGAAATTCAATTCCTTCGCGACTGTGGTCTTTTGAGAGAAAAGAACTAAGCCAAATAACATTTTTTAATTATTTACATACAAAATGAGAGAAAATACTAATTCAAAGTAAAGCGTATTGATGATTGAGGTAAGCGTGAAGCACCGAGATGTGAAGTGATGTTCGATGTGCACCGCCGGAATAGCACGGCTGAATAGATTTATTTTTACGTTATACTTACCTATTAATATGATTGTGATTTATTCTGGATCATACACATTGTATGAAACTGAAAGGAATAACAGACTTTATAACCAGTAACTTCGATTGGTTTTCATTATAATCTAGTATTTTGCACCGCCAAAAACATTTCTGTCTCTCACAATAGCTGACTGGTAGCTAAACATTAAGTCCGCTTTCTGTGTATTAAAAATTCAAATAAATAAATACCATCTTAGAGTGAAGGGGACTTATAAGGGGATCGCCCTTTACTTCTAGCTAGGAGTCACCGAAGCAAGATGAAGTTGTTCAACAAGCGTCGCAAGACTGACAGCGCCATCTTGTATAGTTTGTAAGAATTGTTAGCTGCCGCGCTTTCTATTGCATCTGCTTGATAAGCATCCTGTAACAAGTTGCAAAATAATACCACGCCAAGCTAACATAAAATTCTATAAAATACGTGCATAAATAATACCTATTACATTAAATACGTAAAATTTCAGTAGGTATGTATGAGCCCTGATTAATTAATTACACAAAACAAAAATTTAAATTATTTAATGAGTTTATTTATAATTATTAACTTTATATGCATATTCAAGTGCAAAATACCTATGGAATTTATCAAATAAAACAAGATGGGCTATTACCACACATTAGCCCCTTCCAATCCAAACTCTACTATAGGTTTTACTAGTAATGATGATGATAGATCTTGTACTAGTCCTGGTTCTTCCACTGAGAAAAGTAGAAATAACTTTAATCTAACTACATTAATAAATTGTAAAGACAATCCCTGATAGGAAAACAATCATAATGTCACAATACATTTATTTATAGCACAACAATGCGAAGAATAAAAACTATATCATCCATTACATACAATTTCTCTTTACTTATGTACTTTTGTACTCATGTTTACATATTCTTATCCAGCTACTAGGTTTTGAAGTTCAGAACTCAACTCATTGGTATCAATGTTGAGTTTAGCATTGGTGGTTGTGACAGGAGCACTAGATTCTCTGTTACAGGCCTTTTTATGAACAAACCAGTGCAGTCGCTGGCACTCCCTGTCACAGTATTGAACCGTCTTGCACTTAGCACATTTCTTGGCCGGTTTCTCCTCGCCACATGTACTGCAGTAAGGAATGGCGTCCACAAAACCGCGCTGGCCATTGATGGTACAGTTGATGACAGATAGAGCAGGTGGGGAGTTTTTACTAGTCAAAGAAGTTACCATTTGATGGAAAGTTGTACATTCTCTGAAAGGGAACTCTCTCACACAGTCTTTTAAGAATGTGTCCATTAAATCCAATGAATATCCATCTTTACCTGGTTTTAACAGCTTTTTTGAGAAAATTTCCACTACATCATGCTTCTTCTCATCCTTATCTGAAGCTGGTTTCTGTTTATCACGAATGTTATTGATTTCTCTGATAATGTAAGCGAGGTAGTGGTATTTAAATGCCATGACTTCATTTGTTTCACTGCCTCTTGCCATTTCTTTCTTGCACATCATTTCTAGAACTTTGCTAACTTTGTCAGCATTATCAAGTAAGACAGGCATGTGTTGAAGATTGAGAGCCAGCCTGACCGGGTGGATGTTAACACCGAGAACTAGTTTATGGAGAGGCTCAACTAAGAATGATGGTAGGTATGGTTCTGTTTGTTGTCCTTGAAGAAGGGTAAAGTATGCTATTTCACTTTGTGGGACATAATTGTTGATGGTGGCAACAGTGTGATGGTTGCCAACGAAGCCAGCCATTTGCGCGGCTGTGCGACCGACTGAGTTAGTAGCTGTGCTCTTAGCTCCTGCATCTAGAAGCAGTTTGCAGACGTCTGAACTCCCAGATAAAGCGCCGAAGTGTAACGCCGTGTAGTTATACTCATGTTTGCCAGAATTCACGTTGGCTCCCTGGAAGGACACAAAATATTAAACAACCTATTTATAACCAGCTAACACTTCTCTATAGTCGTAATACTTACCCTATCAAGCAGTAGTTGCACCATATCCTTGCTCCCCTTATAAGCGGCGTGTTGAAGCGCCGTCATACCATTTTCGTCAAAGAAATCGACTCCACCCTTATGTTGGACCAAAATATTTTTGAACTCCGCCAAGTCACCTTGGGCAATAGCATCGAAAATTGTTTGCACTGCAGGTGACGAATCATCTTTTTTAGTTTCCATATCGATTTTTGTTAAATTACGCTAAGACAGACCGAACGCAGGCACAACCAAGCACAGCCAGAAAGTGACAGACTTTGACAGATACAGAAACCGTAGAAAATTGACAGTATGTCAAAATTTTCTTTTGTTTTTTTTTGTCTTGGCCCTCAAGGATTTAAGACATAAACGTGTGTAAATGATACCAGACGAAGATGACCAAAAAATACACCATCTGGCTTGGTCTTTGAAAACAAGTTACATAAAGAGAGCAGCATTGTATAGGCATGCACAAAACAATGTTGAATATTGTTTTGTGCATGCCTTTACAGTGCCGGTACAAAATTTGTCAATATAGTAGATACATTAAGCATAGTCAAAAAAATAATAATTGAATTATTGTAAAACTAATTTAGTTTTCCTTGCCACTTACATTTTTTCTTCGCTTAAGTGTGCCCTAGACTTATCGGGTTTGTTTTATCCAGGGATGACATGTAAATGGACAACTCTAGTGGTTATTTAATGTAGATCTAAACGTAACTTTAGCCTTGAAAAATAACCAAGACCACTACATTGATTTTCCATAGATCCAGACAAAAAGTCAGTTGCTTCAGACACCGACCTCATAAGCTTAAAATGACGTAATATCATATGAGGTCGTTGCGTAATATTCAGTAGTTGGGAATAGAAACTCTTCTTCACTTAGTCTCTGTAGTCACCAAGCCATGATATGAATTAAGGTTCGCTACTGGGGTCGGCCGGAGAGAAAATCTGTCAAATTTGAAAGCGATCGTGACAGCTATGGTCACACAGTGGTTGGGCCGTGCAATCCGTGCATAAATGCAATGCATAAATCCGGACGACCGTCTTGGTGTAATTGTTTAGAAGTTGGCTACTACACCAAAGGTCGCGGTTTCGATCCCCGCACAGTACAAAGATTTGTGTGCTGTTTGTATTGGTCTGGGTGTTTCCTTTGTATAACAAGTATGTATTTACAAAAGAAAAAGTATTTGAGTATGTTTATCCGTTGTCTAGTATCCCATAAAAACGGAGTATCATTAACTCACTTGGAGCTAGATGGCGCTGTGTGGAATAATGTCCAGGGATATTTATTTATTTATTATTATTATAAATCGCGGCATGATAATCATTTGATGCGTTCACCAAAGATATTTTTATTTCGCCACCCAATATATTTCAGGATATAGGGCAAACAAAAGAAACTAACCAAAAATTTTATTTTATTAAACATACTAACAAGCGGTTTTGCCAATTATTTTTTTACACTATTATTTGCAATCTATTCTCGTGACCACGTTATTTGCTCAATGTTATATCTGGTACTTGACGATTCCATCGAGATTTAGTTGTAACTTGGTTTATCCGTTCGATCATCATCAACACAAAATATTTCTTACATCCAATGCATATGATTTGCTATATCATATGCATTGGATGTACGGAGCCATTTCTAGTAACATGCAGAAGAACCCACTAATCAATTGGTCTTACTTGTAATGAAAAGCTGCAAGAAGCATTAAACGGAGCTATCTTGTTACTAACTAAAACGAGGAATTTAACAGTTGTCAACAGTTGAGACACTTTTAGTGGATAATTTATTTTAGATAATAACACTTGAGTAATACCTTTAGTATCCTGTAGAGGCCATCGTATTTCAGGCTTTTTACGCTGAGTTTAATACAGAATCCACCGTGATCTTCATCTTACTGGAATTGATCTACGAGTAGAGCATAGTATGAAAGGAAGTCACCCTCCGCGTTTTTCTGTCTGTTTTTACATAAGCTTTCACTATCTAAATGATAGTTGATGCTAATTATATTTTCTAGAACGTTTCGTCACCGTCGTGTCAAAATTAAATAACTGACACCTTTACCGAAATTCACTTTATAACATTTTTGAATATTGGAAAGTGTGATCTACATTTTAGTCTTTAGCCCGTTGCGATATGTATAATACTCGCTAAGATATCTTCGTTTTAGTAAATCTATTGACCATATATTACAACAAGGTTTGTACTAGAATTTGCGTGGAACAATTGAATAACTGTTAAATAAATTAAATAACTACATAATAAGGGCCACTACAATAAAAAGAAAGTCAACAAGATACTTTGTTGAATTCTGCCACAACTCACTCCAAAACATTGACACAAAATTTAGTTGTGGCAAAATTAAATAAATGCGCTTGTTTAATTTTAAACATAATTTTGAGATTGATAAGTGTACTTAGTCAGTTTTTCCTGTTCAAAGCCGTGAATAAAAATCAAGCTAATATCAAGCAAACTAAATAGGTAATCCAAAAACAATGAGATTGTAACATGTATCTGAATTCCATCTCTGACAATCAACTTCAGATTACACCCACAACGAATATTAAAATAAATGAAGATAACTATTCCGATTCAACATCTAGCTCATAGACGTCAAGTTGAGCTGATGATGCAGGCAAACTTTTAAACGATGAATGTAGTTCACGATTTTGAAGGCTATATTCAGTAACTGCAGCAGCAGGTGTACTTCTTGTTTGTCGACTAGGTTTGTTTACCGTATCTATGGATAAATAACGACCATTGTAACCATATCTAAATTCAATAATGCCTGGAAATTGTTTACAAAACGTAAGCATTTTCTCAACCAAGCGTGGCGATTCCTGGCTACAGCAGTTATGGTAACGGCGGGGCAGGGGGTGCTAAGCCTAGGAATCCCCGGGTAAGATCCGGCTGCTATCATCGACGCCTCGACCTGGCAGTATTTGACTCGCGCACACTGAGACTCGACGCGAACCTCGTGGAGTTGGAAGAATTGGTAAGTTACATTGGGATATTATTGGGTTATCTGAAGTCCAAAGAGAGGGGGAGGACTCGATAACCCTGCAATCCGGTAAGTTACTATACCACGGTGAGGGTGACCAACAGTCCCTATATAGGTGGTGTTGGGTTCATCTTCACAAGTCCCCTGTCAACAACGTGATCACTATCAGAAGTGTTTCGAGCATGGTAGCGTACCTGATACTCAGAAAATCGAAACGATATTAGCTGAATGTCATTCAGGTCTACGCTCCGAACTACATCGTCCGAAATACGACAATGTCGAGGTGGAGGCTATGTATGAGGAGATTTCTAAAGCCATGCATAGCCATAAAACTAAAACCCACAGTTGTGAGGGTGGATTTCAATGCGAAGTTGGGGCAACGCTGCGGTGATGAGCTGAGGGTAGGGCAATTTGGATTGGGGCAACGGAACAATGGGACCAGATTATTGCTGGCCGACTTCATGGAGAAGGAGAACCTCCTTATGATTAACTTTTTCTTCAAGAAGCCCGTAAACCGCAAATGGACCTGGATCAGTCCGGACGGTAAGATCAAAAACTAGATCAATTTTATCACGACGAAGAAACATATATTCAATGATGTCGCTGTGATCAACGCTGTTAAGATAGGAAGCGATCACCGCATGGTCAGAGGCACACTGAATATCGACGTTTAAGAAAGCGCGACTCCACTCCGATCCACGCTCCGACCTATACCGGCTCAGATTCGCAAACCCGAGTGATTTTAGCTTTAAACCCAACGATGTGGACGTATATACAAAAACGCCACCATGTCCGTCCGATTACAGAACCAGAAATCTAATCCAATCCAATTACAGGGAGGCGTGAGACAAGGAGACGCAATTTCTCCAAAATTGTTTACAGCTGAGGATTTTTTCATGCTTCTGGACTGGAAAAGATGCAGCATTAACATCAATGGCGAGTACCTAACACACTTGCGATTTGCCGATGATGTAGTTCTTATGGCTGAGACCTTGGAAAACCTGAACATAATGCTCAAAGATCTCGGTAATGCTCTCCGAGCATGTTGGGACACCTGGCAGGCAGGCAGACAGGCAGTCCAGTTAGGTTAGTCCAACTTCGTCAAATCCAGCTCGGATGGGCAGCGTTCGGGAAGCTCCGGCATATATTCGTATCCGAAATACCTAAATGTCTCAAGACGAAAGTCTTTGACCAGTGTGTATTGCCAGTAATGAAATTATGGGAGTGAGACGTGGTCATTCACTATGAGTCTCATATGAAGGCTCAAGGTCACCCAGTGAGCAATGGAGAGAGCAATGCTGGGAATTTTCCTGCTTAATCAAATCAGAAATGATGAGATCCGCAGGAGAACTTAGGCAACCGACATTGCTCGAAGGATTGCATCTTTGAAGTGGGCGGGACACATAGCGCGGAGAACCGATGGCCGTTGGGGCGGAAAGGTTCTGGAATGGCGACCGTGTACCGGACGACGTTCCGTCGGCAGGCCCTCCACAAGGTGGACCTACGATCTGGTCAAGGTCGCGGGAAGCCACTGGATGCGGATAGCGCAGGACTGCTCGTTGTGGAGATCCTTGGGGGAGGCCAAGGCCGAGGCCGACTGACATGATTACAGATTTTTTCACCAAAATTACATAAATAAATGAAATAAAATAAAACGAATAAATCAAAATTTGGGTCAGTAAAAGTGGAGCAAAATTAAATAAGCCCTCTTATTCACTGGAAATATACGTATTAGTTACTTCTTGGGTGTGGCAAAACTTGCTAAGTGTCATACAAAAACTTGATAACTGCAACTTAGTTGTAAAAAAAGTGTGTGGCAAAACTAAATAATTACTTTTTTATTTTTCTATTTAAAACAGTCAAAAGTACCATCATGGCAGACTACTCAAATTATGAAAGTAAACCTGTTGTATAACATATCGAAACATCGACAGTAAATATTCTTCACCTTATAAAGTTATTGTCATTTTTATGAAAAAAAAAACACAAAAACGTGAATATCTCAGAGTTTTGGTTTTGTCGGTTATTTAATTTTGACACGACGGTGACGGTTTGTCTGTATAGTTCATTCAAATTACTACAGGGAAAAGCTGTGTGCAAATAGCCAGTTAGAGATAAAAATGCTTGCACTGCCATTTTTCCATGGCTGACGTAAATATGATAATTCATATTTATATCAAAGTTCTATCTGATCCATTTTTTTTTTAAATTTAAAATGGGTTTGCGTTTGACATCAGTCTTGCCAGCCACGCTTACCCAAAAAATGCCTATTCACTCTTGCCTTGAAGACACCAAGGTTGTATGTATCCGGAAACACAGACGCAGGGAGGGCGTTCCACTCCTTAGCGGTGCGGACCAGAAAGGAAGCACCAAACCGCTTAGTTCGGACCGCTGGAAAGTCGACCACATGGAGATGAAAGCCCTCGCGGCGTCTTGTGGTCCGGTAGTAGAAAGTAGAGGGTGGTATCAGGTCATGAAGTTCTTGCGCACACTCTCCGAGATGCACCTTATAAAAAACCGATAGACAGGCAACTCTACGCCGATGCTCCAAACTCGAGTTTGGTTCCAACGAGCGTCTCGTCACCTATCAGTCTCCTGGCTCTTCGGTCTACTGAGTCCAGTGCATCCAGCTGATACTTGGCAGAGCCATCCCAGAGGTGGCAGAAGTACTCCATACACAACCGAATTTGTGCTTGGTACAATTGTAAAAGCTGTTCCGGTGTGAAGTGTGTTTCCATTTCGAATAACTTGTCTTTATGTTCTATTGCAATAACTATTTCTGTTTCGTATAAGCAAACGCAAACTTTATTTTTTTTTGCTCGAGATCTCCATCCTAATTACTTTGGAACGAGCGAAGTTTCTTTGACAGCCGTCTGCGCAGTCCCGCAAGTCAGTCTTCCACATGACGCCGGGTGAGTGCACGTCACTGCGTAAAGAATAGGAAAATGAAATGGCAACTAGTACGAAATTGTCAAACCCAAGAGAGCTTTTAATCAAGTGTACTTATAAATATAAACCTGCCTTATAACTCTCATGGTGAATCATGATAAAATCATACGTTTGATAAATTATGCATAATGCATGAACAAACTGTACGGAGGAAAAAAAATAAAGTTGTACTATTTTCAACAAAAGACCCTATGTGCGCCTATTTCGTGTAAATTATCCGCGTAATTATAAATGTCATTTTCGTCAAAAGCGACGTGCGCTCACCTTGGGGACATGGGGGGGAGTGAGCTGCGACGGTGCGCGGACAGCTATCAAAGAAACTTCACTCACTCCATAGTAATTTGTATGGAGATTTCAAGCGAAAAATTCGGAATGTTTGGGAATTTTTTGCACAAAACTGAAATAAAGCAATGAAAAACAACTGATTGGCAATGCTTCTTTGATATCTGATCTTTACACGTTATTTAAAACACGTAAGTTGTTAGTTTATATGATGCCTAAACTTTTGAAATACGGGAGTGCGTTTTGCACGTTTTTAGCGATATTCTGATTTTTTTTCACATTAATCTAGTAAGTTGATCCATATACTGGAAGTTTGAGCTGATTGTGCCACTCTTTGACTACTATGACGATTTTTTTCGTGCCTCATACTTCATATTTTCTATATAAAACTTTAGTTTTCCCGAGAGCCGTTTTCCTGGTATCGCCCCTTAAATATTTAAATTAGTCTCTGTTGGGTTTGGTACCGTACATCGTTCAGCTGAAGGCTGATAACGTTTTAACTATTTAGAGGACCGCTTACTGCACACTAGCGCCACCAATCGTTTTTTATTAGTTGTGGTTTATTACGTTTTTAAATTATTTTAGACAGTTTTTGTTAAATTAATTGTGCTACAGTTAATAAAAAACTATTGGCGGCGCTAGTGGGTAGTAAGCGACCCCTTAACTAAAGATAAATAGCTAGGAAAGGTTTTCCTGGGTGATTTCCGTAGAATCAGTCCACTACTTAATTGGTACCTTTTTTTTTTTTTTTTAAAGTAGGGGAAATGCCTTACGCATACCCGTCCACCGGGGGACGGACGGGTTATGTCGGACTCTCCACTGGAAAGGTGGTATTCCAGTGGCCCTACCGACTAAAACCTCTACTACTCCCTCTTATCGTCCGTATAGTGGGGGAACACGGTGAGTAGCGCGAAGCCTGTTACGCGTTCCCCCGGACGGAGCCCGCCTGGACGGCGGGCCGGAAGCGACCCCCCCCATCGTGAGGGGAGGCCAGAAGGGACAGCCGAGGATGTCAAGCCGTCCCTACCAGGCAGCGGTGACCCGTGCAATGCTGGCGGCGGCACCCCCGTACCACGCGCCAGCTGGCCACCGTACGCAGGCCCTACTGGGCCCGCAACCACGAGCCACCCAAAGGGCGGCTCCGCTGCCGTAACCTTCGGTACGGCCCCGCCGGGCCGCGACGCACAGGGGGGATCAGCCTCGGATCACTAGCCCCCACCAACCGGTTGTGCGCCGCGGCCCCAACCACGCGCCTCAAGGCGCCTGCAGGCCCCACTGGCGCCGCAGCCCCACGTCGCCCTTACGGGCCGCAGCGACCCTACTGGGCCCGCAACCACGAGCCACCCAAAGGACGGCTCCGCTGCCGTAACCGACGGTACGGCCCCGCCGGGCCGCGACGCACAGGGGGGATCAGCCTCGGATCACTGGCCCCCACCAACCGGTTGTGCGCCGCGGCCCCAACCACGCGCCTCAAAGGCGCCTGCAGGCCCCACTGGCCCCGCAGCCCGTCGCCCTTGCGGGCCGCAGCGGGCGGGTGTCCAGTCCACCACGCTGCCACGCCTGGGTTCTCTTCGCTTCCCGGTGGTGCCCCTACCACCGGTACTAGGCCCCCTCGCCACGCCGAGGCGAGAACCCGTGAGGGGGACTTAATTGGTACCTACAAAAAACAAATAAAACGCAACGTAGTCAGAGAAGTGATCCCCACAGTTTGACGTTTAAAGTTTCTCACACTTTTCATTATGAGGGGTTTCCTCTTCGAGCATTTGTTGTTTAAGGGTTTCCTGATAAAAAGAAAGCAGTTAGGCACAAAATAATAAAAGTCCAATTACAGTAAGTATAAACCAATTTATTGCTAAACATCAACAGTCATAATGGCTGGCATGACCATTGATGAAATAAATATCGGATACGACAGTAATACACACATAACATTCATAAATATATAGAGTTCATTACATCAACACTAAGTTTCAAAACTTTAAACACTACACACTACACAGTTACTGATCTACTGATTAAATTACATTTAAGAAGAAAACTTATGTAGAATTTGAATTATTTAAATTGGAATTTAAAAAGTTAGAATGAGTAAGATTGTAATGGCTTGATTATGTAGCCAAATTCTACGCACTAAGCATCCATTTAGACTGTGGCGCGTGTGTGTAACGTGTTCATTCAACCAAAATTCTCATTCATGAAAAATGCTAGAACCATTCATCAATTCGCATTGCCCAGGACGAAGTGATGAATAGTAAAATTGCAAGGAAAAATAACAAAGTCAGACAAAACTGTTGTAATATAATGGAGCACCAAATATCAATCACAACACCAAGAAAGTTTAAAAGTCATTCATTCATTTAAACTACATAGGTTAAATATTCAATAATATGTAATTAATCAACTATAGAGCAAAGAGACAAAATTATTTATAACGAGGGTATATGAACTTTAGATATTATATAATATTTTATAGCTACTTTTTCTATTATCTACACAGCATTTCATTTTCCTTAATACTAAATTGGTATTATTCATTAATATATCTTTAAAAACTACTTACTATCTACGAGAAACAGATTTCTAAAGGTAGTATATCATTCAGTAATTGAATACCTACTTATTAGAAAACCTTTAAACTTGTTAAGAAGTAGATACTATAGATGATATTACTGAAAAAGCCATTGATTATATTTTATTGCTTATACACTTAAATCTACAAAAATATAACTTACTTTAAATACACATTTTTATAATAACAGTATCACTAATGCTAAACCTTAGAATAATTATTTATTCTAAGTGCTAAACGTTACAAGTTTCAATCTTAATTTACATTTCGAAAATATGTTTTTAATGTGCAAACTAGCTAGGAGGCGTTGATGTGCAGATTGTAGAATAATATAAAAATATATTTGGAACAATTAAAATACTTTTTAACCTAAACTGTAATTACTTTCATCACACGAATCGAAACACATATTTGTGTACTTAATCAGGTTTCGGTGCAATAAATACTGTGATTGTTCCAGCTTCAACCTTAATGCTTGAATATCTACATGTAACTAGACCTAATGCTATAAAACTAGACGGTTTGCTGAATTACATCCAAGAAGTGTACAGACATTTCGGTACTCGAATAGGCTACCTAACATTTAATGAGATTACATAAAGTTACTGTCTATTTAATATACTAAGCTAGTTTGACAAGCATATTTCTTAAAGCTATTTACTCTTAGATATTATTTTCTAAAACATTGATGTTCAAATATTAATAAAGGAGCAGAAAATTAACTTAGTAAAGAAAGATATTTCTATTATACTTACTTAACCGGAAACAGACTCTATGTGATCAACTAAATTTTCGTTTTTGTGATATTTATTCAGCGGTAAATCAGTCAGTAACAAAGTAAATAAATGAACTGCTTCTTATAGGTTTTCGGATAAATTACAAATAACGGCTACAATACTCGTAAAAGCTACTTACTAAAATTAGCGTTCAGTAAGTAACATACACCTCCATCACTCTTATATAATTTAAAATTCCATATAAAACTCTCCCTTTACTTATAATATGCTCCATATCAACCAGTGCTTGATAACTTCATTAGTAGTCAAACTTCCAGGCAAAAAACTGCCTTACATCTACAAAGTGGTGTCGTTATCATTACAGGGTTATTTTCCAGAAGCGTTGTCATCACATACAACTTTTTATCAGGTGCAGTGAAATTACATCTGTATTTTCAGAAAATTACTGATTTAAGGGAATCTCTAATTTTCTGTCACATTACCTGTCATTTCACTGCAACTGTAAAAAAACCGTAGTCTCTGCTGCTGCTTGCTCAATTGAAAGCGCTAATGTAAACAACCCTTAGACGTAGTAGACGTCAAAGGAGAGTTGAGCTCAGACGAGCTGAGGGGCCGTGGCCAGAGCATACGGCGGGGGGGACTCGTTGGTGGCGGAGGTGACGGGGGCCACGGGGGTCGTGGGGGTGTGCGCGGCCGAGGCCAGGCGGACGCCGCCGCTCTCGGACACTACGACGCCATTGTGCGCTGCGCGAGCTTCAGTATCTGCGTAAGGTGTGGTCAGGATTCTCAAGCGCTGGACACGGAATAAAAAAGTTGAATTATTATCCAAAAAAAAGTTACGGTAAATTGAAAAAAAAAATACTTTTTATGGCAACCCTAAGGACCTGCCAAAAACTGTTCAAATGAACGGATGTACCACTCTCAACGGGACATCCTGTATTTAATGCAGGTAAATCTTAAAAAACAGATTGCACTAAAGAGGAAATTCTTCCTCCGATTGTTGTTTTAAATGTTTTTCGATTAGCTGTAAGTAGACCTCAGCTTTGTACCGAGTACACAGAGTTAGTAGGCCAAAATAATGGTGTTCAAGCTCATTTTGTATTACTCTCCTACGATGGGAGGTTCGCCCCATTACTCTAAATGTAAGAAAATAACCTTATCATACCTCTAAGAAAGTGCCTTTGGTAGTCAACAGTTTGTAAATAGCGACGACTGGGATGCACATGATGCTGGACCCGGCGATGGCCCATCCCAGCGCGTTGGCCCAGGCCGGGTACACGTAGCTCTCGTAGCGCAAAGGCTCGTAGTCCATCAGGCCGTACGCGATGATGAAGAGCAGGAAGATGGGCGCCGCGAACCGCCAGCAGACACGCCAGTAGAGGCCAGGCCTGAAGCCGATCATGTCGCGGATGTCCTCGCAGAAGCGTTCAGTGCCTGCGCATATTATGCTAGACTTTAACATTTCGGAAAAAAAGGTTTACGGGCTTTATAAGCAAGCCTAAAATCAAGCTCGGCTTTCTGAAAGTACCAAATGCTAACCAAAAAAAACCGATACAATAAGATAGGCAGTTCATATTCATGTAACCTAGGTATATGTTTTGTATAAATAACACAAAAATTAAGGGTTAGCTAGGTAAATTACAGTCACAACAACTAGTGACACTAATGGTTAGTATGCGACACCCACCATAGATCCAAGATACCGCGATAGCCTCAAAGAAGACAGCAATCAGTATGGAGTAGCCAGCAGCGTAACGGTCCAGGAGTTGGAAGAAGTAGAAGCCCCCCTTGGTGCAGGATGCCAGGCCGACGAAGAAGTACAGCGTGAAGAGGCAGGCGACGAAGATTTCGCGGTGCCGCCCGATTGGAGGAAACTCGTCACTTAGTGCTGTTATTATGGCCTCAGAGCCCCCGAACTGGAAAACATAAAGAAGGGTTATTTTTACGACAATTGACCTTATGAACCAAAATTGTGACTGGTTCTGATACTCACTGAACTATCCAGTCCTAGAGTAAGCAGCATCATAAAAAATATGAGAGCCCAGAAGGTTGAACCGGGCATGGTAGCGATGGCTGCCGGGTACACTATGAACACCAATCCTGGCCCTTCGGTGGCGACGTCTTGCACATCCCTTCCTGATGCGTGAGCCATGTAGCCAAGGACGCTGAAGATGACGAAACCAGCTATGAAGGAAGTGGCGGAGTTGATGACGCTGGTTAGAATTGCGTCTCTGCAAAGTAGAAGTTATCTCAAGTCAATGATGTGGCTCTAACTTTGAAGTTGTCAAATATGGACAATTTTTTTAACCTTTCTGTTGTTGAGAATTTTCGTGGGTTGAAAAAACTTAAGGAAAGACGTAGGTACGTGTTAGCTATTTACTACTGAATACCTTCTTAAACATAAATCATATGACTAAAACTTAAATTGAAATCAGCACGAAGGTACATGGTCGTCATCTATTTATGATGGATGTTCCTAAATTATAATAAAAAAGTGAAGACCTTACTTGTAAACGTTGTTATGATACTTGTTGTAAGAAGCGTAAGCCAAAAGTACACCAAAGCCAGGTCCCAAGGAGAAGAAAACTTGAGTCGCCGCATCAACCCACACCTAATGAAAAGGGGAAGAAAATAATTACTAGCAAAAGCTAATATTGTCATTAGGTAGACACAAATTGTCAAAAATTAAAACCTACCTGCGGTTGCGTTATCGCTTCGAAGTTCGGGCTAAGGTAGTACTGAATCCCCGTAGCGGAGCCCGGCAGAGTGATACCACGAACCAGCAGAATCAAAAGAACAGCATACGGGAACAGAGCAGTAAACCAAACCACCTGAAAAGATAACAATTAATAGTCTTCAGAAGTCGGCTAGGCAGCGGTTAAATCTACTTGCTGCCAAATGCTGACAAGGTGGTCAGGTTGAGTAGTAATGTACCTTGCCAGAAGTGCTAATGCCTTTCCAGAGTGAGAAATAACAGATGATGTAGACGGCGAGAAGACACAAAGCCATGTCCCACTTTATGGAGCCCAGATCGTGAAGGCCCTCACTGCCTTGGAGCTCCAAGATCGCGCGGCTGAAATCACATGGTTGCTTTAAGGTGGTAATATAAAAACCTGGTTTAAATACAAACGAAATAAATAGAGAAATTACTGACTTGAAATATTCCGAAGCAGCAGATGTAAAGGGAGTTGTTTGTGGTGGGAGGATTGTAGATGAGCTGTTTTGGCGCACTCTTGATCTGTTGGCAGCAGTTGCTTCCCAAATGGCTTCAAACTGGAAATAAATAAAACGTTGAGACATATTTTATCAAGCTTACTTTATGCTTACGTTACTTTTAAGCTTAAGTACGTTATGCTGACTATCAGGGTGCTAGAGCTTCAGAACAACGTTTGTTTCTAAAACTTTGGGAAAAACTACGTTTACTTCCCGCGTAAAGAACACCAACGTCGACATTCATTCACGTTAAATCTGTTTTTTGATGACTCATCCAAAATTCTAAGTTAAAGACTATAGAGAAGCCTATGCTCTCTTTATGATCGATTTGGAAACCAGGAAGTCTAGGGAATCTTAGTACTAAAGTCACCGTTAGGACTACGATGGCAGACTGAAATCAAGTGTAGAAAAGCGTGAAGAACTGATGGCCGATAGGGCAGAAAATTCTGGAATGTAGAACATTTGATGGCACATTACATGTGAGATATGTGACCATCTAATGGTCCAGCAAGGTCGACTGACGCTCGATTCTTTGGAGAAGCCAATGATAGAAAGTGGACGCATTATACTCGTACCTAAAGTGATGGATGATGATGCAAGCTATAGTAAATAACTGACCGGACGACAAGCTGGTGTGTTCCACTCATTGTCGCAGTTGGTCCAGGGCAGCATCGTGGTGAAGGAGGCGAAGAAGAAGCGCAGCGCCCACGCGATGATCACGTTGTAGTAGAAGTCCACGTAGAACGCGATCAGAACCACAGCGTACCCGATACCTTGGAAAATCATATAGGTATCGGAAACTCAAAACACAAAAGGTACAGTCAACAGCACATCAGGTTACCCCATTTCCGTTTTTTCTCTCGCTCTTGCCAAAGGGCATTTCTTTGCTAGCAAGCAAGGAAGACTGACCGGGAATGGGTAGACTGATGTGCCGCCCACCTTACATGGTAGCAATCCCGTTTTTAATGATTAGGTGTTAGTGACCATGAAAGTTTAAAGAAATATACGTTGGAAAAGTTATAAATTTACTCTTTTAAAGGTCTTGCGGTTTGTTGCACGTGAAATTATGTAAAATAACAATACATATTTGAAAGCAGACGCTGAACAAGGAAAAATCAATGAGTTGGGTGAGAGAAAGACACAATGTCAAGTTCATGTGACTACATATGACGAATCTTAGAGTTTGGTCCGTGTTTGAATATTGAATCTTACTTAATATGCCCTACGCTCCCTTTCTACATCACTGTCATCTTTCAGGTCATCAGCAATAAAATGTTCTAAATACTTGACACTTTTAATAAGTTTAAGCTGGGTGCGATCAAGAGTAACAGAAGGAACATCTTCGGGTTTGAGTCTACCGGACTTGAGAACTAACAGCTCGCTCTTCTTAGCGTTGTACTTAAGCCCATGTATATTTGCAAATTATTCGCATAAATTCACCTGTTTCTGAACCAATCAAAAAGCTCTAAGAAGTTTGGGATCAGAAAATAAAAAAGTGTCACATTTCAAGATAGTTAACTAAAAATGTTTAAAACCAAATACTATTCTAACGACATTTTCATCGCTGACCACTCGCCGCGTCCATTCATCCAACCCCACAGCTTCCCATACCTTTCCGCTCCATTACCAATTTTATTCTCAAAAATCATATCGGAATGGCGGCACTCTACTCGCGACGTGACAATCGCCCGGAATGAAATCACGGCATAAGCCACGGCGCAAATCTGCCGCTCTTCGCGCCAGCACTTAGGGGCGCCTCGGAATGGCGCCAATTATGCGCTAAGTGCGGGGGCGAAGGATCCTGGGACGTTTAAACTTCTTTAAGGCGGCCTGAATCAATGGCGGGCATCCTTTACAACTGAATTGGGGTTTTTATTTTCCGAATGGTTGGAGGAGAGGGGTAACATATTTTTTGCGAAGATTCGTTGCTACAAGAACCCTAATCGCACTAAATGATACTTCTTAATACATTTTTAAATTAAGACAAGTTTCACATGGTTTTTGTGAAATGAGATGAGAGCATTTTAGTGATAAACCCACCACTTATCTGTACTTTCGCTGTCATAGATAAGTATATTGTCCGTTGTAGGTAAATGACATTTTAACCCTAATGATCCATACGATCTATGGGTAAATTAAGCCATTTTATACCTCGTAATTAATTACGTTCGAAAAGAAAGAACCCTTACTTATTGATTTATTTTCCCTGATTAATGTACCATCCGTTTTTTACATTTAAAATGCAAAACTAAGTATGTACTTAATTGCTTTGGTGGTTACACAGCTCTGCCTGGATGTTCCATTTTTTGTATGCGTATCGTTGCGCACACCATTTGGCGGGAAACCACTAGCAAGGCAGTGTGGGGTTTTAACTAGTAAGTAGATAAGTAGGTTGCTTTAACTGTTTATAATCCGGCTATCCGCAAGTTCGCTATAATAGTTTCGACTAGATGGTTAGGAAGATTTAACATTCTTACTATCCTTCTATAAGTACTTTAGTGGGTACGTACAATAAAGCTTAAGCCGAAGCACTCGTCGTAATGGCGACGAGTGGCGGAGCTAAGTGCAGGCTATAACTCAAGATCCAAGCGCCGTTTCGACGACGTTTTTGTGTTCTGACGCTACGTGACCACAGCTATTGCAAGAATCGGGCTTAAAACTTTATGTAATTTATAGTTGTAGATTTTCACGTAGTCGTTGAATCCTCGTAGCACGTCGTAGTATGCTTCAAAGTGGGTTAGTAGAGCCGTACAGTCAGCGATACAGCTCATGCCTAATATGGTGAATTTCTTGCAGTGTGTGCGTACCTAAGTAGATACTTAGTAAATATACGAGTTCATTGTGTAACCATATTTATTTATTATAGAATTACGTCAACAGTATACCTTTTAACACTCGCTTGGTGTGGTCTGCTCTGCGGAAACCGCTCGAAATTATTAGGTATACGACGACGGCCATATTTCATCGTTTAACTGTTTGCACTATTTTTAATCCCTTGGACATATGATTGTAGAATGAGCTCCTGTCTTAAAATCCTACAATACTACCAAGTAAGTACATCCATGTGTCAGGTGCCAGCGAGTATATCAAAAACCCCCTAGTTTTTAATATACACGCTCACCATGAGTGAGGCAATCCGATTGTTTGTTGGTCACCGATACAGTATGAAATAAGATAGCGGAACATTTTTTTAATGCTTCAATAATAGTTTGATTAGATGAGATAAGAGTAGATAATTTATTACTTAATATAATACAGTACAATTCATCATTCATAATTTGGTAGCAATTCCAGAAACTAATAAATGGATTTAAAATAGTACTTCTAGGGGTTTATTGTTATTGCCAACAAACTATGCATGTTTGCATTTTATGATTCACGTTTCTTACAGACTAACCTTTGAAAAGAGGTACGAGCCGCCCCCAGCAGGTGATGGCGCCCTTGCGGTGGTACTGGCCGAGCGCCAGCTCCATGTAGAACAGCGGGATGCCGCCCACCACCAGATTCACGTTTCTTACAGACTAACCTTTGAAAAGCGGTACGAGCCGCCCCCAGCAGGTGATGGCGCCCTTGCGGTGGTACTGGCCTAGCGCCAGCTCCATATAGAACAGCGGGATGCCGCCCACCACCAGCATGATGCAGTAGGGCACCAGGAACGCACCTGTGAACGAGAAGAGAATATGATCAAAATCAAAAATCAAAATCAAAAATAGCTTTATTTAAATAGACCTGTTACAGAGTACTTTTAAATCGTCAAATCTAATTAACAAACAAAACATACTTAATAATAGACATGAATACCATAATATTAAATGTAAACAATAAATATACTGTACTTAAATAAATGTGATGCTACCACCGGATCGGAAAGTTGTTTCTGTACTGAGAAGAACCGGCAAGAAACTCAGCAGTTACTCTTTTCAACTGTTTCTCTTTTTTACAATAATTGTTAGTATATTACAACAGAACTTAGAACAAGATAGCACAATAAAATTCATAATTTATGAAAAGAATAACACTCTTAGGTACATCGACGAGAAGCTATATAAAACAAAACAAACATTGTTAGTGTCTTAACCTAAGTATGATTGTTGATATAACAATAGTTAATTAGACTCCGTCGGGAAACACGTCATCTTTTATATATGGTTAGTAGCTGTTGAAATGTTCATAGGTTGTTAAGGCTTTCCTTCTTTAAAATCCTTTCTTACTTAAATAAATCTAAAAATCTCTGTTCCGTTCAGTTTCCTTGACACAGAGGTATTGGCGGTAAGTTGACATTAGCTTAGGACAAACTAAATAGCTTTGTTAGAAGACATTTGAATTACCGAACCGCTAGTATAGACACATTATGTGTCTTCCTAAAACACACAGCGTTTAGGGTGAAGAAGCTGTTCATGGTCTTATTTAATATTAGCAACACCTTACCTTAGTCTTTGGTATTTTTAGTTCCAATTTCTCACCAGAAGGGCGCCACCATCTTTGTAAAACTTGTGGCGACAAGTATTTGAAAACATAGCGTTTGTGGTTTTCTGCAAAAACGGTCACGTAAAGTAAAAATTCCAATTTAATTGTGAAAAAAGTAGTGAAGTGTATCTGTTTTTGTGCGCTTTCTTATCGCCATGATCGTAGCGGTAAGGAAGAATGTTTGCAAAGTCAAACCCTGATGCTCCGGATGGAAATCGGGAGATGACTCTTGACTCGAGGCGAACAGACGAAAGTAGGTACCTACTTCGTCTTCTTCCTCGCTTTAGGAAGACAAAAAGCGAATGGATTTCGCTAGTCCTCCACTAAATGAACGTCTTAGAGGTAAGTAAAAACAATATGTTTCTCGTAGTGATCTGCGTGTTGACACGTTGATAAGTTGCTTCCATGTCTCAGTACCTATGTTACAGAATTGTCAAAGTATTTAAACAAGCTTCTAGGACAATTCTCGAAGCAAAATTGACCAGTTCTCAAAACGATTGCACAATCCATGTCAATCAACTGAAACTCTTATGGTTACTTAATGTCAAATTTAAATGTAGATAGCTTATTTTAGCTTATGGAGAATGTCTCTCTAAAATAGTTAAATTGCAGTAATACTGATTCATTCGATACTGATGCATAGAAGACAATTCGTTATGAATGGGCTTCGCAATCAACAATTGCAGCTCAGGCTTTGTACCTTTGAAAATTAATGGCGAACTGTGCCATTTCCACAATCAGAAAGAATATTTACTTTCTACTGAAAACCTGTTAGCTGGACTATTAATGTGGTGTTTGAACAGCATCAATTAATAAAATCTGGTCCCCAGAACTTGTCAATTGGGCTGCCGCTCATTCTGAGGGCTTCAGTACATTGTTCAATAAAGTAAGTGTTATTTGTGGTCCACAAGCTGAATGTAATAAAATGTGGCTATGCAAATTATTTGTGGTAAAGGGCTGAGTTTATAGAATGTATCGCAAAAAATAAAATGAATAGTCCAAACCTGAGAAAAATTACACCAAAGGTTTTCGGATGGAAGTGGTTCGGTTGTAGGGGTCCAAGTTCAGAATATTTGTATGATTGTAAAAATTTACCCCAGTTATTAAGTCTTAGGGGGCACTCAAATGTGGCTGAATTGAATGATCTCCTGCATATTTCAAAGGTGAATCATTTACTTCTACTTACTTTTTAGATGACCCCGACTCCCATCAGAACCCCAGAGCACCACATGAACCGTTATACTCATTGGTGGGGGGGGGGGGGGGGGAAGGGGGGCCACTTAAGATATTGAGAGCCCCAGTAATAGATTTCAGCTGTTTTACCACAATGTCACCTACCAAATACCGGGGTGGGATAAGATCAATTTTCGACCTCAGAGGTCTCAATTGATTTAATTGTGTCAATAAAACCACCACCACAAATATTTTGCAGGACTTTACAATTGGATTACAGAAATCCTTCTCTGTATGTCATTCAGAATTCTAGTCCATCTAGACAATTACCGTTTGGTCAACCAGGACCATTCTATTCTGGAGAGCCAAGTTGCGGAAACTATGGCACTCCTACAGACTCGAAGCTGGCATATCAACCGCCTTGATCAGTCTTAAAGCCAATTCAACAGGTAGAGTACTTGGGCTTACTATAGGACACTCTGTAAAGTGTCTTATTACTGACTGCAATAACTCTGCTCTGGCATTTTATTTTATTAATATAAATATATAGATAATAATAATAGTTGCACTGTAAAAACTCAAAGCCTGTTAATCAAACTTTGCTTATCATGCCCATTCTAAAAAGGCACTCAAAATTGCCGAAACTTCAATTATTCTCTTTTTGGAGGTTTCATGCAAGGCTAACCAAGAGAAAGGAAGATGCTGTCTTCAAAAGCAAGGTAAAGTAAACCTAAACTAGTGGTTGACAATAGTCTATAATAGAGCACAGCTCGGTCCCATAAAAAAGTTAGAGGTCACTCAGTACCTAACATTCGATGCAGCAGATGTAGGCTGGGGTCCTCATCTCAATGACAACGTCTCAGCAGGCAAGTGGTCACCAAGTCAGAGCCTCGTTTTCAAATTTAAAACAATTGTATGCTGTTTTTGCTGCCATCAGGTGCCAAGAATAAGTTCTTTTGAACACTCATATTCTGATTCAGTCAGAGAATATTACAATAATGTCATACATAAAATAAACAACTCGCTCCATTGCCACGTCAGAATTGACAACCAGACTCTTGGAGCTAACCGAGCAGCTTAACATATTGCTGTCGGCTTGTTACCTCTCGGGGAGGCTAGACAATAAATACAATAATGTCATACATACAATATCAACTCGCTCTTTTGCCATGTCAGAATTGACAAACAGACTCTTGGAGCTAACTGAGCAGCTCAAGATAATGCCTTTGGCTTGTTACCTCTCGGAGAGGCTAAAAAATAATGTCATATGTACAATAGTAAACAACTCGCTCCTTTGCCATGTCAGAATTGACAAATAGATTTTTGGAGCTAACCGAGCAGCTCAACACATATAATGCTGTCGGCTTGTTACCTCTCGGGGAGGCTAGACAATAATGTCAATCATACAATAGTAATCAATTCGCTCCTTAGCCATGTCGAAATTGACAACCAGACTCTTGGAGCTAACCGAGCAGCTCAACACATATAATGCTGTCGGCTTGTAACCTCCCGGGGAGGCTAAACGGAATAGCAGACCCTCTGTCAAGAGGTCGAACTTTGCCCCAATGGCACTTGCTGCCCCAGGCCACGGAGGTCGTATTCAGAAAGTGGGTTATTCGCGAGATAGCGTTGCTGCGGTCCAGCCCAGCTGTGGTCCCTCTTTAGGGCACCTTATACTAAAACGATGACTCAGCTCTTGTCTGCGACACCTTTAGTCGCTAGTGGATTTCGATCTAGCTTGGATATTCTTACTGTCCAACTTGTTACTTGGATGCTAGCTCACCCAAACTCAGCAAAGGGAAGCTACATTCTAATAGCTCCGCATTGAAACCAATGCTTTTGGTGGCCGGGTCTGAGGTGTCGAACCTTGAATGAGCCAATTCCAATACCATACCTGCGGAAGGTACTTGTACACAAGTCCACGGGCCTCAGCCCTGCTCAGGTGGCCCAGTTGCAACTCCAGCCTTGGATAGTTGGGGGTGCTCTGAACAAGTAGCAGACTAGAATTCAAGTAAGCAAGGTCTCTTGAAAGTAGTTGGCGAACATCTTTATTGTTTGTTGATAAAACTTCTTTGAATATATCCTTTCCTAACATTTAATAGATTCTTTGGTGCGGAACCAGAAGGATTAATGATAAGTCCCTAAGAAGTGTGCTAAAGACCTTTTCTAGCAATTATATATTTGAAGCTCCATCGGTGAAATGTGGCCTTCTGTGTGTTATGTTCGCCATGGCGACGGCGGTCGGTGTGCTTCTGACTGACCCGTTAGGGATATGGTCGTGAGAGTATGATATTTTTGAAGGGAGGCTTTGCTGAAGTACTATCCTTTAGCATAATCAGCCATTCTTACTTACTGTAAAACCTTCAGAAACTGGAAGCCATTTGTCTCGCTAAACCCAAGCACATCCGCTGTTTGGAACAGTAAAGTATTATTTCAATGATTAATAAATTCAACATGTTTGAATACACAAACCTCGATATAGCCAGACCTGCTGCCCTGATACTACTTCTAGTGTCTGGCCATAGAATACATGAAACTAACATCAATATTAGTTACCTGTAAAAAATAGTTTTCAAGACGATAAAGTGCACTTATGTCTTGAATTTGAATTTATGATAGTGGAACTAACCAACAATGGGTATGGTTATTATCATATCACCCAGACTTGTTTGACCAATTTATCACATAAATATATACATATATATTAGGGGTAACCAATACCTACTCGACAATTTGAAGGGCATAATATACCACAATTATTAAATTACAATAATTGGTTAACCTAAACCTGCTAAAAGAACTATGATGACAGATCTAATTTCAAGAAAACTACCATAGATCCATCTCCCGGTAGCATACCCAATACCCAATAGTTGAATAGACAGTTGACCCAAGAAGGAAATTTCAGACAGAGGAAACTGGGAAAGAATCTCTGCATGTACTAACTGATCTTTATTGTCATCAAGTCCAACTGTTACTAATCTGTCAGAAGATTTGTTATATTCTAACTTTTCAAATATTTCATATATTTAATTATTGTTTATTTTTGTTTATATTGTTATTACAAAAATAAATCATTTAGTGATTAATGTGATCTCACTAAAAGTTGATACCAAAAGTAATAGGTTTGTTTCTAAGCAAACAATGAGAACTCAATTCACAATTGTGGGTATTATCATTATTGATAAGAAGTAAATGCAATTAAGTATTGTTGTTATTTGAGCAAATTATATAATTTGTTGCCTTGTTGATTTTATTATATTCTTGATTTTAACTGTGTTGATCCCTAATTATTGTGAGAATTACACTTTAATAAAGGTTTATCCTTGTGCATTGTTTCTTACATAAATCATTAATTATGTAAGCATTCATGTAATCATCACATAGCGTTTGTGTTTTTAATATTTACTTCTCACCAGCAGATAACAAACAGGTCTTCACCCTAAACGCTGTGTGTTTTAGGAAGACACATAATAGAACTGTTTTGCATTACAACAAAACAGATGTTATGTGTTGAATAAAACACACAGCGTTGCAGCAAGTGGCTTGCAGGTGAGGGAAGACTTCTATGATTTCAAATACTTGTCGCCACAAGTTTTACAAAGATGGTGGCGCCCTTCTGGTGAGAAATTGGAACTAAAAATACCAAAGACTAAGGTAAGGTGTTGCTAATATTAAATAAGACCATGAACAGCTTCTTCACCCTAAACGCTGTGTGTTTTATTCAACACATAACATCTGTTTTGTTGTAATGCAAAACAGTTCTATTATATTTTTGAATATTTTTTGCTGTATTTCAATTCTCGACTTATCTCAAGTATCTAACTACATACGTACAAATAATTAAGTCTACATAAAATAAATGCTTTTGAATTTAACTTTGAACTTATTTGGATATTTTCATTACAAAGGCATTTGGATTTTCCTGTCACCTAAATCATGGCTTGCCGGGACGTCGATGCGATTTTAATGGGGTTTATTACTTAGGTAGCTGTTTACCCATAAACTATCTCGTAATCTAGACGTGGCAATGTTAGCACACAAGATTGACACCCATGACCACTGCCACCATAGTAATCGGAATACCAAAATACATCATCATCGTCATTAAACGCTAGACGCTACCATTATTGATTGCGATTATTTGCAATATTTTTTTATAACGTGGCTTACTTACTGCATTTTAACAGCGTGAATTTCAATAAGAAAATTCACCACAGGTACCCAATACCCATACCAAATTGTTACTTTAGATTTTATATCTATCTATAGTAACAATTTGGTATGGGTTTAGAAAACTAAGTAGGTACCTAGATTTTGAACAGCTCAAACCTATCTGATAAACGTAACTCTATCTCTCTATCGAATTCACGACTGTCGCTTTAACTTTAGTTCGTAACGAAACTTGTCTGGCCCAGGGCCCTAACCATGAGCTCTTATAGCAAGATTATTTCAATGTTACTTTGCTTTTTCGTACTATGACGTCTTCAAAACAATACTTATTAAGTCCTGCTATCCTTGAGCAATATTGCTGTCAGAGCCCATACAAAATTAAGAAATTGGTACCATGAAGTGCTTTTTGACAATCAGCAATATTGTTTTAAGGCATCACGTGATCTGTTGCCATGACAATTAAAATTTTGTTATTACGTGAAATTTGGCAACAGCGCGTTCACACGGGTTACTTTTATTCATTAATTTACATAACAAATCCTATCGTTAGAAAAGTATTCTCTTTAACTAAAAGTAGGTTATTATTAGGTAAAAAAGTTAAATAAAAGATTATTCATAATGTTATTTAACTAAGTTAACTAAGTAGACAATATTGTATCATAAATTTATCTTGAATACATTTCGACGATGAGGTGCGAGTCTTCTTCACCCTACTAAATGTTCCCATAAAACCGATTTATTCATTCCAACTAAGCAAGAATACCTATTAAAACTAAATGCTTTTAAGCATTCCCCAAAAAATATAGAAACATAATAGAATAAATTAGGTCATAAAATAACAAACTAAAGTTTGCGTTATATTGGAATACAAATAATAAATTCAGAAAAATAATCCCTAGTGTGATACACAATCGCTTACAAGTAAGGTTGCGTTACTTTTGCAGCAAGCTTAATTCAATATTACTTTTATTGACATCAAATGACATCCAACAAAGTAATCTTGCGAAGTGTGGGGAAAAAACGAATGATGATTCTGGTTGTTCACTCTTAAATATGTACTTATCATGCCAAGCCGTTACTGAGACTAAAATCAATTAAAAAACCAAATGTCATGAAAACTAAGCTACGTCTGTCAGTCAAATTGAGATTCATTTACCAAAGCTAAGCTGTTTTGTATTTGTATATTTTTCACTTCAAATACCTACTTAAATAATAAATACTACTCTTAGGTATACCATAAGGTCCATAAGGGGATAAGTTTTATCTCTATTTTAAGTTGCTACTAAACGTGTTTTGTTTCATCAGCCTTCCCGAAAGTACTTTTCAGTTCATTGAAGTGCACCTGGGGCCGCTGGATCCGGAAGCAGAGTCGCTTTCCTAGGGCCGTGTACTGTAGGACCCAGCAGGAAAGCCGAAGTAGAGATGATCTCGTGGTCCCAACGACCGATGAGGTACCCTCGAAAGGGTTTTTCCCCCAGTTTTATTTGTTGAAAAGAGAATTGAAATGATTGTCCACAATGGTTTAATGTTATTTGTATCATGCCTATTCAGGAGAAAGAAAACGAACGTTGATTACAAAAAATGGAAACATGGACATAAATATCTCAAACTTAAAAATTATGCGAGTGTAAAATGCAATGCTGTCTCAAAAATAGAGCGACTGAAGTAATCTGATGCAGATCTGAGGCATTCGCAGCAGTACTGGGTGACTTAGGTTAATTAAACAAAAACGGTAATAAATCATTTCCAAAAATGTATTTCTTTTAACTCATTATTTGCAGCACCTGTATGGTAATATTATTATTATACACTTACAATCGGTTTGGTGTAATAGTTTACAAGTGGGCTATTATACCAGTGTGCAGTGGTCGCGGGTTCGATCCCCGTATGTCTGTTGGTACCGGTCTGGGTGATTCATATGTTTAATAAGTATGTAGGTATTCACAAAAAGAAAAGAAATTAAACATGCATCTAGTATCCATCCATTCGGTTGTTTTTACGTGAAAGAGCAACACACATCTATCCATTCACACATACAAACTTTCGCATTTAAAATATCAGTATGATACTTCAATCACGATATTTTAGACTTCCTAAATTCTCTGTTATGCCTTGCGGTTGACTGGTAGAGAATGCCTCCAGGCATTAAGTCCGCCAATTGTACTTTTTTTCTTAATTTTGTGCAATAAAGAATAAATAAATAAATAAATAAATATCATGACGTGCTATACGACGGGGCACTTTGTACCTATATCAAGCTCTGTATTCATTATGTATTTAAGTAGGTAGGCATGTGTCCGAAACCAACAGTACAAGTTTTATCTTATGAAAACAGAAGGATAGTGTTAAAATTACCCAATGTTAATTTTGTGTAAATGATTTTAGTTTTTCCCTAATTTGTCAAAAATATGAAATAATTAGGTGCCGCTTACTGCCCACTAGCGCCACCAATCGTTTTTTATTAATAGAGGTTTATTTCAGATATTTTGATAAAAACTGTTCAATATAGATAAATTTATTCTGTCAACATCTTTATGTGCAGATAATATCTTATTTTAGGATCATAATTGAACAGTGTTTGTTTAAATATCTTAAATAAACCACAATTCATAAAACTATTGGTGGCGCTAGTGGACCGAAAGAGGCCCCCATTTAACTGCTCAGTTAAAGTTAGTCAGTTATCTATATTCGAATAAGTTTATTATAAAACTGCTTAGAGAAAGAAAAATATTTATTCTGGCAGCAACATTTTACTTTTTACATTTTTTTTCATTTTACTTGCCATCTGGACATAGCCTTATTCCTTAACACGTCATATTAACCACAGTAGACCATAACCAAAATTCAAACTGCCTTTTTCCATAGCTAACTATGACACGAAAACATGTCAATGTCATGTCATGACAACCAGCGTGGTGAAATGAAACAGGAAAACTAGTTAATATTTATATTTATGATTGTAAAATTACCTAATGATTATTCATCATCGTAAGCACTAAAGGCATGATCCTTACTCTCCGCCCAGAAAGTAAAGGTTGATAAATCTAGCAGCAGGAAGACAAAGTTTTGATAAGTTTGTGAAGACATGGATTTGGATTCAATAAGTCATAGGATTTCTGAATAGATGTTTTATCTTGGATTTCAGAATTGCTAAATGTTGTGCATTTGAACACAAGCATATCAGTCCAGACAATCCTTGTCGGTAGGTAGCAAGAGTTCTGTGAACAATAAACTTTATGGTTTGAATGTCTTTCATACATAATGTGAAACTTTGGAAAGTTAAATAAAGATTCGACTTATACTTTTTATTTTATTTTAAACTAGTTTCTAACATCTTTCACTGTGAAAGTTACACTACACTTAAAGCCGTCTTTTTTCTCGGCTACATTTGCTGCGCGACATGGTGCAAAACATGAAGCTCAGCATGTTGATCAACGACGCGCAACTCCACTATCGGTGCGCATAGTATCAAACCGTGTAGGTACACGCCGCGCGTTATGTTTTAAACCACGCGCTGTTGTGCAACGTCGCCGGACATGTTGAGCGTCACGCGGTGCTCGTCAATTAATGCCTAGTGGATACGCGGCTTAATTGTAGTCTGTATCTTTCATATTTCCAGCTGTTACTTGAAAACAAAATATTCAACATACCTTAAGGTTTCAAAACCAAACACAATATGAACATTCACGTTAATGAACTCACAATATAGTAAAATATATATTAAGCGATGACTTTCGTTCCACTAATAAGTTTATTTATTGTTGCTTCTTGAGCTTCTTTGTCTACCTACCGATAGTAGGTAGGTATAAAAATAACCGCCGAAGCAAAGGAACAACGACACGAATCACATTTCCGCACTAAAATAAATCACCCGCCAAATCAATGAACAAATATTTGTCAAACTATTTTATGGTCCTAAGAAAGAGTTCACTGTGGCTCGAGTGGCTTGATGATGTTTAGTTTTTATATAATTTGGAAAACAATAGTGAAGAAGTTGCATTCACGGAACTTTTTTCGTGTGTCAGAATTGACGTAAAAGTAATCCTGCATTAAGACTGCTGGTTATCAAAAAGCCACGCTCGCATCAAAACCAAATTAAGATTGTTTTAGGCTTTGGACCCCTTGGATGAAAAATTGACCGAATGATGATCTTTGTAGACTAATTTCGGCTGGCCTTTTTAGAAAATATTATCTTTAGTGTCAACGCCAGTATAAACAGTTTTTTTTGCAAGAATATTCATGCCAAGTATTGTTTTCTCAAAATTTTACTCCAAGCCTGCTTTAAGACAATTCGGACCGTAGACTTCGTAAGAGATGGTGCTATATAGTTCATATAGCGCTATCCCTTTCTGGCTTTCTAAAAAATCATTCGTTCTTTCCCAACACTTCGCAGGACTAAAACGATTGACTTCATGGTACGGTTTTTGAGCATTCCTTCCGCAGTCCTGCAGCAGTCTTACTTTAAAACAAGATTGTTTTCTATAAGCTTATGGTTAGGGCCCAGTTCTGTAGACGTACGCGTGTTCTTTTGTTCCTCAGTTCAAAAGCAATAATCCTCTTAAAACATTTCTCAGTCGATTACTTCCTCCGAGAGCAATTTTCAGGGATCGCGATCTGCGCAACTTAGCGCCGGCCCCGGGGAACCCCCGACGCAAATTGTTCCGTAATTGCCCTTTTAGACAGCGACGCTCTTAAGAAACTCTTAAGACAGTTGTTCACTGCTGCATATTGTTTAATATTATTTAGTCATTGACGTTTGTTCTACCGAATTAATTAATACAAGGAAAGGATTCACAAGCTAAGCTTGAAGACTAAGCTTTAAGGTGGGGGGCCCGGAACGATTTAAAACAAATGGGAGTAAAATTCGTTAACCGTGGTTCCATTTTGACCTGAAACCTAGTTAGACCAAATTGTTTTTTTCTGGTATTCCTATCTTTGAAATCCCTAAAACTATTGTATTTACAAACAATTAAATTCAATAGCACGTCACGTAGGTATTTCATAAGTAAAACACTGATGTGCGGTCAACAGCATGACGGGATACCAATTTACGTACAGTCCTCCTTGCTCTATTAAAACTAAAAACAAGAAAACGAAAATGGGCAGCTCGATGGCCAGTTGACCCTACGTATGCTCTACGTAAACTTTATCTCAAGATCCTGTTGACAAAATTAAGGAATTCCATATAACGCCTCAAACACGCATGATTTAGGAGACAATTGATAAACAAGGTGTTTCCTGTGATGACGCTCATTATTTCTTACATCATAACGATTATCTACTTAACTTGTTTGTGAGTACTGGTGATCTTTCTTCGTCTTTAGTGCAAGTTTGTAGTTAAGAAGATTTAAGCGTCGGCGTCGGTAGGTAGACTTGATATATCTGGCGTGAAAGTCTTCAAGGTGAACTGACTAGCTCAAAAGAAAGCAATTGTGTTACTGCGATTGTCACGATTGTGCTTTTGTAACCGCTTTTCCCAAAACCTAAAAATCATACTTAGAAAATGGCTATGGTATGCTTACCATAGCCATTTTCAGTCAATGGGCACTTATTATCAGAATCACAAATGTAGGCACCGCCAGAATCATAATTAGAAATATCTTTATTTGAATAGACCTGTTACAAGTGCTTACACTAAATCATCATCATCACACTTAATCGTTATAATCGACTTAAATATCTATAATAATAAATAAATACACGGTGATAAATAAATACACAGAAAGTTGTTTCTGTACTGAGAAGAACCGGCAAAAAACTCAGCAGATACTCTTTTCAATATGTTCTGTACAATAATCCGTTAGTAAATTACAATATTAGTACACATCCAGTTATACAATTCAAGGAAAATAGTGGTAATATCAAAGCTAATATTTTTCATGGATAAGATATAGCTCACATCACACGTACGCACACTCAGACAGCTCGTTTTCAACTCTTTTGGACTGCACATGTCTAGCAAGCTTAATGCTGGCTGTACTTTAGTACATTTGTTGACTCCACACCAGATGCAACAAACCAAAACCTAAACCGTTCACCGACAGTGTAACCTCAGCTTTACACCGCAAAGTCACCAATATTGGGCATCTTATGACATCTTGGGGTGACTGTAGATGGGGATTTACTTTACTGCCGGATGCAACAGGTCGGGCATACCGGGATAAGTTCCTAAGTCGGCCGAACTGCTCTCGGCCGGGATAATGGCCCGGATGACTGATGGCTTTTATAGAGGTCGGGGAGATTTTCAGGTCAGTATACTGTTATATTTTAAAGTAAGGGCAGTTTTAACTGTGGTACAGTTTATTGCTTTATGCTACTTCAGTGCAAGACAACTTAAACTTCAATAGAACATGGTTGTGAATTATCTTGTTAATTATTCTGCTCCGCTGACAGAATTATGACTTTACTAGCGGCCGCCCGCGACTTCGTCCGCAAGGACTTAAGTTGAAAAACAAAATGTACTATTTATTTATGAACTAGCAGCCGCCCGCGACTTCGTCCGCGTGGACTTAGCTGTATATGAATTTTCCCGCTTCTCTGTTGGAATTTTCCTGAATTTTCTTTGCTTTAAACCTCACGGAGCCCAAGACCTTTCCAATGAATGCAAAACCGTGGAAATCGGTTGGTGCGTTCTGGAGTTATAGCGTCAGGAAGGAAAACCCGACTTATTTTTATATAGTAGATTGTAGCCTAGGTGCGATTCAGATGTATAAGCTACATTATTGTAAAGTTTCATTAAAATCCATTCAATAGTTTTTACGTGAAAGAGCAACACGGCACATCCACACGTACACACTTTCGCCTGTTTAATATTAGTAGGATTAGACTTCTAAATAACTTATAGAATGTGTCATGTCCTTTAACTGCCATTTTACTGCAGATAATTAAAAGTACGACCAATAGTGTTTTATTCATAGAGGCTACTTAATAGGAAAAACGCTTTTACGATAGGTTTTGAAAAAGTGCAAGGCATTTTCCAAGATCTACATTTATAATTTCGATACTCTCAACACTACGCTAACTAATATTTGGTCTTTTAGTTAAGGTTCTAATAGTCTCAGTGATCAAGCACATCTTCAAATGTCGAATGCATACTTACGGGCAGTGTCCTATTTAAATAGGCAAGTGATAGGAAATGTTTGTGTTAAGATATCATTTCAATTCTCTTACCTATTTTTCCAATAAATTTCTCTAATTTTGTATTATTTTTGAGAAATAAATGTCTATAACCGTTAACCGTTTGTAAACCCTATACCCTACAAGCTATTCCAGATTGCTTTGCGATAAAACCGTAATATACAGTGTGTTTGGGAACCGGTGTCCGACCCGTTAAGGTGAAGTAATATGATCTATTTTATGAATAAATCCACCATAATTAAGCACTTTTAATTAATTTTTTTTTAATTTATTTCAGGTAAATTTTACCTGCGTTTCAAAGGGTCTCTGATGACAGGGTGATATTCAATTTGTCACAACTTCTAAACTATTTTACTTGGAACTTTGATTTTTGCTTCAGTGTTTAGGTGATGTCTTTGGGTATCCAAAAAGTTAAAAATAAATGTATGTTGACAGTTTAGTTTTTCTGAAAAAAAAATAAATGTAAAAAAAACTAACAAATTCTATCACAATTTTCAAGTTCAAACATTTTTTTGAGGTATTTTAAGGGAGTTATGAAAAAATGTTTTTTTGTCAGCTTATTGCCTACTTTTGTAGCTGTCCAACGATACCACTTTTGTGACTGTAGGACCTCTAAATCGGCAGATATTGCAAACTAAAATAACCCACCGAACTCCCGAAACAAAAAATTAAAATGGCGGCCATTTTAAAACAACTGGGGCAAAGTGCTTAATTATGGTGGATTTATTCATAAAATAGATCATATTACTTCACCTTAACGGGTCGGACACCGGTTCCCAAACACACTGTATAGCTTTGTGAATCTTGTGATCAGCAGTTAGAGAGTGCTTCTTAATTTATTAAATCTGCCTTTCTCTTCAGTTCAAATTAAATCAACATACATTCCTTTGGAAAAATATTCCAACCTGATTCAAAATGAATTTCTTCCCACCCCTAGACGGAATTCTTTTACCCTGTAATCGGCTTTTCTATGAAATTTAAAATCCTATAGTAGTGGAGCGCTCTAGATGCCATAATCGAATCAGCTGCGATACGGTCCATCCCCCGGGAGGCAAGGGATGATTGGGTATTATAAGATTTCCACTGTAGCCATTAAATCACAAGGACCGAAGATATTTATCGGCTATATTGTTTTGTACAGCGGAAATGAATTTATTAAATCGAGGAAGTTACGTTGTGTAATGAATGGTTAACTGGGACTGCTTACACCTAGATCATCTGCCCTCAAGATTATTTAGTACTTACTATGGGTGTGCGATTCTGGTAAACTTACTTGAATATTTCTATAAATACCTGTTGTTGGGTTTCAATTCACTCAGAAATGTAAGTACACAGTAGAGTCCCTCCGAAACTGGCTTTCCGGCCGAAACCGAAACCGAATGTTCGGCCCAGGCTTCAGTTTCGGCCGAAACCGAATTCAAAACTCACGTGGTCAAGTATAAAATACCTTCAAATACTAAATTCTGGAGCATTTGCCCATTGTTCTGCTAATAAAAACAGAACAAACCCAAACTCATTTTTTGAACCCAAGATCCCACCGCTGGCCAAAGGTCTCCCTCATTTTTTTCCTTTGGGGACAAAGAAAAAAATGGGGGAGACCTTTGTCTTTTGCCGTCCACCGTGAAGTCCGCCATTCACCGGAGTAATGTATCAGGTGGTCGCACCATCGTTTTAAAGATTGATTATCAGCTCGCCCTTCAGTGATATTCAGTCTTTGAGGAGCCATTTGGGTTGTGATTCCGGCAGAATGCATCCTACAGACCGACTGCTCAGTGTTCACTCCCATTTCAGTTTGGCGACTTTCTGGCCTGCGTGTTTCGGCGCGGCTCTTGGTGACCATTTTCTGTCTGTGTGTTTAATGTCTAACACACTGCCCTCCATTGCCATTTGACAAATTCCAAGCTTTGACTTAGGTTATTCCGTGAGCAACGAGGCTAGTGCACAGTTTGTTGGGATGGGCAGGATGCAAACGTCAAGAAGTTCTCGCTTGAGGGATATAAGTAGGTCGCACCTCATGTAAGCCTTGACCAGTTAGTTCATCCAGGCGATTCGGCGTTCGATTTCCTTATCCTGTCTATTCTCGAAGAAGACGATCTAGCCCAAGTAAATATTAGCGAAAAGCACGATGTCGCCGGCAAAACGACAGTTGGTCAATTTCTATATTTCGACATCGACTCCTTTATTGGATTAGGGTACTGCCTAAAAACTTCCTCATTGAACTATTTGAACCACTGAACTATTTACATCATTCAAATACAGAAAAGAAACGAAAACTTCATCATCATCATCAAAAACCACACGAAGTCCACTACTGAACATTAGGTCTCACTCATAGATCTCCAGTTATGGGGAGCCGACATCCATCGAAACCCTGCAATCTGTATCAGGTCATTCTTCCCGCGCTGTGTTTGGTTTCAAAAGGTCTCGAGAACTTTTCGACCCCAGTGGCTACCAGTTTCTCGTACAATGTGCACCGCCAACTGCCAATGCAACCTGCTAACCAGCGTAGGTCCACGTCGCGATGGGGTCTTAGTCCTTAGTGCACAGCCGTGTAGGATGCGACGATTTACCTTTTTCTCGAAGGTGGACCTGCCTCCTTGGATCATTTGGTCAAGACATACTTGTCGACAACTTCGAGAATCGAGGTCTCAACAGAACAGTCTCAACGACAACTTACATGTAATCAGTTCTGACAAAACATTATCTCTATTCTTTAGTTTTGCCTCTGGCGATAACCACGAAACATTATGGAGGCCACCAGGCTCCGCCAGAGAGTTGCCGCGAGAAACGTAGTTATACGAGCTCGCACGACCACTCCCGAAAAGAGTTTCGGTTTCGGCAGAGTTTCGGCCGATTTTGGCCGAAACCGAAACTGTGGCCAGAACTTGATTTTTTGGCCGAAACCGGCCGAAACCGAAAGTTCGATCGGACACTAGTAGTCTTCCCAATATTTCGTAATCGCGGTATCAAGAGTCAGCGTACCGCTCTGCTGGGATATAATCGTGAGTAGGTTATCAATTTCAACACTCTTCGGTAATATTAAAATAAAACAACTAAAGAGTTGTTTTATTCAAGAACCGTCAAAATGAAAGCATTTTGACGGGTACTCATCAGTAACTAAAATCAACTAAATTGTTGCCTAGCTTACCCGCAAATTCACAAACGTCAATCAACGCTAAGTACGTGCTCACGCTCATGCTGTCCCGTTCGATGCTAATAGAATTAAAAGGGACTATACTTCTTCTAAGGGATGCTCAACATTGATTTGCGTTGCTGTAGCAATTCGTAGCACAGCGCTACTAACCAGTGCTACGCCGCGGCGTAGCTTTACGATTACTCGCTACGAGACATTTAATCGTAGCATTTCATTCAATACTACGGTATGAAATGATTGATCCAGATTCTAGCCGATTCAGAACCTCGCTGTTATCCAATTCGTAACCAGGTAATTTATTTTGATTTTAGTGAATCACTCGTTTAACTGCACGGTTCAGTTTTCGGGTTTTGAAGCAAAATTTTTTTTCCCACACTGAAAATATACATAATAATAATTTAATAACGCTTATTACCAAAAAAAATTAAATGGCCTTAGGCATACGACACATTTTATAATCTGCAGAATTGCTGTTATAGTTTAGGCTATCCGGCAATAAGCACTTAAATCCTCACTTGAGCAAATCCCCATTTGTGACAAGTCTTATACAGGACTCATTACTTCGCCGGCCTAGTGTCTGAGTGCGGTCACTCAGTCAACGGGCCATACATCACGTATGACGGGTGTCGGGCTGTCGGGTGAGGGCCCGAGGTGAAGTGCCGCCGCAATCAATTAACCAGAACATAATTAGGGTGCCATAAAGTGACCTTAGCTTAAAGCTTTCGTATTTACTGAGGAATAACAGGAAACAGGAGTTCTGGAATTTTCGGATGTATTAGATGATATAAAAAAACCTTATTGCACACCAAAAAGTATTTTACAGGTAAGTAGATAAAGCTTTCGTGCTAATGTCCAAATCAAGAGAAGGAAAGAAGACAGAAAAAGTGAGCGGTTGCACAAATACGATTGCATATCTTATTATAAATTAAGTTTTGATGACTCAATTTTATTTCTTCTGTCACATAATTAATTTTATTTCAATATCCTCATGCAGATATTTTGATGATGCATTCTATTAAAACTGCAGCGTTAAAACCTTAGCAGACATGCCTAGTAGTTTTGGCCGTTAAAAACGAACGATTTCATAAGTTTAGATAGGTAGGATGCTTATGCATTTCCTGTTATCCGAAGCAATTTCCAGAGTTAGTTTCTAGAAATAACCTTTAAAACCGTAACGTCATTTTGTTTAGTCCTTGTAAAAGCTTACAAAGCGTCAGTAATAATATTTCCGGCTCAATCTCGGGACCTAGATAGCCAAGATCACCTTCCAGCGGGAACCGGCCTTAATTAGATCTCAAGCAGACGCGCCGATCGCCTCCTCGGATGACCCCCTCCATTACCTTATTACGCTGCCATTATTGCGTTACTAATTTTCCTGCACATCGAGACGCTAACTAAGTTTCTGTTCGCGTAAAGGGAGCGTTTTGATTGTCAATTACTGGCTCTGGACGGCAAAGGGTGTCGGACGCTCAAAGGGAAGACCAGGATGTAATTAGCGGCTGGGAGAAACTTCTTGTTTCGAGAACGTTAGTATTTAAAACTAACTACGCTTGTATGTGCGATCCTATAAGACACGCTAATGGTTTTATATATGCTGTTCAAAGACTTTGGATGGATTTTCATTTTAATTCTGTATTTACCTACATTTTATCTCGTTAAGTTTAACTTTAGAATATTGTGTCGTGAAACATATCAATCTCTTTTGTATTTAAAGGACATGAATAATTTTGTCCATGGTCAGAGGTTGTTGTCATCAACAATCTTCTGCGATAGACGAATGACATTTATTTTTCGCCACAGTAAATTAATGATAATGTTTTGAGAAATTGTTTACATTTTTAGATAGGTATTTTTTTTTGTAATCACGATTTTATTTTTAATAATAAAACATGTCGGACAGCAGCAACTCTGATAAGGAAGAAGTACGAGTAATAAAGCCTCCTACTCCGGAAATCGTAAGTTCAGGTGAAGATCCTCCTATGAGCGAATGGTCCTCTCTCATCATAGAGCTACCAGAGGAGAACAGGAAAAGAGCCCTGTTTGCTGAAGGCCTCTACTCTCCGGGGAGTGGCGAGGTATGTGGCAATTATGTAGCCATGTCTGATAGTGATATATTCAGACACCCATATTATAACTACCCAGCGGTAGACGACCCGGGGATAGAAGCGGCTCTGTTCACGCCGGAGCAACCAATAATTTACAAAGACGATGGCCAAGATCTGTACCTAGCCCTGTGCTCAGAAATGGGCCTTTGTCCGGTCGGAATGGTCCACAGAGGTTTGCTCACCGATGAAATCAATCTTAGTTACTATTGTGTTAATCCAAAAGGAGTCCGTCCAATAGCGATGGCTTTACAATACAACAAAACAGTGCGTAGACTAGATCTCACCGATAACTTTCTCAACAACGACGCATGCTACCACTTGGGACACATGTTAACTACCAATAGTACTATTAACGAATTGATTTTGGCTGGATGTCGGATAGGAGCCCCAGGAATACTGCGCGTAGGCAGCACTTTAGCTGTGAATAGAAGTCTAGAATCGCTTGATATTTCCCGATGTTCTTTAGGAGAGGACGGGGGAGTATATTTCGCGAAACAGATCGAAGACGGAGCTGGAATTCCTCGAGTTAATTTAAGTCACAATCAGCTCGGCAGAGTGAGCGCATTCGCACTCGCTGAAGCTCTAGAGTACCGTAACAAACTAACACATCTGGATTTGTCATGGAACAATTTATTTCACGCTCCATCAGTCGTAAAAATGCTCGATCAACTATCTTACAGTAACGTGTTACAAGAATTAAACCTTGCTTGGAATTCCATGGAAGGAGATCGCATCGCTCACATGATAAAACTGGTTCTACTCATTCCTTCTCTCAAACTCCTCGATCTGAGTAATAATCGATTTCGTGAAGATGCAGTACCCATACTTGTCGCAAATCTATTTAAAGCTAAGAAATTGACTACTTTCGACCTCTCGTTCAATCCCTTGACGCCTGACGACGCATATTTAGTATTAGAGAAGATGACGAAACCACGTGTGAAATTAGATAACCTGTTTCTCGATGGCATATGTGTTGATAAGAAATTTATGGCGTTGTTAGAAAGAGTGAATAGGATGAAATCTCGAAAAAACTTCTCAATAAAACACGGCTATGTCTTGCAAAACTGGACGGTTACAGGGCCAGACGCTAGAAAGCTGATATTAGAGAGGGCCGATTTCCTGGGGAAGAAAGATAAGAGGCGACGAATGGACGTGGCGTTGTTCTTCTTGAAGGTGTGCAAAGAGAACCCGAAGGTTATGCCTATAAAGACGTTGATTGATTTGAAGGATTATGAGAATGCGCCACTGGATGATGACTTGATGAATGAGCTAGCGGTGGTGTTCCCGGGGCCCAAGTCCGCGAAGGCAAAGATGGTGAACGTGCAGATGATTTGCGAGTACATTAACCGGATCTGGCCGGAGAAGAAGCTGCCTCCGACGCCGCCGCCGACTCCGCCGCCGGAACCGGAGCCAGTGCCGGAACCTGAACCACCCAAGGAGAAAAAAGGAAAGAAAAAAGTTGCATTTTAAATATCTTTTTAATATTTGTTTTATATTTATTATTATTTGATATAATTTACTTTATTTTTCATATTTTATTGTTTTAATAACATTATTTTTGCTTTAAGTAGTATTTTTATAAGGTTTTTAATATACTGTCATTATATTTAAATTTTGTCTTATTAGTATCCTCCAAAAACTAAACTAAATGTAAAAGGTAATGCAGTTTGATACGTAAGTGTAAGACATGAGAAGATAAGTGCTAAACCTTATTATCTAATATCACTCTCTCTAGTTATGTTTCTAAAACCAAGTCACTTCAGTCGGGGCCAAGAGCTGAAGCCTTCCACGGGCGGAGTTACTCTGCATAGTTACATTAGTAATCGTCTCTTATATGCTGTCCTGCTGTGTGCGATGGCATGGTCACTAAGCACCCAATTCTGCGCTTATTTCTTATAGAGAATTTAATTTATCATATTGTAATGCAAAAAATTTGTAAAATCCGTACTCTTTCAGTGAATTGCTTCACTCTTGAGCCGCTAACAACCCGCGTGGCAAGAGTCACTTTATTGTTTGTTGTATAAAACCAAACCTTTTGAACAGCTTGTTTTAAAACATTTAACGGGGAAGCTTAAAAAGGGCACTTTGCAACTTAATTAAAGCACATAATCTAGTTAGTGTCAAGCGCGCCCAATAGATTTTTATTCCAGCATTTTCCATATGCTGCGTATGAAGGTTAATCAAGTTAACTGGGCTAAGTGGTATGATGCGAGATCAAACAAACAAATCCTATTATGGCGACTTCCGGAGCCCGCCTGGCCGTGGGGCCCCGGGCCGCGGTCTGCGAAGCCTTGCGGGGCTCATTTCCGACTCGGCCGGCCTTTGCATGTCACTTGCAGAACTACTATTGGTCTGGTACAAGCATTGTCTTGTAGTCAAACTAGCGACCCGCCCCGGCTTCGCACGGGTGCAATGGGATGTTATTATACACATAAACCTTCCTCTTCAATCACTCTAGCTATTAAAACAACTGCATCAAAATCCGTTGCGTAGATTTAAAGATTCAAGCATACATAGGATATAGGGACAGAGAAAGCGACTTTGTTCTATACTATGTAGTGATTATCATCTAGAGCTCGATTGCCAGCGGTTTCTTAACTGAAAATTAGACTTTAAAGAAAACAATGTTAGGATGGGGTGTAACATGGGGTGCAACGGTGTCTTCACAAGAGCAACCTATCAATATCATGCAGCAAGCGTTGTATGCGCTCGCTGTTATTGGAATGTGTTCCTAACTTAATTCTGAACTACTTAGCTTGATTCGCAGTTCCGTTCATAGAAATGTGTTTCTAGCCAAATCTTTTCACATATTTCTGGTTTTGATGACAACGCCCTTTTTCCAGAAGTTTAGGTTTATCAAACAACGTTAAATTTCATGATTTTACCGAACCCAACCAACACTAATCTTTACTTCATATACTATACTATAATAGGTTGTTTTGTTGGTTGTTTGGTAGGAATACCTATATTGATAAAGTCATAATTATTCCTGATTCCGTTTCACACGAATCTCGCATGTATGTTTACTGTGCCACATGTCTATATATCTAGGTATGTTCGTAGCAGGTGTAAAGCCAGGCTCCCACTCGAGCTGAGGTGAAGCGGTAGTTACGCGCTATTGTGGCTCGAGGGCCCTGCGCTCGAGTTAGGTAAGTAGTGGCGGTGGGAACCATAAAGAATGCGAAGATAGGTACTTGAAGGCAAGGGTTTCTTATGCGAATTTGAATAGCCTTAATGGTCAGTTAGCTAGTGCGAATTACGTGTTAGTGATCGATTTCACCCAATTTTATTTACGCCTAATCTGGCATGTCAACCCAGGAATGTACCTATAAGTCAGTGGCCCGAGTGGCCGAATAGGATTTATTCTCAAACCTAACGCATAACTCAAACTAGGCTGATAACGATAGATTTGTACCTGTCTGTGTGGCTGTGTTGATCTTTGTTTAAGATTTTATTTATTTTGAGTTTTAAAGACAAAGTACTATTGATTAATGGGAATATGATCACTCTTATTTTCATAACTGAGCTAAGCCTATTCTTTAAAAGTGTGAAACCGACGCCAAAAAAGAAGAATACCCCCTCACTTAGTACCTGTTTGACAAAAAACTCAGCGGAAGGAATTTCATTCCACCAATAATTAAAGTAAGTAAAATAGTATGTAGTAGATAAGTAAGTTATTAAAATAATATGTAGCAGATAGTGAGTGAGTAGAGTATAATATGAGGCTTTTCCTTGCACTTGTAACAAAATGAGAATGTTAGCACGTTTTATACCAGCGGTATAAGTAAACACCCTTACAACTCAATCACATCTTGAATCATCAATTCAATCGGAGCTAAAGTGCAAGCGGTATGCAGTGCGAGGCCTAAAGGCGTTGTTATTCGTATCTACAGCTGCAGGCAGTTATCTCGAGGAACACCTCTCTGCTCGGACAGTGCACTATATCAGAGGTCAAGTGTTACACAGTGAACTTCGAACCGTGTGCGAGTTTGTAGCGATGAATGAGTAACTGCCAGTTTCTTTGTTGGGTCTTTTCAGATGAAACAACCTCGCCTTCAACCTTCTAACCTAATCTATCCGTGTCGGTTTCGCCCCGACTCTAGTATAGGGCAGACAAGTATACCAATTAGTTGTTATAACAAATAACATTTATATTCATAGTTTTTCATAAAGAAAAGATTCATTTTCCCAGTGTAGAATTAGGGTCAAAGACGGTTATGTTGACAAAAATTAGGATATACGTGTTTATGGCTATCGAAATTATGAAATTGAATGATTCGGAACTAAAACATTAGGAAAAGAGAAGTTCGGGATTGGGATTGTTATGATGAAAAAATTTAGGAAGTTCCCTTATTAGGAGTTAAAATTTTAGGTGAACTTTGGCGCACCCGTGTATTTTACCTTACTCTGTTAAAACGAAAGTAGGCCAGTAGTAATAAATAAAAATACTAGAAGACTAATTACGTAAATCTTTTTAATAAAATAACGGTTGCATGACATACCATACCTGCTTACTTAAAAACGTATATGTCATGCAATTATCCAAAATCCAACTTCAAAAAGGTAGTGCGATCTTTTTAAAATTAAACAGGGTAGGTATACGTTATCAATAAGTAATATCACACGAGTATAAATTGCCAAGGAGACCGCGATATGCTCATTTAATTCTAGTTATAATGTGCAGCACGTAGGGCGCTTGTAAGGAGCAGGGGCGACAATTAGTGCAGCAAGGGCACTTAGCGGCACTCGCGTCGCGGTCGAGCCCCACACTACGGGTGGAGTTGAGTACCTACACGTGTACACTTCAATGCATCGGCTCTCTATAGCATAATGTGACCTAGCACCACTTCGTACCTAAAGGTGGCGGTTTGCGCCGCGACAGAGACAGGAGTCCGCGACCGGAGACCGCGACAGTTACTTGACGTTAGGCAATGTATACGCGACAGTTTGCGCGACACTTTGAAAAAATGAGTAAATATCTACTAATACTTATCGTCTCCTGTACCTACTCAAGGCGAGAAAAAGACAAATAGTGAATGCGTTGCCGAAGTCGTCAAGAAGTCTGATAGTAAGTAGATTGTTCCACATGTAAATACAATATTAGGCCATATAGCTGCTACTTCGCTGTCTAAACACTATTTCCTGTAGTCCAGTACCTCAAGTGCTAAAAAAGAGGCACCCGAAATAAGAACTTTGAACTCCTGAGCAAAGCATTGCCAGTTTGCAAGACGACACTGAGCAACATGTATCTGTCTCGTTTACGCTCTAGCAAATAATCCTACTATCTTGTACACACTGTCAAATTATAGGTACGTCAGGAGTAAATTTTCGACTTCGCATCTGTACTGACATAACGTATCTACCTCTTGAATATAATTGGTAGTAAGTACTTACCGCCCCCATTCTTGTAGCAGAGATAAGGGAAGCGCCACACGTTGGCGAGGTCGACCGCGAACCCGATCACGGAGAGGAGGAAGTCGACCTTCTTGCCCCATGTCTCGCGCTCGCCGACACCCGGTGTCGGCGTCTTCAGAGCCATCCTACTGCCGCCGCACTGGAGGCCGCCACACCCTGGGTGTTATTGGTAGTAAGTACTTACCGCCCCCATTCTTGTAGCAGAGATAAGGGAAGCGCCACACGTTGGCGAGGTCGACCGCGAACCCGATCACGGAGAGGAGGAAGTCGACCTTCTTGCCCCATGTCTCGCGCTCGCCGACACCCGGCGTCGGCGTCTTCAGAGCCATCCTACTGCCGCCGCACTGGAGGCCGCCACACCCTGGGTGTTATTGGTAGTAAGTACTCACCGCCCCCATTCTTGTAGCAGAGGTAAGGGAAGCGCCACACGTTGGCGAGGTCGACCGCGAACCCGATCACGGAGAGGAGGAAGTCCACCTTCTTGCCCCATGTCTCGCGCTCGCCGACACCCGGTGTCGGCGTCTTCAGAGCCATCCTACTGCCGCCGCACTGGAGGCCGCCACACCCTGGGTGTTATTGGTAGTAAGTACTTACCGCCCCCATTCTTGTAGCAGAGGTACGGGAAGCGCCACACGTTGGCGAGGTCGACCGCGAACCCGATCACGGAGAGGAGGAAGTCCACCTTCTTGCCCCATGTCTCGCGCTCGCCGACACCCGGCGTCGGCGTCTTCAGAGCCATCCTACTGCCGCCGCACTGGAGGCCGCCACACCCTGGGTGTTATTGGTAGTAAGTACTTACCGCCCCCATTCTTGTAGCAGAGGTACGGGAAGCGCCACACGTTGGCGAGGTCGACCGCGAACCCGATCACGGAGAGGAGGAAGTCGACCTTCTTGCCCCATGTCTCGCGCTCGCCGACACCCGGCGTCGGCGTCTTCAGAGCCATCCTACTGCCGCCGCACTGGAGGCCGCCACACCCTGGGTAACCAAACAAATATTAAATAACTACTTAGCAGTCCCGACAGACTTCATTCTGTTGTCAAACATTCAGCGTCACGTGACAGGTAGGAACGGTTGCTAAGAGCAAAATAAATTGTGGTGTTTACTATATTTGCCTAGCATTTTCTTGCGTTCACTCATCTTTTAGATCTTCCCTGGACCTTGATTAATATATCATACCCTAAATTAGTCAAATTGGTTAAGCCGTTCCCGAGTTTTAGCGAGACTTACAAACAGCAATCCATCTTTATATATCAGAGAAGATGGTTTAGATGACTATGAGTCATTTGGCATGTTATTTTATGTTCATCAAAAATATTAAATAATCGAATTCTAATCTTATTGTGGAATCACAATCGAAATTTATTTAAAATAAGGCCACAATAGGTCTGCAAAGTTGATCAAAGTGGTATTTTTTTGTAACGCAATACTATTTTGTAACCCATACTATTAATACAAAGCAATTAACAAGAGACCATTTTCATTAACGCAATATTAAATATAGTCGAACAAAGTTCTCACGCGCTCCTTACAAACACAGTGAACGTGATAGTCACGTTTGTATGAAGCGTTTTAGAGCAAGCCCAAAAGTGAGCTTTTCAAATTGTGATATTATTGTTTCCATAAATGTAATGCCTTTATATAAAAACGAAAAAAAAAACCTATCATCTAGCCCCATATGCCCTATGGTTGATGCGTAAAGAATGCCTTATCGGCATCAAATCATGCATGCACCAAGTTCCCGGTTTGACTAATCTCGAAGGTAAGATATGCCAAGCTGTCGATCGTTCCTTTAAGGAAACCAACCAACGGTCAACAAAAAGGTTTGCCGCCAACAATCCTACAAAAGTGAAATGCCGTCATTGAAAGATTTAACCGCTTGACCTTTAACCCTAGTTAATTAACCGTGCTGGCCGGTGAATAATGAAGTGACAAGTGTTAAACGCGACTGAGAGCCACTCCGTGTGTATTGCCGGCCGACAGACGCTTAGCTAGGGCTGCCCCTGGACACAAAATACTTAAAGAAAATTGATCGATTTTATAATCTGCTCCCCTGTGCATGTTTTGACTATTATACACTGTACTGTACGTTAACTGGTGTCTTTGTTATTAGTTTTTTTCATAACTTACTTCATCAGATTGTTATGAAATATTTTTTAACGTCGTCTACTTATTAGAATGAATCCGTAATCATAGATACATATCAAAGGCCAATTTTACCGAACTTTAAGTTGCAATGTGTCAAATTGGGGAATGCAACAGTTGTAGAAAAAAATACAGACAGCAATAAAATGGCGCCGACCAAAGTCATTACGGATATCCGAGGACTCCCTCAGATATTAACATCTCGTCGAATCATATACTTTTTGATTTCCTGGGGTAGCATTCCAGCGGACATCGTCAATACGCTACACTCTAGATTAGTATTTTCTCTCATTTTGTATGTAAATAATTAAAAAAATATATTTGGATTAGTTATTTTCTCTCAAACGACCACTACGAGCGAAGTGAGTTTTGGCGCCCATCGAAATACCATAGCAGATTGCCAAGTCACTTCCTCAAAACTGTCATACCTTTCTCTTTGTTCTCTTCTTCATTTCTATATTCTATTAATGGCGGAAACACAAACATTGAAGTCTAAATTTGTGTTCAGTCAGTCGACGAGTAAAATAATTTATTTTGTATTATTATTTATTTTGTAAGAGTTCCTGCAATTGTAAGCAACGTAGCAGCCCTACAGCTGTGGTCCTCAGCAGCTCAGCGGAGTAGCTGTCAGGGCCAGCGCTCGGGCGTCCGCCGAAAAACTCGACGTCAGACCCTCGGCGCCTGGACAAATTGGATCGCCTATCGCCTCGCTGAGAGGACTACATCGTTTACACGCAATGGGAATTAGTAGTGCCTATACCACTGCGACATCTCGTTGAGTCATTAAAGTAAGGATTAGGTTAGGAAAGCTTGTAAGAGGTTTTTCCGATTTGAATGAACCTGTAACATCATGACGCAAAACGAATTCTATTCTAAATTATTTTTGCCGAGTAAGTACAGAGTTTCGTAATGTGTTTTTTTGTTTGTGTATTTGCTCATACAGGCATAAGTAGTTGGAGATTTTTGGGGAAGCAGAGTCACATTTTTTTTTTAATTCTCAATACCTACAATAACGGGAAAAAGTAAACGCTTTAAATTTTCACAGAATTTGTAGTTGTATATTACTTTCAAAGTAAATAAAAATGAAATAAATGAAAAAGGGGGTTGGGGGTGAAATCAAGACCGAATGTCTCTTTTTGGTTTTCAGATCTTTTAGTAAAGATACATGGAAAATGCTAAAAAATAATAATGACAAACATGAAAAACATAACAAAGGGGGTGCTTAAAAATTACGATCGTTGTATGCTAGATACAACAACCGTAATTTTTAAGCACGTTTTATTCGATGACGGTTACCCTTCGTGCGTAAGTCCGACTTGCACTTGGCTGGTTTTTTATCGGTCTTTTCCTTCACCAGATAGCTGTTAGTTCCAGCCAATCGTGAACTCGGGACCACCTGGGTTTCGAGCCAGAGTACTTAACCACTAGGCCGCGGGGCTCTCATAGGTAGTCATGTACCATGTCGTAGGGAAATGAGTATTAATAAATGCTACAGAGTGCCGTGTTCATTTCATGAGTACTTCTCAAAGAGCCAAACGTTCCTAACGCTTAATTCAATTACTAAGTTTGTATTTTAGCGCACAATTTGTTTACAAAAAAAAAAACAGTCATCGAACGTCAAGTTTTTCATAAGCGACCCGGCACGTCGTGGCGGTAGCGAAGCGAGTATGCGAGTAAGCGACAACCAGCGACCCCCTCATAAGTTTTCGCCTTGGCGTGGCGAGGGGGCTTAGTACCGGTGTTAGGGTGAACCACCAGGAAGCGAAGAGAACTCAGGCGTGGCAGAGTGGTGGACTTGCTTTGCTACCCACCTGCTGCAGGCCGCAAGGGCGACACGTGGGATTGTAGGGCTTCGTGCCACTTACCGTGTTCCCCCGCTATGGACGATTAGAGGGAGTAGTAAGTAGGGGTTTTAGTCGGTAAGGCTACTGGGATACCACCTTTCCAGTGGAGAGTCAGACATAACCCGCCTATGAGGTGGAACGAGCCATTCCAACACGCGGGCTCAGTGCGGATTGTTGGAGGGGTGTAAGGTTAGTGAGCAACCTTAATATCAGATGTTATCAAGCCGCCCTAAGGCCTCTGACTAGGCTTAACGACTGACATCTAGCGACGTCAACCGGGACCGACTGCTTAACGTCGGGGACAGGCGGGGGGAAACCGTGGCCGTATTCTTACGCCCCGGCCACAGGGCGGAACAATGAATTTGTCCTAGCGGTCGTGTGAATAGTACTAGAGTACAACCGCGCACGCCTTTTGACCAGACTGCGGCGAAGCAAAAAGGAATGCTAAGTTTTGGTCTTTGGACCTGTGTTTACTATGTGAGTTTCTGAGAATGAGAGCTCATCTTTTGATGGCAAAGTCATTCTAGCTGCTGGTTGACTCTACCTTGAAACAGAACGTGACATACTTACGCTCACGACTATTTCCCAAACGGAACCCACTCAAAGGCACTTTGACTGTAGCCCGCCGATATGGTAAATGAGTTCCACATCAGAGGCCCACATTTGCCACCATCTACGCCACCTTAAAACATGCCGCAGCGCTAACTAATTTAACACCACTAAGAACCGGCCTGCCTTTTCGAATATAAGAAAAGATGGGTTATTTTGTTGTTCCGCGACACGATTACGATAGACACGATGCAGGTACTGAGTAGGGTCAAAAAATGGTGGCCAGTCTCTATGTGAGATTTACGATTAACTTTTTTTTCTGCTTGTAACGCACCACGCACTATGTCAAAATTGAATTAAACTGACTACAGACAGACCCCTCTACGTAAAAATTTAAAAACGAATACTTTTTAAAAAAGTACCACTTCGCCAAAAACAACATACAAACTTAAACCGACGTAATTGGGCTTAGATTCCATCCCTATGGAGAAAAGTTAGCCTTTTTTAGAAAAATACATATACCTAAGTAGTACCTAAGTAGGTACATGAAGTGGTATTTATTTAATCCAACAACTTAAAATCCTACAACTTTTTTCAAAGATTTGATGTTCTGTTAACTTTTTTTTAACTTTTGAACACGGACACAAAAGTTTTTTTAATATCTAAGTATAACCACGGTATAACCCTTTGCTTTCATCCTACACTGTCACACAAGATTAAAAAGTTAAATATAAGGCAGTGTACTCACGTGCGGGTCGGCGGGCCCAGATGTCGCGCCATGTCCGCTTGGCGCGGTGCCCGAGGCAGAGTGGTCCCGCGAGCCTTCGGCGTGGGCGGCTGCGAGCCGCACTGGGCGGAGGGCGGACTCAACGGCCTTTGTGTGCGTATGTCCTGATGGATGGTGGCAATTTTATTAAGCGTTATTTTTATGTTACGTGTACTGGATAGAAAACATATTTATTTTTTGTACTTACCTCCAGAATTCACGAACTTTTTAGTAAGCCAAGCACAACCCCTGTCGTACTTAATCATTTAATACTCTAAATCATATTTATCAGGCTAGTCTGGGAGACACTGTTTGTAACGATAAATTAGCCTGAATTCTACATCTTAAATACATACTTAGATCGATGTATTAATTGTTTAATTGTGCGATCTTAAATCCCATATCCAGAGTTGTACCCGGTATCTGGAGAGAATCGAACGTTGTGAACACTTGGCCCAAATTAGGCACATCGTGGTCAGTGTGGGTAGAGGGTCAATAATAAAGGGCGAAAATCACTATTAATAAGCAAATTAACATAGAGTCAGTTGCTTGTTGTTGCTTTGCTTTTGCTATCACTTAGGTAGGCAATCTTTAGGTCTTTTATATATCTGTGAGTATTATGAGTTGACATGTACATTGTTCTGGTACCGAAGTAAGGTTTTTCCTCATGCTATGGAAACCACAACAGCGAAGGTGGGTACCTACCACCAACACCTTGATCGAGCGCAAATGTGTGCTCCCCTTGATACCTCGGCTGAGTATAGCCTACTCTAACAATCTTATCTGAAATCTTATATGATCAATTATGTAATTTGTACTCATGTGAGCGACTTTTTTTTTTACTTTATGAGCCAATAAAGATGTTTAAACCGAACAATAGACGGTCAAGAGAGTTAATATGTTCCTCCAGGGTAAGTGGTAGAAGTGAGGACAGGGTTTTAGGAATCGTTTCTAGCACTGGTGGGGAAATGAGACTCAACAACAGTTTGTTGACATCTGGTTTATTGTAAAATAATATATTTTTATTGGGCTTTATACGTATGCTTAGTTTTTCCTAATATGTACACACTACTATAGGCTATGGCTATTGCTGGTGAGCCGTCGGTTACACCTATTCTACACCTTGAAGCTCATCAGTCGCTGGTTTGGAAGTAGGTCGCTGCTGACTGTGGGCTGCTACATGTGCGGCTCATACAAAATTAATTTCTCTGAGGCTAACAAAACTTGCACAAATGTAGGTCAAATATACATACTTATAGGAAACAATCAGACGAAGTGAGTGGGTACCTCTCTATATATACTTACTTGCAAAGGACTCACTTAGGAGCGGGCGTGAATTATTTGTAATCAATTAGCGATGGGCGGGCGCCGCCCAACGTGTGTGGGCGGGAGAGCAGAGGCCACGCCCATCGCGACAGATTCGCAATTAGACGGTGAGCTCTAAGCTGATCAGACTTATGTAAATGTACTTATATCTAGAGGAATCAATCTGTTTTGATCTGCGCGTCACTTTTTTCAAGATGATTCAAAACTCTATTGTCGACTTTGAAAGATTCTCCAAAGTAAATTAAACTGCTTTCAATTGTTTTTTTAAATGTGCGATTAATTTTGTGAGTGAAATTGAAATTGCTGATACTAGACCCTACTTGTAATGACTGCTGTTTCCCAAACCTGTATTATTTTAGACACATTTGGAATCATTATTTACTAGCTGACCCGGCGAACTTTGTTCCGCCTTAAGGGCAATAAATAAAAAAATGAGAAAAAGAAGGAAAATAAATAAAAGTATCCTATGTCCTTCAGATTCAGATTCATTCATTTCTCAAAATTAATAAAACATTATACATTAGATTAATGTCCTATATAAGTAATTAATATTGAGATCGTCAAATGTTATGGAATAATTGCAATTAAAATAATAAATAAAATATGATGTCAAATAATAATGTCAAATAATAATGTCAAATAATAATGTCAAATAATAATGTCAAAAACAACGTGAAAAACAAAACAAAAAATTGAATAACAAAAAAATAAAGCACAATAGGTAAATTCACAAGTCACTTGACTTGTGAATTAAAAAAAAATACTAAAAATGTCAATCAAAATGCGTATTCAAATATTCCGTTACATTATAAAAATAATGTTCCAACAAAAGATTTCTCAGCTGGCGTCGGAATGCTTCGTCAGAAGGTTCATTCTCCTGGCTCTAAACTACCTCCATGCCAATTTTCAGCTAAATCGGTTCAGCCGTTCTTGAGTTATAAGTGAAGTAACTAACACGACTTTCTTTTATATATATAGATATAGATTTTACTGAAAATGATGATAAAAATATTTTTCTTTATTTGCTGACGTTAAAACGTTGGTTCTCGGATATTAAGCACATATGTTTATTGTGCGTCAATTTTCTCGATTGTTTCACAGCAAAATTCGTGTACCGTCGGTCGTCGAATTTTTATCAGCATAGCCCTTTCCACTTGGTGTAGAACGGGCGCTCTCAATCAACTTGAAAGTTAAGATACGAGAATATTACAGTTGTATTGAAATACAAATATGTATTATGCTCGTAAATATGAAGTTAAGAACTTGAATACATAAAAGTCTAAATTCAAATTATGTCGAGTTTATGGATACAATAACAGTTAATGGACATGGGATTTAGCAATCATCGTGCCATCAACTATCACGTTCACTCATCATCAAAGCGAGATACCCTTAATTATACTGGGAATATAACCTTGATATTATGGGTAAAAGTAAGGGTTTTTAGTGTTTATTTGTTTTGTGTTGGTTTAATAAAAAAAATACATTATTTGAATGGTTTTTGAGTAGCTGTTTAAGAAACCTATCGAATCATATAGAAAAACATATACAAATACCTATGACTATAAATGAAGTTAACAATGGGTCCAAGTAAATATTTAGATTCGTTTTTTTGACGCCGATTGTATTTCATAGGCGGGTACCACCCTTAAATGACATAGCAACAACTAAAATTGTGCTAAATAGGATGTGCTAAATAGGTATTAAATAGTCGTAGGATGTGCTAAATATAGGTATTAAATGGTCGATTCCAATTTGATTAGTTGTAAAAAATTTACTATACCTACTCATGTTCAGGGAGAAAAGTTTTCTGTTTGTTTACGTCGTATCGTGTTATTGTGTAACATTAAATAATCGATACCAATTTGATTTGAAGTTGAAAATTAACTATACCTACTCATATTCAAGGAGGAAATATTTTTTGTTTGTTTACGCGTATCGTGATATTATTGTGTTCGAACTCGGCTGCATCTATACAGCGAAACAGCCACGGAGCGCTCAGCTATGCTATTCCGGCGGACGCCAAAACTCCCTTCGCTCGTGTGAGAGAACTTTAAAATTCAATTTCTTTGCAACTGTGGTCGTTACAGAGAAAAGAACTAAGCCAAATAACATTTTTTAATTATTTACATACAAAATGAGAGAAAATACTTACTAATTCACAAAGTTGAAAGAAGTGACATTGTTAGTTATTCCAAAGAATATATTATTGAATTCAGTGCCGTAGAAGTACTACAATTGAATTGCGTTATCATAGCCTTATACAGAGCTGACCGCGAAATTAATATTTTCTATGAACAGATGGATAAATTATTGAAAAAAATTGCTAATAAAGATAAAAATAAAAAAATCATTATTCTTGGAGATTTCAACATAAATACATTAATTAAGAATAGACCTTCTTACAACCTACTCAATTTCATGCGATCCTATAATTTTTCACCTTTGATCAAAGAGGCAACACGTGTTACAAGTACAACTGCAACATGCATTGACTTAGCTTTTACCAATGACAAAGCATACATACACGAAGCATATGTTCACGATTATGGCCTTTCAGATCATAAATCCCTAAATATCAAACTTAACCAAAAATCTCTATCAAACAGAAATAAAGTATGGTACAAAGAAAAAAGATTATTCAATATGAACAACATAGCTCTATTTAAAAAATCCATAAAAAATGTAAACTGGAAAAACGTAATATGCAATAACAGTGATCTCAATGAAAACTACAATGCATTTTTAGATATTGTTAAAAAATACCTAGATAATTGTATACCTATTGCTAAGATTAAAATTAAAAATAATACCAAAAACAGCTGGTTAACGACTGGATTAAAAAAATCTTGTTTAAATAAAAGAGGATTAAGAATAATACTGAATGAAACCAAAAATGAAACTGTTAAAAAATACTATAGGGTTTTCAGTAAAATACTAAAACGAAGTGTTAAAATTGCAAAAAGAAATGATTATATAAGAAAAATTAATAACTCTGATAATAAATATAAAACCATGTGGAAAATCATTAATCAAAAAACTGGAAAGACAAAGCAAAGAGAGTTCAAAAATTGTAAGATTAAAATTGATAACAATATTATCGAATGTCCAAATGCTATTTCAAATATCTTTAACGAGCATTTTGCAACAATAGGAGGATTTCAAGATAAAAAAATAGGACGGCCAGTTGTAAATCCACCCACCTGTTCTATGTATCTCCGCCCAGTCTGCCAGAACGAAATTCTTCGAATTATAAAATCCATCAAAAACAAACATAGCTGTGGAATAGATGAAATTCCTCCCATCTTATTAAAACAATGTGCGGAAGAATTAGCTTTGCCTCTAACATATTTAATCAACCAAAGTTTTCAGGATGGGCAATTCCCAGACCTACTAAAAATAGCTTTAATCACCCCAGTTCATAAGAAAGATGATACCATGGTTCCAAATAATTATAGACCGATAGCATTGTTGCCAACTTTTTCCAAAGTATTTGAAAAAGCTATGTCTAACCAATTATACACCTTCTTAGAAAAGAACAATATCCTCGATGACAACCAAAACGGTTTCAGAAAATCAAGATCAACCACCTTAGCAGTATACAGATACATTCAAACAGCCCTCCAACACATCAATGATAAACATGACTCTCTAGGTTTACTGCTTGACATGACCAAAGCATATGATAAAGTCTCTTTTACTATTCTACTATCAAAATTATACGGCTCAGGCATTCGCGGACCTGCTTACAATTGGTTTCGATCATATCTCGAAAATAGAAAACAAATAGTCCAATTAGAATATCACAAAAATAATAAAATAGAAACAGTCAGATCCACCGAAAAATCCATAACAGGTTCAATTCCCCAAGGCAGTGTACTCGGATGTATATTGTTCTTAATATATATAAATGATCTCCCAAAGGTCATAAACAGAACAGTCGCTCTACCGGTCCTTTTCGCAGATGACATTTCAATATTAATCAAGAGTAGCAAAGAAGACGACTCAAATGCAATAATCACACAAACACTAAATGATATAACCGATTGGCTTGAAGACCACAACCTAGAAGTTAACCTCCAAAAAAGTAAAACCATTCAATTTAGGTCATATATGAAACCTCCAACTGATATAAATATAATTTACAAAAACATTCACTTACCAGAAGTCCATACATTCAATCTGCTCGGTATAAACTTAGATAGCAATATAAATTGGAAAAGCCATATAGCTCATGTAAAATCGAAGCTATCATCATTTACGTATGCATTGTATCAAATAAAAAATAGTACCAACGTTGAAACTGCACTCGCCACTTACTATGCATACGCCTATAGTTGGCTTACATATGGGGTGACATTGTGGGGAAATAGTGTGGATGCACATGAGCTGTTTCTAATGCAAAAAAAGTGCGTTCGTATTTTAGCCCACATAGATAATACAACAAGTTGTAAGCCATATTTTATACAATACAATCTATTAACAGTACCGTGTATTTACATTAATGAAATATGTATATTTGTTTTTAAAAATATTGAAACTTTTACAAAAATAAACGAGACTCACAACATTAATACCCGCAATAAGAACAAATTACACCAACCCACATCTAGAATAAAAATGTTAAGCAACAGTCCCTACCACATGTGTATAAAAATATTTAACCTCCTGCCAACAGAAGTAAAGAATGAATGTAAGTTTCAAATTTTTAAAAATAAACTCAAAAAATTTCTAATCCAAAATTGCTTCTACTCCATTGATGATTACCTAACGTACAATAAATATATTCCATTATCAAAATAAATTATTCTGTTCTGTTATTCTATTAAATTACTATTACTATACTATACTGCTACTATACTATTAAATATTCTATTATTCTATTAAACTAGTTATATCAGTAAATAACTTCCAAATGTTAAATACTTTAGTAAGATAAAGAATTCAAAACTTAGTTACCTAGTTAATTGCTTTTTTTTTTTAAAAAAAAAAAGCTTATAAATATTATTATATTGTTATAAAGTTATGTGATAATTTATCTTTATTCTTTGTTTTTTATAATCGTGTTAGTTATAGTTTCTCTAGTTAGTAAGCCTGAATTTGCTGTGCCTGAAAAAGGCGACTAAGTCTTAAGAATAACCTATGTCATATAAGATCTGTACCTACTATCACTTAGTTTGCAAATAAACATTTGAATTTGAATTTGAATTTAGTAAAGCGTATTGACGATTGAGGTAAGCGTGAAGCACCGAGATGTGAAGTGATGTCCGAAGTGCACCGCCGTAATAGCACGGCAGATTCAGTTGCGATGCGATCGCGAATCTGTCGCGCCTTCAGCAAACATGCGTATAAAGTGACGCTGACGCTGCGACACTTTGCTTAGCGTTCGTGGACGATGAGAAAGCCTTCGACTGCAGTCAAAGTCAAAGCATTTATTTGCAAACTAACGCCCGAATTCACAAACGCCAATCAACGCTAAGCACGGGCTCACGCTCATGCTGTCCCTTTCAGTTCTATCGACATTTTACAAAATAGCATGAGCGTGAGCGCGTCCTTAGCTTTGATTGAAGTTTGTGAATTCGGGGGTAAGTGTATAATAATAGCTGGAAGGTACATAATACGATAAATTAATCTATATAGAAAGTCGTGTTAGTTACTCCACTTATAACTCAAGAATGGCTGAACCGATTTAGCTAAAAATTGGCATGGAGGTAGTTTAGAGCCAGGAGAAGGACATAGGATACTTTTATTTCTTTTACTTTTTTTTTCTTTTTTTTTACTTTTATTTATTTATTGCCTTTAAGGCGGAACAAAGTTCGCCGGGTGAGCTAGTATCTTATAACTTTGTCGCCCTTTTCGGGCACAGCAAAAATAGTATAACACAGTCTCTACAGCTATCGGTACATCGATGTGCTAAAGTGCTTATACGCGAACGCCACCATGTACAGGAGCAGAGCACGAGGGCGATTCCATTGCAAAGGGGCGTAAGACAGAATGACGTCATTTCTCCGAAATTGTTTATGGTCGCATTGGAAGAAGACCCCTTCAATCTGCTGGAATGACAAAGACTCGGCATCAACATAAATGGCCAATCACTCACCTTCAGTTTGCCGACGACAGAGTAGTCATGGCAGAATCGTTGAAAGAGCTCGGCAGCATGCTCGAGAATCTCAATTGAGTCTCCCAAGAAGTGAGCCTAAAAATGAACATGGACAAGACAAAGGTCATGTCGAACGACCGTGTCACGCCCGCTCCAGTACCTGTTGGAGGCTCTATTCTCGAAGTTGTCGACGAATAATATGTGCAGCAGTGGACGTCTATCAGTATTCAGTATTGGTATACAGTAAAACACAACTATACAGGTACAGTCAGCATGAAAATGATGTGTGCTGAGAGAGTGGTCAGAAAGGTATTGGCGGTTTGACAGAAGCAATTTTACTCGCATTACTGCAATGATAGAGTCGTGTGTCATTAGAGCGTCACCAAACTCTTAAAACAAGTGAAATACTATTTTAATCCGAGACAGTCCATCAAATTTGACCACTCTGTACGCACCCATCCTTTTGATGCCGACTGCACCAACGCGCTACTGCATCGTGAAAAAAAGATAATTGGAAACATCAAAATCATTTTTAAAGGCCTATCCATAGATACCCCAAACGTATGGATTTGATGAAAAAATATATTTAATTTTTAGTTCTAAGTATGGGGGACCCCCAAAATTTACTGTACGTGGATGTATTAAATAGATGTATTCTGTAAACTGCACTAAGATTTCGACACAAATATAGAAAAAAAACATTTTCATGTTAGTCTTTACTATTACTAATAGCCAAATTTAACATGTTTGCTTTAATTTCACGAGGAATATAACTTTTCAACAGGTACACAAAATTTTTTTTTATGTCGAAAAAGATGCTAGAACCTCCGAAAATTTATTGTTATTGGAACCCACGCGACACTAGCGCCTCCAGTGGCAGATTCACACGCGGTGGGCAAGGGGCATTCCCCTATTCTTAATTAAATGTTACTCAATTATTTGTTATATTCTCAGCTGGCTACATTTTTTCGCCTTACGATGGTCACCCTAAAATCTAATTCGCTGTCATTCGCTGCTAGTTGTCATTTATTTTCTCTCACTGGCCCACAAACTAGATAGGGAACAGGTTCAGACGGGTAACTTCCGTAGCAAAAAACTCGCCTTATGATCCATAGAGATTTCCGCATATAAAGATTTTGATAGCTTTTTTTTTTAATTGTTTTTTCATAATGCGGCAACGATGTTAACGTTATAAATCCACAAATAAATACAAAAAGGTTTTATGTTAAACCTTTGTTATTTATTTGTGGATTTATAACGCTTACCGTTATAAATCCACGTATATTATAGGTACCTACCTAAATTCTGCTTGTTTTCTTTGGAAATATAAATTGGGTATAAATTAAACAATTTTCACTTAGTATGCCTTTTATTTCTTAATTTTGTTTAATATTTAGTAAATGCTTTACGCTGCATACAGGGCAAAATCGTCTTTTCCAATCTACAAACATCCGTACCTTGAGATTTTTGTTTATAATGTTGCACCAATTGAACACAGTTAATCGCAGAGTTAAATCAAAACAGCTTTTCGCAACTACACTTTTGTGTTGCTTACAACCCAAAGAATCATATGAATTCTGATGAATGCTTGGACTGAATTTGATGTTTCAACTCTTTTATTAAACCCTGTTGATGTGGGCTATTTTCTAAAACTTGATTGTCTTCTACAATTATGTTTCCAAACAATCTTACCGCATTTTCTGAAGGGTAGGTAAGTTTATTTTCTTTTAAGCATTTATATTTTCTGAAAAAAATATAATTGTTGACACAATGAAATAAAAACCAACCTGACAATACTTGACACAAATGACAATCAACAAAAGCGTAACCTAGGTTACAAACCAAAGACAATCCTTAGACTAGAAACCTCATCATCCGCGGGAGGAGGGGAAGCTACCATTTCCTATAAAAGCATCCATAGACAAGCTTAACCTTAATGCTATTATTTTTTAAAGGAAGAAAATCGGCCGTGCACTGGCCAATCACAGAGCTCCAGGCACACAGTGTGAAAAATGTCGTCGCAATTTTAATTGCAAAACAATTTAGCTTTTATTCGTCAGTAGGGAACTCGAGCGCACTCTCAGCTGTGTTATTAATTATAAAGTTTATCATATAATTGGATTTCCCATTTGTGAACACAGGTATGTACAGACTGTAAATTGAGATTCCTACTTTCTCTCGTGACAGATGATCCTTGACCAATGTTTTTTGTATTTGTAAATAAAAACAATACCGAGTACCTGTTCTAGATGTTGATGTAATCATCTGTTTGAATCTATATAATCAAATCCTAGCAGTTAGTTAATTAAAAAACATAAGTTTAAATTGACTCTTGTCGACATAACAAGTCTGTATTAAAGGCTGGTGTTTTTTGTAGCGATGGCAGATGAGATGGACCCTTGCGAATGCCTGTGGAACCACGAGCTGGCGATGCGACGGCTCATATCGCTGGTAAGTCTTATCGCGCGACCTTGCCGCGTATATCATTTAACGCTTGTATTGTACCACGTCAACTTCATTTTAGATGTAGGTACTTGTGACCATTTACGGGTCCCTCGCTTAGAATCGTAGGGACCCGCCTATTTTGTATATTTTCTTATGTTATTCTTCGCTATCTCTTGCTAATATCTGTGAGCAAACAGCCTTCTTGTTTTAAGGAAAACAAAGTGGGAAACAGGATGTCATTTAATGTTTATCTAACAATTTCCTGTGACTTTCAAAAAGGACTTTAATTTCAAACATGTTTTGAAGTATTCATTACACTTAATCAACTGAACTTCATGTTGTTAGACATACGCAGTTGGCTTGGACTAGTAATTTTAGTAGGCTCTTATTTTTTTTATGATTTTTTACAGTATTCAAATGTTACACATTCCTGTGCTAATTTATTTGTGATGGTTGTCATAATAATTGAAATAACTGTTCAAGTATTTTTCTAATTAAATAAATGGTTGTTACATAAATGGCAAAACATTAATTTGCTAATGTTTGAGTGTCATACTATTCTTATCTCTAAATTAACATGTGCATTATCTTTGTAGTTGGATGACGGGCCTGTGTTTGGTAGCCATTGCAGTCAACAAGAATATAGTGATACTATGTGAAAAGACTGAGAACATGTTCTAAAGCAAAATGCAATATTCTATTTGCTCTTGATACTATTTGAGGAAAGACTTTGTAGGTCTTAGATCATAGTTATTAGGTACTTAAAAATCAGGAAAATCTAAATTTATTGGATTGATTTTAACTCACTTATATTATTGTTTGATTTAGCGTTTACATTGATGCAGGTTCATCTAATCATAAAAAAGCCTTGACCGAGTTGACATTTTTTTGGTATTTCTATCGCTCAATTAAACGAAATTTATCAGATAAAGATGACCATGCCAATTTTACTGATTAAAACCACACATAATCAGAACTTCTGTTCACCAAATAAGTGTTAGTAGGTTTAATAGGTCTTAGATTAGGATCTCAGCCGAATTTAACACCTTGGCTGCTGGCATGATTGGCAGCATTCATAAAAACCTGTTTTATTAAATATTGTTATTTTTTACCATAGAAAAGGGGTGTCTTTTATGTTTGATGTTTGTCTGTATTGTGTGTGGCAGCCACCGCAGAGGCCAAAAGGCAATTTGATTTCATACTGGTTTCTTTTGGCCTCTGCCCAATTTTTTACAGGCATAGTAATCATAATATTATGAGAGCACCTAAGTATTTGAATATGGTTCAAAGGGTTTTAGAGAACATAATATAACTTTGTTTTAGCATTTTCCATGCAGTATCTTTACCAAAGATCTGAAAACCAGAAAAAGACATGTGGTCATTTTGGCATCAGGCAGGAATTGAATAATGTAACTTTGCAATCAAAACACAAATGTTATAAATACTACAGTCTGATTTTTGGCAATGCCAAAATATTTCTTCTTGCAGAAATCTGCAATAGGTGGTTATTTGCATATAAAAGGGCCTGCTTCACTTTGGAGGCTTCCCATGTTCCTGGGGAAAATAATAATATTCCCTTCCATTTAAACAAAGTTAATGTAGATACATAAACATTTTCATATATCTAATGATCAACTACTATCGTGTTCAAACAGATATTTTTTCGTATGAGAAAGGGAAGCAAATGAGCTTAGGGTCATGATGTAAGCGATCACCAGTGGTGCCCACAACAACCACGCAACACCACAGATGACACCAATGTTACTTGCCTTTTGGAAAAGAATGCGCTCTGTTTTATTATTGTTTTAGCATTTTCCATGCAGTATCTTTACTAAAGATCTGCAAACCAGAAAAAAACATTTGGTCATGTTAGCATCAGGCAGGACTCGAACCCACATCTTTCGCAAACCGGGCGACTGCACTAACCAATTATGCTACCGAGACCATTAACAGACCGGCCGAATCTTTCTGGTATATTTACCCTATGAGCCAGGGTGATTTCATCAAATGCGCTCTTTTCTTCTCGCTCTTCCAAGTAATATTTGCTGGACGCAGTAAAAAAAAACACGAAAAATCTAGTGGTAGATTGTCAACGATCCTAGTGATGAGTGTTGAATTTCAGCTTGTGGCGTCTTGTACGGTGGTGAAAGAAAGCCACCAATATGATAATAAAGATCTCTTTGAAAAACTCCCTATTGTATATTAGCTAGAAAGTCTTCACGCAAGGCCAAAGGGTCAAGGCGACCGGAGATTACATTGTCGCCGACAATGCGAGGGGCTTGACGCTGTTTGCGGTCGAGAGTAAGAAGCTATTAGGGCACTCCAGTCGTGCTCCAGTTTGGAGATGATAGCAGTACTTAAAGCTACACAATGTGAAGCCTTAATTGTCGCTTTTAAAGTTGAAGATGAGATGGCAAGAAATACTGTTTAGCTTTGTAAGCACATCACCTTCTAAGAATGATATGGATATCAATTAATGTGAGTGGTTATTTAAATCGTCAACAACCTAGGTACTTCGTTAGTTCATGTGAATTACCTACACAGTGAAACTAAAGCGCATGCAGAAAAATAACTTGGATCTGCATTATTATTTCCGTTGCTAGCCCGACTTACTGCTAGAATCCTGTTCCGTTGGGGCTGCTGTCTTCTGTAGGCCATTTCACCCATTTCTCTAGGCTCCTCTCAAGTTCAGCGGATCGGTAACGATTGAAGATGTTAGCTTCGCAAGTCAATTTGGGTAGTGCAATAGGTGACTACCCCAACTAAAACTTAATGCTGTATTTTTCTACTTCGGAAGGTTCTACTACATCTGTCGTTAAACTTAGTCGCAGGTTTCAGGGCGGTTAGATAACATTTGACAGTAATGTAGGATGCCGAATTCAGCTGGCGTATTGGAGCATGACTTGACTTACCACCTCATAGCTGAGGAGAGCCTGCAGCAGTGAGTCGTAAAGGCCGTAGCTTTTAGAAAAGCAGCTAACATACACTGCGACACGATGAAACATATTTTTATTACCATTCACACGTGTAGAATGAACCCCTTAACAAGTCGTAGTTTGTCAATCCTTAACGTTTTGCCTGATTCAACGTGCTAACATACGAGTATAACGCCCAAGACTTAGCATACACTCGCACGTTTCGCTCGTGCCTAGTTGGCATCGGCCTGACCTTCTTAAAATTGGCATAATTGCGTTTTTCTGCTACATTAGCGGTTCCTTACACCTTCACATGCCGAGCAAGATACCGTGTACTCAAATGTCCAAAGCATGACCGATAAACTGATGATAATTTGTTCTCTTCTAGCTACGGCAAGGGCAGTCCTACTGCACTGACAGCGAATGCCTCGAGGAGCTGTCGGGCATGCCGCAGGGCCAAGCCGCCGGCAACAACTTCATGATGATGTTCATCATGATGGCCGTCGCCATGCTCATGTATGCCATGCGCCCGCGCAGAAACCAGATAATGGACGCTGCCAAGCCTGGGCCAAGCTCTCAAGTGAGTTTTAATCCTAATTTAAATTTTGATTAGATGATTGAGAGAGGGCTAGTTTTATAATCCTGTTTCGTTCCCAAATTGAGACACTGTATCTCAATCTCAAAGTTGCAAAATTTGTAAAATCCACTCTGTGAAACAAAGCGTGATATTTTTTACGGTATTTTTGGTAACGAGGCGGTTGTCATTGACCGCCCTTACAGTTATAACTACAGTTGGACTTTATAAAACAACAGATTTCCTTGAAGCTAACTGCTTATCAAAAGCCCACAATCCAGCAATAATGGCAACCCAGGCCGGTCACAGCACCTAGCGAGATCCCTTCTTCACTTTTAGTAATTCAGTACATGAAAAGGGCTGATAATGACAATGCAATTATTGAACGCAACGCTAAATAGGTAATTAGGGTAAATTTGAAATTTTCCATAGGTGATTATCTTTAAATCAATTTAATTTAAATTTTGTATAATAAGCTAATTAATTAAAACAAATGGCTTTAGCTAAGTGACGTTATCATTTGACTAATTAAGATAATGACAAGTGCCATTTATTTTCTCATATGACGTGACAATTCCGTTGATTTTGGGGGTTTTTGCCTCGGTTATAAAAACTTTAGTTATTGTAAACAAGTAAAATATCAATATTCATATTATCTAAATATTTGAACAGCGTGGCCAAGGCCGCAAGGCAAGTGTTCAGCAAATTTTACTTAATCTGAGTTAAGAACACTCATAATTAGTTTTGGTTATTCTATGGTGCCTGCTATGTTCCATCACTGAGCAAAGGATTCTCTCCACCAATGCACTAAGTGCGAGTTCAGCTCATCACGTCATGGCCTTTCGGTCTTCCTCAGTCTTGGTGAACCCCAATTGGTCGCTGACCTCCAACAGCAGACGATCGTGGCTTACTCCCACTTTGCCTGGCCTTTAGGGCGACGTCGATGACTCGAATTTTCAAACGTATTGTGCCATAGCGAATACGGGACATTAATGCACGTGAGGACTTATTTCTTCCCTTCTACTTTCAGGATCGTGACGGTGCGCCACCGACTCCACCGAGGACTTAACTCGAGTTCCATCCCGCCACGTGGTATATCGTATGGATTCCAGTAATATGTATTATAATATATTAAAACATAGAAAGTATTAGTACAAGTTGCTCTGAGACGTGCGCCGCCAACAACTGCGGGTATGTTTCAGAACAACTTCGTAAGATCTTGTATAGGCATAAATATTTGCAGTAAGCGTCAGCGTTGCAATAATCTAATAGGGTATTTTCCTATGTATTTCATTTTGATAAAAAGGCAGTAAAAAACCATCGTTAAAATAAAAGTTTTTTGCGAGAACATAATGAAAATCGGTTGGAAAACAAGGCAATAAAAATATTTTTTGCATTATGATAGTTACGTAAGTAGCAAGTTCAACAATCATTTCGCTTTCGTGCAGGCACATCGCTAGTGTCAGTAATAAAAATGTTTGTCAAATACCCTATTATTGGCCTTTTCAAAACTGCCAAATAGACACTGTAGGTAGTCTGTAGGTGAAGCGCGCAATAACAAACTTATCATAAAATTTACCAAATATTTGTTTCATATGTACGGTGCTATAATTTATATTGCAAATATATTCGGTGTTTGTTGACATTTTTATAAAACATGCAATTTAATTGGGACACATTGCGATTTATATTAGTCCTGTCGAGTGTTACAACTTGGACCTCTTTCAGAAGAGGTTGCGAGAGCAGCATATAATAGGGGGCGGCATGTACCACCTTAAACCAAACCGTCACTTGATAGTGGTCAAATGCCCGCAATCTTATGAGTAAATCAGATAAAATATTGTAAAATAAAGTTTAGATCTGACTTTTGAAGTATAATTAGGAAAAATGACAAATATACAAAATACATTCAGTATCTGTAGATCTGTGATCTCTGGTTGAAAAAGTGATATATGAACATTGTATTTTATTTTTTGGTTATGAAACAGTTTGTTTTTCAAGAAAATAAAGACCATTCTAGGCTAATCATTCCTAAAATTATTTTACTTTTAACTGAAGGAAAATTAGGGCCGGCGCCCACTATCGGCATCGGCACGCTTCAGGCTTTTAAGGTGGCAAATAGTAATATACTTTAACAGGATGGCAATAAAGTAGAAATTTCCGTGATGTGTTCTCGTAAAAACAAAATGCATTTGTTCTGTTTCTGTTTCGGCATTTTCTACTTTATTGCCATTATGTTAGAGTATATTACTATTTGCCACCTTAAAAGCCTGAAGCGTGCCGATGCCGATAGTCGGCGCCGGCCCTTAAACTATATTATTTTGTGATGATTGCAGCCATAGTTTATGATGATCTCTTATTATGATTCATTTGACTCTTTGACAGCAAACTTTTAGTTGTAGTTTTCACTTTGTTCTTCTTGGGATGGGTTTATCTTACATTTAGAGCTATTTCTTCATTGTTATCCATTATGTTTTTAATATACCTATCGAGATTCAACTATAATTACATCGTGCAAATAAATGAATTTAATTGTAAACAACTGTTTTATTGTTGAGGTTCCTGACCAAGAATACATTTTTGGCATCGCCAAGTTCGCTAACGCATCGTTACTTGACTATAGTATTCAAACTTAATGGCGGCTCGGAAGTTAGCTGCGAGCGCCGACTGCGCAAGATAGACCTCACCTCGCAACCCGCTGACACCTTAATTTGTGTTCTGCGCATCGACTGGCGCGATGTTCACAGCCGCCATTAAGTTTGAATCGTACTATACTACCTAGAAATTTTGTTTTTGTAGTATGGTAGTTGTTGTAGTGGACCGTCAATCTACTATTGCAACGTAAGGCGATACGACACAAAACAACGCAGTCAGTTTCAGTGAACAAGTAGAGAACGCAAGAGGCGTGAGAATAGGTGTAAGGTGGTTCCCTTGTGCTATGGTAACCAGAAACAACAAATCTTTGGCACAGTACACAGAGACCAGTAAAATATCTACATACATACAAACGTGCCGCTCTCGGTTTGAATGTGTGCGCGCCGCGCGCCGTGTCGGCACGATTCTCGCACTCGATTTCACGCACACGCTAGCATAAAATACGGGGGAATAAGGTGGCGGCAGTACGGAAGGGCTGTGCCGCGTGTCTGTGTGCACGCTAGGCTAATAACTCGGCGGGCGGTCATAGATAACCTACTGTTTATAGTGTCTTCAGTGAGTCAACATCAGGTTATGTGATGCCGTGCTGCTGCCTTAAACAAATAAGAACAAAACTGAGGCAAATAATAAACTATTTATTATATAATAAAAGAAATGCTGACTGTTTCGGTTTTTCTGAATAGAACATAATTTAATTATGTACAATATGTTTAAAAAAGAAGGTTCTAATGAAGATTATGAAGTATGGCTACTAAAATATAGTAAACTTATATAGACTGTCCGAATAGTTATGTACGCGAAAGCGATAAAACGCAGTTCGAAAATAACTTCTATCGCATTCATAATGGGTACCGTGTCACGAAATCCACTGTACCTCTAAATAATATCAATATCATAAAATTATTGCATTTAGTTCACAAAACTGAACATGAACACGTACAAAAATATGTTTTTTTGACTTAGAAACAGTACTTTACGTAAATATTCAACTATTTCTCTAACATCCAGTCCATTTACACCAAATTACAGCCGGAGCACAGGGTATGCATTTTTTTTATTGTATCAGCTCTCCCAGATTTAGAACCACGCTGTCAACCGATTATTTAAATTTAGTAAAATTTTTATTCTAGTCTAGTTTGGGCGCCGCGCCGTTCGAATTATTTTGTTTATCAAAACTGGGTGTAACTACAATAGATAGATTGGATAGAGCTTTTGCACACTTGTCATATAACCGATGACACGCTAAACTTGCAACTGAGCGGTTTTTTGTGTGCCTTCGTGCAACTTGGACAATTTTAATTCGCGAGTGATAAAATACGCTAAGTTAGCTTCAGACACCCTCCCCTTCGTTCATACGAATAGACCGCAATTATGATGAAACATTTTGCCTAATTAATTTCTAAATTTTTGATGTTTTTTCTAAGACTTTACTGCGCTAAAACTTTATGGTTTTTCAAAATTAAAATAATGTTTCGCAAAACTCATTTGACAATGTGGTTCTAAATCAGCCCGGTGCTCCTATCAATAGCAGCAGTGGTCCCACCACGAATCACAACACCTACTCAAAGGTGTTGAGCGGCGATCATGAGTCATGTATTCTGTCCACCTCATTCTTAACCCTCTTTAGAATGTTGCAAATTTTCTTATACTTCCCAATAGAGTTGGGAAGGTTCTCGAAATTAATGATGTCACAAATGTCTTTGGCGAACTTGTCATCACTGGGTAGTTTGACGTACGAAGACGCAATGTTCATCACTGGGGTACCGTATAAAGTAGTTTTAACATGGCCTGCTTTCGACTCTGGTGTCGATGTACTTGCAATCATTGAGTGGTCTTTTGTTACTTTTTTAGGAGAAGCCTTGTCTTTGTCTGATAGTTCATCAGTTTCTAGATCTGTGTCTGCTAATAATAGATCTTCATCAATTGATACGTCTTTGCTTGAAACTTCATTTTCATCTGGCAATACTTCTTTGTTTATAGTTGAGCTAGGCTGTATTTCCTTTGCGTCAAGATCTTTATTTGTCTCTTCTTCTAAGTTAAGATCTTCATTATCTTCTGAGGCTGTTGTAGGCACATTAGCTTTCGTCTGGGCTTGGTCTGACTCCAAGGCCTCGTCGAGTTGTGCCTCTATTTCCTCGAGAGAAATAGTTTCGTCGAGCTTTTGGTCGGGTTCCGCCGAGCTGGATATGGTCGAGCCGACCTCGGCACCTTCCAGCGCGTTCAGAAGCTGCCTCTTCTTCTCTTCAAGGTCATCAAGGGATGGACTGCCTAGACTGCTGCGCGGTGCTTTAGCAGCTTTTTCCTAGGAAAAAAATATGATTGCATGTTATTAGTGATGTTTATAATAAAAAAGAGGTAGATGGGCTACTTGTGCACCCGAAATCAGAACTTATGTGCACCTGAGCAAAGCATTAAGTGTTGACAGTTTAAGACGACACTGCGCAACATGTATACAGATACATGGGGTCCATATTGGCTCACCTAAAGTTGTTTTTCCGAAATTGTTCTTACTACCGATATGTGATCCGAATGATCACTCTTCCTAAAAAGCTTTCTTTCATACTTTTTGTAGTTCTAATGACGATGTTCATAACGCTTATGTTTCCTAAAACTTCAATTAATAATATTTGATCTCCTAATGTTGTTTTTCATAACGATATAATAAATACACACATTAATAAATGCACATGGCTAAAGATCATAAAAAGTGCTGGGGTTAACGCAAGCAGCAAGCTAATCAGGCAAGTTGTTATTAGGGCTTAAAAAAAATTGCCACCCTAACCTAATCTATCCGTGTCGGTTGCGCCCCGACTCTAGTATAGGGCAGGCAAGTATACCAATTAGTTGTTATAACAAATAACATTTATTTATCCAAAATATTTCAATATTTCATATTCAAATGATTAATGCGGGATTCCGCCCGCGCGCCCCGTACCGAGCGGCAGTGATTACACAGGCTCCGTGTTATAAAAAAAATACGAACCGTAAAATAACAAGTTACTACGTTAAAATCTATATCAAAATGAAGCCAAAGATAAGAGAAATAAGACTGTGAAGTTATTTTTCAAAGTGGAAACACATAAGTGAGTGTTAAAAGTGCAAACAAGAACAAAATAAGGCGTTGTGTCCGTAAATTCACAATCATTGTGCCCGCTAACGGCTGTGACTCAGTGTACAGAGTGCCGATTGAACGCGAATTGAAGAACCAGTTTGTCAACAACATAGTGGTGGAGATATGCGCGTAGGAACTACAACCCTAATTCGCACTATGCACACACTGATCGATGGCGCATTGGCATGTTGAATAGACTTGAATGATACTCGATCGAGAAGGTGGAGGTTCAAACCTGAGAACTGTCACATATCTTTTTGTAATTGTATATTGTGTCTTCAGATGTTGTTGGACGTTACACACTGAGTTGGGCGCTTTTATGAAAGCATCCATTCACTTTTTGCTTTTTATTTTGGACTATACATAGCTTTTCATACTGTAATGATGTCAGAGAAATCAAAAAGATATCGTAATTCATCACGGAAGGCCACCATTATATGTTATAAATGTAAATCTCATAGAGAAGAGAGAGACACTATATTATGCTTTAACTGCAACAAAAGATATGACTTCGATTGCATTGGTCTATCTGAAAAATTGTATAGGTTGATGCTACCGGAAAAAAAGGCAAAATGGAGATGCAAATTATGCTTAAGGAGTTCCAAAATGGAAAAATCAGTTACACTCGTCACTAAAAATAAAACAAAAGAAGTTATCCCCACAAAGACTAATATAACTCCCCCTAGAACAAAAGAAACTACATCAACTCCAACTACATCACAAATAATCACGCCTTCAACTCCGCCTCAGATGTGGGAATCTTGCAGCGATAACACCGAGGGAATACTTGAGGACGCTTCTTTGGAACTTCTATCGAAAAGTGAAGATTATTCCACAAATAACATGGGGGAAGCGCAGGAAATGAAAGAAGAGATCAATGAACTTAGGAATAGTCTCTTGAGCACACAAGCTGAGCTAGACAACATTCTATTAGAAAATAATGGACTTAAGAGAGAAGTTACCAAGCTGAAGAAGGAAATTGTGTTTTTGACAAGCATCTGTCAAACTTCGATAGGCACCAATACGAAAACAGGAAACAGAAGTAGTGGGCAGACATACACTCCATTGAAAACGCAAAGACCTAGGCGACTATCTTGCTACTCGCCAGAGCTTTCGATGGAATCTGGAAAGAAAGGTAAAGACCCTTTTGTTTTTCTTAAAAAACAAGTTAAAGATTATGAGAACAAATTACTGGAAGCTAAAAACGAAATAATACATTTAGAAATCCAAATAGAAAAACTGCGAACGAAAGCCGTTAATGGGGACAAAACACAGTATAGTCCATCTTCCGCAAAATCTCTGATAAATTACGATGAGAAGAAGTCGCTATCGCAGCCAAGGATTGTCATTATAGGAACGCAACAATGCTCTGGACTCGCTGCAGAATTGAAGAAAACTAGAGAAGGTAGCAAGTATGAAAACTATCAAATCTCAGCTTTTACAAAACCATTCGCCTCTGCGGAAGAAGTCCTCAAATTATGTTCAAATTTGCAAACAGACATTAATGATAAAGTGGTTCTTTGTGTGGGGGAAAATGATACGGATCCTATTGTAGCTACATCAGAATTATATAGTGCATTGAAACTCTTGCAACATACATCGGTCATTGTTGTAAATGTCTTGGACAGCAAACATGTAAACACGAAGTTACTAAACGACCAATTGCATTTAACATGTAAAAAATTTAAAAACTGTAATTTTCTAAGCACCAAGTATTATCATCGTAGTCCAATCAAAAATATGTGCTATAGTATTAATGTATTCTTGGATTATATGCATTATGAAATAAATTTTCTTAACTACTCTTTTATCAGGAAACACATACATTGCAGTAGTGAACGTAATGAAAATACAAATCATCAATCACCTAGACAATATAAAAGTACTCTTCTTAAGCAATCATCCATTCTAAGCTACTTTTTCCCCATTCGAAGTAAGCGTGTCGATAACTGTCTTTTTCGTTCCTAACGGGGCCAATCAAATATCCGACCAGTGCATGAAAGAAAACCATGCTTACAGTTTTAAAGTCTTGCACCAAAATATAGCTGGATTGCTTTCGAAAAAAGATTTATTGGAAATAACACTATCTGAATTGATAGATTCTGACTTGAAGCCTGATGTACTATGTTTTTCGGAAACGTTTATCAAAAAGGGGGAACAGAAGGGTGCATTTCTTTCTGAATACAAATTGGCTGCAAACTATTCTAGGAAGAACAGACGCGGTGGGACTTGTATCTTAATTCGAAAGGAGCTGGTTTGTAGAGAGATAGAATCATTCGATAAATACTTGATTCCGGGAATATTTGAGTGTTGTGGAGTGAACATTCCTAAATATAAACTAATAATCTTATGCACCTACACTTCGCATAATAAACACGCTCAGTCATTCTTGGTAAGACTAGAAGCGGTAATAAACGTATTGTTTCAGAAGTTTACACACCATAAAGTAATAGTAGCAGGCGACTTCAACATTAACACGCTGGTGGATGACAAGGCATCCCAACACCTAAGGGACGTGGCAAAATATTTCAACCTTACGCTTCATATAAACGAACCTACCAGAGGTGGAAACTGCATTGACCATATCTTGAGTAATGTAAAATTGGCTTCTGGTGTAACATTACCTCTTTGTCTATCAGACCACAATAAAGCTCAAATGTTGTCCTTTCCTGTAGTAGACAAAGAAACCAAGAAACACTGGTTCGTACACAGGCGAGATTACTGTGATGAGAATCTACTAAAGTTTCGCGAGTATTTGAGATCATTGTCATTCTCAGATGTCTACCAGGCTACAGATGTGAATGAGGCATTTGATATGTTTTGCGAACTCTTTTACGTGCTTTATAAGTCCTGCTTTCCGAAACTCAGAGTTAAGATACACAACACAAATTCAAACAGTAAATGGATTTCGCAGGGGTTAAAAAAATGTACGAAAACTAAAAGATTATTGCGCTTAAAATACTACAAGAATAAGACTAGTGTCAACAAAGAAACTTATAGGAAATACTCGAAAATGCTGAAGCGATGTATATCGGTAGCTCAAAAGAATTGCAATGCCAGGTACCTTCAGCGCAGTCGAAATATTTGTAGAGCCTCATGGAAACTTGTCAAAGAGGAAACTGAAAATGATATTTGTCATAAATACATCTCTGAACTAAACCATGAAAACAATGTGATTTCTGATGGAACTGAGATAGCGAAAATCTTCAATGATTACTTTATAAATTTACCTGGTGATGGATACAGGTATGATCGAGAAAGAAGACAAGAAGTAATGTCTACGGTTACTTCTGTGCCTAACTCAATTTTCCTTGAACCCGTCACAGTAGCAGAGACCATAAATATCATTAAGTCACTAAATAACTCAAACTCCTGCGGCTTTGACGAAATCTCGACTCGGGTGATAAAGTTCTGCAAAAGCGAACTGGCTCAGGTTTTAACCTTTCTAATAACTTTGTCATTTGATACAGGATGTTTTCCTAATGCTCTTAAATACGCAGTAGTGAAACCAATTCATAAGAAAAATGATACATCGCATGTTGGTAATTATCGCCCAGTGGCACTGATACCGGTGATATCAAAGGTTTTCGAGAAAGCCATGCAAAAAAGGTTGCTTGACTTTTTCCAGAGATTCAATGTTATAGCACCAAACCAATATGGCTTTCAGAAGGGGAAATCAACTACACTCGCGTGCTTCGACTTGGTGTATAACATTATGTCAAGCCTCGACAGCAAACAGAAGGTCACGGTGCTCTTTTTTGATATGTCCAAGGCGTTCGATTTCGTAGTGCACGATGTGCTACTGGATAAATTGGAAAAGTACGGCATCCGAGGACTTTGCTTATCATGGCTAAAAACCTATATATGTAACCGACATCAATGCGTTGAAATAAATAAAATAAGTAAGGAAAATGAAGCAGTTTCAAATCACTCTAACTACCAAATGAATAAATTCGGAGTGCCACAGGGCAGTGTTTTGGGCCCTATATTGTTTTTGCTATATGTAAATGATTTGCCAAAGGTGACTAAAAACAAATGCATAATGTTTGCAGATGACATTTCCGTTATAATTAAATCTAATAATTGCGACGACCTTAAGGATTATGAAAATGACATTAATGACACAGTTTATAATATAATTCAATTTCTTAATGCAAATAATCTAAATATTAATTTAAGCAAAACCAATTTTGTGAATTTTAGGGTAAAAGGAAGAACAGTGGACAGGCTTAATATAATGTATAAAAATGTAAGCATTAAAAAGGCGGATAATGCAACATTCCTGGGTATAGTCCTAAACGAAAACTTGAACTTCACCAACCATGTTCAAAAGATCTGCGATAAAATTAATAGGTATGTTTTCGTCCTAAGACGGTTAACTAGGAAAACGTCACTCAGTGTAACATTGTCTGCTTACTACGGCTATGTTGCTTCAAACATCAGTTATGGCCTTCTTCTGTGGGGTAATAGCACAGACGTAAAAAAAGTATTCATTGCCCAAAAAAAATGCATACGGGCAATATGTAGCAAGGGACCACTGGAAACTTGCAAACCATTATTTATAAGTCTGGGTATCCTCACTGTCACTGGAATGTACATACTGGAAATCTTTAAGTTTGTCGTACAACATCCAGAATTGTTCAAAAGGGCTAGCGATGTGTATCCGAGAAATACTAGAGATAGTGGCAGGCTGGTCTTAGAGTCTCAACCAAGGACCACTGTCTGCCAGAAAAGCTGTTACTGCATGTGCATTAGGGTGTACAATAAAATCCCAAATCAATTTAAATGTGGACCGTCAAAACTTATGACTGGAAAGCTTCGCCAGTGGCTATTAAATAAGTGCTATTATAGTATAAATGAATTCTTAGACAACTGAAATTTACATGTTTGCTTCCTGTCTGAATGGACATAATTGGTAACGATGGTCTGTAATCATAATTTAGATTTAGTTGAATGTTTTGTAATACTTTTGATCTAATTTCCTACTAATATTAATTAATTCAATTCAATAATTGTATCTTGCAGCGCCCTTGTAGGGCTCATGTCGTGAACGCTATTTCATCTTATTTTGTACCAACTTGTATACTTGACATGAAGCAATAAAGATTATTCTATTCTATTCTATTCTAAAAGATTTATTTTCCCTGTGGGGAATTAGGGTCAAAGACGGTTATGTTGACAAAAATTAGGATGTGAGTGTTTATGGCTATCGGAATTATGAAACTGAATGATTCGGAACTAAAACATTAGGTAAAGAGAAGTTAGGAATTGGGATTGTTATGATGAAAAATTTTCGGGGTTCCGATATTAGGAGTTACAATTTTAGGTGAACTTTGGCGCACCTAGATACATGTCACTACTATCTTACTATCATCATACTGTCTTATTCACACGTTTGCAAAATTATAGGTACGTACACAGTGGACAACAACAACACAACAACAACAGTTATTTACTTCGCATCAGTACTGACATAAACAATCTACCTCTTTTTATTATAATATCATTGCTATCAAGACCATAGTATTACTTCGAAAGTGCAACAGAATCACTGCAATTCAATCTTAACCCTTAACCAGCCGGGTTATATGAATATTTCATTGTTTTCGATCTTTTGTCTCAGAGGGCTAAGGTTCTAAATATAAGAGGGGGAAGAATATGTATAATCCGGAGTCTGGTTAATTTTAAACTCAAATTAGTATTAAATTGTCAAAGAATTTACCACACGCGACTTTTTTGTATTAGCAGAGTGGTTCCGTGAATGTCATACAGAATGCATCGAAGGTTTGAATAAGATTTTATGACGCACACGCGAATGAATGATTCGAAATAAGTGCCGCACTACAGGATGCAATTAGGGCCCAGGCGATGCAGGCCAACTTCTATAAATAACCTACCAATAATGCCTACTACTTCTACTGCATAGAAACTTCTGTAACCAGTGGCCTAGTTCAAACTACTCAACTGATTCAATAAAATGATTGAATACCGCGTTTAGATTAGTACAAAACAACTACAACATTTGGCTTATACATCGTGACTTTTTAATTACAAGAGAAATGAAAAGGAGATCCGTAAAATCCCATACAAAATTACCCCAACTATGCTATTACGGTGGACGCCAAAACTCCCTTCGCTTGTGTGAATGAACTCTAAAATTCAATTTCTTTGCAACTGTGGTCGTTTGAAAAAAATGACTAAGCCAAATAACATTTTTAAATTATTTACATACAAAATGAGGGAAAATACTAATTCACAGTAAAGCGTATTGATGATTGAGGTAAGCGGGAAGCACCGAGATGTGAAGTGATGTCCGATGTGCACCGCCGGAATAGCACGGCTGGTCCGGCGCAAAAGTAATGTATCTCAGTTCTTAGAGTACAAATAGAGAAAAATGTAACATAATTTCGGTATTGCTAAATTCACATGCTAAAATATATTTTTTGCCCGTTGAATTTTCATAGTCGCTCGTCATAGTCGCTATGAAAATGATTACCTTTTTAAATGAGCTCGTTGAGAGTCGTTCTTCCACAAACTTTTTGTAAGATGACGAAATTTTCGACAAATAAAAAAAAATATACATGAATGTGATGTTCACGGATGTCAAAAAACCAAAGAAATAATTAACTAAAACCGAAAGAAAATTTATCGTATTAGTGCCTCTGTTCTGAATAGTAGTATCTCACTCTCAGAATGCTAATTTCTCACAATGTCAAGTTTTGACGAGGCAGACCCGCAGGCATATTCATATGACCAGAATAAAAAAAAAACCGGCCAAGTGCGAGTCGGACTCGCGCACCGAGGGTTCCGTACAAACCTGCAAGGTTTACAAAGTTGTAACTAAAAATTTAAGGTTTTCGGAATTTTTCCTTTATGTGTGCTATAAAACGTTGCTTCATGCCAAATTTCAAGATTCTAGGTCGACTGGAAGTACCCTTTAGGTTTTGATTCCCTTGCGAGTACTTGCGAGTTTCAAAATATGCAGCTTAAATTGCTGTTTCTTTTGATTGCGTTGACATAGAAGTTTGATTTTGTTACAGCTTAAAGGTATTATTGACCTGAGTATTTGGTATGAATTTCAATTTAATACCTCTACGCGTTTATGAGGAAATGGGTAGTAAGTTTAAAATTATTAAAAAAATATATATTATGTGATGTAACTAAAAATTTATGGTTTTCGTAATTTTTCCTTTATCTATGCTATAAGACGTTGCTTCGTACCAAATCTCAAGATTCTGAGTTCACGGGAAGCACCCTGTAGGTTTTGATTCCCTTGCAAGTGTCGAAAATTTGCGGCATAAACGGCTGTATCTTCTGATTGCGTTGGCTTAGAAGTTTGATTTTTTCACAGCTTCAAGGGACAGTAGACCTGAGTAATTGATATAAATTTCAGCTTCATACCTCCACGCGTTCCTGAGAAAAAGGCAGACAGACGGACGGACGGACGGACAGACGGACAACAAAGTGATCCTATAAGGGTTCCGTTTTTTCCTTTTGAGGTACGGAACCCTAAAAAGGACACACTTTATGTAAGGTAAAGTTGGGTAACTTTGAATTTCAGTGTAACATTGAATCCACTCTTTTAGATTAGTTACCGTAGACAAGTACTCCAACTGAAAGATGTTGAATCTATGAGGGGTTTGGATCAAAAGCAAACCATAAACAACAGTATGTAGGTACTTTTACTGTTCTTAAACAGTGGATTCAATGTTACACTGAAATTCATGTTACAAGTAGCGGCACGTAACTTTAGCGCTGGCCGTTTCTGCGCAGAAGACGAAAATAAGGTATCACAGGGGTTTAGAGGGACGAAGGGCGAGCGAGCGGAGCGCTGATTGGCTCTCCGGTCGCATTACGTCCCCCGCACTGATGTCAAGTCCCGCGCACATCCTAGAGCACCGTCGCGTACAAAATCGTTTTGTTATTGCTGTTAAGTTTTGTTATAGTTTTTTTGTTAAGTTTGTTTTTGTTACGAAGAGTAAACATTACTATTTATATTTCATATGTGAATATGCCTAGGAGAAATAATGTTTTGAAAAGACAAGCACGAAAAATGGTCTATGACGTGCATTGTTTTCTCTGTGATACTCACATAACGTTTATGTCATACTTTCTAGCAATCATCATAGCGACACTGCGAGCCATCTATCGCGCACAGGAGGGCAACTTTCCAAAATTCAAGGCTAAATACCAAAAGTCATACCCATCGCCTTAATATTTTTTTCATAATTATTTTTGCTACATACTATTTTAAGTTTGTCAGTCCTTTAGAATAACATAATGAACATTGTTTCAACTACTAATTATTTGTTATATGATGCTTAATGATTACTTGATAAAACTCTCCGTGCGCGACGGTACCATGCGCAGCTATCCCTTCCACGGTTCGCTCAGCGCTAAACTTAGGTGCCGCGACCTATACCCAACTTGATGTACCCTTAGACAATATAATTTGGAGTTCTTCACTTACGTTGACGTCATCATCAATAGTGATAGACAAGAGGTCCGGCACGGGAATGTCGCGCACCTTCATCACGTCGATCACCTCTATGTCATCAGCTGTGTCGTCAGCGCTCGTTGCTTTGTCCGCGGGGGCCCGGGGCGGAGGGGGCGGGGGCGACGCGGGGGGCGGAGGGGGCGGCGGGGGAGGCGGCGGCGGGGCGTCGTCCGGCAGCGGCGGGACGGACGGGAACTCGGCTGTTTCTGTACATAAATCAAAAGGAGATTGCAAATTAACAAACAAAACAAACTGTCTTAGAATAAACACAAAACTCACACATATTATGGTTGCTAAATAACGATTATACGTCAGTGCTAATATAGTTCCGAAACAAGAGTTATTCATGTGATTGGAGTTGAGAAATTTGGAAAGAAACTTGACTAATCATTTTTTTTAACACGTTCAGTGCCACCGACTCGCCCGGAGAGTTCACGTAAATCTTATTCCAGTGCCGACGACTCGCCTAGCGAGTTCAGTGTTTTTCGCTAATATTTCCAAAATGCATCCAAATTTACTGCTTAAAATTATAGTATAGACTAAATATACACTAATCTAAAGATTTACGTGGTAGGCCGGGTGTGGAGATCACGTTTATATTTGAAAGGAAAAAAACTATTCTGCAATGCCTTGAACTCGCTAGGCGAGTTCACTGACATAGATCCTCAACCTTGAAGTACATATTAGACATCGACGTCAACAAAGTAGCATAGACTATCTACATACTTGTGAAATGGAACTAATATACAACAAACTGGACTAACAAAAAAAGTTTTTTTTGTTTTAAAATTTGTTTTATAGTTCTCAGGGTTCCATACCCGAAGGGTAAAAACGGGACCTTAAAAACTATAAAATAAAATATAGACGATGGATACGCAATGACAATCACTACCATTGCATAAAAATAATAATGCTTGCTTTATTATAACCGAACCTGTCCTAGTAGATGTAAAGCTAAGCTTACGCTAAGTGCTTAATTTTTATTTATAACTAGTTTTTGCCCGCGGCTTCGCCTGTGTTTGATTCGTCAAATATTTTTATTATTACGGATCGATGGTATAACAGGATTTAAAAAAAAAAAATTTAAAATTAACCACCTTAACAATAACCACTATTTAAAAGATTGACTACCACTGCTTAAATTACGAAAGAAACTAACCTTACTTTTTATCCATAGAGTTTTTTGCCATTTTTACAAGTTAGAGTACGCCGTAAAACAACTTTAATTGCGATAAACACGTTACGTACACTATGACGACCACAAAAATAACAAAACAAAGAATTTACCCTTACGTATTGCCAGTGAACTCGCGTGGCGAGTCGATTCAATTTATATTGCAGTGCCGGCGACTCGCCTGGCGAGTCTACCGTGAAATGTAGGCGGCACCCTAGTAGACATCATGAAAATCGTACCGGTAATGAACGTGTTAAGTATTTATGATCGCATAAGGTTTTTTTCACTGACAGTATGATGGCAAATACCTAAAAAAAATTTTCGCCCGACTGTCACTGGGCCACCCTGTATAAATTAGAGGATCACTGGTTGAGAAACATGCCTGAGTTGATCCCAGCACTAGTTTTGCGCAGCCAACGATAAAAATAGGTTAACAATGAACTTTTAGCAAAACAATCTTATTGACTTACCATCACCACTGTCCAGGTCCATCTCAGCCACCTCCTGAACAGTGGAGTTGTTACCACCAGAGGGGAACAACATCAGCTTCTTCCGTTTGTACGCCTTCATCGCGTTCGGCGCCAGCATCTGTAGCATGGCGATCTTGCTGTCCTGCTCCGACAAGGGCGGCATCCCGTATAAATGGCCCTCCTGGGAAAGAGACAACAATTTGGATTCGTCATCATCAAACAGTAAGCTTAGACAATTAGGGTTTTAAATAGTTTTATTTTTATTTTAGCATTATCCCTAATAAACCTATTTTCGTCTTTATCGAAAGTCAAATATTTGCAATAATGTTTTTTCCGAGTGCTTATGGTATATGCCTAAACATTGGTGAAACATACCTGGCGTCCAGGTAAAATTTAGCCCGGTTGTTAATGGTCTCGGTAGCACAGTGTTGAGTGCAGTCGCCCGGGTTTGCGAAAGACGCGGGTTCGATTCCCGCCTGAAGCCAAGATCTAATGTCTTTCTCTGGTTTTCCTATCTTTAGGGTTATGATGTTAACCAATCAATAACATAGATATGTTACCGGTTGGTTAACGTTTCTATTGATCAATCAGTAACCGCAGGTAGTCATCAGGTAACATAGCGGCTGTAATGTCGATGGATGCGTCAAACCGCCGAAAGCGACTTAATGAACAGTTACCTCTAAATAGCGTGAACTTGCTGGTACATTGAATCCAGGAAAGTCTAAAATCTTCTTGATATCATATTTGTCCTTGGATCCAGGTTTACACACCTCACCCTCCTCCTCCTCTGGGTCTAAAATAGCAGCACCCTGAAAATATAGAGCTAGTATTTAAAAGGTTTTCTAAAGCCAAGATGAATGTGCCTTAGAAGATGAACCAGGCTGTGTGCCCAAGCTGTTTGGACCTTTTGACCTGTTCTTGGACTTGGGTGCAGTGCAGGCAATTCAACAGAAAATGATAGTTGATTTCAAGGAAATAATAGATCTGGACAGAATGCCCTGTAAATTTTCTTGCAACTGAGAAAATCGAGTATACAGCTAAAGTGCTGCTCAACAAAAAAATTACAAATCCTTTGCTACAGTAAAACATATTATTTTTAGCTGGCACTTTTAGAATTACATAGCCTAAAAGGGTATAGAGGCTGAGCTCTAGACTTTCATCATTATTGCAGTTTGTGGCTGACCCATAATTTGTTGACTTGAAATTTTATTATAAGGCAACAGCAGTAATGCCTTTCAGTAAAATACTTACAGAAGAATCAAACATTGTTATTCCAGAGTGGGATATCCTAGCCTCCTCCAGCCAGCCAGGAGGGTAGCCTAGGACCCTCATCCTGTATATGTGGGGTGGCAACTCATGTCTTTTTAGGCCCAGGGCATGGCGTAGATGACCCGATATCCTGCCTGGTATGAGGTGGCCATACTTTTGGTCATCTTCTACATGATAGCGCCTGAAAATTAAAACAAAAAGACTTATTTACTATTTTATTTTGTCCATGTCAGCAAGGTCCATTACTAAATAAAGGCTTCTAAGGCTTTTCAGAGCAGTTGGTTGGAAATGGCCTGCATCCCATTGTTGTGGAATGCAATGCTGGCAGTAGATCGGAAAGGATCACAGTACTCTTGCTAAGACAATATCTTCAAATGTCCCCATTCCAGAATTTTAGAACTTTTGAACCCAATGGCTGTCAGTTCTTACTAAAATAGGAACTTAAAACTGAACATACCCAACCCTTGTAGTCATATTCTTTCTCTTTTCAGCAATTCTAGCATTGTTTTTTGGCAATGTACATTCCCTCAGTGGATGATCACCATCACAATTGAAGCATATTGGACCACGTCTGAACACTGGAGGTGAGGACACTTCCGCTTCCACATGATTTGATATTAGTGTAGAAACCTGAAAACAGTAATGAGCTACATGAAAAATCATTTTTAAGAGGCTACTCACTGCCCACTAGCATCACCCATTGGTTTTTAATAATTGTGGTTTATTTAAGATATTCAAAACAAGATACTTCACAAATAAAAATGATATTTTATGTATTTTGAGACGTTAACAGGATAAATTTATCTCTGTGTAAATAAACCAATTGGATTTAAAAATGGAGATTTTTGCTAGAAGTGGCCAATTTAAGCAGCGGGCAGTGAGCAACCTTCTAAAGGTCCCTTCTCAACGCTACTATACTATTACTGAGCAAATCATATTTTTAAGAAATTTAGTGTGAAGTCAATTCACAATGTAGCCTAGGAATATTTACACAGTAACAAGTTCAAGATAGAATGTAGGTATTTTAATGGCAAGAAGGGGATAAAATCACTTACATTTTTATAAGTAGGTATGTCATTAGGCACATTTGAGCAAGGTTCAGTATCTACAAAGAAAAGATTGTCTTGCTGATTAGCTTCAGGTTCATCAAAATCACCATCGTCATTTAGGTCTTCAGGCCAAATGTCGAGCTCTATGTCAGTTTCACTATCTAAATCCGGAGAACTTTCCTTCTCATGTAGCTTAATCAGTCTTAACATAAATGTTTTTAGTTTCTGTTTATAAGTGGATGCTAATTTTTTATCCCTGAACCGCACGGTGACTAATGGCGTACGGTTTTCACAACCTACTACACCCAAGTCACTATTTGAAGCAGGGGAGTCAATTATCATGTCATCATTATAAATTGTTGTTTTCGAACAATCAGGATCAAATTTATTAATACTATCCGGTTCATTTTCTATTTCTTCACTGCTTGTACAAATAGTAATAGCTTCCACCTTGTTTGATGTTGTTTTGGGGTCTGATGTACTTTTCCCTCCATTATTCACTATCGAGGATGAAGCAGTTTCGATCAGTTCTGTTTCAATTGAATCTACAACAGCGATTTCTGGAATTTCTAGTTCGTTTATCATTTCTTCAATAGCGTTGTTTTCCCTCGTTTCGGCCTCCAAACGATTAATTTTGGCTTCTTTAGATTCATCGTCACTACTAATTTCGATGTCATCATTATCTAATTCATAAATGATATCGTGGACACCAGCCTTTCTTTTGGACATGATAAAGGAGATACTGCATTAAACACAATTTCTAGTTAAACATCGACAACTATACTATTTAAAGTGCCAAATAAAATACAAGAAAACTTGAGAAATGCGATGCGATGAGGCGCCTTTCGGATCGGCCAGTTTTGACATTACCTGTCAGTGTAATCGTGACTTTGACAGAAACCATTTTTAATCACTTTATGGGACTTTGGCGACTGGGTCATCAGCTAAAAAGCAAAACCGTCAAAACAACAGTCGCGGTCCGGATGAGGCTTTGACCTCACACCTCATATTCATAACGTTAATTTGCACTTTAACTAGCTAGCTGCTAGCACGAACCGCTAACGTTTTCAAATAAAGAAGTAAACATGTCTTTTTTTCTACATTTCTTTCATTCATTGTTTTCCACACAAACAATGGCAAAAAAACAGTCACGTTAACTTTACTCAGTGTTCAGTAAAAATTGTTTTAGCGCCCATGGTTTGTCAAAATTTAACAGCTGGGCTGGACCTCACTCGTTATTTATGCCAACTTTTGAGCACAACCGTATTTAGGCTCTAAAGCCTAAATTGCATGTGATTTGCTGCAATGCAATGCAATTGCTGGTAGTGCCAGCGCTGTTGACTTTCATCAAGGGTGGTCAAAGTTATTTAAATCGTTATTGAATATCTATTAAGCCTAACCCTTCATTTCCCGTTGTAAATCTGAAGGTTGTCTGGTAGAGATCGCTTTGTCGCGATTAAACCATCTGAATTGTGCAATTCATGTCTTCTTACTGTTATTTGAAATATGTATTTCTGTCTGTACAATGAAGAAGAAGAAGACTCATTAATATTAAGGCCGGCAACACGTGAAACAAGGACACGCTACCACCAGAAGCTATCTCACTCTCAAGACCGATTTGTGTTTAGTCTATGGGTGAAAAGTGCGTCAGGGCAGCACAATAGGGGTCTGTTCCAAAACGAGTAAAAGTCACTCTGGGTGGTGCGAAAATCACTCTGACCTTAGACAATATAGAAAAGACTCTGACGCGTTCCTAAAGCAACCCGAGTGAAACCGAGAGTACCCGACCGTTTACTCTGACAGTTTTGCATGCAATTTGGAACGGGTTAGGTGAGAGTAATTTTCACACTGACAAGTGCGATTTCTACCGACGTCTGGGGCCAAGTAGAATTCACCTGACAGCTGTCAGGTAGAAGTTTTGCTACTTTCCGTAGTTATCTTTTGTCAGACAAACTGAACATTAATCATGAAGTTTTAATAAATAAAATCAGATAATATTTTAGTCTGTTAGAACATTTGAACATTATCGTTGTTTGGTGAATTTGCTTTAAAATATGACAGTGACATATTTACCCGAAACCGTTCAAAAACAATCTTTTGTTAAAAATCACAATCAAAACCAATCTATCGCTCTGGTCTTTTCTCTTTCTAATTTATAGTTCTGTCTCCTTCTTTTCACCGAGGGTAAAAATCACTCTACACTACTCGTTTTGGAACGTACCCTTGCTCTTGTAAAAAAGACAAAAAGTCAACTGTCTGTTTTGATTGTGGTTTATTTGTAAGAGAGTAGTATTTTAGGTTAATTTCGTGGATTGAATTCTATCTAAAATGACTCTGTTAATCAGTAAAATAGCAAAGCATAATGTTAAAACCGTAATCACACGAAACTGTGACACACATCTCTTTGCTATTTCATGCAGAAATTTAAGTATAGTGCCGTCCTTATTCGGTGAGTAAAAATCATTAATATAAATTCTTAGCGTTGTAGTAGTACTACATTCATGACAAAATAAATATATTACAGATGGCAAAGATGACCCAGCTCCAAAGTTTTTTTCATCAAACGTACAAGTGTTGTTGAAACGGCTAACTCGTCCAGATTTCAACAAAGTATTCCGCAAAAGAACCAACAGCGGACTGACTGTGCTGCGAACACCTTCTTACAAATTCTTGACTAATGAAGAACTAGAAGCTGAGATTACTAAAGCGCAGCAAAAAGCAGATGTGCTATTGCAGATGCCTCCAGTTGTGAAGGTGAATAATTACTACAATAAGCTTCCTATTAGGAAAACACAAACAACACTGGACTAGTTTTCAAACATGACTCTTGGTTACTATAACTGATACCAGTCTACATGGTGGTACTAGCAGTGGGTACTGCTGACCAAGTATAGACATGATGGTTAATCCTACTAATATTTTATATGTGAAATTTTGCATATGTGGATGTGCCGTGTTGCTCTTTCATGTTAAATCTACTGAATGGATTTAAATTAAACTTTACAATAATGTTGCTCATTTAGCTGTATCACACTTGGCTACATTTTATAAAGAAATATTACTCTCTGTTTTTAACTTAAGTCCATGCAGACTAAGTTAGACTAGTTTATTATAATAGTCAACATGCTGACTTACAGTGTCCACCAAATTGTCAACATGCAGTTTATGGTATCATTAGCTGTGGTGCACACACCAGTAGAACAGTTAATTTACATCTAAATAAATAAATATGATTGTAAGTTCATTCACACAGTGCCCCAAATAAAGCGAAGCTTGTATTATATGACCTATCACTATGTTTTTTGTGCATAGCAAGCATAGTGCTTAACAGAATTCTGCATTTTAGTAGCTGTTAATCCAATTTATCAAGTCAATTGCCAAGATAAGTTAAAACTTCTGTGTTATCCAATAATTATTAGATACAATATTCTGTTACAGGTACAAAAACCAATTGATGACATATTATCCAACGATCCAGCATTGATTGGTCATGATACATTAAAATACCTATTTACTGATATAACATTTGGTGTAGACAATGCCCACAGGCTTATTGTAGAAAGGTATATTTTGTTTCTCTATTTTTTAACATATCATAAGCAAAAGTGACTAAATAGTTGCTTAAACTAGTCTAGGCTTAGCTATAAATAAGCATATGTGCGTGTGCATTGGGTGAGCACCCTCTAAAAATGAATAAAAATGTTCTCACTATTTAGTTCAAGGTCTAAAACAATTGTAAATGTACTCTTGCAATTTGTAAAACGATGGCACCGAAGGTATTTAATTAAATGTCTGCTCACCCAGTTCTCACAAAGGGTCAGCCGTATCTCCGTATGTAATGTCTTTACAAATACCAATAGTGTACTGAATTTCAGTAAAAATCTATAATGACTAGGGTTTTAAAATTCAGTTTCACAAGATCTGTAATAAAAAAAATATAAATGATTACTTGTGCTCACCCAATCCTCACGTTATTAAAAGGGCTGATATTTTAGCGAACTAGCAATTAAATGGCATTCATAATTTGTACTATTGGTATTTGTAGTCATTACATACGGAGATACGGCTGCCCCTTTGTAAGAACAGGGTGAGCACACATTTTATTAAATAGCTTTGGTTCCATTGTTTTACAAATTGCAAGACTACATTTACAATTGTTTTAGACCTTCAACTAAATGGTGAGAACATTTTTATTCATTTTTAGAGGGTGCTCACCCAATGCACACGCACACAATAAGCATTGACTAAAAGTGCAGTTCACTTAAATATCTAAAATGTTATAATGTACCAAATTAAACTCTTTTATCCTCTTGTGTCACCAAGTTATCTTTAGCTGAGTTTTGATAAATAACTCTGCGAAAAAGTTGCTTCTTTGTGAAAATTTAACTCTGATGGTTTGTTTTCAGAGATCCTGATGGTGTCCTCCGTCATTGTGATCATGATGTTAGAAAAAGGTTAAATCAGGTATGTAACTTATGCCTAATGACATAGTTCATTCAACTCAATGGAAAACTCTGTGATTTTTTTTCATACATAGCATCCTCACCCTAAACCAGGCAATTGGAAAACTCTGGGATTTTTTTTCATACATAGCATCCTCACCCTAAACCAGGCAAAGAACTGTGGGTCTGAGAGGCTTATGTTTGAATATGATGTCATAATGATTTTCCAAATTATTTGTCTATACTTTCAGTAATCCTACAGCTGTATCCACCCAAGACTTTGCGGAACAGCAAATCAGTGTCTAGCCATTTACTTTTTGGGACAGCCAGTCTACTTGTTACACTAAATTGCTTTTAAAATAGGTATAATGTGATCATGTTTCTTTTTAAATTAATTTCAGACCTATTTTCCAACCAGTGATGTTCAGTGATGAAGACAAATTTAATAGCCTCCTAGACAGACAGGAATATGAGTTTGTTCTAGACCGAGCATGTGTGCAATATGAACCAGATGAGCCTTCGTACCAGAGAATTACAAGCATTGCATACCAGCATATTGATATGAATAAAAGCTATGAACTGTTAAGGTATTATGTCAAAGAGTAACAAATTTTATTCTGCAATCAGCTCATTCCTGAAACTTATTCTATTTAATATATAATTTCAGGTCCACCAGACACTTTGGTCCTATGGCATTCTACCTCACCTGGCACCAGAGCATGGACAGTTTGATGCTGGAACTGCTGCAAAACAGTGCAATCAGAGAGGCTGTGTTGTTGACTGCTCTTCGGCAGGCAATACTTGCTGATGTAGCCAATGGAGATAGTGTACAGGCCCTTGCACAGCAAGTAAGTTTCTAAACACTAATATTTTCGAAGTTTATTTCAATAAACAGTTTGCCAAAATGGCTTGAAAAAAAAAGAGCCAGCAACCTGAACCAGAACATTTGGTCATTTTGGCATCAGTCGGGAATCGAAACCGCAACCGTTTTGCAAAACGGGCGACTACACTAACCTCTGAGCTGCTACCGAGACCATTAACTGACCGGCCGAATCTTTCTGGTATCTGGTCTGGTAAGTTTTTGATCTTGGGGTCTCCATACAAAGACTTCAATAATTTACCGAGTTGCTTACATTTTCAGGTAATAGTTTTGTTTGCACCATTTAGAATCACTGAATAATATTTCGGATTTTGGAAACCAAAGTGTTTTTTTCAGTTTTATAAATATTTCCCTGGTGACAGAAAATATCTCCTCTTTTGCAGATCCTCCCTAAACCAGTACAGCTAGCCAAACCAGAGCTCCTCACCGAAGAAGACATCCAGCTCGACAACAAATGCGTAGAAGTGGTAGAGAAGTACATCACCAGCAACTCCGCCATGAAGAGTCAGCACGAGCTGGCGCTGCAAGGGTTCCGGGAGCACTACCAGCAGCTCATCCAGCTCAGTCGGGGCTTGCAGAAGGCACACGGGAGCGCGTAGTGTAGGATTAGTTTTTGTTAATTTTATTAATAAATAGTTATAGTAAGTTAATATGCTGTTTATTATTTGCTAAGGTGAAGAAGTAAAGTGCAATGTCAAGCTCACGCTAGGTCGTTAAAGGTTTTTTTTTCTAAATTTCTACCGCCGTTTGGCTGCTGATTGCTTTGACAGCCCTACCGGACTGCAGGGTGAGCGTAGAGGACTACCTATCAACCCTATGAAGTGGCATGCCTAAGGGCACACCAGAGGGGGGCACGAACTGAACCTCGGCCTAGAACGGAAAGGGCAAATGGATTTGAGGTCGTGTAGGGAAATGAGTAAGCATAAACAAAATTGACTGATGTTTTTTGCGTCTTCTTGCTTCGGAAGGCAGATGAAGCGTAAGTTTTGGCTGGCGATGCTAAAGCCTTAGGAACAAGAGTAATTAGCCTTACGTAAATCGGCATAAGGCTCATAAAAAAAAATAAGACAAGAAATACATGGGCTTTCCGTTTTTCTTGTTTTTTTTTTTTTTCTTTTTTCTGGCTTCGCACGGTTTGTGCATTTGCCACTGACGAGGTGATGGGCGACGGTTGCGTTTGGTCTGTCGTTTTTCATAGCTTGGTTTTTTCGGTTAAGGAAAGGTTTGGTATGGATTTTATTTTTAAAAGGTAGGGAAGCGGTTAGGAATGAAAACAAGTTCGGAAAATTAGATAGGATCAAATCAGTAGGAAAGATGATAAAGTTAAAAAAATAGATATAACAAAATATCAAATGGATATCATATTTTAATTTTATTAAGGCTTATAAATCTAGATAGAATATTATAAATATCAGTACTGTTCATATGTAATAGAATAGGAATACAGGTTGGAAGAGGAATACGGAGGGATTCAAGCGATGCGAAAAAGGACGTATGATCATAAAAAGGGTAAGCAAAAAATATATGATTAAAATCTCCAACACCAGTACCGCATTCACACATTTCATTGTTTATAATATTAAGTCTAGTTAAATGAACAGGTGTACAAGCATGACCCAGTCTCATGCGGATGATAGTGGATGTGGCTATTTTGCTAAGTCTTATTTTATGGAACCAAGGTTTTGGAGGAATAAATGGCTGTATACTACGGTAGTATTTTCCCTTTTCAAGATTTTTGATTTCCCAGTTTTCTGACCAAGAATTTAACAAATCAGTTTTTGGCAATGAAATTAAATCAAAAGTATAGTTTTTATAGGGGAAAATATCACCACAGTTCACTGCTTCATTAGCAAGTTGATCTGCTCTGACATTTCCAGCAATGTTGTGATGTCCAGGGATCCACGCAAAGTTTATAGCAATACCTCTAGTAGAGCATTTCAAAAGCAAATCCCTGCACTCCAAAATAATAGCGTTACTTGAATTACATGCAAAGGGAAACTTGCTCAAAGCTTATAAGGTACTTTTTGAGTCTGTAAATATTATGGCTTTATTCAACTTCATGAGAAGGACATATTCTAAGGATTTAAGAACGCCATAGCATTCTCCAGTGTAAACTGATGATTCAGGAGGAAGTTTTATCATTTGAACTATTTTATATTGACTATGAAATATGTCCACCCCAACATGACCTAAAGAGGAGTGCTTGGAGGCATCGCTGTAGATATGATGCCAATCATTTCAGTACGTTTCAAGAATGTTATTAAATTTAGTATTGGTTTGTTTATCTTTTTTTGAAATTCCTAGGTCAAGGTGCACAATAGGAGAAATTACTAATGATTCAAAATTATTGCAAAAAATGGGAAGATACTGCGTTCTGTGAGTAGGTGCTCGGAGGGCTAAGAATTTGCGGAAGCTTATTATCAAACAGGGTAGCTTTTTGTGTGACCAATATGACGACATTTCAATTAATTGTGAAAGGGTTTCTAGCTTAGAGAATAGTGGATGGTTCACAAATTGGAGAGCTCGGAACAATAATTTATCGCTTAAAAGTTGCCTACGGAATGTCAATGGAGGCTCCGAGCATTCAACCTGTAAAGCTACAACTGGGCTGGACTTCATAGCACCTGTCACAATTCTAAGGGCTTTAGACTGGGTAATATCAAGTTTATGCAAACCAACTAGGTTACATGGTTCGAGAAAATGTATTCCATAATCCAGGACACTTCTAATCAAAGCATTATAAAGTAATTTGAGAGTAAGAGGATGTGCTCCCCACCAAACACCAGATAGACATCTTAATATATTAATAGTTTTTTCACATTTGGCGACAATGTGATAACAATGAGGTGTACCGGATAGTTTTGTATCTATAATAACGCCTAAAAATTTTGCATCTGTGTGTGAAGGAATAACAGAACTCTCGTATAGAACGGAGACGGGCGGAGGAAATCTTCTTCTAGTAAATAAAACAGTACTACTTTTTGACACTGATAGAGTTAATCCATTAGCATCAAGCCAATTTTTCAGAAACTTCAGTGATGACGTCAGTGAGCTAGACAAATCTTCAATAGAGTTACCAGATATATATAACAGTAAGTCGTCAGCATATTGTAAAACTTGACATCCATTCTTACCAATAATATGAGATTCTAAGTCGTACGTATATATATTATAAAGCAAAGGACTTAGGACGGAGCCCTGAGGTAGTCCTTTCCAAACTATTCTAGACTTAGTAGTCATGTCTCCTTGATTTATATGAATTGACCTTTCTGATAGAATGTTTATAATGAAATTAATAATAAATGACGGTATTTTTAGAGCTTGAAGTTTAGATTTAAGAATTGTTAGCACTACGTTATCATATGCACCCCTTATATCTAAGAAAACTGCTAGCACCGACTCATTACGTGTAAATGATAAACGAATATCAGTAATGAATAAACTTATACTATCCATGGTGCTTTTTCCTTTTCTAAACCCGAATTGACTATTGGACAGAAGTCCTTCACTTTCAATAATCCATTCTAACCTATTCTTAACCAAATGTTCTGATAATTTAGCTAATACAGATGACAATGCTATCGGTCTGTACGATGACGCTTGAGATGATAGTTTGTTTGGTTTTAGGATAGGTATCACTTCTTGGGATTTCCAAGAAGGAGGGACGCTGCCAGTGCTTATAACGGAATTTATAATGTTAAGGAAATAACTAAGAGCAGAATCACTAAGGTGGGTAAAAAATGAATACGGAATTCCATCACAGCCAGGTGCTGAGTCTTTAACTTTGGACAATACTCCTTTCAGTTCGTGAAGACTAAAAGGAGCATTTATACCAGACTGATTCGTATCTGGTGAATTCAAGCAAATAGGTAAGAACAGTTCAAGTTCAGGAACAAATGGAGGAGCTAAATTATCAATAAAAGATTCTAAAGCAGCTTCTTCAATTAAAGGGGGACTGGATTCTTTAAATGCTGATCTAAATCTGCGAATATTATTCCAGACAGCAGAAGGTGGAACATCAGGGGATAAAGAGGCACAAAATGACCTCCAGCTTTCCCATTTTTTCTGTTTGAAAAGTTTTCTGGTTGAAGTCATTAAATCACTCAGGAATTCAAGATTTTCAGAAGTTGAATGTACCTTATATATTGTTTTTCAGCTTCCTTTCTTTGTTTAATTGCTGCAGTACATTCTTTATCCCACCATGGCGGAGAAGGGATACCCTGGAATGAATTATTTTTGGAAGGGAATACTTCATCTGCAGTTTTGACTAATAAGGATGCTAAAGCTTCAGAACAAGTAGAATGGTCATTGCCATTTACATTAGGGAGTGATGGGACGCTCTGTTCGACTTTTTCTTTGAATACGGTCCAGTCAGCATCATTTAGTTTATATTTAAGACGTGGAGAACGCTTGGTAGGAGGCTTATAAAAAGAAGTCGAAAAAGTAATAAGTATAGGGAAATGATCACTGCCGCATGATGAAGGTAACGGAGACCAGTTAAGGGTGGATGCTAAGTTTGGAGTTGTGATAGTAAGATCTGGAGCACTAATGCCTTCGTGAGGTTTTGTCCTACGTGTAAGATCACCAGTATTTAACAAACATAAATTTAGGTTATCTAAAATATCTACAATTCTAGCTCCATAATGATTCGAGGTTGAACTTCCCCAAGAGGTATGTTGAGCGTTAAAATCACCCATGATTAAAAATGGTTTGGGTAAACAGGAGATTACATTTTCAACTTCATTGAAAATAAATGATGAGGGGTGAGGTATGTAAATTGATACAAAAGAAATGTTATTGATTTTGACAGCAATGATTGAAAATTCATTACTATGTGCGGGTATCGGGAGTAACTTAAAGGGGACAGAATGACTAACAAGGAGAGCAACTCCTCCCCAACCATCATCTCTATCTTTTCTCACACAAGAATAACCTGGGATTTTAAAAATCTTGTTTGGCCTAAGCCAAGTCTCCTGAAGGGAGATAACAAAAGGGTGAAACGCGTTGATTAAATATAATAAATCAGTTTTCTTATTGTTTATGCTATGGCAATTCCACTGAATTACTGTGGAGCTACCAGTCATAAACAATGTCAACATTTTCACTCTGAGCATTCATATTAGATTGGGCAACGTTGCGTGTGGGTGGTATAGATATTTCACTATAATGGGACAAAGTGTTAATTAAAGTTACAATTAGTTCTTTGACAGACATATTAAGCAGAGGGTTTCTTAAATCGCTGTTAATAAGTGCACATCCATTTTGAGGAGAACGGCCACCATATTCTTTAGTTAATGCATCATGTGCTACACGGTCATAGCCTTTACCTAATTTAGGTAGGCTTATTGGTTTTAAAAAATTTGTTTTAATATAGGATGTTGTTTCCGGAGGACTCTTCTGAGAATGAATATTTGCATTTAAATTATTTGTACGAGCTGGTGTAGAGATTAAAGTATCTGCATACGCAAGCGCAGGCACGAGGAGGTAAAGCTCTCAATACCAGCGCAACATGACGCTCCGCAGCGAGGCGGAGGAGGCGGAGGATGATTTTGACACTATGGGGTGTAATTTTAATGCCTCTGCATAAGAAATACTCATTTTTGCCATAGACTCTTTAATTTTCTTTTGTCTTGAAAACTCAGGGCATTTTTTATTGTTTGCGTAATGAGGACCACTACACAAGCAACACTGTGCACCATCACTATCAATAGAACAACTTTCACCAGTATGATTTTGACCACATTTGAAGCACCTAGGCACAGATCTACACTGACTCTTGATGTGACCGTATCTACAGCAGTTGAAACATTGCAATGTTGGATAAATGTATAAATCTACAGGAATGGAATTGTAACATATAAATACACGTTGAGGTAGTACTTGGCCATCAAAGGTCAACACAACAGTTTCAGTTGGCAAATACTCTGCTTTTCCGTTTAAAATGTTCTTTCTATTAAAACGTCTTACCTTAAGGATTCTTCCTCAGTTAGTAGGCACTTGGACATTATTTATAATATCGTCGTCTGACCGGTCAGTCGGAACGCCTCTAATAACCCCCATTCTTGTTACATTGAAAAGTGGTATGAATGACCTATATTTATTATTTTTTAAGGTTGCGCTCTCAATAAATGCATTTGCATCCCTAAAATCGGTGAAAGCCAAAGCAATTCTATTTCGAGATATTTTCTTAACACTCCCATCTAGAACATTTTTAAAATGGTATTTTTTTAGGAAAAATCCGAACGAAATCGCATGAATGGAAACATTCTCGTTTGGTTCTGATTGTTCCCGTTGGACATGCACTACATAGGGTGAAATGTCTGAAGCTTGATATATTCTAGCAACAGTAGGTAGTGGTTTAGATTGTGGGTCATGCTGTACACCTGACATACCTACTTGTTGAATTTATTGCAGGATTTGAATTCAGTTCTGGCAGTGGACACTTAGCACTTTCTAATTCGTTGTTAGGTTCATTTTTGCTACAGTTGCAGTGACAATTAGAGTTACTAAGAGCACATGAAGAGGGTGATATTTGGTGCTTGTTCCTTTTTTTGTTACAGTGCTTACAAATTTTGCGAGATGAAGTTTTTTTACGTTTTTTTGGTATGTTTACACCGCTCAAATTTGAGTCGGTTTCAAAAAAAGATTCCTCTGTATCCAATTCTGACCAGTTATTATGAGTAGGAATGGTCACATACTCTGATACTTGGCTGACCTCAGGGGGTGTGCCCCCAGGGTCTTCCGGCTCCTCCATACGTACTAATAAAATATATTCATGAAAACTTACCAGAAGCCTTCAGATATTAATACACCACTTATAAATAAATACAAATATCTTGACTAACTACTTTAAAGTACTTATCTGATCCCAATTACAAATTAATTAGAAATTAAATTACAATTGGAAAAAAACACGACCGCTTGTCAACGTTTCCCGCGCTTTTTTTTCTTGTTTTTGTTTGTAAAAGACATGAACCTCACAGCCTCTAAAAAACTGTTTATTTTTTTTTAACTTTTTGGCCTACCAAGCCAAGAGCAAAAATGACAGTGATGCCAAAATATTGTCAACACACAATTTACTATGAGCAACAATGTATGTGCTTTTTACATAAATAATGCCTTTTTACAAAGAACAAAGGAATTTTACACCACTTTTAATAGCCGCCGAGAAGAAAGCAGTTAAGAATGGTTTACACCATGCAATATTTACATCCAGATTCGATAGATATGTTGGTGAATGGAAGAAAGATTTGAAAGAAGGTAACCTATTGTGAGCAAGTGTGAGCATTATTTCCCTGACTTAGCAGTCACATGAGTTAGTTCTGATATATACGATCTGGGTACGCTGAAATTGTGTTAAAAAACCTACTACCTAATTCCTTCTTTTAACTAAGTACATATCAGCTACTGTGCCTAATATTAAAACTCGATGTTACATCTTTTCCCAGGTAAAGGCTTGTTTCGGACTATAAACGGTAAATTATACGAGGGAGATTGGCTTAAAGGTTTTAGGTAAGTACACACCTTGTCTTGCACCTATAAAAGGTCTAGGGTAGACTTACACATCCCGCCTACACGGACCGCTAGGACCGGAAGATACCTTACGACTAATATCGAGCAAGCAAGGACCAAGCCGCCCAGTCGGCCTTAGGGAGGCTTGATCACATGTGGTTAATTACTGCCTTTCCTACACCTCTGCAACAACCTGCACTGTGCCCGCGTGTTGCTTGTTCAATAAGAACTTAATAACCCATATTGAAACCATACTGAAAAGCTTCCCCATTCAATTAGGTTAGTAGGTAGGTATACCTACCAATATTTTAAACTCCTTTGAACAAAAGTGTCTCCCATTTCCATGACAGACACGGTTTCGGCACGCTCAGTCACCAGCTCTCAAACGGGACGTTGAACCTCGAATACCGAGGTGAATGGGTCCGCGGTAAGCCAGAAGGCGTTGGCTGGAGGTACTACGGGAACGGAGACGTGTACTTCGGCCATTGGAAGAGGGGGGAGAAGCATGGCTATGGCAAGATGTGGTACGCTAACGGCACCTTCTATGTCGGGTATTGGGACATGAGCAAGAAGGGTGGACTCGGCATGTTTATTCAAGGTAGGTATTTAGGTGTACCTACTTTTTACCTCAGATTATATATGGCATAGACTATAGGAATGATAAAAACGCTTCCACCACTGCTTGATTAAACTATGCTAGTCTAGCATCTAGTACGCAGAAGTCATTTTGTTTCGTCTATAAACGAAACCCTGATCTTATGAAACGGTGCCATGGTGACCTATGGCACGACCGGAAGTCTTACAGTCAGTGAATCTGCCGAAAGGTAAAGCCTTTCGGCAGATTAACTGACCGCCGTAGCCGTAGGCTTTACTGCAGCCAGTAACTTACGCACCTAGAAGATTGCTAGTGTTACAAATTCTCCGGATGATGTGGGTGGTTAGTTTTCTGGAACGGTAAACGATAATTTAATTACAATACCGGCTTTGAAAGACCTTCACCCGGAACTGCCTATCCTACCAGAGACCTTCTGTGTCTCCTCAATAGACCCTCATGGTCTTCCTTGTGCTAGACGGGGAGTCAAAATACCTATGTATGTAGGTAGGTAGTCAGAAATTCTGATCGCCTCGATATATTACTAGATTAAGTTTAGTGAAATAGCTGTCGGAGTGTGCAGCGTCAACATCAGTTGGTTGGTATCCTGAAAACTTGGTTAGATACCCAAAAATGCAATACAGCTTTCAAACATAACATAAACTGCCTATGCCTACTTCCAAGTCAATCTCCGGCGCGGATCTCGCAATATGCAAATCGTAGTAGTTGACAACAACTACGAATAGGACAATGAGGCAATTAATATTAATTACTGTTAAGCCCATGCAATTCCTTCAAGGGCATACCTATTAGGATTTTGATAGAGATAACATTTAACTATAGAGTCAGTCAGTGCGTTTTAGTTTCGGTGTTCTACCTGTTACCCCCTTATACTTACATAAAAACGAACGCCACGCGAAAGCATAGTTTAAGCAAATGATGTGTCTTGTCACTTACTTGCAAATGGCGGCAGCACAAGAATGAAAGAGACAAAGCGATACAAAAGTTATTGTGTTTTTGAAGCGCTGTTTAAGTTTTTATGAACAAGGGGATGTATCGATTTACCTATCAACGTTAGTGTTTTAGTTACGGGTTGGGCTTGGCCACTATTGGGCGCCCGCAAGACAATAATATCTCATAAATTATCTGTCAACTTAATATGATAGATTCCTCTATTTAAGGTTTTTCCTTGTATTATGAATACTTATGAAAACCACAAATACCCCAGACCCAGAACAAATGTTTAGCTAACAAACATTTTGTCCGGTGCAGGGAACTTACTCTAATTCGCTAAGCATAGGAAGGTATTTGCTCATACCGATAAACGATTAGTCAACCTTAGGCATATCGCTACCGGACTAAAAATCATTCTGACCAATTTACATTTACTACAAGAGAATGGAAACCGCTATGAAGGCAATTGGGAAAACGACATCAAACACGGCCTCGGCAGGTTCTACCACATGCACACAGGCCAGTTGCAGGAAGGCTGCTGGGTTCTGAACGTTTGCGTCAAGTCCAAGATGTCCGACATCATAATACGCCAGTGCTGCAAACTGCCGACAGAGTACCCGATACCTCCGGTGAGAAAACCTACCTTATTACCTGCCTATTTTGTTTGTAAATACTTACCCACAGTAATTATTGTTTTTAGCATTTTCCATGCAGTATCTTTACTAAAGTTCTGAAAACCAGAAAAAGACATTGGTCATCTTGGCTGGACTCGAGCGAGCGCAGTCGCCCGGTTTGCGAAAGATGCGGGTTCGATTCCCGCCTTTTGCCAAGGTGTCCAAATGTCTTTTTCTGGTTTTCAGATCTTTATTTACCCATAATTGTAAATTCTAATAATTCAACAGTTCCGCTGAACGGGAGATTGACTAAAATTAAGAGATTCTGTAACGCCCTCCTGAACAGTTTTTCTGCCCTGTTCTTATTTAATGTGAACAAAGCTAGCGATATAGAGAATTGCGTAATTTAACTTGCGTAGGTGCACACATAATACAGGTCGTGAATCGTGATATCTACTCTAGCTCATAACACGAATTAATTATCACCTATAGCTGATAACGATTTAAAATATCACGACCGATTTAACTATCACCTCCTTTCAATTGTAAAATTATACCTTATTTTTTTATTTTCAGGAAGGACTGCTAGAATCAAGAAAACTTTTAGAAGAAAGCGAATTTTGGCTGAATCAAAAATTAGGCGATATAGACAAAAAACTCCAGTATTGTATCGATCAAATGTATTAAATTTTAACAAACAAGTCCTGTATACAATAGGCATAAAATTGCAATATACAATGAGCTAAAAATTGTATGTAGATACGAATATGAACATGTCTTAATACTAATATAATTAAATCGATTTATTACATGTCATTAAATATCACAGAGTACTTTAATTTATTGGATTAAGTAACGTACAGTCAATATCGATTATTGCTTAGACTTACAAAGGTAGGTCCGCTATCCACCATTGTGTTCACTAGCGCAAGCGCAGGTCAGATGGCAATATGCCTACGGATATCTCAAATCGACCGGTTGTATAAAACAGCTCTACACGTCTTTTGCCCACCCAACTCTGGTGGATAACGGGCCTGAACGTTATCGCTACATTATGATGTCTCAATATGCCATGTTAGGCGGTACCCGATTAGATAAAATACATTTTCAAACGAAACAAGGCTTAGTAAATGGTACCTGATTAACACTAATTAAAATGCATGGGGTATTTCAAAATTTATTGAACTATTATTAAATCATGTCAAACGTACTGCTGGCGAAAATTATTTGGGTAAATTTAACTTTAGTAAAACGGAAGACAGCTAGATGGAAGTAGCGGATAACAGTGCCTTTGGCTGTATGACATTCATACCTACCTGCATTCAGATGCATGTCTATACCCACTTAGTTCACCCGTAGAAAAGATAGAAGAAGTTTAACCATCTGCATGCTTCTTAGCTAGCTATAAGCAGTTCGGTTCTATAACTTCGGTAATATTAAGTAGGTAATAGATTCGATTGTAACTATGCCGTACCACCTAAATCAGTGGCGTATCATTATAACCGCCACAGTGAAATCGTCTCATTCGACCTTAAAGGATTTGATACCATAGCACACACGTTTGCCTGATCGTAATAAAAGAACAAACAATAGCACTACTCCGTTGAAGGACAAACATTATGTACAGTGCCAATGTATCTAGAATCTGTATGCGGTCGGATTATGCGTCTTTATATCATCCTGCTACATCGCAGTGTAGGTAATGTATGATCGTCCGTATTACCAAATGTTATTCAAGTGTTTTTCGAAGAGAGATTAGACCATATCGTGCAAGTTAACTGCAATCTCTCAGATCATACGCGATACGCTTTACTTTCTTGAATTAACATGCGTTTTGTCAAATTTGTCGGATTTACACGGACTTGTTATATTTCTTAGCAGTGTTCGACAGATAAAAAAGAACCAAAAATATGTACTGCGATATTATATTACTGGCCAACATTTTATTAATTTAGTAAACAATAACGAATAAATGCCTTTTGCTTTTTTAATGGCACAATTAAAATTATAAGGGGCAAAGTTTAACGAACAAAAACAAATGAAATAATAATACTTTGTGAAAGCTAGCTTTGTTTGTAGATAATAAACTATTAATTCTTTGGGAGTTATATTTGCAAGATCATACAAAGAATGGTACTTAATAAAATATTAAAAGATCTGTAAGTACTTACTAGGTATTTTCTAGAACAAATTATGTGAAAAAAACCCTCATTTCATAAAGTAATTAAATAAAATATAAACTAAAATAACGAAAAGATGTCTTTTGTTAACCAAATATTTATCTATGTCAACTATGGGATCTTTTATACATATAGGAAACCACAGCACCTAGCTTAGGCCTTCAGAAATATGAAAGGTTAATCTAACTGGAATCTAGACTGTCTACTAAACAGAATGAAAGAAAGATTAGAAAACTTAGTAGACAGTTATTCTTCGAGCAAAAATTCAGTGCATTCGTCAATATTCACAATGTAGTTAATTGCACGTCATTATAAGAGCTTTTGAGATTCGTTGTCATGTATCAATACAAAATGTCAGTTGTGAGATTATACATTTTAGTTATCAACAATCCATATTAATAAAACAGCACATAAACGGAACCTTAATACGGTTTAAAAACAGCTAAAGGGATCAGATTGGCATAAAATAAGTACAATCTTACGGTCTAAGTACAATATCATATATGTATTAACGAAACGAAATATAGGGCCGTCCATTTTCTTAAAAAAATATACCAATAAATGAACCAATCCCGTAATGAAACGCATGACACCACACTCAATGAAAGATGTTGAGAAATTCCCTTAATTTGTAAGTATTTCATGGACAGTCCCTAAGATAAATGTAGGCCAAACAGCAAATTATCTACTTTAAATAAGACATTTTATACAAAATAGTAACTTGTGATAACATTCCATTAGGACATTATAAGACTAAACCGATCATACGACCCGAGATTGATCAATGAGATGGTTGATGCGAGCGTCGGTGTCGCCCATCTCAATCTGCTCTTTGAGCAGTTCCAGCTCTTTGATACCTGTGACTGTCACTTCGTATTTATGCGTCGCCAGGGACATATAGAAGTGGATGGCGAACGCTAGGAACACAATCATGACTGGGATGAGGACAACGCAGGCAGACCACGCCGCCGTCGCGCTCAAATCGTAAAACTTAACCCAGCAGAGTATAGCTATTTCTACAAGGAACAATATAAGACCCAGCAGCGTAGAGAACGCCCAGGCTATTTCTATATACCAATGGAGTCTTTCGTGCGGCGATTCGTGGACTAGAGATACGCTGTGGAGGTTGCAGACGGCCTCGATGTTTGGCAGGATGCAGGTACTGATCATGAGGGCCAGCATGTGGACGGCGACCAGGAGGGTGGTGCATACCGTGAACGCCACCAGCATTTCTGTAGGCACAGCGGTCGCATCGGGTGGGTTGAGCTGGACCTCGACCATGGCAACCTGCAAATTGATATTTTTGTAAAAAGATCTATAATACATCTTTTTTTTCTTACTGACTACTGCTGTTAGCCACTGATGGCTTTGACAGCTTCACGAGACAGCAAAGTAAGAGCAGATGGCTCTCAACTCGATTAAAGTAACGTGCCTAAAGGCGTGCAGAGGGAAGCCTTAGGACGTTACTTGAAGAGGTCAATCTGACAAATTTTTGGGGAGAAATTTCAGTTAACTTGTTTCAGTCTTGAGCGTAGGTCCAATTTTCAGGTTTCATTACGCCCAGACGGTACTAACTAAGGTATTAGAAGTCTGGTGGAGCTATTATTGACTATACCTAAAGAAGCGGGTTGATTAACCCATCGCGTGATAATACGATAAGAATGATAATAATATAACGGCGACCTAATGACGGCGTATCAGATATTTGTACATACGGAACAAATCTTATGTTCATGGAATGAAAGAATTAATGAAACGAAAGCTGAAGCTGACTACTATTAATGAAACGAAAGCTGAAGCCGACTACTTTTCGGGGGCGAAGTTTTTAGATTTAAAATTATCTTGTTTCTTTCTTTCTTTCATTGATTGATGAAATAAAGCATTTAACTATACGCTCGGCGTCTTATTAAGAGCATGGACTTTGTTGCCATACATTCTTAGAGATTAGCATCTCAGCTAATCAATCAAGGCCCGTGTTCTAGTTAATCAGCTGTAATCTATACTTGAGTGGAGATCTGAGTGACGTTTATGAGCAGACTAGTAAGAATTAACAGATCACTGCTCAAGTTACCTACCTTCTTGAATGTGTGGCCAAAGTAAAGATTTAGTTGAGTCTATCAGTGTTAATTCTTACAACTAATAAAATGCAAGTAAAATAGGTACCATGGCAAATCCAGAGAGTAAAGCAGATGTCTTGCTGGAGGCCTTCAGTTTAGCGCGACTGAGCTGAAGCTTCCTCCATGATAAGTAAGCTGGTGTGTGTAGCACATCCGAGGACTGCAGTGGTGTCTCCGCTGACATTGTTACCTGGCTCTGCTGATCAGGTTACAAACAACATATATCAATATTCTTGGTTACACAAATCACTTAAATACAATTACAAACCTATTCCAATAACAGTACAATATTACAAAAGCAAGCACCTTCAGTCAGATTATTAATAAAATCAACACACTATCTGCAAACAATGCAGTTGCTATTGAAATAGACATTACACAGTTAAATAGGTTTTTAATGATGTTAGAACTAATAAAAATAGATGCATTAGTGCTATACATGAGTGAATGAGTAGTCATTTAAAGCCAACAATTAAGCAAATTTATTGAATGGTTTTCTAGTTAATGGGTTAGAAGTTAGAATTCAGAACAATGTTTAGTTAAATTAAAAGACATTAATTCCATAAAATCTTACATTTTGGATTAATTAATTTATGATAAACAAGCCCAAAAGTGCAGCATGAACATATTGGGATTATGTGACTTGTTTAAGTGAATGAGTATGTTTCAAAATGGCAACCCAAGCTGAAAATAAATATATAGTAAATGATCTTTGATCTCCTGTATTTATAACCATACAATGTATATTCTAACAAATACCTACATACATTTTACCAATATCACTATCAAATTAATTGAGATTCTTTATCATCTGTAAAAAAATACAGCATCCAAGAACCTAATAAGATACTGAGCAGCTGAGTATTGCCAACAGACAAAAAAATAAGTATCTAAATATTAATACAATATTATATTTTTGCTAACTTAATTCACTTAGTGGCAAGTGAAAGCAATGGTGATTGCTTATTTACTTGTATTTTGGCAACACCTATAATAACAATATAACAAAAAGATTACTGGCACTTTAAGAGCAATAAAAGACATTAAAATCTATGAGCTATCATGGTCTATGAACAATGATTGCCTTCCCACTTACATCCACAATCATCAACTTACACACCAGCTACATACTTAGTATGAAATTAAATATAAACAGACACAATGCCATGATAACAACATGTATGTGCGTGTGAAGCTGACATGACTTTTTCACATTTATACAAACAAATATTATGGCCGAACAGCATAGCAAAGGTTACTAATGCAACAGCATGGCTTAGGTTTGTGTCCCAATTTCCCAACTATAGTTTATGGTCAACTCACTGTTTCCTAGTAATAATTAGAGTGTTTTCTCTCTGCCTTGGTGTTGCACAAAACCACACAAAGGTTTTGAAAAAGGGATATCACCTACAACTACGAAAAAAAAAACTATATATTTTCAGAACACTTACACAGTAAGAACTAAATCTCTACAATGTTGATGTCCAAAATAATAAAAACAATTATGTATAATTGTAAATGACACATGCAAGTGCAAAACAAAAATTGGCAGTAATATAGTTTTAAATGCAAACAAAATAGATAAGTATTAGGTAAATGATGATTGAAGCACAAGTCTATAATTATTTGTTAGAATTTTGAAATTACTGAAGAAGGTCTGACATGAATTTCACTGAATAAAATCATCAAGTAAATTGAAGAAGCAAGTAAAAAATTCGTTTGAAAACAGCGAATAGATTGTTGCTCGAATTTATATTTGTATTATTTTGGATGTTTCTTATTTAACAACATGTATACTTCTAAAACTACTTTGAAACAAATACAAAATGAAAAAAACTGAATTAAATGGAAGCGTAACATCGCATAATTAACTACCTACTAGATAATGGTCTAGCAAGACATACGTTACCTTGCTAACTTTTGGACACCAGTTACTACTCTGACTGTTACGGCCAGCTGTGTGTACGTAGCGGAAATTATTCCCAACTGTACTGACTGACCAAACCGACATACCTAAACAAATTGCACGATAGTCCTTCGACTTCAAGCGACGAGGTCACTAGCTCTACTATGGGGAACTATTGCATCAAACCGATGCATGGAACCACTTGAAATGGATGTATTGAACGAGGAATTTCATTAACTATACCATAATGGAGATTATCACTTTTTTAAACTTAGTTAAATGAGGAGAAGATTATCCAGAAAACAACTCATCAAACAAGATGCCAAAAAATTGTCACCAACTGTCATCTGTCACCTAGCTAGCTGGGATCTTACGTCAAATCAATCACAAGTGTCAATGTTGACGTTTTTCTTTTTCTGAAATTTGAGAGTGGCGCTGTTTTAAACAAGTTAGTTAAAAACAACCCTTAACCCATTGCATTAAACGCTGCTTATTACAAAGTTCCTATAAAATACGCATTATTTCCGTTGTGGCATTAGGTTATACTATTATAGCCACAAAAAGTGAACGAAACGGTATTTCATTGTGAATCCGAATGCGAATATTCAAGCTATCGTGTAAAGTGAAAGAGACAGTTGTCTGGCTGTCTGGCTGGCTCATTTTTGTAACGGTACTGCGTCTGCACGGGAGTGTCCATCTGTTGGGCGATCGGACGGCCAAACAGAATGATAAGCGAGTGACAAGTGGTCTATTTGTTCCAAGTGGATAATGTAGGTCGGATATAAGTATTTTGTTTTGGTTATTCGCTAGAGATTTGACGTTAATTAGGAATTCGGCACGCAGTCGTCAAGTGTACTTTGTGAGAATTTGTGCTTGGATTGGAGATACTGTGGTCGAAGTTGCTGTAAACAGTTGTGTGGTTAGCTTGGAGTGCATCGCGATGGCCGAGGCAGCAGCCGCCGCTGGCACCAACCCCAATGCGGAAATCGTTCGTGGCCAGGTGTTTGAAGTAGGCCCGAGGTACCAAAGCCTACAGTACATCGGCGAAGGGGCCTACGGAATGGTTGTGTAAGTACTTACCTAAATAAACAAAGCTCATGTCAATCTTCACATTTTGGAAGCATGTGATAAGCATATCATCTAGCTAAAATGATTAAACAAACTTCTATTCATTGTAAATCACAACTACTTTAAACTATAGTGTAGGTTAAAACCACTTGTCTTGTTCTAAACCTTGTTGATTGGCAAGAAGTTTAATAGGATGAGTGATGAAATGTACCTTAGTTGTATAAATGATCTCAGCAGTAGATTTTTCCGTAGAAACAAACATTATGAATTATTTCAATTACTGATGTTAGTTAGCTTTTCAAGTGAGGTTAACTATCTCATGATTATCGTCAGCAATGGTTGCCACACAGGTCTGTTGATTTGTGAATTCCAGTTGCCCTAGGTAACCAGTATTGGCCATAGTGTGACTATTTCATATAGAAATCCCTTTTTAACTTATGAAACCTTCATTGCTCTTATGCTCGGTCAGTGATGAATAATGCTTGGGTAACACTTTTTGTTGGGCACTAATCTAGGCTAGGTACTTTATTTCTGTAGGTTGGATGATATTGAGAGAAATCAATTCACATTTTACGATTAGGTACATTATTACACTCTGAGACACCAAAGTAAATTAATAAAAAACACAATATTTAGCTGCCGCTCATGGGTGACACCAAATCAAAGAAACAAAAAAAAAATACCAACTTACATGTTGGCATTGGTTGCCAGCAACTTTTATGTTGGAATTTATTATTTGGTTATTCAATTAGTTACAATGTTTTCTTAGTGAAATAGAGATTGATTCCTGATCTACGGCAGACATTATGCCATTAGTGATAACTCTCTGAGCCCACAGATAATGTTAATAATGCTTTTATATTTGTTTGTTTGATGGCTACCAAGTATTCATGAAATATTGGTAAACAAAGCTTTCAGGTTTATTCAAGTGGTGTGTAACTGATAATGGTTTGTTTCAATGTGATGTTATCTATAATTTCTTGATCACATTGATATGACTTACAAAATTGTTTCAGGTGTGTACTGTCATACGTTTTTTATCTGAGCTATTTATTGTGATTGTAAAAAAATATTCTAGTTACTATTATGTAACTTGGTTATCCAAATTTGTTATAATTAAAATGGTTATGTAAAAAGGAGATATCACATTAAAAATCAGAGGAATTGCCAATGACAAGATGACCTTGATGTCTTTAAAAATTAATAATTAAAAGTAGTAAGAAATAGGGAGATATAGAAAGATGTGATCAATAGTTGAAGTATGCTACATACAATAACTGGGTATGGAAAAAAATATACTTAGTTATTCTCTTTTCTTGCATCACTAGCTGCAAAACAACAGAGATTTTTCAAAATAATTACTTACCCCCTTTTGATGTTAATCATCAAAAGAAACCCGACAGACTTAAAAAATCAAGTAAAAGCATAGGATGGACATTTGATTACAATAGGTTCTTGTATTTTTTTTTTTGCTATTCAACTCTTACATAAATGTACAGCCACCAAAATCATGTGTGCAAGTTGAAGCAATTATGTTTCCATACTTTTCAATGATGTTTGATATTACTATGATGGTTGAGGACACAAACTGTATCATTTCGTACAAACATTCTGGTGCCTATGCAACAAACATCTGACTTTACCTACGTAAAGCAGATTTGTTCACAGCACGGTATGTCTAGTGAGAGTTTCCTACATCAAACTCATCAGAGTAATTAAGCTCAGATTTATGTAGAAATAAAAACGTAATGCTTTTTTATGCTTTTTCAAGCAGGCAGGCCAGTTGGTTAGCAAATGAATGGATTTTTCGCGCTTACCGCACGCTCAGAGTTTAAAAAACTTCGTAAATGTTACCGCTTATCGCACCTGCAAAAGTACAAAGTTAATAGTGCGGGGATCGAACCCGCGACCTTTGGTGTAGTAGCCAATTTCTCAACCACTACTCCAGTATGAAATATGACCTATAGTGTATTCTAGCTAGGTTCTTAACCATTAGGTACACCAATATTGACTAGACACTTAACTTGTCTCGCATTATCGACCTACCTAGTCAAGGTACCTATCTGCTTGCTTGATATCATCTTGAGTGTTCGTCTCGTCAGCAAGGAGGTTCATTTATAGCTCTCGTGCCTGCCCTCGACGAAGGCTAGAGCACTTGAGCACCTTCGCAAGATGGAATTATAATGGGTACTGCGTAGTAAGCTTTAAATTGCTCCCAGGGGGAAAAACAGGATTAAAGTTGAAGGTATTAAAGAACTAACGTTGTAACTTACTAATAATACAAGCTAAATTTTTGTTCAGTTGTTACAGTAGTTGCTGGTAATAAGAGGTCTGGAAAACTATGCTACAAGATTCTACTTTACCTAATCGACTAAAAATATTCTCCCCTCCCACAAGAAGACGTGTTTAGGAGATTTTACTTATTTCGCCGCAAAAATGACTAAACAAAAATATGATAGAAACCTTATTGGAACAGCTGGACTAGGGCACCGATACACCCCCCTCACGGGTTCTCGCCTCGGCGTGGCGAGGGGGCCTAGTACCGGTGGTAGGGGCACCACCGGGAAGCGAAGAGAACCCAGGCGTGGCAGCGTGGTGGACTGGACACCCGCCCGCTGCGGCCCGCAAGGGCGACGGGCTGCGGGGCCAGTGGGGCCTGCAGGCGCCTTTGAGGCGCGTGGTTGGGGCCGCGGCGCACAACCGGTTGGTGGGGGCCAGTGATCCGAGGCTGATCCCCCCTGTGCGTCGCGGCCCGGCGGGGCCGTACCGTCGGTTACGGCAGCGGAGCCGTCCTTTGGGTGGCTCGTGGTTGCGGGCCCAGTAGGGTCGCTGCGGCCCGTAAGGGCGACGTGGGGCTGCGGGGCCGGTGGGGCCTGCAGGCGCCTTGAGGCGCGTGGTTGGGGCCGCGGCGCACAACCGGTTGGTGGGGGCCAGTGATCCGAGGCTGATCCCCCCTGTGCGTCGCGGCCCGGCGGGGCCGTACCGAAGGTTACGGCAGCGGAGCCGCCCTTTGGGTGGCTCGTGGTTGCGGGCCCAGTAGGGCCTGCGTACGGTGGCCAGCTGGCGCGTGGTACGGGGGTGCCGCCGCCAGCATTGCACGGGTCACCGCTGCCTGGTAGGGACGGCTTGACATCCTCGGCTGTCCCTTCTGGCCTCCCCTCACGATGGGGGGGGTCGCTTCCGGCCCGCCGTCCAGGCGGGCTCCGTCCGGGGGAACGCGTAACAGGCTTCGCGCTACTCACCGTGTTCCCCCACTATACGGACGATAAGAGGGAGTAGTAGGGGTTTTAGTCGGTAGGGCCACTGGTATACCACCTTTCCAGTGGAGAGTCCGACATAACCCGTCCGTCCCCCGGTGGACGGGTATGCGTAAGGCATTTCCCCTACTTTAAAAAAAAAAAAAAAAAAAAAAAAAAAAAAAAAGGGCACCGATACACGACATGCCTCTTCGTTATCAGAATCAGGCCCTTGAAGGCACATAGTGATACCTCATATTACTCGTATTATCCTTTGTACCGTCTGTAAATTGATAACACCTAAGCTTATCCTTCTGAGAGTATAAATGCGAAAGTTTTATGTGTGGATGGGAGTGTTAATCTTTCACGTAAAAACTTCTGAAGGGATTTTGATGAAACTTTCAATAATATCGCTTTATACATCAGAAGAAGACATATGCTACAATTTGTAAAGTAATACTACCCATTTTTTTAAACTTAAGTCCACGCGAACGATGTCACGTTTCGCCGCTAGTTTATAATATTAGAAAAACCTAGACGCTGAAGTCTCAAACGATGGGCATACTAATAATAGTGTAACCGATGGAAACAGCTCGGTGATAAGATGAGCAGGAATCACGATCCCTCAGCATTGAAGGAATGACAAGATCTTAGGTAGAAATCCCATAGTTTGGTGAGGACCAAGAAAAGCAGAGGTGCTTGCTGCGCAAGTCTCTCACACAGGGATAAGCATTTATTGTGTGACAAGGTAAGAGTCACGCCATCACGTGTAGATTGTTTTTTCCTGTTTTGTAGTTATTTTTGTCGTCAATTCCACCAGACTTCCCTAAGTAACAGCAGCTTGGTCCCTTATTGTTTGCTCCGGTAACGGCTCCACCTATCGTCACCTCGCCATATATTCTGCTTGGATTCAAAATCTGTGTCTACAACTTGTACTTTCGTCCATGGTGATCACTTCATATCAGGTGACCCTCATGCCCGTTCGCTCCCTTGCATTAGAACTAGTGCCAAGCGATAGTTCGCTCTATGCATTTTCTTCAGCTTTGTAAGTACACATTGTTTTTGAAGAAACGTCCATCAGAAAGTTATTCCGCGCACGTAGGAAGCGTTGGAAGGGTGGCTTTTGTAATCATCGTCAAATCCGTATTTTTTGTTCAATTTCTTCATATAGCTACAAACCTACCTGATGCCGGTAAAACGAAACGCTAAAAAAGAATTTATCGTTATTAATAGGGTATTCTGCAGGCTAACTTCTTGTTAGCATGTAATCTATTCCTTAGGGGACTTAAAGTGTCCAATACTAGCTACGTAGGTATTAAGTTGTTCGAATGGACATAGCCTCCTTCATGAATATTAATGGTGTTTAGGGTGGTATATCTAATGCATACTAATTAAGTTTTGGCAATATTTCAAGAATGTTGCTTGTTTTCTCATAATTTTGCCGCAAAGTGCGAGCAGGAAAATAAATTTTAATTATGGATAATGAAAGGGGTCTGGTAATATTGCAGTAACTAAGTTGAAGAAAGTAGATTTTGATTAAATTACAATGTTTCATTTCCTACGTGTACCTGGATAAACACCAAAGCGTATGCAGGCTTACGACCGATCACGTTGGGCTTAAATTCTTTCATATTTTTCTTGGCCTTGTCTGTGCATAAGTGTGTTTCAGGAAACCCGCCATATGTAGTGTTCAATTCAAATGCGTTCCACCTAACTCTGAAAAGACTATTAGCATTGTAAGGTCCAACCACAACTATGAACCGTCAGCGTGCTTCTGGCTAAAAAAAGAGAGAAGACTGCGTTCCGTGGAGTAAAGGTGCATTTCCTGCAGCAAAAGTATGTCGCTTGCAGTTTTGCAGTTTGCGGTCTGCAGTCCGTCTTGGAATTGTATCTTAATGTTCTATGTCCAAATGATCATTGAAAATGGCTTCACAAGTGAGCCGCCAGTGGCTCTCCTATGCCTTAAAATGATTTTGTAAATTAGGGAAAATTCGGTAACTAAAATAACTTCGTTAGGAAAAGGGTTATAAAATCTTGATGACCCAAATCTTAAGTTGCTTCCCAAATTCTGCAAAGTTTTGCTTTGAATTCGAATCGATTAATTTCATATTCAACATTCATAAATCTATGTCCTCTTTAGGAATGAGCGGGATAAGTTTTTATTTGGCCTTAAGAAATCATAAAGCGGGGAATATTCAATATTTTAATGGCGAGTAGCGTAAGTGTTTGATGTTATAAAACTTCCGGAACAAAGTTTTCCTTCTAGATTATTCAGTCAAAGCAGTTATTGCTTTTTTAACTTGTTTCCGAGCTAGATGATGGCTTTTCAAAGTTTTCAACTTGTTTCCTAACGACGTTTCTCATGGCTCAGAGAGGTGCCCGTTCATTTGCGATCGTGAATCGGCAAAAATCGCCTATGTAAAGCAACGCACGCCAGGTCGGGAATGTGACCACCCTGATCAATATTGTTCGTCCATATCCATACTTCGGAAAGAACGCGGTTTGTCCCAGCCGGTCGTTCAACTTAGTGAGTGGCATTAGGGCGGCTTGATAACATCTGACAGCAACGTTCATCACTAACTTGACAAACCCCCATCCGCACTGAGCCCGCGTGTTGGAGAGTATGGCCACCTCATAGTTCAAGTGTGGCCTTGGCTGACAGTGGGACCCATCAAGGCCGCTGTTCATTTGTTTAGCCTAGATGATTATTTGAATAATTTATCTTATTATTTATTGGTGTAGCTAAAATAAAGAATATTTATTACATTGTCATGTCTGATATTATTTTAGCAAGTTGCACAGCCCCAATTCCCCGATAATCCGAGGGTAGAGAGTCCCCAAGAAGCAATAGGTTAAGATTATAGTTCTTTTTGCATAAAATAATAATACATATTATGTCGGCGCGAGGTAGGCCGAGCGGTAGGCAACTCGTCACCGGCATCTTGTATGGGGGCTTCCTTGTCGGTAAGCAACTCAGAGAAACTCAAATAGCAATCCACTCTAACTAATTTGGAATCACACACTTAGGTAGGAGAGTACGGTGAACATGACAGGTTCGATAATAAACAAAGCAAAAGTATTGAGCGTATCGGAATCCATTGTTGTTCGACTCTGTCCTCGTGAAAGCGCGCCAAAACTGCTAAATCGATACTAGCGCCACCACACTGTGTTCACTGCACTTTACCACCAAAATCGACCAATCAGAAAAGAGTGCCGTGTCATCTAGAGACTAAGGCAGTCTATTACTCTACTCTATGCACTTAAGTGTAAAAAAACGTAATGTTGCCAGGTGTGCGCGCGAATTGACAATATTGCCAAATATGCGCGTGACGACACGGCCAGCCTGACTAGTTACACGTCCTCGTGTATACCTGTAACAGACACATAGTACAATAAAACAAATAGGGCAACTCGGCCCCCGAGTTAGCAAGTTGCCATACTGGTTATACTGTGACAAAACGCACACACAGCTTGGATTATTTGCGCGCTCGGCTAGCCCTGACTAAAGGGTTAAAACACATGTCAAGATTAATTGATCAAAAGAAAACCTCAATGTAAACATACTACGTGTATAGTAAACAAAACAACATCTACACACAAACACTCTTAAATTCTCAAACACAGCTCAATACATTGTCAATCATTTTCTCACTAGGTCCCCATGGACCATCAACCACTAGGTCCCATGGACCAACCAAAAAACCAACAGGTCTCCATGGACCAACCACAATGTCCCCATGGACAAATCACCAGGTCCCCATGGACCAACCACAATCTTTTTTTTTTTTTAATTCATTTCAATGTCCCCATGGACATACCACCAGGTCCCCATGGACCGACCACAATGTCCCCATGGACATACCAACAGGTCCCCATGGACCACTCACGCTGCACGGCTACAGCTCTCCAGGTCCACATCACGCCCAGAATGGTCATGAGTCGACCGCAGTTACAACTACGGTGGAGCCATGTAGCACGCACACGCATCTCAAAAATCAGGTCCCCATGGACCAACCACAATGTCCCCATGGACAAACCACCAGGTCCCCATGGACCACTCACGCTGCACGGCCACAGCTCCAGTTCCACATCACGCCCAGAATGGTCATGAGTAGACCGCAGTTACAACTACGCTGGAGCATGTAGCACGCACACGCAACTCAAAATAATTCACCATGCATGAGTGTGTGTGTAAGTAACGAAATCTCTAATTAGGCACTATCAGGTACGTTACTTTGAGGCATTCTTCTAAGGCGATAGTTAGCACATTTATAACTTCGATTAGTCGAACCAAATCATCAACAACCCACTTATCAAATTTTGCCTTATTTATTACAGTCAAAAGACATAGCAAAACCTCATATTTCTTTTTTTTTTTTTTTTTAAAGTAGGCACTACTTTTAATAATGCGAGCCGCTTGTTGTCTTGCTTCCGTAATATCAATCTCGGTTTCGGTATCTGATTAAATCCACAAGCACAATCTCAACACGGGAAATAATTCACACCATGCAAGCAAACGTGCAATTTGGTCATGAATACGCACTAGGTACCTATATCTCGCTCGCTCTTGAAGACTAATAACTAAGCAATTAGCGTATTGTGTCATTTACTCGCAAATGGCGGCAGCAACAAGAATGAAAGTGACAAAGCGATACAAAAGTTATCGTGTTGTTAAAGAGCTGTTCAAGTGTTTATGAATAAGGAGGTAAGGCGTTAGTTAGGCACAATTATGGACTAAACATGTCAGACCTTCATGTAATTTTTCAATTCACCTATTTTGTCACCCTCCTCGTGTGACAAACTATTATTAGGCAAACTAAAACTCCATCAACAAAATATCATTGGTTATCTCGTAATGCAAACGGAATGTCTTTATTTAACAATCTACAACTTTGGTCATTGAAAACTGCCATGATATTTTTTTTTCATTACCGCGACTATGCGTCCAATAAATTAAAGTCAGTTCTAAGTTTAAAATATCCGCACTTTTCACAATATCATACGGCATAGGTAGGTAGGTACTCTTGTGCGCTAAAAATAAGAAATATCAAATGTAAACAATGCCTGTCAACTATGGTGCATACGATTTGTACGCGCGTTTATACGCACTTCCGAAAACCGGCTAGTTATATTTTGCTTTACAAGACAACATTCAACACATCAGAATAAAAAGGGTACGACTCACCTGATTGCGTGAGCTCACCTCAGACACCATCATACCATATTTCGCAAAAATTGACCCGTAACTCTAGTTATTAACCGCTGGCGCGCGCAGGGGTCAACGCCCGCTCGCAACGCAATTACGCACTGTTGGTTGTTTACTCTTTTGATGCAATGGGAAGCAATGTGGCCGTGTTCTCCACGACGGTGCTTGAATACGACGATGATGGGGCTTGAGCAAATCCCACTTCTGATGTCGGCGCGAGGTAGGCCGAGCGGTAGGCAACTCGTCACCGGCATCTTGTATGGGGGCTTCCTTGTCGGTAAGCAACTCAGAGAAACTCAAATAGCAATCCACTCTAACTAATTTGGAATCACACACTTAGGTAGGAGAGTACGGTGAACATGACAGGTTCGATAATAAACAAAGCAAAAGTATTGAGCGTATCGGAATCCATTGTTGTTCGACTCTGTCCTCGTGAAAGCGCGCCAAAACTGCTAAATCGATACTAGCGCCACCACACTGTGTTCACTGCACTTTACCACCAAAATCGACCAATCAGAAAAGAGTGCCGTGTCATCCAGAGACTAAGGCAGTCTATTACTCTACTCTATGCACTTAAGTGTAAAAAAACGTAATGTTGCCAGGTGTGCGCGCGAATTGACAATATTGCCAAATATGCGCGTGACGACACATATAAAAAGATGACGAGTCGTCTTGCAAGCAAACTCATGAATCTCCTAAAGAACACAACATGTATACACAAATCGTGGATAAAATGTAGGTCTGTATTTATTTGTGTTAATGCTTTCCTTAGATGTTTTCGCATCGGAACATAATGCGTAAACTCTTGAGTGTAACTATTAAATCCATTACAATAGTTCGTATTTATGACTTTTTGTTGCCAAATATCTTGAAAGATGTGCGAACATATTTACAAAGATCATTATTTCTATTTTTCCTGACCACTTTCTGTTGCTGATAGTAAAAAATAAAGAGGCAATGAGGAAGTCCGTAGAAGAAGTTAATGTCACTGAAATTGCACAGGAAACAAAATAAAGTTACAGCGCGCAGGGCGCACACGTGCAACAGGGGGCTAGCCATGAAACATACGTAGAATAAATGATATTATAATAAAAAAAAAAATATATAAAGAAAATAAATAAATAAATAAAAAGATGTAGATAGGTTATGTTAGTACTGATGCGAAGTCAAAAATTGTCCTAACCAATAGTTCCGATTTCGGGTACAAGTAACCTATTTACTTTTTATTATAATATCATTGCGTAGAACAAATGAAAATAAATAAAAAATGTGCAAAATTGGGATGTCATTAAAAGTCATTTCAATCGTTTTTTGGCATTCTCTACATGTCGCGTTACTCATGACTAGACCCACTGTTAGTTGATAAAGCATGATAATATTTTAGTGGCGGTCCTTTGATGGTAAACGGTTGCTACATTGTCAACCCTATTGTCAATCCATTAAAAATGTGGTTATAAAAATCTTAAGACTAATTTTTCCAGAAGGCACGCTGTACATAAAGATTTAATTCAAGAACAACATAGTTATGTAAATAAGATCGGCATGAAGGCTAAATTAAGATTATTATAATCAATTACCTGCCTAAAGGAATTCCACCTCCAGTATCTATAAATAAATTAATTTTAGATGATATCAATTTTCCTCTGTTGATTGCCCATGTGCCGTCCCACTGCTTCCATCGTTGTAATCATGTCCACATTTTGATACACGCTAGCTTTATTAATTTCAGGATTGTAATGACCACAAATCCAGGCTATGTTCCGAATCAAACCCATGCCCCCTTACGGGCTGAGGTCAGGCCAAGCGCTCTAACTCGGCTAGATACCAATATAAAGCGATTTTATTCAATCTTGTAGACACATACATTTCCAATAAGATAAAGATTTATGCGACATCCTCCTATCTCCAGGGTTTTCTCTGGAAATATGCTATGCGAGGAAATATATCTTCAGCGGCTTTCACCCAGACACGGCTGGATGCCTAGTAGAAAACACTGAGGGATATTGTATCCATGTAGCTAGTTGTAATTTCTACGCATTATTGCAATTCACTACTTTCCTAAAAATATAAGTTCAAGTTGGTGCCATTTAAACGTTTTTCTCTACTGATTTTTCTCCGAAAAGAATGATTTTGAACAAGAACATGTTATATTTGTTTAATAGCTTCCAAAATACGGTAAGTATTTGATTTGCTAGTTTCCTAACATTATTAGAGATCCTAGTACGACGTGATCAGGAGCCTGGAATGTCTCAAGGAAGCGTGAACGCCTCAAGGTCAATTTCGTTCACGTCTGGCCACACAGGCGTTTATTCCACTACAGTGCCCAGACCACCAGGCCAGTGATGCCAAGCCGACCATGAACCTCATATTAGTTTGTCACTCCGATGCCCTCGCTATGAAGACGTAACTCCTGTTCGCATAAACACTCCCATCTACATAATATGGCGTTTTACACAAATTACTCTACTAGAAATACAACACCGTAATTAGGTATTCTCTGAATGACGCAGGACATAATGTTCTAGCTTTTAACAAATAATGGAAGCGTTCTCAGATTTCATTGAAATTGCTACTAATTGGTTGTCGTGTTGTGATTATGAAAAATGAATACTAACAATCCTACTTCGTTCTACGCTATACAAATTAAGCTGAAAGCAAAAGGAACAAAACGAAAGGGAAAAAGAATAGAGCAAAGAAAATATTGATTCTGATATGTTGATAATTGAAATAAAGCACTCGTTTTGTAAAAACTTCTTTTGCTTCCTCCAGCCGGTACTTGGGTAAATTTCTAGTAGGTGAACAAAAAACTCAAAACAAAGCATAACGCTTCAATGTTAGCTTCAGAATCGGGAACAATACAAATGCTACCAATGACATACAGCTACCATACTTGTTTATATTATTCAGGCAAGCGGCCAGTAGGAATTTGTGTGGCGGTACTAATTTATTGTTGCCCTCATCATCAAATTTCTATCTCACCCACGCAGAGCGAGACTGGAGCTCGTTTAATTTCCATACGAATCCGGAATACAACCTGTTTTGCATCACATAGGAAATATTCCAACACACTGACACACTTTCGCACTCCACCTATTATTGAAACTTTGAGCTTTTAATGAAATGGTTTACCAAATGTTAGCTTAAAACTTTCCGGCGAATAGGATTATATGTTTGTAGAGTCTGTTAGCAACAAATGTACTTACAAGGCTGCTCTTTGATAAGCAATTTAATATGCGAGAGTTGGAAAACTGGCAGTGTTATTAGGTTTTGTTTCCAGACAGATTTCACAGTTAGTTAGACCACCACCGGCGTCGGGAGGTTTGTTTCTGCCGGCAAGAAACTGCTTTGCGTTTTGTTTTAGTAATCAATTTCAACTCTCTGCGTTCATTAAACTGGGTCATTCATTTTTTTAATGCCGAGTTAAGGTACCCTACTAGAACAACTACTAGAAAAGGAACATTAGTGTGATTTTTCACAAGTTTACGTATGAAGCAACGAATTGCTCCTCTCAATCTTACACTTTCAACTCGGCATGTAAACCCAACGGCATCAAAACTATTCAAGTTGAATCATCATTAACTTTTACGTGCGATTGTGCCAAATGCCTTTAAAGATAAGAAAAACCAACTACGACAATATATTTCTTTAGTTAGTCTTTATTGCCCAACAATGAATAGTACAAAAGGCGTACTTAATAGCAGTCTCTACCAGTCAACCATTAGGCTAAGCAAAGCTAGGCAGAAAAGTTGTAGGCGGTTTAGGCGGTGCGACAAACATAACACCTATCGATTACATCTATTCAGCGCCCTTTCGTTCCATTATGCCTATTTTAGGTGATACAAAAAATGCGTAGTAACCCTTTGAAAGCATTGCCTCGGTGTCGGGTCCCGCCCTCGCCCGATCAAGGTCGCCAGGTGAGAGGTGACAGAGCAAGCGGGGTCACCTGCTGCTCGTATCGACATACCGAATTAAACGCAGGTGAACTCATCAAATGGACACGCCATGCGTAATGGCTCATCTATTTTTGACGTTGAACCTATTTTTACTGTTATTCGATATTTACGTGTATCATACTACTCATTAAGAACACGAATAACAGGGGAACTGTGGTTTCCGTAAGTCTTTTTAGGACAGTTTTTTCCATGTTATGCTAATGCATTTATAATGGCTTTTTGGTCAATAAACCTCAATGAATTTCAATATGTTGTGTATAAAATAAAATGACACTATGGAATGTGATCAGCCTGTGCTGTCCCACTGCAGGGCCAAGGCCTCTTCTCTCATTTGCCAGTCTTCGGTTCAAAGCCACTAAACAATAAATGGATGTCAGTGCCTTCAGCACCGAAGGCCCTGGGTACATTCCCACCCACAACAAACAAAGTGACGAACAATAATGGGTCTAGGTGTTGCTATCTGTTGATTAACATCAACGTATTCGTGATAAAGCCATGGCCATAAAGATATTCATTTATTTTAGCAATCACTCCTAAAGTTGAAAACGTCACTTGATGTTTAAAAGCTTTCAAGTTGATGCTGGTGATAGCTATACTTTGAAAATCTGGTCATCTGACTCGTATTTAAGAATTCATCATCATAATTAGACTAATGAAGAACATAAACTGCCCCATAAATCTCCGGAGTGGCCAGTTGTAGTAGCCAGTCTCATGCAGGCCATGAGACCAAATCCTGCGACCTTTATCTTATACTGCGTTTACCATCAAGTTGTCTCCATTCCTGAACCTCTCTGCCCCAACCGTTGTCACTTCTTTGCGCTTTTTGGCCCAGTTACGGCAGGCCATTCCTACTTGCGGTCTCGCTGGGGCCCGTCAGCCGCTACAGTTATTCTATCCCTCAACGGTCAGTTCTTTGCGGTATGTACCCTAACCACTGCCTTTCAAATTTCCTTACGCGCTGGGCCTCGTAGGCTATTCTAGTTATTATACCGATTTCTTATTTTGCTTCGATCTCATACCGAAATGCCGACCACAGACCTCTCTAAAGCACGTTGGGTGATTTTGAGCTTTCATATGAGATCCATTGTGAATTCAAAGTAAGAGATTACGGTCGGGACTGAGAGTTCGTGCCTGCAATGCGAACGTCAGACCAGTAAAACGAAAGAGTGTAAAATTATTGTTCTAATATTTTTGAGAGTATAATGAAATGAATAACCCTCGCTATTACTGCATCTAAGAAAATTGTAACATGTCAATGAGTAGTGAGGAAAACTTAACCGTCGGACAAACAAGGTATTTCTCAGAACCGTTGTAAATGTTCGATAAGACAATTATGCATGGAGATAAGGTTGAATTGCAGTTTTAAAGTGTGCGAAGGTTACCTAACGTCCCGCTGAAGTTATCGGAAAATGATTTCATTATGTTATTATCTCTCTAACCACTTCACTAAATCAATGAAATAATGTTACTCATGGTGATAGTATAATCTATCTTGTTTATCTACCTTTACAATAAAATAGTAACGGATCTAAAACTGGAAATGCTATGTACAACGCAGAAAGACGGCAACATTTTTCACATTTTCTAAATGGATTTACTTATATGCTTATAGCATAGCGAGTTTGAACCTTACTCAAATTAAATTGATTTATTTTTAATTGATTTAGAGTAGTTAGGAATTATCAATTTTTGCATTGAGAAGAGATCTCAAACGACAGTTTAATTTTTCAAAAATGGGACACAATTTAAGCTTTGTTAATATGTTTTTACTATTTCGTGAGTATCTTCAACTGTAACAACAATACCAAAAGTTAAATAACTGAAATAAGTTCCTGTTGACAGATATTATGTCAATGTTGTTATAATTTACAGGATTAACATGACTTACCTTATTACTTAAGTTCTTTGATGTTAGCAGAATATAGTCCTACCTTTAATTCACGCGCGCGCGAACGTGTTTCCCCATGATCATTTTAATATTTTCAATTAGAGTTGATGAACGTTATCGCGATGTGTCAGTACATTCACCCCGCTGTGACGTCAGAGGTCTGCCACTAGAGCCCGTCATTAGGCCCATAGAGACGGGAGTAGCTACGCCTTTGTTCCCTGAAAATGACCCGAGCGGGCTTCAATGAGCAGTGGACTCATATTTCATTTTAATTAGCCGGTTCTTTGCGACGTTCCAGGGCCTGATGTCTTTTAAAGTGGCAATAAGTTTCACGCTAAAAGATTTGTTCTAGCATTCGCAGCTAATAGCCTGGCTTTAAGGCCGTGGTTCTTTCAAAAAGTAATGAGGGCAACGAACAAAGGTCCGCGGCCCCGAATATTGCATTCCATGATAAAGCTATGTATATTACTCGTTCAGTAGTATCTAAAATATTAATTTGAATTAACCCACCTTTCTTTGAACCCACCCTGAGTCTGACATCAATGGTCGGATAAAGACATTTAAATTTGTTATTAATATTCAAGTAGCAGAACCGCATGACATATCTTAGCTTAAGAAATATGCAAATAAATGTTAATATTTAAATTAAAATTATTCGAACTGGTATCTCTCGAGTGGATATTGAATCAATTAACCATGGTCCAGTTAGTAAAGTTTTCAAGATGGAAGTGCTATAATAATTACCAATAGAGCTTATAGTCCTGAAACTTCCGAGGCCAAAGTACAGTCAACCGTTGCTGAAGTCGAATACTAGAGATTCCAAACTATCAGAAGATAGAGCTCAGTTTATGTCGTCAATGTTATACGCTAGCTAGTTTGACTGTCCCTATAACAGTATTGTCCCAACGTGCCGCTTCACGCCGAAACTATTCCCTCCAATAACCGATATCGAAGTTAGGCATCGGCGACACCAAGTTTGTCGTTACCTCGCTAGAGGTATTTCTGTTGACAATAAAACTCAAGAAGACCGTCTAAATAGGACGTGATAAGTTTTCCATTACCAAGCTGCTTATAAATAATTGTGTTTTTGTGCAGTAAAGTATATTTGACTTAAGAAGTATTACTGGCTAGTAGTAAATAAAAACAACGAAGGTAACAAATGAAATGAAATGCTAAATTTCTAAATTTCGATTAAATACAAAATTAAATGTCAGGTAGTGTTATGTCCAGACAAAATCTACTTATATCTAAGTACCAACACTCAGACTTACGACTTGTTTCGTCAGCTAACACATTAACGTCCCTAAACTTGACCACAAATCTGAAAAACAACTCTTCAGAACCCATTTTTCCATAAAAAACGATTAAACAGTCATAATAATAGTCACCGTTCATTTGGTACCGAGTGTTTACGTACCGTTTAATGAACGACCTTGCCTCGTATGTTGTTAAGCCTTCTGCACATAGTGACGCACTTAATATAGATTCTCGCATACTCGTCTTAGTCGTTCGTATTAACCTCTTAGCATTCATTTTGTGTCATTCGCTAAAAATGGCACATACTTTGTTTAGAGAACCTCTTCAGCTTTTTCGATGCAATGCAGCAGTTTCGATCCAGGTAGCCGGATCGAATCTGACGTCTTCGTTATGCCTGGTTTTTAGAATACACCTTAGTAGAATAACCCTAACCTTATTTTGTTATTTGCGGTCTTATCGCTAGAAAGCGATTCCTTCTATTGCCTTACGGTTCACATGTTTGATGCAAATTGAACATTCAATTTTATTGATTATTGCTTCTACCTTATCACCTTATGTCCATGTATTGAATATCATTTAAATCTGCTGTGATAGAATTGATGTATGGCTCTCTGTATTAAAGCGAACCTTCGTGCGTTTCGTGCGAGAAATGCTTATTCCTCGCCGTTAGCTCTTTTTTTAAATCGTGGTTTTCAAGATGGCCTCACTCCATTTGATGGGAAGCAGCCGTGAAGTCACATTTTGAAGAATTCCATTACGTTAGACAGCAGATCACGACGTAGTCTCAATATCCAGATCAGCGTCCAGTAGTTACTAGGTGGTTTTCTTTGCTTGGTCCCGAGTTCAAAACTCCCTGGAGGAACAGCTAAGTGTTCATTGTAAAATTTGGGGTGAACTCTCTGGTGACGAAAAACACCGATAAAAAAACAGAAGCAACCCTGATAACGGCGGTAGGTCTGCCCTTACCATGTCTGGTTACAATTAGCTTGGCAAAATGTTTGCTAGCGAATGCTTAGTCCATCATAACGGTAACAATCAGTGTGCCTCTGACTACCTCGTTTAGGATATAGTCGTGTGGGTCCAAACTCAAAAAAAAGATTGCAAAAATTGGTCACGTCTTAACCGTGACAATCGTGCGTAATTTCGCGACTTCGTACTCATGCACTATGTCTATACCCTACCGCGCCACAACAACGCGCAGTGAGTCATAGCGCGAGCGATGCGCGTGCGCCGTAGTTACATCATTGGCAGTTGTCGCGGATCTTCGCGTTTTCCTGTTCCAAATCTGCGGATGCCCTCTACGTGCTTTGGGTTGATCGCGAACTAACGCATTGTCGATAGCCAACTTAATGAGTTGTTGATTAATAAAATTTATTTTATCCTTTTAAAGCTTCAGACAGTTTTTTGCTAACTGTGCAAGAGGCAATGTCGCCCATTCGGAAAATATATTATTTGTTCTGCGTCTGTTTGAAAATGTCCATACATGTAGGTATTTAAAGTCACCGCGTGTATTCGATTTCTGGGACTTAGAGTGGCAACCGCAACGCATGCTTGAATAGTGTAAATCAAGGACTTTCATGTAAAATATAATAGTTTTTAAATGTAATGTTAACAGAAATGCTATTGGCGATGTAAAATTAGAAAGAAGCCGAATGAAACGATTAGTGATAATTATATACCTATGATTACTATTACTATTAATTCTATAGAAGGTTAGATGTCGCTAAATCTAAGTTAGTATTTCGTTGAAAAAATATACCACTATTCCCCCTCGCTTCAAATAATTTCCTTATCCCTTCGTGTTGCTTTTAGTAAGTAGCATCTAAAGTTCACAAGTAGGAATACGTAAGATGCATTTCACAGCTACTTGCTAAGTACCTAAATAGTTCCCACGCTAGTTGCTGTACACTCCTGTAGAATTCAGTTTAAACGTTTGAAGCTTTCGCTTTAATAAGCTTACAAGCCCTGTAGAGGGATTTAGTTCATAATACTTCACAAAGCTCGTTACTAATACTTTGTTTTGTTTGATGAATTATTTAGCGTAGGGGGAATGGGTATGAGCGCCAATTTAAGAGGGCTAGAAGTTTTTATCACTACTTAGCATAAATTAATATCTCTTGATGAGATGCCCAGGGCATGGCTCAGTGACAACAACCAAGCTAACAAATACTGATAGCACATAAAAAAGTATTGTTTTGTTGTTATTGTTTAGCGAATAAATGTTTTAACGCAAACTCAGAGAAGTCGGTACGAGAGCGAGTATTGTATTTAAATCGAAAAAAAAAATGTCTTAAATATTTGCAATGATTTTAATGAAGAATGTTTTAACATACCTAAATCTTGGTGGATTAGTAAAGAATGCCTCCTGGCATTAAGTCCGCCCTTTCTACTTTTTTATGTGCAATAGAGAATAAATAAACCTTAGGTAATATTCAGAAATTCTGGTTTATTCATTAAGTTCTTTGCGAATCATTCTAAATATAAGCTTAGTCTAAATATCTTGATGTAAAGAAAACCTAGCGGGAGATTGTTAGACGAACCAGTGTTTTTACAAGAAAATGTTCATGTTTCAATTTTAGTAAAAGGTTTGTTTGGAAAGGATTTTCATCCTTTTATTCAGAATTTTTAAGGTAAACAAATTCACCTGGGCTTCGTTATTTCGCTGTTTTTAGTACACGTTCTGACGATTTGGGAATTATAACGAAACTGTGGATTAAGTAAAGTACAGTAGGTATAAGTTTTTTTCTGTTCTAAGAATAATATTTCAAGAACTCTTTTTCTTAGCACGAGGTTGTTTTATTGGGGATCAACGTGATTTATTCTGATAATCTACATTTCAGGGTCCCGTAGTCACGGTTATATTTATTATATCCATTACAGTGCCGTAGTGAACATGAGCAAATGAAGCGATTGAGGTGGTCCACTATGAGGTGGAACAAGCCATACTCCAACACGCGGGCTCAGTGCGGATTGTTTTGATTATTGTGCGGGCTTAATGTCAGATGTTGTCAAGCCGTCCTCAAGCTCTGACCAGGCTTAACGACTGACATCTAGCGACGCCAACCGGGACCAACTGCTTAACGTGCCTTCCTAAGCACGGAGATGCCCGAAATACACATCCCTAAATTTCGGTCAGGGTGGTCACCCATCGCATTTCCGATCCGGCGTGTGTTGCTTTACAACAGCGTTCGTCGTCGATCACTGTCACAACTGTGCCACGGACACCTCTAGCTTTAAAGTGGTTTTATCACAAAGGAACTTTTAGATGAAAAACAAGCATGTTTGATGACTTCAGTAAAGGACGCTGACCTCTATTGAAAGGGTTTTCCTATTTGGCGCCGACTTAGTATAGCACTCAATTTAGAAGAGTTATTACTTTTAAAAACACTCTGACTCGTGAAGGCAATTCCAAATATTTATTCAGGACCTACCCTTCCGATTTTCATCAACGCTCCACCGAACCTATATCGAGACGAAAACTCTGAAAAATTTTGCGCAACTCCCAAAACCACTTTGTTTTAATTGAGTTTGTTGAACGAAACGCTTACTTTGAGTATAATGTGTATGTTGTTAGTAAGTTTGCATGAGATGAGATGAACGATAAATCCCCTTAGATTGGTTAAAATAGCAATGATATGATTTAGAACAACAAAATTCCACATAAAAACATGAAAATTGCTAATATTTTGATTTCAGGACTGAACACACACTTAACATGTTTTTTATAATAAACTAGCAGCCGCCCGCGACTTCGTCCGCGTGGACTGTTGTGTTGTGTTTTCTGTTTGAATTTTCCTGAATTTTCTTTGCTATAAACCTTACGGAGCCCGAGACCTTTCCAAAGAATGCAAAACCTTGGAAATCTGTTCATGCGTTCTGGAGTTATAGCGTCAGGAAGGAAAACCCGACTTATTTTTATATAGTAGATAATTACTGCAGTAGGTGTTCAATGGTAAATAAATGAAATACTTACTATTAATATTAACTGACTACATTTTTCATTATTATTTTAACTACATTTGTTGAACTAATATGACATAGTTATTATTAAGAAATATAAACAGTTTACTGTATGTTTATCAATGGAGGATCTTGTAAAAAAACGGTTTCGAAGGGAATTTGCTACACACATATTTTATGCTGTTCAAATACTTAAGCCTCCATTGAATGAGCTCAGGGACGCCTAAGGTCACACGTAATCTCCTACAGAATTAGGTTTACCTAAATATACATTATTGAGTCTCAATAGAATTCGTTAGGAATAAAAAAGCTATAAATTTGGCAAAAAAATACAGCTCAAACCGTATGTAACGGTTATTATGATACGAATTTATCAGAAAGATATAAGGTGTAGGAATTAGATGAGCTGAGATGGAAGTAATGGAACTGCGGGCTTAAAGCATTTGTCCACTAGTGGTCCGACTTACGACTGGGATTCTAATTCGGAACCTCGCTGTCGACCGATGCGGTAAACGTCTTCTTACTTTGATAAATCCCTCTTTTATCAGTCTAACCCCCGAATTCACAAACGACATCCAACTCTAAGCACGCGCTCACGCTCATGCTGTCCCTTTCAGTTCTATTGCCATTTTACGGGACAGCATGAGCGTGATCGCCTTAGCGTTGATTGACGTTTGTGAATTCGTGGGTAATTCAGTTTTTTAATTTAAAAGCTAGCGTCTAGTTTTCATTGCGAAAATGACTTGAACGGCGCTTATATTGAAAAACAGAGTTTAATTATGAATTTACTGAATCGCCTATGTCACGTTTCGGAGAGGATTTACAGGAAGAGGTTGAATGCGGAAAGTGGGACATCGTGTGTCCTTGACCCTATTCAGAGAAACATATTACAAAAGTGGGGGATTGCAGGCGGAAAAAAAATACATTAACGTTGATTTGATATTTTGCTCGCCACAATTGCTTTTTTATAATTGATGTTTTTAATGGAAACCATCTAATAACATGAGCGTAACCACGGAACAGAAAAAAACGGGTTTTTTCTGTTCCGTGAGCGTAACGTCAGAGGCAAATGAAAAATGACATCGAGAAAAACAAATTGCTGAAAACAACAAGTTACATGAGCTTGTGGAAGTAAACAAATCCCAAAAACTAATCTGAACTTAATTATAGTGAAACTAGTAAAACAAATAATCTAAGAACTAGGTAAATCGCTTACGCATTTGTGACTGTAAATAATGTTCGAAAGAAAAACGGAACATCATTTTCCTAATGGTTATAAAACATCAAGAAAGTTTTAAAAAGCGGGGTTCTGAGGAAGCCGTTATGATTGCCTGTCGTCCCGTAGAAGGTCTACCGTAACAATATTTGTAAAGGGAAACTCCTATTATTAGCTTCTTATAGCAACATTGAAATATTATGATATTGTATTCGTGACTAACTGAATTAAGGCCGTACTTATTAAGTTTTATTAATAACATTATAATAGGAAGGCACCATAAAATTTGCAAAGAAAATTAGTTCAAATAATTAGAAATAAACAATTAAGTATTTGTCTTTCAAGGATCTGAATCAGCGTGCAAATAAGAAAAGTGTCTGTGATGTTAAAAAGCTATGCAAGCTCGTTAAAAATATACGTGATGTTATTTATTTGATAAGTGCGTCAATCGAGCCCACGATCCTTTAAGTCTCAATCGTTCTTCGTGACCACTGCGCTGAACGTTAGTCTAATGGTCACAAAACGCTGGTAGTGAATGTTAAATTAAAAAGAGAATAAATGAGTTTATCGCTATCTTACCGGCAAATAAGATTGCCATTGTGTCACGGTTGCCATTATTCGTCTGAACTTTGTCTCGGCTTGTCTTGATCTCGAATGAATGGCGAATACCGTTCGCTTCCGAGAGCAGTCGAGCTTCACTGAACAAAGTTATTCAGTAATTACAGGGTTGAAAGGTCGCTTACGATCTTTCTAAAACTTCTTCAATTGCAAAGCTATTCACCCATAAAATAACAAGTTTTAAGGAGGATTAAAATTTTCCAAGTAGTTTCAAGTTAACGACCTTGCTCAGTTGACTGTCATAATATTTTGCCAGATTTGAAACCCCATGTCTTGTCTTGTCTTGTCTTATCTTGTTAATAATTTGATGTTGTCAAGTTAATCATTTAATTTGGTCGTCTGTCTCCGAATGATTCAAATGTAAATTGTACTCAGAATGGGTCTTAAATTTTTGATTAAGGAGAGATTACAGCGAAGTTAATTAGCTTCGTACGCTTAGCAATGTCAAAACAAATGAATCACTGGTTGGATATAATTCTATTTTAAAATGGAAAAAGATTTTACATGTTTGTGCTTTTGTGCTAAAGTTGAATAAAACAATTTATGAAATGTTTGAAGCAGAATCAGTAATGAACATGACAACTCGCCTCAGTGCTGAGCTACCTCTTTGGTATTAAGTTACGGATACTAACTAATCTACTCTTAAGAGTGCCAAACAGTGTTGATGATCGGCGTATGTGTAGGTGACAAAATTAAAAGAATTCATAATTATTAGTGCAATAGTTATACCCGTAGTATGAAATCTTGGTCTCTCTCTGTAAATTCAGACTCTGGGTTCATCCTCATAGCCATATAATTGCGTAGGGGACGAAAGTGCCTTTAATGGGTTCGAGAAAAGGACGATTTTGTTTGTTTATTCCCTCGACTGCGTTGCCCTTGGATTACGTATTTTTCTTAAGCCTATGTTTTCTTCGTATTTTGTTACATGTGTGTGAACTGTAAAGCGTAGCCCTGATTGCTCCTAAAGTGCGGTAGCTTTTATCACAGAAAACTTAACAGCAGGTTATCTAAGGCCGCCCGCCGAGTAATAATAACGACGCTAGGCTAATAAGCCTAGCGTGCTCACAAACACGCGGCCACGCGGCACAGCCCGTACATACTGCCGCCACCTTATTCCCCCATATTTTATGCTAGCGTGTGCGTGAAATCGCGTGCCGACGCGCATTCATTCAAAACCGAGAGCGGCACGTTTGTATGTAGATACACACATCAAAAGTGTCTAGGGATCAACATATATTTTTGCAAAAACTTTTCTACTGATTAATATTAATTAAAATTTTCTTTAAGGATTCATCAAATAAAGTGTTTTCGTTTGTCTACAGTAACGATAAACCAAGTCACCTTTGCATTAATAAAGAAATTTGCCATTTTCCTAATAAAGGGATTTTTGACATTTGAACCACTAACATTAAAGTTCGAAAAAAAGACTGAAATAACAGTTTTCTTTAAAATTTTATTGGGTAACTTAAACAATTAATAATCCGTGTTTCTGCCGCGAACACTAACAACCCAAGAACATCGGTTCGGCATACTCAAAATGAGTTCATCCAAATCACGCTGTGGAATGGCCGCCCATGTTCGTTGCAACATCAAAAAAAGGTCTTCTTGCGACTGGATACCCTCCATATTCGGCAGAGCTCTTCTCTGTAGCATATCCCATGCATGCTCAATCGGGTTCAAGTCTGGCGACTGAGCAGGCCAGGGCAGGACATCGATGTTAGCTGCGGCGAGAGTCTGTCTTACAACTCTTGCGGTGTGCGGTCGTGCATTATCATGCATTAACTGAAATAAGGGACCGATTTGCACTTGTAGAGGAACGATGACGTCTGATACAATCGTCGCAGCATAAATTTGAGCGTTGAGGTTGCCTCTGATCCAAATCAACTCAGTTCTTCCGCCGATCCAAATACCCGCCCATACCATGATGGTTCCAGCACTATAAGGATGGACTTCCTGGCAGGATTTTAATCGCTGTTGGCGTCCAAGGGTTCTCCAGTGTCGTATACGTCTTGTATCCGGTCTCATACCAAAACGAGACTCATCAGAAAAGCACACGAAACGCCATTGTTCTTCTGCCCAATTTCTGTGTTCAAGAGCCCATTGATATCGAATCCTACGATTGTGCATTGCTATAGGTGGTTGTGCATTGCTATAGGTGGTGGTTGGTATGGGTGGCATCCTTAGCGGTCTTCGAGAATGAAGGTTCACTTCATTCACTAATAATGTCTTCAATGCGTTGTATGTTTTTATAGGGAAAATATTGACAGCTGATTTTCATCTTTTACTCGAATTTGATCGACAGTTCCTGTTTCAAATTATGAAATGCACCAAAAAGGATCCATATAAATTTATAAAATCATAAATTTATTACAAAGCCACATCTCAATCTCAAGATATCCGCATGAAAATGCCTGATCCCTAGACACTTTTGATGTGTGTATTTTACTGTTCTCTGTTTACTGTGCTTTTATTTACATTCGGTCTTGGCAGGATGATCTCCATTATCGCCATTATCTATTGACCCCTTTTCGGTCGCTCGCTAATCCTGCAACCGTCTATGGCCTACTTTGCTCCTTTTTTATGTTTCTCTTGCTTTTTGAAAGATGCAAACAGCTTTGTCAAGATATAATTACTCAAGTCTCATAATAAACGAAGTTCAAACCACCGAAGTATTGTATTCACAAGGTATAAAAATAGGATATACGTAGGTAAATAAGTATGCAATGACGAATAACTTAATCACGGATGTCTATTATACTGATTGTACGGAACACGATATTTTGCTATGACGAATAACTATATTGGGAAAATGTGCCAGGATGTCGAATATGAACGAATTTTTGACTGGTCTTGCCTTCATTTTGCAAATCCACTTCATTGCAACAAATAGTCACAGAGATAAAATACTAAAGCTCTTGAAATGTTATGTTACAAGCGTCTCGCTTCTGTAAGTAATAAATATCTTATGTTGAGGAATTAAGTTGTCTATCGCGCTGATAGATCGCTTTCCTACCGGTCGTCGGTATCGGGTAGACGCTGGATTCAAGTACACCTGCACCTTTACCACCAACTTTTATTTATTTATTAGCTGTCAGCACCAAAACATACACCGCTTCCTCCTGGTTTAGCTCTAGCCAAGTAAAAAGTATCTCATAGGTCAATAAGGTTTTCTCGACTGTAAACCTCCAAAGCCGTACTTAATGCCTCCAACTTGGCGATCGTCTATGGGTTCTTCTTTCCCAATCTTTTCATTTCACGAATTTCTTCCCGTCTTTTCAAGATGCCGGGGAGATAGTGAAGTCTAGCCGCTTTTATCTCTCCAACAAGCTGTTTAGAAGCAGGTCTTCACATCCTTATTTTGACAAACATTATCTTAGAATGAATACACTCTATTTCTATTCTATTGTATCTGAAAAGCTGACTGAAAAGGGTATATTTATCCCACCAAGCTCCTTTCAGTGCCGCGTGCGAACGCAACGAGCCCAGGGCCAATGATTTATTGCCTCTATTCTTCCGCAGGTCGGCCTACGACAACATGAAGAAGACGAAAGTGGCCATCAAAAAAATATCGCCCTTCGAACACCAAACATACTGTCAGAGGACGTTACGAGAAATCAAAATTTTGACGCGGTTTAAGCATGAAAATGTAAGTATATACGTTGTACATTTCTTTTGATAAAATATCCATACTACCTATACTATCATTGGAGAAGTACCTTCAACGGCTCATCCATCAGGCTGTTGCGTGGTCATATTTTAATTTTACTTTCAAGTACTCAATAATTTCCTCCTATAAGGCATTATTCATATAATGTGACTCTATCAACTGCCACTTCTCTTTAGTATGTATGTCGTCTTCGTCCTGGCACATGGGCCACAAAACGCGCCACAAGACGCCACCACAATTTCCTAAAGTTATTGTAGCGTGTGGCGTCCACTGGCCGCTATAAACGACGTTGTCGACGTTTTGTGGCCCGTGTGCCGTGTGTTTCTCTTCTCTATCTTTTTAGTGGAGGTAAGTTTGGCCAATACTGTGCATCCTCATAGTTTTGGTCAAACTTATCTAAGTTTGATGATGCATAATTAGGTAGGTATTACCTAAAATAAGAAGGTACAGTAAAAAAAGCCAATGTTTCTCTAAGAAATACAAATATCAAAGTCAAACACTAATCTTGTTTTTATGAAAACAAGTAACCCCGAGCTATGAGATTGAAATACTTGAAAAACTTGATTGAACTTCTCAGTCGAAACATTTGCCTTTGCTGTGAGCTGTCTGAAAAGTTAGTTATTGTTACATCCCATGAAACTTGCACTTAAAACAAGTAATTTTGCCTTACAAAGCAGAGTCAAACAGAGTCAGAATCAACCGCAAGATTTGCCACAAAACTTAGGAAAACTTTTGTTTTCATTCTATTATATCCTTAACGTTTGGTTTCAGATTATTGACATACGGGATATTTTAAGGGCGGATTCTATTGATCAAATGAAAGATGTCTACATCGTACAGTGCTTAATGGAAACGGACCTTTACAAATTGTTGAAAACACAGGTAAGTGCATTGCAAACTATTAGCTTATGATTAAAGTTATTAAGTATAAATAAATATCTTATAAGATTTCTGAGATTTACCCAAAAAACAAAATTGCTTTGTTTTTAAAAAAAAGTATGTCATCCTGTTCAATACTATCCACTCATAACGATTTGACCCATTTAAGGGTAGTTTACCTCCTTGAAGTACGAATTAAGGACCGTAAACTTTTGGCCTACCATACTAAGATATCCCATACTGAAACTTGGCTTAGTCTAGCCATGAACTAAGCCAAGCTCGACGGATAAAGGATTTAAGTATGGAAACATCCAGACCAATACAAACAGACATGTTTGTACTGTGCGGTGATCGAACCCGCGACTTCTGTTGTAGTAGCCAACTTCTTAATCATTACACCAAATTGCCAAATGCTAGGTAGCCTAAATTCGTGGAAAAAAATAATGTCCATTCATGCTCCAAAATACCCTTCATGCGTTCATGCAAGATGGTTAATGGCTGATTAAATCCGAATACGACGGTAAAAATTGCTCCCAATACTCCCAATCTCATTACCTATATGCCAGGCTTTTGTTAGCGTCATTACAGCCTCATCACACAGTTAGGGCACCACAAATAGCCCATTAAGGATTTATGGACACCGCCATATTCTGAAGTTTATAGCTCATGAAACCTTAACTTGTCGCCAGCTACGGTTTACTAAGAATGAAAATGGTTTATGCACCCAGAACTTTATATTTTGTAATTACTTAAGCTGAAGCTTTGTTGTCTGTGGAGATTTAATGAATTAAGACGGTTAAAGCTTGTTTCATCGATATAAACCGGTAAATATTGTAAGCACTAAGAAACTCTAGGGTGGACTTGTTCGTGAGGAGTTTGAAAAGGTTCTTACAGGGTGCCGGTTTGATTTTCACGGGTCTATGGGGTGCGGTATCCGTTTATTCAGTGCATTCCGTTCCGTCCGTCCGTCCGTTCAAGCGTGTTTGACATAGACATTCCACTAAAAAAAACAATAAGACGATTTTTATAATGTTTTTTTAGGTTCAGTTACTTATCATTCGCCTCCACGCTTCCCCCAAAGTTTTCCAGAACGGCCTTTTAATTTCATCACCCTTCGATCATTACAAGGTCGTCCCTGCACCTTTTTTAGTCTGCCTTTAGACCAGAATAGCACAAATCGTCTCCCTTCTTTACTACTTTTCCACTCCCAGCGTCCATTAGTTTGTCTTCCTTTGTGTCCAGCCCACTGCAACTTCAGCTTGCTGGCTTGGTAGCCAGTTACTAAGTTTGCAATAGATTTCTCATTTCTGGTTCAGTAACGAAGCGAATTATTTACCACAGCTCGTTCAATGAACCTATGTCGTGGGACCATAGTTGCCCCACCTTTCCAATCCAAAAGTTGAGACTTGTAACTTACAGGTTGAGCAAAACAGGTACCTACCTCGGATTTTCACTTAACTTTGTTCAGAAATACGCTCAGTAATGTTATAACAAGGGAGGGTTGGGAAACTCTTCAAAATTTCATTAGCAATTTAACGAGAGTTCGCGGCATGATCGAAAAATTTTTGTTCATTTAAATTTTCACTGGTACGCTTCGCGCATTAATACATGCATACGTAACATGAGCTTATTTTATTTCATCACCTAACCGTGAAAGTTTGAGTAGAAAAAATAATTAATTACGGTATCAATCCCTGTTGACTTAATAATACGTACAGGAGCATCAAAATTATGTGCGCGTAGAGTGGCCAAATAATGTTTGACGTAGAACTAAAATAGTGTTTCACTTGTTTTCAATCGTGAGCTTCATATGTCATAAAATTCTGTCACTGTAGTAATTGCTTATTCACTCCATTTGGTACCTTTTATTTTAGAACACTCTGTTAGGAAACATTATTTGAAAGGTGACGGTACATTATTTTATTAGTTATACATTGTCAACGTGTTGGCTTAAAAGCTGTAAACTTGTTTTTTGGCTGTGTGAAATAAATAAATTACCTTACCCGTGATCCGAAAAGTGAACGAGTTTCCAAAGCAGCGAAGCTTTTTTCTACCAATATTAAATTATTGGCCTCGTCTCGCTATTAAAAAGCGTTTTTACGCCAAGTTGAAAAATAATTGCAGGAAATTAATTAGACCGGAAGCTCGGGGATGAGAATATTAATTTGATTGTATTTCTTGGAAATGTTAAATCATTTGGAAAAAAACAAGCATTCTTTATATTTTTACCCAGACAAGTTAAGACCACGTAATAACTTAAGGTTGCAAACTATTATAAAAAGCTTTTAAGAGATTTTTGGAAGGTTTTCGGTGCGATTCATGCAATTAACGTTTGTGTTCGTCTGGGTGTTTCTATAAAATGTAATGTCAACCCAACCAATCTCTGACACCCATACAGGCTCAACTTAGATGGAGGGCAGGTGGCTTCTCACCAGTTTCACATGGCAAGCAATAAGTTCTATACACCCAAGTTACCAATACTTAATGTCTGAACAGATGTAGATATAATGGTAGCATGCATAAAGATTAAGTTGTAAAAATGTGAATGAAGGAATGAATGTTCAGATATTAAAGTAACTTGGGTGTATGGAAATTATTGATTGTGAAACGGATCAGAAGTATTTGGTCACCTCATCCGCTACAATAGATCTAATGGCGTTTGTACCAAAGAGAAGAGCCAGTTAGATCATACCAAACAAGGTGTGATTTGGTTCATTACATTAACCCCCTTATTCATAACTAGCAGCCGCCCGCGACTTCGTCCGCGTGGACTTAGCTGTATGTGAAAAAATATTTTCCCGCTTTTTCGTAATTTTAGTAAGGATGCCTATTTTTTTTTAAATGAAATATAGCCTATGTCACTCAGGAATGATGTAGCTTTCCAACAGTGAAAGAATTTTTCAAATCTGCCAAGTAGTTTCGGAGCCTATTCAATTCATACAAACAAACAAAAAATCAAACCTTTCCTCTTTATAATATTTGTATAGAAAACTTAAACAGCGCTGCAACTCAACAAAACTTAACACATTAACTTTTGGATCGTTTTGTCTCTCTTATTCTTGTTGCTGCCGCCATCACGAGTAAGTGACAGAACACGCCATTAGCTTAAAAACTATGCTTTAGCGTTGCGTTTGTTTTTATGAATAAGGGGCTAGAATTCTAGTAGGTGACATGTTTTCTTCATAGTTGAATGTTTGTTTCAGAAACTAAGCAATGATCACATCTGCTACTTCCTTTACCAAATCCTCCGAGGGCTCAAGTACATCCACTCGGCGAACGTCCTGCACAGGGACCTCAAGCCCTCAAACCTATTACTCAACACCACCTGTGATTTGAAGGTATGTTCATTGTTTACGTAACTAAGTAGGTAGTCGCTGTTTTGCTTGGCCGAATTTCATTATAACATTTTACCGAAATAATGTTGATAAAAATTATTCCCTAATTTATTAAAACAGAATATTGTTTTTAAAGAAGTCACTGTAACAAAAACTTGGAAATATCACCCGCGATTTTCGTTATAATTATTCTGCGAAAGGAAAAATAGCGAATCAAATTTCAATATTCCCGGGAACTGTTAAATATTTACAGCTCTGAATACGATCATTCATTACCATCAATATAATGCTAAAAGCGAAATCCATGCTCTTGTACTGACTGAGTGACTGCTATTATAAGGGAGATTTCAGAAAAAAATACTTCAGGAGTATGTATAGAATATAATAATAATTTCTTACTCGATAAAAAATACATAACTAGTTAAATGGTAATCAAAATGTAGGATTTTCACACGAATATTGTCAAAGTGAAATATAGTTTGAAAATTAAAACTCAGGTTAGTAAGTTTTTAGATGACTCTAAACGTTGCATGTTGTACAAAGCTCTCCGCACCATATACTAATTCAAAATTAAATGAACTCACTATGGTTTTATTCATATTTTATGTAAAACTTATTGGAAATCTAAACTATGTATTATTAAATTCGATATAGGCTAGTCTATTTATATATAGAAAGTTTTATTTCGTTTTGTTGAAGCCTCTTTTGAAGCGTATCTCTTGATTAACCCATTTGAAATGTAGTCATGCGTATGTTATATTTGTTGTGAGTATATAAATAAAACTGAAGAATGAAGTAATTTAACGGATCCGATATAACTTTGCTTAATGCTCTTTACTTGTAACGTTATTAATAATTTATGTTATATAAATAGAGGTTCTTCTTGCTTCTAATTAGTAAGGCTTAAACTTTGATCTGAGGCTGTCAACCTGAGCTCAGGCGCGATTTAATAAGAGCTTATTATTTATTTACAAAAATTCCTTTCATCTGCGCACCATTGTGTATCCCTCTGAGAATTTGCCAAGTTGAGACAAAGAATAACTTGAAAGTTACAAATTCTGAGCTGTGTTAGAAACAAGACCTTGGTTTTGTGTTGCTTTATCATTAAATGGCATAATACAAAGTTCTCTGTCGGTTCTTACACTTTCTTCTTTTAAACTACACAATGGACTTCGACAATTTAAATAATTTATTCAGTAAGGTTTTTGTGTCTCGTGGATGCTTACACTGATCAATGATTACACTGGATTGATTACACAACTAATAAAGTATGAAAAACGGCCTTAATGCTTGCAAAGCAGTAGATAATGCTTTGCAAGCATTAAGGCAGTTAACTATGAGCTAAAATTTCATATTATTAAAAAAACGGCCCTATTCATCAATCGTTTTCTTTTAAAAAGAATTTCTGGCATGAATTTGTTCATGCTTTATTATAAACGAAACCAACTGAATACCTAACTGCACGTCCCACTGCTGGGCACAAGCCTAATCTCAACTGTGACTTAACTGATAGGGGTATACTATGTATATCTCTGGCGCGGGAGGGGTATGTGAGTAAAACATTCCACTCAGATAGAAAAAAAACGTATTAGATACATGATTATGACATAACACAAGTAATAAATACAGCAAGGCTCAGCATATAAATAAAAATAAAACGTTTATTTCAGACAATTTGTCCATACACAATGTTAAAAATACAAAAAGATAGACGAAAAAAGAAAAACAATAATAAAATAAAATATTAAACCGAAATAAAAAAATATGATAAAATAAAATATGATATATGATCATCCACGTAATGATCATGTGGATTTTGTTATGCCGCCCGCCACCGGTTCCCTTGGCTAGGCCTAACGACAGACATTTCGTCTTCTTAATGTGCCAATTTTTTCCCCTTCATATTTTTCAAGAAAATTAGTTAAAGTATTTTCCCTTGTCCAATATTTCATTTTTTTTTCTTACGGTTCCACGGTGATATCTCTAAACACCTACAATATACACTGCTCAAAAGTGTCTAGGGATATCTCAAGCATTTCATACAAAGTATAGCTATTTGGGAGGCTGTAAAAATTAAAATATTGATACCAACGTAGAAATTTTTAGAACACAGAAACTGCTATATCTGCCCTTTCAGATTGTATAAAGAAATTCATTGTAGTAGCATTACTGTACAATCGTAAGGACGTTAAAAAAAGACAGATTTTTCTTTTAAAAGGTTTCAAAATTTTAGCCAAATCAAACGTTTTTTTTTGTAATATTCTTAACCTTTATCTTATGCCTCTGTCCTCGCGTTAATTTGAGATAATGCACAACTTGTAAATTAACTTGTAATATTTGAAAAATGATATCCCTTTGATATCCCTAGACAGTTTTGATGTGTGTAGAAAGGTGGTATTTCAAACGTTATATTTTGAGTGATTAATTTTTATAAATGATCGAACAACTAATAGATTACATTAAATATTGGGAAACAAACAACTCTCGAACTAAAAACAAACAGTACCTAATTAATTTGATAAAGTTTTTGCTGTTTTATCTTAAAAATACAATTCAGAAAGCCTTTAATAACTAGTGTAGTGGTTGGGTCGAAATAGTTGAAGGGGATCGAGTAATATTTTGCTTTTCATACTTTCAATGTTGTTATTATCAGAACTATATCGACTGTTCTGCTTCAGTAGGTTATTAACTTTACCTACTTCTACTTATTATGCATGAGCAAATCCAAGTTCTAAGGAAACTGAAACTCCCGTGAACTCGAAACTGGCAATTTTTTTGCAGATATTATAAAATCTATGCACTCTAAGTCCATCCATTATACGCTGCCAATCATACACTTGGACGAAACCATTTACCTTCTCCTAAGTCCTCGTGCCGCATCCTTGACACCTCCTCGGTGAGTGAAGAGGGTCTAACAGAACCCTTCATCTTAATACTTTAAGTGCGATCTACGCAGAAATATGATACTCTAAGTCCTTCCGTAAACATAGTGTGTTTTCACTGAGATATGTCTTGTCAGTGATGTATTTAGGGATGTGTGATAGAATTCATCGATCCGATTTCAACAATCTTAGTGCTACGATTGAATTCAGGAATTCTATTCAGGAATCAGTTAAAAATAAGTATGTGTGATGTGACATCCGTAATGTCATACAAATCGCGCCACATCTTGCAACGCAACGAACTGATGAGGCCTACTATTACCCCTCACCGTTTTGTATATTAATTTGTGGAGAGAATGTGTAAATTAATGAATTGAACTTTAATCAGATTAACTGTAAAGGATGCCGCCAGGTCGTGAGACAGTAATCCACCAAACTTGTTTGTAGACAGAAGGTGTTTATATTTGTGCGATCTGATATATAACTTTTGTATCAATTTACATAAATGATCCGAAGTTACAGTTTTGTTTCGGTTCACCTAAAAATAGTTTTGCCTCAATTAAAAATAACAATCAAAAAATCTGTTCTTTTGGAAAAGTCGATTGCAACATCGATAATCGTAGCATCCCTAAGTAGTTTTAAAGGCTTTCTCTTCTATACGTAGCTGAGTGGCAAAACGTGTTTCCTTTCCAGTTGCCATGGAGTCAATTCCAATTCCAGCTGGAGATAACTTTTCCAGTAAACAGCTAACTGCCTTCCATCGATACTTTGTTTTTGTTGTGCCTGGTGAAACTTAAACTTGAGCGCTGAATACTTACTCGTAGTATTTGTTTCATAGAATATTTAAGAAACAATGTACAAACTTGATATCAATTGATTATTATCAAGGTGATGCTTTAAGCTTGCTTCAGAAGTTATGATTTTATTTTATCTACCTGAAATGGCTAATTATAGAGTGGTTTGAGACGTAACACTTTTAGTTGTTTATTTACAGTTTATTGCTTAACAATGAATTACTTAGTAAAAACGACGGACTTAATGCCTTCTTTACTTAATGTAAGGCTTTCTCTTCAAATGGATTCATTATGCGTAATATAAGTATATTTCCTAAGCCGGTACCCAAATAAACGTAGTTTTTTTCAAAATTTTATAAATATGCACCAACAATGTTGCTACGAGTAATATCAGAGTTAAAGTAATGATCATTCACAATAGCGTTTCCACAATACCTACATAGCAAGTATGAAGACGACTGCATAAGTAACTCAGACCTCGCACGAATGCATAGCTTATTTACATTTGAAGTCAAGTAAAGTAACAATATCCTTATTTTTAGTGCTTCTACGTGGTAACGTAATTGAGCAAATCCTCTTACATTCTCGTCTATAAATCAAAACTGAAAGGTATGTGTCGTAATATTTGGTAAAAGTGAAAAGCAAAAATAGGTTATTCATGTAAACCTGTAGCTTACAAGTTTACGTATATTCTCGAGGGAGGACACCACGGCCCCTAAGTAGAAGGGAAGTAACTGTTGGTAACGAAACGGAATTGCTTTACAGTATAAATATTCTGTTACGGAAACTCGAAATGCCGGCTTTTATACATTATTAGTCTGATTCCAATCTTGCCGCGCGTTCAGGATGGTAAGCGGAAAATGTAACTGGTCTCTGGGGCTTAGGAAACTTTGCTTTCTGCTGACTATGCCTTAGGTTTTCTACTGCACTCATAATTTTCCTTCCACTTGAAAATTCAGCCACTTCTGCTAATATTATAAATGTGAAAGTTTATATGTGAGGATGTGCCGTGTTGCTCTTTCACGTAAAAGATACTGAATGGATTTGAATGAAACTTAACAATAATTTATAGCTTATACATCTGAATAGGCCGTATCCATCCATCCGGACATGGGCTACCTTATAAAATAATATTCCTTTTTTTTCTTACTTAAGTCCATGGAGACCCATTTTTCAAAGTTCAGAAAAAAATTGACTGCGTGGTATTAACTCTTCTCACGACTGACCAGCCGGCTGAAGAATTCGGCTGATCTACTTACTTTTTAATATAATGTACTTTTGTTATTAGTTGTAAGTATAATTTGTTTATTTGTTTATCGTATTTAATATTCTTTGTGTTTTCATTTTACTCTACAAATATTTATTATTTATTCATTCAAAAATATGTGTTTGTATATCAGTCTAATAAAGTTTATTTCTTTCGCGTACGGTACAAAGTCCACAGTTCACTGTTGGGCCTAAGCTGTAGTTGATAGTTTGACAGTACACCAATTACTCAGTACTGCAGATATTATCTCACATATATTTCAGCGCCGCAATCACGGGACATTAATAATGAACGTTATTTCCGAGCCCGTGAATATCAAGAGCCGTCAGGAACACGTTATGTTATTACGTTACGTTACATTATTTAATTAAATATCAGAAACGTCTATTTACGACTCGCGGAGCTAATAAGAGAGAATCGGCAACTGTCACCGTTGTTAAGCAACACATGTCAGGTCGGTTGTTGGGATAGCTGACCACCCCGAACGAAATGTTGTGATGTTTTTTCCGTGTGAACGTTAGGAGTTGGTTGGCTTACATCTGTCGTCAAACCAGACACTGCGACTAGGTTTGACTAGGAAAGACCGATGCTTAGAAAGAGTCCATGTTTTAGATTCATTAGCTGTCACCGCTTGTAGACTTTGAATTTTTGTTGTCCAACTATTCTATACTAGCGGCCCCCGCAACTTTGTCCGCGTGGACTAAAGTAAAAAAAAAGACATATTTTCTTATAAAGTTTAGCCTATGTGCTATTCAGATGTATAGCAACATTATCGTAAAGTTTCATTAAAATCCATTCAGTAGTTTTTACGTGAAACAGCAACACGGCACATCCACACATACAAACCTTTGCATTTATAATATTAGTAGGATTTGAAGCATATTTTAATTTGTTCATTTTGTCCATCAGATTTGTGACTTCGGGCTAGCGCGGGTAGCCGACCCGGACCACGACCACACCGGCTTCCTGACCGAGTACGTCGCCACGCGCTGGTACCGGGCTCCGGAGATCATGCTCAACTCTAAGGTAGGTCTGAAAACTAGAAAAAGACATTTGGTCATCTTGGGATCATCCAAGGTAGGTGTTAGTGATGTTTCGACGGCATACATGCTGGGCCTTGTAAGTGCTAGAAAGCTTTTTTAATGGATGCTCTTAAAAGTACTACAATCCTTATCAATCAAAGATTAAGATTTACAGTTATCTATTACTGCTAAGTACTAGTAAGTTCAATATTTTTACAAGACCTGGCTAATGAATTTATTATTTTTTGTAATACCTACACTGAAGAAGGTCTACCTACACTGTTTTCTCTGATCTGTAGAATTATTAATGCTGCATCTTTATTGAATACAAATCGAAACTTTATCGTATCTTATTTATCGGTAGCTTAGTAGTAAGGACAGCCGCCCGGTAGGAGGGAGACGCTGATTGCATTCCTTCCTGAAATCTAGATCGAACGTGTTTTTCAGAGATTTTCATCTTTGATAACGATCTATACTTATGAAATCACATACAATCGCGTTCATGTAACAATATCACAGTAAACAAACACTGTCTAAGTAAGTACACCATTTCGCGAATTCTGAGATAGGACTTGCGTCAGATAAAGTAAAAGTCAGATGAGTTCTTTTGATGTGACAGAAAACGAAAAAACTCCAAACTTATAAGTTTTCAAAGTCTTAAGTCGTTTACTGAACTTTTAAATTAAGGGATATTTATACTAAGTAAAGTTCACTCAGAGCAGATAATATAAAAAAGTTTTAAATAGGCACAGAAATGATAATCATCAAACGAATCGAAAAGTTACATTTCCTTTGCTAAAACATTTCTTAAGAAGTTTGGCCGTAGGTATTACAGAAATCGTTTCAGCCGTAATTTATTTAGAAGAGAGTTCTGTGATGATTTTTTAAACAGATTTTTTCAAGTGGGTGGTTAGGCCAAGTATTAAACATATCGATTATTGCCCAAACGTGGCCAATTTCGACAAAAACTTTAAAAAATAATCATTCCATACCTAGTGATCAAACTTTTAAAAAACCCATACTGTTTTATTGGGTCGTCTCGGCATTTGGCTAGTCATGATCAAATGCTGAGAAGTAACGAAGAAGGTTGTAGCTCCAAAACTACAAAAAATCGCTTAACATACATGGGGGTTAGTTCGATAAGTAAAGTCCCACTCAGCCAACGCACCGGCACCTCGCAACGGCTTTACACCTCAAGAAAAACATCCTATAGAGATAGCGAATGAGCCTCGAAAACTATCCACTTACCCCACTTATTTACAGACGATGCTTCAAAATAACTTTGAAGACTCAGAAGCTACCGCGCGCAGTAAAGTTTTGCATTATTAGACGGTAGTTAGCAGCACCTGCTTTAGTGATGTACTATGCTCTCAGCAAACAGATGTTGTATTCAGGATACTCAGTGTTGTATAAGACTTGTTTTTATAAACCAGATTAAATACACGATATGACGATGTAATAATATTAGACCGTCGTAACTCGCCGCGTTTTTCCTTAATAGTGCTATAAACGAGAATAACAGGTAAAATATAGTACCTACATATTTGTTTGTTTCTCGGGTTATGATGGCTTTCAGCAGAAAACATGCTTAGTACTTATGCATAAACCAAAGTATAATTAGTTTGTTTTTTAAATAGTGTTTTGTTTGTGTGGAAATATATCACTTTTTTTATGAAATCGAACAATTTTTACATATTATTATTCAAATTATTATTACAATTAGTGAATTGTTGCCATGATATTAATTTAGCTGATAACTCGCAGACGACATACCTGTCGGGAACAGAACAAATAGAATAGATATACCCTTTGTTTTCTCTTCACACTAAGGAGGCTTAATACTAATGATGCTAAGCCACATTATTAGTGATAAATTAATGTCCCTGTGTTATCCTCGTGAGACTGGCAGCTGAGATAGGCGAAAATAAATGAATATCACTGGACATTATTCCACACAGCGCCATCTAGCCCCAAACTAAGGTTTCTAAACGAACACCACCTACAGGTGACGAATTACAGGGGGTTACCACGGTTCGCACACAATTTAGACAGGTGAATAGAGGTGATCACGTAAACAGACAAAACTTTTATAGCTTCCTTTTTTACCACTTGTTGTCTTTAAATATTTATAGCCAAAGTCGCGTTCTTTCAAAATGATATCAAACTTTAGTATGATAGATATGATAGCGTATATCAATTTGCTAAAATACCATTGCTTTTATTAATGTCGTGGATCACTAATGCATCACGCCCATGAAAACGAATTTATTATTATTGGGTTTATTAGCTAAACTTTAGCTTTTAGCTGCTAAAGGATTGTTTTTCTATATTCCATTATTCCTGCGCATTTTCAAAAATGTTTACAATAAAACTTTCAAACCACACCGAACCAAATACGTTCTTGATAAGCTCATCCTGACCAACTTTCATTCAAGAATCGAATGGTAATGTCATCATACCCCTAGTTAAAAATAATATAAAACATATTATATTCCAAGTCATACCTCAGAGATAAAATATGAAATCTCCGCACGACAAAGGTCAGTTTGCACAGTGGTTCGTGGTCGGGTGGCTGAAGGATTTTCCGCAGACATGCTCGATCCATCGGCCCGTGTGCCGCCTTGCGCACTCGTGTATGCGGTACCAGATCGGTCCATTTGACTTACTGCCATATCGGCAATTGGATTAGATTGGAAATGCCGTGATAACAACGTAACGTAATAATCGATCAAACCAATGAGTTTAAAAAACTTGGAGCGAAAAACACATCCGAATAAAAAGTTTGGTAAAAAATATTAGTATGAGACTCAATATGGGGCTGTGTAGATAGATTGGTGATGTGAGTAGTGTGGATGGATGGAAAGCAACTGAGGAAACACTAAAGAAATCATCATTTTGCACAAGCTTAAAAAGTTTTATAAAGTTTCAGTCTGGGTACTCTCGCTCTTAATTACACTTATGAGAGTGATAGAAGCGTAGCATGTATGTCAAGGTTATGACAAAAAGCTTTGGTCTCTGCTTAGCCCGCGAGGGAAGGGGCGTAATGGTATGTGTGTACACGCGTTGCCACGAGTTTTGAAAGCTCCGGAAGAGCCTTTTTACCATAAAAAAGGCTTGTTTATTCTCGCAAAGCTATATAGTGTTAGTATTCATTTAATTAAAAGACCGACGGCTAACGGTGGCATTGAGACTATCAATGCAAATTGAAGTGTTTTCTCCGCGAAATGAAAGAAAAAAAAACAGGGGAATTTGATAAAAACACGTGAAGAGATTTTATATAGTGATTTAAGAAAAAAACCATATCGTGATATTTGATAAATAAACATTAGAATTTAATGATGCTTCTTCTAGTGATAAACAATGATCAACATAATCTACAATTAGTCTCTCAGGTTTACGCGACATGAATAAACTTTGAACGTTCTTATTATAGAGCTAAGGAATTACCAACGCCGACCCGAATTGCTTTCAGCACTTTGACAATAGTGAGGTCTTTGTAATGATAATGCGATAGCACCCGTTAAAGACTATAATTTAGCAAGGAATGTAAGCAATCTCCTCGTCGCGCCAGACGGATCCGTTCGGCAATTTCGAACAATACCCTAGGGCTGATATTCTATTTCATTAATATTATAAGCTTTTACAGGGGTGGATGTATTTCTATCTCTATTTTTGTTTTTTCAGTGCTCAGTTCTCATTCTTTATTCACTGTATTTTTACAAACCACTTACCGCGATGAACACGATCTAGAAATAAAATACAACTGCTGTTCGCACTTGCAATAACCGTTTTCGCGAATTTTCTGTATACATTTTTATAGTTTCTGGTAAAACCTTAAATTGCTTATTTGCGTCAGCCTTCGAAGAGGGACAATATAAATCAAATATTTCTTATTTTTAATGGTATTTTATCAACCCGGTGAAACGCTTTTACGCACTTCCCGCTGTTCGGGGGGCAACGGGGGAGTGTGCGACTCACCCACCTCAGACGGAGGGCGGGAATACCCACTAAAACACCGAGGCAGCCTTCTTATATGCGTGACCAGGGTTCACCGAGGACTCTTCTGTAGAGGAACACTACCAGTTGAATACCTGACTCCCCTTTATTATTGAGAGTTGTTCGTTCTAATAATGACAAGTGGTTTATGCGTTTGTATGTAACCGTATACTTACTGGTATCATCGCGTGTTCAAATGAATCTTGAAGTTTCATGCAGTTATTCGCGGCTGTAACTTCTTGACATGTCAAAAGATCCTGCGGATGTGTCCGAGGACAAACCATTGATTGAAATAATAAGTTATTTCTTTGAATAACTCATATAACTAACATCACAGCGGAACTTAACTGAACCCACTGAATTCATCCCCTAAAAACCATTCACAGATTTCATTTAAAGTAAAAAAATAAATATCGATTCTTCCTTCAGCCGTAAAAAGCTCCCTTTTTGTGCCTGTGCGGCAACTTTGTAGAACAGAAAAATATTATTCGACATTAAAATATGCCGGAAACCCTTTGTGGACTCATCCCTCAACGCCATCGACGCGCAACAATTCATAATTGAATATACAATTCCCACAACTGTCGGAAGAAGACGTCATTTTGTTCAGTTTCGGGAAATATATCAATTTCATGGTATTGTGTAACCGTACCTAGAGGGAAAGTGCAATATTTACTGAAAGAAGAAATAATTTTTACTTCATAAACCTACAGAAATGATATACGCCACCGGTACAGCTACTATACATTCTGTAAGGGAAATAATGAACCCAGCCACAGAATTTTTAATTGGCCACGTAATTAAACTTCTTACGGGATAATTACATAGCCTCAAATAAACGAACTCGTTTTTTTATAACTTCAACTAAATATTATAAAGAAAACGTCAATTATTGTTACTTGGCCTTCTGATTTCTATATTGCCACTTATTTTACTAACTCAACCACAAATTTTACAACTCATCATCATTATTTACAGCTTCAATACAAGCTCCTCAAAAAGTGGCGTATTTGAAGAAAAACCTTGAACTTGAAAAACGTACTAAACGGCAGCTTTATAACTATTTAGCATAATATTTAGAGATTGGTAAAATGGATATCTGAACACACTTAAACCCACTAAAAGTTATGGCATTTTAATGTACAAATAGATTTTAATAGTAGAGCTACATAATTCTCTCTTTTTTTTTTTTATTGGAACTAGGCAGTCATTTGACTACAATCTCGCCTGATGGAAAGTGATGATGTGGTCGATGGTGGTACATGTCTGCCTAGCAAGTGCCTATTCACTCTTTTCTTGAAGAGACCCAAGTTATATTTTTCCGGAAACACATGCACAGGAAGCGAGTTCCACTCCTTAGCCGTTCGCATCATAAATGTATTAGCAAGACGCTCCGTGCGAATGGCCGGAACATCGACAACGTACGGATGGAGAGCCAACGTGCGTCTAGTGGTCCGGTGGTGGAAAGGTGCTGGCGGAACCAGCTCGTGCAGTTCACTCAAACACTCCCCAAAATGCATCCTATAAAAGACCGCCAGACTAGCTACCTTTCGCCGATGTCGATGTATGTCTCTCTGTTTTAATAACGATTCGGGAACAATAAAAAAAACATGATGCACAAATTGATGTGATAAAGAATTCGATTCCCGGCTCACGCCGTGCACCTCTCCCGCCAAGTTTCTCAGACACCGGTCATTTTCCTCAGGGAATAGCCTATATCCACGGAGCAGACAAAATGACAACAAAGCTCTTCAGTAAAGTAACCCCAACGCCTCTTTATAACGCCCTAAAGATATTACACAATTTTGTTAAATTAAACTTTCAAAAGTTATCCAATTTTCATTCCTAAATTCGAGTAAATTATTAATAAACACAAACAAGGAATATCTACTTAAATTACAGCCTCGCTTCTCGAGGGTCTTCTCAAGACGGTATTTTAATTAATTTACTTAGCTTAAGAACAAGAAGAATAAAATGTTTCTTTTGTACCCATAAAAATGTTACGTTTGTGATTCTGAATAAAGTACTTGAAATATTATGGAGTGACACTAAGTACATAAACAATTACAAATGAACCAACTTAACATGAACACAACCAAATCGGCATCAGCTGAGCATATTATGCTGGCTTTAAAATGACACTGCACCGTGACGCTGGTCTTCCGTTATACATAAACGTCGTTCTATCTTTCGATCTTATAAACTATCAATGAGTTGTGTGTGATATGCAAAATTTGTTTACAATTTAACGCATATCTTTTATGGTCTATCTCGGTAAATGAAAATGGATTGCCGGTCTTTAGTCTCGCAAAAACTCGAGAACCCCTGGACCGATTTGGCTTATTTTGGTCTGGAAATAATTATGTAAGTTCAGGGTAAATAGCTAGTAGTATGCTAGTCTTTGATACTCGCCTGCCCTATAACTGGAGTCGGGGCAAAACCGAAGTTCAACAGAGTTGGAAACTAGGGTGTAAGTAGAGTACCGAATAATTATAATAAATGTATTGATTCAGGCAAATAACATCCATTAACTAACAGTGCGGTGGCATATACATACGAGTAACGCGTAATTAGAACATTATACAATTCAGTTTTAAGATAACAATTACCCGTTACGCAAATAGCCCAACCAAACATTGAATACGAGTAGGTACTTAGTTGAATTAGCATAAAGCTCATTTTGATACAGTATAAATACAATTCTAGCTTGATCCTGAAATAGCGTTATTTGAGTCCAAATGAGAAAACTTGTAGCCTAACGACATTGACAAATACTCAGCAATATCCAGCGAGGGCAGAAAGCGACTTTGCTTTTGTTCCAAAGTACTCAATTTATTGTTAAGCATAATCATGTTTGGGCAGTCCTATATTTGAGTTTTATTACTTCTCCAAAAAATATATTGCTTAACATACAGCCAGTATTTTTTTTCACGCGGCCATCTTTGTCCAATTTCACATTATTTATTTAGTACGAGGACAACGGATATTAAAATAACACAGTGGATATTTTAAGTTGGCACATGATAAGGAGTAGGATATCGAATAGACTACTTGACAGGAGTGGGATTTGTCGTGTTAAGTTTATGCCAGTCAACTTAAATGTAACTGTGTAAATAAATTCACGCGTGTTTTGCTCTGATGGGCCTATGAATAAATGTTACTGTCAAACAGTGATGAACAAGGGCAGACCTCAAAAAATTCTAGGGCGGTCAGTTATAGGCGGGCTGCGTATTCCGAATTAATGCAGCCTTCTAAGGTCATCTGTCCACTGTCGACGCTGCGTTTGGCATCAGTTCTTGGCACAAGGTGCCCAGTATCCACTGCAACTTCAACTTAATTTGCCTATGTACAGATGCCTTAGGACTTAAGTTACCAATCTTAGCAGCGAAATCGCGTATTATTTTAGCTTTCCTTGTAGGTAAGCGTGTAGCCGTGAAGATTCCTACCTCGTTCTCGCGTTGGTTAACTATCTATTTCGTCCTCTTAACATCAGACACTTAGCTCAGCGGCACAGGCGTCAGCCTCATATAATGTTGAAACTCAGTGGTCGTGGGTTCGAAACTTGGCCAGGCATTTTTTCCATTAAACTGAACATGACTGGATGACATGGATTTATTTTGGAAAATAAAGAAATGTCATTTTTTTTACAATTCTAAAATTAATATGAACTTTATATTATAACAGCACCATAAAAAAAGTTTTCAAATTCCTGGGTGCGCCCAGAGACCCCTAGAGATTGTTCCTTCAGACGCTAAACAAAGTGTCACTCACGTGTAGAATTCAAATTCTTTCCGACCGGCTCCTGTCGCGGAACAGGAAACATTTTAGACCGGAGGGTTTCGTGTTCCGGAGCTTTCCCGGAAGCTGCGCGAACGTGACGCCTTGTCAGCGCAACACATCGTGTGCCTAAAAGCAATAATGGATTTTTTATCTGTTTACTCAGTGAAATCGATCGATCGAAATAATACTTTTATTGTTTTAGCTGTCAATTGATTATTGTAGTGGCCTTAAGCTTTCTCATATGGTTTAAAGTTAGAGATCACTTCAAGATATAAATGATTTACTATCTCAGCACTTCAATCATACCAGCTAAACGTCTATCCATAATACTTCTACTTAAGTAATTACATGATACATTTAAATTGTATACCTGTGTATAAAACACTGCACCAAAAATAGGATAGTTTTTTTACTGGTCACACATCACCGAAGTTCTTACTCACAGCAGAACCTTGTTTCCTTTATTTTCCAAAGTTGAAATGACAAAAATAATGAAGCTGCTTCTTTGGCAATGTGGAATAGAAATAAACTGATTTTAAACTAAAGTTCAAGGTCCAAAGCTACGAAAGCCGATTGGCTCTTTAAAATGATGAACTGCGAACTCAAATCACACGGTTCCTTGAGTTGACCTTCCAAAGACTGATTGCCCATCGTCCCGTAAGTGGTTTTATGCGGCCCATCCATCTCCGTTCGACTCCAGTGACACGTCATTAGATTTATCGCCCAAAGAAAATGAATTAATCTATTATCTTGTTTGTTTGTCCAGGGCTACACCAAGTCGATAGACATCTGGTCGGTGGGGTGCATCCTGGCGGAGATGCTGTCCAACCGGCCGATCTTCCCGGGCAAACACTACCTGGATCAGCTGAACCACATTCTGGGAGTGCTCGGCTCACCCAGCCGCGAGGACCTTGACTGCATCATCAATGAAAAGGTACACCTATATTAGACAAATCTTCGCTGTTATATAACTAGTAAGATGATATCAAAATGTTGACGATCGGTGGAAATGAACGAAATTTATTGGTCTACACTTCGATCCTAAACAAATTATACTGGTAGATGCATAGTTCCTTGCATTTTTTTTTCAAAATATGGTCCGAATTTTTCGGCACTCTTAAGTGCATTAGAAAATGAACTCCAACTTGTTCTGATGAAATTCAATCTAGATAAGATAAGATAGACATAGTTTTGATACTGAATTCACGTCAAAACAGGAAGCAAGGAGGCGTCCAATGCTTTATTTGGAAGACTTTTCACGAGGATGACGTTTATGCGCTTACTGTGCATCGATCAGTTTAAATGATCGAATGGTATACATGGTTGTTTTGTTTGCCATAGTGTTGTATAAAACAAGAGAACTGAAGATATCTAACTGATGCTCGCTATAATACGTTTCTTCTTTGCGTCATGAAAGCCAGGGATAATTAGTTGCAGCATCTGAGTGCACTTTTTTGCAGGCTTGAGTCGCGTTGGTTTTTCACCCTAATGTGTTTCTGCATTAGTCGGCTGTCGCGAGACCGCAGCGGTTGCAGCCCCAGTGCGCCACCGATTTAATTAAAACCTATGCACACTTGCACAGTCAACAACAGAAACATATGGAATGTTTGATTTGAGCAATGTACTTTCTCGAATTTAAAATGGTCTTCCAGTTGTTTTTGATTAAGTGCCGCTTATCAAACACTATATTGTCTATAACTGTGCTGCTGTGGTAGCAGATATATTTTTCTAACACAATAAAGATCCTTTTCACGACTCTAAAGGCTCACATAATTGACGCTATATTTGACTTTAAGCTTAACATCGAAAAAGTCTCATTTCTTCTCGTTAAAACCGAATGGACTGAGTTACTCATACAACGAAATGCAAAGTTAACTCAAAAGTACCGTAATTAACATTATGTGAAAAGTTGTGTAAAGCCCTTTCATTTCGAACAATATTTTTCAGTGCTTACCCGCTTCATTAGGGATTAAGGGATTCGTACCTGTCACATGCCCCTCGTTAGGCTCGCCCGTTTATACGTGACGTTTAAATTAGCTTGGCGATGTGTGGCTTTCTGAATGTTCCGCTCATAATAACGGCAACTACCTACAATCAGCGCAACGCAACTTAACCGGTGGATCCCAAAAGTGTGGTAACTGGCTAAGTAGTCGAATAGGACTATTCGTATTTGTATGTTGTATTATGTTTCACTTTATACCTGCACTGATTGGTTCCTAATGTAGTCTTGAATGGTTTTATCTCAGATATAAATAACAAACGCGGGTAGTGGGGAAAAATATAGAGTTTGATCACCGTTGGAGTCTTATGTCTATAGTACTTACATAAATACTAATAATAATACACATTACTGTACTGATATATTGAACCGTTCGCTATGGGAAGAGGTTCAGCCTAAATAGAAGTTTTGAGACGTTTTAAACACGGAACACTTGAAGTCTTCACCGAGTCATGTTGGCAAACCACCATTCCCGCCTAGGTTTCTGATACCTTCTTCTGAGTTTAGCTCAGGTGGTGGTGGGTAGTTTACAGGTTTTTCACTATATTTCATTTTCTTCAAGTAAACTTTTGTACTGACGTTTCATAAACGCTTTCATAATAATTATTGATATTGGGAAAATTTAATACTATGTTCATTTTACTCAATAGTCAAATGTCACTGTTGTAGTGACGGAGTTGTTGCAACTGACTGGAGTAGACCCGCTCAGAAACTTACCATTCACTCTTTTCAAAGAATGTTTTAGTCTAGAAATGTTTTATTTATTCTCAAGCGTTTCTACATAATATTCAACCGAACGCTATCGGCTATCTATTGAAATCGAGCTTCAAAGTTGAAATAGAGTTTTCATTGGAAACTGGGATGGGCGTTGTCAAGACGAATTGTTTTAAATTTTTGTGTATGGTCTTACATAATAAAAGCTATTCTATAAATAATTTCAATTATTCAATTACAATGTAATCTTTAAAAAAGACTTAAAAAGACCTGAACATATAGAATAGTTTTTTGCCCGAAAGATTTACAACACGTTGGTGCTGCCCAAAGTCTTCGGAAATGTTTATCATTCTCTGAAAGGTATGGTGTCTTTCATTTCAACGTCCAAATACGCAGCATTGATACATTATTGTATTGACAATACACTTTTTCCCAATACTCTCTTCTGGTAGTATTTAACAATTTTCAACACACTTGCCAAAAGCTCTGTTTACATGAACGCTAGCTCTGCCTCTAGTGCCAAAATATAGCAGTTGGTAATACTCTTTATTCAGTCGCCGAAGCAAACATCGACGAGATGTCTTTTCGTTTTAAAAACATTTCGTTCGTTGTTCTCTGCGGCGTCCGCAGCCCCATCAAACCAAAGCAGTTTAAAGATTAGCTTGTGAAAACCGGTTGTTTCGTCGTCGACAAATCCGGCAGCAACCAACCATTATTGGAAACGTTTCGTTAAAATAAGCTCCAGCTTTCAGTGAAACCGCGTCGCACAAGCAAACACTTGCCAGCTGACTTAACAGAGTCGCTGGCTTAGGTCAAGAAGTAATAAGTTTTTGATTTCCTCGTGTGTGTTTAGGTCGTTATACGAAATTGGTTGGAATTGACCTGCTGTTCGTATTATGTTGTTAGGGTGACGATAGATAAACAAGATGCTATCTGTAAAGGTCGTGTTACCTAAGATAGTCTTGAAAGCTTAGCTCAACATTCAGCTCACACTTTGCTGACCGAATTTTAACCCAACATAAATATTCAAAAATCTAGAAACTAAATGTATCACTATAAAATAATTTATAAACACTGAACTATCAAATGATCACACTAGACCACTACAGTCTACTACAGCCTCAAGACAGCTAACCTTGCTTTCTTTTGGATTAACTCTACGGACAGTTAAGACCATAAGTGTTTAAGCTAAGTAACACAAAGGGTTATTTCCTCTTCATCAAAATTAAATGCATTCGTGAAGTACGTATCAAAAGTAACCAACCCGTCATGTAGTACTGACGAAATCATTAATCATTGTGCCCGAAGAAGACAGAGATACCATTGTTCTGGCTCTGTCTGTTCGAGTCGGCGCTCTCTGATTACCTACCCTCAGTAATGAACGCGTTTCAAGATATTATGCTTTCTGAGAACAAGAAATTTAATTAAACTTACTATTGATTCTGTTTGCACTATGCTCACTTAGTGAATGATTAGATTTCTCTAAACCTAGTTGAGTCTGATCTTTGAATGGCAAATCGACTGTGAAATCTTGTTATCTTAGTTTCACTAGAATTCAAAGCGAAAACCTTTTAGAGTAAGTGATACTTTATTCGGTTTCGCAGATATTTTAATGGAATTCTACTGATGTATGATTTACTACATCAAAGCTTGATAGTTTTCAATATAAATAGTTGCAATAGCAATGAATATCAAATTTTACTTTGTTGTCTGACAAAATGTGTAGGTATTCAATTCACAAAAATATTTCGCTCTTGCCTTCGTAAGTACCATAATTATTAAGGCTCGTTTTCCACCAGACAGTGCAACGAAAAAAATCTGTAGAGCTATATTTAAATACCCAAAGATCACTTTTTTCCCCTAGACGCATTGTTAAGATGTCAAAATCTGATTCCACCCTTACACGTCCGACTGCTGACTGCCTCATCTCAACTATAAACTACATATTGTTGGAAGGTTTAGTGATGAACCTTGCTGTCAGTTGTTAGCAAGCCACCCTACGGCCTCCAACTAGCGACCTCAGCCGGGAACAACTGCTAAATGTGCCTTCCGAAGCATAGAAGCACTTGACAACGGCATCAGGCAATTTCGGACAGGGTGGTCACCCATCAACTTGCCGACCGGACGCATGTTGCTCCACAGCAACACTGAGCCACGAGCAAAATCCTAAATAACTAAAGTAATACGTTATTTCAAAATGGGGGCTCGTATTTTAATTACAAAACCTACTTTCGCTATTTGTGGTCTTCTGGACGTAAGTGGTTTTAAAATTAACTTAATTTATTTCCAGTTACGGGTGTAACCAGGACTAGATTAATTTTGATTAAGCGAAGGTTCTTCAAAGTAAAGCCATTAGTATGAGTGGTTCATGTAAAAACTTTCAAAACTCCTTTTTCATCAATTTATTCGGAAAACGAACTAAGTAATAAGAATAGATTCGGTATATTTTTTAAAATTCACCCACTTTTGCAAAACAACTTCAGAGTTATTTCAGTAAGTAAGTATATTTCGATACGACGTCCAAAAAGTTATTTCTCTAAAAAAAATACATAAGTAGTATTATTGACATGTGTTTGTAGTTGTATTCAGAACCTACCTTAAATATTTCGACAAAACATGTGTCAATGTTCAACATTAAAATGATGCCATTTTCCCATCAAGTGATGGGAATGAAATTTCATTTCACTCAATCGCATTGGCATTTTATTCGTTATTACCAATAAATTTATAGGTCGGAGTTTTTCCCCCCAAGTTATTGCTCCATCAGTCACCGACATGACGTCTCGGTCACAGTATAAACCATACAGTAGGCTATCTAAGGCCGCCCGCCGAGTTATTAGTCTAGCGTGCACACAGACACGCGGCACAGCCCGTCCGTATTGCCGCCTCCCTATGCCTCCCTATTTTATGCTAGCGTGTGCGTGAAATCGCGTGTGCGTGATATCGCGACACGGCGCGCACGCACACATTCAAACCGAGAGTGGCACGTTTGTATGTAGATGTTCTACTGTATGGTTTATACTGTGTCTCAGTCATGCGCGCTGCGTTTATCGCCGGCGGTGAACGCGAATGGCAAATTCGTTCAAATTTCACACCAACGATGCGCCCGTGTCTTGTTTTATTCATGAACGTTGATGGAAGTCGCTAAGAGGTGGCTCTCACTCAGATGCTTACCAGCAATATCCGTAATACTAAATGTCTCTTATAGTTACGCAGCCTAAAGCTTATCAAGTAAAAACTTCTCATTCATAAAAGCACCAACAGCATCACTTTAACCGTGCTTCAACTACTGTAAAGTGTTGCTTTTTCATACTTATTGCAATCGTAATTTGCGAGCTAAACCAAGCTGAACCGTTGCTTCAGTTTCTATGATTAAAGAGGTAAAAGTTTGAAGTTAGGGCAAAGGTAGTGTTCAAGATTGAGTGAAACGGAACGCGCTTTTTCATGCACAACGTGAAGATCGAATCGCGACCAGCCAATCACAGCGCTGAAGACACGTTTTAAACTAAATAATTTGTGGCCAATTTGGAGACTGGATGGAAAGGGAATACCTACCAGAGGTATTTTCCCCTTCTTAAAGTTGAGGGGAACTTGGGGCAATCTCCATCAGTCACCGACATGACGTCTCGGTCATGCGCGCTGTGTTTATCGCCGGCGGTTAACGCGAATGGCAAATTCGTTCAAATTTCACACCAACGATGCGCCCGTGTCTTGTTTTATTCATGAACGTTGATGGAAGTCGTTGAGAGGTGGCTCACACTCAGATGCTTGAATACCAACAATAGTAGGCATTACTAAATGTCTCTTATAGTTAAGCAGCCCATCTAAAAAAAAACTTATCAAGTAAAGACTTCTAATTCGTAAAAAAACAAACAAACTACTTACCTGGATTCATCCTCGACAGGTAGCTCTATTCTGAACGGCTCCTTCCCCTTGAATATGACAATATTTTAACTAAATAATGTGTGGCCTATTTGGCGACTTGATGGAAATGGAATACCATAGGTATTTTCCCCTTCTTCAAGTTGAGAGGAACTTGGAGCAATCTCCATCAGTCACCGACATGACGTCTCGGTCATGCGCGCTGTGTTTATCGCCGGCGGTTAACGCGAATGGCAAATTCGTTCAAATTTCACACCAACGATGCGACCGTGTCTTGTTTTATTCATGAACGTTGATGGAAGTCGCTGAGAGGTGGCTCACACTCAGATGCCTACCAACCATTTAAAAATAGATACGTTATGTCAGTACTGACTGACTGAGGTCAGGACCTGGCCTGAAAAATGACTCCTGTCGTACGTACCTACCTACGTATAGGTAGGTACGTTTAGTTTGATTATTTACTAGAACTAGAGCGTAGAGCGTTACGCAGTGTCGTCTTCAACTGTCAATGCTTTGCTCAGGTGTTCAAAGTTCTGATTTTGGGTGCCACTTTTTTAGCACAAGTAACCTTATCTTTTATCATCGTATCAACAATATCCGCATTACTAAATGTCTCTTATAGTTAAGCAGCGCATTTAAGAAAAGCTGAGCAAGTAAAAACTTCTCATTCATGAAAAAACAAACAGCATCACTTTAATCGCGTTTTAACTAAAGTATTGTCTCTTTGATATTATTGCAGTCTTCGTCATTAGCGAGTAGGTAAGTGACAAGACACGTTAATCGCTAAACCAAGCTGCAGCGTTGCTTCAGTTTTTATGATTAAAGAGGTAAAAGTTTGAAGTTAGGGCAAAGGTAGTGTTCAAGATTGAGTGAAACGGAACACGCTTTTTCATGCACAACGTGTTGGTCGAACGCAGCCAGCAAAACACAGCGCTGACGACACGTTCCGTTCCGCGCGCCAAGATTGTTTCGTTATTCCCGCCGTTTTTGTTCACTTGTTTAATTAATAAATGAATATTTTTCCTTCATTTAACTACCGTCATTCATCCTCGACAGATAGCTCTATTCTGAACGGCTTCTTCTTCTTGAATATGACAATATTTAAACGAAATAATTTGTGGCCAATTTGGCGACTTGATGGCAATGGAATAATAGGTTTTTTCCCGCTCTTTATGTTGAGGGGAACTTGGAGCAATCTGCATCAGTCACCAACATGACGTCTTGGTCATACGCGTTGCGTAAAAATTGAGTTTACATAAAATGTAGCGCGTACTGGGACAGTGGCGGTTACACCAGCGTTTACCTTAAATACTTTTTCTTCGTTCAAATTTCACACCAACTTGAATGTGTGACCATCCATCATCCACCATCTTGACGTGATATCCACTCTCGCACATGATGGACTCCTGTTATTATTCATGAGTTTCTGAAGTGCAGATTGAAACAACGACACGCATCAGACATGCATTTACTCAGACAGACTACATAGTTAACTCTTCAACGTACATTCAAACTTGAAAGTTATACGTTGCCAACTCAGAAGACGCGAGCTGTATAATCAAGTTAGACCTGACTTGAACCGGTTGAAATTGGAGCTTTTGAGTGTACAGTCAGCATCAGAAAGTTTCTCTCCTGGTCAAGGGTTGGTGCAAGTTTTCGTACTGGGTGAAACGTGAGAATAGGCTGGCATCCGTGGTAACTTTTCTTTGGTGGCGTATGTATACGCAGTCGTGATCGAATACAGTATGAGAAAGTCGCACTAGGCACTGATGCTGACAGTCGTACACTGAGAAGACGACAACGAACTATCAAATTGCCCATAACTACTCCATTTTGGGAGTCTAAGGATGTACTCGCATGTCAATTAAGCCATCTTCTACGGCTTCGTATTGTTTTCAGTCTATCGGTTTTTCCATTCACTTTACTTTTTACTAACATAGAATAAGTATTACTAACATGCAAAATGGACCAATTTATGTTGTCTGAATAAATACAATTATTATTATTATTTATAGGTTCTTTTTCTCCACATTAGAGTGGGTGAATATCTACTATGCGGGCCTCAGCCAAGCATAATAGTTCCAAATGTGGACGTGTCTGATGACAGGAATTTCCTGGTCATCCTGCAGGTATTTAAAATAACTGCTTTTTGTAGTAGGTAGGCTGTATTTTCAGGAATACCGAGAACTTGGAGATTTTTATTGAGAACTTTAGGTATCACGCCAGTTGAAGAAATAACAATAGGAACAGTATATACTCTTTGTGCTTGCCATTGTTTCTTCAATTCAATTGCTAGGTCATGATATTTGGTAATTTTTGTGGATATAGTGGATTGTAGGTTGTGAGTGTTTGGTATTGCAATGTCAATGAGGTACACAACTTTGTTGCCTTTATCGTGTAAAGTGATGTCTGGTCTGTTAAAATGTATTGTTTTGTCAGTGATAATAGTTCGGTCCCAGTATATTTTAATCTTACTGTTGTCAAGTACTGTGGCTGGTGAATATTTGTAGTATGGAAGCTTTTTCGGAATGTATTTGTATGAGTATGCTAGTTGTTGATGGATGATAGAGGCAACTTGGTCGTGCCTGTGCTTGTAGTCAGTTTGTGCTAGTTTTTTACAGGCTCCTGTGATGTGCTGGATAGTTTCGGGTGCGCTATTACAATGGCGACAGATGTCAGTGGATAGCTCTTTAGTTATATGTTTGCGATAGTTTCGGGTGGCAATGACCTGATCCTGGATCGCAATCATAAAAGCTTCCGTCTCTGGAAAGAGTTCGCCGCGTGTCAACCAGGCGTTCGACGCATCCTTATCGACGTGTGGTTGGTTGAGATCGGCTCTATGTCTTCCATGAAGAGATTTTTCAGCCCAGAGGTCGATTTTAATTTGATCATCTATACATTTCTCATTCGGCTGACTATTTTTGTCCTGGAGGTTCAGTGGGGTCAGTTTATTGTCTAAAACTGCAATGTTGTAGTGGAGTTGAGAATTTCCTGCCTTTTTATGAAAGAAATGCCTGAGACTAGCGACCTGCTTGTTGTGTAAATTTTGAATATCAACCAGCCCTCTTCCTCCTTCGCTACGGGGTAATATGATTCGCTGTATACACGATTTGGGGTGATGCTTTCTGTTTTTTGTCATTGAGGTGTTTATTTCGCGCTGTAATGCTGTTAAATCTGATTTCGACCAACTAATTATGCCAAATGAGTATGTTAATATAGGGATGGCGTAGGTGTTAATAGCTTTTATAAGGTTCTTGGAGTAGAGGTGTGTTTTGAGAAGTGATTTGAGTCGCTGTCGGAATTTACTTTTTAGAAGTATTTTGGTTTGTTTCTGGTGTATCTGACGGGACTGATGAAAACCTAGGTATTTATATGGGGACTCTTCATTCATTGAAGTAATATTTTCTCCTGTGTCAAGTAAGTATGTATTCAGCTCTACTTTTCCCCGTTCTATTGATTGGATTTTACATTTGTCTATGCCGAATTTCATATGGATATCACTTGAAAACATTGTTGCTATGTCTGCCAGTTTAAATAACTCGTCTTTGCTGCTTCCATACAACTTAATGTCATCCATGTACATTAGATGAGATAGTACTTGTTGACAATTGCTGGAAGTGATTTTATAGCCAGCATTAGCCTTGTTTAACAGCATTGAAAGTGGGTTCAGTGCCAAACAAAACCACAAAGGGCTTAGGGCATCTCCTTGAAAGATACCTCGCCGAATGTGGATTGGTTCTGTAGTTAAGAATATCCCATTTTTCCTGATTTGTAGGACAGTTTGCCATTTTTGCATTGATGATTTCAGGAATGCTACTAAAGTTGGATGTATTTTGTACATATCTAATACATGTGTCAGCCAGCTGTGAGGAACTGAGTCGAACGCCTTCTGGTAATCGATGAACATGGTGTGTATATTTTTTCTCTTTCTTAATGCCTCCTTCATTACTATTGCGTCTATGGTCAACTGCTCTTTACATCCCTGGCTGTTTTTTCTGTACCCCTTTTGCTCTTCGCTAAGTATCGAATTATCCTCCAGATGTTTATAAATGATCTCGCTAATGCAAGCGGTTAGAATTTTGTAAATTGTTTGCAGGCACGTAATGGGCCTGTACTTGGCAGGATTTGTTGTTTCGGCATCTTTAGGTAGCATATATGTAACTCCTTGTGTTACAAATTTGGGCATTGTATGCGGTGAGTGAATGAATGTGCTGATGTGGTTGTGTATGTACGGATATGTGCAAGTGAATTTTTTGTACCAAAAGTTATGTATGTGATCGGTGCCAGGTGATTTCCAGTTGTGTGTACGTTTGATAACTTTAATAAATGTATCTACAGGAATGTGGTCATATTTCATCTCAGGAGTATTCATTACGTGGTCAGTTTCATGAATCCAGTTTGCATTTTCATTGTGATCGATTGGCTTTTCCCAGATGTCCGCCCAAAATTGGCGTAGCTCTTCTATTGGTGGTTGATCTTCATTTTGTGCACTTGATCCTTTATTCGCATTTAAATTCCTATAAAAGTGCTTTTCGTTACATTTAAATTGTGCGTTTTGACTTTTTCGTGCAGTACATACCAGATAACGTTTAAGTCTACTGGCTGCGGCGTTTAACTTTTGCTTCAGTGTATCTAAATAGTGGTCCAATTCTGTATTTTGGTCTTCGTGTGTTGCGTGTGTGCTGTATTTAGCTTTTATTTCTTCTACAGTGTTAATGACGTTAGTGCTTCTTATTCCTTTCATGTAATGTGTAAGACGTCCTATGTCAGATCTGAGCTTTTTAATTTTATTTTCTAATCGCTTCTGCCAAAATGGCTTTTTGTCTTGTCGGGTGCTAGTGTTATTGGAGTCATAGATTTTTGAGTTATTACAGATAGCCGCAGTGTAAGCTGCTGAATAAATGATTGCATGTAGTGTAGTGAAGTCCTGCTCAACATTCAGGTGTTTTGGCAATATAACGTTGTTTAAGCACTCTACAATATAGTGTAGTTTACGTGAGGGTTTTTGCTTTGGGATGTATGGTCTAGCTGTAGGTTCAACATTTTTGTATTTGTCAAATGTAATTTTAAACTTACCTTCTATCTCACTCACGTCTGCTTGTCCGCTAAATGAGTTGGTGTTTGTATTTGGCGTATTTTCTGGTGCTTGTGTTTGATGTAAGCTAATGTCTTGGCCTTCTTCATAAGATGTCGTGTTTTGAGAACAGTTCACTTGTAGGTAACTGTTTGTGTCGGTATTAGTATTTGTTGTGTTTATCTGTAACTCCAGTTCTACTTCATCTCTTATTTGTTTAATCCTGTTTTCATTTATAAAGTTGTTTCTGATAATAACCCTATACTGGTCTGAGATGCGTTGCTCTGATAAATGTGTAAGTTGGGGATAGTACTGTATAAATTTTTCACGTAATCTCTGCCTGTACATAGTTTTGTTTGTTTCCAGCTCAGTAATTTGGAAATACGATCGTATAATCGCTTCATTTATCTCGACCGTCCACTGCATTCTGCTTCCTTCTGCTGTGTTTCTTTGTAGCTGTTGTGTACTTTGTGTGAGTGTGTCTAGCTGGTGTCGGTTTTGTAGTTGTGTAGTTACTTCTTTCCTTATTTCTTCCAGAATTGTATCCTTCAGCATTTTATTGTTTACAATTGCCCTTCGTTGATCCCCCAGACGTTGTTTTGACGCCTGCATGTTCGGGAATTCTTCCGTAAATTTCTGATGATGTAAGTCCAGGTGGCCGCGTATTGATGTTTCGAGATTTGTAACAAGTAGGTATGTGCGCCAGATGAATATGTTCATTTCTTCAGTCCATCTTTTTCGCGCACGCGTTTTACTTACAGTGGGTACAGGCTGACGAGCAGTTGCTCTATGCACAACATCTGCAAGCATTGGTGAGGTGGTTGATGATCGGGATGTATGAGTAGTTAGGCCTTGAAAAGAATGAGGTGATGAGCTGGATGACTGGAAAAGACTATGGGTAGATGATGGTGATGAAGGCTCTGAATGTAGATGATTGTCGGCTGTCGTACTTTCGGGTATATCCCCAGCGAGGGCCCGCCTGTTCAGCTCCTCGCCACCGACGGCTTGCATGCTGCGACACCCAGCGTCGGCTCCAGGTGTGCCCCGGCGGTAGCCCCCAGGAAGCGGCCGCAAATTATATTTTTTAAATGGTTTCTCCATCATGAGGGTTGGGTTATTTTTATTATTTTAAATGTATCCGCTGGTGATAAAGTATCTCCGAACCCCCTTTTCTCCTGCTTTCCTTTCCCAACCGTCAACACATATCCGCAATTTTGTTCGCTCCCCCCAGAATACGTGGAGCTGCCCGCTGAAGCGGGGAGGGATTCCCCACTGCCTGTGGCAATGAGACCCTCCTGGGTAGTGTTTTCAAAATTGTACAAATCCATGTTTAATTTTGGCCGAATAGGTTTGCCGTGTCCGCTCGCGGCTGGTCTCACCCTCCTAGCCATTCATCCCGTAGGCGCGCAACATTCCGAGGGATTAGGGGATTTTTTAAAGAGGTTTTTCTCCTCGCGGTACACCACCTCCATGGCGGTGACCACCGGCCGCCTCAATGGCGGTTACGGCCCCACCCGACGAGGGCCAGTCATACTGGACCCCACGCCGCGCGGGTTGTCTTTCTTCGCTTCCCCGGAACAACCGTGCTCCGAGTACTGGGCCCTCCTACCACGACAAGGTGAAGACATATTCAGGAGGGTTATTATTATTATTATTATGTTGGTACTTTTAAATTCACGGATCCATAGGGATCCGGTCCTTTGAAGCTTGCGTGGGGCCGAAGCCAACACTTAGAGGCTTTTTGGTACCGTATACTCTAATTTGCAATGTGTACATCTGCCGGGTTTTGTCTCTTGATAAATTATGAAAATCTACCCAAAGACAACACCCGGAAAATGCAAGGACTATTGTGAAAATAAGTAAAAAGGGCAATAAAAACCAGGCTATGGAGGGGAATATTTGGTGGACCGGTTAACTGGGCTATTGCCTGAGACAACGGACGTCTGCCATGCAAAATGTCTCAATTTTTACTCTCCTGGCAGACGGTGACTAGCCGCTCACTAAATGGGCCACCTATACGTGCTGACGCGTAAGGTCAGCAAAGGCGGCAACATGGCCGTGAGCGGCTCAGGGTGTCGAGAGGTGTGCACCGCTTTCTGCTCGGTGGTTCCCCACCTCACCAACTCGCGACTTAGGCATCTTTCACTTCCACCCTGCGAGCATTCAGCTCTAACGCCCCACTCCGGACGGCCGGTTAAGGCAAGCCAGAGGTGAGAGTCTTGCGGCCCCCGCTGGGGTCCACCCCAGCCGGCCAGTGAAGGCAAGCGGAGATGGAGGGCCTGACTGACTCTCGGGGGAACTCGGGTCCGTGGTGTCGCTACACACCAACAGCTCGCCACAAGCTGCCCTGCGGTAACGTCGGGTTAACCCGTGGTGTCGTAACGCACCAACAGCTCTAATAAGAGCCGCCCCTGATTATTATTATTATTTTACCATCATCAACTCTGCCGCCGGAACGCTAGACCCAAATTAGCTTTACCCTGCCTGGCATGTTATTGATGGTCTCACTTCTGCACGAAACATATCACCAATCGATAACCCATTCAAAAAGCTAATAGTTGGGGTTGTTAGGGTTTCAGGTTAGCGTTTTATACACGCGTATGAGCTCGTTTTTAGTAGCGCGTATTAGAGCGTATGGACCTGCCTTTCGCCACATGCGCAACTGGTACGAGCGTTTACGCGTTTTGAAGCTCGTATAAGCACGATTCGTAATGTTCAGTTTGAGCAACCAAGCCGGTATAAGCCCGTGCACGCGAGTCTGGTTTTTCAAGCGGGAAAAGTAGCGCACGTTAAGGGAGTATGTTAATAATAGAAAAATACGCTCTTCTGTAATGGCCCTTAGAAAGTATGCGTTCGAAGTAGTATAAACTACAGTCCCACTAATATAAGAAATACATTTTGGCAATTTGGGAAATCGAACTTCAATCCTTAATTAAATAGAAATACGATTCATGAGCGTGGCTTGACTTTTGAGCCTGACAGAACACTTGAATCCTTTTAGCATTGCATAAAGCTTAATTACTAATGACACTGGCAGCTCAAATTTTCTTCCTTGATTAGTTGGACATAGAACATATCATGTCGTATTAGGTACAACAACTAACAGATGTGGATCCTTAATAAGTGAAATACTCATATTCGCTAAGTGGGTGAAGCGTTGTAACGCCAGCCACTCAAGTAATAAATGGTGAATGATGCCTAGACATTGTTCGTTATTATAATACAAAATCATTTATTTCGATAAACAGTTCAGTACATTTCAATACAATGTAACTTTTTAGGATCATACAGCGTTTATTGTGAAAGTTTTACCAGTGACACTCGCACTAGACATAATCTGTGTCGCTAGAGCCCCGGCTCTCTCGCCGGAGAGTTAACAATACACTTGGCCTCGTGATCAGTTTTTGTTTTATGCTGTGTGAGTCCGTACACTATGTATTGGATATAATTTATTTGATAGAACTAATCGTCAGCAGGCTGAATTCGGTGTCATACCTTGACCAATAGGGAATATTTACTTGGAACAGATGACGGTCATATTATTTTTTTGAGTACTAATTTTGAATTCTCGTTACGTCTCTATCAATATTTCCTAATTTTATTTCTTTGTCAATTTTTAAATAATTACTGAAAAGTACAAAGAAAATTGGGAAATTCAAAGCGGTTAAAACAGTCACGTGGGAGTGTGACGTCCAAAATCTAGGCGTATGTCACTGTCAAAAGCGCGACAAGAAGAAGAATTCAATAGTAGGTTACATTTGTGTTGTCATTGACTTGTGTGACATCAGAGTTCATGACAACTGAGCGCGCCATAATGGCGGCTTTTGAAACGCTTGAAAAAGTTTGAAGTTTTCAACAATTTATAAATATACTACGTTTCGCATTTTTGGTGATGAATATTATTGATCAGTCATAAAACGGTATAAGCTATCATAAAAAAATATAAAAAAGAACAGTGCATATTCCCTATTGTTTTGTTTCTCTTACCCTCGAAGTCAGTAAGGTCAATCAAAGTTGAGCACGCCTTCAAAATCGTGCCGTCACTTACAGTTCTATCCCCCGAATTTACAAAGCTCATGCTGTCCCGTAAAAAAAACAATAGAACTGAAAGGGCAGCTATACTTCTGAGGGATGCTCAAAGTTGATTTGCGTTTGATTTTGGGGGTGTGATGCCTTACTTTGACGGCGTGCCAAAGAAGAGTGTAAAACCCTTGCGAGGCTCGCGTTTGAAAAGAAAAATAAATCCATTGATTCAGCAAAATTGTTTCAATCAAAACTGTGGCTGTCACCAATCATTGACAGCCACAGTTTTGATTGGCTGGTCAAATTTAGATTGTGGCGGGATGAACGTTGGCATTGATGGGTACTATATCACGTTTGCAGCATCGATGCGGTATCGCGTGAGGATTAATGCTATATAGCGTAAGGATTGATGCTATATCGCGTAAGGATTGCTGCTATATCGCGTAAGGATTGATGCTATATCGCGTGTACATCAATGAACCCACATGTTTCACTGTTGGCATGTTCTGTGCGACTGTATTGCGTTTAGCTGCACGTCGCCATGTCTCTAGAATCTATCGAAATGACATACCGTATTTCTTCTGCTTGCTTTTTAAATGAGAAGATTAAGAAAGCGATGCTAATATCGCATGGACATGACGAAACACATGTTTTACAATAAAATTCTAGATCTTTCGAAGGGTTACAACAAATATTGCGTTAGTATTTTGTCTAATTTTGTTAAATATAAAAATGTGTAATGTATACTTGGTAAATAAATAAATAAATAAAGAAAAATACTTACTGTTATTGAAAACGGCGTTTCACTGTAGCTAGCTTAAAGTCCAACTAAAGTAGGCTTACTTACGCCGCTATCGACAGATTCGGATTTTCATTACCAATACAGTGTAATAGGGTTTCCATTCCATCCTAATTATCGTCCTTGTTCCAGGGCTAAATCTTACCTATAAAATAAATAAAGTCAATTTATAGCAGGTTTTATGGGGAGGGTAATGGGCAATAACGACATTTAAGCTGTCGAGAGGGTCCCCTTGTCTCTCTATCGTGCCATGATTCTCACAATTACAGATTGATCGACAGGGTGAGCAGACGAGAAAATGCGCAATTTTTACGATGTTTACATAGTGGTTGATGACAGACCTGCAGTGATTAGGATGGTTCAGACTGCAAGCGTCGTGTGTTTGATTTCCATATCAGCGCAAATGTACATAGATGAAACAGATAGTCCCTATGTTAATTTTTCTTTAACTTGGTTTAGTGCCTACAAAAAAAAAGACCACGACTAAGTAAACATGCTCACCGCGAGCCATATTTCTCGCGCACGAGATAACGCGTGACTTGGTCGCGGCCCCTTAGACTGGCAGGTGTGTTATACCAAATTGTGACCACATAAATCGGTAATTGCCTGTCAACCTGTTTCATACAGTGCATTGTAACATGATGTAATGTAAATGTTGTCATCAGGCTCGCGGATACCTGGAGTCGCTGCCGTTCAAGCCGCGCGTGCCGTGGGCCGAGCTGTTCCCCGGCGCGGACGCGCGCGCGCTGGACCTGCTGCACCGCATGCTCACCTTCAACCCTCACAAGCGCATCACCGTCGAGGAGGCGCTCGCGCACCCCTACCTCGAGCAGTACTACGACCCCAACGACGAGGTGAGTGCTCCTCGCTGCTTCAGATACAGATAGATAGTTGAGTCGCTGCCGTTCAAGCCGCGCGTGCCGTGGGCCGAGCTGTTCCCTGGCGCGGACGCGCGCGCGCTGGACCTGCTGCACCGCATGCTCACCTTCAACCCTCACAAGCGCATCACCGTCGAGGAGGCGCTCGCGCACCCCTACCTCGAGCAGTACTACGACCCCAACGACGAAGTGAGTGCTCCTCGCTGCTTCAGATACAGATAGATAGTTGAGTCGCTGCCGTTCAAGCCGCGCGTGCCGTGGGCCGAGCTGTTCCCTGGCGCGGACGCGCGCGCGCTGGACCTGCTGCACCGCATGCTCATCTTCAACCCTCACAAGCGCATCACCGTCGAGGAGGCGCTCGCGCACCCCTACCTCGAGCAGTACACGACCCCAATGACGAGGTGAGTGGTCCTCGCTTACACAGATAACTTTTTTCTGCTGAACAAGATACTTTTTGACCCGGGAAAATCATCATGGAAGTTTTAGAATTACGTTAAAGAAAGGATTTACAGAAAGAAAATATATTCAGTTGATTTGCAAACTGATTTTTGAAATACATATTTCTCAGGCTCGATTTTGAACTTTCTTCTGCACCGCAGCTTCGTCTAGCTGTCATCAAATTATTATACAACTTCATTTAAATAACTCAGGGAAAATGTGAGCTGGGTATCTCACAATGAACATTTGATAAATGAACTAGTATCTAAAAAAGTAACAAATCTAGACTAGATTCAATTCCAGTTAGCATAATATCACAAATAGAGTTATGTGCAATGGTCACCCAATAAATGGAAAAATAAATATGAACTAGCTACAGATTAAACAACTCGAATTGCCGTCAAGTCATAAAGTCATAACTTTGACGCTGGGACTTTTCTGCCCCAACGGTTATCGGTTATTCCGCGCTATGTGCCCAGCCGACTGCAACTTTAACTACACTGCTCAAAAGTGTCTAGGGATATCTCAAGCATTTTCATACAAAGTATAGCTATTTGGGAGGCTGTAAAAATTTAAATATTGATACCAACGTAGAAATTTTTAGAACACAGAAACTGCTTTATCTACCCTTTCAGATTGTATAAATAAATTCATTGTAGTAGCATTATTGTACAATCGTAAGGACGTTAAAAAAAGACAGATTTTTCTTTTAAAAGGTGTCAAAATTTTAGCAAAATCAAACGTTTTTTTTTTGTAATATTCTTAACCTTTATCTTATGCCACTGTCCTCGCATTATTCTAAGATAATGCTCAACTTGTAAACAAACTTAACTTTATGAAATATTTGAAAAATGATATCCCTATGATATCCTCTGATATGTTAATATACTTTTGATTTGATCGCGCAGTCCTCCATATTGAACATGGACCCCATATGAACCCCTACACCTCAGATCTGAAAGTATCTTTGGGATCATACACTGGTTGTAGACTTCAGACTGAATTCACTTAGGCATGTTGGCGTAAAAAAAGTCGCGAGGTTTCCAGATCGCTGACCATGCGATGTGTATTCGACGATTAACTTATCTCTTTCTCGAAGTTAGAAATCAGAAATCATTTATTTGCTAAGAATAAGGTAGTACATTGAGATGGTAATTAAATATCGGCTTCCAACTTATTCAGCTTTTATGTCAGCATGCAAATACAATAAAATTCAAGATCGGATAACACATTATTAGTCTAATTATTAGTTGGTTCTGCACGTTTGCTTCACTTGATGTGTAAGGTAGAGTAAAGCTCGTAGCACATTATCCCAGCACGGCAACTGCACGGCTCCGACCCAGCAAATATCTTGCCATTTAAATTTGAGCATTAGTTGTTTAATGTTACAATATATTTTGCAATAATATCATGAGAAACCCAACGACGAGCTGACGGCTAGCTCTCAGCGCGATCGCCGCTACTTCACCACTCAACTCGCAGCCCGCGTCCTAAGAACTTAAGGTTCGAATTTGAATGGCAATCAGGTCGGAGGCGTGCAGTCACCGTGCTGGCAAGGTGTGCTACGAGCTTTACTCGTCGACAACTTTGCTTATCAAGTTATCAACTTAGCCTGGAGTGGAGGTAACACGAACGTTTGACGAGACTTCTTAACCATGTTCGTTTGAAACCAGTTCCCTTGCATTTCATCGAGGTTTACCAGTTCTTTTTTGTTCACTGGCCCCGCAACGTTACGTGTCGCCCTTACGGGCTGCAGTGGGTGGGTGGTAAATCCACTACACTGCCCCGCCTGAGTTCTCTTCGCTTCCCGGCGGTTGTTCCCCTACCACCGGTACTAAGTCCCCCTTAGTTGGCCGCCAAGGCTTCTCCATGGGGGGGAAGGGCTTTCATCCCTATGTGGTCGACCTTCCGGCGGTCCGGACTAGACGGTTTGGTGCTTCCTTTCTGGTCCGCACCGCTAAAGAGTGGAACGATCTCCCTGCGTCTGTGTTTCCGGAACCAAACAACCTTGGAGTTCCAAGGAAAGAGTGAATAGGCATTTTCTGGGTAAGCGTGTCCCACCTTCGACCTCGTCTTCGCTTATAACCAGGCAAGACTGGGGTCAAACGCAACCCCATTTTTAATAAACTTAGAACTCTCCGAAATATTTAGATACTTAAATTCAGTTATCATAAAAAAAACTGATTATGGCAAGTAACGGGAATTTTATCTTTCACTGTCTGTGACGCGTCCCCGCTCCGTCCGCTGTCTGTGCCAGGCACTTTCATTTTTATACCATTTTTTACATCTTGCGGTCACGTAACGTTCCCGCGACTTCATCGGTGCAAACGTTTTGTGAATGTTTTTGTACAAATTCTGGCGAAGCTCGCTTTTTAGAAAGCTTTGTAATCAATAAAACATTTTGCTTCAATAACCATAAAACAAGACATATTCACATAACAGCTGGAGCTATGGGTCAAGTTTCTGACAGCTTAAGGGGTTTTTATTGTTTTTGATTATCTCTTGGAAGTTAGGTAGACGTTGTCATTGTTGGTTACATTTACGTATTTTGCATTCGACTTCGGAAAAAGGTATTTACAAATTATATAAACTAGCTTTAGATTTGTCAATATTATGTCAATTTAGTCGGATTGCAGCAGTTCCAAGTCATGCGTAATAGGTATAGTAGGTATATTTAACTTGTACAGGTTTCACTGTATTTTGTAACACACAAAAAACATAATAATAATTAGTTAAGCTTTTATGTAGCGTAAACAGAACTCATAGCAACTAACTTTGAAAACATACTTATGATATCACGGAACTCACTGAACGTAAGTAAGCATGCGATGTGCCAGCATGTCGCACTCGCTCGTTACTGTAACGCCTCGCTTCCCCCAACGTATTCCGCCCTTGAGGTTGGTCTAAACTAGTCGTTAGCACTGACGTTCCTACTTACCTATATCATTTTCGTGGCTTGAAGACCAATATTGCTTGAGTACGCAAAGAGTACCCTCTTATCTGCACAAAATTATGTTTTCACTATTTCACTGGGGGATTTGTTTAGAAATGTTGTCATTTTGTAAAACACTGAAATAAAAAAAATATTTATTATGTCACCTATTACTTCGCTGTTGGAATTTGGCTCAGTGCTACTTGAAACACAAACAAAGATAATTTCGATAATAGAGGATAGCATTAAACGTGCAAACAGATTCTTTGGTATTCATAATTTTAGTGAATTCCCTCCTCTTTGATAGGCTGATGAAGATGACACCCCTTTGTTTTTATTAAAAAGTAATTCTGCAAGCTGTATGTGACAAAGCACACTATGGTGTCTTACCTGTGATTAAATTCCACTCGACATATCAAATTAGAACTAGCAATCTCTGAATAATGAGCTAACTACCTTTGAACTATAGGCCGGGCGATTTAATTCGTGGTATTTGCTCACCAATAATTACCCCACGGGCACAGATGTAGGTAATCGACCACTTGTTAGCTAATTATGAAAATTTTCTGTTAATCTGTGAGTAAATCTGTGACCAAACTTCTTCCCATTATGACTGACACATTAATGTAGTAATATTGCAAACATACACTAAGTTATTCAAAGAAAACTAATGATTAGTGACGCACGTCTTCTCCAATTAAATATTACAATAAAAAATTACAGCAACAACAAGTATATTTTCCCCCATGTCCCGGTCGAGACGTTCTATCAAAATGGTAATATTAGTGCGTAGGTAGTAATTATAGAAAATATTTTCATGTTTTTGCCTTTTTGAAGGTTTATTTACCTTGATTATTGGCTAAATGTCGCCAGCCGACTTTTTAAAAAGCGGTTGAACAACTGGTTGTTTTGTTAGTCCAACTTTAAGATAACAGTGCGATAAATTTAATTGTCTAAAGTATCTAAGTGCTTATTTCCCTGGGGACTAATTTGAATATGTTTTAATAGAAAGAAGCAAGTATGCAAAATAGCAATATGAGAGTGCGGGAGTCGAGCGAATTATGAGAGTCTGAAGCATTAAATATGTAGGGTAAATTAGCATGTCTATTCTTTTAGGGTTTTTAAAAACAAACTGCTTTGGTTTGTTCTGTATTCAACCTAATTACTGCCAAGCCTCGTGAACATTGTGACCTAAACTTACTACAATGCAATTCTTCTAAACCAATTAACCCATATATCAATGAATTGTTATGCTATAAATCCTACTAATATTATAAATGCGAAAGTTTGTATGTCTGGACGTGCCGGGTTGCACTTTCACGTAAAAAATATTGAATGGATTTTAATGAAACTTTACAATACTGTATATTATACATCTGAATCGCACATCGGCTACATTTTATAAAGAAATATTACTTATTGGGCGGCCGCTAGTAATAAATAAATGAACACTGTGAGTATATGAGTGTTGTTGTTTAAGTAGGCATTTACAAATATGTTAAGAGTTAACTAATAATATAGTTCAGCTTTGCTCCTTTTGCCAAACATTTAATTCGCTGGCAATAATATGAACGTGCATTTGATCTCAACCGAGAAACTCAACACTGCTTGTCAAAACTTTCACTATCAGTTAAAAGCGAGATGTTTCGCTGCCTCTATGCCGTGAGTGCTCTTCACTTGGGTCGAAGCCGTTAAAACCAGATAAAAATGGACGTTAAAAATATTACGTTCGGCTGAAATAAAGGTTAATATGTTTATATTAACGGGTCCCGAGTCAACTGGGAAATCAAATAATGAGCCAAACGGGCTCGGCCGCCCGCCCGGCGCGGCGCCCTGACACGATCGCCCCTAATACGTTTAAAAGCGCTTACTATGATCGACATTACCCGTATCACATTCAGACATCGCATAGGCTATATCCAACTGATCTGAACGAAATAATTCATTTAATAGGGAATATGCACTTGAAACAGATGAGCGTCATAATATTTTTTTTAGTAGTATTTAGAATTCTTATTACATCTCTATCAATATTTCCTAATTTTATTTCTTTGTAGATGTAAAAATAATTATTGAAAAGTGCAAAAAAATGTGGGGAATTCAAAGTGGTTGAAACAGAGTGTGACGTCACAGTCCAGGCGTATGTCACTGTCAAAAGCGCGACAAGAAGAAGAATTCAACAGTTTTCAGGTTACATTTTGTGTTGTCATAGACTCGCGTGACGTCCAAGTCAAAGACAACGGAGCGCGCCATAATGGCGGCGTTTGAAACGCTTGAAAAAGTTTGAATTTTGTAACACTTTATAAAATTATTGATCAGTCATAAAACGATATAAGCTATCAGAAAAAATATAAAAAAATAACAGTGCATATTCCCTATTTCTTCACAATTCTTAAATAGATGAATAATCACATTTTAAAAGTCTGCTTCATTCTTGCAGCAACCATAACCGTTCAGAAATGTTTTTTACTACTGAGATTGAATTTTATATTCTCCACTTAAAATTTAATGGAAATACAACTTTATTTTCTCTTAAACATCTCTCAAAATATTAAAGTAAAAAAAAACCTAACTAATTTGCGTATTAGTCCTATTCCAGCGTAACTCAATTATGAATTCGTAGCTGTTATTCATAAGACACAATATGGAATGTAATTTGGTAGACGCTGTGTGTATTCATGAATATAATTTGGAATTTACATTAATTTCATGGCTATTAACAACCAATGTTTATTTAGGATCGCCCGCATAGGAAAAACCTTTCATATTGGATGAGCATACATACCTCTGTATATGATATAATGAAACAAAACAATTTAAGAAACCGTTATTAACTTATACATACAATGTTTTAGAAGGTATTCCCAGTAGTACATTACATGACTATAGTCATCATTTACCTGCTTTTTTTTTATTGAATCTCGCACTAGGGTAAAAGGAAAAGCGTTTATCTTATCATACAAGATAAAAACAAACAAAACAAAATTGTTACACAAAAAAATAAATACTAAAGATAGGAAAACCAGAAAAAGGCATTCGGTCTTGGCATCAGGCGGGACTCGAACCCGCGTCTTTCAAATAAAAAAATATAACGCGTATATAGTGTATATAGCGCGTTTTAAAATATTTAATGACAGAAAAATAAACAAAAATTTCCACCGGTAAGCAGTATCACAGCAGCAGTAGGTCTCTGTTTTTGATACAGTAAAGCCAAAAGCATGTCATTTTGAACAAGTACCTCGGTACTTGATACCTTGGTACCTCGGTCTCATTAATACCCACACGTCTCCTATCATTGATAATGCACAAACAGACAACTTAATAAAAACTATTTTAGTCAACAGCACATCAGGTTACCCCATTTCCGTTTTGTCTCTCGCTCTTGCCAAATGACATCTCTTTGTAATAGAGCAAGGAGGACTGACCGGAAATGGGTAGCGTGATGTGCCGGCCACCGTACGTGTGGAACCCTTGAGTTTGTGGAATAAGCAATTAAATATGTATAGGAAAATAACAATGTAACAAAGACTTCGAGTTTGAATGAAATGTTTCATGACGTGTCCATAAAACAATTAAGTGATTGAACAAACGACTCCATAGTGGGAAAAGTAAAAAGTACTAGTATACAAACTCATTTTTTTCCGCGCGATACCTTGTGCTGTTGACGTAAGACCCATTTTGCAATGGTTTGGTAAAGGTTGATGTGTGCGTCTTTGTACAGCTGTGAAAAGTACCATTTTTGTAGCAACAGTTAAAAACATTTTTTTTGTTCACAGCCAGTAGCCGAGGAGCCGTTCAGATTCGCCATGGAGCTAGACGATCTGCCGAAGGAAACGCTCAAGAAGTACATCTTTGAAGAGACGCTACTGTACAAGCATGCGAACGAGCCGTAAAGCCCCGGGTGAGGCCTCTTGCGCCCGCGCCGCACCGGGTGACGCGTAGTCTGCATGCAAACTCCATGTAGGTACATTATCGGTTCTCTTTCTTTCAATAGTTGTCAGATTATTCCAGTGTGCATACCGTGCATCCATACTGCAGTTACTGTTTGCTGAGCAACGTTTCCAAGTGATTTTTTGATGAACAACAGCTCATCAAAAAATAACTGCGTTGTGGATGCACTGTCATGATTACAATATCGATGAAGATTGTATCTTGTCACTTATGTATCTTCAGTATTGAGTAACTTAAATAGAAATCGTTATGGAAAAAATCAATATTTTTTTTAGGAAATGAAAAGGGAAAAACAATGGTATTTGCATGCAGACTAGCCGGTGAGATGTTCTGTCAATCTGACAGCAGTTTAAAAAAGGTGATCGTTATTTCAACGTTTACCGTAGTAGGTTAACCAAAGCATACAGTTAACCAAGATGTTGTATTTTATCTAAGTAAGTATTCGACGTTTGGATTGGTCAGTTTTCAACGAGGCATTTGGTACGACACTACTTAAGTTGTAAACCCCATCGTTAGGTGGTCTGTTTTAAAATGAAATTTTGTTGCTGCCGAATCACAACGTGGCGACTGGCTCGTAACATTGGACCGTGTTAGGGGATGGTTAGGGGATCGAAACGGGTTTCTGCAGTGCGCGGCATATAATGCATTATTCTTCATAAAAGAGCTGCCCAAAACAGCTTGCTCTATAGGTTAAAACATATTCATTCATTTCGGTGTTAAAAAAACGTCTGTTAAGGTTAATTTGAAATAATCATTTTTCATTAGCGTTTCGTTCAAATCGTTGTCAAAGAAGTATCATAAAATATGACTGGGACAGTAGTGGTAATATTGAAAGATAGACAACTCGTAGGATCATAGATAGGACTTTTCTGAAATTTATAAACGTTAAACATACCTAGTCGTATAATTTCTAATGAAGTAAATGATTAATATTAACGATATTTGAAGCTGTTGTTGTATGGGTATTATGCAGTATTACGAGAATCGATTTCACATTCGTTACTGATACGATTCAGATCTCGTTTAGTAATTAATCGGAGTGAGAGCTCGCATCGATTTGGCGACGTCAAAACGAATTATCTAACCTAACGTTCGATGCAGTTGATTGTACCCACGTAAGGAGTCGATTCTATGAGAGGACACGAGACCAAACAAGTTATTCATCATTGTAAGTTTTCCCTTTTTTGGTTTAGAAAACCATAGAATTCCTATAGTTTTTGTTGTATTTATACTTGAATGTGTATTAAAAGTATTGGAAGCCGTGTAACAATGACGTATAAAATGACATCTTGACGTGTATAGCTGCATTGCAATGTCTCGCAATGCGCCACATGCGCGTGCCGCATTCCTTGTCGGAATCTAAATGAAAACTGAAAAGCTTGTCCTTGATATTTTGCACAGATAAGATATCCGAACATGTTTGATATGAGGCAACGCCTGGCGAAGTCACCACTGTGTCACGGACACGGCTGTCAGTAGGGGAAACGGGAAAAGCAAATAATGAGGTATACTGTGCGAGACGGGTCATGTAAATATTTTTACATTTCGATTAATGTCTTTTGAAGTGTCACTGAATAATAACTTCGAGCACATAAACTTTATTCATTAATTCTGGTGTCATCTTATAAGATTAATTGTATTTTCTCGTCGGTGCGCGGCGGCTCCTCGTTGAAAAACTTGCTTTTTCAATTATTTCTATTATAATAATAATTCTTGTCTTCCTTGTATTAGCATGTTGCGCACAAGACGATTTTAGAATAGTTGGTTCTTCATATCAAATATTTTAAAGAGACGTTGATAGAATGTTATGAAAATTTAGTCGATCGGTGATGTGCGGTTATGTGATACAAGTTTTTCAACGAATGGTCTTAGAGGGGGTTTGGAGTGAATGTGGACTGGTCTGTCTGTTATTGCACGCTGTCTATTGTGGAAGGTATTGTAAGAGAGCCTACCAGTGTCATATCCAGGTCTTGGGCATGATCTAACGGGTAGAAGACCTTGGTCTGTTTCTCTTGAGATACTTATAGTTGTTGTTGAAATATTTAAGTAACATTATTAATCATTCAACTGATAATACGCTCTCATAAAACAAAATATAATGAATGAAATGAACTTTAAAGAAAATATTTTAAATTACTTTTAAGCGTTTATTGTAAGAACTTTCACAAATCTGTTGTCGTTGTAACGTTAGGTGCCCGTCTTCGTAAATATTAAGAGTTCGAAGTGTGTTCTACTTTTTAAAATGTTACTGATTCATACACGACTCGCAATCAGCCAAATATAGGACTAGCTTTACTTATTTTGAAAGATTAATATCTTGAATAGTAAATACATTCGGTTTAACCAATTCTAAGTTACTCTGATTGGAGCCATGTATGATCAGCAAGTGTTCTACAAAATTAACCAAAAAAAAACTTGTTAAAATGAACTTGTGATTCAAGAGTACCTTGGGTCGGTAATCAGACAATGAAATAAGCCTATTTGTACAGTTTTCAGTGTTATATCTTCGTCATAATATTTACAGTACTAGGAAAGGGGTGTCATTTTGAATTTCTATAATATTTTTAGAAATTAATCGCTGATCAGTGTAACATTAATGATTATAGCTAGTTTATTTTGTAAAACTAAAAAATGCAAAATTGTCCATTGTGGTCCAATTTCTTTCTTATGTAGAGGGCATCAAACAACCATGAAAAAACATCAGTTCCGCAAGAATGGATAGTTAACAGATTATGATTTTTTAGGGTCTATGTTTATCTGTCACTATGTGACTAGTTCTTTTTAACTTAGTCTAAATTGTCCCACTGCAGGGCAGAGGCCTCCCAATCGTTTATGAAAATGAATTTAAAAAACGCATATCTCCTACACTATTGATTTTCGCGGCATTATACTTTCTATGAGTTATTAGAATGAGTTATCTAAGAATATTGGACTGCTGTAAATGAACTAACCAGTATAATGTGCAATAATATAGCAACAGCGGGCAAGCGAGTCGGCGATGCGTGGGTGAATTGTCCATTCTGCAAATAAAGCCTTTGATTGGTCTAAATAATTGAATTTTACCAATCACGGGCTTTAGTCTATGCTTTATGTCGATGTTACAATTTCAGAATACGGGCCTTAATATTGTGGAATTAATATTCGTTCAAATATTTAACAACTGATTTGCAGTTTTCATCGCCGCATCGCGCAGTCTGGACTAGCGGAAAGGTTTTCCTTAACATTGTATTACGAATTCTGGCTACAATTCTGCTGACTAATTGACCATAGAATACTCAAAAAACTGATTGTTGTTGTATCTGCGTTACTGCATGCCTCGCGGATACAATCAAGTATAGCGAGCTTGTGACACTAATTAAAACATGTCCGTTTTATCAGAGCGCCGTGCATGAATTTTACATGTATAAATGGATGAACTTCATCGCAACAAAGAAGAGATACAAACGTGCGGCTTACAGTATATTCCATCTTTTGAGCGAATAAAAGGTTTCATACTTCATATCTTTTATGTTTTCAAATTGAACGTTAGTCGGCAGATTTGTAGAGCATTTCAAACGTCTCTCTTCCATTCACTGTGTACTTTACAAGACTCGTAGTTTTTCAGCGAATAAATATTTTTAAAATGTACTTGAAAAAACTAACATCAGATTACCATCACGTATTTATTGTTAAAAAATGAGTGTTGCCATATTTTCTTAAGTCATCATGTACAAATTGGATATAGGAGGATCATTTGTTATCTGTCAACAGTTGAATATTATGAAAATAAAATCAATTCAAAAGATTTATATTGTTTTATTTGAAATTGTTCTTACTATAGTGATTATACCCGTGGGGACACACTATTTTTATCGATTTAAGCGATATTATTCGCTACTTTAAAAAAGCTATAGGTAAAGCTATTTTTAGGTACCCACTTTGTTGAGAATTTTCATGGGATCAGGGCACCAGTATCTGACAATTTAAAAGTAGTAAAAGTGCTCTGTTCTTAAATCAAAGGGTAATAAATATTATCTTAAAAGTATTTCTGTAACCTTCAAGTTAGTACCTTTTTACCACCTTTCACCCGTACTGTATGACGCAGGAAAACTAAACCTTGGTTGACCAATAAAACTGTAATAATTGTGGATTGTCATTAGTTTCCATATTAAATTATGAATGCAAACATCACAAGTTCCATCATGGAACAAGTTAATGGAACTGACTGCAATGAAGTTGCGCACTTGGTATCCTTGTCGTCCATTTAATCGTCGTGGAAAAGTATGCAGCAACAGTGCCACTCCATTAGCAGGAACTTGAAAAGCACTTACATAGCAACCAGTTTAAGTCTCGGTTTGAATATTGGACTTCTGTGTCACACGCATGTATGCAGTTGGTAAGTTATTCCAGATTAAGTAGTAGGTATTCGGTCGAAATCCTGATCTATACATAAACCGCCTATAAACGTCCCACTGCTGGGCACAGGCTTCACCTCAACCATGAGGTGGGACAAGCCATACTCCAACATGCGGGCTCAGTGCGGATTGTTGAAGGGGTGTAAGGTTAGTGAGCAACTTAAATGCCAGATGTTATCAAGCCGCCCTTAGGCCTCTGACTAGGCTTAACGATTGACATCTTGCGACGTCAACCGGGACCCACTGTCATCCGAAGCACAGAGATGTCGGAAATACAAATCACTAAATTTCTGTCGGGTTACCCATTCCATTTCCGACCCGGGGTGTGTTGCTTTACAACAGCGATCGTCGCCGATCACTGTCACAACTGCGCCACGGGCACCGATGGTTAAAATATTACTCTTGCCGATTGCGGTCAGGCCTCGAATAGCCTGAGCCTAACCGATTTATCAGCTGTGTTTTTTCTGTATTTTTGCGCTTGGTATGAAAAGGACAGAACAAATAGATAGTTTAGGTTTATCGTTCAACACGAGCGTTACCCGCTGAGCGCTTTATAAAAACATACCTTAGTAACACTTTGACGCAGAATAAAATTATGAATATTTTATCGTACATCGACAAAAAACACTCTGCAATTATCACTAGTAAGCGAGCACTTAATCTACTACTCGAAATAAGCAGTTCTGCAAGTGCTCATAACGTAATTAAAAAACTATTTTATTTAAAGAAGCTGCGCTTAACTCCCAACGCTATAAAATATTTCTAATAAGAAAAGTGTGTTGTGAAAGCTTTCATTAGTTTAAATAGGTACAAGGTATCTCCAATGTAATCTACAGCGCCCAGTCATTAGGTTTTTACGTCATGGCGTCCGCCGCAAACAAATTATGTTTATAATTAAAACAAGCCGATTTCAATTGAATCGTTCTGCGGCTACACATCGTCTGAAGCTTCGGAATCCGATCAATTCCCTTGTACCGAGTATTTTATGCATTTATTGGCTCGCCCGATATTGTATTGCCAGCGAGATTTATTCTTCAATATTTGAGTTGGGTCACGTATTTCAGTGATTGGCTGTATCAATCGTAAATCTGTTATAGAACTAGGAATAAGAGCTGTGGGTAAGTATTACATTTATCATTCATTATTCTATCCTGGTTATTTTGAGGGGATTGCTTGGAGGAGGGGAAGGGAGGTCTTTGTCCAGCAGTGGTATCCTAATGGCCTTAAGGTGAAATATGATTTTATTCTGTGGTGATAGTTTTGTTCAGAGTAGGTATCTATGCATTAGATCACCTAAGCCTGTCAGAGTTTGAGGGCTTCAATTAAATACTCAACGACGCATAACTTCCGCCATTTTTTCTATTGGACCAAAGGAGACATCTCCGATAATGGAGGACTTCTAATCTCAATCAATCTGTGGAATCATCACACGCTCTTCAGCTGAGAAGTACATTGCATGTCTTATACTAAGATGACGAACTAATCTACTAGTTAAATTAAACGGAGTTTAGTACCGTATGACGGGACTACTTCCAAAATAAGCAACCGAATCCAGCACGCAATAAGAATATTTCATTTAGGGCTGATATTCTAATAGTCAGTTAAATCTTAACTGACCAATTACAACTCGACAAATTAAATATATATATATGTCACTGAACTTCGCAGTCTAGCCACAAACTAAACTAAATAAAGCTTGTTATATAGGATACTAGACAACGGATACGGATTGTATGTAACTTGTCTACGAAATCCGGTAACTGGTCCAAATTAATGAGAAAGTCGAAGGACACTCATTATCTTTGACGTAGCTCGTGGTTCATGTATCAACTGACAATACGAAACAACTCCCTATTAACTTATCTCGGAACTGTCTTTAACAGACGTGCCCGAAGTTTTTTGTCTTGTAGACCACGCCTCAGCTTTTTCTGTAATGGGTAGACCCTTACTAATACTCCGAATATGGTAGGCTTAGATTCAACCTAACGTTTATGTGCAAAAAATCTTCATAGAAATACAGAAAATAGCAGAAACGTATATTTTCACGAGGATCACTTTGACTTTGTCACATTGAGTCGACATTAAACACGGTCGTGTCTTACGTTACGAGTAACATTGTAAGGAAAAATATTAGTGGTGAGAGTTTTTTTTTAATAAACTGCAGAAACAAATAAATGGGTTAATTAAATGTTGCGAATTTTTGTTAAATATTCGTATGTAAATTGAAATCTCTTGGGTTTGTGCCAACTGTGCCTATCTAAGTAGTTTTTTTTATAATTAGCTCCCCTTGCATCATGCGCTTTGGAAGAAATTTCGTACAGAGACTAGCTCACTTGTTCTTTTATTTTCCTTAATGTGACTATCTGTGCGTACTAAGTAGACCTAGTTACTATCCCATTTCATGGATGTTCATAATGTAAAATCGAAATTCATCTGACCGATTTTAAAAGTCTGACGAAAACAATTGATCTAATGTTCCATTTAACGATGCTTTGTTTCTACGAACTTTTGCGTCCATAGTCACCACAACGTTCGAGTTAGTTTTGCTTTGGGCGATGGCTATATATTATTACAGAGAGCGGTAACAACTTGCCCCTCGGCAGAGACGGTTGATCTCCAAAACAAGGCAAATGAATTGTTAACAGAGCTCCGTGATTGAAGTTATTAATTTCGCAGCCGACAAGAGCTAATTATCAAGGATATTGCGGCAACGGCCGTACGGAAAGTCGAGACTAGCTTTTACTAAAAAAGCTCGGATAGTAACAATGGAAGAAGCATTTTTACGGCTTATTCAGAGGCTTATTCGAACGATTTCGCAAATTAATAATGAACAAGACATAATTAGTATGGTTGAGGTTAGTTAATGTTGTTAAGCAATGTTTTTTTTAATATTTTTGAATAAGTTAAAAGCTTAGAAAGGTAACTATGCAGATTTCTTGTCGGTTCTTTTCAGTGCAGAAACAAACTGTCAGTAACCTGTGGTAGAGTCACATTGTGTTGGCATACAGTATTTTTTTATTATTATTTGTTTGTAACTAATCCATTCAATTGAAGACTGATTACATTTAATTTGAGACGATTTCAGAACAACATATAGACAATAGGGTTTGCTAATTAAATTTGTTCTTATCACATTTTGTTGTAACTACTTAAGTCCGTCCGTTTCAGCATTTGACAACAAAACAACCTGATGAAACGAAAACTAACTGTTACCTTTACGAGTGTAAATGTATGTCATTCTGGAGAAATCAATAATTAGTTAGATACAGTCCACCACAAGTGATCTTACGGATACTAGAAAGCTAAGCTAATGTAGATGTGATTGATGTGATTAGGTACTGTGTAATGGTCTACTTGAATAAAGATATATTGAATTTGAATTTGTAAGAGGCTTTGGTTTGTTTTTCTTTCATCCCAAACCCATTAAATGTAAAAACCCTAGCCCTCCTAGTTAACATTAACTTCTGTACGTTTTCGTTAGATGAACTAAACAGTTAGATACCTGTTTAGAAAATATTTATTGACAAACACAGAACAAATATATTCGTATAGAAATGTCAGGAACATATTGCGTACCTGTCTACAACAATACCTGTACCTAATGCGCCCTAAATTGATAGCTTTTCCATGCCTGTGACTTTTACAATAAATAAAAACATTGTAAGCGTACGATACGAGACGCCGTACACACGGCTGTAAAAAGTCATATCGCTTTTGAACACAGCTGTGAAGGTAAAGGTGCCTCCTCACCAAGAGCATTCGCGTGTGTACCGTTACAGATTAGAGCATTATATCAATGACGGAGGAGAAACGAGCATTACAATGCGCACCTTGTTACAATGTGTAATATCTTGATACAACATGAGTCATCAAACATCTAAATCTATACTGAATGCACGAAAATTTAATTATGTACCAAATGTTATATTACACGCGATTGCTCGCCAGTCAGGTAGGTTGTGCACTTTGTGCATTGCATTACAATACTTGTAATGCAATGCACAAAGTCGAATCTATATTGTTATATTACACGCGAAAGCTCATCAGGCAGGCAGGTAGTACTGTAATGTAGATAGATAGAGAAACAATTCATTGCACACTAAATTAACACATTTCTAAGTAACACCAACATGACCAAATGTCTTTTTCTGGTTTTCAGATCTTTAGTAAAGATACTGCATGGAAAATGCTAAAACAATAATAAAAAAAACATAATATCTACATGTTCACATGAATGTACAATTTAGGCGGTCTATTGCTAGAAGCGATATCTTCCAGACCTACAGGCACCTACCGGCAGAGGAAATATGAGAGAATGGGTTAGGAAGTGCACAATTAATTCAGGATTGGAAACTGTTTAAGTACTAGGTAATGTAATGCTCAAAGTCGGACCTATAATGATACATTCATTACACACGAATGGTCCCGGTGAGGGAGTGCCTTAGAGAGTAGAAAGCGGTTAAAAAATGCGAAGGTAGTTCTAGTGGAATGATTCCGAGGGCACCGACGTTTCGCCGAGTTTCCACACCATTAGGCGCTACTGAAAACTCAAACCATACTGGAAAGTTAAAATATACCCAGTCGTTAAAATAAAATTGGTATTTGCTCAGCTCATCGAAGGGGAATGGTTTTGTCATATTTATTTATTACCAACCAAGGTTTATTTTATTACAAAGAAAATATTTTGTTAGGTATCATGTCGACCGTGTCGACCTAGTGTGCGTCCTACGCTCTGTTTGTACTGAGAAATGCTCTCAATTCAAGAACTTTTCTGCCCAAGTACATTTATCTGTTTTTCGTACTACTTATGTGTTTTATTGATACTTAACACGCCATTGCTTAACGTGTCTCTTCCTTGAGCTTCTTGTCGATGATGTGTGTTATTGTCAGAACGAATTCCGTGATCACTCATCTAATGATATGTATCAGATCCAGTGGCAATTTCATCAAGCCTTGTAGCTTTTTCAGGCCTAGGCCGGGTATTCTGCCCAATAGGTATGTCAGCTAGTCTTGTACGCCACTGCCCTGCCGTTAGAATTGAAAGTGTGTCTTTCTGTGGCATTGTATCTAGTAGAGATCGTCTAAGTGTGAAATGACACACAACAATCAACAATCTACAAGCTAGCACTCCTGTATGCGTAAATGTGGTAGAGAGGCGTGTCTTTTCAGCTTAGACGGTCTTTGCCGTAACCTAAAATCGTGATTTGAGTTCATCATAATATGAACTGATTGAATATTTTTTTTTTCGAGTTTCTTACTATAACAGAAATAATCCTTTACACTTTGTTTGTCCTTTCTACTTGTTCTGGAAGGCTTGAAGGTACCAAGCTGAATTAATATCTGATCTGTAAATTCTGCAATCCCTTTGAGCAGTCGAGTGATGGAATTTGAGAGCTTAAACAAGCTGTATGATTAAACTCGAACAGGCTACTTCCACGACACAAAAGGCAATTTCATTGACTTGTAATCACGATTTCCCTTCATTATCAGGCTAACGGTTTGTCCGCCATTCAGCTATGTGCAAACAGCCTCGAATCATACAATAGATTTTAATAGAACTGTTCTCCGAAATGCTGATCAATACCAATGGGAATTGTAACAGGAAAGATATTGCCCGCGTTTTCGTCCGCTTAGATAGCTATTATACTTCAACCTACAGCCATAGGTGATCATTGTGAATCCCAGCTGACTTTTTCATTTACCGTAATTTTATTACAGTTTTTTTAACTATCTACTTCTGATGAATAACGTATTTTTTTGATAAGGGTTCATAATATGTACCATGTTAATGAAAACATCTTCTATTATTTTGCATCGTTTCATTACAAAATTGATTGCCATGAAAAAGAGTAGCAATATTATTCCATTGTACATTATTTTTGTGTAACTTTAGCCTTTTACGCAGCTCACGCAACGGAATATTTTTCCCCGTTTTTTGCATTATTTTTCATTACTGCCCCGCTCCTAGGGGTCGTAGCGCGCGTGATATTATTCTTTAAAGCCTTCCTCGATAAAATGGACAGTCAGAAATAGTACATTGTTATCCTAGGGTTGAAAGCAACTTATTTAGTCCCGAGACGGGGTTTGGCGCCCGGAACGAAGTGAGGGCGCCAATAGTTCGAGGGACTAAATAAGTCTTTAACCCGAGGTGAACACTGTGCTTTTCATTACAAATACGAGGAAAGTAAAAATAAAACCATGAATTAGCTGAAGAAAAAATGAGAAAAATAAACGAAGATCGAATTGCCGCTTTCCCGCCTATTTTGTTTGTTTTTTTTTTCTGTGGTCGGCCTGCTATTCAGCCATTATTTTTTATTTTCATGAATGTAAAAATGGTAAATATTTTGCTCAAAGCTGAGTTATTTTAAAGAAATTGTTGAAACTCAATTATAATTTATTTATACTTTCCTCGTATTTGTAATGAAAAGCACAGTGTTTACCTCGGGTGAAAGACTTATTTAGTTAATAAGTTACTTTCAACCCTAGGGTAACAATGTACTATTTCAATTCGAACCAGTAGTAACCCTGAAATTAGCGCATACAAACAAACCAACCAATTTTCAGCTATTCAATATCATTACATATAGATTAATTACAGATTTCATTCAGTAAATTAACCTACGCAAACTGTAAATTCAAGACCTGCCAAATTTTCAAGGGAGCTCTGAATTGAGCTGGAACATTGGAACACAATATTTAATTTTTCCAAAGTTTTAAAAAAAGCCCTAATGATCTTTATAGAGTTTTGGAAGTAGGTAAGTATGATTCTGAATTTACGACGATTTAAAAGCAACTTCTGCTTAAATGTTAATTATTTCAGACCCTAGTTAGTTGTTAAGTATCTGATTTGAATTTCTCTAGTACCAAAACCCACTGCATGTGAAATAAAAGCAAATACATACCAAAACTGTTTTAATAAAATAAACTTCACTTCAAGCATCCAAATACTGGATAAAGATATGAAAAACTTTTTTTTGGCCACAAATAACGCAACCAATATTAATGTCTCTATTAATATAAATACAAACATCGATTATTCCTACGTTAACGAACAAACAAGGTTGCGCCTAAATATATTTATATGATGATTTCTAATATTTACGCGAACACTATACATCGAAATAAAACAACTTTACGGATTCTACTCGCGGTGTTATATTTTCTTTCATTTTCTAACCCGACGTTTCGACTCCTTTACAGCAGTCGTGATCACGGGATGACAAAGATGTTCTATGTCACAAAACAGTACAAATTTTTTAGCAACCCTCACTTAACTACCGTCATTTCCACCAACATTATTGGAAATGTTCCTATCCACGCAGTACGAACTAACCGTATCCTGAGACCTCACAGTATTGTGCTGCCCTCTGGGATTGATCAAGCGTATAACAGGCTCCCAAGCTGGTGGTAATTTTTAGACCATCTTAACTCTATACACCCTAGGATAACATTTACTATGGAATTGGAAGCTGACAGTAAACTACCTTTCTTAGATGTGTTAGTTATTAGGAATCCTGATCATAGTTTGGGCCATACTGTGTATCGGAAGTCTACCCATACTGATAGGTACTTAAACGGTGATTCTCACCACCATCCTTCGCAGTTAGCTACTGTTGGTAAAACTTTGTTACAGAGAGCGGAACGGATCTGTGATGATGACCACCTGCATGCTGAAGTCCAGCATGTCAAGCGTGTGCTGGGTGAAAACAAGCTCAAAGCACCGCGACGTCGCAGAAACCGAGTGAAACCAGCCACAGTTGAGCGTCAGCCTGCTGTATTGCCATATTTGAAGGGTGTCACTGACAAGATTGGGAACATCTTGAAGCGTGCTTCTATTAAAACTTATTTTAAGCCGCCGAAGAAGATTAATCAATTTTTAAGACCTGTTAAGTGTAATATTCCTCTTCAAACAGCGGGTGTATACAAGCTTGATTGTGACTGTGGGCTCTCGTATATAGGTCAAACCAAAAGAAGCATAGGGACGCGTATCAAAGAACACATAGGTGATATTAAGAATAGGAGATCTACAAAATCAGCAGTTTGTGAACATGCCCTTGATAAGCCCAACCATTTCATACGATTTGATAAACCGCAGGTCCTTGCTAGGGAGAATCGTTACTTACCAAGGATGCTGCGAGAGGCTATTGAAATTAAAAAACATCCGAATTTCAATCGTGAGGATGGTTGGAATTTACCACCAGCTTGGGAGCCTGTTATACGCTTGATCAATCCCAGAGGGCAGCACAATACTGTGAGGTCTCAGGATACGGTTAGTTCGTACTGCGTGGATAGGAACATTTCCAATAATGTTGGTGGAAATGACGGTAGTTAAGTGAGGGTTGCTAAAAAATTTGTACTGTTTTGTGACATAGAACATCTTTGTCATCCCGTGATCACGACTGCTGTAAAGGAGTCGAAACGTCGGGTTAGAAAATGAAAGAAAATATAACACCGCGAGTAGAATCCGTAAAGTTGTTTTATTTCGATATTTATATGACTTTATTAATATCGAGCTGAAAGGTTTTAATTTTAAAAGGTCTCACGAATTTCGCATTCAAAAGCCGGGCAATCGGTGATATCCCAAGGTTATTAAGAAAGTAATAACATTGAATAGAAAAACCTCGGATTCTCTAGTCCGGGCTCGCATTGATACTCTTGATTCCACAATATTGGCGTAATCCGTAGCCGCTACGACTGCTACGGTATTCGCTGTAGCGCTACGGTTGCTACGGCGGAGACGCTACGTCGAATTGACTACCGAGGCGTATTCTTGAAAACGGAGCTTTTTATACTTTTTATTCGCTTGGAGAATAGTAGTCAGCAATTTACGTAAGTGATTCGACGAAGAAAAACCTGAATGGTCGGCGAATTAAGACTTCCCAGGGAGGTAAAAAGTTCACGGTGATGAATCTTTCGTATAAATTTCACCCCTACCCGACAAGTTAACTGATTACTTAACTATCGCTGGCTTCACTGGAAAACCTTCTTAACACAATTAAATGTCATAAATCATCCAGTAAAATGACGCATTTATTATATTATTTTGAATTGGATTACTAGCCACTCTGGGGTTATGTGCGGGTTGTCTAATCTTTGCGCAAATGCTACACATTGAAAGTAAACAATGTTTTTTTAATTTAAAATAGGTTTCCGTTTGACTTCAGTCCCGCCTGATGGTAAGCGATGACGAGGTCGAATGTGTAACACGCTTACCCAGAAAATGCCTATTCACTCTTGCTTTGAAGACACCAAGGTTGTATGTAACCGGAAACACAGACGCAGGGAGGCCGTTCTACTCCTTAGCGGTGCGGACCAGAAAGCAAGCACCAAACCGCTTAGTCCGGACCTCCGGAAAGTCGACCACATGGGGTGGAAGCCCTCACGGCGTCTTGTGGTATGGTGGTAGAAAGTAGAGGGTGGTATCAGGTCATGTAGTTCCTTAAACACCTTATAAAAACCGATAGACAGGCAACTTCTGATTATACTCGTGTGGTTGTTCAGTTAGACTCGATCGGTCCTGTGTGTTAATGATAAGCTGAAATTACGATTGCTGTAAAGTATGTGGTCGAAAGGTCGGGAAAGAAAATAATAAAAATAAATGTGCGAGAAGAATCCTTAAAATTGTTTTATTTTCAAATGGTGTAATAATCGGTTATTGTGAAATCTGCCCGCATCGCTCATGCACGTTACGAGTTTAGTGAAACGTCTGCAGCGTGATAAAGTTGATGACATCTGGTGTGAAAGGTGCAGTGCAGCATTGAACTTTCCTGTGCAGCGTGTGTGAAGGGAGGTGAAAGGCGATGCAGTATTGATGCTACATCGAGACTGTGTCGTGCATGTATCGCTGCAAATAGTCTCAAAAAGTGCTTATATAAAATTCAAAATTCATCGCCCTTAATACAATTAATAATATTCGTTAATTGTAATCGACGATTACAATTGGACTAAGCCAACACACTTTTTATGCCTCAATGACGCACCAAAAGGTACTCCTTGTGCGAAAACTATCACTATGTTATTCGTAACGCTACCTTATTTTATTTCTAAACAATAGGGTAGATGACTATGAGTGATTTTGCATGTTTTTTTATGTTCCCCAAAAATAATAATTGATTACAAATGTGATATTCGAAATGTACAATACAGGCGGTCTTATCGCTAAGAGCAATCGCTTTCAGACAACCGTCGTAGAGAAACTAGAAAAGGACGCAGTTGAATGTGTATATCACTAAATATAATATACACATTAAACTGAGTGATTTTTTACCACAATTGATGTCCCATTTTGTCTATCTTAAATTGATTTACATAATGTGCTTGAGCACATTATGTCACGTCCTTGGCTCTTTGCAACCTTAGTATTTTCATCTGAATATTACAATATCAATCGTATAATAGGGTAGATGACTATGAGTGATTTTGCATGTTTTTTTATGTTCCCCAAAAATAATAATTGATTTCAAATGTTATTGTAAAACCACAATCGAAATTCGTTTCAAAATGAGGCTACAATAGGCCTGCAAACTTGGGTGGGCAAGTCCATTTCATATGTGTTAAATTTTTGTAAAACAATATCACTTTTTTGTAACCCAAACTATTATGAAGGAATTATGTTAGGAGACCATTATCATAAACGCAATATTGAATATAGCTGTCGAACAAAGTTATTACGCGCTCCTTACAAAAACAGCGACAGTGACGTCACTGTCGCTGTCACTTTTGTATGGAGCGTTTTTGGGCAAGTCCAAAAATGTGCATTTCAAATTGTGATATCTCTGGTGGTATTGATCCGGATGAAGTGATTCTTTGAGGATTGTTTACATAAATGTAAGGTCTTTCGATAATAAACAAAAAAAAAATACAGTCATCATGCCTATTCACGGGATCCCGATGTTAGATGGTGACGTTTTTGGACACTTTTACTGTTTTCTCGAGACATAAAGAATTCGAGTGAAACCCTGAAATTGCTTTGAAAAGATTTTTCATTTTGATTGGAAGCGTCGAAGTGGACGCAAATAAGTGTGTATTCGAGATCAAAGCGAAAATGACCGAAACTCAACGTTAAATGCGTCTTTCACATTAGACCGGAAACTTTTCTTTCTTATGCTAAAGGTACGTTATATACGCACACTGTAAGAACTCGATTGTTAGAAAATCTCATCTCAACAAGAAGCTCTTACCCTAAGCTCCGCATTTAGGTACATTGTTTTTAACATAAGATAAATAGTAGTACCCCTAACTCTCCTTACTTAAAAAATTAGCGAATCATTGGTTCGGCAGCCAGAAATATTTGCTTTATGAAAAGATAGTTTCTATCCCGAAGTTCATGAAACCTTTGATTAAGGCTAAACCTTTTTGGTTAATCAGATGTTCATTTAGAACACCATTTTTCCTCTAATCCTACTAATATATATATATATATATATAATATTATAAAGGCGAAAGTTTGTATGTCTGGATGTGCCGTGTTGCTCTTTCACGTGAAAACTACTGAATGGATTTTAATGAAACTTTACAATAATGGTGCTTATACATCTGAATTACACATAGGCTACAATTTATAAAGATATTGTGTAAATTGTTGAAAATATTAAGTAAAATATGAAAATGTACGCGGCATCACGTGGTATGGTGGTTGATGACAGACGGCTGCTGTCATTAGTACGCTAATTACAGCAATCCTTCTAATTCGAAACGCAACCCATTGTTACGACAATGGGTGCGTTCCGAATTAGAAGGATTTAACATCGATATAAAATTTGAGCTACAATTTGTACTCGCTGGCTGAACTAAATTCCACGCGGACGAAGTCGCGGGCGGCCGCTTGTGAATTAATAAAACTTGAACGGAGTCTCCAGTTAACTCAGAAGTTTTTAGATTGATTAGACTTTCTTTAAACGTTCTTTATGTTTTTCTTTTTTTAATATACCAACTGAAGTTACACGAGTATGAACCAACATTGCCCCAAATAACTATGCTGTGTTTGCAAGTTTTGAAGTCCTAAACAGGGTCATTACAATAGGTAGCCTTACCGATTTCCGGTCTTTTCTTCGTGCTCTATTGCATAGGATTTGTCATTCGGCAAGAGCGTGATAAAAAAGGGAAATAGCCTGATGAGTCGTCGACTGTACCATCAATTTTCGTAAGCTGCCTACCCTAATCATTTTTGCTTCCAGTGTTAATCCTTTTTTTACTAAAAGAGAAGCGAAAATAACACCGCGATAATAATCTTCCCAACGTGTGAATCAAGTTGCTTTGCGGCAAATTTATCACGGCGAAGTAGGACTTTATTCACCAAAAAGATAAGGGTATTATTAGGTTTTATAAAGGATACAAAAAGGGCTCGTAAAAGATACGAGCACGGGGACAAAAGCAGCTCCCACAATAATACTCTACTGGGAACATTCGCGGCTCTGCCTCATCCTTTGATTCAAACCTCGACTGAGGGATGTACTGCTCATGTTTACTCACCTCATCCTCAAAGGAGATTCCGACAGAGTATCTCAGAAACGTTTTACACTCAAGCGCTTTGCACACGCTAGCTGAACAACTTCTTGTACTGGAATAAAATGTTTAGTTATTTTCTTTCCAATTTGTTCTAGCAACTTGAGCAGAGTAACTTCTGATACCTGCTTCAGACATTGGAGAGAAGTCTTAAAATATAAAAGGACGTCTTCTACAGCTTCTCGTTTGTATATCAAGCAATAAATTCGTTTCTAACTTAATAGTAAAGCCTCTATCAGTGGATTGTTTGTAGGAGATCACTTTTAAGTGATAAAGCCGCACAAGTTGTGCAGTCAACAGCTCATTTAGACTACCCATCTTCTTACGACCCCCCTACGACATATCGGATAAATGAGGGAATATGCTATGACAGGTCAGTATTATCATTATTTATCAAAAAATAATAAGATGCAAAGTTCCTCACAAATGTTAAATGTAAAATAGGTTTAATAATGTTAAATAGGTAATACACACATCAAAACTGTCTAGGGATATCATAGGGATATCAATTTTCAAATATTACATGAAGTTAAGTTTGTTTACAAGTTGAGCATTATCTTAGAATAACGCGAGGACAGAGGCATAAGATAAAAGTTAAGAATATTCCAAAAAAAACGTTTGATTTTGCTAAAATTTTGACATCTTTTAAAAGAAAAATCTGTCTTTTTTAACGTCCTTACGATTGTACAATAATGCTTCTACAATGAATTTCTTTATACAATCTGAAAGGGCAGATATAGCAGTTTCTGTGACCTAAAAATTTATTCGTTGGTATCAATATTTTAATTTTTGCAGCCTCCCAAATAGCCAAACTTTGTATGAAAATGCTTGAGATATCCCTAGACACTTTTGAGCAGTGTAGCTTGGTTAAATGATAGGACCTATTTTAAAAAATAAAATGAATCATGAAGCGGCTTAAGAAATATTGCTGAGCTTGCCGAAATAATAACACAGCAATATTGATGAATGTTTCGGCCTTGTCTTACTCGGAAAATATATCATGAGCTAATTTATATTTGCGTTAGCTTCAAGGTCTACAATATCCGGAATATTTTTTCAAGGAAAAATATTAAAGAAAATCGGTAATAATTTTACTGTCTTCCACTTTACTGATTAGATACTTTAAATAGATCGGTAGTAAGTTTAGTATATTTAATTGCAATTGTCATATGATCAGGCAACAAAATAATTACTTGTCACCCTAGAAATAATTCAATATGTAAAATAAATATCAAAGTATAAGGAAACACCAAAAAACTTGTCAAAAGTGCCAAAGAAAACTATATTTCGTATCTAAAACGAAAGGTTTATCTTGCTACTCAATTGTAATTTACTACTCAGCGAGAAGATACGAGGCTTAATATCAAACAAATAAACATACTAAGATATAGTCTGCTCTTATTAGGCTTGCGGTTACCGCGAGGGAAACCAATGTTCTTCGCTCAATGCTTAGATTGCCTTGGACTTGATCCGGAAATTAAGCGGACGTTGATCCAGGTGCCGCCTGGTGGCCATGCTTTACTAATTAACCTGTCGTAATTATTGATCGAAGCCTACTTATATGCGCTAGACATTTCGAAAATAACATTGGGCCACTGTCCATTGCATCATAGTATGGTACTCGATTTCAAACTGAGTTACAAATGTTTTTGATTTCAATGCCTTTGATGAAATAGCCAAGCAACTTCCGTCCTCACTGTTTTTAAGCTACTTCATAAAATGCAATAAATAATTCAGCATATGTACCACATAACATCAAAATTATGAAGATCCTTTGATGGTGGGATAGTAAAATATTAAAATAATCGTACTCCGAGTACTGTGTCATAATACAACTTAGTATTTAATTGAACTTACCTCAAATATTGTACGAGTATCTTTAATTTGTACTGTTGTAGAATTATTGTTACTTGGTATACAAAACAATTTCATTATCAAACACCCAAGAAACTATTATGGTCACCTATTTCAATACGACTAAAGTACAGTTATTTTAACACTTTACTTCATAAATGTTTGCCAATACAAAGTGTATTTTATTCGTTTCTATTTGGGCCTCTACCCTATTCATGGAAACTTGAATTTATACCAGTTTATCTTCACAAAGCCACCGTGATTTCGGACATCCGATTGCTTTTATTGTAACAATCTTGCCCAATCAGGGTACAGCTCATTCATACTTCCGGATTAAATAGTACAAAAAAATATTATCTTTTTTGTTTTCATTCATGTTCTCTCAACATTTTTTGTGAAATTGTCATGTTTAGGAACAAAGAAATAAATTCATTGGACACTAAACTTAACAATAAAATTTGCACAGCAAATAGTTAGGAATCGATTTTCTCATGTCAGGTAACAAAGCGGTCCAGTGGTTAAACACTCTGCCTCGGAACCCGGTGGTACCGAGTTCAAGACTGGCCAATACTTTGTGTTCATCGCATTTGCGGCTAACTCTCCGGTGATGGAAAACATTGATAAAAACCGAAGCAACCCCTATAACGCGGCGGTAACCTCGCCCCTTACCACGTTGGGTTCGAATTCTCTTGGCAAAATGTGGGCTTCTGAACGTTCCGTTCACAACGACGGCAACAATCAGTGTGCATCAAACTAACCCGTTTATAATATGGTCCTGAGAGTTTATATTACAAAGGCCTATAGCAATGAACAGACCGTGTCCATAGAGATCTTCAGGGGAATCTTAAGAATGTCATGTAGGTAGTTCCATAGCCTGAACTCAAACAAATTATCTCATAATACAGTCCGTTTAACCACCATGTCTAAGGCACCAAATACTATGTGATGCTCCAATGCCCTCATATGCAAAGTATATGAATAAAAATTGAAACGACGCAAGCATGCATGGCATCCCGATCTCCTATGAGCAAGTAGTGTCATCAATCATCCTGTTGAATATTTTTCATGCCTAAATCATCCACATCACATTATGTTTGCTGTATGAATACATTTCGTACTTACTTGTTGTACATTTATGAATATATTTTACACTTTCGGTCTTGTGGACGCGAACTAAGGGAAAGCTGGGTTTTCCTTTAATAATATACGCGTAATGAATCTGAGTTTTTTTTTTTTAATACTACAAAGGTATTGTATGTAACGGTTTATGATGATTTTATGGTCGTCATAGATATGGTCTGCCACTGTGAACATTTTGCACAGCAATATACGAAATATTTAGATGAAACACTAAGGTTGCAAAGAGCCAAAATGACGTGACATAATGATATCGATTTAAGATATACAAAATGGTAAAAGTTCTTCAACCGGGCAACTCTGTAACTGAGACGTCAATTATGGTAAAAAAGCACTCAATAGTATGTGTATCTATCTAACACTTAGTGACATAATAGGTATGAATATACATGTCACAATTGATGGTTCCATATTTTTTTCAGGGAATCAGTTAAACTCGATAACTTGTGGGTTTCTGGACGCTCCAATCTCCATGACGGCAACAATTAATGTGCCTCTAAAATCCATTGGTACCCCATGTGCTACCCCATTTCGGACATAGTTTTGAGCGTATGGCTGATCTACTCTGAATACATACAGGTCAAAATCATAACCCTCCTTTTTGCTTCCCCACAGTCGAGTAAAAACTCATAATTGGCGTCATATCTAGTATGACGACAATTATGAGTTTTTACTCCAAGCAAATTGTTGAAGCGTTGTTTAAGTTTTACGAATAAGGGGGTAAGACTCCCCTTAGTCCGGTCGCGATACAATATTGCGGCGCACGAAGTTTGCATAACACTGACGCGGAACGTACTTAATGAATGTCTGCAATTCTCCATGCATTTGGATGCAGATATTGCGTCTCTACCGTTCCAGAATTTTAACTGAGCTCAGCCACAAAGCTACGAGCTGTGAACTACGCACTGCTGCTTTGGAAAGTTTATGTGCCTGCGGCATAATAAAAGCTGAATGAAATGTGTATTGCGAATTATCAATGTTTGCACGAAATCCATTCCGATCTTATCCAAAACTATTGTTTGAGTTGTCAAATACTTTTGATCGCTGGTGTCAAGCGTCAACGAAACTGCACCGGCTCCATAAGGTCGCGTATTCGATTTAGTACAAGGCTCGAGGCGTCCGAGTTCTTTTGCCTAAAGCTCGGTGTCGTTTACAGGGCTCGCCTCGTTTGCATTGAGCTCGACGACTCGGGAGTCTTTAGCAGAGCTCGAGCCTTTTTGAAAGACCTCGAGCCTTTAGGAAAGCTCGAGTCTTTTTGACAGCTTGAGCCTTTTCGTAAGCTCGAGCCTTTGAACGCGCGGTTTTTTAGGATTTTTGATGTGTGTCTTATGTTACTTCCAACGAATATTTTTAGTTCTACTACTAAACCCTGATAATAAAAACGCGAAAGTTTTTAAGAATTTGTTTAGGCATCCATGGATGTTTATTATTCTTTACGCAAAATTAGGCTTTGAACACCACTAATTACGTTATTAATTTATAACTAAGCTACGGGGGGTCAAGTCGTAAACTTGACCTTTTATTGAAGGCTTGCATTTATTTTAAGACTCAAGCTTTTTACGACTTGAGCTCTTCTGAAGGCTCGAACTCTTTTAAAGACTCGAGCCATGGGTCAGAGAGCTCGCGGCTCGGCTAGGCTCGGGACTCCGAGTTCACCGAGCTCACCGAGCCTTGCCATTCCGCCTCGGGGCTTCAAAAATAGGGCTCGACGCCTCGAGTCTTGTACATCACTAATTCGATTCCCTCGCCAGCTCGAATGGTTGTTTTTGAAACATTAATTTGTGGGCTCAGTGTGGATTGTTAGAGTTATACTTATACCTTGCTGTTAGATGTGATATGACCCCAGCTAGGCTTTACAACTGACATCTAACAACGTTAGCCGGGGCCGATTGCTTAACGTGTTTTCCGAAACACAGAGATAACATCATGTTACGATTGGGGTGCTCACCCAGCCCATTTCCACTGATTACAACTGAGCTCCGTTAAGGTTAATTTAAGTCGTGAAAAAATGCCATCCTTGATAATGTATGCCCATGAGATTCACTGTTCTTACGGCAGTACCTAAAGCCCCTTTCCGGCTTAATTTGCTCTTGTTCATGTGCTCAAGGTGTAATTACACGTTTTAGGCCCTGACGACGGCCTTTGGACCGTTGAATATGTATGTTTTGTGCAGATTAGGAGGGCGGCTCAGAACTTATCTGGGAACACTGTAATACCCCGTCGGAGCCCGGTAACAGCAATCATTTTGTCTATTCAGCACATCTGTAGGCTGTGTACGCCTGGCCTATTATATACAGATTATGTTTTTTTTACATTTTCGAACCTCATAGTTGATATTAGGCCCGTGCCTAGAAGTGGGACGTATAAAATTTGTTTTTTTTTATTTTTGGAACACTAATAGTAAACGACTCAGGTATTCGTACTTAGCGAGATACTCCAGAGTGCAAAAAACAACAATCAGATGAGATGTGATGTGTTTCAACATCTTATTCGATATCATTACTTTCGAAAGCTCTGGCTTTCAGAGGTTGTGGTTCTGGTTAACATGCATGTAAACTGTTTGTTAATAGTCTTAAGCATTTTTTAAAGTCCATTTCTTTCTCACAGTTATTTCTCAGTGAGCAAAACATTTAGTTAGTCATCCGACGCGCCACCACGCCTCTCTCCCGGGGGAGGCAATCAGAATGTGAATAACGTGCTCGTTACTGCGCGGCCCTGCAACGTAATTAAACGCTTTTTTGCCTCCACTTTGTAGATATTGCTATAAAAACTGCGGCTATGATAACACCACCAAGGCAATACACACACTGTCTTGCCTGGCTTTTTTAAAAGTCGCACAAATGTTTCAGTTGATGAAACAGAATGTTCTTAACATAATTAACATAACATAACGTACATAACGGTTATATTGAGTCGTCCATTGAAGATAATGAACAGAGAAAAAAATATCTCCTCTTACTAAGCAGCTTAGATAATTATCTACGATTAATTATTTATTATTGATTATTTAATCTTTGGCCGATGTCTTTGGGACAATATTATTTGTATTCATCATCATCATCATTTGTATCCAAGTTAAACTTAAATATTACGAAACTTCACGGTCGTGAGCTGTCTTAAATAAATAACATGATGGAAAAGCGCCCCACTGTTATTTTTTAAGGGGGGGGTCTCATAGGCGAGTTGCTTTGCGTTGTTTCAGGATGAGGCCACCTTGAAAAACAGTATATTATATAAGAAGATGGCTGTGCCTTGGTATAGAGGTTTTTTTCTGATCTTTCGAAAAGGGTAAGCCTCATAGCATAATTTATTATAGCTTTCTATAAATAAGACTTGTCAAAATACTTACCACGACATCATTCTTACAAATTCTTTTTTATAACATTTTGTCCAATTTTCGACAAAGTAACATTTTTTAGATAGACATTCGCACATTCGACGTGTTAAAAATTACATTTCCATTAAGAAGTAAGTATACAACTCTCATTCGTCTAACAATCTGTCGCAGTAATATGCATCGAATTTATGTATTATCACAGTGAAAACCTTTCGCTAACGTGCATCGAAGTTGCTTCGCAGTGATGGTATTTCGCAGTTACGTGAGTCGCAGTCTTGTAGCATCGTATCAGCGTCCATCGATATTTTGTGCGTCGACATCCCATATTATACTCTAACTTAAATGTGATACGCTGGTAGTCCGTTCTTGTTTTGTTATAATTTCCATTTTAACCGATAAGATAACACAAGCAAGGGGAAACATACACTCTCGCCTGACCTAACATTCTCGAGGTCGTATTCATGCTTTAGTTAGAGAAATGGAATGTTCCAACCGCCAACCGCACGTTTGCTATCCAGATGTCCCCTCAGATACGGGGGGGGGGCGATACATTTTAGGTTCTATCTCCTGAAATGCTGTGTAAATACGCAGACTTGCTGTGGCTTTCAGATTTTCGTACGTGTAAATACGTAGATTTGCTCGTACGAATCTTTTTTCAGGGACGTCGGTTTAGAAATTCTCGAAAATTGTTGACCTCATTTTTCGACTGATATTTTCATTAGAGAGATATTGTAACTTAAAAAATAAGAACAAACAAATGTGATTCGGCCAATACTAGCAACAGGAGAAGAGCGAATAATTTTAAATGAACAGACACGTAGGGCGTGGAAAAACCTAATGGAATTTCTAAACATTTAATTATGTTTATTCTGTAACTCAGCGGGCTATGGAGAGGGCTATGCTCGGCGTTTCTCTGCGAGATCAAATCAGAAATGAGGTGATACGGCAGAGAACCAAGGTTATCGACATAGCCCACCGGATTAGCAAGCTGAAGTGGCAGTGGGCTGGCCATGTTAGCCGTAGAACCGACAACCGTCGGAGTAAACGTGTTCTTGAGTGGAGACCGCGTCTCGGCAAGCGTAGTGTAGGACGTCCTTAGGCAAGGTGGAGTGATGATCTGCGCAGGATGGCTGGCAGGAGCTGGATGCGAGCAGCCGAAGATCGAGTACAGTGGCGTGCAAAAGGAGAGGCCTATGTTCAGCAGTGGACTACAACAGGCTGATGATGATGATGATTCTGTAACTCAAGATGTGGATGACCATGAACCTTGAATGAGATGAAGAATATTGTAGCAAGTAAGTAATTAAACAGCCCAGCCAGATACCACTTTTACTGTTAAGAGGAAGCTTTTGAGACCGGGTTAGGAAATCTATAAAATATCCTACTAATATTTTAAATGCGAAAGTTTGTAAATGTGGAGGGATGTTTGTACCGTGTTGCTCTTTCACGTTAAAACTACTAGATGGATTTTAATGAAACTTTACAATAATATAGCTTATGCATCGGAATATGACATAGGCTACAATTTGAAAGATATAATAAAAGGTAATACTTAAGATCACTCGGACGAGGTCGCGGGCGGCGGCTAGTGTATCTATAAAGTGTGTAGTATGCATTCAAACCCACCACCAGATTTATAGCTCTTAAAAGAAATTGCTTGTATGGAGGATGAACAATTATTTGGAGTGATAGTCAATTGGAGACTTCAGGCTCATTTCCCAAGCATTTCCATTAGGAGTTGGGTACGTAAATAGACTTGTATAGACTATAATTTTCGTCTGGACCTAACTTCGACACCATCTTGTAGCGTAAGATTTGACCCCTGGGGCATCATCCAGACTCATGAAGTTGTATCTGCTATTCCTAACTAATCAAAGTTACAAGATCGAGTTAGGTGGAAATTAGGGATGCTATTTAGGAATATAATAAGATCCACGACGCTCGGTATACAATATTCTCTAATACTTTACGTCAAGATAACCCTAGATATATAGTAGAAGTCATTTCTGTATCCGAAAATTAGCCCAATCCTTTATTGACCTAATTTTTTGGATATTTTAGTACATTAAAAAAACCACCACGTTGAAAAAAATACGGTGGCGACGTAGTTTTTATTGTACTATAAAGCTTACTTTTTAATTTGGCCAGTATTTCCAAAGTCACCTTGTAATATCATTAATAAGCATTCGTGTTAGTACGAGAATCGAATCGGCACTCTTAACTATTGCGCTAAAGAGATCGCCAAACGTTTTGTTCTAATCTAGTTCTAATGATCTTTCGAGAAATGATGCGTCGAGATAAAACTGTTTCAAGCATTCGATCCGTCGAGCTTGTGCCATTCGAGATTATGGATTGATGCATCGATGTACGGTTCTTCGAGGAAGTGTTTTCGGGTTTTAATATTCGAGAAAAAGGTATTCCACATCATTGGACATTATTATGTGCATTGATATTTTTATTTATAATACCTATACCATTTTCGAACCACTCTAAAGCCGTCGATGTATACACCTAGGTAGGAAAGTGTATTTACACCCAATAGAAGTCACACACACAGATCTACTCAAAATAATTTTCTGCAATTTTCCGAATCAGAAGATGCAAAGGAGGGGCAGCCCCTGTCGGCCAAACTATTCACCCCAACTGTGCTAGAGATCATCAGAAAATTGGCAATACATTGGCGGGAAAAAGGGGTTCCATCAGTGAAAATGGCTAGCCAACCTCAGCGCTTTTAGCCTCATATGCCCGTGCACTAAATAAAAATATTTGAAGATGTTGGACTTGAAGCTGGAAGCAAATAGCACATCACATCTAAAATGCTTGGAGAAATTTATTGACAGTAACACTTGAAAAACAGTTAGGAGATTATAAGTACAGGATAGCTTAGTACAGGTAAGTTAAGAAATTATGAGAGACGATATAACTTTATCCTTAAAAACGCAAAATCATGGACATAACCCTATCCTTACACACAGAGCGCAAACTTGGTCTTTCAAAAGTCATCAAAGGTCTGCCCTCGCTGAGAGCTGAGAACGATAGAGCGTAGTATTTTTAGTGACAAATTGAGAAGTCAGAATGACCCAGGCTTGTGTCGTGACCGCCGCGTAAGGTCTCACTGTTCTCACGAACGCAAAATGACTCAATATTAAACTAATTCAGAGACAACACTTTTTTATAAAATTCACGATATGCGAATATCAGAATCGATTTTGGCATAACAGGAGTACATATAGAAGTAATGATTTGCTTGGATTCGTTGCACTACTCAGCCACGGGTGCTTCGTTAATACGAATGTTAGTCCACAAAATTATAGAAGGCCAAGCAAACATGATATCCAATGAGGTCGCCATTTCTCAACAAAGACCACCAGTTTTATCTTTTAATTAATCTCCGCGTTTTCTTTCTTTTCACCAAAAAATTTATTTAAAAAGTTCCGATTACATTTGTCATACCTTTTCCTACTGGTTATGAATTATAAATGTTCCTAGAGTTTTTGCTTCTCAGAGAATATTCGCTGTCGGATACAAACAAAACTTGATTATTATTTATTTTCCGAATTGGCTCCGTTATTGACTCAACACCAAATTGGAATTCCATTCTACAGTCCTCTCGAACGCTTCACTGATTTACCTAGGTTTAATTAACACTGCTCGTAATGATTAATTATTTATCTACTACCCGTATTGATATCTTACTAGCAGCTTGTTACGTAACACCTAACGGCGTTTACATGAAGTATATTCAGTTAAATACGTTGAAGCGAAATATTTTGTTCAGATAGGTTTGTGTACAAACCAACGGGACATTAGGCTACCTATTTCCGTTTTTTTCTTGTTCTTGCCAAGTGAAATTTCTTTGCAATAGAGCGAGGAGAACTGACCCGGTATGAAAAGCATGTAACGACTTTTTTTTTATAGTGGTCTTCAAGATGACCTCATTCCACCTGATGGGAAGCAGCCGTGAGGTCCAGATATGGGGTTGACAAGCACAGTAATGGACAACTACTTTGCTGGTCAATCTCATTTTGAAGGCCTGCATAAATGCCTTTTCACGCCCCGCTTAAAAAACCCGGGATTGTAGGGAGAAGGAAACACATGCGCTGGAAGAGCGTTCCACGTCTGGATAGCACGACACAGGAACGAAAGAACCGTACTAGAGCCAAATGACCAAAACTAAAACTTTAGCTGATCTGGAACTACGGGTTCCAAGTTCCAATGGATTACTTCTAATAGTATCGGGGCAACTGCTTGAGACATTTGAGTGCAAGACGTTTGCGCGAAGCCATGCGTAGACAACGCACAAAACATAGTGTACAATTGCGAGCATTGAAACTAGTGCGAAACCACTAGTATCCCAAAGCAAAAGCATTTAGTTGCTTAGTTTGGGGCCAGATGGCGCTGGTGGAATAATGTCCAGTGATATTTATTTCATTAAAGATCATTTCCAAAGTGGGTTACGCTTATTCTGTACTATTAGTTCCGTAACAAACCTGGAAAATTATAGCAAAGAGGCTAGTAGGTACACTAGATTTGTTGCGCTCGCTCAAATGAAGTCGTGCGAGTGACCCTGCGTGTGTTCATTCGCACAAATGGCTTCCACTCAAATGTCTTTAGTGCAACCGTCCCAGATCACATGTGATGAGCATTTTGTTTCGTCCATGTCTAAGAGTGTACAAATAGATACTTATAAAACACTTACCTTAAAACATAAAATTAATATTGAACAACCATGCTACTAGAACGTACGCTCTACGCATTTTTGAGGTGAAATGGCCATGGGAACCTAGTCTGGTAATGCTTCTTATTACTTTATTATTTTTACTATCTAATCCTGTTAGTGCAGTAGCACACAGCCGTAAAAACAGGGATCTTGTGGTGACGTCATCGGCTTAGAACGACATGTGACGGCTCAATGGCTCTGCAGAAGGGGGCACGTCGCCTAGATTTATTGCCCTGGACCAGAGTGGGATCCGGCCGGAAGCTGAGTGACCAAAGATATTTTTATCCTCTGCATGACTAACTACTTCTTAACTTTGATCGATGTTACAGAAATCCTGGCTTTTTCTCCATAGTACTTAAAGTGTTTGTTTTTTTTAAATGGCCTCACCCTCTGTCAGCGAGGGTATTTTGCCAACATCGAGTAGTTTTATGCGTTTACATGTGAACATTAAAATACTGGTATCTTGTATTTCAATACTTCGTAGAGTTTCTGAGGTTGTTCACGCGACTGCAATGTCTTAACACGCCATAAGTTCATGAGGGTTTGTCCAACGACAAACGTTGAAACAATTTTTTTTATAACTTATTTAATTAGCACCACTGCGGAACTTTACTGAATACTAATTTATTCACTAAAACCACTAAATGTTAAAAAACAGGATTCAAGCACACCCCATTTTTTGCCTAAATTGGTAATAACTTCACTTTAATCGAGGCTTTTATAAAATAGGCTAAATTTAAGTACCTATATGTATATACCGCAAATTTTAATTCATTGTGATGATTACTCGCTTACTTGGAAACAAATTCCCTGATTCGTGTCTGGATAGTCTCCGTGACGTCACAAAGGCCGATACTGCCCAGAATCCCGGATCAGCCGCCCGCCCTACTCCCCCTACTTTTAGGCGCGCCCTTAGTGCTAGCCGTGACCCATGACCCGTGACACGTCAATTTCTAGATTTCGCCACAAAATATCGTTTATCACCGTCATTTGGTATTTGTAAGCCGCATTATAATTTTAATATTTAGTGTAACAAGAACACGAATCATCCATCAACTTAGATTTTCTCTGAACGTGATTCTGAGTAGAATATAATTCTTAAACTAAACTTTTTGTGTATTGTAAATTACTATGTTCATAACTGTCTAATACTGTCTATGTTGTTAAATACCTACGTGAAATTGTTGTGCGAGGACAAAAGTTTCGCTAGTTGTTGTCGGTCAAGTTGGGTAACTGAATTTCAGTGTAACATTGAATCCACTGTTTACATACATACTGTTGTTTATTGTTTGTTTTTGATCCAAACCTCTCATACACTCAACAACATCTTTTACTTGGAGTACTTGTCAACAGTAACTGATCTAAAGAGTGGATTCAATGTAACACTGAAATTCAAAGTTACCCAACTTGACCATAATGTTTTTTTCTAAAATAATAAAAAACTAGTAGGTAGTTTGGGTAAAATCATTAAAAAAAGGAGCAACAGTCTTCGCCAACTTTTGTTAGTCTGCAACACCTTAGCTTGTCAGACTAGACATATTACTACAACCTATTCCCATCCCAAGAGGGGTTACACAATTTGTAGAGTGCTCGTGGCTTATCTTTTAGCCACACCAATCTACTCGTAAGTAATATGAGCTATCGGTTATATCTTAGCATGCAGTTTAATTGACTGACCCCCTTATTCATAAAACAGTTCTTTATCACCACTTTACCTATAGAAAAGTTTTGTGTCTGTCATTCTTATTGCTGTCAACATTTGCGGGTAAGTGACACTTTATCGCTCGACACTCAATCCCCCGAATTCACAAACGACAATCAACGCTAAGCACGCGCTCACGCTCATGCTGTCCCTTTCAGTTCTATTGATATTTTACAGGACAGCATGAGCGTGAGTGCGTGCTAAGCGTTGATTGTCGTTTGTGAATTCGGGCCCTTCGGGGGTAAATCTCTTAACGTTAAGGATATGTGGCATGAAATAATTAAATTAACAGATTAATGTAGAGCCAGTTAGGCGGCATGACTTGAACTCTTCATGCTATGATTGCATACTGTGCAGCTAATGTGTTTGTTCACTTAATGAATAACAATTTGAAAAAGGTTAATTTTTCCACAGTTTTGAGGCAGCAAAACATGCGATACCTACTTGCTTGGTCTTCAGTAAGGAGCGGTAACAGCATGACATACATTTTTGATTATTTCTCTTTGCTCTATTGCAAAATTGTCATGTAGCAAAAACTGAGATAAAAGACGGAAATGGGTAGCCTGCAGAGCCGTTGGCTGTACTTTCATTGTTCACGCAATCTTCCCTAAGGTTACAGGATCTATTTGTTCAGTCCGAAACAGTAGCCTCCCACACACATGTGTCAGTAGTGGCTAAAAATAGTGCCAAGTTTATCGTCACTAACCACCATCCGTTTTCCTGGATCCCAAGACTTGATTCATGTACATCAATCATTAATTACTTCCTGATTATAGGAAAAATAGAGTTAGTTATTCGTTTGTGTGTTGTGTTTGAGTTTTTAATGAATAATGTGCTGAAAAGAACCCGATATTGGTCGATTTTGGTGGTAAAGTGCAGTAAACACAGTGTGGTGGCGCTAGTATCAATTTAGCAGTTTTGGCGCGCTTTCACGAGGACAGAGTCGAAGAATGGATTCCGAAACGCATGACGCTCAATACTTTTGCTTTGTTTATTATCGAACCTGTCATGTTCACCGTACTCTCCTACCTACGTGTGTGATTCCAAATAAGTCAGAGTAGAGATTTGAGTTTCTCTGAGTTGCTTCCCGACAAAGAAGCCCCCATACAAGATGCCGGAGACGAGGTGCCTACCGCTCGGCCTACCTCGCGCTGTCATAATTATGTATTTTTTTTTGTTATACTGAACAGCCGAGCATCGCTCTTAGCCGATTTGTCTGTCATAATAATTTTCTATTACCTACATATTTATTATAGTTTTTGTTTTTTTTTATTCCGTTATTTCAATTTTCATGTTATTTTATTAATGTTTCTAATTGTTTTTTTAAAATTCTGAATAAATAGTTATATAGTTTAGTTTCGACGACTAGTTTGCTGCAATGGTTCAGAAGTGGGCTATTAAACCAGTGGTCGCAGGTTCAATCCCCGCACAGTACAAACATGATGCCTTAATTTCTACTTTTGACTATTTGGTTGACTGGTAGAGAATACATCTTGGCATTAAGTCCGCCATTTGTTCCTTAATATTTCAAATGTGCAATGAAGAATAAATAAATAAAGATTTGCGTGCATGAACATGTCTGTTTGTGCTGGCTGAGTGTTACCTATGTGTTTTTATTAAGTATGTATGTAAGTGTTATTTAAGTTTGTTTATCCGTTTTCTAGCATTAGAGTTCCTAACTTTTATTATTAATTAAGTATTTACGTAGCTAAATTAGAACTTTCATGTCAAGTAAGTTACCTAGAGGTAAACGTTAAAGTTATGCATTATGTTTTCAGGAGTACTCAGAACAAACTTCGAAAAACTTCACTCATTAGCCAAGCTAAATTGGCTAACCTTTTTTTTTTCTTTAATGACAAGTATTCAAAATATGCTGAAACTTCATTACTTAGTGTAGGGCTACATACACTTTAAACTAATAACGTTGGAACTACACCAACTCCCATTAATCTACAACAACGTAAAGCTTTTAAAAAAAATGTTTAATGAAAAATACTTTGAAAGATATTTTGGGCTACTCCGTTGTGATCAAAGTTTAATACGACAGCCAAATCTATGAAAGTGTTCAGGTTTTTATTGTTTCCAACATGAAAACTTGTCCAGAAAATCATCTCACATCTTACTTTAATTGACTTTCCATAAAGTATTTTCCCAGCAGTGGGACAGTTATGGGCTGATTACTTCGTCGTATTCATATTCCACAGAATGCTTAAGGAAAACCCAGCAATTCGACACGACCCTCTAACGTACGGATCGCATGACGCAGACTATTTGACTAGCGAGGCGCCTACAACGATCTATGGCAACGATTTAATTTCATTAGTTGAAGGCTTGCTATATCAACAGAGCCACTTGTATTCTTAACCTAATGTCACTTGCTGTTTTCCGCCATAATCATCATCATTTTAAAGAGGAAATAGGTACTTGGATTTTGGCGCCCTTCTCTTCATCATTGTTGATTTTGGCGCCCTTCTCTTGCATGCCGTTGTCACCTATAAAGTAAGGCTTGTTAGGATTTGGTATCCTGAATCATTGTATTAGTAGTCTTGTTGGTGACCTAATAAATAAATCATCATCATTATGAATAGCCGCATGACTTCCATTGCCAAACATAGGCTTTCGCCAATGATTCCCAGAGCGGCTGATTGTAGGTGTAATCTTCTAATCAGGTCGTCCGTCTACCTACCTTGCGTGGGCGGCTCTTCTGCCCTTCTCCTGTCTTTCTTCTAGTTAGCAATAAAGATGGGCACGGTCCCCAGCTAGCACCTATAATTTTATTAAGTTCGTAAGCCAAACAACTTTCTTGCAAACTTTTAGGACCTCTATTTATGTTCCAAGTATTTCACACTGTCAATTAATATTCCAACACTTCTTGTTACCTTTCGTTGTTAGGTAAATAATAGAGTTTTGCCTTTTTAACGGCGAGTGGCGTGGCCCAGTGGTCACTATACCCAAAAATTTAAACTTCTGAATGTTCCGTTCACCATAAAGGCAACACTCGGCATGTCTCTGACTAACCTCGCTTAAGATGTAAGATAAGATAATAAACACTTTATTGCACACAAACACAACAGAGAAAATAACAAAGAAGAAAAACATTGAAGAGCTAATGTACAATTTAGGCGGTCTTATTGCTAAAAGCAATCTCTTCCAGACAACCCACAGGTAAAGGAAATAACACAGAAAGGGTAAGCAAGTGCACAAATATGACAGGATTTGTTGTAGTCATGAGCATTTGAAGGTTGCGTTAAGTTTAACCTCCGAAGGTTATCAAGTATTTAAAAACAAAAAACAAGATTTCAAGTTAATTTAATCTTCAAAACTTTAGGGTTAGAAAGTCCCACTCACGATATCGAATTAGGGGTACTTAGTTCCCTATCAATAATTACTCAGCCCCTAGGCCTTTGTGGTAACTTCGGTAATCCATCACACCTCTAATTAGATAAGCCACCGAGTTCAGACCCTGTTTACTAACGAGCCGCACATGGACACCATGTTGTGTTTTCAAAAGTAGAGGAATGAGTAACGACAACTTCACGAGTACATATAAGAGTAGATGTAGTACATGTCAGAGTGGATTGAACATGTTAGAGTACATATTTCTTAACATTAAATTAAATCCTACTAATATGTGTAGATGGATTTATGTGGCGTGTTGCACTTTCACGTAAAAGCTACTACCTAGATAGATTTCATGAAACTATCATAATACAATGGGCATGTATAAGCATTATACATATACATAATACATAATGCTTATATATGCTGCATCTGGGAAGGATATAGGCTGCAATTTATAAAAATAAAAAAAAATACATTTTTTTTTCACGTGGAAGAAGTCGCTAGCGGCCTCTAGTTCTACATAATTGTATTTGCAGTGCCCTTACGGGGCGCATGACGTTGACATGATTTGAGATTACCAACTTGTTCACATACTTCCCTGAAGCAATAAAGATTATGACCATGGTGACACTTTAAAACGCATACCATTTATTGTCATAATTTCATTTGCCATACATCAATTGGCATAATCATCGAAAAGCATAATTTTTATTGGCATAAATTTTAAATCGCATAATCATTTTAATGCATAATAGTAATAAGGCATAACATCAAAAGGCATAATCATCACTATGCATACTTTCGTTGACCATAACTTCAATAAGCATACTTTAAAACGCATAATGTCAGTACGCATAACTATCAGAAGACATAATGTCACTATGCATAACTATTAATATTCATAATTTTGTTTGACATAATATTAAAAAGCCTAATTTACATAAGAGCATTTTTTCTACTTCAGGGCAAATCCGACTGAGCCAACCCCGACACCACGTGGTACTTGTTTTGCCCTACCCCAAGAGTGTAATTTAAACCCGCGTAGGCATGGAGGGGCGAGGCGGCCCGCGGGCTGAGGAGCAGGTGGCTATGAGCGAAGCGCCGCGGCTGAGGCTGGCCGGCGAAGCCGGCCAAAAAGCCGAAGCTGGGGTGCTGAGCGAAAGCCCTCTGTGACGATTAGCACGCGTGGGACCGCCGGAGCCCCGCAATGCCGGAGCCGTGACAGAATTCTTTTGCTGTCTACATTTCACTATGAGCAAAATAATTAATATATATCACTATGAGCAAATGATATATTAAAATTTTGTTAATAAACTAAATGAAGGCGGTTTTCGGACAAGTGCTCTTTGGATTTTTTACATTTACATTACATGCTGCTTGCGTTTAACACGTAATATTTGTAAGCTGCATAATAAATGTATGCTTTTTGAAATTATGGTAAATGAGTGTTATGCCTTTTGAAAATATGGATTTATACTTATGCTTATCAAAACTATGCCTTTTGAGGATTATGTCTTTCGAATATTATGGCAAATAAAAATTATGCCTTTTGATACTTATGGTTAGTGAAATTATGCCTTTTGATGAGTATGCCTTACGAATTTCGGCCATGATATGGTATGCGTTATGAAGTTATGCTTTTAGGAATTATGGCAAGTGATGATTATGGCTATCAACATTATGCATTGTGATTTTATGACCAAAAATGTTATGCGTTTCATTAGGTAACCTATGACCATAAGTATCAGATTTTTTTAGAACACTGCTCCTCTCATCTCATCTCCGCTCCACTTAGGTCGGTTGAAAATGTGTCTCAGGATGATGTAATATCCTAAACAAACTCATTGTAATTAGAAAGTAAGAACAGGCGTTCATCATTTTATGAATTAAACTTCCTCAATAAATATACGTTATATCGTTGGCTTTATCAACAAAGGAGGTCTTATGATAAACGTCGCCCGAACAGCTCGTTTTCTTGTTACTATGTACATATAATTAACTGGGTGTAAATAAACTGAAAATAAATAAAAATGGCCTCAGTAAAACAATAAAGGGCCATATTTTTGTTCTTGGAACGCTCTCTTGGCTTCCTTGTTGCGTGTAAATAATTATCAATCTTTTTTCTTTTCAGTATTATAGATGTTTGTGGAGAGATGTTATTATTTATTTAAGTCATTTATTAGAGACTGATTCAATTTTTAGAGAGAGAGAGTGGATCGGCAACGATCGCACTTGTGAAGCAACCAACGCCGGGTTGAGAATGGGATGGGTGACTTCCCCGATCAAATTCAGTACCTAATGTATTTATCGTCGAGCATCTAAGTGTTTTGGAGAGCATAGCATGTTAAGCAGTTAGTCCAAGCTATTGTGCCTATGATGTATCTTCTGTAACTTTTGATAGTACCTAAGGTTTTATGTGGCGTATTCAGGTCCATCCCATGCGATATAGTTCGACAGCAGGCAAACTAAATTAGTTAGTACATAACTATTGCTACGCCCACATACCTATTTGTTTAATCAAATTTCGTATCGTACATAGGAAATTTGTAAGCGACCAGATGAGGATTAGGTACTTCATAAAATAATTAACGCCAGCTAGGCAGATAAGCACAGCTGAATAATTATCTGAGATCCTCACGTCGGAAATACTGACAAGAGCCAAAACCCCAGGATCTATGTTAGGAACTCTTTTTTGGTAAGTGAAGTGGAATCTATAAAGTCAGTGAAAAGGAAGTAAGTGAAGAACATCACGCAATCGTCTCCGATTCTTTCTCCTTACTCTATCGCTAAGAATTGTCCTTTGGCAAGAGCCTTGTCAAGATTCAAGACTTTTGCCAAGACTCAAGACTCTTGCCAAGACTTAAGAATCTTGCCAAGACTCAAGACTCTTGCCAAGACTCAAGACTCTTGCCAAGACTCAAGACTCTTGCCAAGACTCAAGACTCTTGCCTTTCTCCTTTGCCGCAAGAGTGAGATAAAAAGCTGAAATGGTTAGCTTAGAAAGGTTAGCCTGACAAGCCTTTGCCTGTATGTTAGTTAAAGTCAGGATGTTAATTAACGAGCACAGGTAAGTATGTTCATTTGGTATAAAGTTTTATGCAATTAACGTACCCAACTCTATTGAGGTTGAACGTAGATGCAAGTTGCGAACTTATTTTAATGAGCACCGTCCTCAGTAGGCCAGTAGAAATCGACACTAAAAAACCCTAAATTCGCAAAGCACGATGTAGTGCTGCATTTTTGGTATGTTGTTTGGATCAGTTAGGGTGATGTAAATCCCAATTTGCAACTTCGAAAAAGTTGTGCTCGCTGCGCACCGCGTGATAAACTGCGAAAATTTGGGTCATTTTTCACTTTTTGCTCAAAAAGTCATAAACTATGCGTTTCCGACAAGTAACATTCACTATATAAATGGAGTTAATTAAATTTGCAACAATTTAAGCCTAACCGCAGCTCTCTAAACCTTATAACAACTAAGCTGTGGTCTTTCAAAGATAGTCAGTTTTTAACGAAAATTTGAAATTTTTAGTTTTGCTCCCGTTTGATGCAAAATATTGGCAAAACCGCTCGTTCTATGAGAAGGTCGTAAAATAAAGTTGTAGAAAATTTAATTTTCTTTTGTTAGAGCACAACACAATCACTCACAATATGCATATCAAAACATAAGCTGGGAGTACCTCCACGCGGTAAGGCGGTAACAGTGTAAACTGGCTAAAACTCTCATCAACTAAAAAAAAATCCTTCGGGCTTATGTTATGTTTTTGATTTTCGCACAAGATAGTAATTGGAAGTAGCCTACCCAGCAATGCAGGGGAGCAGCCAAAAAACTATTATCTTATTAGCGGACGAAGTCAGGCTAAATAGTCATAAAAATGTGGGTTCCACCGGGAGTCTGCTTTGTGTGTCGGCTGCTTTGTGTGTCAAGGAAGGTGACAGTACAGTGGTAATTGTAAAAAAACGTGGCATCCATACTCTAATTAACTGGAGTGTGGAGCGTGGCCTCAAAGAGGCTGAACTTTTATTGAAAAAGCTAGACTAAGTCAGTGTTCACGATGCTTGCAGAAAGAGATTCCCTGCTCGCCATAATATTGACGCATGTGCTCGTCGTGGAGGCGATCAAATTCCACAACCCCGCCCATCAACCTCTAGAACATCGGGCCCTCTACGGTCCTACCATAGTTAGACGATCACATCCACTTGGCCAGTTTATTTATTCTGCATTTATTTTATCATTAGGAAAGGGGTTTATTTTGTCATTATTTAAATAGAGTTTATAAATATTATAAAGTACAAAGGGGGTTTCCTTTGTGCGGAGGAAATCACTGAAGAGTTTCTCCAGCTCCAAAACAAACTTCCCAAATCACGCAGAAATGAGATGTTCAAAGTAGAATCAATGACAATTTGGGAATCAATGCTCGATGCAGCCAGTCGTCGAGGTGATACATGGGGACGGCAAGTCATTGATCGTCTTACAGCTACTTTTGACCTCGTTGCCTCTGATGCCAGGTGCCATAACTTATGCCAAAAGAAGTTTTACAGTCTTCCATTCAGCGTGCGAGAGAAGAACTAGTGAGTGACTGCAGCTTCTTAAACATTTAATTTGCGTAGAATCTTTTTTCCTACTTTCCCACATTTTGTACTTTTGTTAATTACCTACCCTGCAAATGAAAAATTATTATCCTTTTTATGATTTAATATGCCCTCAGTTTCAATTCTTTAAAAATCTATTTCTACCTTCTTTTTGTTTTTCAGATATTGTGAGTGAACTATTTGACTCACAGACTTTGTTTTATGCTCTTATGAAAGAAATTAAGTGCACTACAACTTTATTATACGACCTTTTCATAGAACGAGCGGTTTTTGCCAATATTTTGCTTCAAACGGCATCAAAACTAAAAATTTCAATATTTCGGGAAAAACGAACCATCTTCGAATGACCACAGTTTAGTCGTTATGAGGTTTAGAAAGCTGCAATTAGGCTTAAATTATTGCAAACTTAATAACCTTCATTTGTGTAGTGAATGTTACTTGTCGGAAACGCATAGTTTTATGACTTTTAGAGCAAAAAGTGAAAAAAGTCCAAAATTTTCGCAGTTTATCACGTGGTGCGCAGCGAGCACAACTTTTTCGAAGTTGCAAATTGGGATTTACATCACGCTAACTGATCCAAACGACATACCAAAAATGCAGCACTACATCGTGCTTTGCGAATTTAATGTTAATTTCCACTGGCCTACAGTATACTTCACGGTGAACAATTTTAATGAATTTCCTTAATTTTTTCACATAGAACCTCATTTTGAATATGAGAAAAGTTCTCTCCATCAGCAAAAATTACAATATCCCGAGGAAAGTTGGACAGCTTGTAATTGAGTTTGGGCCTTCCAGTATGTGGACACTTGTGTTGTAGTATGATGTTGTATGATATAATTAAATAGGTGCTGTAAAAGTAACGAGATATTTATAATATTATTAACTAAACCAGAAGCCAGCCGTTACTTCCGTATCGTTAGGTTTTTCGTTACTTTTTAACGCGAGTAGACTAGCATTGTGCCGCGGCGCGTACGATATGGGTTTTTTAAAAAAAAAATAAGTAGTAAAAATATAATGATCAAGTAATAAGCAATGTTTTTGGCCGTAATGCATTTTGCCCTTTTCTGTTTTGTTTATTCATTTAGACCAATTTGTATTCGTACGTACTAATCAAAATGACATCGGCAAATACGCTACAAGTAATGAATTGAATTAATGAGAAACCACTCTATACCTGCTTTGAGTCCAGTGATGTACCCGCTACTCGGTAACGAATACCCATATATAGGTTTTGCTACTGACAGCGTCCCTTCTGCGTGTCTACACGAGTTAGCCACAACAATATCTTTGGGTTTCTATCTTTTCAGCGTTACAGTATAGTAAGTAATTGGTACTCAACTACTCCTCAAGGGAAACTTTTCTTTTAATCGTGGTCTGCCTAGCCTGTGATATTATGAGAGCCAACACCTGACATGACGCCCTGAGAATTAATCCGGTTCAAGTTTGACATTATCAAACCGACCCGTTTGTCTCTACATCAAATTCTCCCTAAATATTACGACTAATCATTAAAATGGTAGCGTTTTACAATATCTAAGAACCAAGGCAATCACATTATTACGAAGAAGTGGCTACCGTTTAAGGTACTGGATTATAAAGCTTGCCAACAAAGATTTTAATCAGAACTTTCAGTCAAGCTTTGCAAGGAACTGGCGTTTCGCCAACAGGGAAAATGCTAGTTAATATTGTGTACGTGCGCCAGCTTAGTGCATTTGTGATTGTGACCGTTCTTCTTGTCACGAAGGTTTTGCGAACCTTCCTTTTACATAATATGCTACATTATAATAGGTATAAGTAATAGTTGAAAAGATAGAGGAAGGTTAAGCTTTGTAAGTTAAGATCGGCTTCTTTATGCGTATTTTGCTAATTAGGTAATTTCCTTGGTCTAGGAACTAAAGAGGAAAAACATTTAGTTAGCACTATCGATGCAGATTAAACCGATTTGTCTTAATAAGGCGAACATATCAAATAAATGTCGTACAAAATGTTACAGAAACGATTGATACCTGCAAAAATGTTGGTACAATTTGGAGGTCTTTTTGCTAAGAGCGATTGCCTCGAGACAATCTTCCGGTAGAGCATCACGAGAAAAGAAAAAAATTAAAAGTTTTGATTAAGTAGCACGATGGCGAAGCCGCTGGCAAAGTCAATGATTTTGCATATATAAATACCACCTGAGGAGGTGCCCGTGGCGCAGTTGTGACAGTGATCGGCGACGATCGTTGTTGTAAAGCAACACACGCCGGGTCGGAAAAGGGATGGGTGACCATCCGACCGAAATTTAGTGATGTGTATTTCGGGCATCTCCGTGCTTCGGAAGGCACGTTAAACAGTTGGTCCCGGTTGACTTCGCTAGATGTCAGTCGTTAAGCCTAGTCAGAGGCCTTAGGGCGGCTTGATAACATCTGACAATAAGGTTGCTCACTAACCTTACACCCCTCCAACAACCCGCACTGAGCCCGCGTGTTGGAGTATGGCTTGTTCCACCTCATAGTTGAGGTGAGGCCTGTGCCCAGCAGTGGGACGTATATAGGCCGATTATGTTATGTTATGTTATGTAAATACCACCTAGATAAATTAAGTGGTTGCCGCAAGTAAATATCGATTTTCACTCCAGCAGTTGTGGCTTTGGACCGGGATCCAAGGATATTTTGTCTATTACATTGTATACCTTCAATTCTACGTTATAAAGGATATAGCTACCTACTAAAGGTAATTTAAGCGCTACAAGACGAACACACAGGAGTAAGCTTAGCTTCGTTCTCATGTCACTACACCTTCCACTTGAAATTTTGCTCGTTCGGTACAGTTGGGCTTAAAAGTTCACGCAAATTAGGAAATAGACAATAAGTATTGTTCGCGATGGATGGGTTATAGTGGTTTCATACATATATTTTTTGGAATGCTTTATGTTTTTGATTCTCCTTTATTTTCATAGGTCTTTTTGACAGGCTATGTTGGTTGAAAGTAAAGACGTAAAAGATATTACTCGTAAGTGTTTCCCTTTGTAAATTAGTGTATCAAAGTACAGTTAAGCAGGCAGTGACGATCACTTAGGCTCATCCTTAACAAATACATTTAGTATTTCCTGAGAGATATTCAAACAGTCACGGACATATATCACGGAGTCATATCCTCTCTCCTCGAAGGCCCCAACTTGGAGGAGATAGGATATGACTCCGCAACGCAGAGGCGACGATTGCGGTTTTCCATGTCCGGAGGTGATCACTTTACATCGTGTGACCCTCAAGATACTTCGCTCCGTCTATTGTAACTAAGAAAAAAAACATCCTGAATAGTTTTTAGATCAAAATCCTCACAATTCGGGTTGATGGCTACTGGACAAATACTTAATAGGTAAGTATAAGTATCTACCCATTTCCAGTCAGTCCTAATTACTCTTGTGCAAAGAAATATCATTTGGCAAGAGCAAGATAAAAACGGAAATGGGTAACCTGAACATAGTGATACGACTGATATTAGGAATGAAACTATTTTTAAATTGGTAAAAATCTAGAATTTGGCTCTGTCAAGAGTTCTTGAGGAAAAAGCAAATGTGTCCGTAGTCTCAAATTATTAGTTAGTGCTTAGATTTACCTATTTTTTATATGTGCACTCTAGGCGGCCAGATAGGTATGATCATTCAATAAAGATTTATTTGTGCAGAGAAAACACAGCTTTCCTTTCTACTCTTTCAATCATTGTGTACGAAACAACATTCCCAAAGCTTATGAGTAATTCAACACAAGAGTTCATACAACAACAACTGACATGACGCTAACTGTACCCGACTGGAATTGATGCCATGTAGACTTACGAAGCGGCGGAGGCAGCTTTACCGCGCTTTGTGCTCGAGCCGGCCAGTGACAGGCGACTTTGTACATGTTCCTTTCTAAACCCCTTCTTAGGTAGAGGGGATAGGAGGTAAGTCAACACGACACGACTACGGTGCATTTTTAGCTGAGCTTCAACCGTTCGATACACGGCGGCTTTCATGTTGCTGCTAACAGTTATGCAATTCTGGTTAACGCCAGATATCATCTCGATCTCACTCAGCAGAGAACGCAAACTTTGAGACTATCAAAGTTTCACCTTGAATTGGTATTCTCCCAGATTTGCATGGAATTATTAAAAAAAAATATTTGGCCTTTTTTTTACTAATGCAATTATATTTGTTGAGTAGTTATGTAGTTATTGAGAATATACTGTTCGAACGATCGATGTGCAGATGCAGAATGCCAACCCTGTTCGACTTAAGTGCATATGTGTTTAATGATTATTATTACCAATCTTGAACATCATTCGCCTTTTTTATTTCTCTATATTATGATATTATTGGTGTTTTTGAGTATTTTGTTGAAAAACATCTAATAAGCAAGCCATACAACTAACTTGGCTGGCCAAGTGTGGATATTTCATGTGTGATTCATGAAACGCTACAAAACGTCCGGCTAACCGATCATGAACATTAAAATTATGTATGACTAGTGGCCAACTTCGTCCACGTAGACTTTGGTTTTAAAATAATTTTTCTTCAATTGTTGCGTATGTCCTATCCAGATGTATAAGCTATATTGTTGGAAATTTCATTAAGATCCATTCAGTCGTTTTCACGTGAATGAGCAACGTGCTCATACATCCATCCAATCATACAAAATTTCGCATTTATAATATGCGTAGGATTTAACTCAAGTAGATAAGTGATTGAGCTCTTTTTAACCTACACCGTAATACTCACACCACTAGGTACCACGAAAACTACAGAGCTACCGTATGAGTGAAATGATTTCGTTCGTTAGTTTACAATATAATATTTCTTGATATCATAAACTAAGTATCGATGTTTATAATTCAACGTAATGTTATTCGATATTCGATAGTTTATAATCTATCCGTGGCAAACCATACTTAGTATTTATTCATCTAAATACACCACCAACATCACAGCAACACCACACATACAAAACATGAAAATATTAAAAACGTGCAAATTGCTTTGTTTTTTGTGTGCAAAAATGTGTTTTTTATCTTATAAACATGAAGAATATCTATTTACATTTCAAGCCCAAGGGCACAGCGAAGAGTGAGTACTTCCCCTGAATATTGGTATCTGGAACATTCCTATGGAGCATTCTCTGCGTTTCCACGGTTACCGACAGATCTCCGGCCTAACGCGTCAATCGTCAATGAAATCGGGAAAATCTAATATATTTCTCACATATCTACTGCCAATCCACCATTTGAGGTTTTTCTAGGAATGTTCTCGCATATCTTCTTAAGAAGGTAAAAAAATATTGAAAGAATCTACTTTTTGTGGTTAACATTATGTAATTAAAAATAAGATTTTTGACTGTCCGAAAGTACAGTGTATTGGTCTACTTGAATAAAGATATAATTAATTTAGAAGTTTGAACTTTAGCTGATGAGTTAAAACATCCAAATGTTTGCAGGTTTCTGAAATGATATTAACGGTTAATTTGACCAACGGGTTGGGAACACTGGCAGTGGTAGGCCAGGTGATCGGTCCTACTGTTGTGGGCCAGTTCACCCCAAAACCACGAGAGTGATATTGATGCCCCTGGTGTACATATGTTACACATGTCCATTGGCTACGTTAACAATTCGCTTACAGTCACCCGCATGCTTATTTGTTAGTTGCAGACGAATTAGAACATGAACTCGACTGTACGTTACTCGTAGTCCTATAACGTTATCTAGTATCTGAACTTACTCTCCTCTCATAACTTGTATTGATTTAGATAACTGAAAACCACTAACTCTCTAATAGTTCCATAAAGCTATCGATCCCAAACCAACACTAGTCAACAATTGCTGAGTCGTTTGAAATATATTGCTACCGCGTGTTATCCGTTCGGATTGGGGCCCGGGCCTGTGTGCCCCGGGGTTAATGGCTACACTTTCCGAACACACTGTTGCTGACTGCAATTCTCCGGTATTACCCTGACTAAATATTTAGTTAAGTACAAAATGATGTTATTATAGTAATGAAATCAGAAAAACATGAAAAACGACGTTGTAAAGAAAAAGACAAAACCGTCAGCTCACAAAAGGATGAGAGACGTTTAAAAAAATACGCAATAGCATTGCATTAGGAATCGTCCGACCAAGATGACACACTCACAAGATAGTAAGACACACTACTAATAAGAAAAATTGTAAGAAAAAGAAATATTTTTAAAGAAAATTACCGATTTCTGTGAAACCATCGCTCATTTTACTGCACTCTAATCGAAAGTCCAAGTAAAGTCAGTAAAAATTTAAGTTAAGTTAAATCATTAAAATTTGGTCACGGCTGGTTAGATTAATTTATTATTGGGCAATTAAATTTCAGTGACATGAACCATTTCAATCTCATCAGGAGGGGTTGTGTTGTGGCCTGTGGCTCAATTCGTTAGGAGGGGCTGTGTTGTTGGTTGTTATACTGTGGTTGTGGCCTGTGGTTGTGCCAGAGCCGAGAGGTCGCGATGAGTGATGGCGGCGTGGATTGTAGACTCGTTACCGATGACGCCTATCTATCTGCGTCGTACGGATCGGGTAGCACTAGTGATGTTATGTATATGACATTTCGGATACGGATTAAGGAATACTCATAATTATAAAAAACGATTCAGTTAGGTATCTATGTAGTATTAAATAGTTCCGATTATGGATACCCGTTTGGTTTTTAAGAATTTCATTTTAAGTTTTTTGAAGTATTCTTATAAGTATGTAAAACTGGCCATTTATGACTAAGCAACAGAAGACAACAAACAATACAAAAGGCGCACGTGATAAGTTCGTGCCTCGGCTGATTCGAAACAACTTGTCTTATCGTGTCTCATTTAGTCTCCACCCCTACCTATACAAAACTTTAATATCGGATACGGATAGATTTTTATATCGGATACTCTATAGTTTCGGTTACGTTTACAGAGCTTCTTGACATCTCTGATACTGACTCCCACCCCTCGCCAACATTGGAGGTTAAATTCCTTATCTGTGTAAGCGGACTCACGAACGTTCGGATCTCGTGTGTCTGTATCCTGGATAAATAAGTGAAAAAACAAGTCAAGTTTTTTTCATAAAGAAAAATGTTACGAGTAACGAGTAAGAAAACAAAACACTTAAGTTTTTACTTCAAAGCTAAAAGCTTGATGACTGGCTATTTTCAAAATCTGCGAACACCGCGTTTATTAAATATGAGTTAAGAAAAGCCCTCTAACGCGCTCTCACTATTCCATCCCACCACTTTGTAACTTTAAATAGCTTGAACAATCCTCACAGCTAATTCGTGGGAGGGAGAAAAGCAATCAATCGACATCTGCAGAATAATTCAAGTTCTTCTTTTACATTAAAGGCTATTTTAGGTTGATGGATGTAATTACTGTTTGTAACCTACTCAATCAGTGTTATAAGGATAAGAATATTCTTAAAACACCTTTCATTTCAATTACCGTATTATTGTTGTTGTTTTGTGTGCTGCACGCTGCGGCGTGAAAAAGCAATTACGAATGAAGCGATTGAACATTCCAATGACAAATTGAACTAAACTCAAATGGTCTATATGCATATTTTTCGACTAAACTAACCTGTTTTAGCGGGGTACCTACCTAAGCGGGGTAGTGGTATACATATGTGTGGAAATGTGTGGTGGAACAACCATAGTTTGTTCTCAAATAGTTGTTGTCTTGATACCGTCGGTCGGTGTTATATAACAAACAGAATGTGTTTCGACAACGATGTGGTATGAAGGTAGATTGTTTCATTTAATTTCATCAAAATCTCTTGATGAAATTCTTAGTTTTTTTCTCTAGTATAATTCTTTGTTCTTTGAGGTAAATTATCAATAACATTTTTTTTAAAAATAAATGTAAAACCAAAATTTTTATTCATATTTCACTTCATAACGTGGTGATGTCTAACCCAAACTAATTCATGATACAAGACGCTGGCGTGTTTCATGAGGTAAGGTCTGATGTATAATTAAGGTCGGTTTCTCTAGTTATGTATATTAGAAACAGAGGCTTGCGGCACCGAGTTAATCTTAATTAATATTGGATAAACTGCTCCTCGGGGAGAGGCTGTCATCGCCTGATGGAAGTTCTCATTTAACCAAAGGAACATTGTTGCTGAGGTCTGAAGCGATGTCTACCTTCATAATAATGTCTGTGCCTTTAGAAGCAACACGTGTAAGTGTTTAATTTTAAAATGCTATGTAATCCATAAAACCCCACGTTTTAATATGCGATGTTGTCATGAACGTGATGGAGTATGGGAGCAACAACAACATACACTCGAAAAACTTAACCCTCTTTTTGGCGCAAACGGGTGAAAATAGGGCTTATTCTCTCAAAAATTGAAAACCGGTAAAAATAATTTCAGAGTCCATGAGAGGTTTTTATTAGAACTGCATGAACTGCATGCTATATAACCAACGAAATTAAACAATTGGTGGTAACTCTTATACAAGCTTAGACCAATACTAACCTATTAATTAATGATAATTAATGTAATCGAGTTTCGATTCACAATTCTGTTTGACTGTCTCAGTAACAATTAATTCATAGGCTCAATTAGTCAGACTTGTAATACCAATCGGCTTTGTTAATGTGCCGCCCGACTAGGAGCTGCAAGCTTAAAACATCCCCCTAGAGCAGGGCCACTTAGGGCTCGTACACAATCACACGATTCGACGTCGCGTATGGCCTGTACGACGCGGCCATCGTGAGAAAGTCGTAGCAGGACGCGACGTCGCCGTATCGTATGTCGTATTATTTTAATGACATACAGGATGTCCCACAAGGTAGTGTCAAGCCAAAGCCCTAAGATAAAGCATCACTAGGGCTACATTTTGGGACAACCTGTATAAATGGAATAACAATACGAAAGGTTGAGTCAAAGAAGACGAAGAAATCTGTGGTAAAGACCGTTTTGGTGCTTGAGGTACCATCTATGTCCACGTTGACTTTTCGCTAACTAAACAATAATACAGGCGTTCAAATCAACCTTTACATAGGGGCACCTTGAAGCACTGACAAAAGACCCATTTTGCAATGGTTTTGTAAAGGTTGATGTGAACGCCTCTGTACCTACTTACGGATGATGTCTCAGTCTAAATAAAAGTGCACAGGATAATTCAAAGACTACTTAGCGGCTTTGTAACGAATAGAACATGGTTCTACAATAAAGTTTCTTCAATATCTGTAAATAGTGTTCGCGTAACTATCAGAAAACAATAATGTTTTAGGAGCTAGTAATTGATTCTATGCTAGAATATTTTATTCGGTCTAGCAACCTTTTGCCTAGCTTGAAAGTCTTAATTTATACAGTTTCCAACTAAACTTAGTGCTAAGTTATTCCTAACCCACTATAGCAGTTCAAAACTATTCTTTGATTAGTAGAATAGACCAGTTGATTAATACTAAACCTAAATGCGTCTATGTTCATAACTACTCTTGATAGTTAATGCACCTAATTCCATTGAACTAAGGCCTTAGTTGTTTCCCGAATGCCTACAACAAGGACCATAAGTGTACAAACGCCTTTAGACTTAAGTTGCCCATCTTAGTAGCAAATTTGCGTATTGTGCTTTCGGTTTCCTTGTAGGTAAGTGTGTAGCCGTGAAGATTCCTACTTACGGTCTCACGTTAGTTAACTATCTATTTCGTCTTCGTAGCAACAAGCCGCTTAGATCAGGGGCACAGGCGCCAGCCTCAGATTATGTTGTAACACATTGGTCGTGGGTTCGAATCTTAATTTGGGTTGTTTGTTCTTCTGTGACGACATTGATGACATTGGAGATTGTCCGTGGAAATTTAATTTCTGAGAACAACTAAATTGGCTTCTTAAGTGAGAAAGTTTACTAAAGGTCTGACTCTTAAATGGACTTTAAAACTTTCTAAACAATCGGATTTAGTGATGGGTGTAACAGATTCAGGGACTGCGCAACGTTTTCACGTCCTACTCACTTATTGAGCTGGCGAGAGCGACGAAAGTTCTGTCATCTGCGAGTATTTTAGGATCTAAAACGTGGAATTTTAATATTAACCTCTTACGAAACATCAAGATCACCTGACGCGAAAAGCGCATTAGTTACTCAGTAATTTGTTAGTAAGTGACGGTGGGCAGAACACATGTAGCATGAAAAACTGAGAGACAAACAAAAATGGCTATCACTTAATGGCAAAAGTGTGGGACGCTGGTGTGGGCGTCAAGTAGACAGACAGCTTTATAAAACCGGCACGCAGGATTTTAGTGAATGCTGGGGGGCTAAAACGGCAACATTTAGATGATTCATATTATGAAAACATCTAACTGACGTTTCGTCTAGACCGCGGTCCGTTTCGAGTCAAAAGTGAGTAATAGCGCGCTGACGTCGCTCACGTTCATACAATTTATCAATTCGGGACGCGTGTGAGTCATAATATGAATCATCTAAAATGTTGCTGTTTTAGCCCCCCAGAGCAAAAAGCTGCAGTTGTGTTACGGCAAGTTGTCAATCTTTAAAAAGTAGTTCTATATCTAAGTACTTGGTTTATTTAATCACACTTAAAATTCAAATCATTTGTTCTTAAAATCATCTTAAACTCATTTGTTTGTTTTTTTTATATTTTTAGTACAGTACCAAAATAAATTCAATATTAATAAAGGCGCATTCTACGAATATTCTTCTGTCAATTTGAAAAACCATAAAACCACGCAGCCGTGCCTTGTCGCGTAGCCGCGGATATGAATCAAGCTTTAGTATAATGGACTACGACGTAGACGGCTACGACGTGACTACGGAGATGCCGTGACTTTCCGTAGCAGCTCGTAACTTATTCGTGGCGTACGAACTACGTAGGTCATTGTTCTCGTGGATGAGGTCTTACCATATCCACAGTAAACAAAGAACTGTAAAATATCTACATGCAAACATGCCGCTCTCGGTTTGAATGTGTGCGTGCGATTTCACGCACACGCTAGCTTAAAATATGGGGGGATAAGGTGGCGGCAGTAGGTACGGGCTGTGCCTCGTGTCTGTGAGCACGCTAGGCTAATAACTAGGAGGGCGGCCTGTGATAACCTACTGTTATGTTTACTGTGCCATATCGTGGCGTACGCCTGGCTTGCATCTTGCTTTTGTCGGAGCAGACGTAAGCAGGCGTGGTTGGCTAAGATGCGCGGTACGAATATTCCTAGACTAAGTAATAGAGTTTTCGGTGGGATGGTTTAAGGCATAGCGCTTGAAGGGCGCTAAGCGCTTTGTTTCAGAGCAGTCAGTAAACGGTGAGATGTTTTTCAAATGTCTTACTTTTTAGATATTACGCGATTCTAATCACATTAGCACCACCCCTTTTCTTTCTCCTCTCCATTACCTCAGTACTAAGCACTAAGAAAGGCTTTGTAGAAACTCAACACCAAAGGGGGTGAAACAGGGCGAACTAATCGCGGACAAAATCGCAAGCGGCCGCTAGAGGAAATAAACGATTGATTCGTTTTTACTTGATACTAAAAACACAATTTGTATCGCCCGATTCCTCCCTTAATAATGTCTGTAAAGTTTATAATACAGAAGCATTAACAACAAACAAAGCAACTCATAATTGGTATCTACGAATAGCCTCTGGGCTTTCGGTGAAATCCCACAAATTTCAGAGTGCAAGCTAAATGTGACCGTGTTTGTTTGTTTCGGTCATAACAGGCGCAAATAATTACAAACGCAGGTAGGAAGTGGTGCATCTATTTTAGCATGTTCTCTTCCCAAGCCTTATTCATAAGAGCATAAGCTTCGATTTGCTGTGCTATTTCCGTGGTCTCAATTTCGAGTTGATGTCACACACCCGCGCGTTATGCCCGCCCGTGCGTATACCCGCATACGCAAAAACGTTATTTTAGCTGATTTATTACTTTAAATCGTAAAATGCAATCTTTATAATGTTTCCTAGTATACATACTGAAATAAAACTTTTACAACTGCGATACCTATTAAGTTATTAATTATAAAAATATCCTAATTTTCATCGGTTCCGGAGGTGATATAGCACCTATTCAAAACCGATATATACATAAATGATATGAATATCAAATAGCATCTCAAGATCCAGTCACTTTTGCTGTGTGGATAGGAACACTTCACATTTTGTTAATTGAGTTACGGTTACTTAATTGTGACCTAAAACAAGCAGTCAAGTATTCCCTTTAGAAAATATGAAACCGCGAGTAGTTAGAATCCGTGAAGTGGTTTAATTTCAATACACTCAACTTCAAACAAACGAGAGCCATTACTACGGGGTACATATGAGTAGTAGAAGGACCTATAGTGGAGTAATATCATTGTGAGCTACACAATCATCACTACATAGTATAAAACAAAGTCGCTTTCTCTGTACCTATGTTCGCATAATTCTTGAAAACTAGCGCATTTTGATGCGTTTTTGTTGAATAGATAGAGTGAATAAAGAGAAAGGTTTATATGTTTTATAACATTCTGTTGCACTCGTGCCCGTGTAAAGCCAGGGCGGGCGGCTAGTCTTGAGTAAGTAACAAATTTTCAGGTTGTTTTTTTTGTATTTCAAGTGAAATGGAACGGTCTTCCAGCGGCAGTGTTTCCGGAAGGGTATGACATCGGGGCATTCAAGAAAAGAGCGTTTTCCTTTTTGAAAGGCAAACAACGCATCTCGTGACACCTGTGGTCTTGCAGTTGTCCATGGGCAGAGGTGATTACTTTCCATCAGGTGACCCTCTAGCTCGTTCGCTGATTTCATGAAAAAAAAAGAAATGTTCAGTGCTGCAAAGGGCGCGGCTAGTAACAACCGTAATGCTCGCACTTAGACTGCAATCAAACAAATTACCACTTTGCAATTTATTAACAGTAGTTACGAGCGTCCATTACTGTGAGTGTTATTAATGCATGGCATGGCATAAACAAGTCGACAGAACAAAGACAAAATATTTGCAGATAACATATTCTGTTAGCTTTTATTAAGTCTTCTGATACTTACCCCCGAATTCACGAACGTTAATCAACATTGAGCATCCCTCAGAAGTATAGCTGTCTCTTTCAATTCTATTGTCATTTTACGGGACAGCTTGACAGGGTGACACTTTAGAACGCATACCATTTATTGCCATAATTTCATTTGCCATACATCAATTGGCATAATCATCGAAAAGCATAATTTTTATTGGCATAAATTTTAAATCGCATAATCATTTTAATGCATAATAGTAATAAGGCATAACATCAAAAGGCATAATCATCACCATGCATACTTTCGTTAACCATAACTTCAATAAGCATACTTTAAAACGCATAATGTCAGTACGCATAACTATCAAAAGACATAATGTCACTATGCATAACTATCAATATTCATAATTTTGTTTAACATAATATTAAAAAGCCTAATTCACATAAGAGCTTTTTTTCTACTTCAGGGCAAATCCGACTCAGCCAACCCCGACACCACGTGGTACTTGTTTTGCCCTACCCCAAGAGTGTAATTCAAACCCGCGTAGGCATGGAGGGGCGAGGCGGCCCGCGGGCTGTGGAGCAGGTGGCTAGGAGCGAAGCGCCGCGGCTGAGGCTGGCCGGCGAAGCCGGCCAAAAAGCCGAAGCTGGGGTGCTGAGCGAAAGCCATCTGTGACGATTAGCACGCGTGGGACCGCCGGAGCCCCGCAATGCCGGAGCCGTGACAGAATTCTTTTGCTGTCTACATTTCACTATGAGCAAAATAACAAATTTTGTTAATAAACTAAATGGAGGCGGTTTTCGGACAAGTGCTCTTTGAATTTTTTACATTTACATTACATGCTGCTTGCGTTTAACATGTAATATTTATAAGCTTGCATAATAAATGTATGCTTTTTGAAATTATGGTAAATGAGTGTCATGCCTTTTGAAAATATGGATTTTGACACTTATGCTTATCAAAAGTATGCCTTTTGAGGATTATGTCTTTCGAATATTATGGCAAATAAAAATTATGCCTTTTGATACTTATGGTTAGTGAAATTATGCCTTTTGATGAGTATGCCTTACGAATTTCGGCCATGTTATGGTATGCGTTATGAAGTTATACTTTTAGGAATTATGGCAAGTGATGATTATGGCTATCAACATTATGCATTGTGATTTTATGACCAAAAATGTTATGCGTTTCATTAGGTAACCGCTTGACAGTTCTATTGTCATTTTACGGGACAGCTTGAGCGTAAGCGCGTGCTTAAAGTTGATTGACGTTTGTAAATTCGGGTGTTAGTAATTAATCCACAGCGATTGAGGGGGATCCAACCTACCCCAAAGTTATAAATAACATAACATCCACACACGACTAATTCCTAAACGAGGCAGTCGGATGCCGACTGTTGCCGTCATGATGAACGGTACTTTCAGAATACCACACTTCGCGCAGCTCATTTGTACCTAACGTAGAAATAACGAGGTGACCCTATCGGCGTCAAACGGACTCCGAAACATTGTGCTTTACCACTAGGCAACTGCGCGCTGTCTGATAACTTTTAAATAAGTAAGTACCATGATTAAAGCCTTTATAGAAACGTAGATCATGCACTTATGATTACCTTACATGAGCATTATTGATTACCTGAAATAACGACACGTGTGTATCGAACAGATACCCTTGCAAAAATATTCTACTGAGACCTCTCAGAGAAACTTTTCCGCAACAAGTCCAACTCGCTGGCCATAAAACGAATAACGTGTCGAAGGGCGAGCTACGGGGTCGCGGGGACTCCGCCGGCCCGGGTCTCTCCAGGCGGTCGTAAACGAGCCGGCACACACGCCTTATTATGTTTAGATAATCTATTAGCTCGTAAATTGAGGGCTGACACATAATGAAAAAGCATCAAGAAAGGTAAACATCCTAAAAATCAACTCTGTCAAGGTATCGCGTGGGATTTGAATCTACATCTATTGCAACGGGCGACTGCTCTTCCCATGGAGTTATCGGGGCCATAATTTAGTATTTATTTATTGAATAGAATGTTTTTAGAACAAAAAATTACTAAAACGACTGCTTAAATAATAAAAAATACAGGAAACAGTTGAGAAAAGCTTTATCGTTCCACTTGTCTCTGTAGCTGAACTTTTCTCATTTAAACTAATAAATAGTTGATAATAAAGTTGAAAATGCATTAGAAACATAAAGTAAAGCAATACCGACCCGTGCAGATGTCTGTTTCATCAAGAAACTTTCCTACGTGGGTTGACTGCGTGGGCCACGTGGCAATCATTGCCATGCTCGCAAAAAACATTGAAATAGGGGCCGCTCACAAACTATGGAACGGATTATAAAGCCTCGCATACCTCCCTTTGAAACTAGGTACAGAGGCCGTACCAAAACCGTTGCAATGATTCTTATGCCAGTGGCATAAGGTGCCTCTATGTAAAGGTTGATGTGAGCGCCTCTGTACATGACGGGTATGTGTAGGCCAAGTTGAACTTCGGACCCGTTAAATGGATAGGTACTTAATGTAATAAAAAACATTTTTCAAATAGTTTTATATCAATTTGTCAATACCAAATCTGATAAATCAGAAATTCAGAAATATACTGAAGAGGAGGAAATATACCGAACTAATTTGGTGCTCGACTAGTTTAACACTACGTGTGATGACGTAACGCAACGCAAATGCCACCTTCACAAAAAAATACTTCATAGGTTTTTAGGCATACATACATAATATAGCAATTAAAGGTACCTTACACAAAATGTCTTCCTCGTTCTTATTACAATATGAATAATAAATCACAGCAATAATGTGTCGCAGGTTTTTGCTTATCCCAGGGTTGCCCTACGGCCGTTTCAGGTTAACTCAGTTAATTAGGATTTATCTAATGTAATTAATTAATTCAAAGGGGCTTCCAGAGGCTTATTGGGGAACTTTTGAAAACAAAAATTGGGTGGACCCTGTCTGAGCTCGGAAAGTCGGGGAATTCGTGCTTGCTTCGTCCTGGGGCGGCATTACGGCTAACATCACTTCACATCTTGGTGCCTCACGCCCACTTCAATCATCGATACACTTCCTTCGTACACTTCACTTTGAATTAGTTTAGTATGTAGTTTCTTTCATTTTGTATGTAAATAATTAAAGAGCGTCGTGGCCCTGTGGGTAAACACTCTGGCTCGGAACCCGATGGTCCCGAGATCAAATCCGACGGAACACACCTACTTTGTGTTCATTGTAAAATTTGTGGCTAACTCTCCGGTGATGGAAAACACCGATATAAAACCCAAGCAACCCGGATAACGGCGGTAGGCTCGCCCCTTGCTACGTTGGGTTCAAATTCCCTCGGCGAAATGTGGGCTCCTGAATGTTCCGTTCACCATGACGGCAACGATCAGTGCGCCTCTGACTAACCCATTAAGGATATTGTCGTGAGGAGTACGAAAGTAAATAATTAAAAAAAAATGTTTAGCATAGTTCTTTTCTAACAAACGACCACAGTCGCAAAGAAATTGAATTACTTATAAAGATAGGTCACCACGAGCGAAATGACTTTTGGCGCCAACTAGAATACCATAGCTGTTTCGGGCCTTCAGTTCGATAAAAAGCATTTCTAAGAAGAAAGAGAAACAAACCATTTTTGAGCATCATAGGCACACATCACATATGAAAATGTTTATAGGTTAGCACTATTTAACTAGATGTGCATGCTACTGCTGGCTTTGTACATCATAATATCTACCTCAAACTTCGTAGTAGGTATAATTAACTCGGAATGGAATAGACACGTTTTGTGTGTTCTAATTAAGTAGTACCTAACTAAGGTATGTAGTCGTCGCAGGCATCGTTAAAAGTGAATAATGATTGAACTTTCAACAACACCTACGTAATTACCCAAAATAATTAAATTCGTTAATGATGCAAGGATAAGCAAAATTTCCAGGTAGAAAGTACTAAGTTGGGTAGTTGCTGAAAAAAAAAACAGAAAGTTATGTTCAGTTATAAATGTGAATAACATGCTAAAAGTTAACAACATGTCACTATCCTGTTTTTTAATCTTGCCCAAAATTAAGAATTTTGAGTCTCTTGTCAGAGCAACTTGACCAAACGAAATTTTAGCACTTTAAATTAAAGCCATACACAAAGTTCGCAAACGGCCTATCCAATGACACCAAACAAATCTTCATTTTGTTAATTGATCAATATGCCCCGCGCCTAATTGGGCACAGTTTTCTGGTACATACGACCCGTTAAGCTCAAATTTTATTAACTGAAGAACTAAATTCTGTGGGCAAACGAAGCTCATGAGCTACCACACGCATAATCACAATAAAACTTTTCTACATGTCGGAACTTTAATGGCGTGTTGCTCTTTTCGCATAGGGAAATTCGGCGAAGTTGGACACATAACCGGCGCCAGTTTAATGGTTTCATTCCTTGGCAAGGGGAACGAGGGGTGCAGCAGGGTCCCGTGACGTCACGACCGTGACCCAGTCGGAGCTCGGCCCGTACCACGGACTCCTCGCCTTTGACACATCGACACGTGACGTTAGCAAATGTTTTGGAAGTTTTCTAAAGTTGACTATCTGTAAGTATTAACTAACTTCAAAAAAAGTGGTAGAGATGACAATATTTTCAAATCTCTTAGGTTAAAAAATGTGATATACTTTTATAAATTGTAGCCTATGTCCTATTCAGATGCATAAGCTATATTACTGTACACACATCCACACATACAAACTTTCGCATTTATAATATCATCTAGTAGGATAATTAGATAAATTTCTTCTCTCTCTTTGTTTTCACAAGCCAAAAAGGACCGGACGTACTCTACCTTCACTACTTATGAAATAACTATCAGCAAAGTAGATAAAAAGCAAAGAAGGAGTTAACCTACCTTCGACACTTGAAAAGCAGTAGCTCGTTTGAAGTATCAAACGAGTATCAGTCCAATGAATTAAAAAAACCTCACAGTGACTTTTGCGACAGCGAGTTGCTCTCGAGGATCCGGGATCCGGAAACACGACAGAAGTAGCGAGCAAACACAAAGCCCAATATTTAGGTCAAGGATGTAACTACGGCGGGGCGTTTTGCGGAGAAAATGGAGATTTTCAATGCCACCCTGTTTAAACCAGGTACGTCTAGTCGCTGTAAATGAATAATCGCAAAAAAAGTTTAAAAATGATTGAAATAAAATGGTTTACCATTTGGTTTTTGAATGGTTTTTGTACCTAACTGGTACAACGAAAAAATTACCTGACGGGAGGCACCTATGGAATTCTGGCTAGTGCCAAATCTCATTTCGAAACCTATCTTCGAATTCGCTCGTGTGACGTACGAAGTGTGCATCGACAATCGCACAAGGTTGGCAATCGAAGTAGGTACAGTAATATAGTTTCTATTGAGCTGGTTTATCTCATCTTGAAGGCCTGCCCGGCCTTCAATGATGATTAAAGCCCGGGCTTATAGGAAGAAACACATGTAGAAACACACACGAATTAAGTACCGAACCTTTGCGGTGCGGGATAACAGTTGCTGGATCATGTGTGGATTTCGACGCAGACCAGCGGTGCTACACGCTTACTTCAATCATCACTACGCTTCACTTTGATTTAGTATTTTATCTCATTTTGTAAGTAAATAATTCAAAAATGTTATTTGGGGGTGCGCCAAAGTTCACCTAAAATTTTAACTCCTAATATCGGAACTCCGAAAATTTTCTTCCTAAAATTTTTCATCCTAACAATCCCAACCCAACTTCTCTTTTCCTAATGTTTTAGTTCCGGATCATTCAACTTCATAATTTCACTAGCACACACTTATATCCTATTTTTTATCAACATAACCGTCTTTGACCCTAATTCTACACTGGGAATGAAACTTTTCTTTATGAAAAACTATGAATATAAATATTTTGGATAAATAAATGTTGTTTTTTATAACAACTAATTGGTATACTTGTCTGCCCTATACTAGAATCGGGGCGAAACCGACACGGATAGATTGGGTTAGAAGGTTTAAGGCGGCGAAGCGAAGCGAAGCTCCCGCCTTAAACCTTCGTGGTTTTTTTTAAGCCCTAAAAACAACTTGCCTGATTAGCTTGCTGCTTGCGTTAAACCCAGCACTTTTTATGATCTTTAGCAATGTGCATTTAATAATGTGTGTATTCATTATATCGTTATGAAAAACAACATTAGGAGATCAAATATTATTAATTGAAGTTTTAGGAGACATGAGCGTTATGAACATCGTCATTAGAACTACAAAAAGTATGAAGTGAGTGATCATTCGGGTCACATATCGGTAGTAAGAACAATTTCGGAAAAACAACTTTAGGTGAGCCAATATGGACCCGTTATTTGGCTTAGTTATTTTCTCTCAAACGACATAGTCGCAAAGAAACAGGATTTCAAAGATAACTCACCACGAGCGAAATATTATGAGTTTTGGCGCCAACCGGAATAGCATAGCAGCACGCATGGTATGGGAGTGGCAAGGTGAGGCTGGGATTAATTCCAAGCATTCCCTCTTGTAGAGGACACGCAGAAGCAGCTTGTAGACTCATTAGAGGATACTTAAGCTCGCAATGGCTCTACACATTTAATGCAGTGCAGTTAATTTTTTCATCATTTAAGTCTGATGCAAAACTAACATTTCGTATAGGTACTAACGAAACTTAATTATTCGCTAGATGTTTAAAAAATGTAATTTGAAGAACAATCATTTTGTAACTGTTCCGGTCAACCAACCAACTGTTAAAACATCATTTATCGTACAAACTTGTAATTAACCAAATAACTCTAATTCAAACAACTTTATAGAAAAGGTTTATAGTATATTTGAAAGTTGGATCAAATTTTAGAGGACAGACAACGCTGCGTCAGCAATTTTTCATCAATTCTCCAAACTGTCCAACAAGAGCAAACCCATTTAGCGCGGTTTTGCATACACACAGCGCCTCTGGCTACATCAAACAAAGTTGAAACGTTTCAGCAGGGGCGGAGGAAGGGGAGGGCCGGGCGGTCCGTGCCCAGCCCAGAATTTTCACTAACATACATTTATTTAATTAATCAGAGAATGAACGCATATATCTATAACAAACCAAAAAAGCGAGTTCCTTCCGTCACCTTTTTTTATAGGTGCTTATCTAATGCTTTTTATCTTAGGTAGGTCCTCTTTCCTTATAAAAAGCTTATACCCGTTTCTAATTGTTTCATCTTCAGCCTATGCTGGTCCACTGATGGACGTAAGCCTTCCGTAATGCACGCCATCGCGCCCTATCCTCAGCTAGAATATCCACCTCTGCCAGCAGCCTTTCGCAAATCGTCGCTCCCCCTAGCCGGAGGGCGTTCCACACTATGCTTGCCAAGACGAGGTCTCCACTCAAGGACACGCTTACCAACAGCAAGAGTGGCCAGCCCTTAGCCACCTTAGGTTACTTATTCGGGGAGCTAACTAGGTGACCTTGGTTTTCTGTCGGATAAAATCCTTTTATTTCGGATTGTATCTCGCTGAGCGACCTTAGACTGGTGCATCAACCGCAATATGAGTATCCACGTTTTGGCTCCGTATGTCTTGACGAGTTGGACACACTGGTTGAATTGAAAACCTTTGTTACTACTTTTACTTTGAAGTAAACGAATTGGGGCTAGATGGCGCTGTGTTAAATAATGTCCAGGGATAATATTATTTTTAAAAAAGTGCATGACAGCTGTTGCAAATAAACAAGTATAATAAAATGAAACAGTGTTTCAATATCCATGGGGATTACTGCCGTCCGGGTCTCCGAGTCCACTCCATCCACTCTCCGGATTGCAGATAAACTTGAAACACCTGCAAAGTGCCGAAGTCGATGCGACCCACAGTTTGTTGATCTCCCTTAGCAGAGCTATTAGAGTCTGTTAATGGAATTAACGCAATCATTCGAAAGGATATCCGTACCTAACCTTCGATTGAAAAGGGAATTCGAAAAGGTCGTTTACAAGCCTTTGTTATCTTTTTACTCTCTGGAAAAAGGACCTCGATGAAGGTTCCTATGCTCTACATACTTAATGCACGATGATGAGTACATTATAGGGTAAAGTCCCCAGTAGTCAGCCTTTTTAGTAGTCAGTCAGTCAGTTTGCACTGCTCTCATTTCATATAGTGGAGCGCCGTAAGGTTTATACCTCGGAATCCAGGGCCAGTCAATGAATCTTAATATAAACCTTGAAAATATGATTTTAATAGTATTTAGAAAAATGTTAAAAAAAAAAAATCCGCGCTCTCAATTTTTTTTTATTATTATAAACAATTATTAATTTTTTGGAGTTTTCATTGATTTATATTAGTCAAAAGTCATATTTTAAAAAGAACAACTATTACAAACTTGAAAACTTGATCTTGGATCTTTAGGGACTGCAGGTCGAGGTTGAGGGGCGACCAGCTTAGAGGAGTTAATGTAACAGCCTATGCCGACGACACCCTTGTCACAGCGGTTGAGAACTCCTACCGAGATGCGGCAGTCTTGGCCACGGTCGCGGTGACGCATACTGTCGCCAAAATGCGGAACCTGGGCCTGAAGGTCGCCCTTGAAAAGTGCGAAGCAATATGCTTCCACGGACCGCGGCGCGCGCCCCCTAGAGGGTCTGGCATTGTTTTTGGCGGGGTCACGATTAGCGTGAAGACCACACTAAAATACCTTGGGCTGATACTCGACGCAAGGTGGACGTTTGTGCCCCATTTTGAGAGCTTGGGCCCGAAACTGCAGGCTGCGGCTGGCGGTCTGTCTAGGCTCCTTCCTAATCTGGGTGGGCCAAAGTGCTCGGTCCGACGATGCAATTGCGCTGTACGGTGCACCCGCCTGGGCAGATGACCTGGCGGCGGGCTGCGTGAAGTCGCTCAAAAAAGCGCAAAGAGTAATGGCCGTCAGGTCTATCAGGGCATACCGGACGGTGTCCCACGACGCTGCAATTGTTCTGGCTGGAGAAGTGCCATGGGACCTGGAAGCCCGCTCCCTTGCCGCTCTTTACGAGTGGAAGAGGACTGAAGTGGCCAATGACAACCGCATGGCGCCCCGGGAGATGGAAGGGAAGCGTGACGAACTGCGCCAAGTTGCTATTGCAAAATGGACTGACCGGCTAGAAGAACCCACAGCTGGCAGAGACACAGTGTTGGCTGTAAGGCCTATGCTCAAAGAGTGGGTGGAGCGAGACCACGGGCACCTCACGTACCGCCTCAGCCAAATGCTGACAGTATGCCGCATTGGTCGGGAGCTTACTGCCGTGTGCCATCATTGCGCTGACCCCTGGACACAGCGACCCACACCCTTGCTGTGTGTCCAGCCTGGTCTGAAGAGCGGCAGGACCTTATTGCCTGCGTCGGCCAGGACCTCTCTTTCCCCTCGATCATTCGAGCGATGGCCACCAGTAAAGAGAGGTGGGACGCTACTGCTAAGTTTTGTGAAGCGGTACTTGTAGCGAAGGAGGAGGCTGAGCGTGTGCGAGAGCGGGAGGCTCTACTACCATGCCGCGCTCGGCGCACACGCCGCCGTAGAAGGGTGGACGACCAGCGTCCGCCCTAATATGTTTTGCAGGCCGGGAGCTCGGGGGGGCTCCCAGCCATTGCACTGCAGACCCAAGATGATGGCCGCCTAATTCCGGGTGGCCTCTCTTAAGGCGCCAGCCCAACGGGCAAGACCAGCCAGGTGTCGCAAATGCTATGCTCACGCTTCTTGTGGCCCTGGACAGAAACTGGTGCGAGTGGAACAGTCAGGTTTTAGTGGGTATTCCCTTGAAGTCACCTTCAGGGGCGAGTCCCACACACGGCCCGCGGCTTCCCCTAGTCGCGTGTCATGGTGCGTAAAGGCATTTCCTGACTTAAAAAAAAAAAGAAAAAAAATCGAGATCGGTCAATTTTTTTTTTTACTTTTTTATTTGAGGTTTATATAATGCAGTTTCATACTTGTTAAACAGATTCATTGACTGGCCCTGGGTTCCGAGGTTCGACCATTTTTATGCTTTACGGCACTCTACTAATAAGGAAATTACTAATTTAGTGAAATGACGTTTTATGTCATCAATCATTTATTGAACTTCGATGATCTTCAGTACAACACAACAAAATTACTCGCACTCTGAGATAATTACGAGATAGCAAAAAATGGCACTTTTCACCAGTAGTCAGCTACACGGAACCTTAAGTCAGCCTTTGGCTCCCCAGTACTCAGCCGCTTCGTTGGCTGCTTATAATTAGGTTCAAAAACTCTAAAAAAGGGGTAAAATAAATTAAATTCGTTGCTTGTTGACTTGTGACCTGGATTTGCCCAGTTTGAGGAGGGACTTCTTCTCTTTCTGCTTTTTCTACCGCTTGTACAACGGGTTTTTCCGGAAGCCCTATTTGATGTGATGCCCATGTCATTATTTCTCCTTCTTTCTATCATCACACCGCCCGCTATCGTCAGGGTTTTCGTTGGTTTTCGTCTTTATACTTGAGAGGCACCTTGAGACATTTTTAACTGTAAATAAAACACTGCTAGTAATTTGAGTAATCAAACCTACGAAATTACTGACCCTACAAAACTAAAACAGGGGGCTGAGCTCTAGACCTTAACCCCAGAGTCAGCCGCGTCAAAAGTTGTACAGAGGCGCGTACATCAACTTTTACGCTGACATAAGACCCATTTTGCAACGGTTTTGTAAAGGTTGATGTCAGCGCCTCTGTCCATTATAGCGGCTCTGTCCATTATCTTCATATTTTAGTTTTACGACCAGGCTTTAAATAAGTAATTTGTTCAAAAATAACGAACCGAATGGTGTACATTTCACTCAAAAACAATAAAACAACTCAAATCCAGAAGTCAGCCACCCCCGGCTGAGTACAAATGGCGGACATCTAACAATACGGTCTATCCGTCGTTGGCACTGCTATGAACGTGTTTCTCTCTCTGTGGTGACTGCAGCACGCACCAGTCAGTCAGTCGATAAAGAGTCAAGAAATGATTTAACCACCATGTTATTGGTCGTTTCAAAATATTGCGTATAAAAGACCGAAAAGGGTGACCCTAGGTGGCCATTTTAATAAAACGAATGGGACAAACTAGCATTGCAGACCACTTGATGCGCGGTTACCACAGCGCAAGAGTCCTTTTTTTTGGTTTTGTCATCTAAGTAGGTATTTTGTGCTACTTCTTATACACTATGAGAAGGCGCAAGGAAGATTTTTTTTTTTAACTAACGGTGGTGGATACTTGGCTAGCGAAAGATTTTCTTTAAATCTATGTAGCTAGGCAGGCTTAGTTTTTTCTTTCGAGGAGAATCCTGCTTACGGACATCCCTCCGGAGGAAGGGCGGGGGTGTGTCAGACTCGCCCACCACAAGAGGGTGGGGATACTGACTAAACCCCCCGGTGCTCCAACGTTGCCATCGTGTTGATCGAGTTCGTGAGTACCTACACATTGCGGCAACCATGAACCCGGCAACGGCTGTCTACATCTGGACTTATGTGCCTTAAGGCCCTTACGAGGCGACGAACAGCCCCGGCTTTTGTCGCCTTCTTGACGCAGTTGCGCCCTCTGTACTTGCCATTTTGGGCAGTGCTCCACCGTATGTACGGCCGTATCTTATCCAATCGTCTAGTGACGGACGGATAGCTTGTAAGGCCCGGTGACCATAGGAAGGTCGTTGTAGTCTTCCACGCGATAGGTCTGTAATTTTTTCGTCGCCTTTAGCATACAGTAACAGAAACAACGAACTCCCATACAAATGATGAAGAAAAGCCTAATTTAATGGTAGACCCTGACAGTTTATTATAATTTTATTCATTCTTATTGAAAACACATAATAGACCAAAAATACCTGTTGCAGTATGGAATACAACTTCAACCAATTTTTTTAAGTTACCTTCATAATACGCAAATAAAAAGGGCACTATATTTTTTGTATCATACATAATTTATTTTCTATTACTAGTGATTTACATTTTACTTTACATTATGGCTAAAATTTGACTACTATCTAATATTATAACAAGCCTTCACGTCTTTTCCATTCATTTTTAAGTTGTGCCAGTTTCTTTTTCTTGGATTCATTTTTCTTCAACTTTTGTTCTTCTAGTTTTTTCTTCTGGGCTGCTACACTATCTTCTTTGTTAATTTCTTCATCTAATTTTGCTATTAACATTTCACGGGCCATTTTTCTATTTTCATCTTGACTTCTGCTAATATGACATTTGACAACAATACCTGCAAATAAAATTATGCTTGAATGATACATAGGCAGCGCTAACCAAGGGCATGGATGGGACCAGAAAAAAAACATAGGCTTAGAGTTTTTCAATTAAGCATAGCATAGCATATAACTCACTTGAATAATGTCTTTTCATAAATGAGAACTAACTGATCCATGTCTCACTTTACAGATAATTCCTTTGAAACCTTTTTAAAAGAAAGGTTTTCTTCTCAGTACTCCTAACATTTTAATTCTCAAGGATTCGAGTCAGGAGATTATAGCAAGTTTAACTTGACTCCTACACTAGATAGGTTTTAGGTTATAGCTGTTGTGATTTGGATTACAAATATGATTTAGGTTATTTAAAACTTTTTGATTACTTAAAACATTACTCTGGCCAGGAAATATTACAACACAGCCTTAATAACATCCAACAGTAAAATGGATCACTAACCTTACACCTCTCTAACAATCCACACTGAGGCAGTATGTTGGAGTAAGGCATGCACCACCTCATAGTTGAGGTGAGGCCTGTAACCAGCAGTGGGACGTATAAAGTATATTAAATGTATTTTACCTGTTGGATTGTGGGTGAGCACAACACAATTTGAATTCTTGTTCACAGCAGAGCCTCCAGGGCCTCCACCTCTGACAAATTGCTCAGACAGGTCATACTCATTGATTTTGGGTACTAGCGAGTAATCAATGGTGTGTTTTAGAGCTGTTAGCAGATGTATTGGTGGTCGAGCATGCAGGTGGGTTATACACTTAAGCATATTTAGACCACAGCCCCACGGCGCAACAAGGCTTCTCCTTTCTGAAAATGCATTATTGAATATCAGTTAGAGTATAAATAATTTCTACTACATGACATACCTGATACAAAAGTGTTTTACCTGATATGCGAAGGTAATATCGTCTATTTTGTTTAAATCCTTATTACGTCGGAACTCAGTGGCGACTCTTTTTCTAAAATACACCGGGTCAGTCAATGTGAGGGACTTCGAATACTTGAACAAATTTTTGTATAATCTCAAAACTTCTATTTTAGTAACCGACATAGCAGCTACCCCTGAAAACTTAAGAATTTAACTATAAGCCAAAATGAAAAAAACGACTGGTTGGAGAGCCCTTGGTTTCCAAGAACAGAGTGAGAACTAACCTGAAATAATTTTAATCCGCTAATAAATAACAATAATCAGTTTCTTGGTTCAAAACTAATAGAACCCGGCGTGTTATTAATTTAAGTACTTAACCAATAATAAGTTATTTTCATCAATTTTACGTAAAACTTTATTTTTAATTTTCATTCCAATAAATGTCATGAGTGACTGACAGACAGTGTCACTGTCTGTCACTGTTAATAGCTAACGTTGGTTTTGCTAATCTTCGATCTATTTCTACTAGCACAAGGTTGCTATTTTCTTAGCTTAGTTATCTAGCCAAAAACGGTCCGGCCTGAGAAAGCGTCTTGTGGTTGTGTGTCCTTGTCTGACGACTTGCCAACTCAACTAATGATTGGGTTGGCAGAAATGGCAGAAAATAAAATAAGAAATTGAATTTTCGCTGCACAAAAATATATTTATTTATTTATTTATTTTCGTAGGATAGCTAACAGCTTATAAAAATCAACAATAGCAGCTAAAAGTAAAACTAAAAGCTATTGACAAGCTACCACATATAAAACTTAATTGATTCCTATCTAAATGAAAGAATGCAAAGTAAGCTAGTTGATATAATAGTATTGCAATTATTTAGTGGGTGAGTTTAAACAAAAATCTTATTATGGTGTTGATGCTATCGTAAAATACATCAATATTTTTCTCGGCGTTGTTGACGACCATACAAGTTCTGACAAGAAAACTGTTCTGTCTATAGTTGGTGTGAAGAGTACGAGTACTAAAAGGTTTATAGCTATTGAGGCGGGGTGCCCTTGTAGGGACTCTTAAATCAATTTTGCTCAAAAGATCAGGACAGCCTATGAGGTTTCTAGTTATTTTGAGTAACAATTTCACATCTTGCCTCTCTCAGTTAGACGCGATATTGCGGATGTTACCCGCAATATCGCGTCTAACTGAGAGAGGCAAGATGTGAAACTTAGCGCAACGTTCATCGTACGATAATTTAGGAATGTTGAATTTATAATTTAAAAAACGAGTAATTTTTTTCTGAATTTTTTCGAGATTACTTATGTATACTTCATAACAGGGATTCCAAATCGAGCAAGCGTATTCCAGGTGGCTACGGACGTATGCACAGTACAGGATTTTAACAGTTTTCATATGATTAAATGGCTTAGACAATCGCATTATAAACCCAAGAGAACGAGATGCCTTGTTAACAATAGAGACAATATGCTTGTCAAACATTAGTTTTGAATCCAAGATAATTCCCTAGTCCTTAGCTTCATTTACAATTGATAACTTTTCATTTTTAATACTATAACTATGACGGTACGGATTCAACGGACGGATATAAATTAAACAACAGATGAAATAAATTATTTGTACAATTCAGATGATCTTGTCGCGACAAAGCGATCTCTTCCTGACAACCTTCGGCGGATTAACAACAGGTAATAGCAGTTGGGCTGTGCAAAAAAGGAAAAGTAAATAGTTGACCGTGATAATTAATGAGTGAGAAAAAAGTGGAAGCATATTTTAAGTAAATGGTACGTTTTTCTTTTTCATGATTTGGTTAAACTTTTTATCAATTATTAATAGAGCGGAAGTAGTTTTTTGATCTGTTAAATCTATTTTCGTATACCTAGTTGCTAGGTTTTTCTTTTCAAGCGATAGGAAGCCAAAAGTGGTCCTGAGAGCGCTTCCGCTGGTAGTGTGTCGTTGTTTAACGTCGACCAGGGGCCATTCCAGGCAACATCACTTCACATCTCGGTGCTTCACGCTTACTTCAATCATTAATAATCTTTTCTTTGAATTAGTATTTTCCCTCATTTAGTAAATTATATATTTTTCAAATGTTACATAGCTTAGTTCTCTCCAATAATCACAGTCGCGAAGAAACTGAAGTTATCTCACCACGACAGATAAGAGATTTGGCGCCAATCGGAATAGCATAGCACTGCAGCTCAACTGATCCGACGATTAGTTGGGCTGGCTGGCTTGATAGCAATGGTAGAAAACGTAATGGTTTTCTTATATGAAACCTGGTAATACCAAATAGAGCGGAAGTAGTTTTTTGATCTGTTAAATCTATTTTCGTATACCTAGTTGCTAGGTTTTTCTTTTCAAGCGATAGGAAGCCAAAAGTGGTCCTGAGAGCGCTTCCGCTGGTAGTGTGTCGTTGTTTAACGTCGACCAGGGGCCATTCCAGGCAACATCACTTCACATCTCGGTGCTTCACGCTTACTTCAATCATTAATAATCTTTTCTTTGAATTAGTATTTTCCCTCATTTAGTAAATTATATATTTTTCAAATGTTACATAGCTTAGTTCTCTGATGGTTAAAGTCTAACAGATTTAAGAAATACATTTTGACAGCTGCCAGTGTCATTGAAAATTAAACTTATGCAATGCAGAACATGAACTAGTGAAGAACATGATGTTTAGTTTAATTTAATGCATAAGTTGTTTTTAATATTTAGAAATTATTTTTAGAAGTAATAAATTGATAATGTTTACTATTTAGTGTAAATATTGTATGTTAGGTGTGATACTCGTAACATAATGTTAGTTTTAATGTTGCAATGCCCTAACAGGGTCATGTGATGTACATTTTTTAGATTTAAGGCCTGTGAAACCACATGTTGCAATAAATATTTATGATTATGCTAAAAGAGTTCAAGTATTCTGTCAGGCTCAAAAGTCAAACCACAGCTCGTGAATCGTATTGCTATTGTATTAAAGTACAGACAGTCAAAGTGCATTTCATATTAGTAAGACTATAATTATTAGGTGTGCCCAGATTCTTGTAGGCTGATTAGTCCTGATTAGAAAGGGACATACTCCGACCAGAAGCCCTTTCAAGCGGATCGGTTTTTTAACCATAGCGCACATTCTTGTTTAAATACAATTTCTTTGTTTTGCACGAAGTTTGATAAAAAAGATTTCGAGTTGTCCTGTCACTCGTTTTAGAACGCAGTTCAGGGGATTTTTGCAGAATTGTGTGAGTCGTTTCGTCAGCTGTCAACTCACTCAACAACACAATCTTCTTGAGAAGTTGAGAATTTGTTTGACTAAAGTTTTCCAAGTTTTTTATTAGATTGCGACACCCTCATCGTTTTTGTTGGTTTTTTATATTTAAGTTTAGCCTTTTTTCTACAATATTGCAAGTAGGTATTGATAAACTTGCAAGTAGCTCTAGTGTGTGATTGTGATGCATGAAATCTAAATATCAAAGCAATCCTAAGACAAATAAAATGATTCGGTCAGACGCTCAACAACAGATAGCAAGAGGAAGTGATGGTTTTCCATTCAACTTAAATAATCTGAATATCGATATGATATCACTCATACAGAAAGAAATAGAAGATTATGACATAATATCTCTTGTGTTTTTGCTGTACAAAGTTCCAGATACAGCTTTACAACGCCTGATTGTTCACCAACGGGTGTCTAAAGATGTAGAGAGAAACGACACAAACCTGCTGCATGACTGGGTCCTTCATGAACACCAACATCCTTCTTGGAGAACTGAGTTTTTAGAAGCGTTGCTCACATGCCAACTCTATGCCATAATAAGGAAAATAGGACTCAACATACCAGCTGTCAAGCAATATTACCAATCCAACAATAATCAACAAACTCTTATCAATCCCATGAAAAGGATATTGTACAATTTGTGTGAGAATATGAACTCAAGCAATTTATACAAATTTAAAAAAACTTTACTCACTTATGATATTGATGTCACAGATCATGAAACTTGTGAACTTGTGCTACTAGATCTAATGTGTCGAAGATTTATAACTTTTAAGCAACCAGATAACCAGACCCCGGTGACAAGAAATGACCCTGGTATTGAAAGTCTTGCAAAAATTATAGAAACATTTCCTGATTTAAAAAATTTTGCTGATCAAATGAGGAGAGTAGAAAGTGGAAGCAATAAAACAGTTCTTAATTGTCCATCCACATCCATCACAGCATCTGTGGCTATGAAAGATAAACCTGACCAAGAGAGCTATGAGTATGTTGAAGGATTCAAAGAGGTGTATGATTTGTTCAACCAGTTAAATTTGGATGATATGCCGATAAATTTAAAATCTGATACTTTAATGTTGAGGAAAGACACCTATGAAATAAAAGATCCAAAAAATGTTGGTGTCTGTCTCATAATAAACCAAGAAAAGTTCTATTCTTCAAAGGTTATTATTGAAGGTAAAGTAAGCACTAAACCTTTAGACGACAGGATAGGTTCAACCAAAGATAAGGAAGTGTTAAAAAAAACAATGGAAGATCTAAACTTTGAGATTATTACTCGTGATAACCTTGACCATAAAAAAATGTTGGAATGTATTAGTGAGGTAATAAAATACAGGGTTCGAGAAGATCACAGTATGTTCATGTTATGCATATTATCTCATGGAACAAAAGGACATGTATTTGCTGCTGATTCCATCAAAGTCAAAGTGGAAGATATTGAAAGCTTACTAGATTCAGATGAAGTAACTCACCTCCGAGATAAGCCAAAGCTATTGATATTGCAGGCTTGTCAAGTTGCAGATGAAAGCTCTCATTCACCAATAGTTGCAGACAGCCCAAGAAGCAACTACAAATACTATATAAAGAAATCAGATTTTATCATTTACTGGGCTACTGCACCAAATTATGAGGCCTATAGGCATGAGCACTTAGGATCAATTTTCATACAAATATTGTGTCTCACAATTAAAAACCACTCTAAGAAAGATAGTATTCATGACATATTTACAAAAGTAAATAATGGTGTAAGAAGAATTTGTGTTAAGCTAGAACGTGATCAGTTACCAAAAGTAGAACATACTTTAATGAAAAAGCTTTATTTACAAATCCCTGAGAAGTGATTTAAATATTAATTAATAATAACCCATTATTTAATAAATATATTTTTTTCTTAGTTCTGAATCTTTAATTCTTCATTAATATTTTAACTAATTTTATATTATATTCTACAATAAACATTTTATAGAAGATAATCGAACATGTTTTCTTTCAGTCTATGTGGATCACATAGGTAATCATCATTATTAGCCGCCCACTTTGTGCTCATGGTAGGCCCTTTGTATGCACGGAAGGTCACCAAAAAACAAGGATACGCCTGGACTATTTTTTCAATCTCTCCACAACGGATTGAGAGTTAAGAGGGAAATTACTTTAAATTGGCAAAAACTTCTTATAGGAATACAAGAAAAAAAACATTCCGTCGAGACTTCAGGCGGGTATCGAACCCACACGCGTCTGCCGACAACCCGTTTGTTGTCGGTTTTTTGGCACTCATCAAAGGGTTTCCAGTAACATTCCCGATGTCTGACGACGCATCAGTCAGTGCAGAGTTGCGAATGGGAGTGCATACGTGATTCTAGTGGTTTTTTAGTGTGTTAGGTCCTAGCCTAGCCCAGCCACGGCCACTAAATTTCCCAAGGATCTGTCTGTTGTCCGTGCGGGTCCTTCTGGTGCTCAAAAGGAAAAAAGAGTGCTGCAGTATTTCACCAGTTACAGCACATTTTTGGTGGCCGTATACGTCCAAGCCCGGCCACGCTTCCATCTGAAAGCGACATCATATAGGTATCTACCAAATAATTGTGCATTTTATTAGCACAGCAAATAGACAGATCCTTGGGCAATTAAGGGTCCGTGGCCGGGCTAGGACGTGCCACAAGGTTTTTCTCTGTTCGTCTTGATATACGCCAAAATGACTATGAGCACTGATAAAAAAATCCTATAAGTTCTTGGAGCTGTATCAAGCAGAAAACTGCCTTTGAGGGGCGACATACGTGTGGTCAACTCGTGTTGATCCATCTGCTGACTCATCTGCCAACGCCCGCGGATGCGACGTGTGGGGCCGGCATACTTAAGCTCTTCACGTGTTTTGACAGCAACAAGAATGAAAGGGACAACGCGCTACATTAGTTAACGTGATGATAAAGCGCTGTTTAAGTTTTTCTGATTAGGGGGGGTTAATCTCTCATTGCTTTAAAAAACTTTATTAAGGTATTGGAGGCAAAACAATAACTCCATGTTTCTCCTACCCGTCCCGTGATTATCTATCATCTCAATGTGTCTTCATGCCATGTATGATGACTTAACAAAACAATAAAATTAAAAACAGAGATACGATACCAAAAAAAAATTGTCTTTGGATGGGGATTCTCCACATATGTCTATTGTTGCCAGTTTATGAAAATACCTTCGTATAATGGTAAACAAAGTGTCATCGTTTAAGTTACGTGACTTCGCGTCGTGAACTTTATTGCTTTTTAACCACTCCTGGTAAAGTTGTGTCCACGATAACAATTGTCGACTTAAAGGTGCCTTCTGCCACTATACTCTATGTTTCGGGCTGAACGTAATGCATACATCATGTCCTAACATTTAAAAAAATTGCTTTACTTCAAATCAAACACCAGCAATTTTTGTGCATTTAAGGGTTAATTGAGGTGGTTCGCATTCAAAATGTTCGTTTTTTTCAATGTAAAGTAATTCTTAGAACCAAAGATATATACTTCTTAAGGAGTTTTATCGTTGCAGTTGGCAACACATTTTTAGAGTTAAATTATTTGGCAAACGATGATGTTTAGATGTTAAGCACCCTTTAAGTATACAGGTACCTACTTTCAGTCTATAGCGTCAATAGCGTCTAACTGAAGTTGGATTGGAATCGATAAAAACGGGCAAGATTCTATTTGTTTTTCGTTAGGTGACCTCGTCCTAGTGATATTGTTTCAACAAATTTTTTTTATAAAGTGATTGAATAAAAATGACTCGTAGTAATCTAACATTTTCTGACATGGAGGAAATGGACATTGGCCTAGTTATGAAGATAGAGAAAGAAATTGATCCTAAAGACATGATTCCTTTAATGTTTATTTTATATGTTGAGCCGCAGACAGCATTGAAGAAGCTTACTGTTTATGAACGAGTATCCGAAGATTTCGGCGAGAGCGGGTGCTGTTTGCTGCAAGAGTGGGTGGCGCAGGCGCTCCCTCGCGCGCGGTTCCTGGAAGTTGGAGCTCCTAGAAGCACTAGTCACTTGTCAACTGTACTCCGCGATAAAACATTTGGGATTCCACCCACACACAGTCAAGAGACTCCTTCAAAGAGCTGACGAATTAAGCAGCTACATTAACCCTATGAAAAAAATATTCTACATGGTGTGTGAAAATATGGACAGCAAAAGTTATGAAACTTTCAAAGAAATTATTAAACTAGATAAGATAGCTATTTCCGGGCATAGAGTCAGTGAAATTACCTTTTTAGATCTTAAGTGTCGAGGTTACTTTGTTCCAGTGACTTGTGCAAGTGTGGCTTTTATAGAAAATATAAGAAAATTGCTAAATATTCTCAACAAAATTCCTGCTTGCAAAAACGTATACTGCAAACTAAAAGATATATCTATTAATGTCAAAAAAACAATTCGAGACGTAAAAGAACAACCCAACTTTTGTGTTTCTACACCAAATACCTACTGTTAAAGAAAAAAATTATGTTAATGATTTTAGTGACTCGTTCCAAATGATTGAACTTAATTTTTCAAACATAAATGTAGAAGAACTGAAAAGTGACACATCAACAGTAAATGTTAGAATCGAAATAATGTAACATAATACAACAAGAAACATTTTGAATTCACCTAAATCAGCTGCAGTTAAAAAATTACTTGAAAAAACTATGAAAGATCACCAGCTAAAAGTGATATCTCATGATAATTTGACTAAGCAAGAAATGTAAGACAACATGTCATTATTAGGCACTAATGTTAAGGCTTTGTTGGGGAACATCATCATTTTCATTTTTCAAAAAAAAATACATCTACCAAATGACTGTATTTTTTTTGTTTATTATCGAAAGACCACATGCAAAATGACTCACAGTCCCTATTGTGCCTAATGGTCTAAAAAGGTTCGAACGAAAAAGTTTTCGTAATTTGAATTTGTCTTCAAAAATATTATGGATAAGGCATTGGGGGTCGTTATCCAACGCATGTTATTAAACAAATAGATGCCTAGTTAAGTATATCTATCTGCTTGTTTTTGTACACCTACTGCACCCTAAACCTACTGTGCCTGACGATCTTACTGAAGGCATCAAAAGTGAGAAAGTTTGTAAGTAAGTATGGATGTTTGTTACTCTCTCATGTTAAAACTACTGGACGGCTTTGGATGAAACTTTACTATACTCGTAAAAGTGATACCTAGATAGGAAATAGGTAAATTGAATAGCTTTTACATCAGAATGCCACATTCTCGTTTTTTGTCAAATTATTTAGGTAGGCACCTTGAATTGACTAGTACGAAAAAAAGGTATGTAGGTAATTAATTACAATTCCGACTACAGTATAACAATTGTTTTCATAAAACCATCACCACCTTTTATCCACTCTGCTAGCTACCTACACATCATTTTAAAAGACTTTTAATAGAAGCTAACCTTCTTAGGTGCAGCGCTGGCGGCACACTGTGTTGAATCTGCGGCGACAAAAAACACAAAAAGTCTGCACAAGAAGTCGAAAAGGCGCGGTAAGTCGTTCACGGGTTTTTCACAGAGTCAACGTACAGAGGCAAGTACAGCTTGGCAAAAAAGTCCTGAAAGGGAACTAAAAAATATTATCACTGGCAATACTGTGTTTAAAAAAAGCAAATTGGGAAGTTAGCACATTTTAGCTAATTGATACTTTTTTTATTGATTTTAGGTTTTAATTTTTTTTAATTTTCAAAGCAGCGTCTCTGAGCTAGCTTTTGAGAATATACCGAAGAAAGGAGAAAATCATGATAACACGTCATTAAAATAAAAAAATGTTTATTACCAACGGGGACAAACTTTGAATAAGCAAATCTATTGGTGCTTTGTTGTTTCTAATTTTAATTTTTTATGATTTTGCTAGTTTCTTCTTTCATTTTTTTACTTGGTAGTAGCAAACCGTCCAGACGATGTGTTTGTATGTGGTGGGTGGTTTACTTTACTTTACTTTATTTTACATTGACCTGGCTACCTGTATGACTATTTCCATTATTCTACTGGATAATGTGGGAATAAAGAAATTTAACGCGTTTTAATAATATAACGCGAAACTTATAGGAATGAGAAAGTACTGAACTGGAATTTGGTGTCCTATTAGGTGGTCAACACGTGATGCATTCGCGCGAACTTAGTACGAGCGAACGCGAGATCAAACCTATTGATGATAAAGGAGTGTCCTTAATGTGGTTCACGCGATGATTGCGTCAGGCGAATAGGTAGTGGGGAGGCTGTATAGGGACAACGAGATAGCCATTCTCTCTAAAAAAATAAGTTGAATTACTAAACTATCAAAACTGTTCGTGTCGTAGTATACGGGGTGACCACATCAACGAAAGTGGCGCCCTCATTAATTTCACGACTTTTTTGCCAGGCTGTATATGAACGGCCAACGGCTTGACAGGCTACCCATGACCGATTAGTCCTCCTTGCTCTATTGCAAAGGAACGTCGCTACGCCACAAACCATAAATGGCCTAAATACGTCCCACTGCTGGGCACAGGCCTCACCTCAACTATGAGGTGGATTGAGCCATACTCTAACACGCGGGCTCAGTGCGGATGTAAGGTTAGTGAGCAACCTTAATGTCAAATGTTATCAAGCCGCCCTAAGGCCTCCGACTAGGCTTAACGACTGACATCGAAAACGTCATCCGGGACCAACTGCTTAACGTGCCTTCCGAAGCACGGACATGCCCGATATACACATGACTAAATTTCGGTCAAGCATCCCATTTCCGACCCGGCGTGTGTTGCTTTACAGCAGCGATCGTCGCCGATCACTGTCACAACTGCGCCACGGGCACCTCGCTACGCAAGAGGAGGATAAAAAAACGGGCATGGGTAGCCTGACTTGCCGTTGCCGTTGAACTCAATTTCCTATCAAGTACCTAGATAATAAGGCGCCTTTAAATCCACTAATTTGCTTCCATCAGCGCAGCGTTTAAATTTCTATTGTTACCTCGGTTAATTCCGATAGTATGCATTGGTTTTTAAGTAATAAGGTACAGTTGATTCGGAAAAAAATAGTGTCTACTTTCCCATCACATAATCACTACTAAGTAGCCCAGTAATAGTAGGTAAGCAAATGTGTTCTAAGTATTTAAGCTTTTAAATCGTGCTTGCTTAAGTTTACAGAATGGTTTTTCATATTCATATCGTATAAATGCACCATAACATTTACAGTTAAACAAGTATTCAACAAACATAAATAAGAAGAACCGGAGATACCCGTTCAGTTTATGATAGAGATATTTTGTTGAAGTTTGCGGATTGGCAAGCTGAAGTTGCAGGGGTCACCCCGTCGAAGGACCGATGGCTGATGGACAAAAAGGGACATGCAGCGCTGTTCTGTAGCCAGGTGCCACCAGGTGGATCGATGTCTAATGATGACCTGAAGGCAATTAAAATAACGAGATTGGAATGTAGGAAACTAGGAATTGTAGTGAACGTTGTGAGGGGTCCATATCCAGCACTACCTATGTTGATTTTGAAAAAATATATTTTGTAAGACTATCATCAGCATCCGGTAAGGTGGAGGCATGTTTGTTGGTCAGTGAGACATTGCAAACAAAAACATTTTTTCACGCCATTTTCGGTCGACTGTACCTTAATGTGGTTGAATCTGCGTTTACGATGGATAGCAAAACTTTAAATAGCTAATGATTTGCCTGCTCAAATCATTTCAAAGCAAGAAACGCGATGTTTTAATAAATGCACAAGAGGAAATAACGCGCAGACGGTGTTGTGTATCATAATGTGGTGGATTTTCGCGTGTTTTTTATTGTGTGCATACGGATTCGACAGTGGAACATGTAATCATTGTGAATATAAAAATGTCACGCTGCAGCCAGTGCAGCGACAGTTGTGCGAGTTCAAGGGCAGACACCCGGTCCGTAATAAGTTTATACTTTATTGCACAGAGAACCAAAAACTACAGATTTAGATGGAACTGTTTAAAAGTAGGCGGTTTTATTGTGACGATCTCTCGCCAACAACATCCAAGTAGAGAACACGAAAAGATATGTAGATGCAGTAGGTATAGAAGAAAGACTTTTTGACCCAAATTTTTACATAAGTAGAGGATTCAATTATGGTCTTATTTACAACGTTGTTGTGCATAATAATTATTACGAATTGACTATCACTAACTGTATTTTTACTCAAAAATATCGTGCCTATTTTAAGGAATAGGGATTCCTGGATGATATACCCGAATTTGTCATTTGTCAAAGTATGGTTAACTCGATAGTAATAACTAATAATGGTTTGTTGTTTACAGAGACCATTGGGTGTTCTCACAACGACAGCTGGAAGACCTGTTGAGCTCCGAGAAATTATCACACTGAACTCCGAACTCATTGACAATGAATACCTATTAGATTCAATGTTGCACTTCACCAGGGAGAGAGTACCAGAGCGCACGGTCCATGCAAAGGGGACTGGCGCATTCGGGTACTTCGAAGTAACTCATGATGTCTCCAAATACACAAAGGCCGATGTCTTCAATGGAATCGGCAAGAAAACCCCTTTGGTTGGCCGTTTCTCAACATCAACGCAGAGCAAAGGAGGACCTGACGTTTCATACGAACTGAAGGGCTTAGCTATGAAATTTTATACTAAAGAAGGCAACCTCGACTTGTTATGCCTACAGACACCTGTTTATTTTTATACAGACCCGTTGTACTTTAATACACAAGTTCATGTGTTCAAAAGAAATCCGGCAACTAATGTCTTTGACCGCACTGCCCAATGGGACTTCCTAACCACACGGCCTGCTGCTTTACATGCTTTCTTGTGGACGCAATCAGACTATGGAGTCCCAACTTCATACAGAACTATGGATGCTTTTCCAATTCACACTTATGAACTAAACAATAAAAAAGGGGACAGATATTTCGTTCGATTCAATTTCAGAACGGACCAGGGACTGAGAAATCTTACGAGAGCACAAATTCCAAACGCGACAATAGACTCGGATTTTTACACCAGAGATTTGTACAATTCCATCGCTAGGAAAAGCTATCCGTCTTGGACTCTCGAACTAGACGTCATGTCTTTCGATGATATTAAACACCTCGACTACAATCCTTTCGATGTTACAAGGCTATGGAAAAACGGAACTTATCATACTGTAACAGTCGGGCGTGTGGTATTCAACAGGAACCCGGATAACTTCTTTAAAGCCGCTGAGCTTAGTGCGTTCAACCCAGGCAGCTTGGTCCCTGGTATTCCAGGCCCGAGAGACACAATGTTCAAAGGGCGCAGGCTCTTCTATCGTGACACGCAGAATTATCGGCTCGGAGTTAACCACAACAATGAAGAAGTGAATAAGCCTGTTTACGCAAAAACATACACGCGCGATGGAAGATCTCCTGTTGGTGACAACATGAGAGATGCTCCTAACTACTATCCGAACACATTCAACGGACCAGAGCCAATTGTGGATGAAAGCTTGCCCCTGAAGAAACTTGTAATCTTTGAAAGCAACGCCGTGGACTTAGAGCCAGCGAATCATTTTTACAACCACGTTCTGACCGACACCGCGCAAAGACAACGGTTAGTTGTCGTGTTGGCTACAAATTTGGCGACTGTGACGCAGAAGACGCTGGCAACTTCTCTTAAGTTGTTATCTTTAGTTGATAAGGACTTGGGCAAAAGAGTGCGTAAGGAAGTGAAAGTAGTCATAGCCAACAACAATGCTATACAGCAGGCACAAGCAAAAAAAGAATAATTATACATTTCTAGCCTACCATTTATCTATGTTAAATATAAATGGCTCCGCTAGCAGAATGTTTTTGTGGAGCAGATTTTAATTGTTTCTAGTAAAGATACACCTAAAAGAATAGGAGTTTAATTACCTTCCTATCTACATGCATTATCCCCTACCATGTCACGTGTCATATACAGGCGTCGGCAATTTTACGCGCGTCTGTCACGCGCCTGAATAAGGCGTCGCCATCGGCGTAAATTAAAACGTTAAAATAGTCTATGAAAACTATGCCTATCCTGCTCAAACTTGCACAGAGTATAGAAAATAAGTCATGGATGTAGTATAATATCACTGCAAGACCATGTCCTTCCTTATTAATGATCAGTGAATGAATATTTTTCGCGCTCATTCCGTGCGAAAACTCCGTTAAAAACGCGTCGGATTATAGTGCTAAAATGATGCTAAAATGATTAGTTTGTGTGAATTATCCTGCAATAACATGGAATGGTAAGCAATAAACAGTTTTAAATCTTAATATGGTGCTTTACGTAAATAATTCCTAAAAAAAAAATTTTTAACCAACATTGCAAAAAATTTCGCAAGTGTCGCTTGCGAATTTTTTTTTTTTCTGAAATAATAATTCACTGGTAGGAATGTAGTAATTACAGAAACTTTTTTAAATACGTATTTGCATTAGAATTTGTTTTAAGTTGAAATGGGGTGCTTTGATTAAAGTTATAATTGTAAACATACCCTTTTTAATTCCGCCGCGCGCGGCGTCAAAATAATGTCAAATATTTAAAAGGTTGTGACTTGAAAAAAATGTATGACGAGGCGGGTTTTTTTAATTAATAAGGGTAGATTGTTTATTCAGTAATCATAATAAAAACAAACACTTTCAAATAATGGTATTATTTAGCACTTTCCTTCATTTATGTACAGCTAACTCTAAAAAAATTGCTCTCCCCACTTTTAGCTACTTTTAACTTCAAATTAACAATACATTGCAATTGAAACTGAACCAAGTCAAACATAATCCTGTTAGATTATTTTGTAACCATTCCAACAATATATGGTTCATCTATAGTTCCCATACAAGATTTCCGAGCTATCGGCATTTTAATAGGACGCTGCGTTAACGCCTGCGGTAGCGCCGGTCACGTGACTTCACCCCGACAGAATCCTTGACAGGACTATTGAGTAGCCATTTTGAATCTTGACAGCTGAGGGGAGTACCTACCTGTGCTTGAGACAAGCACAGTATACTAAAAACCTCAAGTTAAAAACCATTCGTAAAATATGTTTAATTCTATCATTTCATTCTGTTTTTTCCAATAGCATCGTCTTTTTAATTTATTGATAAAAACATAAATTTCCCTTCTTTCACTTCGAAAAAAAAACGTTGCCGTTTATCAAGATGATTAACCACAAGGTTCTGAATAACAGCACTTACTCGTATCTAATTGATACAGAATGATTTGCTTAAACAGAATTAAAAATATAATTGATGTGGATGTGGAAACCACCGAGCGTAAGTGAGGATGTGGAAACGATGAACGTTTGCCGTATCCGTACATATTTTTTTCAGTTCATTTAAGTATCATATTACCTTACAACGGCTCATCAGACTGTCCATGTCTGTTTCATATCGCACTCTTAGTGCGTCTAAGCTGAAATCACGCGCCCCTCCAACGCATCTACGCACCCAAGATTGCTTACTTGTACGAGTAGATGCAGTGGAAACGCGTGTCATTTCACCTCAGACGACCTCTACCATATTTTATGACTAATATTTTTTTATAGAGCATGGCATCAGAAATAGGTAGTCTGTCTTGCTGCCCAAAACCATCAATGTGTAGTGAAAAACAGCCTAAACGTAAATTAAGGACAGGATTTATCCCGGAATCTATTTACGAAGTATGTAAGTATAAGGGTACCAAAAAGGTCAAAGGTAGTAGCCTACTTCTGAACGATGAAACACCAAGTATGATAGTATATAGCAAGAAAGCAGTTGACAGCAGTTGGACTATCTTCTGATAGCGAGACTATTAGCTCCGCGGTGCGGGGGCCAGTCTTAACTTGAGTCGTAATCCAGTTCCAGAGGTCGCAGGATCGAATCATGGCAAGGACTTACTCTTTTTTTTTGCCATGCGGTCTGGGGCGTAAGAATACAGCCAATCGCCTGTCGTAGGAGGCGAATAAAGGAGGGCCAAAGTTTAACCAAAATTTTAACTCTGATTATTGGAACTCCGAAAATGTTCTTCCTAACAATCCCGATTCCTAACGACTCTTTTCCTAATATTTCAGTTCCGAGTCATTCAACTTATATCTAATGTCGGTAGCCTTAAGCATCAACCTTTGTTAGGTTTTGACGCAGAACGTCACTTTCGCAAATGGTCACCTCGAAAATTTTGGTCACTTTCGCAGAATGTCACTTTCGCAATTGGTCACTTTCGCAGAATGTCATTTTCGCAAAAGGTCACTTTCGCACAATGTCATTTTCGCAAAAGGTCACTTTCGCATTTGGTCACTTTCGCAAAACGTCACTTTCGCAAAACGTCATCATCATCAGAAACAAGTCGGTGTCATATTGAATTAAAAACAGGTCCATTGGAGTTGTTTTATGTGTGACCGCATTTAGTGCGCAGCCGTATCTTCCTTTTTTGGAATACATTATATACGTTTTCCTATTTTTATACTGAAACTAGACTACCGTAATAAAGATTGGATGTTAAATATTTGTTTTTTATTGATTGGTTGTTAGAATTTCCTTTATAAATTCTCTATTAAGTGTTTTAATATAAAAGAGGTATACTCCATCAAATCTTTATTACGGTAGTCTAGTCTCAGTATAAAAATAGGAAAATACAATTATTTCAATAAGGGTTTTATTAAGTAACCCTATAACGTTTTACAAAAAAAGGAAGATACGGCTGCGTACTAAATGCGGTCACACAAAAAACAGCTCCAATGGACCTGTTTTTAATTCAATATGACACCGACTTGTTTCTGATGATGATGACGTTTTGCGAAAGTGACCAGATACGAAAGTGACCTTTTGCGAAAATGACATTGTGCGAAAGTGACCTTTTGCGAAAATGACATTCTGCGAAAGTGACCAGTTGCGAAAGTGACATTCTGCGAAAGTGACCAAAATTTTCGAGGTGACCATTTGCGAAAGTGACGTTCTGCGTCAAAACCCCTTTGTGGTTTACTAATATTTATTTGGCTTTCCTATTTTTTTGACAACTTAGCCGTCTTTAATCATCCGTCTTTTAGACTATTTTTCGATGTCATAACATATTTATTTAGATTTGCTTTTATTTACAATAGGGTACAAAGGGAATTACCGAATGTAAATAATACGTCGTATTGCCATTATTCTTTACATGACATGAAGATAACAATAAACAACGCTTTTTCATCTGTATCAAATTAAAGGATTCCCCCCCATGAGTTCTCGCTTTGTCGTGGCGGGAGGGCTTAGTACCGGTGGCAGAGTGGACCGCCGGGAAGCCAAGAGAACGTACGCGTGGCAGTGTGGTGGACCTAACACCCACCCGCTACGGCCCATAACGGTGGCACGTGGGCTTGCGGGCCCAGTGAGGCCTGCGAACGCCCTGAGGCGCGTGGTAGGGCCGCGGCGCACATTCGGTTGGTAAAGGCCAGTGATGCGTGGCTGATCTCCCCTGTGCATCGTGGCCCGACGGGGCGGCGGTGCCTTCGTACTTCAGGCGCTTTCGTGGCCTCCCCCTTTTGTTGTGGGGTCGGTTGGAGGGGGCTAAGCACTGCCGGCGGAGTAGTGGATCTAGCTTTGCCGCGGTTGAGTGCTGTGAGGTTTTAGTCGTTAGAAGTCCGGCGAAGTATCCATGAGAATATAAATATAATAATGAGAATAAGAATATGGGAGTTCAAATGTACACAGTGATATTATTCATAAAGATTTTGGGTAGTATGAGTGTTAAGAACTTCATTGGTAGTACTAACAATTGTATGAATAAAAACTTTTCGACTACAAACTTTAGGAAGAGAGATCATTGGGATTAAAAATTGGTAGGAAGAACAATTTCGGAAAAATAACTTTAGGTGAGCCAATGGACCCTTAGCAGACAGATAGTAGGCCCATTGATACCAGACTGATAGTAGACCTACCAAAAGCAGGTACTTAGCTTAGAATGTTACAAACATACTTTATTAGTGGATTCAAAAATTTAAAAAAGGAATCTTAAGGTTAGAGCATCTTAAATTCCGTATTAGGTTTATCAGCATTTAGATAAACTCAATCAAAGTTACTAAATAATCCACTGAAACATACAAACAACAACTAAACAGTAATCTAGATTCTAGGTAGATTACACTGGAAATTAAAAGTTGTTGGTTGGTTGAAAGTATGAAATTGGTACTTTCAACTAACCAATGGTTCTGTTGTGTTTACATTCCCACAGCTATTAGCAGAATATTTAGAGGAACCTTTATATCTCATTTTTGATGTAAGGAAGAAAAAAAAGAAATACCTTATTCAATGTGATATATTCAAGCGATGTTTTCTATGTTTATTGCAACGTCAGTCTTCGTAAAATCCATCACTGCAGCCTCCAGTTGCTTCCGTTCTTCATCTGTCTTTAATTTAGACCACATTGAGTCAAGATAAGCCCGTTGGTGTTTTTGTATGAACATAAAACTATGTTTCAGCGTTGCTCCTACGTGAAGTGTATTTAATCTTACATCTAACTTTTCCATTCTAGTTATAAAAGGTAGAGCACTAGTCACAAACCGGTGAGGTCCATGCCGCGCTCTTATTATTGCTATTCTTGTATTCTCATTACAATATTTCGTCAGGAAACCATTCCTTATGGCAGCAACTCCGAAATCTCCATGCAGTTGCTGAATTTTAGTTAAAACTGTCTCATGAAGTATTCTTGATTTCAGGCTTAATGGTTTTTCCAGAGGAACCAAAGGGGCAGTTATTTCCACGGTAATATACCTAAAAATTCAATTTTACGTGAGAAACAACTGTGAGGTGACTGTATTAGTTATTTAGAAAGTGTGGCTTCACTCACTAACCTATTTTTGAAGCGCACCATGATGGCACCTTGACATTAATTGAAAACCAATTAATCCAACGCGCAATTATCAGTTTAGCCACTTATTTTTACTACTGACTTTGAGGAAGTAGAAGTTTATTAAAATTCAGAACAATCAGGCTTTTAAAATTTGTCTCTTTGTTTGTTTATTTTCATCCCGTACGTATCTGTCAATGTCAAACAAACAAATTTCAATCTGTCAGATTGAAACAAGCTGTGCGGTCCGTAATGCGATTACAGGGGTACGTTCCAAAACGAGTAGTGTAGAGTGATTCTTACCCTCGGTGAAAAGAAGGAGACAGAACTATAAATTAGAAAGAGAAAAGACCAGAGCGATAAATTTCTTTTAGGAACGCTATCGAGTGGTTTTTAACGAAAGATCATTTTTGAACGGTTTCGGGTAAATATGTCACTGTCAAATTTTCAAGCAAATTTAGCAAACAACGATAAGTTTCAAATGTTCTAAAAACGGAAATACTACCTGAATTCATTCACTAAAACTTCATGATTAATGTTCAGTTTGTCTGACAAAAGTTATCCACGGAAAGTAGCAAAACTTCTACCTGACAGCTGTCAGGTGAATTCTACCGGTCCCCAGACGTCGGTAGAAATCGCACTTGTCAGTGTGAAAATCACTCTCACCCAACCCGTTCCAAATTGCATGCGAAACTGTCAGAGTAAACGGTCGTTTACTCTCGGTTTCACTCGGGTTGCTTTAGGAACGCGTCAGAGTGATTTTCGCACCACCCGAGTGACTTTTGCTCGTTTTGGAACAGACCCCAGCTCTGTCCTTTTGACTGAATTCAGAACTCACCCAAGATGGGCTTAAAATACCAAATACCCAAAGCCAAAATGAAAACCAATTTATTAAAACACATGTCATAAAGTGCGCGAAAATTCAATACAGTGAAACGCTTCGCAATCATCGCATCGGCAACTTTCTTGAAAAATTAGTAAACAAACTCTAAAAAAGCATTTTGCTCTTTATGTCTTTAGATATGCCTATATAAAATATTTGTTTTGAAAATTCAAAACTGTCTTTTACAGCTTCAACAGCCAGCCTTATTTTCCAGAAGCTAAGTTACATTTAATTCGAAAGTCGAGTTCAAAGGACGGCGAGGTTATCTCGGTAGAGCAGTAGAGGAGCCGCGACAACGAGCGTCACTTAGCGACGTATTATATGGTATTGTAATTGTTTATTATCTTGTACAGTTCTAATATCAAGGTTATAACTTTATTACTGTGTTTGTATCGTTGAAGACAAATTCAGTGCAACTAAAACTAAGACCGAAACTAAGACGTAGGTGAGTTTCTTTAAAATCCTGCAATCAGTTTCTTGTTTATTTTACAATCTCAAAGCATGCGGTAAATTTATTTTTTATCTCAAGGCTATTGACTATATTGATAAGGTATTATTACTTAAATCGCTTTTTTATTTTTTATATATTTAACTATAAAATTAAATAAGTTTCAGACTAACTAAATTTTATACCGTAATGGCTGATGAAGTTTTATTTGTTGGTGTGGATGTGGGATCTGGCAGTGTAAGAGCTGCCCTCGTCAATGAGAAAGGTTGTGTGTTGAAGAGCAGCGTCAAAGAGCTTCAAACATGGAAACCAAAAGTTGATTTCTATGAACAATCCTCTAATGATGTATGGGAGTGCTGTGTACATGTTATTAAGGTAACAATTTGTGTATTAAACATATTAATTAAAATGTTTTATCCATTCTAATATTATTGGGAATAATACCTAATAATGTTTTACGTATTAGCTATTTATATTAAGTTAAGATGCTTTTGTACATTATGTTACATGTATGTTTTCCTTTCAGAATGTTGTTGCTAATGTAGACCCTGCCAGTATCAAGGGCATCGGGTTTGATGCAACCTGTTCTTTAGTGGCACTGGACAAAAATAAGAATCCAATAGCTGTCAGTAACTCAAAGAATAAGGAGCAGAACATCATAATGTGGATGGACCACCGAGCACAGGCAGAGGCTGACTTGATAAACAAGACAGATCATGAAATACTCAAATACGTTGGAGGTAAAGTCAGTCTGGAGATGGAAATGCCAAAGCTCCTTTGGTTAAAGAAACACCTATCTCCCAAATGGGCAGAATTTGAGTACTTCTTTGATCTACCTGACTTCTTAACATGGAAAGCTACAGGATCACTATCTAGATCATTGTGCTCACTGGTCTGTAAATGGAACTATGAATGTTCCATTCAAGGAAAACAGGGTTGGAACGTCAGTTTCCTCACAGAAATTGGATTAGAAGATCTAGTGAAGGATGATTTTAGGAAAATTGGTAACAAAATTTTAATGCCTGGTGAGCGATGTGGAGGCCTTTTGGATGATGTGGCCAAAACCCTCGGTCTTCGACCAGGCACACCGGTCGCAACGTCAATTATTGACGCTCATGCTGGTGGCCTAGGCATGATAGGAACTAATGGCTTAGGAATTGCTCAGGACATGTCCAGTCGCCTGAGTCTGATTTGTGGCACATCTACATGTCACATGGCCGTCAACAAAAAGGCTGTGCTGGTGGAAGGAGTTTGGGGTCCCTACTTCAGTGCAATGGTGCCAAATATGTGGCTTAATGAGGCAGGACAGAGCGCTTCAGGCATGCTGCTCGATTATATTATTTCCAGCCATCCAGCTGGTGAAAAGCTTTTGAAGACAAAAAGTACTGGAGAGTAAGTATGCTTTACTATTTCTCAAAATGATATTGTGTCCTAGACACTGATTTATTTTTTTTTTATTCAGGGCATCAAATAATTTTTGCATCCATCCCAATTAATAATTTAAATGATAATGTAATATTGACTTTCACACCTCAATAACCTCCACACAGCGCCAACTAGCCCAGAACTACTAACATACGTAAATACTTTTTTTGTAAATACTATATGTATGTATATAGGCACATAAAATAAATAGGTACATAATATACATAGGAAACACCTAGACCAGTACAAACAGCCATGTTCATGGACACTTATGATTGTTTTGTGCGGGGAGCGAACCCGCGAAAACTGGTGTAATAGCTCACTGCTGACCCATTACACCAAATCAGTAGGCCTAGCACGAACGAAAATTTTTTCTATGTCTATAAGAAAAAAAAACATCGTTTACTTTTCGATTACCGAAACGTTAGCGGTTCGTGCTAGGCCTACAGTCGTCAAAAATCCAAAAATCGGTATTCGTACAATTAATCGGTTGTCAAATGAGATAGTGAAGAGGCTCTTAACCGGAAATGGGTTGCGTGATTTCCGTTGCTGTACCCAAATTATTTTAAGGAAAATAGCATGATGAGTCAACAGACTGTACTAAATGTGATTTTATTTACAATTACGTACTAAATACTAATAAACCTTCCATGTAATTTAAATAATTCATTTCATTTTCATAATTTAACCAAATATTTAATCAATTGAATATTTCAATTTCCAGCGTACGTGACCATCTTAGACTGATACTAGCTGGCATGCAAAAATCCAAAGGATTAAGTAACGTAAGCTTGCTGACCAAAGATCTCCATGTTTGGCCAGACTTTCATGGCAACAGATCACCTTTGGCAGATCCCACTATGAAAGGCATGATCATAGGACTCACAGTAGACAACAGTGATGAGAATTTGGCATTGTTATATCTTGCAACACTGCAAGCATTGTCTGTAAGTAATATTTTGCACATGTATTTAATCCTCCTCCTCCTTCTCCTATGTCCTGTCTTTGCTCTTCATTTCTTCAATAGCAGTAGCTATAGTTTTAATACAATGAGCAGGTCAATAGAACATTCAAGAGCCACACAAGTCTTTAAAGTAATGGATTATTTTAAGTAGAGATCGTCTGAGTTTAATTGACGCGCCCCTCCTCTGCATCTACGCATACAAGCAAGCACTCTTGTTCACGTGGATGCGGTGAAGGGCGCGTCATTTCTCAGGCGATCTCTACAACATTTTGTGAACAATAAAAAACTGTTTTTTTTTCCCTCAGAGCTCTCCTCAATCACTGAATGAACCTCTTTAATGGTATACATCAGTATTTTTTTGTTACAGTATGGAACCAGACACATAATGGACGCACTAGTATCAGCTGGGTACGATGCATTCAAAGCGTTGTTGATATGCGGTGGAATCACAAAAGAGCCTCTCTTCGTGCAAATCCAATCAGACGCAGTCGGTTTGCCGATTTTGAAACCACATGAAAAGGAATCTGTCCTAGTGGGTTCGGCCATTCTAGGTGCGTGCGCGTCCCAACACTTCAATAACGTCCAGGATGCAATCCAAAATATGGGAGGAAAAGCTGACGTCATCACACCGAACCCCTCAATAAAAGCATTCCACGATAAAAAATACAGAGTATTTCTGAGAATGTTCCAAGATCAATTAAAATACAGAAATATTATGGATCAATAATGAATTTTATGAAATGTACAGTTTGAAGGAAAGTCTTTTAAGAAATATTATTCTTGATATCATTATCATAATGTATTAATCTAAATAAATTATCTTCGTTTATGTAAAGAGTGTTATTTTTATAGTGATGACTTTTTTAAGCAGAGCAATTTACTAATAAAATCGTTATAAGTACCTATGAAATTTTCTTTTAGCAATATTTGTTGCGATATATGAACTATAAATAAACAATAAATTTATGAAAGAACTAAAACGTGGCCAAGCGAAACCTTTTCATCATAGAGCTTTTAATTTTTATGATGATTACACACTACGAAGATAAAGACTGACTCTGTTATGCCTTGCGGTTGACTGGTAGAGAATGCCTCCTGGCATTAAGTCCGTCAATTGTTTTTTTTCCAAAAGAAAAGAAATGAATAAATAAAGATCATAAAACGTAATTTTATCTTCATTTCACTTCGCCCTTTATGCGAGTAATTCCAGTAGGTATTTACTCGAAATAAATAGGTAGTCATACTTGATGCAACGTTAGACACTTAACTTTTAGTGTCCGCTAACGCAGTCCGTTCGCCGCAGTAATGAAGAGTAAAAATAATGTCCCACCCAGTGTCAGTGTGAGTGAAACACGGACTTCAAGCTGTATGATACATCTCGATGCTAATTGAAATATCGATTGAAAAGGCTTAACCCGAATTGAATGAATAATTTTTAACGATTCAATTTTTTTTATCTGTGGGTGGAGCTGAGCTGAGGTGGTTGGTTATGTTAGGGAAGCTGTATTTGTGTTTTCCACGATTTATTAGCAAAATGTTAGGTCTTATTCGTAGTTTTAACTCATTTTTTATCGACATTGCTGTTTGGAATTAGATAATTACTTACAGATTGACTAGCAGGTAAGCAGAACTCTGCTGTAAGATGTTTGCGTTTGACATAAAAATCTTGTCGTCAAACTCTTCTTACATCTGAATCTGTTTGGATTATCCAGGATCGGTAGCTAATTCTCGCGTTTTTACACTGATTTAGTCTAGGTTTATGTTTCCAGGTCAAAATGTCGAAGCGTACGGCTGATGATGGTGGCAATGGCAGCGGCCAGCCGGCCATCAAAAAAGTTCATTTTGAGCCGCATCTTATTGGCCCCGTGTCTACCCTTGAGGAGATGGACATAAAAGTCCTTCAGTTTCAGAACAAGAAACTAGCGCAGGTGATATTTGGTTTATTGTTTGATTGTAACTCAGTCACATTGGTCAGCATAATGCAAACAATGTTCTTCTGTGTACCTACAACAATCAGCTGTTTGTCAATTGTAAAGTCATTTGCGTTTGGGGTCAACTCAATACAATGTGGCATACCTACAATGTTACAATTATAATAATTTATACAGATCCTACAGTCTAGCTTAGTGTCTATTATGTTTCCATTTGGCATGGCAGTGAAATGCTGTTGACTGTTGCTTTTCATTTTGACCATATTATCTTTCTCTCAAATAGCCTCAATCCTTTTTGTAAGGGAGATCTGAAACACTTGAATGTCAAATTAACAGACCACAACACTAAAGTTAAAAACAAAGAGTTGGTATGGTTCTTCAACTTCTGGAGTTCTCAAAATCATGAGTTGGTTATTGCAATACTAGCCACTCCTACACACATCAAAAGTGTCTAGGGATATCTCAAGCATTTTCATACAAAGTATAGCTATTGGGGAGGCTGTAAAAATTAAAATATTGATACCAACGTAGAAATTTTTAGGACACAGAAACTGCTATATCTGCCCTTTCAGATTGTATAAAGAAATTCATTGTGGTAGCATTATTGTACAATCGTAAGGACATTAAAAAAAAGACAGATTTTTCTTTTAAAAGGTTTCAAAATTTTAGCAAAATCAAACGTTTTTTTTGTAATATTCTTAACCTTTATCTTATGCCTGTTTCCTCGAGTTATTCTAAGATAATGCTGAGCATTATCTAATATCTTTGATTTTGCTAAAATTTTGAAACCTTTTAAAAGAAAAATCTGTCTTTTTTTTAACGTCCTTACGATTGTACAATAATGCTACCACAATGAATTTCTTTATACAATCTGAAAGGGCAGATATAGCAGTTTCTGTGTCCTAAAAATTTCTACGTTGGTATCAATATTTTAATTTTTACAGCCTCCCCAATAGCTATACTTTGTATGAAAATGCTTGAGATATCCCTAGACACTTTTGATGTGTGTATTTACATCGCCACTGACCATTTTTATAGGCTTAAAATGATTCTCCACAATATCTAAATCCAGAATTAAGCATAGGTGGAGCTAGCAAAGCATGCTCAAATGATTTGAAATACCTTACATGAATAGGTACTGCCACCCAGTAAAATTACACACAATAATTATTTTTCGACATCAATGTTTTCCGTAAGATTAAAGCTCTGACTAGTAGGCGATATCTATCCAAGCAAAATACATAACCTACCCACAGTCAATAAGAAACTTAATTCCAAGTATAAATGTATTCCTAGGTTATCTTCCTTAGTGACTTGGTACTAAGTCATTGGCCTATATTATGTAATGTCTTCTGTTCGGTTATACTATGAAAGCATGGAAGTGGTGAAGGGGAAAAATATATGAATATTTACAGAACTGTATTTCTGGACAGACTGAGCTAGACTACATCAATCTTTTCATATTCATATCATTTCAATTTGTGTTTGTGAACTGGGTGTGAATCATTTACAAACCAACAGACTGTAAGTAGTCTAGGTTTACAGTTATAATTGACCCTGTGGAATCACATTGCCCATCAGTTTCATAAAATGTGATCCTTTGTCAATTCATCAAATGGTTCAAACTAAGACCACGTCACATCTCAATCATTTCAAAGTTAAACAGGTCATCTATATGATGTCTGGGCGTTTGTAGCACCAGAATACATGCTTACTTTGTATTTTAGAGAATTGAACAACGCCACAGATGTGAGGCTGAGCTGAGGGCCAGAATAGAACAGTTGGAAAAGCGGCAGACCCAGGACGATGCAGTGCTGTGTGTTGTGAACCGCTACTGGAATCTGTTGAATGAAGATATTAGAGTCTTACTTCAACGGTTTGATGCTGAAACTGCTGATGAGTCAGAGAATAAGAGTAAGTAAAATATTACTATTGTTTGTTTTAAGGTTATAGGAAGAATATGCAGTGGTTCCACAGACTTGAATTTTATTCTTTTACAAGATTAGTCTACAACATCCTTAACACCACTTGATTGTCTGAAAGTTGTTCCTTTAAGTAAATTGGTACCTACTACAGTATCAATTTATAACAAAAATATAGACCTATTTGAAACTCATACTGTTCATTTTATTGACATTTAACAAAGTGTTAAAATCCTAAGGAATCAACAGTTCTACACTTACACTGTTGACAAGTGCAACTCACTGCTCTACCTACCCAACGAGTCACACTGTTACCTGTCACACCAATAACAACAAATTTAGAGTTCCCCATCCCCGCAAACTTTATAGTCACATAAGGAAGATTATGTGACTATTGTTGTAATTTGTAAATCTGTATACAATTGTTTTTTTGCAGATGAAAATGAGGCAACTACATCTTTCCTGATGCAACTGTCAACCTGGGACAAGGAGGAGCTAGATGCACAATTGGCCAACCGGGTGCAAGTCAGCAAGCGGGCGGTGGCTAAGGTGTTGCAGGCATTTGACCGGCTACAGCAGAGGAATGACAAGATATGGCGTGCGATAAAAGGGGAAGCGGAAGGTATGTTGGTCTTCTTAGTTTTTGTTGCTTTCGCTTGCCAGTAAGTAAGAAGTTATCTTCTTACTCCTACTTATAGGTTAACTCTTGTAAATGTTCTCTAGGTATGTGCAAAATAACAAGATCTACCGTTAAATTGATGACAGAAGTCAACACACTTGCCTACAAGTCAAGTCTCTATGTACTTGATTCTTTATAACAATGGCATTAATAATATAAGTATTTAGTTCTTTTACACCAAAACAGATGTTTAGATGATTTGTGATGATTCTAGATGTTTTCTGTAAATCAACCATATTTTGTACAGAAAAAATTGGGTGGGACTCAGATTTTCCAGCTCATGTGTTAAATTTTACAGGAAAACAGGTTAATTTATAACAAATTGAATGCGCACAGAGACATCGCCGGCGCCGTCCCTAGACGAAGTGATTCGCGCGACCAACGAGGAGGTCACAGCGGAGAACCGTCGCCTCCAGGCGCTCTGCACCACCCTGCACGAGAGCCATCACGCGATGACCTTGCGCGTGGCGCAGTTGCAGGACGCCGTCAACAGCCGCGATACTGAGAACGCCGAGCTGAAGAACCAGATCGATGATCTGCAGTACGAGCTGTTGAAGGTTAGTGCACTTGCCACCAAACTTCTTGTTAGACTATAAAATTAACTGTGATACTGATAACTGATAACCCTGATAGCGCAGTAGTTGTAAGTGCCAGTTGAGACGCCAGGTGGTTTGATTCCCAAACTAGTACAAATGTTTGTTGATGAAATCAGTATGTTTGTGGTTACAAGATGGTTACAAGATACAGCGAATACCAGAACCCAACGTAGTAAGGGGCGAGCCTGCCGTTATCCGAGTTGCTTGGGTTTAAATCAGTGTTTTCATCACGAGAGGGAGCTGCAAATTGTACAATGATCGTAATGTAGGTGTATTCTGGCTAGATTTGATCTCGAGACTCTGTTTCTGAGCCAAAATCTTTGACCACTGGGCCATGAAATTCTCTCTGATTTATGAATGATAGTATGTAATATTTACCTATTTTTGTCAAGGTGCGATCCCGCAACGACAAGCTAGAGAACCACTTAGCGGAAGCGATTGAAAAACTAAAGAGCTACCACGCGTCGGGCGCCAGTTCTGTACCGGTCGCCGGGCCCGTTGCTCCGCACTCCGCCGTCGCCAACGCCAAGCTGGAAGACGTCGCCGCTGAACTGGAGGAACAGCGGGAACTGGCCACCAACCGCCTCGCAGAGCTGGACCGGCTGCATCGGCTGCATCGCGACACGCTCAAGGACCAGGAGAAGCTCAAGATGGACGTGAGTCTCTATTCAGCTCCGACAAATGCCAAAAATGACGTCTTAGTTGAGAGCGCGTTTGCCCCTATTTCAGACTAGCTATAACGACCATCAGTCCTGTCAGTGTTAGCAGGGTTAAATGAGGCGCTGAAATGTCACCCTCATGAGTCGCCTTGGTGTGGCGAGGGCGCTTAGTACCGGTGGTAGAGTGGAACCACCGGGAAGCGAAGAGAACTCAGGCGTGGCAGTGTGGTGGACTTGCCACCCACCCGCCGCAGCCCGTAATGGCGACACGTGAAGTTGCAGGGCCAGTGGGGCCTGCAAGCGCCCTGAGGCGCGTGGCGCACAATCGGCTGTAGTTTGAAACCATTTTTTGGCATGATGATTGAGCTATGTCTACAGAGACATAGCTCAATGAAATTAACAGAGCAAATAGTTTCAAATAGACAAGTTTTATTAAAGAGGTTTCAGCAAAAAAATGAGATAACTTTTATTTTTAAAAGTTTTAATACTGGCTGAATATTAGGAATACCACAGCTCCCTGCTGTTCTTCCACCACATTCCAGAATGTTCTGTAAATGAACTCCGACTCCTCATCTACTTTATGGTCACTACATACTCGTTGATTAATAAAAGTCTTGGAGACCTGTATGCTTAGCACGAACCGCTAACGTTTTGGTAATCGAAAGGTAACTACATCTCTTTGAATCCCAGATCCGCCAACTGCCCGAGTCTGTGATAGTGGAGACAACCGAGTACAAGTGCCTGCAGAGCCAGTTCTCGGTGTTGTACAACGAGTCGATGCAGATGAAGACGGCGCTCGACGAGACGCGGCTGCAGCTGCAGAACGCCAAGAATCTGCACATGAGGCAAATTGAAATGATGGAGGTGAGTTATTAGCAGATTGCTTTTAGAAAACAGTGAAAAATATGTTACAACATATGTTGGCCTTGTCTTCACTTAACCCTTAATCAATAGTGGGAAAATAGTTCCCACCTGAATTTCAACTTTGATTCCTCTACATTACGGCTAAACCAATGAAATATTTAATTATGCCATGTCCTATTAAGGATTAACACGAAGCTAGAAAGGTCAACAGGAAAACCATTTTGAATGTTAAAACATGGATACTCATGAAGTGTATACAGAGTAATTTTTGAGAGGGCGTGGTAGGCGAAATCCTTAACGGTGAGGAGTTTATAAAAATGCTCAAAGGGGTTTCTAGACCAATTTGGATAAAAAATCCTTTTTAAACCTTTTTTCCCGGGAATCGAATGTAACCTGTTTTTTTTTAAAAAAACGCCCATCCTGTTTTATTATGTCATTTCGTAGTGTTCCTAAGAATCAATTCTGAGCAGTAACATTATATGGCAATCTAAAGAAAAGAAATCATTTTAAAAATTCACTGCAATCAACCAATTTCATTTCAGAGCGAAGAGTTATCAAGACAAAAGGCTCTCCGAGCCGAGATGATCCAATTAGAAGACGTGTTAGGCCAACTGCGTAAAGAGTACGAAATGCTCCGGATCGAGTTCGAGCAGAACCTAGCGGCCAACGAGCAGACCGGCCCCATCAACCGCGAGATGCGGCATCTCATCACCTCGCTGCAGAACCACAACCAGCAGCTGAAGGGGGAGGTGCATCGGTACAAGAGGAAGTATAAGGACACCAGCCAGGAGATGAATAAGGTACACACATGACATATGCTCATGACTATAACACTAACAGGGTGGTCCTCTAAAGGCACACTGATTGTTGCCGTAAACAGAACATTCAGAAGCTCACATCTACCCGAGATAATTTAAACCAACAACGTAGTAAAAGGCGTGCCTACCGCCATTATACAGGGTGCTTTGGTTTTTCATCAGTGATTACCATCACCGGACAGCTATCCGCAAATTGTACAGTGAACACACAGTAGGTGTTCCGGCCAGTCTTAAAACTTGGAGCCACACTGGTTCAATTCTGGGGCCCGATTGTGATATGATCGTTCATTAGCTTATGTTTGTTGTTTTGACAAAGACAAATTTTGTGAGACCCTTGCAAAAAACAGTAATTATAAATAGTAATTAATTGGTCAACAGTTGCGCAAAGAGATGGAGGAGACCGCCGGACGTGGGGCTCCCGAGGGCGCCGAGGAGAAGCCCCTCGCCGTCAAGAAGGAGGAACCCGACCCCGAGGTAAGCCCACTAAGTTAGATAGCAATTTTGTCTAGAAATGTAAAAATAAATAAACAAGGTTGTGTTGCGAATAATTATTGCACTCAACGCCATCTACATCCAAACTAAGCAAAGTATTTACCATGGTATATTTGATATACCATACTGGATAAAAAATACTTTTTTAAAGTTTATATTTACTACGTTTAAGAATATTACGTTGAAGACGTAGATTTATATTGCTCAACAGAGCTTATTAAAAAAAATTGGCGAGTAGTTACAAAGTCACCCAGTATAGGCATAGCAAAACCCAGACCAATACAAACATATTTCAGATGTCTGGTCATTCACATAAATGTTCGTTCTGTGCGGGGATGGAGTAGTAGCTCACTTCTTAACCATTAAACCATTTATATTTCCAATTTGACGACGTAAGTTTATGCTTTGATTTTGGTTTGTATGGGCCAATAAATTGTCTTTCTTTCTTGCTCTCTTTCTTACTCCAAATCGATCATCAATATTGAGTGTTTGTTATACTTGCAGGGCGAGGAAGGCGGCAGCGTGGCGGCGGAGGTGAAGCCGGTGAAGCCGGAGCACTCGCGCGCCAAACTGCTGGAGCAGGACCAGCTCATCAAGGACCTCAAGCAACAGCTCAAGTTAGACCACACCTTTAACAAATTAGATATAGCACAACTACGACCACTGACGGTGGAGCAGATTATCAGACTCTGTAAGGCCACGGAACAACTTGAGGCTCCCACGGAGCCCGGGGAAATGGGGGAAATGGCCCACAATAGGCGGACCGATCACCCGGCTCACTGCCAGTGTCCCCGATCGAAAATAATAATAGACCACACCTTTGTAGCATTAGAATACTTTACTTTCTTGACCCTGAACTAGACACTGGCAGATTTGATACTATATTATTTTGAACCTTAATCCGCGGAGATAAAGCTAAAACCCAATAAAAAAATACTAAACCTCGGCCTGGTCAATGGGTAACGCTTTCTAATTAGTTGTTCGCGCTGTATAGACTAGGCAGGAAGAAAGGAAAAACCTTTGAACAAAGACATTGCAACAAACAAAATGAAATCAAGAAAAAAATCTACCAGACATGATTTCCAAAATGAACTGGACCACACTGCTAATAGCAGGAGCTGATAGGTTCAGACGTTTTCAGTGGGCCCAGCTGAGTAGACGCATGTTAGCATTGGACGTCAATATATTCAGGATGTTAGAAGTGTGCGTTGAGAATCGCTTTACTGATTGTATGTATAATAGTTTGCGAGCCTTTATTTTTTCGAAATGTTTGTATGTTGTAGCAATTTATGTATTTGAAGGTATCTGTGGTGTTTATGCTGTATCTTCTTACTTCATTTTTGGTTAACAAAATTGAATTAAGAAGATACAGCATAAACATATTTATCTTACTGTATTAGCTTACTCACATTTGGTTCATTTTTGTTTTCTCACGATCCTCTATGAAGGTAGTCGGGAAGATATAACTCCCAGCTATAAGACTGCCTAAATTGTTCATTAATACCTGTAGTTTAACCCTTCGAAACCTGCTGGCTCCACATCGGAAAAATCGTCGAATTTGTATAATTTTAATATCACTGAATTTTTCAAACCATGGAGAATATCTATCTATCTACATGTCCTCACCTTGCAGAAAGGCAGTAAACGAGCAGAAAGAGCTGAAGCTTCTTCTGGATATGTACAAAGGTGTCAGTAAGGAGCAGAGAGACAAGGTTCAGCTGATGGCGGCCGAGCGCAAGGCGCGCCAGGAGCTCGACGACCATCGGCAGAAGGCCAAGGTGGCGCAGGTAATACGCAACTATGTGGATGACTTATTTACGGATGTTTCATTTAAATTCGGGTTCAAAATTATTATCTTTCTAATCTACCTTCTAGTATAGTAGTGATCGTATGTTAGGTTGTCTTGTTTCAAACTAGCTGACCCGACAGACGTCCTGTCAAACGCTAGAAGTTTAAATAGTCAGTTAGTTTTGTAAAATTATTCAATACTAGCGGCCGCCCGCAACTTCGTCCTCGTGGACTTATACAGTGTGTTTGGGAACCGGTGTCCGACCCGTTAAGGTGAAGTAATATGATCTATTTTATGAATAAATCCACCATAATTAAGCACTTTTAATTATTTTTTTTTAAATTTTTTTTAATTTATTTCAGGTAAATTTTACCTGCGTTTCAAAGGGTCTCTGATGACAGGGTGATATTCAATTTGTCACAACTTCTAAACTATTTTACTTGGAACTTTGATTTTTGCTTCAGTGTTTAGGTGATGTCTTTGGGTATCCAAAAAGTTAAAAATAAATGTATGTTGACAGTTTAGTTTTTCTGAAAAAAAAAAAATGTAAAAAAAACTAACAAATTCTATCACAATTTTTAAAGTTCAAACATTTTTTTGAGGTATTTTAAGGGAGTTATGAAAAAATGCTTTTTTGTCAGCTTATTGCCTACTTTTGTAGCTGTCCAACGATACCACTTTTGTGACTGTAGGACCTCTAAATCGGCAGATATTGCAAATTAAAATAACCCACCCGTACTCCCGAGAAAAAAAAATTAAAATGGCGGCCATTTTAAAACAACTGGGGCAAAGTGCTTAATTATGGTGGATTTATTCATAAAATAGATCATATTACTTCACCTTAACGGGTCGGACACCGGTTCCCAAACACACTGTATATGAATTGTAGCCCATGTGCTATTCAGATACATACGCCATATTATTGTAGTTTCTTTAAAATTCATCCAGTAGTTTTTACGTGAAAAAGCAACAAGGCACATCCACACATACAAACTTTCGTAATTATAATATTAGTAGTATTCCGCGCAAATTTCTTATTTCTTTCCCAAGCTAATATAAATAAAACCTTATCCTGGCAATAACAAACACAAATAAGTAAGAATTATCAAATGTTACAGTTGTTTAAAGTTATGCGCTCATATACATTTCGGTATATCGTTTTTGTATCGAAATGTTAAAGCGGCAATTATGTGCCTTTCTTAACTATGTTCTTAACTATGTTTATTTATTTATTTATACAATGGCATTACATACACATTACAATGGCCTTTGTACTTTGTTTGAGGACAAATTATGATGTTATGTGTAAAGATGTCTAGAAATGTTGACTGACTATTGAATTTGTGTGCAGGAAAGCAAACGCGAGCGCCGCCTGGCGGACGAGGACGCGCTGCGCAAGATCAAGCAGCTGGAGGAGCAGAAGTACGAGCTGCAGAAACAGCTGTCGTGCGCGCGCCCTAGCGCTGACCCGCTGCACGCCTTCTCGAGGCCCTTCGCCGGCTCGCAGGTACCACAACAATACGTAAAATGGGACTTAAATACCCTAATGGTGGGTAAGAAATTGACAAAAATTATGCGAGGGTTGGCGGGTCGCAGTACCTGAATGTAGTCAAGCAAATGGTGTTGAATAGTCGTATTGGTAGGTATGTGAAGGCAAACGCGAGCGCCGCCTGGCGGACGAAGACGCGCTGCGCAAGATCAAACAGCTTGAAGAGCAGAAGTACGAGCTGCAGAAACAGCTGTCGTGCGCGCGCCCTAGTGCCGACCCGCTGCACGCCTTCTCGAGGCCCTTCGCCGGCTCGCAGGTACAACACTCCCTTAAACGATATATTTTTTAGCCACTCAAATGTCACTGGTAACTTGAGCTACCAATGCCAATGTCGTCTCAACTGTCACTGGTAGCTTTAGCTACCAGTTTATGAGGCACTTGAGAGGTGACTCATTTTCCGTTCAGAATCGATATTGCTGTTACTATTTCAATTGAATATTTTTCTACAATTTGTCTATGATATTTGTATCGACCTGGCAACAACGGACCGTCCCTACGAGACGTCAAAGTAAGAAAAATAAAAAGTCAAAAGTTCATGTTGAGGTTATGTTATGATAATAAGTGCATGCTATAAGTTTAAAATAAACTTGTAAATAGATTATTACATATTATATTACACACTGTAATATATTTCAAAATAATAAATAATTTGTGTATTATATAGATACAGTGAAAAAAGGTTACAAATTTGATTTTTAAATGCTAAAAAAATAAGTTAAGTGAGAGTCATAAAAAATGATTTTTTTTCGCCATTTTTTAAATTCAACCAATTAATATTAATTTGCTCAAAATCAAAACTCGTTAGTCTGTATTCAGTATAAACGCTTATTTAATGAGCTTTTCGTCTGTGTGTTTATCATTTTGCGATCCTATTCGGAAAATTTGCAAATAATTCTCGGAAAATTCGCATAAATTCGCAACAGAAAAAATCAATATGGCGTAAACGATGTGACAGGTGAGAAGACATTGGGTAATTAGCGGTGACGATAGAGTGGTTAGGTAACCCATTGTTGGTGCCTTGTATTTTCCTTTCCTTGGGTGTCGTAAGAGCCGACTGAGGGAAAACTGCCATTAGGAGATGGACAGCAGCGTCTTCGCAAAACAGCAGGTCATACTGCGATTGCCAACCCGCCTGCCAAGCGTGGCAATTATGGCAAACCCAAATTATGGCAAATATTGGCTCATACCAGGCATGCAAGAAGTGGGTTGACGATTTGAGATATTCTGTGAAACAGCAGAGTTTGTCACAAGATCGAGATACAAAGAAATTGGGAGAGATTTTTGCTAGCCGTGGGATGCTGTAGGTTAAAAAACGCGGATACAATTCAAAAGTTAAAGTTTTTCTACCTTTGCAAAATTATAGGCGTCGAATATAGGCTCTATATTGGCTAAAAATGTATTTCCTATACAAAATGAAACCTTTTTTTGCCACTCATAAAATGCGAATTTCTAAAAACCTATAACGCGTTCATATCAATATTATGCTCAAGAGCTAATTCTCACATCAAAGTACGCTATAAATAACACTCGATTTAGACTATTAAACAGTGAAAACTGTTTTTTTAAAATTTCTCTTTATCAATAATCAACTTACAAATCCCCAGGAAGAAGAAGCCCTCCTAAACGAGATGGAAGTGACCGGCCAGGCCTTCGAGGACATGCAAGAGCAGAACTCGCGCCTGATTCAGCAACTCCGCGAGAAGGACGACGCCAACTTCAAGCTGATGTCGGAGCGGATCAAGGCCAACTCGCTGCACAAACTGCTGCGGGAGGAGAAACAGCTGTTGCAGGAACAGGTGCCAACAAGGCTGAGGCTAAGGCTGCGGTCCGATTTGCTGTTTCAGCGCTCAGTGCTGGAAGGAGATTCATAAGCGCGTTATCGCACGATTCTTTAAATTTCTTTAAAATTAAATGTGGATGGGGTATTTTTACTTTAATTGTAAATTAGAATTTAGTGGGGCATTTAGTGAGATTATTGGCTATTCAAATCAAAAAAATTAAGCTATTCTGCTGAACAAACGATTTACTAAGATTTAATGAAAATTACTGAGTCGGTCGATTACAAAGTTGTGAATTGCTATCCTGGTCCAAATTGAAATGCACGCGGTCTAAATTATAAATAAAGTATTTTTTCTCATAAAAAGTCCTAACACCTTTGTGATATATTTCCTTGATATACCTTAGTATTCTTAATTCAGTCGGGGAGTTTTTTGCGGTAATTTATTGGCGATCGTGGTTGACATTACTTACAGTTATTTCTCTCTCATTCGATTTGAATTAAACATGCATTGGAGAAAGCCAAAAACTTGTATTTCGGACCGCAGCCCTAGAAAGCATAAAATGAACAAACACGATTGTTTGTTTGTTCATTCTATGCAATTATTTTATTTTATGCATCGTTTGTCCTTTGTTTATTTTACGCTTACTTTATTTGTGTTTGTTCACGTAACACTTGGGTCCACTACACGACACCATTATTTATTGTTTTAGAATTTGATTTTGGGCATTTTTTTCCAAATTTAATAGTGTCAATATTTTATTCTCACTTTGTGTGTGTGGTCTGCCTATCTTTCTCTTGGGTGATATCCCATTTCTCCTCGGGCAGGTAAAGCGTGGAAAGCATAGTTAACTTCTTAGCAGACCCGTATTCTGAAGCAACACTCTACTTTAAATTCGTACTCAAGAATATATTCAACTGTGATTAAACTCCTACTAATCACAAGCGTCAACATATGTTTGAGTTTGAATCGAGTGTCGATTCAAAATACGTACTTAGGTCTGCATGCACTGCACTCCAGAGTTAGTTTTGAAACAATTTGTAACTTAAATGAATAGGCCACTAGTTTTTTAAATAAATATCTGAATTTGAATAGTAAATTACTCTTGAATGTTTGCCCTGTGTGGCGTTTTCTACCTATTGCACCATCAACTAGTCAAACTTCAAAGCAAATGTACCTCCGATGGTCAAAAACCAAAATAGAGTACTTAGTAGTAGCACCCAATCGGCCTCGGCCACCCAAACACGACCTTGGCCACACAAATCCGGCCTCGGCCACCTAAAATCAGCCTCAGGCACCTAAAATCAGCCCCCGGCACCTGAAATAAGCCTCAGGCACCTAAAGTCGGCCTCAGGCACCTGAAATCAGCCTTAGGCACCTAAAATCGGCCTCAGTCACTTAAAGTCGGCCTCAGGCACCTGAAATAGGCCTCAAGCATCTAAAATCTGCCTCAGGCACCTAAACTCGGCCTCAAACACCTTAAATCGCTTTCAAGCAGCTAAAATCGGCCTCCGCCCTCCAATCCTCCACTGATATGCCCGCCCTATGCGTCCGTATAGGTGTTAACCCGCGACCAACAGATCGAGTCGATGGGCGGCGTGGCGCGGCGCCTGGAGGAGAAGGAGCGGCTGCTGCAGGCCACGCTGTCTAATATCACAATTGAAATAGTCAATTGTGCAATGTTTGCCCTGTGTGGCGTTTTCTACCTACGGCACCATGAACTAGTCAAAATTAAAAACAGATGTACCTCCGTTGGTCAAAAACCAAAATGGAATATTTAGTAGTAGCACCCAAACTGCCTTGGCCACGCAAAATTGGCGTCGGTCACACAAATCCGGCACCTAAAATAGGCCCCAGGCACCTAAATTCGGCCTTAGGCACTTAATTAAACTCGGCCTCAGACATCTTAAATCGGCGTCAAGCATTTAAAACCGGCCTCAAGCACCATAAATCGTCCCCAGCCCTCCAACCCCCAACTGATATGCCCGCCCTATGCGTCCGTATAGGTGTTAACCCGCGACCAACAGATCGAGTCGATGGGCGGCGTGGCGCGGCGCCTGGAGGAGAAGGAGCGGCTGCTGCAGGCCACGCTGTCGGCCGTTGAGAAGGAGCTGCTGCTGCGCCAACAGGCCATGGAGATGCACAAGCGGAAGGCTATCGAGTCGGCGCAGTCGGCCGCTGATCTCAAGCTGCATCTCGGTAAGTTAACACCTATAGGTTGCGGTACGAATATCGCTGAAAGTACTTTTAGCACCCACAATAGCGTCCCGAATTGCGCCGAAAGCACTTCGAGCTGACCTCAGGCTGCATCTCGGTAAGTTGACACCTAAATCTACGCATCTAAAGGCTAAAGTCGCACTTCAAATCAATGGGTTTTTAAGTTAGGCCACGCTGTCGGCCGTCGAGAAGGAGCTGCGACTCAGTAAGTTGAACACCTATAGTCTGCGAATATCGCTGAAAGTACGCACCCAAGCGTCCCGAATTGCAACGAAAGGACTTCGAGCGCGATTTTGAAAGATATTGCGACGTCATGAGAAGGAGCTGCTGCTGCGGCAACAGGCCATGGAGATGCACAAGCGGAAGGCTATCGAGTCGGCGCAGTCGGCTGCTGATCTCAAGCTGCATCTCGGTAAGTTGGGCACCTGAAGGTTAAGAAAGTCGCACTTCAAATCAATGGCACAACAGCCTTTTTAAGTCAGGCCACGCTGTCGGCCGTTGAGAAGGAGCTGCTGCTGCGCCAACAGGCCATGGAGATGCACAAGCGGAAGGCTATCGAGTCGGCGCAGTCGGCTGCTGACCTCAAGCTGCATCTCGGTAAGTTGGGGACCTGAAGGTTAAGAAAGTCGCACTTCAAATCAATGGGACAACAGCCTTTTTAAGTCAGGCCACGCTGTCGGCTGTTGAGAAGGAGCTGCATCTCGGTAAGTTGACACCTAAATCTATGAATCTAAAGGCTAAAATCGCACTTCAAATCAATGGGACAACAGCCTTTTTAAGTCAGGCCACGCTGTCGGCTGTTGAGAAGGAGCTGCTGCTGCGACAACAGGCCATGGAGATGCACAAGCGGAAGGCTATCGAGTCGGCGCAGTCGGCTGCTGACCTCAAGCTGCATCTCGGTAAGTTTACACCTAGAAGCTAAAGTCGCACTTCAAATCAATGGGACAACAGCCTTTTTTAAGTCCGAAAGCTGGTTATTGCCCTAACCTCAGATGCCCGAGCATTACTTCAATACGCGAGCTCATTGTGGATGTCTGGCAAGTGTACCTATAGGCTGCGAATATCGCTGAAAGTACTTTTAGGACAAGCTGCATCTCGGTAAGTTGACACCTATAGTCTGCGATACGCTGAAAGTAGGTACTTTTAGCACCCATAAAAGCGTCCCGAATTGCGCCGAAAGCACTTCGAGCGAGATTTTGAAAGATATTGCGACGTTATGAGAAGGAGCTGCTGCTGCGGCAACAGGCCATGGAGATGCACAAGCGGAAGGCTATCGAGTCTGCGCAGTCGGCTGCTGATCTCAAGCTGCATCTCGGTAAGTTGGGGACCTGAAGGTTAAGAAAGTCGCACTTCAAATCAATGGGACAACAGCCTTTTTAAGTCAGGCCACGCTGTCGGCTGTTGAGAAGGAGCTTCTGCTTCGGCAACAGGCCATGGAGATGCACAAGCGGAAGGCTATCGAGTCGGCGCAGTCGGCCGCTGATCTCAAGCTGCATCTCGGTAAGTTGGGGACCTGAAGGTTAAGAAAGTCGCACTTCAAATCAATGGGACAACAGCCTTTTTAAGTCAGGCCACGCTGTCTGCTGTTGAGAAGGAGCTGCTGCTGCGGCAACAGGCCATGGAGATGCACAAGCGGAAGGCTATCGAGTCGGCGCAGTCGGCTGCTGATCTCAAACTGCATCTCGGTAAGTAGACACCTAAAGGCTAGAACCGTCGTTTCCACTAACATTACTAGAAATCTAGAATCTTAATCGGAAGTTAAATATTTGAAATAATATTTCTTCCGAGTGTTGAAGGTGGATGCCTTCAACATTGATGAAATCACCCTAGCTCATTGGGTAAAATATACCAGAAAGATTCGGCCAGTCTGTTAATGGTCTCGGTAGCACAGTGGTTAGTGTAGTCGCCCGGATTGCGAAAGATGCGGGTTCGATTCCTGCCTGATGCCAAGATGACCAAATGTCTTTTTGTGGGTTTCAGATCTTTAGTAAAGCTACTGCATGGAAACTGCTAAAAACAATAATAACCATGACTATAAATGTTCCTATTGGCGCTGTATGAACGTTAGGTTAGAAAATGAAAAAAAAAATTAAGATATCGCGACATTTCCTAAATCTTGCGATTTATTTTTGTAATTCGGACAAATAGATTTTCAGCAGTCTAATTACACCGACTCACATGCTATAACACTAGCTAATACCATCGCCGTTGTGCACCACCGCATCTACTTTCTTTTCCAGTTTACCTGAAGGTTGTCTGGAAGAAATCGCTCTTAGCGATAAGACCGCCTGTATTGTACATTCCAAATATATTTAAGCATCGTTGTGTAAATTGTTCCCTTTGTGCAATAAATTATATCTTATCTTGTCTGATACTGTTACAGAAAAATACCACGCGCAAATGAAAGAGGCGCAGCAAGTCGTCGCTGAGAAAACGAGCGCGCTCGAAGCTGAAGCCTACAAGACGAAGAGATTACATGTAAGTACTGTGTTCCGCATAATAATGTTTGAAAGTGTTTTATCAAGTTCCTGTGAAAGCATACGTTATCTAACCGAGGTTATCCACCCTTGTCGTAAAATCAAAAAAAAACTCCTCATGTCCCCAGTCCCGTTTCGCAAAAATTTTAAATAATTCGGTGCATTTTAATTTATTAGACTAACAACAATACTGAATGACTTTCATTCAATATTGTTATCCATTTTTGAAATGAGGTTCTACTTTGTCATTGGGTCAAGTATGTATGGATTCTTGCGTGAAGGATAATTGTACATGCAATGGATTTTTCACGCAAAGGGTTGTGAGGTCCAGTGAGGTTTCCGAAATGCTACTTGTCACTGTTTGAGGGCTCGGTGTGTGGATTTATTATTGTATTTTATTAATTTACATATCTCTACATCATGATATTATTATACAACAGTAGTAATGAAATACAGCTATATTTCAGAACCTCACTCAACAGTGGCGCCAACTGGTGAGCACAAATACGGTGGCCACCATCGTCTGCGATCAGCTTGGTTGTAACGAACCATAAATGAAATACACGTTAGCTAAAGTGGAAATCTTCGAGCCCGTTCCTAAATAAACCCGATGATGAAAACCAAACCTTCATAGACTTATTGTCAACAGAGTCGCGGCTTCTTTGTAATGCTACACTGTGGCCTGGGCTTGAATAATCCGACACAGTGCTAGCTTGTGCACATCATCATCAAAATAATGTGTGAAAACAGACTAGTCAAAAAGGTCCAATACCTTTTTTGTGTTTGAAAAACGCAACTGTAATGCTAAAATGACAGTTGTATGTCGTTTGAAGCGTTACTAAAACCTAAAACGAGGGCATCTTTATTTAAAATTAGGTGGCTTTTCTTAAGCCGCGTTACCACTAGGCTATATTTGCCGCGTGACATGTTGCACATTATGTTGATCAGCAACGCCCAACTCTTATCGGGGCAGAAAATATGCAATAGCAATTCGGGCGTCATGTGGCGCTGGTTATTTAACGTTGCCGTACATAAAGAACGGAGTACAAATATTGGACAGCGATGTAGCGTTGTTTTCGGGAATAGTGTCTATAGCTATTGCATAGCTATAGCATACTACTTTTTATTTGATTACTTCTTGCCGCTATTTGCCAGTCGGTCTGTACAGTATTTGTGAACGTTCCAGGAAGAGCTGGCGATCCTTAGACGCAAGGCCGAGCGCATGAAGAAGATGGAGCAGGCCGGCAGCAGCATGGACGAGGTGCTGCTCGAGGAGATCCGCGAGTACAAGGAGACGCTCACTTGCCCCTCCTGCAAGGTAACATGCTCTCTCTTTTCCCCCCTATCTCGTTATCCCTCTCGAAAGAGAATAAGAATAACAAAAAGAAGAAGCTCCGTGGTCCTTACCTACAGGAAGAAAATATTTATTCTTTTAAGCTTTCACTCACTAGCATTTTATGGTAAAGAAGAAACAAAACTACACGATATCTATTAAGTGTCTGATTCCTATGTTAGTGTTGTCTTCTGTTACGCTTGTCCTTAAATGCAACAGAGAAAATTCAGGAACATTGGAATAGTGCAGCACTATTCTAGTGTTTCAAAAATTAACGCCATTTGAGAAATCAAAGACGGTAACTTTTCTTCCTTAACAAACATTGTGTCAAGAGGCTCTCACTCAGTGTCACCACGACGGTTTCTAGAGGTTGCCTTGGCGAATTGAAGTGGAAGAAGTAGTTCAACATTCGTATCTACTTGTCAACCATACTTGAGGCATTACATATGCTACCTCAAACTCTTATTGAGCAGCCTCTTTACAAGTTTAAGTCACTGGTTAAAGCGAAATTAATGAAAAGAGGTTACTATAATGTAGATGATTATTTGAATGATAAGAATTTGTGGTCATCATAGATATAATCTGCTTCTCTGCACATTTTGTGTCTTGTCTATACTTGATATGTAACATATACTGCTATTGTAATCAAACAAGATTAAAAAGAGTAACTATCGAGTTTCTTGCCGGAATCTTCTCGATAGAAGCAACTTCCGAACCGGTGGTAGAGTCACTTTGTTCATTTTGATTTTCTGTCTTGACGTGTCATAAGTGCTTGTGAATAAGCTTACATGAATTAATGTTTTTTTACTTTTTTTTTTTACTTTACAAACTTGCGGACTGTCATTTTTGTCAGACCTCTCGCTCACACTTATAGGCATATCGGAACTCTCTCTCGCGCTTTTGCCGCTGTGTGTAACAATAAAAATATTTGCCGATAGTCGTAGCAGGTAATACGGGTAGGGTTTTACCAAAGTATAGAAACTTAATTTATCGTTGTAATAATTATATAATTGAATTCAGGCAACAAATTATGGGTCCATATTGACTCACCTAAAGTTGTTTCTCCGAAATTGTTCTTCCTAACGATTTGTGATCCGAATGATCACTCTTCCTAAAATTTTTAGTCCTAGAGTTTTCTTTCATACTTTTTGTAGTTCTAATGACGATGTTCATAACGATCATGTTTCCTAAAACTTCAATTACTAATATTTGATCTCCTAAAGTTGTTTTCCATAACGATATAATGAATACACACATTAATAAATGCACATTGCTAAAGATCATAAAAAGTACTGGGGTTAACGCAAGCAGCAAGCTAATCAGGCAAGTTGTTTTTAGGGCTTAAAAGAAAAATAACCACGAAGGAAAAATAACCAGGAAGGTTTAAGGCGGGAGCTTCGCTTCGCTTCGCTCCCGCCTTAAACCTTCTAACCTAATCTATCCGTGTCGGTTTCGCCCCGACTCTAGTATAGGGCAGACAAGTATACCAATTAGTTGTTATAACAAATGATTCATAGTTTTTCATAGAGAAAAAATTCATTTTTCCAGTGTAGAATTAGGGTCAAAGACGGTTATGTTGACAAAAATTAGGATATAAGTGTTTATGGCTATCGAAATTATGAAGTTGAATGATTCGGAACTAAAACATTAGGAAAAGAGAAGTTAGGAATTGGGATTGTTAGGATGAAAAATGTTAGGAAGAAAATTTTCGGAGTTCCGATATTAGGAGTTAAAATTTTAGGTGAACTTTGGCGCACCCACAAATTATATTTACAGGTCTTAAAAAACATAATCGGCTCATACATAAATACCTTACAGACTAACATACATATTAATTGTTATGTGTTCGCAGGTGAAGCGCAAAGACGCCGTGCTGACGAAGTGTTTCCACGTGTTCTGCTGGGACTGCCTGCGCACGCGCTACGAGACGCGCCAGAGAAAGTGCCCCAAGTGCAACGCGGCCTTCGGCGCCAACGACTACCATCGGCTCTATCTCTCCACTTAGACGCCCACACTTACCCGCGAACATTCAGGCGTGGCTGAGTAAGGAGCTGATAGGACCAGGTCAGATGGTAGACTAGACACTCCACAGAAAAGTAGCTTGGACTAAGCAAGGGCCCACCTAAAGGAAATCATAGACTAGCATCCGCAAATCCCTGAAGACTTTAGCGCAGATTATTAATAACTGCATCACAGTACTTGTCAACATTATATCTGGAAATCCGCCCCCTTCATAATCGAGGGGCGCTAGATGAGACGCAACCTGAACACCTGTCTATGTTTGTGATGAAATAGATTTTTCTGGGTGCTTGTGGTACTTTCGTGTCCAACTTTTCGTTACATAACTTCGGAAATAGAGCGATGTAATGTAATGTCTGTTATTCAATTCCCAGATACACCAATGATACACGGCTAGTTGGATAATTATGTTTGAAAGATATTTGTCGAGTTTCTTCGAGCATTAGGTACGAATCGAACTGAACCATTTTACAATTGAAGAGGATAGTTCAGGCATCGGGAAGGTCCAAAATCTTATCAAACTTGGAAATTCATTGGGCTTTATGTCATAAACTAACTGTGTATTCCTGCTTTGCTAGAAAGCTAGGGTACTCTCCGTGGATTAATCTATTGGTTAAACTTTACCTGGGTTTAAGCTACTTTGGGCATATGTGCAGGCAGCTCCTCCAATGGCATTATATTGTAGACTAATTTAATATTGTAATTGCGTGGTTGTTATCACGTATAATCAGAAACCCGCCTAAATTACATTATGGCTAATTATCGGCTAACACTTTCTAAAAATTGGGAAAGATGCCGACCAAATGTAATATGCAAATAAGTTATTATTTTCTAAAGGAAAAAAAGTGGCAGGCACACTTGCCGTTACATGACCTGTAGAGTGATTCTGTGAACTCATTTCGAACTCGCACAGGTGGATTCCGATTTGAAATAAGTAGACAGAATGTCTCTACGAGGAATACGTAGATCACGCGATAGTGACTTCGGTGTGAACGGAAATCATTGGTAAAGACGACTAGGATGAATGCGAACAATTCATAATCCATAATTTGATGTCTATTTTCTAGTAGGCTAATGTTTTTGTTAGTGGATGTTTATAATATCGCGTTTATAAGTAACTGTTTACATTTGCACCAGTACCTCGTGTGTCGTTTCCTTACTGTTGCGTCGAAACGCCACTGTTTTTAAAGTAGGAAACTCATATTAACTTATTTATAACGTACTTTTAAACTAATTTGTGCAATAAATGTTTTGCAATGCATACATTGATTATGGAACGACCTAAATGTATTTGTTCTAAGCTCTCTTGTCGTTCACACTGTTTATTCTTGGCACTACTGACTTAGAGCGCGTTCTAGTGAGCCGAATTGTGTGTCCACTCGCGTGACTGAGGTGCAGAAGCCAGTAGAATCTGCTAACCTGTCTGAACCCTTGGACATGAGTATAATCTGTTCAGGAAATTTGACAGCTTTTAGGAACTTCATTTGCTGGCCTTCGTACCGGAGACATACATTTGCGTTCACAAAACATAGCGTTATAAATACGCGTGAAACGTCTCACCTGAACGCGCCATGACACACTTTTGTATCGTATTATGTAAATTATTACAATTTGTATATTAGGCGAACCCTAACTGTATTCGATCCAGGACGCTCTGTACAAATATTCGAATCTCAAGAATAACAGACCGTAATCATTAAAGTTATTTGCGCTTTTCAATTTCACATCTATCGTTAGTTTTACATTGTAGTCTTCATTTTTTTACAATAAAACATTTGCTTACTTTGAAGTAATTCTAGTAAACTATTCGATAAATGGTATTATTTCGATAAGATCGAACATTTGTGTAATCCGCCCTGTATACTTCTGCATTCCTTGCAGACGAGTAATTAATTAAGTGTAAATAAATTATGACATAAACTTGGTATGGGAAGCGTAAACATGTGGTTTATGATGGTAAAGATTTTGTTAATCAGACAAAAAACGTGATATGTGGATACAATGTGAATGGACCGAACTGTTACTTTATTCTCATGTAACAGTTTTTAGGAAAATCGGTAGTAATGATGAAAAATATTTCGTAATACTACAAAATGTAGTTCAAGTGCAAAACGCGAAATATTGAATTAATATGTAGCAATATACAAAGTAAATACAAACTGAACTGTTTTACTTGCGATTATTGATTTATTCTACGTTTAAATGAGCGATCTCACCGCTAAACATAAAGCTGAAAACTGTACACACAGTCAGCCACAATATGGACAAGATTAACAAACTTGTCTGTTTGCACTTCAATGCTGTAGGGTGATAAGAAATAATCTTACTTTCTCTTTTTCCATGTTGTTAAACCAGTAGAAAGAAATCGTATGACTAAAATTATGTCTTAATAGTTAATGAGGAGAAACATCTGAAGGTTTGATAATCATTAACCAATTCGATGTATTATCGTTGTGTCTGTGTAAATAGTTTGAAAATGTATTTAAATGTTTAATACTTCTCGACCCCGGCAGAGATGAATAAGACGCCATAAAGTTGTGTATAGTCATAAATCCCAATTTTCGTCATAAAATCAAAGGAAACGTTCACACATCTTTTGAGTCATCAAAAGTATTACTATCATCATTTTTATTTTATGAATGTGTTTGCCCTAAAAGTGAATGGCATTTGCTAATTGAAGATAGCTAATCACAACATGTGTGGTTCATTACAACACATTTTATAAATGTTGGCAATATGCAATTTTTTATAGGTGTCACTATCAATCGTAGAATTTCTGAATACTTGTATGTAAATAAAACAAAACGTCACATTGTTAAGCCTGGACTCGACGATTAATATTCATTCCTTATTCATAATAGCTTTCTATGTATTTAATATGAATTACTTTGTTCATGCATTAGCAAGAAATCTTATTGCATTTCGCATAACTTGTATATCAGATATTATATTGATGTTGTATAATATTTAAGAATATCATGAAATCGAACAAGTGGATATAGTTTGTGTATTTAAGAAATATTTAGGAATTTATGTGTAGGTATTAAATGAGACGAACCTGTGCAGATGGACCACTATGATTTGCTTCGCTGTAATTATTTGTAGTTAAATAAAGTATAGGATAGCTGACAGCCCACTGACTGATATATTTATATATTTTAGGTTATACTTTTTCATTGGGCATGTGGCTCTTAAATGAGCGGTGTAAGGTCTAGTTCATCACAACTCTGCTTCTGCACGGTAAACAGCATGTCATTGGAATGGACACTTCGTGAATCGTTTGGTAATGGAAAAGTTTGACGCTAGTGGCCAATGATTATGCGTAGACTAATATCATAATTGAAAAATGATACACGAACTAATCTCAACCCTTCGAAACCCGGTGGCATTCGGTTTTGACGCATTGCCGTTCGGGTCTCTAAGGGTTAATTAATTAATGACATTTTTTTTAGTGCGGAAGGTGAGTTGTTCTGTGAACTATGACAAGGGGTCATTCACGCTTTTTCTTTGATGCTTGTTGAGAAATACCTGTATTCAAACAACTATCCATTTTAAGAGCTTTCTTATAATTCCAACCTTTCTTGTGGCACCTTCACGCTGCTCGTAAACCAGATGTCTACGAGCCTTTCGATACAGAGAACAATTCATGCGCGAGTCAGCATTTTAAAAGGAAAGTTTGACGCGATACAATAAAATAACAAGTTGATGCTACTGCTTTCATGTGTCGTTATTAAATAAATTAAATCAGTTTTCAACTCGCTCAACCAGCATTAAATAACTATCGTGAACCCAGGTGGACGTTCGGAATGTAAACAACTAGATACGAATTTGAGAAGAATTAAATGGTAATGTCGAATTTCGCAATAGATCAAGCAACTTGACATTGGTTTAGTGATTTAAATAATTTTGTTGAATAAGGTGTAAACTTATGACCTCTCTTATAATATTCAAACCTTGACCTAATATTTAAGTTATTGTTATTATTACTTCACCCTGTATCTTCCACCTGCTGATGTAACCTAAGCGGTAGGAGTAAGTAACTTTGTCAAGTCGTAAAAAAATATAAAGGATTTTTCAACTAATATTAGCATATTATTGCTATGTAATTCTCATAATGCTGCAAGTTGTTCACTGTTGTTATTATTTAAAACTAGTGTTAATAAGTAATATCAAAATTAAGGTTAAGGTCAAGAAATAAAATCAACCACAAATGCATCGTAATTAATTACTGCATTATTCAAAAATGTAATATTATTTTAATGAAGTATGTTGAATAAATGTCTCAAACAAGATGTTATTTTCTTTGTTTATACTACTTCTCCAGGTAGGAACGCGAACAAAGGATGAGTTCATAAATAAAAGCGTCGATTCTGACATAAGACGTTTTAATCTCATACGTTGACAGACTGCTTACTTATGTTAACACATTGTTAACAGCAGCCTAGCTAGTGGCTGTTAAATAGATGCTAACAGCGCTCGTCATGTAAGAAAATATGTAGGTTTATGTTTTGTGTTCAGTCTGTGTAGGTACACAACATTTTTAATTGACGCTAATGTGTATGTGTGTATTTTTGTGCGTCGAACTATTACTACGTGTTCTGACGCATGCAGTACCCAACTACGCATAACTAGGCAGATGTAAATGTTCGGCAATAATTGGAAATAAAAATACATATTGATTCACAATATTTTATTTACCTACATAATGCATATTATTTACAACACACGATTTTGACGATTTATCAAACAAATATACTTTCATGAAAAATCGACTGACTTGGGTAGACAATAATAGTGAGGTTAGCACCTGCAGTAAGCGACATTATGGCTGAACAAAGCGTTTTATCTTTTGTACTACTAATAAAAAAGCATTTATACATTCTGATGCAGCCTGATTTAATAGGAAATATAACGACATTGCATTCCGGAATAATCTTACGGAGATCCCAAACAATCCATAGCACACTCCAACACGACTTTCAACATCGTCTCAACATAAATACAATATCAGTCTCATTATGTCACATTTTTATTCAAGTAACTTTAAACTAATAATTCGTGACCCTAAACATTATTTTTGCAATAAATACATTGCATACCTTTAGTTATTGACATCGTTAATTGTTAGAATAGATTGATATTTTAAATTTAAGGTGGTAATTCTGTCGTTCTAATCTCTAAATCAACCGACTTATTAGTTTAGCTGCTTAACGAGTGAAAAGACGCTTATAGTCTAATATGCCATTTTTGACTCACCAAGCAGCTAAAAGAATAAGTTTTTTGACTCCAAGGAACGCGACTTTGGGCAATATAGAATATTGTTTTAATAACTTTGAGACCACGATTTCTTGGAAATTTTTAGTTGGCCAGAATTTCCACCAATACAGCAACAGATTACGTACGTATTTTTCACGTCAACTGGATTTGACTAGATTAAAGAAAATACATTTTAGAAAAAGTTTTTTACAGAAAGTTTCATACAACATGAATGAAAACTTAATCATCACACCCAAAACCAGCGATATAGTTACCTTCTAGATCATCCTATGCACTAATGGCACTTAAAATACTTTTGATTTTATAGACAATTCAAAATATGTATTACAAAATCATAATAAAATTACAATAAATTTCTGATCATCGAAGAGCTAGTGATATGAAATGTTAAGACATTTTAAATGCATTCAGGAATGAATAGTTTAGTCTATTTACACATCAGTGGATAATAACATTTTTTTATCGACAAAATATTCTTACTTAAATTATTATTTTTCACCATCACTGGCAGATTGAAACAAATTACATTCATCGGACATCAAAGGTGCGGTCCGAAATAAAACGTAAGCGCGCGAGGGTTATTTTTACAGGTCCGAATTTGCCGGCACTGTAATTATAGCATAAGCTTTTGCCTGACAAAGATTAATACTGATATCTCTTGAATAATTTTGCTCAAAAATGAATGTTTGACGTTTCATTTCTGAATCTGACTTTACGTTCACGGCGATAACAATCGGCCTAATCGATGCGATGTGAGAGCAATATGGCGCTGATAGTGACGTTACTCTGACTGCCATTTGCTCGCTTTCATCAATTCGGGTCGTTTTTGAGCGCGCATATATCACTTTTGGCCTATTTCGGACCACACCCAAAAACGCATCGAGGGAAAGGACAATAATATGGAACTGTTATTTTGTACTTTACGCGCATATTGAGATCGATCGATTACAAACAGGATAATATTCATGCATCCAATACACAGCAGTACATGTTTATGACTATACTACCTCGTGACACTAACTTAAATCAACACATTGTCATGCTAACGTAAATCATCTTCCATTTCATAGATACAGGTAAATTTCCGCCTTAAAATTGCTTATCGACTATATAATTTCGTTCACTACTGGCAAGCTGTCATGGAGGTTCCAGGACGGACATATAGGCTAGTATGACGGGACTTTAGTAACTCTTTGTCTTGTCTTTGTCATGAATGTATAAATTCGTATATGTTGCTCTAAATATATTTTCCACGATTCGGTACATGAATGTACAGTTTACGGTTCATCAGGCTACCCATCTCCGTTTTTTATTCCACTCGTAACAGTAAAATTCTCAGCAATATAAGGATGGCCGGGAATGGGTGGCTTGGCATGCTGTTTACCGCACCATTTCGAATCTTAATCATAGCATTTTATACAGATTATGTATGTAAATAAATGTTTTATTTTCTTGGCTCTGACGCAACGGATCCTGCCCATTGCGCCGGGGATCGTGGTGGGCAGGTTTACACCCAGGGCGAACATTTATGTAAGTAGGTATGTATAATTTGTAAGATGGCCTAGAGATTTATATTATATTAATTAATAATGTAAAATTGATGCTCAATTCAGTTTGTGATCATTTTAGCTGAGTAAACAGCTGAAAAATATTAAGTAGATATAAGCATTATTCGTAATATAAGTAGTATACGTAGGCGTCGGGAATTACAACTTTTCTATCTACTCTCTTTCTTTCTCTCTCTCCTGACTACTTTCCCTACGACTAGACTTTTCTTCCGTTTTTCTTAGTCTTAGTTTTTTACACACAGAGATATTATTCAAGAAGCTCTGTCTACTCGTTTGTAGAACTTAAGCTAAAAGTTTTCTCAGGGCGGCCCTAGGAACGCAACTGGTATCTCAATCTATGATACCAGACAATTCATTTCAATTTGACCATTTTAATATTATGTACATAATAAATATCTTTTGACTTTCAACTAACTAATTGGTTTCGTAGAGGAAACTTTTTATTGTATCTTATTAAATTCTTTATAATTTGGAATCGATACTATGGCGTGTTTTGCATCGATAGTCCAGCGGTTGCGCTGATTATCCACTTAAGTTTCATTAAATCAATTAAATATTTTTATTTCTTAGCATTCACAATGCTGAATTTTGTTAAGGGATAGAAATACCAGCATCGGGTATTATTAAGAAGCTAGTTTTCATCGTCATCGGAAGTATTTGGAAACATATTTATTTCGAGTGTGAAGGGTGAGCGCCTGAACTATGCGACAGACAGTAGCTCTCTGTTGAATTAGGGACGTTTATCGTGTCTCTGTGTAATGACTTGTTTTTTTTTCACTTTATATTTTTTCTTTCATAAACACTTAAATGGTCTCAGTCTAACTTATTTAAGAAATAAATTTTGACAGCTGCCATTGTCATTGGAAATTAAACTTTTTCTTTTTGTTTGGTGGCAATATCTGTGTTTACCACAATTCTGCCAATGTCACGCCAATACACGGTTCGAAGATGTTACCAAACCGAGTACGTTCGACATTGTTAAACTTTTGGAAATTAAACTTTATGCAATGCAACAGCGGTTCGAGTGTTCCGTCAGGTTCGCCAAGCCACAGGCCATAGCTCATGAATCGTATTTCTATTGAGTTGAAGTGCAATATCCAATGACACTGGCAACTGACAAAATGTATTTCATAGATTAATGGGTCTGTAGCTATATTTTTGAGCTTTTAGAGTTTCTGTTTCTGGTATTTCTATCCCTATAGATCGTTAAGAGTCCGATATTGGATCCCTGAATGTGCAGACGGGTAGGTCGCTATGCAGCGGAGTGTAGCGCGGGGGGCGGGGCGTGCGGCGGCGCGGCGCTCGAGCGCGTCGTGTAGTCGAGCGAGGCGTGGCCAAGCACGCAGCGCGGCGGGCCGGCCCGACAGCGCGCTGAGCTGCCATTGTCATTGGAATATCTGTGTTTACCACAGTTCTGCCAATGTCACGCCAATACACGTTACGGAGATGTTACCAAACCGGGAATGTTCGACAGTGTTAAACTTTTGGAAATTAAACTTTATGCAATGCAATGCTATTGGGTTGAAATACCATTTCCAATAACACTGGTACCTGTCAAAATGTATTTCTTAGATTGTTGTAACATTTTTGTGTTTTTTAGAATTCGCCGATTTTCTGTTACTGGTATTTCCATCCCTATAGATCGTTAATCCGATATTGGATCCGTGAATGTGCAGACACGTAGGTCGCTACGCGGCGGAGTGTAGCGCGGGGGGCGGGGCGTGCGGCGGGGCGGGCGGCGGCGCGGCGACGGCGAAGGCGAGACGCTCGAGCGCGTCGTGTAAACGAGCGAGGCGTGGCCAGGCGCGTAAGGCGGCGGGCCGGCCCGACAGCGCGCTCAGCGCCGCGTCTAACGCCTCGTAGCGCGCTCGACGCTCGCTCTCCGTGCAGCCGGACAACTCCTGATCAATAGATTAGATTCCTTATTAGATTGAACTTGCGGTTCTTGTAGTAAAACTTTCTATTACGTTATCACCGAAACGATTTGTTCTAGCAAAGATTCAATCTGAGGAGTATTGGCAAAAATATTTTACGCGAAAATGTCTGTTTGACGTTTCATCTATGAATCTGACATTATTTAGGCTCACGGCGATAACTCTCTGGAGCATTATCGCTGTAAGTGCAATATGGCCCCGTTAGTGACGTCACCCATGACGTCAAGCTGTCTAACATTAGATGGACAGTAGCGCGATATCTCAATTCGGGACGCCTGTGAGCGCGCTAATTTTACTTTTGACTCAATTCGGAACACACCCCTCGATAACTCTAGTGTTGCTTACGGTTAGTTTTTAGTTATGGTACTTCATAATAACAATTACGATATTGTGTGACATACTAAATGAAACAAATAATCAATTTTATTTACAGTGTGTAAAAATTGATGGAAACAAAACACGAGCACTGAAGTTAGCGTTTATGAGGGCGAAAAACTGACTATTAGACACACTCACCTCCTCGATAAATTCCAGTTCATCATCTTCAGCTGGTTGTGCCAGTTGCTTTTTGAGCATCTACAAATAACAATAACGCATAAAATTCCAAATATACTACATTGATAATGTAAATTACAAATAAGCGTACTTCAGCGAATCCAAACTAAACCAATGTTAATTTTAGGTAAAACCATGTTTTATGTAACATTTTTCGTGCCAATTCCTTTGTATGTACAGGTTTGTGAATGTATAGTGCCAGAACATCGCCCTGATACAAGATCCGAGGGTCGCCGTATTCTCTCCTTTATAAATAAAAGGAACTAATAAAGCCATTGGTTAAATAGAAAGCATAAATATACTAAGAGGTTATTTAGTGTTCAAAGAGTAGTCAATTCAATGCGTATTATCATATACAGGGTGTTGCTGTTAATATTTTAAGGAAGATAAGAGTCGGTTGATTTTTAGATTAGTGCGAATTATGTAAAATAACGTTTTTATTATTGGTGATGTATTTACATATTCTGATTTTATCGGGAAAAGATAACTTAATAAAATTATGATCTAATAAAGAAAATACAATCAACCTTTTACTAAGTGTGGTAACTAAGTAAGTGGACAGTCTCAGTCAGTTTATTTGTGTCCCCCAAAACTAGTCTTTCAGATTTTTCACGATATCATGACAGTATGAGTTAAAATAGTTGGAATACTGGTTGAAACTTAAAAAGTCGACCACTTTTACATAAGCTTTCTATTACCATAAACTTCGAAAATACGCGCTAGCAGTTGAAGCCTACAAAATATTGTTGTTAAATGTAAGAACATTGTGTGTAGAGGGTTTAAATAGTGATGTTTTTCAGTAATATTAACATACCTTATGCATGTGGAGTACTATTTAGACCAAAAGGCGCCTTTTTGAGGATATTTCACAATTTAGAAAATTTGAAACATAGAGTATTCAACTAAAGGTCAAAGTTGTATAGAACTGCCAATCGGTTTCGTGGATTGACATAAATATCATGCAAATTTAGACTTCACTACCTCTTCTGAAGTTTCAGTTTCCTTCTACCAATTGTTGAATAAACTTAGTAGTGCGTTTTTTGGTGTAAAAAGTATCTTAAAGCAGAGAAGTATATAGATAAGTGGCGAAGAGAACACGGCGCCAGTGCACTGTGTAGAGAAGCTGTGAGCGAAGGAAGTATGTATTAACCTGCGCGCTTTACTCTTGACTCGAGATCGCCAAGCAGGGCCTGAATTGTGTAAACACCTGTTTCACATTAAACCAGTTAACGGCACTAACAAATTTCTTGCCTAAGCTATTCCTTCCATAATGAAAATTAAAAACATAATACAACAAAAAATAATAATTTAGAGTTATTTCACTTTCGTCAAATAATTTTAAACAGCACTAACAGATCGCTATATCTTTTACTGTTGCTTGGGAGAAGAAGACGCCAACAATTTGTTATACTCATTGAATAAATCTGAAAATGGCAGAAACATTTTCGAGCAATAAAAAACGAGGAAGTGACATTTATCGATAGTACCGATATTCTTGTTTTTACTAACATCTAGAGCACAACAGCTGTACTTATTCAGTCAGAAATTTGTTCAAGCTTCTGTAACACCAGCCCTAAGTAAATAGACAGTAAATTGTAATTTTATTTGAAATTCAGCCAGAAATCAACCTACAAACATTATAACGATGTCTAATATGAGAATCGTACTAAACAGGATTGCTATTATGTAGGAAACTCGAAACAAATAAGGTACAGTCTGATGATTGTACCTTAACCTTGACCAGCTTGAATGGCTTGACAACCCTAAGATCTGTTTTTGCTTGCTTGATGTGACATTGACAAAAGTATTGGTTCAACTGTCAATCGTGAAGGAATACACGTCTAATCGAATTTTAATTTTGTTGTCAAACTTTTAAAGCATACTCTTCGACATACCCTAGCCTGTTACAGTTTAAAAAGGTAAGATGTGCTTGCAACGCGTAAATGAATTTGAAAACTGGTCAAGCTTTTCATTCCGCGACTTTACATGGTAGGAATCCCATTTAGCTAGTGATCATGAACGTTTAAAGAAATATAATGTTAAGATATGATAAGATAGATAATCTTTCTTGCACAAAAATACATAAATAAATATCTTGTTGTTGTGTATGTTAAATATGTTTACTCACTTCAATGGAGTGTCTGTACTGCTCCATCATGTTCTTGCTGGCGTCGAGCTCGGCCAGTTTCTTCACGACCACGTCGGCGACGTTGCGCTCGGTGAGGTCTAGCTTGTCTCTGCAAGAGGAGACTGATATTGAGATTTAGAGTCGAGATTGATCATCACCATCAAAAGCCACACGACGTCCACTGTTGAACATGACACTACTGAACACTGTAGGAACCAATGTAACCCTTAACCTTTATCAAATTCCTCCGTACACCTTGCGTCATGTATGTCAACCAGTTTGGTTTAGGGAAGTAGCCAAACTAATACTAACAACTTATCGAATCCACAACCTTTGGTATAATGGTTGGCCATTATACCAGACATTATAACAGTTTAACATGGTAGTTTTGGACTGGTGTGGGTGTTTCATAAGTCTATTAAGTATGGATTTACAAAAAAAGATAGTAAGTATGTTTATCCGTTGTCTAGTATACCATAAAACAAGCAATCAAATTGCAAAATTTGGGGCTAGATGGCGCTGTGTGGCTATCCAGTAATATATAGTGTTCAGTGATATCTTTGAGGGGTTAGTTCCGAGAAGAAGAGACTTACTTGAGCGCGTGGCGGGACGCGTCAGGTAGAATATCAGACACAACACCCGTCTGGTCTGAGGATCTCTACAATGGTGGACAAGGAACATTCCACCCTATCCCCTACAGTTAAGACTCACTTGAGCGCGTTGGCGAGCGCGTGGCTGGGCGCGTCCCCGGCGGCGGCGGCGCGCGCGGCTCCTAGCTGCAAGGCGCGCACTAGCTCCGACAACCGTGCGTCTAATGCTAACGCTCGCTCTAGTAGTGGACCCCGACCGTCCGCTTCGGAACGGTGTCTAGCTGCGATGGCTGCTGATAGGTTGCGGAGAGATGATCGCTCTGATGCTGACGCTGATTCCGCTTCTGGAAATGTTATAACTTTATTTATTTCTTCAGAAACTAGGTTTGGGACTCTCGGCGCTTTGGGTTTTGCTTTCCAGCCTAACATGCTCACCGCGACAAAATTATCTTACGCTTTTTATTTTGACTAAACCATGCAAATTGCACGAGATACCGAGTGACCAAATTTTGCCGCGGTGCGCATCTTAGGCCGGTAGGACTCTTGAAGCCTGGGACCTACCAGGCCTTAAAAGTAGCAAAGGTGATCATGACATCAGGTGATGCACTTTTGCTACTTTTACCATTCCGCAATGAAATCCTTTAAATTTCACTATTTTTCCAAAACAATAACAAGATCGAAGGCAGAGTTCTATGCACTGTTTGGCTTGTTTATCTTGCAAAACCACGTAGCGTTAAATTCAATATTCAGTGGCCATTTATCAGATAGGCATAACAAGTCAAATTGGCTCTCCTATTATGAAGGATGCTCAATCCCTTTCAGTTTAATTTACACCTTTAAAACTACTTCCAAACCACAAATATTCAGCACATGTTGTTAAGAAAACTAAGACAAAGACACACACCTTTATCGTCGTCGGGCTGTTCCCTTTCGGGCGAGAGCTCGTCCCCGCTCCAAGCCGCCTCCGCGCCCGACCACCACTCCTCGGCGCACTCTGCAATAGAAAACATTATTTAATGTTTAAATCTTTAAAATAACCACGAGCGGCGAAAATGCACGCTAGGAAAACTCTCAAACCTTGTGTGAGTAGAAATGAGCTAGAGCCGAGAACCTGTTTTGTGTTGATGTTCCTTAATGTTCAGAGGGTCTACCATGGGGCTTGTTGTTTTGCTACCACGAGTTTTTGTCGTAAACGTAAATTATTGGTCATTATTTGTATTATTAGATTTTGTATAGTGCGTATAGTGGATGAAACAACTGAAGAAATTCCATACAAATGATTGACGCAGACGCTAGCGACAGCGTTAGCAAAAAAATCATTCACAGCACATTAAGAAAACGTTTGTATGATTATTACTATTCTTTTATTTCATTTAAGAATTTTAATTTTAATTAAACAGGTGATTACGAAGTATGTAACATAATTAAAAACCTAACAGTACACATACATTGTGACAGGTTGATTTAAATAAATAATTTTTGAAGTGTTCTTTTTTTGTAGAAAATGCATAACTTTACGCAGCTTACAGCTGCTTCCCATCAGATAAAGCGAAGTCATAGCAAAAAAGTGAACAAAAACATTTCAAATTCATTCATTTAATTTTCTTTCTTTCTTTCGTTCAAAAGGTTTCCCATACCTGGATCAGTGACAAGACAGGGCTCAGTCTCCGAGTCGAGCAGATCGGCCGAGTTGTCATTATCATCGTCGTCTCTCGAGCGGTCGTCGTCTACTACGGGGGCCGCGGGGGTCGCGGGGGCCGAGGGCGCGGGGGGCGCGGCGCGGAGGGCCCGGGCTACGGCTGCGAGGAGGCCGCGGGGTTCCTCGTCCGGGGATAAGGCTTCGCCACTGTCGCTGCGACTGGAGGAAATGTAACACGTTAGATTTGAGAACTTTCGTTGATTTTCTTTTTCTTAAAGAAGAAAAAAAATATCGTTTACTTTTCGATTACCAAAACGTTAGCGAATCGTGGTAGGCCTACAGGAAGCTGCAGACTCAGCACTCCCGCGAAGACTGAGAGCTTTATTGAAATTTTAAGGCTAAAATACAGACAACCTAAGACTAAAAGTCGTGTTGCGTACATGAGCACTTGTGTGAAACTGTGAGGTGATTCGCTGATTTAGCTACAAAGCTAGTGAGTATGTATCTTATGCTACCCGATGTTCGAACCAGATACGTCAAACCGAGAGGCCCACGTAGTTGAGACTCGCAGTTTTATGAAATTAAATTAAAATGTTAATTCATCGGACAACTAAAAAATTCATATGTGTTAGTGACAAATTGAAACTTAATCTAGTGTTAGTACTTAATAACTAAGACTCATTTTGTGATCTGGCATAGGTGGTCGATTAGTGGACAGTCCCCACTATCGGCGATGATCTTGAGGACATTGTTGCGGCTTACGGCTGCCGCGCACACGCCGTAAAAGTGAGCCGACTTTTTTACGCAGTATGGCCGGGAAACTGTCGACCCCTGCGTGCGCGTTTTGCATGAACTCCAAGTCGGCGTTAGGCGGCGCGCACGGCAGCGCTGAGCGCGCGCAGCCTGCGCCCGAGCGCGTCCAGCGCGCACATGTGTCGGTACCTGTAGACGTCGTTGTGGTAGACGGGCGGCTGCAGCGCGTCGCGCGGCAGGCTGTAGGCGGCGCGCACGGCGGCGCTGAGCGCGCGCAGCCTGCGCCCGAGCGCGTCCAGCGCGCACATGTGTCGGTACCTGTAGACGTCGTTGTGGTAGACGGGCGGCTGCAGCGCGTCGCGCGGCAGGCTGTAGGCGGCGCGCACGGCGGCGCTGAGCGCGCGCAGCCTGCGCCCGAGCGCGTCCAGCGCGCACATGTGTCGGTACCTGTAGACGTCGTTGTGGTAGACGGGCGGCTGCAGCGCGTCGCGCGGCAGGCTGTAGGCGGCGCGCACGGCGGCGCTGAGCGCGCGCAGCCTGCGCCCGAGCGCGTCCAGCGCGCACATGTGTCGGTACCTGTAGACGTCGTTGTGGTAGACGGGCGGCTGCAGCGCGTCGCGCGGCAGGCTGTAGGCGGCGCGCACGGCGGCGCTGAGCGCGCGCAGCCTGCGCCCGAGCGCGTCCAGCGCGCACATGTGTCGGTACCTGTAGACGTCGTTGTGGTAGACGGGCGGCTGCAGCGCGTCGCGCGGCAGGCTGTAGGCGGCGCGCACGGCGGCGCTGAGCGCGCGCAGCCTGCGCCCGAGCGCGTCCAGCGCGCACATGTGTCGGTACCTGTAGACGTCGTTGTGGTAGACGGGCGGCTGCAGCGCATCGCGCGGCAGGCTGTAGGCGGCGCGCACGGCGGCGCTGAGCGCGCGCAGCCTGCGCCCGAGCGCGTCCAGCGCGCACATGTGTCGGTACCTGTAGACGTCGTTGTGGTAGACGGGCGGCTGCAGCGCGTCGCGCGGCAGGCTGTAGGCGGCGCGCACGGCGGCGCTGAGCGCGCGCAGCCTGCGCCCGAGCGCGTCCAGCGCGCACATGTGTCGGTACCTGTAGACGTCGTTGTGGTAGACGGGCGGCTGCAGCGCGTCGCGCGGCAGGCTGTAGGCGGCGCGCACGGCGGCGCTGAGCGCGCGCAGCCTGCGCCCGAGCGCGTCCAGCGCGCACATGTGTCGGTACCTGTAGACGTCGTTGTGGTAGACGGGCGGCTGCAGCGCGTCGCGCGGCAGGCTGTAGGCGGCGCGCACGGCGGCGCTGAGCGCGCGCAGCCTGCGCCCGAGCGCGTCCAGCGCGCACATGTGTCGGTACCTGTAGACGTCGTTGTGGTAGACGGGCGGCTGCAGCGCGTCGCGCGGCAGGCTGTAGGCGGCGCGCACGGCGGCGCTGAGCGCGCGCAGCCTGCGCCCGAGCGCGTCCAGCGCGCACGCCGCGCCCGCCGCTGAGCGCGCGCGCGCCGCCGCCGCCAGCGCCTCCTGGCGGCGCTGCTCGCACATGCGGACTAGTTGGCGGCACTCCGCGCGTCTGGAACCACACATTACATTGCTCAACATTCTAATTGTTACTTTGAAATGACATTTCGTTGGAGATTATTAATGCTCAACTTGTTAATTTCGTGCTCGGTCGTTTTATTCTTGCGGTACCCACGAGAAGAAAAGCTAGACGAAAGTAGTTCAAGAGATGGGAGGATGACATTGCAAAGTTAGCTGGGAAAACTTGAACAAGACTAACTCAGCACTGAACAGTAGGCCTACGAACCGCTCACGTTTTGGTAATCGAAAAGTAAACGATACTTTTTATCTTTTTCCTATGACTTTAAAAAAAAAGTATCGTTTACTTTTCGATTACCAAAACGTTATCGGTTCATGCTAGGCCTACAGGAAAAATCTAAGAAGAGGCACACAGATAACAATGAAAAGGATATCTATGAAAAATAGAAGGTTAATAAAGAAATAAATGACCGATCGCATTACCAAAATTTACTAATTAAAATTCAATCATTTATTTGCAAGCACATTTACTTAATTACGGCTTCGTGACAAAAGTAGTCAACTTATATTTTTTCTGAAAGAATGGGTTCAGCTTGCCATAGAATTTGCAAAAGGCACCGTGCTGGCTTCATCTAGCACTCCTATCATCGCCGCCAGTTACTTTTGCGTTCGAAATCCTATTGTTTACTATCGGCGCAACGATGAACGTGTAATGTGACAGTTAAGTGCACCTTACCTCCTCTCCAGGTCGGCAGAGAGCCGGGCGATCTCTGCGTCGGCCTCCCGCAGCGAGTCGCCCAGCGCGGCGGTCTCGGCGGCGAGGAAGTCCTGCATCTCGGCCGCCTCGCGCTCCGCCTCCGCCAGACGCGCTTCCAGGGACCGAACTGACTCTTTGGCACCGCGGGACTCCTGATACATGGGACATAGAAATAAGCAAACATCTATCTATCATCTTCCTACTTCTTTTGATATAGTTAAACTGTAGATTATTGACGAAAAAACGTAGTGTTTTGAATGCGATGACTAAATCAGTTGAAGAGATGTCAAACACCAAAATATCAGCATCAGAAGCTTAAAGTAGTAAGCTGTAAGCTATCCTTCGCAAAATCTAAAAGACACCCAACCCAGGAACTTATTTTTAACTTTCTCTGAGAGGTGAGTTCGACTGCAATATCGAAAGGAATTTACAGAATTGCTTTACAGCTCTTCTTATCACCTAGTAGTAGACCTGCTTAATAAAATTGGAAGAGCTGTCGTGAACCAGTTTGCGATATGCCGATATCTCAATCCACCCTATTGAGACATAGTTGATTCTATTTAACAGCACGCAGCATGTTAGCTTTTTTAATACTAATACTTTTTTAGTAAAAATAATCAAGGTATGATTATTATCACATAAATCATGGGATCACACGTACCCCATATAATTTATCGCATCGTTCCCTGAGCGAGTCTATCTCAGCGCGTTGCCGCGCGGACAGCTCGCCGGCCGCCCGCAGTTGCTCTTCAAGCGCGCGCAGGCAGCCCTCAGCGCCGGCGCCCGCGCCTGCTAGCAAACATGACAGGCTATAGCCTCACTTTGTTGTAGCGGTGTCGCTCTGAGCCGGGGGCGGCTAGACTTAATGACGTCAGCAGACTGTGTTAACATAACTAATGTCAAGGAAATAAGAGTTCAAAATATGATGTACAACATGGGCAGAGATCCAAAAAAAAGGTTGCTTTCTGAACCATGAACGAACCACCTCTAATTGTTGATTGGTGTGGTCACCCATCCCACTAATCGACATGTGGAGTGAGTAGTTTGACATAGGTGATCATTGTCGATGCGCTGCAACTACGAGCACCTCCTATAGCAAAGTTCTCGACAAAATAATATGACGTTATTTGGGGAAAGCACATGTTCCATTCTCATTAACAATTTATTTTGGCGTAGTTAGACACACGCACATCTTCGTGACTAAAACACAAATACAGAATAAAACTGTGCCATTCACGAAAACTAAGCTGTGATCACCTCATTTTTTGCTTTATTAAACTACCTATATCAGAGAGAAAGTTTTTTCGTAACCTTGTTTGCCGAATTACGGGTGAGACAAATTATGTCAGAACAGAATTAGTAAATACGGACCTAAACCTTATGTGCCATACTGTATCAAAATTCGACAATTAACTAAGTTTAGGAATCAGAACAGACAGTAATGTAACTAAACTATCGTTTATAGTTTAACTATAGCACTTGGTTGTTACACTGAAAAGTTTAGCTTACTTCCAACAATGATGAGGTTGTAAGACCCGTCAGACTTATTGTACCTCTGTAAATGAAGAAACCTTACCAGCCCCCGCTAGTTCCAGCAGCCTCTGCGAGTTCCGCTCGAGCTCGGCGATGGCGGCCAGGCGCGCGGCCCGCTCCGCCGCCAGCTGCGCCTCGGCCAGCTCGCGCCGCTCCCGCTCCGCCGCCGCGCTCGCCTCCGCCGCCGCCGCCGCCGCCGACAGACGCGCCGTCTCCACGTCCCGCGCCGACGCCTGAACGCCGCGGTGGCACCGAGACACCTCTACGTGACTGCACAAACACCAAAAGAATCAGCATTCCACTCATACATACAATCAATCATCAGACATGGAGCCTTACTCACTTTTCTATATTTGGCACGACTCCAGCGAACGCTGACTCTACGTCCGTCCCCAACAACACAGTCTGTGAGGTCTTCTCGGCATATATTCGCACCCGCGTCTTCGTGGTCGACCGCGACGATACAGACCGAGTGACCGTCGGCCTCCTAGATGTGGGTGGCGTACTCTCATGTTTCGGCGAAGCGTCGTTCTCCGCCTCTTTTCTTCTCCTCGGTAGCGTTCCATATTTGTCCGCTGCGACTCGCGTCGCGCTCGCATCCGTGACAGTCGGCAACCGAGGACCGTTAGAGGGCCATCTTTTCTCCTCACTCGGTGAGTTGGGAGTGCGACATCTCGCCGAGGAAGTTTTGGTCGGTTTGGCACGTAAAGCTGGACTCTCGCGTACGAGATTAGGCAGATCGGTGGTTGGACGGATTCTCGGTTTGGGCGTTAGAGGTCGGGGCTTCTCTGGTGGTGTCGGTTTCTCGCGACTTCTAGCTCGTTCCCGTGTGGCTAGGTTAGGACCACGAGGGGCAGTGATAGGTCGAGGTGTCGAAGATCCTAAGGGAGAGCAACGTTTTGGTTCGGTAACAGTAACGTTAACACGGCGACGAGGTCTCGGCGGGGCGCCGGCTATTGAGGAGCTCTCTGAGCCGCAGCCAGACCCGCAGGAGACAACACTAGAGGCGCAGGACCTTGAGCCTCCGCCGCTGCTAAGAGCGCGCCCGCATCCTTCTACCCCACTATCACTGCCCGCCGCCCCCAACACTAACTCGTCGCCAGCTGGCAAGCTGTCTAAATCACCAAGCGATCTAGCGTCATCGTTTACTTCACATGGTTCATGTTCTACAAACGATTCTTTAACTTCTATTGAAACATTTTTCTCTTCGGCTTCCAGTACCACACCGCTCTCATCTTTACTATTTATACTGTCGTTATTTCCATTTAAAATTACGGTATCATTGTTAGCGGGCGCGCCTATTTCATTTTCTTCAGGCTTATCTTGTACAGTAGGAACATTTCCATTGACCTGGGATTCGACAGGCGGTGAGTCGCAGGCTTCTCCGACGCAGGTTGCACTTTCCTCTTCCATCTCGCTTTTTTGCGTCACATGTTCTGTAACAACGAAAATGAATAGAATAAATAATGGGACCAAACGGTTCAGAGCTAAATAATCAGGCCGATGCTGGCTATTGTTCGCAGAATGTTCATTGTGAGCGACCAGTCCACGGACCGCGGTATGCTGCAATCTCTAGGGAGTTTACTTCTATTGTTCCGGATGCAGCCTATTCTATGACTATCTATTTTAATGAATTATAAGATTGAGTGCACATAACAGTATCCAGTAGGTATAAGACGCAATTTGTAATGCTCATTTAGGTTCGTTTCATAGGAAATATAAGCTTGTTTGTATGCAAAAGGTATTCAGTTGGCGTTCCGCAACACAAGGCCTATTTAAACTGAAGTACATACTTACTTACAGGCCCGCCGCTAGCTGTTTTGCCGCCCGCGTGCAACACCGAAAATGCCGCCCTTCATGAGTTTTGACCAAAAAAGGATACTAAATTTTTATAATTTGAAATGAGGCTTTCTTAAAAGATAATTTTTTTTTTGCCTACACTAGCTTGAATTATACTAAACTGCTTTTAAGCTGTTGTAATAGCTTTTCAGGGAGGAGGCCATGGGCCTTTTGGCAATTCAATTCACGTTTGTCTCAATGTCCCCATGGTAAAGATAAGAAATTGCCCGAACGGCTCCTTTTAAAGAAAACCAACAAAACGTACTAGATTAGCGCGAGCGAAGCGAGCGCGTTTTTTTTTAGCAAGTGAGGGGGGTAATGGGGGTTTGAACTTGTAAAACTTTTTTGCGGGGTCCCCTCAGGCAAGAGGCCAGCGACGTCGCCACTGGCGAGGTGCGGAGCGTGCGTTATGAGAGCGATGCTCTCCTGACCCAACGGCAGGTATGGAAACTGTGTGAGCTCGCGAAACTGTTATATCTCAGTGTACGCGTAAAAACCTCAATTAAAAGAAGATAACTCGAGTGAAGCCAAGCTCTGATTATATAGTAAAAAATCCTATATCCTTAGTTCCGGGGGGAAAACCGTAAACAGTAGAATAATGAGTATTACGCGAGCGAAGGGAGCGCGATTTTTTTTTGTTAAAATGTCCCAGATTAAACTTTGATTTAGCAGAACCAGATAAATGAACCAGGTTAAGCTCAAAAGTGTTTTTTTTGCATTTATTTGCCGCCCCTAAAATCTGGTCGCCGTAGGCTCCGGCGCCTTAGGCTGGGTTCAGAGTCATGCCATTGCAACGGGCCGGCAGCGCCCGCCCGTTTCAGGATTCACACCCAACTTGGCAGGGCGTCACCCGTTTACATAAATCCGCCACTGCCCCTAACATCATCAGTCCAGTTTTCCATAGGCTGAGAGAGACGACGTTTGGTATTGTATCTTCGTTTTGACGGATGCCGGTGTAATAGATGACGGTGTTAACGTAATTCGTTTAGATGTTTTTACATGCTATAACTTAATATTTTTTTTCTTAAAATAAGTACTATAAATTAGCTCAATTTGCCGCCCCCTGTGCGTGCCGCCCGCGTGCGGTGCACGCCTTGCACGCCCGCTTGCGGCGGCCCTGCTTACTTATCGGCAAAAAGTTAGTCTTTAGATTGTATACGCGTAGTAGTGAAACCAGTAACAATGAGAAAAACCTATCGACGTTATTGCAACGCAGCGTTTCTCCGATGAGTGGAGAATGGCACAAAGCGCTGTTCCCATGGTTCGATCCCGCGGCCGGCCTCGCCTCGGCTATTCATGCCGCAATCACCCACTTTGCCTCTACATTCTCTCTACGATAAAAACTTTGCTCCTATGTAACCTTCTCAGCTCGCCGATGTGATATTTTGAAATCAATTAGCAGCAAAACAATGAAAAGAAAAAGTGAAATTGTTTAGTTAAATGATAAGATATGTAAACAGACGTCGATTTAATTGATCAGTCTTTACTATAATGGTTATATCGATCGATTACGCCGATTGCTCAAACACGAGTTGAGGGTTTGCGATAGCTTTATCGAAGCCCAATTACTGTTTCTGATAAGTTATCGGTCGGGCCGCGACGAGAAAGTAGCGCTGAAGAAAGCTTACGCGTTTGATTGAGAACAATGTTTTGAATAAAGTAAGAAATTTCCTGCCGGGGATCTGCGATACGGGGTCATCGGCCGGCATTTGCTAGGGGCAAGGCATCCTATCTATTTGAACATGGGTTCATAGCCACACGCAGACAGTGCGGAGGCTCACTATTTAATTTGTCGCGGTATTGTGCCGAGACGCGCCGTCTGCGCACCCACAGAGCTCGTATTAATCACACGTTTATTTTTACCGGCGATACAACGGGACCGCGGTGCTCGCCGGAGCCGGCAATAAATTACAACAAGCTAGAAAGGCCACGGCGAAGGTCTCAGTGAGCGCCACTCGTGTTGTGACGAGATGCTAAGTCAACTTCATGGTCGGCGTAAAAATATGAAGTATCCCATGCTCTTGACATTTCCGAAACAATAACCATCAATCAGAAACAGGACAACAAAAGAAAAGAAACTTTCAAAGAACGTTTGCGCACGCCACTATTAATGGGGAAATAAAGTTAGGACGCTTAATCAAACGATGGGCTATTAAATTAAAGAAAAACTCAAATGAAAACGATTTATAACAAAAGAAATGAACAATAGGCTGAAAGAAAGTTCGGATCAATGGATATGTACATCAAGAGAACCGCATAAACAAATGCGTGACGATCATGTGCACGATTTGAAGTTATTGCAAACTAATAACAACAAAGATTTATTTATATTGGAAAGAAAGCTACACGACCTCAATGCAAAAACCGGCATGCGTTCACTTGGTTTCACATCCATTTGATCCATATTTTATGGTTATCCGAAGTAAAAAGAAAATAAACGGCTGATACGATTGTAGTTCTTATCTGATTTGTGTTAATTTCACTTGGCTTTCTTTAACGTTTACTGTTATACCGACCTTTTAATTTTTATGAGGTATCTTGGGAGAGCATATTAAAGTTTGATGGAAACTTTAAGTACTTAAGTTTTAAACGGCGAATTATTAAAGATCTAACTTCATTTGGCACGGCACTCGTAGGAAGCTCGTCTGCTCGACTTGAGCAACTAAGTTTCCAGATTTACGGAACAATTTGTATGAAAATGTCACAGATATGAGCTGTATGTGCCGAGTTCAATCCTTCTTTCTTCAAGTAATTCAGCATGAAGTTGATACATTTAATAAAATTACATTAAGTTAATAGTACCGTTTTGCTACCCTATGTATCGGTTTTTTGACTCTCTTATTAGGAGCATTGTCAGCGTTCGTGGGAAAATTACTATACAGCAGACTAGCTAAAGTGGTGTAAGTTTTTACACATGTTTAATGCATAGCAATAATACCGAAACAAAAAGAAACTATTTTTAATCTTGAGATTAGTAATAGACAACTACAACAGACCACTTCCAAGGTTAAGGCCCAGACTCCACCAGAGCTGAGCGGAGAGTTTTTAACAACCAATAGAATCACATCTCCACATCTCCACATCTCCATGTGTGAATAACGAAATTCCATTGGTTTTTGAAAACACAGCTCGACGCCGCACATCTCCGCTCAGCTCTGGTGGAGTCTGGGCCTTATGTTCCCCAAGACCTAAGATGTAAGGTAGGTGATTATAGAATATTCTAGCCTTAGATATTTCGAGATTATGTGGAGTTCTAAGCTCCTAGCCTCTATTCAATATTCGACAGATCAGCGTACATCCTGGCCGAAATAACAAGTAGGTAAGTGTTTGGAGGTTCCATGCCAATTTCCAATTGAGTAACTTTCTGCTAGTAGCGTCGTTGGAAATACAAATAAGGTTTTGTTTTGTATTCAGAATGAGCTCAGGTAACATGGAGCACGTCTTCTGCGGGTTTCTCAGGAGAAATTACAATTTATCTCAGGCATACTAAAATGTATTTGGCATATTACGTATCTTACGTATGTGCTTGTAAAATCTCCAGCAGGTTAATGCAGTACATACTGCAATCCATTTTATTTCTTTAAAATGTTTGAGTACTACGCTATAAGTTACCATAAGTTGTCATACCATTTACATGATGCTTGCCTTCACGTAGAATAGGTACAGTCAGCCAAAAATGTGGTCTACCACCCTACGGTTGAGATTCGTTAGAACGTCATGAAGCAACAAGGTCAACTTTCCCTGGCAATAAGTTTGTGTCAGTGACTATTGCTCTCTTTGTCTTATGATATAACGTCATGCCAAGTGTCAAGTTTGAATTATCATACATCCGATTGATAATAATACAGACCTACCAACTTATCTGTGAACTGAAAGAGGACGACACCGTCGATTCAGTGTTGCTAATTAATAAAAGGTGCCTAAAATTGAGTGAGTTTTACAAGTAGGTAATTTTTCATATGAAATAAGTATTAAATAAAAATAATAAAATTAAGTATTGCATTTATTTATAAATTAAAAAAATAAAATATACAAATTAATTTGTAGTTAAGTAGGTACGCTAAACAGTTGTCCTTCAGGATCATTAAATGGCTTTATTTAGAAAGTGACCCAGTGAAATCCTGCAGATATTAAGGTTTGATATCTAAAACAGTTACTAGAGAGATAAACTAGAATCTGGAAAACTTAACAATCATACTAAATGTTTCACACTTAAAACTTTCATTCAATGTGATTCATGTACCCTCCCTGCATCAGGTACTATTTGCAGCATTTAGTTAAGACCGTACCTAACCCCTAACAACGATATACTAATAATAATTCGCAGTGGTAAGTACCTAATGGATGTAATAAAAAAAACAATTTGCTTTACAATTATTTATTAAAAACCACATTTACAGTCATTATGATCTTTAGATGAGCCTGCACTACCGACATCATCATCGCTGTCCTGTGTAATTTATTTCCGTCTTTAAGACCTCTAGAAGGTTTTTAACAGCAGGCACCTCGTTTTTGGCAGAATCAAATTCATGTACTCTCCTCCGTATAACTCCCATGTCAAAATCATCAACGTGTATGATTCCACTTTTGCGTTTTCTATCCTTGCCTTGTGTCCGAATTTTAGTAACAGAGTGTCTTCTGCTGCAAGCCCTTCTTTATCTATTTTTGAAATGAGTCCTTGACTCACACCTGAAACATAGGATTTTATTTTTCATCGAAATTTAAAAACCGGCAGGTTAGTTGGCTCACCCATTTAACAGGTGACCTTTTAGATGTGCGTTACCGTTACGTTAAGTAAGAATATATACAAATATTCCGTGGACTTAAATATTTGGTTAAGTTTAAAGGTATTTATAAAAATAAAGCTGACAACACTAACCTGTTTCAGCCGAAATTCGTTTGTATATTTTGGTAAATGGAATAATCGGAGATCTCGACCGAGCTTCTTCTTTAAAAATGGTTTCAACCTTGAGAATAATGTTTTGAGCATCACTTTTAATGGCTTTCGGCATATTCAACTTCATAAATTCCGAAATATCACAATAAAACAACCATAGTACTCAAAAATTGTTGACACGGACAATTGAATGACATTTCAACATGGCGGTCGTAGTTCCAATTTTCGCCATTTCACAGATAAGTTGGTAGGACTGTACTTCATTGACGGAAATACTTGACAGTAGAATTGTCAGTGAGACTTTCTTTTTCAGTTGTAATGAGTTTGTCTTCAAAAAGATCGACATAGTTTTAGTTGTGCAAAATAGATTATCGTATTTAATGAGGTTAAACTAAGTCACCCAATGACGTCAAATGTCAGGCATCTCAGACAGTAGACAAAACGTCATAACATGATTGTGCATTGTGTTAAACTTTGTTGGAAAATCGTTTAATGCCTTCAAGTAACGCGATTTGCATCGAATCCCGCTAGAAGAACAAAATGACAGACACTCCATAGTCAAAGATTTCTAAGGCCAATACTAATTCTGAAACCACACTGTAGATAAAATAGGGAAAGGAAAAGCCATCTTATTGGCCGATACAAAGACGAATAACAGGTATTTGGCCGGTTTCCATGGAGGGCGAAAGGCCGATTCGGCGATTGCATGTATCTATCAAGTGAGTTATCGCGCGCCATTAAGTGGGTTAACGCTTTAGATGCATTGAAAGCTCTAGCCCTGCCGCCGTTTGAGTCAGATTATAATATGATTTATTCAGGAATAACATGGTCATGGTTATTTGCATAAATACGCGTAAGTCTTGCCTTTATGTTTTACCAATTTATTTACTAACGAGGTTACTCTAGACATTTTTGCTAATACCAGTAACGTATTTTTGGTACCTATGTTTTCTCTTAATTGACTCTTTTTACTCAACTCACCGCAGACTCTTAAATTAAAAGTCCGACTAGGGAGACACTGCGCCAAGCTTTATATTCCTCCTCAGTATATATTATTCCCACCAAGTATAAAACGAGGTTAGGCCCTCAATAAATAAAGGTCTACTTAACTACCTAGGTACTTTTCGTATTCTCGTTGTTTACATTAAAAATGTCTGTAGCTTTTTATTTACCGTAAAAAAGGCCTATTCAGACCTGGGATTCACAGCGATTTTCATTTAAGTTTAGTAAATCTGTTGTTCAGCGAAAGCGCATGTATTTAGTGTATGTTGAAGCCAATAGCATCTAGTATTCATTAATATAATAATACAGACACCTCCCATATTCAAAAACGGATTTAAAAAAATATGAAAATTACCGAACCGTACGATAGCTTGGTTCTGAATAGCCCTCCAGAAGAACATTAAGTTCAGGCATCAGGCCATGTAGTAAAACAAACAACGCTAAGTTTGAAGTGAAAAAGCTTTCGTTTGCCGTATTTATTGTACACATTAAGATATACAACCTTAAAAAAAGAGATTGGCCCCAGTTTCCCCTGAGTGCGGGCCATGCCCGTCAATAGTTTTAAAGACTTGCTTAGGTCACCGGAGACTAAACAAACGACCCTGGCCTGTGTCCCGTCTGTTGACGCCTGTCAGGCTGTTGGCAGAGCGGAGATTGCTCAGTCTTTCACAGCAAACAAGCCTACGACACTAGCCATGTGTAAGTTATTTGTTTTTAATAAAATATGGTAATACTTCAATTGAATTTGGAATGGCCAGGTGATTTGGTCATATAGAAAGAAATGGCACAAGTTTAGGATGTTCTCCGAAAGGGTCAGGTCAAAAAGAGTGCAGCAAGTGTGAATTTGAGATCTGCATATCCTGTGAGAAAAGAGTGATGATAAGTATTTATTTATGTATGCGTGTGTGTACTATTATTTACTTCCAACTCTTTTGCGTTCAATAACGATTCGCGTTCAGGAACACGTAGTTATCCGGATCGAAAGCCGTCGCTAAAACACTGAATGGAGAGCGCAATTATTAACATATTTCATACTTGGCAATGGAACCCGAGCGTGTCAGATCCTGAGGTATTTATTTTGCTATAAAATACTATTGACGCACCAATAAAATAACTCAAATAAAACCAAACAATACAGCCATAACTAATTCTTATTATTCATTTGTCTCTACAAAGCAGCCTTGTAAATACAGGTACTGTTTTTCCAGCAAACTTTAAAATATTACAGTGCAAAATATAATATTCGTTAAATATCCACCTAGTCAAAGTTTTGAAAACTTGATTTGCATTTCCTTGTAAAAAATGTAACGTCCAATTAGCACTACCATGCAATTAAAAACACACAAGAAAATTATGGCTTTAAAGCAGTAAAATTATGGAGGCTAAGAAAGAAGTAACAACTTAAAAGGCTGTAATAAAACTGGTAGTGTTGCAAAAAGTGAGATTATATCAGTGGCTTGATGGTTAAGTTTATCATCAGCATCAGACATCATGGTCTACGTCATCGCTGATTTCAGACAACAGGATAATTCCAACTTGTTATTACTACCTAGTTGTTATTACAAGAAGTTAACGCTTGGCGTTTTTATAGCTTGCGGTAAATACTGATTCAAAATGGTATTAACCTTCGTTTGATCTTAAACAACTTTATTATGCCTCCTTCGAGATGGACCAATTCATACTACTTACGAAACTAAACAGGAACAACCTTAAGTAATGATTTTATTCCAATTTAATTCTGGCTCATCAAGTCTGCAATCTTGATTACTAAGCCAAGATTGTAAATGAAATTTTAGTAATAATTCTCCAAAAACATTGACTATTACAATTTTGCTAAGACAAAATGATGAAAATTGGGCGCGAGCCATTCGTAAACTTAAGTGACAACGATGAGCATAACTTAAGGTGGGTTTTTATAATCAAAACTAAATAAAATATTTGTAATGGATACGTATTTGACATGCCTCATTAAGATATTTTTCGCATTGTAGAATCATTTAACAAGCAAGCGATAAAAGACGTGTGCAAAATCTAAACACTCATAAAGTTAGTTCATGACAGGCCAAGGTCGTTGCACCGTCTTTGATGAAACGGGTTCGATGCCAGCCGGATGTAAGTTTTAGTTTGGATTCACACTATGTTTACAAACGTTGCAGCAGCCAACGCTAAAATAGCCTACAGCGCAATAGCTTTTAAATTGGATAATTGGATTCTAATTATCACGAATTTAAAAACATTGGATTCTCAGCCTTCAAACAGTAAAATACTAATCACTTTTGACGCAAACAGACAAACAAGTAGGTTTTTAATCTGGATATCCTTGTTATTGGCCGACTTGCGAGGTAGAGTGAGTATGTCTTTTGGTAGTGACTTAGCAACTGAAACCGAATGAAGTTTTACCTCCACGTGACTATGCGAAACACATACCCATTTTCCACAAGGTCTGATCTTGACTTGAGTTGTGCAATATAATAAGTGGTGCTATGTTTTAAAGGTGATTGTCGAAATTCAGATTAAGACTAGGATTGCGTGAACTCTACGCTCTTAAAAGACCTTTCAATGAACCCTTGAAGAGGGCTGGGGATACCTTGATTAACAAATATTTTTGTGCTCTACTTATTCGGTCATTTTCAATATCAGATCGACAGACAGATAAGGTTCACTGACAGTTCGCTAGGCAACCGTTACCAGGGAGATAGAAAAGTTCTCGGTCTACGTAGGTGGCGCTCCGAATAGGCTAGACTGTAGATATACTTTTCATATCTAACCACCTCACAGATTTATCACTATATTTACAAGACACAGGGTACTTCGAAGCCACAAACCTTAAATGCACCTACTGATCCCAAGTGACCGATTGCCCAAATAGTATGGCTTAAGATTCTTAGGTTCGGTTGCACCATCTGACTTTAACAATAATAACAAACATCAAAATTTCAGTTAAAGTACCGGTCAGGTAAGCAAAAATTACGTCAAATTGTCAAATTTGACAAAAACTTTAACTTTAACTTCTACTATGGTGCAACTTACCCTAAGTATTCATTAATAAAAATGTTAAATTAGGACCAATAGTAACAAAAAAAAAAAAAAAAAGGACCAATAGTAACATGCACATTTGATATAAGATAAATATACCTATCTTGTATAATATGTAGGTGCATGCAACAACAGTTTCAAATAATTAGTTGCCAGTTAACCAAATAAAACATATTTTATCTTTTGATTATTTTAAGATCGAACATCAAAAAGCTCTCTCGAATTAGTAAGTGACGTAATAAAATAAATTAATAAAGCGAGAAATTGTGATGCTAAAAAGGTAATGCCAGCTATAATTCATACAGCCAATTTCACGGTACTGTTGAATAATCAAGATTTTAATTTAGGACTCTACATTATCAAGATTATCGCCTTATAGATACTATCTTGTTCAAATATGAGCACAGTTCGTTGTCCATATAACAATGGATCACTTACTCTCTACGCCTACACTCCCTCGGCTATCAGGCCTCGGTCGTGACCAGCTGGTCCCATGCGACGTGACACTAATTACTCACAATCGGGCTTCAGTCGCCATTTCATGCTCATAAACCTATAAAAACTTTTTCGTACAAAGAGCCACGTGTTGAGCGTAACACAGCAGTTGGAAAAAACACTTTATAGCATTGGCTTAAGGTGGCACAACCAGACAAAGCACACTTGACCTGTGATCTTCTCTGTACAACCGCCTATATTGCAGCTCCAGCTAGAAGGTACGCGCCACACATGGCGAGCGTACTGTAAACAATTTGATATAAATAAATTAGGAAAAAACGCGTATATTATAGTCTAATGAACCCTGAATTTATTTACGTCTAAAGACGATGGAAATTGTAAACAATATGCTTTTAAAATATATTAACTGTTTTCCTTTGTTCCGAAACCGATATCAACAAATAAGAGTTTCGTTTACTATGTTCAATGCGAGTCACAAGTCTAAGAGAGATGAAGAAAGAAGCGTGATTGTCATTCAAATAAGTTTCTGTCAATTCCATTCATTAGTTCTTTATAATATAGTAGATTCGTTGGTTGGTTGGTTGATCGTAGGCTATATGCATTCAGTGAGACTAAAGTGTGGAATAGGGGTGACTTAAAAATTGCCACGTGGCTACTATGGACGGGCAAGATTAGTTTAGTTAGCGTAACGCTAGCGGCAATCGTAACAGCAAAATAGAGACCTAATGGACGTGAGACGTCACAGAAAGCATGCTATATTGTTTTTTCTGGACTTTTTACCCCGTTTCTAGTATTGACTCTGGATTCACGTTAAGTACAGAGCAACGCGCCAAAAATAATAAGGTTAGATTGGCAACAAAACCAGTAGAAATGAGACTAGAGGCGAGAAGAACAAGCGAAAAATAAAACACAGCACCATTCATGCGATAAAAAATTGTTAAAAGATAAAACTGAAATATTTTCATGATTGAATTATCTAAGGAATTTGTTCCAATTTCGATTGAAATTGCCACACAAAAAATATCACGATGAGTCAACTCCACTTGACGAACCCAATGTGCTTTAAAATTAACCTGTCAAAAAAGACAAGTGCATCATATTTATTATTAGAGCAACAATGAGGCTTTGTACTAGTACCCCTTTACCATTAGCAGAGCAGACAGGGCGCGACCGGATATGAAGGGCTGGCCGGCAAACCGGTAACAGCATTATAAGTCCCTAGTTGGCGACGGTACATTTTGTATTAATTCCGTCTGCGTTGCAAAAACGGTACAAGGGTCTTGAAGGTCGATAGCACTTGAGGGGTTGAGGTGACGAAAGAAAACCTCCAGACATGTTTTGTTTGGATGATGATATTTTAGAAGAGCTGCATGAGGAAGCTTTTACTTCAACATAACAAATTATTTAATTTGCTTGGCTGTCAATACTGTAAATATAGCACTGTTATGACTCCTTTTAGCGCTCTTAACAGAAGTGTCAGAACGGTGGAACAGCGACAAGTATTCATTGTTTTTTTAATGAATTTAGGTTTCTATGAAAGATGGAGTCGTTCTGTACTTAACGAACAAATAAATCCTTAGCAATTGTGTGTGATTAGTTTAATAGGTCTCACACGTGTTTATGGGAAACGCCCGCATGTTGCAAACCGCGTTCACACGAGCCCCTAACTACACAGTTAATACAGGTCTGAGTCGCACCCCCGTCCCCTGCTCAGCCCAGGCCGCGCCATTTTAACGACCCCATCTACATTATTGCACGAATCAAAATCGGAATAATGACTCGGATTTTACAGCTGATATATTCACATTCATCGACCCAGGGCCAAGGTAAGAAAATATGGCGAAGGTCGATGTAATTTAATTAAGTATGACAGTCAGCAAAAATGTTGGCGAAAAATATAGGTCAAGAACTCCGAGCAATCAGTAAAATGTTTATATTTTCTTACTAGAAAATATTTAGTAAAAGCAAAGTACTGAATTTCAACTTGAAAGGCGCCTTTTTAAAAATAAATAACATTGATAAACTATTATAAGATAAAATATTTTGCTTTATCTAGCTGATAATATTCACTTTACATGTGACCCTTATCTGCAAATCGATTATGAACAAACGACTTTATAATAAACAAACAGAAAAAACACTTTCGCGAAAAGAGCAAGACATTATAAACAAAACCTTAAAGGTTAAACAAATGAGTAACCCTCGTAAAGTCGAATAACATTTTGTTTACAGAGCGGACGAGGTTGTCACAGTCAACGTTCTTATTATTCCAATAAACATTGCGCCCCTCGGCTGGCAACCCCAATTTTTCTGGGCACGGGATTAGAATACTCAATAGGCTAGACGACTGTAATTTTTTTTTGTTCATTATCGAAAGACGTTACATTTATGAAAGCAATCCTAAAAGAATCACTGCTATAGTATTAATACTACGCGAGATATCACAATTTGAATTGCACATTTTTGGACTTGCCTAAAAACGCTCCATTCAAACGTGTCCTAAATTATGACGTCACACTAACGTAGTTATAAGGAGCGCGTAGGAAGTTTGTACGACAGCTATATTAAATATTGCGTTTATGAAAATGGTCTTTTAACAAAATTGCTTCCTAATAGTCTCTGTTTGAAAATGGTATTATTTTTTTACAAAATATGTATACTTCTGAAATGGACTTGCCCACCCAACTTTGAAGGCCTATTGTGGCTTCATACTGAATCAAATTTTGATTGTGGTTTCACAAATCCATTTTGATTTTAATGATTTTATTTGGTAAACATAAAATAACACGCAAAATGCATCATAGTCGTCTACCCTATTACAATACTACCGCACCGTCCATAGGTACTTGCTGTATCCCTGAAACTAACCAAGGCTTTAAACATGCGTTTTCACTGGAAAGCAGTCTTTTACAGGATCAGTTTAATTCATTTTGTTTAGAACGCTTTTAAACTTTCTAAATAAAATAAAAGTTTTCAAAATGTTAAACCACAACTATCGTTGCAGCATCTCTTATAAAACCGACTAAAATGTTAGATTTTTAGCAATCCTACAAGAAATGCATTCGTTATTAGCAGTGGTGTACACTCACTATCTGAATATCTGATAAGAATTTTGATTGATCAATGCCGAAGTTATCATGTTAAGATTTCCAATAAATAAAATAGATCGAGAATGAATAACTTCATTCAATAATGAAACTCATACAAATAATTGTTTACGATGGGCAATACCATAAGCCTCGCGTACATCCAATATTCTAACTGTATCCAAAGTAGAACGTGTGAAAGTCAGTACCTGGTAAAAGATGTTGCCGGCCAAAACAATCCAAATGCACAATTCTTCACTCAACGGTCTTAAATGATTTTAATTGATAGCAAATTGAATTGAAAATGTTAACGAGAGTCGTCACGTCAATACGCGAGCCAGGCGCGGATGGAACTACCAAATAAAAAGAGCTACTGAAGGCGACGACCCGAGGGGGGCGGCGCGCCACCATGTGTGCCATAACTCGACAACTCACATGTCCATTTCTCTATTGGTAATTCCATACGAATGTCATGCGTATTTCAAGCGGCAAGGTTATATCTGCACGCCTCGAGCTTGATTATCATCCTTGCAGCTGTGGACACTGAGGGCAAAAAAACGTGAATTCTATCAAGATAGCATTGGAGATAGCGAGGACTCGTGGCCGCGGGCTTGCGATGTCTTGTTCTTGTTGGTTCCACTTTGTTCAACTTACATGACTGTGTAAATTTATCTGTTTTTTATGTTCAGAATATATTTTGCAGTGCCCTTATAATCTTAGAGTTTTTGTTCGAACTGAAATATTTCTTATTACTGATTCAAAGTCTTTAACAGAAGAACATAAAGTGATTTATTTACTTTATTACTTTAAAATTAAGGACCCTATTCGATGCATATAAACGCCAATTCTATTATCAAGGGCAATTCGCGGCTGATCAGTCTTTTATAATACGGACTTTAGGATTTGGATAGAGCTATTCAAAAGAAACATAATAACAAGTAAAAGTTTGAAAAAGGGCTTTTAAAAAGCATGATTAATCGGGCACCGACCGTGGTATTAACACTTGAATTTTTTTCCCAAACTTTAATAACAGTTTGTTAAACTGTCGAGAATTATTCAAAGTGAAATTTAATTACTATAGAGAATGGTTCTCTACCATTATCGTTTTAGTACGCATCTGCTTAATTCCACTCGATATTGAAATCGCAATTGAGCTATAATTTGGAATTTCCATAAGTATACGGTTAGCCTCCAAAGAAGACACGAATAAGTAGGATTTATTTCGATCAATAACGATCTATAAATTGTCAATCTGTCTCGGTCGGATGATTCCATATTGCGTGCAATCAGCGAAGATTGATCCGAGGCGCACAACCAGACTGCACCTACTATCGGCTGAGGTTGCAATAACAGATTTGCCGCTAGATCCTCTATTTGCATGTTACGTATCGCTCGTTACTATTATTTGGTTCGTTGAATACAATCGTCAATAAATAATGACGCCGCCGCCAGGTTGAATTTTCGCAGAGCGAAACCGAAATTAGATACAAGGCTTTACCGTTAGGCATATGTCATTGTTACTGCAGCGAAACCTTTAGAGAACGCGCAACTGCTGAACTACTATAGGCGCCTGTTTGATAGATCATAATATTTATCTCTCTGCACTTAAAGTTCATGGGGTCAAAGAACGTTTTACTGAGCATGGGATTGTTATGGTGATTAATGATGATCATTGACCCCGAATGCATAGTCAGCCCAAAGAATAAGAAAGTTTGTTTTTATGCTAAACAGTACAAGACAAAAGACATATTGTCTCAATACGCATACCACCGTGAGAACTGCAGCACACAATTGGGAACAAATTTCGTCGTGTATAAATGTTAACTGCTTTAAATATTTATGACAATGTTGTTCTGAAAGCATGATAGTATGCATGCATGATAGCATGATAGTATCGTTAACGTGTGAAATTGAAGCTTTCACGTTACTCATTTTGTAACATTTCATAGCCGATATGATACCTTTGATTTCCCTTCGCGAATTAATTGCTAGTCAAAACTGCCTTTTCATTTCCGATCAATCAGTCAAAATTGTCAATCAGGATCCCAAATATGCGTGCAATTTCCTGGCCAGTCAGCTTTACACACACTACACATCATTTTATGCTCATACGCGTATACTTGTTAACTACAGGTGATTGAATTTGACTCGGAACTGCTACTTCGGCACGGTATTTATCTCACTAATGAACGGGAAAACAGATTGCCGGCTTTGAAGGCGGCTGTTGATTGAAACCAATCCCTTTCCAATTGGTTTGGTTGGCACAATAGCCACTACAGGCTTTACATAACGAGTAGTCTCATAGACAAGTAGACGGAGAGTAGATGTCAAGGAAGTTGTCTCAATAGCCCTACTAGATAAACGGACTCTAATGGAGTGCATTCTAATCAAATCTTAGCCAGCAAACCTCTAAGAAGACTATATGCTGGCGTGACATAGCATTAGTTAGTTCTCAGGACAGACTTAAGATACATTGTCAACACTACAATATGTAGGTGCCTGTAGATGCCTGTGCATCAGCAGCACGCCACATCGGGTAAGTTGGTTGTTGGTATCTTCGCGCTTGGCGTTTTGATCTGATTCGATATGTCGCAGATATTTTGCTTCCTTTCAGCGCGAAAGAAGAGTGCATGTAGATTTCCCCTAATGAGTACTTCGTAGCTGCCGACCCAGTATGGTCAGTACATGGCCTTGACCGGTTGCAGTGAGCACTGCCATATGGCGCGAGCTTTGATTCTCGACTGGCGACTGCCGTACAAGGCAGGCCTCGTGACCATCCAGTGCGGCCTTGCACGAAAACTGAGAAACCGGACTTCAAATAAGGACAAGCAGTTAAGCTTCAAGTGTTCTATTTTATCTTCACGATGAAAACAAGCTCAACAACGCCCTGATTGACTAACTAGACCAAGAGATTAGGGGATGCCCTAATAACATCACATTATGTTCTAGTTAAAGGAGGGAATGTGTATTCATAAGTATGTATAGTGAATTTAACAGAAATATTTAAAGTTATAAGAGATACCTGTTTTGGTACTGATTTGCGATCGGAATTCAAAAAATATACGCAGAAAAGAGTAGTGCACCTTATTTCCTATTCCAATATGCCCGGTAGTATTGCAGCTCGAAAATAATTACTAAGACCAGAATTCTAATTAACAACTACGTCCTTACATAACGCTGAGCATCTGTGTCAATAGAGCGTTTTGTATTTTGTAGGTACGAGGAATAATAACAAGGCTTTATTTACATTCATGCTACATCATTTTTTAGTTAGCGGGTAACATGTTTTGTTTAATTTTGCTCATGACTCTACTTTTTTATTATCTAATTTAAATCAATAACATAAATTAATAACCAAAGTTGGCAATTCATAATTAGGCGCAATGAATATTCATTATAGATTACACGAAATCAAATCGCGTGTGTCTATCGCTAATCGCTTATGACGACACTATTAATTAGTTTTTTTCGGTCCATAGGCAGCACCTAATCTACAAGTTAGCGAGTGACTCAGTGGCGCACGCGCAGGCAGCCGTGACAGCGTGCCGGCTCATGCGCACCTTAACAACTAGTTCTGTTTACTAGCGCACTTGGAGCCTTACTTCACTAGGATGCTATTCAGCCAGAGGCTAATCGACATCGCTTTTATTGGCCACTTAAATAAAGGCAATTTAAATGTCACTCTATTTATAGTCAGGTGCTGCCGATGCACAAGTGGCAGCTGAGCTGAAAACAACTGCAAGTACTGCAACACGTTCCAGAAGCGAATATCTTGTTTAATGATAGTTTAAAGACGTAACTTGGACCGGCGCTGAAGCTCTTTATTTTTAATGGCAGGAGAAATTCGTGGTGTTTTTACCTCGAGCCCAGTAATCTTCATTATTTTACAACATTTCTTTCTCAGTGCAGTGTCCACCAAAAGGCACAACTTGATATCTCACAGTCTCACCAAATAATGTATCACTATTTGTTAGACTGCATAGTAAGTCCAATACTTCCAGAGCGCAGCGAGATTGCATTCGCGTCATTTTGGAGCGCCTGACCGTGCCATTGGGGCTGCAATCTGATCCATGATGCGCCACAGCGTGACAGGTGCATTCGGTTCACGAGTATTGGATGCCTACTGTATTTTTGTTTTGCTTGATGAATTCAGGCTCCGCTTTTGTTTAAATAATTTAGTAGGTCTTAAGCCTTAAGGCTTTACAGTTTCTAATAAATTTTGTTGAAGTAAGCTCGCAATACAATTCCATTCGCGTTATGGAGTGGTGACCTCAAGATCGGTTCAGAACACACTACTTGTGTTATTTTCACTCTGCTTATGAATCTCATAGGGGTTAATTCCGTTGTTCGACATTCACAGAATCACTCCGCTGACCGAGCTATGGCACTGCAATCAGATGCTTAGTGCGCGGAGGCGTGACCAGCGGATCCGCTTCACGGGTATCGGTTGCCTTCTGTCTTTAGTTCACTAGGGGTCTTCTCTTTTGTTTTTCTTTAAAGCCATCTAGACGACAAGCTTCTTACGAACTCAAGTGAAGTAAGGTCTTAATGCAATACGCAGACAAGGCGCAGCGAGACTGCATCCGCGTCACAGCGTGGTGACCTGACCGAGCCATTGGCACTGCAATCAGATCCTCGGTGCGCGGATGCGTGACCGGCGGATTCGCTCCACGGGTATCAGTTTCGATTACCGTCAACGCGATACATTTTTATTCAATATCTGCTGCTCCGGAGAAGAATTTCCCTAGTGAGCCATCTCGGAAATGCTATCTAGATTCTTAAGTCGATTGGGTGTCAAGGTTGTGTAGAAAATTTATAATCTTTAGCATTGAGGTTGGCATTTGGCAACCTGAAAAGTACTTATGTCACGGTCCCTGAACCGGAATATTGTATGAAAATATCTTTTGCCAAATGTCGAGGAAGTTTAATGTGTTCTGCGTTATTTACAGATAAATATATTGAGTTCTTGTTTTTTCCCAAAAATATTAAATTTCATATTTTAAATCGAAAAAGTAATAAATAAGGTCACATTACAAAAGTTCAACGAATCCATATAGGGTACAAATAAAAACATTGCCAACGACAGATGAGTTTTTACGCTTTAACTCTTTGTATTTAAAATATGTGATAGTGAAAACAAAAATATAGAGGCCCTAGCTTGTTGCAGAACCTTCGAAAAATATGTCAATAAATTAAGTAGCACCAGCCATCCCTTCTATACATCAAGAGAGTTTCTGAGACGGAGCCAGGCGGCAGGCGCCTTACGTAAAGAAGAAGCCCGCAGCATGCAATATTGCACAAGGCAACGTCGCGTTGAAAATTATTCAAACATTGTTTTTATTGCAGCCTCTAACAGCCGGTCCGTTTTTCTCCGACACGTAATGGGTAATGTATGCAATGGGATTAATAATCCTATTACATGATATGAAATAAACACACCAGTTACTGAGGTTGTTAGTTCGTGTACAAGTCCGTATGCAAAACAGTCTTGTAAACTAGATTTATTTTCATTGCGAGTTCATTCACCATATTCAACTATGATACAAAGTCCCTCGGCATCTTAACGCGCATCATTGAGGAAACCTTTTGGTAATGAAAATCAATCAATTCATGTTGAACAAATAAAGTTATAAGCAAACGTTGGGACTCCACGTTATGTAGGACTATACTCCTAAGTAAACCTAAATAGAGACATTCGTCTCTTGAAAAGCATTGGGTGGTTGTCACAAGAATGTTTGACCTTGGAGGCAAAGGTAATCAATCATATAACATGACGACACGCAGGCTGATTCTCTACCAACCCCGCTCAGACGGTCGAAATTCGCCGTTATGATCATTCAACTTCTATTAAATATTTATTGAATACAGATAACCAAGTAGCAACTAAAACCGCTAAATATGGATAAGTACGTGGTCTATTTCATTACATTTAAGATGAAAAATAAAATAATAAATAAAATAATAGTAAACCTAATAAACAGTTTGAATAATCTAATTTATATAGGACGACTAACTAAAAGTGGAGTCCACATAAAGCTAGCAGTTCTAATTATAACCCATCTCCTTCGTCGCGTGCCTAGCGTGCCTCTGATGCTGAGACACTTTAAGGAGTCATCATTAAATTTAAGAGCACTGCGTTTGGCAGCGGATTTAACCGCCATTCCTTTGTGGATTCCGCCATCATGTTCAATTCTTTATGGGCACGACTTGGCGCTTGCGTGTTCACTTGTTTTATCAAGTAATTTCATCCACGTCTCTCATCAGCTTCTTTTTCAAACTACCAGATCACTTAGATATGTATCATGCGACTCCTACAGGTGAAATAATATTATCATTTGACGCATAAAGACGTTATGCGAATTAACTAACAGCTATAAGATAGAAATATACAAACAGAATCATAACATCAACATTATAATGAATTAAAGAAATATATATTAAACGCTCACAATAGCAATAACATCCATACTGTACACAATACAAAAAAACGCGAATAGAAAATATAAAGGTGCACTCAAAAAAGGCGAGGTCATGTCCAAAAAAATCTGTACAAAACCCGCATTAGAGGGTTCTTTTAGCAGTCTCCCCCGCAATCTATTTGCGGTAATTTGCCCAAGCAGACACAATAAAACTTAGACAAGAATGAACTGCGGGATTATACGAGTACGTGGCTTCGGCGGCCTAACGCTCCCTCGAACGCATTTTAAGAAACTAGGGAACTAATAAAATATGAATATTACGTGTCGGCTGTCGGATGCGGGTAGTCCGTCCGACTGATATTTCATTTCGGCATGTTTGGCGTCGACTTTAGAAGTCGTACAAACATCGTTTCTGGAGAGCATTTCCGCACGAGCGCTGCTTTAAGACGATAGATTTTAGTATTTTAGACAGTATGCAATTAAAATTAAAGAAGATAGGAAAGCGTCGAAGGTTTCAGTATTTTTTGATAAAGCAATCATAAAACACTTTGAAAACATGTTGAGTTAAAATAATCTCAATATGCGACGAGTGTCATAGCATTGAGAGGTCAACTTTTACCGTTTACGTTCTATTTGTGGTTGACTGAACGTTAAATATTTACATGATTACTTAGAAAATGTTATCAAGTGTAACGGTTATTCATAATAGTTCAAATATAGCGCTGGAGATGGCAGTAATAGGATAATGGACAGTGGTTGTCAATGCTGTCACTGCGACGGTCAGGTGAAGGCCGATCTCTAGGGTATAGGCGGTATACACAGCTGAACTGAACTCCTATGAATGAACTTTATTGCTCAGTGGCAAGGAGGTATTTCAGTTGCCGGTACGTAAACATGGACATAACATGGCCGGTTGAACACGAATAGCTAAATAGTCGTCTTCCGCGCGATGCGGTGGGCCGACGCCGCGGGTCTAATAAGCGTTTATCATGAGTGCTTCGCAGATAATATTTCACACTTTATCGTGACATCATTTCTACAAGAGCTGCTTTATTGAAAATATATAAAAACGACAGCATGAAAAAGTCGATTGTACATACAGGTTCACGAAGTCGAAGGATTTTTTTCAAGTTCTAACAATTAGTGTGGATAGGAATTCACTCCCGTACTTTCGTTTTGTGGTAGGTTCAAAAACAAGCTGTGATTCGAATATACCTAGTTTTACTAGCCAAGCACTACACAAATCATAGAGAATATTTTTTTTGACGCTTGCTTTTGGTAAACATTGTCAATATTTGGGTCTGACTACGATACACTTTCTAATCTTTTAAAACGAGATCAAACCAGCAAAAGGTCTATGTTGACCTTTTGCTGGTTTGATCTCTACCTTTGACATTTGTGAAGCTAGACTTACTAATGAACAAAGCGTTGCCTAAATACGGCTGTTTCCGTTCAATCCATTTTTGAAGCGTACAGTGCAATAAGTACCTATTCGTCTGGATTGTTATTACGTCAACATTATATTAATAAAATTGTTTAACAGGAAACAAACGCCGGTATATTATTAACGAACAAGACTGTTGATAAAACACTTCGCCATTTCATGAATAATATTGGACAATTGATTAACAGTGTGTTAATTAAAAGGTAATACATACCCATTGAGTAAAAAAATAATATTTGCAAAACAAAAGCTTCTGATTTATCTCCCAATAACGATTTTCATGGGCACGTAGACAAAAAAATGCAAAGTTTTGAGTGTCTATTATTATGCGGACTGAAAAATATAAAAAAACAACTTCTCTACTTAACAAACATACCTACCACTGCTTGAGCATTCATAGATTAAACACATGCATGCATGGCACGATTTGTTTTCGCGAGCCATTGCCAATCAGACATAACTTGTTAGTTAAACACATGTACGTTATAAAAATGCGTGTTAAAATAACTTTGTACCGTCCCGAACCCTCATTAGCCGAGTTAGAAGCACGAGCGTTTTGTACACACAGCCACGTTTGAAACTAACAACACATCGCATCGCACGTGTTCAAAGCTTGATAGACCATGTATAGAAGTATGTATGTTTATTAATAAACCCTGATACGGTTAAACATGAATCAAAAACACCCCTGATAAATACGGGCTTATCGGGAAATCAATCAGTGAAGAATCGGTTGTCCTGGAATATCATCAACACTAAATTCTAGAATACTGAACGTTGTGGAACGTTGAGGTCTTTTGAAACGTTGGGGTTATTTTCCGTAGAATCGTCACAGGATTGCAAATTTTGTGTTTAGATCATAGTTTTATAATATTTTGAATAGACTCGGATAAAAGTATAGGTGATTAGAATAGAATAGAGTATTTAACGCGTGATTCATTTTCAGAATGTTCGAATATGGTGTTAGAGAGACTTTTATGGCTAGGGCGGGCTGGTGGTGGTTCCTCCAAGTTCGTTGGCCGCTGTTTTGCATCGTACCGACGCGTTGTCTGCATACTGATCGCACTTGTCTTGTATGCCACACTGTCTGTAATAGCTTTGTTAGAGCTTTTTACGAGGAATATTCAACTCTATGATTTACAGATATTCACTTTCTGATCTTAAAACTCGCTGAAGTGGAACAGGAGGCCTGCTCCAGTGCGATATGACAAAGTTTCGAGATATTCTGGACAACCAAAAAGTCACGTCTGTCGCATTCCGCAAGAACTCTGGGTTAAGATGGTCACGGATAAGGTCAAAGATGTGAAGTTGCTTCACGGTTCAGCTACTGGTTCGCAATAGCGCAAGATCAGCAACAGTGAGTAAAAATGGGAATGACTGTAAGGGATTATTTTTTTGCAAGATTTCCAAATCCGAATATCATTTTTCAAGCAAACTCAGTGTGCCTATATCAAATCTCTTCATCTTAACCTGGTGTGGTTTCAAGAAGAGCCGAAGTTGTCACACTCTTTGAGCAATAATTCTTCAAGACTTTGCTTAATAGTTTGGAAACCGCCATCAATCTGCTGGCTTTTACGATATTCTGAAATATACGAGAAACAAATCCATTATCGCTGCTACCAGTCACCTAGGCTCGTTAAGGCTTACGTCAGCAGTGATCACAGATTGGTTACGAGGGCTGCATACAATGACCGCTGGAGGCGCAAGATCGGGCCGGCGTCCGGGAAAGTGGCGGCAAACGATTCAATCTGAGCTATTACTCACATTATGCCCGAGATAAACAATAGAACCAAATTGGTTGTGGTTTAGACCCGATTAGATTTAACTAGAATACAGTACATTTGTTCCATTTATAAACTAACTAGATACTTTGTCAGTGGTGATAGGGTACGTGATATGTTTCAATGGGTTTACGGCTACATTCAGCTAAAAATACACCAGGATCATCTGATAAACCTCTCAGACATTTCACAGCAAGAACATCTGAAACAGAAACTATGCAAAGCCGACACTTAAAGGCCGTAGACTGATACGAAAATAGAAATTCCTAAATGAATATTTTCAAAGTGCACAAAAGAGTTTGAGATAGGTGCCACTTAAGCACAATTGCTACAAACGCAAGCACAATATAGAGCCATAAGCTGGACTGGGAGCCGAAACTACTATGAGCCAATGAGCCACATACGGATAAAATCATTCAAGGAAAACCTTTTACCGTCCACTTCTTTCTCCAAATAACTCATACAGTTTCGGAAATAAACACGCGAAGAGCTCTAAGCGCTCACTAGAATTATTTCTCAAGTAGACACAACGGAATCTATAACGATTTATTATGTTGTAGATAGAGATTAATAGGGTCATAAATCTGGTGGAGCGCTGTATAGGTTGGCCTTTATTGGTAGGCAAGGCCTGGCCGAAATATTACTCCCAGGGGGGTAACGTCAAAAGGTCGCTTTACAAACTAACCTATATCGCGGCGCGAAGTTTCGCAACACCGCGGTCGCGACAATCCGGCGCCGCCTCTGTCACCGTACACTATTGTAACATTAGACAAAATTGGGTCTCGGAACATGTAAAGCTTCTTCAAGACTTTACGGTACTACTAAACATAACATTGAAATATTATAGCCAAGTCTCGCTTTGCTGTCTGAACTTCTAATGTTGTTTCGAAGTGGAAACCAGTAAAAGTGATAGTACAGGAGCTAAATAGCCGATAAAACTACGTATCACGAGAGAAGGTACCTAATTTAAACATTTTTATACATTTGGCAACAGTTCAACTCGTGTTTTTAGTGATAAAACCTTTTTCGTAAAAGCGAGAACCGAGTAATACGAACATGCACTTAAAAAATGTCGAGTTTGTGAAGTGGTGTCCTAGATCCCAGTGTTGAACAATAGTCTGTAATTAACAACATTGTTAGAGCAAATTTCATACAAATCTCGTGCTTACTAAATACGTAGTTTACACAGCTAGCTTAGACATTAAACCTTCCGAACCGACTGATAAGTTCTAGTTAGCCACTGTTGAATAGGACCAGCTAACTGAAAATGCATTCACATCGGAAAACTTCGTACAGATCCTAAAGCCAGTGTTGCAGTGGAAACTGAGAAACTAAACAGTTTCCGACCGTAAACTGGCTTGCTTTTACGATCAGCCGTCGCTGCACGATAAACATGTCCGGGCCCTACACAACAAGATTCCAGAAATAGCCATTCACAAATAAACTCAAACTCCTGTAAACAGATTTAGTTTGGTTTTCCTGATAAAAAATACAGTATCAAAATGAGAAATAGGTGAACTGAATGCATTGGCAAATGTCCAGTGGGGGATGAATGAGCGCATCCATCAAGCCAAGATTGTGCAATAGATACTGCAGATTGGTATACATGAAATTTGCATAGTTGGTAAATTCATAACAAAGTCTAATTGCGAAAAACGCTCAAAGCCGGATTCTTAATTTCACACCTTACTACTGATACTAAAATAACTCGAAATTACTCGTTTTTATCAGAACTTAGAGCATTTATCTAAGTATCAAAACAATCAAGAAGTGGACCAAGAAATCAGATTTCCAGAAATGCAGGTGAGCAATCCATAAATGTAAAATAATCAAATTGGTTATCAACAAACACATGACATAGTGTCAACTTGACCTAGTAAATAAACAAGTATTGGAATTCACTATGTATATGTAGATCTAGCAATGATTACCATAAATATAACGGTGATAGAATTTGGGAGCGTGGTTGGTGAGCAAAGCGAAGATTACACAGGGCATTGGGTCAATATGTTAAATAAGAACGGAAAATGCAGCTCATTACATTGTATAAAGCACTAATAAACATTGTTTTTTTACAAAAATGAAAACAATTTGGATTTATACATTATCGTGGACGAATGACAATATTTGTAATTAGAAAGAAACCATACCTCCATGAATAGCGTGTTTGACGAAATTACTGAAATTAGTGATTCAACAATAAAAAAGAATCAATGAACTAGAATCTCATCCCTAGTTTTTCCACACTAATAATTCAGTAAAAGTTATTCAAAGGTTTTTTAACTTTTTCACAAACACAAATGTGCATTTTCTAAATTTTCTAAACTGGATTAATACCACGGCATATTTTTTTCCATCGAGCCAACGATAATTTAAAAGAAAAGTGCATGATTATGTTACGTATTTATATTTCATGCATAATTGCGCTTACTTGTTTGAAACGTCTATCTTTTAAACATAAAGTGACTAGTTTTGTTATTAACATAGAACTATTAGAGCCATCAGTATAATATTATGAAAAGGGTCATATCTGCATAATTACTTGCAAATGTTACATGAAAATTATTATGAGAAAGTAACTAATTCTAAAATGAACATCATTTTGCTATCAATAGGGCGCATTTATGTTTAACGAAGATGGAAAATATTAAAACTTATTTAACACTAAATTAAGAGCTTTAGAAATTAATTTAAATAATGTTGATTAACGTGTTTTGAGAAATTAAGAACTACATCCCCAGTACTCTGATAGTGAACAAAATAATGCTGCTCTACAAATATTTCGCTTTAACGTTACTACCTTAATTGAAATTGGTACCTGCCGCATCAGGTCGGAGCGTAACAAGATGAAAAAGGTAAACATAATTATAGACCTGGAAGTAATTAGCTTCACTGCAAAAATGCTTCTAATTTTAAGAAAACATCTCAAACCTGCAAAAGAATTTGTAAGGAATTGTAATTTTACTTTGTTGCTTTTCATCCAAAATGAAGAAAACGCTACTAAGTCAACGCCCTCTAAAAATATTTTCCAACATGGCAACCTCAGCGTTATTTACATTGAAATGAAAACTTCTACGAAGGGTCTATTTCTAATTCGCATCAGCTCCATGTCGCCAACAAGAATGGCTTTGAATTTTCTGAATTGAGCGGTTGAGATGAAAAGGGTGAGGACAACCACAGACTCGGAGGCGACATAGCCGCGACACTCCAAATGGAAATAGGGCAAGAACGGCGCTGTTACCGTGTGGAAAATACGGGGAAAGGTGTCACGTTACGTACGAGTACATTTGTCATGCCTCTATTCTTTCATCTTTTTCTTATTCACCCTACTTATTTTACGTATGAGTGTTATTTTATGAAAGTCTTACTACGAATTCACAAACGTCAATCAATGCCAAGCAAGCGCTTACGCTCATACTGTCCCGTAAAATGTCAATGGAACTGAAAGGGACAGCTATACTTCTGAGCGATGCTCAACGTTGATTTGCGTTTGTGATTTCAGGGGTTATTGTATTGCTTTCTGATGAAATTGCGAAAATTTTCCTGATTCAGCCGAAGAGTCAATGGTATTCCCGATTCATCCGCGTGTTGTAAAAATGTAATTATTGCAAATGGTTGGAGGGTCAGCAGATGTTGTTTTGTTGTTGTAAATCTAAAGATAATTTAATGCCGGATGAGATAGGAATATGTTTTCGGCTGAATCGGGAATCATTTAATAATAATTCAGTTTTCGGATGAATCAGCAATATACCTATTTACGGCTGAATCAGGAATTAAAATAATTCGGATGAATTTTTCGGCTGAGTGTGGAATAAACCCTCGAAACGACGCGTGGTGTTATGATGAGATGAAAAATACAAGCTGAGAGCAATATTCAAGAATCATGTTTTATACTTAAATATTTAATTTTTATGTAACTGCTAATGGTAAAGTTATTTTAATGATAATGTCTTAATTAAACATCTCTTTTGCCGACTTTTGGAAAACCGGTTACTTCAAACTTCTCAACATTTGAATACTTAATTAGACTGTTTATAGATTCAAAAGCTTTAGAAATCTTATGATTAGCGATGAAATTTAATTTTCTTTTGTTGCTCGCCAACAAAAAACGAAGACCTGACTTATGGCACTAGAATGGCGTCATCGCCTAAAACCGACTAGTTTTTGCAAACATCGCCCACAATGTTAATAAATTGGTTGCAATGAGACTGATCTTTGACTGAGTTTATTTAGGATTGCAGTAATAATCGTTTTCATACTCATTGGAGTTTTTATTTTTATGAAGAGTTAGGTTATTATGCTCAAACCTAAAGACTCCTAGCAAAAAATAAATATGTTCATTAGGAATTAAGAGATTAAAGTAAGTATCCAAATAAATAACATAATACAGTAAAATAGTTTGAAAGCCGTACGACCCGGACGTGTGCCGGGCTATGATGCAAGTAACAAATGCATACAATATTACTTATATTATGCAATTGATACATTAAATAAATTACAAGACTACGTTTCAGGCAGTAGAAATCTTTTTAGGAAGTAGCAGGTCATATTTGAAAGCTACGAATAATATGTCACGTCATAGTGGTATTGAAATTTCATTCGCCCAAATATATTGTTGGTAATTGGTGACTGATTTTTGCGCCAAATTGGAGCAAAAAGTCATATAAATGGAGTGTTTTTAAAATTATAAAATATTTTCAAGGATTCAAAATAAACAATTTATTATATTTTTGGTTTCCCATATAAGAAGGTGCCCTCGTTAAGAACGACTATCATAGGCAACTGCAAATACAATTTTTGAACATCTAGATTATTTATTTATTTATTTATTGGTTTGTACACAAATTGATACGTTTTACAGTAAGCAAAAGGAATAAACATAGTACAGGTGAGCTTATCTCTAATGAGAGATTTCTTCCAGCAGACCATGGTGACAGGAGAAATTTCATGAAACGAAAGAGACAGACATACAGCGGTGTACAGTAAAATCAATTAAAAAAAGATATTATATACATTATTAGTTACAGTTAAACTTTTCTTTTACCGTTTAAATCTACCGAAGGCACTTAAACAGGGGAGAAGAGGTTCAACATAATATGTGTGGTGTATACTGATTGAAATGGCTGTGGCTGCTGAATCTGCTGAGATTGGCAAAGGTTACAGTGGCTAGCATGCCAGACTGAGTAAGGAGATGGGTAACCACCCCGACCGAAATTCAGTGATGTGTCTCTGTGCTTGAAGGGCACATTAAGTAGTTGATCCGGGTTGATGACAGTCGTTTACCTCAGTCACGGCCTCAGTCGGAGGCTTTATGGCGACTTGATAAAATCCGGCAGTAAGGTTTATCCCCAAACTTGAATACATACTACATCTCTCCAAACCGCAGTGACCTCAAGTGTTTGAGTGATTCTTGTACTACTTCATGGTTGAATTAAGGTTTGTGACCAGCAGTAGAACGTTCATGATGTTCAGTGATTAAATATTTTTATTTTACTCTTTGGTCTGTTCAGTGTACGAAATTACATTTTTATACTCTTTGGTCTGTTATAGAAACAAGCAAGAAATCCAACACATTGTATGAAATTCCAAAACGAAGCTAATCTCGACGAGTGCAAGGTCGTCGCTCTAAAAACGAGTTAACGGGTTCGACGCCCGGTTGCTGACGATACACTTCCGAGTATTCAATTAGTAACATAACTATTTTTTGCAATATAAAATTACACTGTGGTAGTTAGCTCAGAGTTTGTTAATCTTGGTTCCACTCACACAACTTGACCAATTAATTAAATCCTTTGGTCTATCTGAGCATACCGATCCCCAAATAAATTGTGATCCATGTTTAAGCCTAGGTAATCATCCAATTAACGTAGCTCAGTAGCAACTTCATCAACAGAAATATCTGTAGGACATGTCAAACCCGACTATTAGACCCCAAACTTAGCAGGACTTGTACTCTGTGTGCATGATATGAAAACGATTACATGTTCGCCACATGAAATATTGGCCTATTTTATATTTGTACATTATTTCGTTAAGGAGAACTTCATACCAACAAGTGAAAAGAAATTTATCCAAATCATTTGACAACTCCGTCCAGAATCAAACCACTAGGTAGAAGTGGAACCCACGCGCGGCGTGGTAGAGATCGTCCTAGCTGAAATGACGCGCCACTCCACATCATGTACGCATACAAGACTGCTTTCTTGTATGCGTAGATGCAGTGGAGGGGCGCGTCATTTCGGCTTAGACGACCTCTGGGTAAAAGTAACTTTACCACCAACTGAGTCAGAGCGTGCCAGACATGTAGTGGGTCAATATGCACATGCATACACAAAATCATGCAACATGTATTAGCTCTCTTAATACGTAATATTGTGATCTATTATGGCACTAGAAAGCGAAGCAATATGTCCAATTAGATTATTGATGAGATAAACGGACGTGGTTTCGTATCCGGGCGTACTAATACATTCTACATGCATGGACATATAGAAATTATTGTAAATTGACGTCATCAATAGCTAATAACGGTGATCTAGAGTATCATCACATCAATCATCTAAACCAAACATTATAAAACTTACGCAAATCAAGTTTGAGCATCCCTCAGAAGAATAGTCTCTTTCAGTTCTATTGACATTTACGGGACAGCATGAGCTTAATGGCGTGCTTAGCGTTGATTGAAGTTTGGTAATTCGGGGGCAAGTTTTCTAAGTCTCACTGAATCTAAGTAACGCCTAAACTAACATCTGACATTTGGACAATGTATGTAAGGTGACAGAAAGTACCATGCACACGGGGGGTCGGTAATGCAATGAATTACACCACAGACCATTAAAGAAGGTATGTAAGACCATAGCTTCTTTAAGCTAAATCATATGGTAAATCAGTAACTCTGGTCTGACAGATTTAGTTTGTCTCATTTCATCATGTTGTCAGTTTAGCTAGACGACTCTAGATACTGGTAAGTGTGAATAACAGAAAGGCCACCAGTAACTTCAAATAAGAAGGAAGAAGAGGAAAGAAGAAGTTTACCATCTACCATAACACAAATCTATAGGCATCATTAAAAGCCACTGAACACCTTCTTACTTTTTCACCGACTTGAAATAAGGAGGAGCTTTTATATCAGGAGGTAGTTTTTGTCAAGAGACTGTTGGCAGTCAAGTAACTACTACTAGTTTCAAAAAGTACTAAATGAGTAGCGACTGATATTACCGACTGTACCATACTTGTTCACAATCACGTTCCACACTTTCTTATTTCTGAACATCAACCAATAACCGTCATTGTTTTCTTAATTCTGTTTCTGCCTCATGTTTACTTCAATTAAGTTACAATATTGTTCAACGAAGTAAATACTATCTCAGACCTTTACCAGGAGATCAAGGATCTTAGTACCCACTTCTGAAAGTAAAAATATCCTGTCCACATTATAACATATTAATTGATCCGGTTCCTTGACAAAAACCCTCACTTTCAAACCGGTCTGCAGTCAGGCACAGTATGCTAGGTAACGCACTCTTATTGCAAGTATCAGTCTGGTGACGACAATCATAGGTATAAACAAAGAAATAAAAGGTGCAACAACCTAATTCCGCATTTTTGAGTTAATTCAGTATCTGGGTGTTACTGACTGTTTAATTAATGTCTACATTTCTGCCATCCATAGTATATAAGCTCTGATCAGTTTGGGGTTAAAAGATGTCAGATCTTTTAACTTTAACTAAGTAATTCGCATTGAAATGAAAACTTTTAAGGAAAAAGGAAAATGCGGCAAAGTGAAGTATAATGTTAACTAATATGTCTGGGCTTCTATTTTATGCTGCATGCAAAATACACGAAAGCCTCAAAAGTTTAAAAGTAAACAAGATTGAAAGATGACGTTACCAGTTGCAAGCATTTCTCTTTACTGCTTTAAAATCGATATAAGGTAATTAGGGATTTAAAATATCACTTTCGTTTTATTGCCATTCATTGCCATTGTACTTTTCACCGTTATCTTATTATAACAATTACGAATCACCGATATCGGCTAAGTTTATCAAAGATAGGAAAAGTCGTTCGATGCTAATAAAATTTGAAATACTCACACGCCGGCACGAAATAATAACAAAGAGTGTCGGGAAGAATGTAGTCCAAATTGTCCAATGCACTGTCACAAAAACATTCGAAGAGAAGGCGAGGAGCTGAACTGAAGGATGTCCACAAAACTGGGGCAATGCGTGCAGCGGCTGCAGCGGTGCGCGACTGACTAGCGAGCGCTGCCGCGCGCTGAAAAAGCGAGGGGCGCTTATGCCGGGCTACTCCGCTGCACCATTTACCGAAATTTCGATAAACTTTGAAAGGCTGAAAGCTGATAAAAATATTTTACAGAATATGAGCATGGCAGTATGATGCTTAAAAGAACCAACATTTTGACATACATTTTTAACTTTTGGAGGCTTTTTACGATACTCGGATACGAACTGGAGAAGGCCTCCTAAACTGCCTGCGTGTATTTCTTTCTCAATACAGAATCTATGACAAAATCATACAAGAACTACGCAACTTACCATATTTAGTTGGTCCTAAACTATTTTCTCCTATTTCATATTATAAGATGCGGCTCATTGAATAATTGACAGATATAAGCTATTCATAATTTAGTTTATTAGGTACCTTCTAACGATGATTGATCTAAATTAAAAAGAAAACTCTTCTCCCGAAAAAAAAGCTGAGTGTTGGAACCATCTCCGCTCACACTAGACGGACTGTAGTAAAGCTGTCAAAGACATCATCGGCTATTCAGCAGTACAAATCACAGCAAAAAAAATAAAAAGGTTACCACAAAAAGGAGTGAGAAATATTATATTTAAAGCTACAGTTACAGTTACGAACATCCATTTAATGGTTATAACAAGGAAAACTCACACATAAGCGAAACAAACGATAACATTTTAATAATAACTTTAACTGCAGAGTTAGGGAATCGTTGCTACCAAATTCATGATAAACTTTTATGTAGATAAAACAGCTAGCAAGCCTGTGTATTTCAGAATGCTTATCTAACAAGCGGTGAATACATTTCGTTTGACAAATGTCAGGTCCTTACGGCCAATTCATTTTTGCGACGAAACCATCATTCAGTGCCAAGAGACTGGGTGTCTTCGTTCGGAAGATTAATGAGTCTGGAGTGGTTGGATTGATTAAGAAGAAATAATCGACCACAATCAATATGAGAGAGCAAAGAAACAGCCTCTGGCTATATGTACAAGGGACTGGACCTAGTGTATAAAATATTCACTACATTGACAAATTGGTAAATTTTGCCAACTTTAGAAGGTATAAATACAAGAATTGAATTACTTCCTCACTCACCACTTATAGGACTGTGTTCTTTCTTTGACCGTTCGTTCGTTTTGCTATTCAACCAAGACCGAATAGGTACTTAAGTTAATCGATTTGTTCGAATTGGGGTTGTCAAATCTCTTCGAGCACAGATTAAGCTTGAGATAGGATTTTGAAATACAAGCCTCAGAGTAATTGAAATGGTGATGCTTCAATAAATAAGCACTAAGTTATATAGTAAAATCAATGATAGTTTGCTTACTTCAAAAATAAACCAAAGGTTCAGAGGGAACCATTTTGTGATATCAAGTATGAAACTAATTTTTGTTGATATGAAACAAGGTTTTGTTGTAAAATGTTAAGTTGCAGTAATTTTCATGTGCAATAGGAGTGAAAACAAATACCACGTGAAAGGGGTGCGGTAGAAATCAAAGGAAAATTTTACCATTATTTGAAAACCGGAAATGCATCGTAAAACAAAGTACCGGTAACATAACAATGACGATAATGTAATACTTAACTGCAACGCTATTAGATATAGTGCTAAACAATTTAGAAAGAAGGAAGAATAATACCACGCAAATTCCATGAGAGTAGAACCAGTTCGCAAAGCTTAGTGATATAGCACAATCTAGAAACAAATGCCCCACCGAGAGCAATGAATAAGCTCGTGAGTAACCAACAAAAGCTCGAACACGGTGGTGACTGGAGCGAGCCAGGAAATTGTTGGAGCGTTAGTGGGGGGTAACGTGTTAGGCCCGATGCGACGATTCTGGGGAAATCGAATGATGAAATGAATTGTATCAGATCGAGATATTTTATGGAATAGAAATATGAGGTATCTTTTAGTTGCTTCAAAAGTGATACGAAATGGTATAAATGTTGAGTGATGTTCCCACGTTCTGATATTACTTTATATGTAGCAAAATTTCATTTTTATGATCATCAGTTAGGATACTGAAATTGACGGTTGTAGAACGACGATATGTTTTTGTAAATTGGATTAAACATTAACATCTTGGGCATCTCGTGACCCTGAGAGATCATCAGTTAGGATACTGAAATTGACGGTTCAAGAACGACGATATGTTCTTCTAAATTGGATTGAACCGTAACATCTTGGGCATCACGTGACCCTGAGACAGTTTAATTATTTACGTCTGTTAGTTTTGGTCTGGTGCTTTCTCTGTTTTTATAAATATTATGTGTTCACAAGAAAAGTATGTCCATCCGTTACTTCTATAGTACTAGCTATGCATAGTTTGGGGTAGGGCGCCATTTGGATGTCTACCGAATGATGATGATTTTTATTTATTAAACTTGAAAGAGTTTCATGTTCTTCTCGTATCAAACAGAATGGTCTCAGATCGTTCAGAAAGCTTTCTCAACTGAAATCTGTCGGAGTTAACATTGAGTGGCGTTTTCGGGTGGCGGCCGAGTGACCCAGATCCGAGTCTGCGGAGCCTGCGTACGCACTGAGGTCGTCGAGTTACACGGGACCGTGACATGAAATGCGTAAACTGCTGTACAGTCAAACAAAACTAGAGATTAAAACAAAATTTAAACGAATCATTAGACAAAACGTTCTAATGATTCGTTTTACTAAAATTGATTCGTGACCAAGACAATAAAAAAAAACATCTAAGGTTTTGGAAAAAGCTAGTTCCGACCTTTCATGCCGAGCCCGCCCGTGCCCGCGAGCAAAACGGTTTTCAGGATTCACAAACCTTTTCTTAAATTTTCATAAGATAACTTTTCAACAATTTATATAGTTAATGCTTTTTCCTAAGTAACTCGTTTTGAAGAATCGGTAAGTGAATTTGAACGGCCATAGTATGGTACTGACAACAGTTCAAAAAACTTAAACGCCACTCTGGTCACAGGCTTTGACAGAACAAGCAAGCTCCGCAGGGTGAGGCTTGCGCTATAGGTAACTGTACGAACCGCCCAATAACACTTGCATGCTGCAATTTTGATTATTATCAAGGCAACACGAATTATGATGCCGATCAATTATCGAATATCGATAGCAATACTATAGTTAAGGATATCGATAGTAGAAGAATGAATCGTTCGTTAGTATCCATAGTTCAGAACGTGACCAATGGCAAAAATATTAAATATAAAAATCCAGGATACCTTTACACCAAGATCAACTAACCCTAGCCAAGCTGGTACTATGGGTTTCAGAGACCGATACACACACTTGCATATTTATAAAATAGAAAACATCCTTAAATAGAAAATAACACCGTAGATCGAATCCGTAACCTTTGCCAAAACTAAACAGTTCGATCATCGATCGATAGATTCATCGATACTACAAATCGATCGAAGTAGGTATAACTTTTTCCGAATTCTATTTGTCATTTTGCACAAAATACCGAACTGTTACGTGCGCCCGCTCCCATACAATGTTTCCGCATAATTACAACAAGATAATTACAGATGACATAATTGATCGCTCCTCTGTGCCATTAGAAAATCAATTCTAATGCAAGTGCCTATTGTGCGGGTGAAAGTTCGAATGAGATCAGTTCTTGTTCCTCGCATTAATTATCGTTTCGTAAAAGTCAACATAACCGCTGCAACGGTTACATCGTTCATTTTATTGCACTGTGTATGTTGATTTTACTGCGCCAGATAAAGTGTGAGAGAATTTTTCAACAAGTGTGTTTTACACACAAACTGTAACATCTTCAATGGTAATAACTTTTTTTCGTTTTTGTATCAACAAAACAAACAACAGCTTTAATACGTCACAAACTGCCGGTCATGCGGGATACCTATGCGCATTTCAACTTCAAGTAGGTCCGAATCATAATCCAGCGCGCGACTCATTGCGGATTGTTGGACACGGTAAGGCTTGTGATAAACTAGGCTTAACGTCAGACATCTAGCGACGACTGTCGAGACTTGCAGCTTGACGTGTCTTCTGAAGTACGGAGGTGATCTCCCATCTAATTACATGGATAACTTCATATCGGTAATTGTTGCCGATCTCCTGTCACAATAATCCAAGGGGACGGGTTTTATTTGAGTCCAAATAAAGCTGATTCCACTGGTATAACTAAATAGACAAGCACAGCGGAAGAGCCCATGAGTCGGATGCATGTCATGTTGCATTACATTACCATTTATTTTTACATTTACGCTTGCATCTAAAAGTAGAGCAACTTTTAACATTTAAAGACGAGTCATTGATTCATAATTTGATATTTTTGCCACACTTTCTCCAACATGCAATTTGATGCGCGGTTATTAAGTATAGAGTGAGTAGTAGAGCAATTAGCGAACGCGGATACAACATGTGCGCGTGAGCATCTTCCTGTCGTCGAGGAAACGTTGCACTCACAGACGCTTCATTCAGGTAGGTACGCACAAAAACAACTTATATAAATTTACGTACACGATAGGCGGTAAGATAATGAGATAGTCAGTTGAAATATGGTGGGCAGGCCACGCGATGTATTGAGGGCCGGTTTGGGAGTGGTAATCATATAATAAACGCAACGAGGGTTCAAGATTCAAAGGGTGCAGGATTCCGGAGGATACTGTGGGCTTGCATCCAGTCACCCAGGGAGTGGTCTAAGTGCAAGTGGACGTCAAAAAGTTGCGAATGTTGCCGGAGACAATCAATTAATAGGTTACTTATTTTATTTTATGCCTCATTATGGCGAAGTAACGAATGCCTATCACCCAAAATACTTTCTGAATTTGTATCTACGATTAACATCTAACGTGACAGGACCAGCCTATCCAAGTCATCAGTCATGACTATTCTCCGCTACGACTTACGACTGCCCCTTACATTTATAAGCAAACTCATTAACTCATTATTTTAACAAACATGGCGTGTCAGTCGTTAGATTTTTGAACTACGCAATTGGTAACTAGTCAGGCTTTCTTGAATCTAAACAGACAATTAGAACTGTAATTGATCCATGAACAATTTAGTTAATTAGCAGTATATACCTCAACCTGTTTAAAACGGTGTTTGCAATATTGCAAGAGCGTTTAACGTCAACCTGGCAAGTTTGAATGTTGAGAACCTGAGACACAGGTCTTCAGTGTCACAGTATAAGCCATACAGTAGAACATCTACATACAAACGTGCCACTCTCGGTTTGAATGTGTGCGTGCGCGTCGCGCGCCGTGTCGCGATATAACGCACACGAGATTTCACGCACATGCTAGCATAAAATAGGGAGGCATAGGGAGGCGGCAGTACGGAGGGGCTGTGCCGCGTGTCTGTGTACACGCTAGGCTAATAACTCGGCGGGCGGCCTTAGATATCCTACTGTATGGTTTATACTGTGTCAGTGTCTATTTAGGAAAACAAGTGGCCTTGATACGAGGAGTCACTTGCTTCACTTCAGTGGAAAGTGATTTTAATCCAATTGGCATGCTTTGGACACGCTCAGTCGCCCTGTGGACGACAATCAGCAATTAGTAGGCAATTGACGAAAGCTGTTAACAACTTTATTAGTTGGAACTCAATTTTGAGAAATAAACGTACTTAGATGTTTCTATACCACATGTGGTTCATAATTAATTATACCGATAGTGTTTGATAGAATTGAGATAGTGTTTTAGTAGAGTGCCTGCAACCGAGCCATTAATTGTTATTTTCATTTCTGTGTTGACTTACTTTTACATTTTAGTTTTGAAGCTTTCATTATAATTTAAAATTAATGATAAGAATACGAGTATGATTCAGTGGCTCGATTGGTGGTAATATTGCCTTCTCTACCGCGCCGCGCGCTGTGGGTTCGTTCTTCAGTCAGGACGAACATTTATTCCATTGAATAATGTATTTTGAATTATCTGATTAAGTACATCATGGGCCCATGAGTGACAGAGCCACTATGGCTGTAATAGAGGTGAAAGGTATACTTACTCGTATAATACTAAACATAAACCACCTCTGGGCAATAATTGTCCTAGAGATATTTATTTACAAAACATAAATTGTTTCATATGCTACTATTGTCTCGGTTTATAAAAGCATTTGCCAGTTATATTCGTTTTTCACTGGAGATAAACTCCTTTGACCTTTGTCATTGACAAATAGGAATCTCTGAAAGGGTTCAGTAAACAACTAGTACTAGTAGAGTACTAATAGTGCATTCAACTTGGATGTTTATTTCAACACTCATTAGTTACTGCGGCAAGTATCGAGAATTAGTCGGCTGTGCTTACGACTTCTTCGCGATAGTTGTTTTATTCATAACTCGATTTGTAAACTGTTATTTTTTGGTATACTATTGAAATTGAAAACTGTCCGTGGTTCTCAATCAATAAATTAATTCATTTACAGAATGACATAATGATAATAGTGTTCAGTAAAGAATAGAGTTATAATTTCATAATTGGCGGCGATTGCACCGGTATGCAAATGTTAACAATCATATTTTGAAGAATATAAAATTAAATATCACATAGTAAATAAAATAAAACATGGCAAAAACTGAATACATAAGCTCATTTACATAAGTAAATAAATAAGAAGTTCATATGCTACGGCTCATCATTATGTAATTATGTAATCACATAAACCAAAGAAAAAGGTTATAAACAATTTTTTTTTTCTAGTAACGATTTAAAACACTGGGTACATCTTAAATGAAAGAATAATAGTAACTACTCAAAGAAAAAAACACATTGACGGCAAGTAGCATAAACCAGATTTATCGCGCGTTATGGAAGCCAGAAACAACGAAGGTCTACACTTTACTACTAGACTAGTAGGTGTGCTTTCGTAAATAGAGTCCGCCAATACTAGTATTACTAGTTCCCGAGATAAGTGACAATTAGTTCCAGGAATCGCGTCGCAGAAAGCTCTCATGGCACAAAGGGCGGTCTGCTAATTATAACATCGGGACCGACTCCGCGTTCCACGCATACTTGCATAGCCAGGGACTCGAATTTGAATTTTACAGGCGACTTTGTGAACAACCCGCGCGTTTACTCGCAGAACGGTTTTCTTTACTTTATAGGCAACATTTTGAGTAGTTCCGGGACTTTCGGGAGGCTGTGATATGATTCGAATGCAGCTCTACATTTTATCTTAGCCCTGCTCAGTTCTGGTGGAAAAAGAGGTTTGAGCTAGTTAACGTACAGATTGTTTTCTGTATTTCTGAAACCACTTTGCTAATTAAGTAAACACAAAAAACGGTGTTCTACAGATAACATAGTAAAAGTCAAAACCTCTTTTACACTTTAATGGATTCAGGGTTCATCTAGGCTTGCAAAACTTTTTTGAAATATTGTCTGACAAGGTTTAATCAGTGAATATTAAATACACATACTATTTACTTAATTAATTGATTGATAGGCATGGTTAAGCGATATGAGCATTTTTCTGTGTCTCAGAAATTCTTTGTGATGAGAATGAACCTTTTCAAGTAAGTTCGCTTCTAATCGCTAATAAAAATTCAGACTGTATTATTGAGATTTGATCGCAATTGTAAACAATTTACAGATTTCTCTACCTTTCATATTACATTAGCATTTTCACTTCAAGACAGTATTTCTCAACCCTGTTTTCTACAAGAGACAAAACAATGAACAAATCGACGGACACGTGCTTCTATTTCCGTTCGGCACTTAAACAGTTCCTATGAACGATCGCCCAGCCGTCTACCTTTGAGAACGAATGTTTCTAATCAACCTAGACAGGCCGTTACTTAAGACCCATTAGGGTATGAACTCATAATTAAAATTCGATAGGTAATTGGTCACTTAACATCATAGAGTTTGAAGCGCGCTAATTATTGCCCAACATGCTATTCTCGGTATATCACTATCGAATCTGAAAGACTTGCGTAGCCCAGTAGGTAAAGTTGCAGTGGCAGTGGACAGGGCAGGCATATGGCCACAAGAACTAATGGCTGTCAGAGTTTGAGTGCTGGTTGGCATTTTATGACAAACGCAGCGTGGGACGCCCACCCATCCTGCAACTGGCTGTATGTTCAGGCCGCAGGCTTATAGCTGCGAATGATGATGAGTTTGTATTAAAACATGCAGGCAGAATAGGCAATTCGTGACCGTTTTGGGCAGGAAATCGTATAACGGAATTCGGAAAACGCATTCGTATTTATAGCGGTATCGTGTTGCAGAATTTAGTATTCAAATTCTGCGATTATATTGGCAATTATATTATTCGGACGTAATTAGTTTATGTATTCAATCGGAGTTATAAATAAGTTTCAAAATAGGCGAAACTAGGAATGTGAAAATGTTCTGGAAAGATGGGTGGATGTAAGTCATCTTCGAGTTTGGAAATCTATGTGGGAGGAATATTACTGATGGTGGTGATAATAAACAAACTATCGAAAATTAAAAAAGTAAGCAAACTTAAAGAAAAACTCAAGCAGCTTTTAAATATCAGCTTGGTATACAAGTACAGTGGATATTAAGCACTCATAGGTAACCTAAGCTGGAAACTTCAATAGAAACAATAGAAAGTTGTCTCGAGTGTTCCGAGTAGGAAAATGTGGTCGAAGGCGTTGATTAAGAGCGAAGGCCCTATAAATATTGGCGTTTCTAACAATAAGTCCTAAATCCAGGTCGCCGGCGCGCTGACGCGGCGGGCAGGTGTGCACACAGGAAAGGTTACGCCCCGTAAAGGTGAAGACGCCATAACAAAACCAAAGTAAGAAAAATAAATAAATATTATGATCACAACGCAAGGCCTCAATACAGTCAACGGTAAATGTCAGTTACTTTGTAATCAACAACAGAATATACGAGAATAAAACTTCAGAATTAGCGCATGGTGAAGTAATAAACATAATATTATTGCAAATGAACCGTTACAGTTTAGGCTGATGACTTAACCAGTGAATTAGTTCGCCATTTGGTAATATCTAGACCACGCCAATCTGCACATTGCGCAGACTGTCAAATGTACACATGTATTAGTACCATTATGTACGAATTCGGGACCGCAACAAACGCATTTATCACGGATTACACTCAATGACCAGAAGACACGAAAACGATTCTTTTGAATTGCTTCAGGTAGCGTGCTGTTTGACTTATTTTCTTTGTATTAGCTAACCAAGGTTAGAGTAAAACAAAAGAAACATTTAATAAGGAGCTGCAGCAAAATATGTTTTTAATTCAATTGCTCTTGGAAGGAATTATTTTGTTGCTTGAGCAGTCGCAGCAAAACGTATTTAAAAGCTAAGGCAGCTTTCCTTTACGTGGGTTCACAAGATGGTCTTTAAGATTAAGCGTACGAAGATAGTACCCATTTAATTAAGCCGATATAAGACCAGTACGACCGTAATAATAACCAAAGCAAGTATCCATAGTAGCTTTATCTATTCAAACAAGGTTTTTTGACAATTTTTTGGATCTTGTTTCTATATTTAGGTAAAATTCATTTACCGAATACCCTGACCATGTTAGAAAGAAGGTTGCAAATACGACAAAGTTTGGAGCTAAATAGAAAATTTACTAGAGTACCTGCCTATAAAACGTGGTCGTAACTGTTATGGGTTACGATGTGATATGACTCACTCCGTAAGCTGCTTTAGTCGCCTACACTCACATCTTAAGAAGCAATCAAGCCATATTAAGAAACAAAAGAGAAGATAACATCTACACTACAGTAAAGTTAAGCCATTATGAACCAGGTCCTCGTATATATCAAGTTTCCTTATTGCTTCATATTCATGCTGTTTCTTACGGAAGTACCCGGGAGCTAAGCGGCGATAGCGGGTTGGCTACGATTGCTAATCGCTACACACGTCGGGTGAACAACCTGCCCAACTGTTAAGTGCAGTAACTAGACCTACTACCTACACACATCAAAACTGTCTAGGGATATCATAGGGATATCATTTTTCAAATATTTCATAAAGTTAAGTTTGTTTACAAGTTGAGCATTATCTTAGAATAACGCGAGGACACAGGCATAAGATAAAGGACAAGAATATTACAGAAAAAAACGTTTGATTTTGCTAAAATTTTGACACCTTTTAAAAGAAAAATCTGCTTTTTTTTAACGTCCTTACGATTGTACAATAATGCTACCACAATGAATTTCTTTATACAATCTGAAAGGGCAGATATAGCAGTTTCTGTGTTCTAAAAATTTCATGTACGTAAGGATTGAGGAGCCATTTTTGGTATCTTGATGAAATTAATATATCATTTAGTAGTAACTTAAAAAATATTGTAGGTTCGATCCTCGATTTTGTAGTATAATACTTCAAAAGTTATATGAACATAAAAGTGGCTCCTCAATCCTGATGTTGTGCATACTAAATAATTGACTGTAGCTACCTGAAATCACAAAGTAAACAAAAACCAATGACACTAACATTTAGTACAAGATGTTTACTCAATACTTTTACACAGAACAACATTCAGGAAGCTTGTTGTTTAAAAAAAAATACGTTTTTATATTCCTTGAGAAATCGCTCTGAGGGGTGACCATGTTGTATGAATGAAAACAGGACGACTGGTTTTTTAAATTTTTTTTTCAACAAATCGACAATATAATCATATAAAATATATAAAAATGGTGAGGAGTGGGGTGGTTAGTGCAGTCGCCAGGTTTGCGAAAGACGCGGGTCCGATTCCCGCCTGATGCCAAGTAGACCAAATGTCTTTTTCTGTCTAATGCTTAAAATAAAAATAACCTATTAATACCTAGTTTCATCTTAATCGAAAGTCTGCAATAATGTTTCTTTCGAGTGTTTACGGTATATGCCTAAACATTGGTGAAACAAACCTGGCTGCCAGGTATAATATACCAGAAAAAATCGGCTGGTCTATTAATGGTCTCGGTAGCACAATGGTTAGTGCAGTCACCCGGTTTGCGAAAGACGCGCGTTCGATGCCCACCTGATGCCAAGTAGACCAAATGTCTTTTTCTGGTTTTCCCATCTTAAATATAGGGGTGTTCACGTGCTTTCCCTAAATATTTAGTAGTCGAGTTTATCGTAATTAATGAATGAATAAATAACAATGAATTAATATTGATTGGTTGTTGCTTTTATGAATTTTACAATCAGACAGAATCGTAGTCATCGTAACAAAACATCTCATCCTTCGTTGGGTTCAAATAGCGACGCAGGTTTTAAGGTCACTACCTTAACTTGCGTCGCTATTTGCAGTTATAAATTCTATCACGAATATTAGCGTTTATGATGAAATAAAATGAAATAATTTATTCATGGTTACCCTTCAAAAAATTTGTTAGAAAATTGAAGGATAGTTAATAACTTACTAGATATATACTTTTTTAACAGCATGGTTACACGTACATTAAGTATAAATGTATACTAAATATTGATATATTTCGTTTTAAATATTGTCACAAGTACTTATAGTTTAGAGGCTATCTATTTTTGAAGCATCTGAATTGAGGAGCCAGTGTTAAAGTGCCATATCTCCTTATTTACCTATTTTTTATTACCGATTCTCGTCATACAAATTGATTATACTTACCTACTAAATGATTTAGCCATTAAAGTCTGATGAACAAATTGCTTCTCTAAAAAATCACGAGTTACAAGTATGGTCTGAGGAGCCACATATTATAAATATTAACTTTTTTAATTTTAATATTACCGAGCTTAAATATTGTTTTTGGTTTACTCTCAAATGCTACTAAATCAAACCGAATTGTAATAAATATTAATCCATTATGTTCCTAGATATGACGTGGCTCCTCAATCCAAACATTTAGATTGAGGAGCCACCTTTATGTTCATATAATTTTTGAAGTATTATACTACAAAATCGAGGATTGAACCTACAATATTTTTTTAGTTACTACTAAATGATATATTAATTTCATCAAGATTCCAAAAATGGCTCCTCAATCCTGACGTACATAAAATTTCTACGTTGGTATCAATATTTTAATTTTTACAGCCTCCCAAATACCTATTCTTTGTATGAAAATGCTTGAGATATCCGTAGACACTTTTGATGTGTGTATATTTCAGTCCGTCAAGTTGGTCCTGGATAACATCGCTAATTGAAAGTCGTAAATCCTAAACGGAGACCTTTGTTGGGCGACCCAACAACATACCTTCGCTAGGTAGCTTAGGCTTTTTTTTTAGAGATAAGAGCACCTGTACTTTTGCTATCCAAAATAGTTACTGTTATTTTTAGTGTACGAACAAATTAATGAATGAATAAACATCTCGCTGTCTTCAACCATCTGCATTTGCCCAGCCATGGGCACGTGGACGGCTGTCGTTAGTCGTTTAGTTTTTATTTTCATACGTTAATATTTTCATGACTGTTATAACTTCATAGCCCCCAATTGTCAAATACATTTCAACTTCTGATGGTGCCTTTTCCGGTTGCAAGCGTACATTGTTGTGTTAAGCACACTGTATTGTACCGATATTGCGTTCTCATGCGCTGCACGATCTAAATTCGGCTTAGTATGAACGAACTAATAGTCGTTTTGAATTTCAGCGCGACCGTTACGGACGAAATACGTTCTTTTGCCTCCCAGAATACAAAGTTGCGTCATCGCCGAACTATTGCCCTTAATCACGCAGGCCACGCGGAAATTACATGTGAAATATGTTTGTATTTTAAACTTTATAATTCTAACATGCACTAGAGACTGAAACTTAGCAGTGTTGAGGCAGATTTTGAGCTCGCACGCTTATGAGTTCCGCCTTGTGGTGGCAGGCGAGATGAGTTCCGGTATGGTTACCTACCACACCGGTACTCATCTCCTGGTACCGCCGGGAATGCTAGGAAACTTAGGCGCGCAGTGTGTTGGACTTGCCACCCGCCCGCTGCCGGCCCAGAAAGGGGAGGCTCGAGGTTGCAAGTCCAGTGGGCTCTGCGTACGGTGGGTCTTGGGTTTTCCAGGGTACGGGTTTTTGGTCTTTGGCCGGTAGGTTGGAGGGCGGCCGCGTTAGCCGTTTCGCCGCCTTTTCAGTCAGTAACCTCGTCCGCCTCCAGGCGCGAGAAATTCATGAGGCTATGATGATGAAAAAAGTTTTTGTCCGGCGGCCGCGGCCGCCTGCGACTTTGTTCGCGTGGACTTCATTCAAGTTTTGGGTGACGTTATTTAGCCTAAAGCTTTCCACAATAAATATAATATTTAACACAAAGTTTTTATCAATTCGAACCTGTAGTTTCAGGGCACATCCAAGTAAAGGAAGGAACTCGTCATCTTTCTATTATATCTATCTATCCCCCCGAGTTCCCAGCGGGTTCGCAATTCCCAACAATGGCAGCAGTATGGAGAGCGAAACCAGGGTTGCTAAGAATCTCTGGGAGAACCAATATAAAGACTGCCACAAAACTACTAACATTACGAAAATTGCGATAGCGTCGTACAACGCAAACACCCTAAGGTCTGAAGACAAAATGGAGGAGTTGTTCTATGAACTGAGCAAAATAAGTTGAAGCTAAAGTGGCAATGGGCGGGCCACGTGGCGAGAAAGCATGGTTCATGGTACAAGGCACTTGTTGAGTGGAGACCGTGGGGTGAAAAACGACCACAAGGGAGACCACAAATGCGTTGGTACGACGACATTAAGAGGATCGCCGGTGTGAAGTGGATTGAGATAGCACAAGACCGAAGAGAATGGCATAGACTGAAGGAGGCCTACACCCGCGGGGTCGAAAATGGCTGAGAAGAAGAAGAAGGGTATAGATTTGTTTATTTAAATTGAGGCTGTTTAGTAATGTAATAATACAAACCATATTTGTTGTCTATTGACTACAGTACACTGCATTGAAATTACAATGTAGTTCATTTATTTTATTAAGTGTAATTAAATGCCAAATATGTTGCTGGGCTCAGTACTCAAAATCAAGTAAACCAAATCAGCTAACTTTATTTTCCAAATGTTTGGTAAGATGAAATTCTTATAAAATTAAGGACAAATTGCCTGGAAAAACGTAAGTACCTATCTTCTTTTTATTTCAATGGCAAACAGTCCAATTAATTTTTAAAGCATGAGCCGCCTATTTAATATACAAAGTGCTACCTAGCTCCAAACAAAGCATAGCTTGTATCAAGCCCCTAGAAGAGAGAGATAAAATAGTTCTACCATAATATGACCCATAAGCTGATGAAATAAGGTTTGAAACCAATAAAATATTTAGAGTGCTTATGTCCATTAATGGGTTAAGGGTTGTTGTATTTGGGAAATCATCTGGTCCCACTGAACAGAGCTTGTAATAAGGGTTTCTGACTAAATCAAAGCAAAATAAACCTATTACAAATATCATAGACTAAACATGCAAACATCCACAAACCTTCTGAGCTGTGCCAAAAGCAAGAAAACTTCTTCATTTCAGAAACTGTATCATTACATGTTCCTCAAGATTTCTTAAGAGGCTTACAAACAATTCAAATGAGTATTAAGTTTAGTTCTGAGCTGAAAAGAAGACATACGGTCCAATCTCTAGCTATCTAGCTGCAGCTATTTTGTTAAAAAAACTGGTTTTAGAGTTTCACATCCAATCAGATTTAGCTAGGTACTGTGTTATGGTCATTTATTAGTCCACCTGGCTAGAGGGTGAAAATAACTAAAATATTACTGAAATAAACTTATTATAATTAATCTGACGCTTTTTTCCTGAGTTGCCTTGAACCTTTAGCTACACACTTATTTAAAAGATTGATTTACCTACATTAGCATGGGTTCCTATTAATTTAATGAAATGTAGATTTCTTTACCATTGCTTTTCCACGTTAATCCAGTACCTACTAATGTTGTATTTTAGATGTATGGTTTTACAAAAAAAAGGATGTTTATCTTGTTTCTGGAATGTGTGTCCAAGCTTGGCTTGAAATGCTTGGTTCGCGGCCAGACAGCGCTGAATGAAATAATGTCTTATGATTCATAAACTTTTTAGAAAGGGAATTTCGGCACTTAATTTGGTAATTGATATCATGATTAGGCACTCTTGCTTTGAAATACAATAACGAACAGAACATATTATAATGAAAATGTACACAAACCTGCCAAACACCTCTGCTGACTCAAAACGATGTGCTTCTCGAATAACTACTTCACTTTATTGTAATAACTTGTCTAAATAAATAAGTCATCGATTAGCAATCACACATTTAATTGATAAATTAATCTATCTATCACTCAAGAATTTACGAAAACTCAACACTTCAAACGACAAAACCACGCCAAGCAGACTCGCCAAGGCATTTGTCAGAAGACGAGAATTCGGTCTGTCAAAATGACATCTGTCATTTTTTTTTTTTTTTTAATTTATTAAGGCATTGGCGACTGGGCCATCAGCCAAAAAGCAAACTTAAAAATTACCAATACAAAAAACTTGAGATTAAGTAGTAGTTATTCTATTCTACACATTACTACAAAAATTATACAAATCAAAAGTAACTATATTGCTAGTATGTACAAAAACTTAAAAATAACTGATAACTTAACATGGTGATCAATCAATTCAATCGCACATTGAAAATACAGAAAGGAAAACAAATAAAAATTAAATTCGCCCGAAGGTATTAATTATGAAACAATATACAATAAAATACAATTCAGTGATACACAGTAGTTTTTGTGTATTATTAGGCAAGTTCCCCTTTACAATATTTAGCGCTTGAGCTATTAATAGTAGACGTTGAATAGCAAATTGAGGACAAACAAAAATTAAATGATCGAGATCACAAAAATCAGAGTCACAATGTGGACAGGAAGGACTTTCTAGGAGATTAAGACGATGTAGATGTGATGGAATTCTGCTATGACCGATTCTTAAACGACTTATTGTAGCAGAAAAAGATCTACCCAAGAATTTTGGGCTTTTTTCAAACCACGCTTTAGTGGAAGGTTTAACAGCAATTTGTTCCAACCATTTACCTTTAATAGCCCTGGAGTTAGTAAGGCAAATATCCCAACGTTTATACATATTGTTTTTAATAAAAATGTACAAATCAGTGAAAGGGACTTTCAAATCACAAATATTCAGATTAGCAGAGGATTTAGCAAGAGAGTCTACTAACTCATTGCCTAGTATACCCGAATGTCCAGGCACCCAGGTAAATTCTACGTGAATATTGACCTTTTTCAAAATATTAACAAGGTTTTTAACTTCATAAATTAAATAATTAGCAGAGGCATTAAAAATACTGACGGATAAAGCTTGCAGCACGCTCATCGAATCACATAAAATCAAAATCTTTCGTGAAGTTGTTAAATTAATTTGTACATATTTTAGTGCATAGAAGATACCCAAAGTTTCGGCTGAGAAAATAGAAAAATGATCGTTGCATCCGTACACCCTCCCTATTTTGTTAGATGCGTCATAAAAGGCAAAACTTGTTCTACTATCAGTTTTAGAACCATCGGTATATATTTTTACAAAATCAGACTTATGGCTAAGGTATTCTAGAAACTCAAACTTATTTTTAAAATGAGTAATGTTGACAAATAAATCTTCAATAGTACAAGCGTAATCGAAGTTGAAACATGGTAGTAAACTAGACCAATAAACAACATCCTGGAATTCAAAATTTAAGTAGGCTATGGCGTGAGCCAACGAAGTAGTAACAATTAAAGGAGTCACATTAAAATTAGGGTATACATAATTTTCTAAATATTTTACTACAATGTCATTGTCCCGGCTGACAAGTTTAAGGCAATATTTATCTGTTATATAACTTCTTCTTACGCTTAGAGGGACGATTCCTGACTCAACTTCCAAAGAATTTATAGGAGAAGACATTAGAGCTCCAGTTATGATACGCATGGCTCTATTCTGGATTAAATCTAATTTACGTAGTAAGTTATTGGTTGCTTCACCATAAAAGATACAACCATAGTCAAAATGACTACGGACAGTTGTTATATACAACAGTTTAAGTATTTTTGGATCAGCTCCCCATGATACGCCACACAGGGATCTCATAATATTTAACCCTAACTCGGCTTTTCTAGCTATGTTTTCTGTGTGAAGTTTCCAGGACAAATCTGACTCCAAATAAATTCCTAAATATTTGACACAGGAACTAATTGATATTACAGAACCATCGAACATAATTTTGGGTTGATACGGTATAGTATGTTTAGAAAATATCACAACAGAGCTCTTATTTATGTTAACTTCTAACTTGAGACAGTTATTTAGGATGTTATGTAAGATGTTAAGGCAACTATTGATTAATGATTCAGCTATTTGAAGATCATTACTAGTACTATAAATGACTAGGTCGTCAGCGAAAAGTAAATACTTGATACTATGAGGAAGTTCATGCATCAAAGTCACCAATGATAAAACAAAAATTAAAGGTGAAATAACGGACCCTTGAGGTGTGCCTTTAGAAGTAAATTTTGGCCCGTACAAATTGTTATTTATTTTAAGTAGTACTCTGCGGTTGTGAAGAAAGTTAAATATCCACTTCAATATAGTCCCAGGTAAACCTAATGAATGCAAACTTTGTACTAAAAATCTGTGATCGATGTTGTCAAAAGCGCCTTTAATATCTAAAAAGACTGCTAAGGTAAAACCTTGATTTTGAAACCCATTTTTGATGTCTCCAATGAGGCAGCCTAGATTTTCCATTGTACTTTGGCCTTTACGAAATCCATACTGGTTTTTAGGGATGAGAGAGTTATTTTCCACAAACCATTCTAACCTATTTTTGAGCATGGTTTCAAATATTTTTGAAAAACAGGAAGTCAATGAAATTGGTCTGTAGGAATCAATATTGTTGGCGTCTTTATAAGGTTTTAAAATTGGGATTGTATGTTGAATTTTCCAAGAGGGGGGAACGCAGACAGATGTCCAAAGTAAATTAAAAATTGATAATAAAATAGACTTAGCTATAGAAGGTAGCTTTCTTATGACCAGATAAGGAATAAAATCTGGACCTGGAGAACTGTTGCGTTTGTTTTGAAGGGAAGCGTCTAATTCGCATAATGAAAACTGTTTAGTCAACCAGAGCGCTGCTTGAGATCCGCTAGAGGAAAAATAACTTTCTAAATCTAGAAATAAATTATCATTTACATCATTGGTATTCGCAATTTTGTTTAAAAATTCCATGGCTATTGCAGGATCATCAAAAAATTTATTATTTTTAGTTTGAGTAGTTTTTGAGAATTTGAATCTACGGATATGGTCCCAAATTATTTTAGAAGATGTCATACGGTTAAATGTAGAACAAAGATTGAACCATGATATTCGCTTCTGTTCAGCGATTGTTTTTTTCTTTTTGGCGTCAAACTGCTTATAAATTAAGTAATTAACTAAAGTTGGGTATTTTTTATATGACAATAATGCTATTTTCGCTTTTGTTACTGCTTCTTCACATGAACTGTTCCACCAAATGGTAGCTTTTCTATTTTTACGTAGGTCAGCTCTAAATTTTTTACGTCTAGGGACGGAAGTCAAAATTTTTGTCAATATTTCCATAAAAGTGTCATAATCTTTTAGAGGATCACCTGTTGATAAAAAGAGTGAAAACTCATCTTTACATTTATCAGAAAAGTCTGTCCAATCTATTTTGTTCCAGTTCACTTTGGAGAGAGAGATATCAGATTGTGAACCAACTGAATCAGAGGCCGAGGGAGTTTCTATTTGATTAAAATGACGAGATTCATTAAACAGCATTTCTATAATTACTGGATAATGATTGCTACTTAGCGGATCATCAGCAACTGAGAAGGCACAGCTTGAGCTTAACGAAGGCGATACAAAAACTAAATCCAAAATGTTACCTGTTTGCCCGTGAGGTGCCAGAGTGGTTAAATCGTGGTCATTCAAACATACTAGATTATGGGATTCTGCAAAGGAGTGGATGATATTGCCTCTTCTATCATTGTTTCTGGAGCCCCAAGAAGCATGATGACCATTGAAGTCTCCAACTATTAGAAAATTATTTGAGTCAATTTGATTGAAAACACTGGACAATTGATTAATATGAAATTTACCATTCGGCGGCGGCGGGCAGTAAACAGCTAAAATGTAAAGTTTAAAAGAATTAAAGTTGACATGTAATAAAATATTTTGGAAATTATAACTAGAATTGGTTTGAATTGTTTGAAAGTTGTAACAGTTTTTTACAGCAATTGCTACACCTCCATGAGGCCGATCAGAATCCTGCCTTATGATAGTGAAACCAGGAATTTTTAGAGATTTTATGCAAGTGAGCCAAGTTTCATTTAAGACTATGACATCAAAATTTAAATTTGAGTTAGCAAGAAAATGTTTAAATTGATCTAGTTTTGGTAAGATGCTACGGGAGTTCCAGTGAATGATATTTAATTGCCTATTAAAAACTTTTGAACCCATTTTCAGATAGAAAAGTTTTTAATAAGTGACTCCTTTATTGATTTAGAACAAATGTTGTTACCTGTCTGATTCGCGCCCGATTGCACTTGTGACTTCAACAAATCAACTAATGTTTTAATTATTACATTCAATACAGTGTCAGAATTTAAAATGTCTGTAATTAAAGCCCTCCCTTGAGGGGACCTATTTGTAGGAGAAGGGACAGGATTCAGGGGATTTGAAGAAACTGGGGGATTTTGGAGAGTAATTTTGGGAGGTTGTCTGGCAACAATCGATGAATATGTTTTGCGGGCTATTTTGTTCCTTACTTCATCCATTTTCGCTGACTTCACAGGACATTCTCGCGACACTGCTACGTGGGGGCCATTGCAATTAGTGCACTTGACATTGTCCTTGTTGTTGCATTCAGTGTAGAAGTGATTTTCACTGCAGATCGAGCACACTTGTTTACTTTTACACGTGCCCTTGCTATGACCGAATTTGTAGCAGCTGAAACACTGCAGAATAGGCCGAATATATTCCAAAACGTCAAACCATAAGTGGTCAAAGGTAACATGATCAGGTCGCACAGTTGACTGGAACGTTAGTAAAACCAGTTGAAGAGGGATGAGGGATCCATCAGCTGATTTCTTCATGAATCTTTTCACACCGATAATTTGGGATTTCGATTTTAATGATGTCAAAAGCTCCTCTTCTGTTAATTCAGTTGGGACCCTAATAAGACCTTGGCATTCAATATTGTCATAAGGGATTCTTGCTGTCCATTGGTTTCTAGCTAGAAGATCATTATTAAGCAAAAAAGAATTGGCGTCTTTCATGTTATTGAAAAAGATTTTTAAGAATGACGGTCCTGTTTGTTTAATGTGCGCAATGCCTGAAATGTTTCTGAGCATACTGTTGACTTGCAATAGATTGAACTTTGAACTTGAGTTTTCTCTGGTGACTAAAATAGGATATTGATTCTTGAATTCTTCTCTGTATATTTTGTTGATGTCCTTGAACAGACCACGTTTGGTTGAAATGAATTTAGTTGGTTGTTTGCTTACAGGTCCTTGATCGTCATCTTTAGTTTCCTGATATTTCCGTTTAATCGTCTCAGAATGGGAGAACTCCATGGGAGAGCCTCCGCCGTCGCTTGTTTTACCCATCTAGCCGGTGCTTGGTAAAAATAGGGCTTTTAAACTGTTTATGAAAATATTTTTCATAAAAGGCGCCTTTAAAATTTTCCCGCCCAAAGTTTTTTTTTTTTCATGACCTGACATCTGTCATTTCATCGTTAGGCTGCGTTCAAAAATGAGTGACAAACTGTTCCAAAATGTCCTTATGGAAACCAAGAGGCAAACAATTCAGTGCGGCTTCTTGCTATACGGCCCTTCCTTGTACTTGATCTTGGAGACGCAGAACACCATGATGTGGTGCGGTGCGGTCGGCTGCATAAGCACTCCGACGCCTATCCGGCGTAGAAAACATGGTACATAAAACTTAGTCGCCTTTTACAGGCAAAGCAAATTAAAATTGAAACAGAATTTTATTAACATTTATATAACTGGCAGCCCGGTTTGTTTCACCAAATGGTAAATAATATGGTAAATATACCAGAAATAATCGGCCGGTCTGTTAATGGTCTCGGTAGCATAGTGGTTAGTGCATTCGCCCGGTTAGCGAAAGATGCGGGTTCGATTCCCGCCTGACGCCATAAGACCAAATGTCTTTTTCTGGTTTTGTTTTCTTTAGTAAGATGATAATGCATTATCCCTAATGCTAAAAATAAAAAAATACCTATTAGAAAACCTAGTTTCATCTTAGTCGAAAGTAAAAATTTGCAATAATGTTTCTTTCGGTTGTTTAAGGTATATGCCTAAACATTAGTGAAACAAACCAGGCTGCCAGGTAAATATACCAGAAAAATTCGGCCGGTCTGTTAATGGTCTCGGTATATTTCTGGTTTTCCTATCTTTAGTAAGATGATAATAAAAATAATAAAAAATTACCTACAATGAATTAAATTAAAATGTTTGATCAAATTACTCAATTCATGAAAATAATAACATAAAAATAGTAATTAAGCATGATGTATGAGAAACTGGCTTTTCAAACTTGTATTTTAACGACAGATTTGGTTAGATACAGCTTAGGTGGTAACAAATGCTCAGACGGTTATGTTTTGCCTTTTGGTCAGCCACCTCAACTGAAACTATCAGTAGTTTCAGATTTTGGCCAAAAAGATGATGTCCTTTGCAAGATAGAGATCTTTCAAACAAACTTAATTGCAGACAAATCGTGTTCATATTGAGTTGATCTGATCTTTTATGGTTATTATATTTTATATTAAGCCACCCGAAAATAATTTCAATTCGATTGGGTTAAAAAATCGCTGAATATTGTACATCGCTACATCCGGTTTTCCAAAAGATCGGATCGGACTAGCACATTCCTAGGGTGCGTTCCGAATTGAGTCAAAATCGATTACAGCGCGCTCACAAAGCGTCCCGAATTGAGATATCGCGCCAACGGGCCATCTAACGTCAGACAGCTTTACGTCATGGGTGACGTCACTAACGGCGCCATTGCGCTCACAACGATAATGCTCCGGAGCGTTGTCGCTGTGCCTTATGTCAGATTCATAGATGAAACGTCAAACAGACATTTTCGCGTAATAATATTTTTGCTAATATTCCTCAGAATAAATCTTTGCTAGCACAAATCTTTTTCTGTTATAACGAAACAGAAAGTTTTACCACAAGAACTGCAAGTTTAACCTGGGAATGATAGAAATTAAAAGTTTAAAAATTGTTAGGCTATGTGTCACTATCTAGCGGTCCGAATTGGTTTTCACGCTGACAGCGCTGTAAGCACTGTTGACGCGATATTTCAATTCGGGACGCCTGTTATCGCTGTGAGCGCTCATGGACCTGTAATCACATTACGGACCGCACAGCTAGCCCGTATGCATTTTGCATTTCTGTCACTGTCACTGTCATCCGTCATGTCAAAAAAATTCTGTAAACACTTGCTTGCTACTTAATTGTTCGCATTTTTGTTTTGTTTTGCTGAATTAATTACACCTTAATTAATTAATTCCATTTCATTCAGCACGCCCAAAATAATAAAAAATATATCGCTGTGTGAAACTAAATACAAGCAGTGCCCAGACCTCATCAGTGCCACCCTGCAAATCATGCAACCATTTCCTATAATATTTTTGATGATTCTTTTAAAATAGTCGTCTAATTAATTAAAGACGCACTGTGTAGAACTACGCACTGTGTAGAACTATGCGAAATGGAAGCCGACTCAACAACATTTGATGGAAACACTAAAGCAAAGATAAACGAAATTTTTCCATTCCCTACTAGTGCTCGGTTAGTTACTCATACAATTTATTTGAAATCTATGAAGGTTTATAACGGAGTCAATTAAGGACGAAAAAAAGATTCATACATTTAAGTTACAACTAAAGAAATACTTAATTAAAAAAAGTTTCTATTCGCTGCAAGAGTTTTTTGATGATAAAAATGTTTAATAATAATAAAATAATTAATATAATAATTATAATATATAATAAATTTAATAATTTAATTTAATTTAATATAATAAAGTAATAAAATAATTATTAAGTGGTTATAATTAGATTATAGTTATAATTAGATTTTAAGTATTTGCTGTGCCCTTACAGGGTCATGTTTGTGTCTCATATTATTGTTAAGATCTTGTTAACAACATGGTGCAATAAAGAACTTTGAACTTTGAACTTTTCTACAATGTGTCTCTTTCAATTTTCAGAAACTTGCAAGTATACACAGATTTAACATGTTATTCTGGTGAAAAGAACCATGAGGTTCAAATGGTAGAACGGCTACAGGATTTTGGCCTATTGCCTAAATCACTCAAATGCCCAACTGACAACCCCCGGTGCAAATTGATCTGCAGGACTGCTAGGGTTATAGACAGGTAAAGAAATAGCATGGAATGAATTGCATGATTTTCAGTGATTCATGATTTCAGCGGGGCTAGCATGCACGCCGCGAGTAAATCCGAGAGAGCAAGTAGCCAATCACAGGTCGCCCTGCAGCCATTTGTCCATTTTCTCTACTGTGGCTAACATGGCCGCTTAATGTCAGATTTGAAATATTGTATGGAAAATACGGATTTCTCGACAAGCCCTAACATGGCACCACTGTTTTATCACGGATTTATCGATTTTTGACATTTCTGTTGGCTTAATTACTCGGCGATCGGAAGGGTGGACGAGAAGTGACGAGACAAGTGAAATTGTATGCGAAACTATTAAAATACAACGCGTGCAGATTTGTCAAAAAAAGAAAAGGATTAAAATACACGTCAATGCTAAAACGATACGACATAACCTTTTAGAATTCGGAGTAAAAGGACATTATATTTTTGAAATTTGCTTACCATCATTAGAGTGAATTGAAACGGGGCCGCAATACAACCCAACTCCCATTCGGTGTCACATCACATCACAATAATTAAAGATAACATTACAAATATTCGTTCAACAACAATAAAATGACAAGACCGGACTACTTTTATATGGAAAGTAATCTTCACAGATGGCGCCGCTAAGCCCAAATTAAAAGTTCTCCAATTAAAGAAACTTTGACAGGCGTTGTCTAAACACCCTATTACGGTTGCTTTTATACCATTCATAATTAAAAAGTAATTTTCACATATCAATTTCTTCAATAAACACAAGTTTTATTAATTAATGGCTATGTGAACAAAAAGCAACTGAGATAACAGTGTGCAACTTGATTGTGGCAAGTGGCGACAGATGGCGCACGCGTGCTTGCTTTTTACTTTAGAGTCGAAATACTCGGCCAATTTTCGTCTCAAACACACAATCAATCTAAAAACAAAATCTTTCTATTTTGTTGTTATGAGATAAGCAGTAACAAAATATTTTACTTACTCTTGATTGAGTCTTTGTGTGAATTAATTTTACAAGTGTTACCAGTAAAAAAATGGAGTTTGTAATTTTTTTTCTGTAATATGGCAGCACTGTCGAGAAGCAACGAAGTCAAGTCACGCCCTTCGATTCTCTCGAGCGAAAGAGGGGGAGATGGCTATTTTGTCGATGTTGCGCATGCTAGGCCTGCAGGTCACCAAGTTCAGTAGTGTGTAATAGGAGAGGCCTATGTCAAGCTGTAGACTGCAGCAGGCTGATGATGATGAATTGCATTGAATATGGCATTGCAATGATTTTGAAGGTGTATTTTTTACAGTCACAGATAAAAAAGGAATTTTTTCCTCAAATTTTATTAATTTACTAGCTGCCCCAACAGACTTCATTCTGTGGTCAAATATTTTGTGTCACGTGACAGGTAGTAACATTTCCTAAGAGGAAACTAAAATTGAGATTTTTACCATATTCCCAGCGTTTTCTCATGATTACTCACCTTTTAAACTTTCCCTGGACCATTACAAATATTTTAAAACCATAATTAGCCAAATCGGTCCAGCCATTCCCGAGTTTTAGGGAGACTAACGAACAGCAATCCTTTTTTATATATAGAGAAACTAAAATTGAGATTTTTACTATATTCCCAGCATTTTCTCATGATTACTCACCTTTTAAACCTTCCCTGGACCATTACAAATATTTTAAAACCAAAATTAGCCAAATCGGTCCAGCCATTCCCTAGTTTTAGTGAGACTAACGAACAGCAATCCATTTTTATATATAGAGATTTGTACAATATGCATCATGTACAGAGTCAGGAGGTCTTAGCCTTAGAGGCATTGATTTCTTTATATGTGGATCTTAAGATGTTGGCCTGTGAAATATTGTGTTCGAAATTTTAATTCCTTTTTTTTATCATTTGAGATGAAGATAAATGAAATATTAATATTGAAATCATGTTCTAAACTAAATGGCTACTTGAACCATAAAATGTAAGAGGGTAAGAGTAATGTGTAAGTATCAATAAAAGGCAATGCTTGATTTTAGTGCTTTTCTTTCACTTTAATTGTCATCATTAAAATCATTCTTTTGTGTACAAAATAATCCATTGATAAACCTTATTATGGCAGTTGTGGTAACTTTAAAACTTGGTAAATGAGATTTTTTGTTTGTTTGTTTATCTAGTCTCTCCTAATAGCAATTCAATACATGACCTGAGCATTGAGAAAACAATACATCAAAAGAAGCAAACTTTAGCTGGAGAAGCCTAGTGAACTTCTTAATTATTAAAAGTACTCTCTCAATTTTTTTTATTACTTATTGCTTGTATCCCAAGGCAATAAGGCTTAACATTGTTAGGAACTATTTCTCATGTGCAAAATCAAGGTTTAACAGCAATCATACTATTTGATTTGTACTCTTTCAGGGTGCAATGGTTTTGTGCAGGATGTGGCAAGCGTCAGCCAATTCGAACAGGCTCATTCTTCATGCGGATCCAGTGCTCCCTCCTCCAGGTGTTGCAGATGGTGCTGGCGTGGTGCGAGGATGCCGACTGTGTAGCTGCTGCTGAGCATTTTGGTAATAACTAAACACAATACTATAACTGTCATTTTTAAGTCTCGGAATTGCACTTGACAGACTATAAAACAATTAATGTAATATGGTATGTGTTTCATGCTAACCAAGACAGTGGGGTGAGTAATAAGATGTAGAAGATGGTTATCTTTATAATTTGACTAACTTCCATTACTAAATAAGTTAAGCAGCAGTTCCTTGGTGAGCATCAATGTTCATCATGCATTCACTGTTCGGGGCATTTTCTCTTGATAGATCAGATACTGATGTATTTGTAAACGCATGACTCTCTCAAATATTTTGTCTATCTATAAAATATTTTTAAAATTTATTTTATTTTACGTGTGTGAGATAAATATTTAAGCAATTAAAACAAAATGTCACCCATGATTGTCCAAGTTCTGCTTAGATCGAAGTGGCCATATTTAAGGACATTTTGAGATATTTACTCTACAAACATGAATCCTATTTGACAAATCTTCTATACATATAAAAATAAATTGCTGTTCGTTAGTCTTGCTAAAACTCGGTAACCACTAGACCGATTTAGCTAAATTTGGTCTTGGAATAATCGTGGAAGTTCAGGAAAGGTTGTAAAGGTGAGTAAACATGAAAAACGCTGCAAATAAAAAAACACAATTTAGTTTTTCTTTTAGCAAATATTCTACCTGTCACGTGACACTGAATGTTTGACAATAGAACGAAGTCTGTCGGGACAGCTAGTCCCAATTTTAGTTATGCGAAATTTTGTATGTGTGGATGTGCCGTGTTGCTCTTTCACGTAAAAACTACTGGATGGATTTAATTAAATGAAACTTTACAATAATATAGCTTATACATATGAATATCACATAGGCTTCAATTATTATTTTTTGACCTTAGTTCACGTGGACGAAGTCGCGGCTAGTTTAATATAAATTGTGTGCATACAGGTGTTAAACCCAGAGTAGCGGTCAACATATACGATAAGCTGGATGAGCTGGCCGTAAGTGAGCACAACAAGCGCCTCCTCGGGGGGGACGGGAGCGTCGTGTTGACGGAAATCTACCCTGACTGCCTCACCAGACTGTCGCCCGACACCACCGACCAGTCGCATGTGCACAAGATTGTAATGCTAGCTGACACCAAGGTAACTAGTAGTCATCAACATCACTCACTTACTACATTTACTACTAAATATTCTTAAGGGTTACTCAATGGATCACTCCCACAATTACGGTTGGCTTAGTTTAGAGTCCGACCGAAACTGGTTTTCCGGCCGAAACCGAAACCGAAACCGAATGTTCGGCCAAGGCTTCAGTTTCGGCCGAAACCGAAACCGAAACCGAAACTCACGTGGTCAAGTATAAAATACCTACAATTACTGAATTCTGAAAAATTTTACTCATTATTCTGCTAATAACAACAAAACTAAGTTACAGACTCATTTTTTTTCAACACAAGATCCCAGCGCTTGGCAAAGGTCTCCCAATTTTTTCAATTTACCCCTGCCTTTTGCTCAAGTCAGCCATTCGCCAGAGTAATGTACTTTTTAGGCCTCGTCTTTCAATGAAATCCATCTTTTAGGAGCCATTGGGTTGTCATTCAGGCCGGGTGCAGACTGCTCAGTGTATCTCCCATTTTGTCAGAATGGCGACTTTCTGGCCTACGTCTTGAACGTCAGTTTTGGGGCGGATCGTGGTGACCATTTTCTGTCTGTGTGTTTAATGCCTAACACACTCCACTCCATTACCCTTGGACCCATTCCAAGCTTTGACTTAAGGTGTTCCATGAGCAACCAGGCTTGTGGGCAGAATGCTAAGAAAAGTCGAGAAGTTCTCGCTTTAAAGATATAGGAAGGTGGCGCTTCAATTATTTCTAGGTGATTCAGCATCGGCATTTGATTTCCTCATCCTGACTGTTCTCGAAGAAGACTATCTTTTTTTGTTCGGGGGAAAGCCGTTTATGGGCTGGACTGGTTATGGACGATCCAGCCAGATCCGGCAGATATTACTCACTAAACCCCCCAGTTACCTGCTTCAGCGCGGATCCAGAGGTCCCCGTGATCTCTGGTCAAGAACTCTGTGCCGATGGACCCCTGACGCGCTATGCTAACCAGCCCACCTTGAGGGGAGTTACACCTCCTCTCTACACCCGCCAGTGTGTACGGCGGTGTTAGGACACTCTTACACCGCCGCCCTTCCTCGGGGCCACTTGGAATGGAGGCACACAGCCCCCGCCGTGTGCACTCCCAGTGACCCCGAAGGTCCTATTTTAGTCGCTTCTTACGACAGGCGGGCGGGAACCGCGCCAGAATTCTAACGCCCCATACCACAAGGCGAAAGGAGACAATCTGGCTCAAGTCAATATGTATACTCATCAAAGTAGCATTGTCTGCCGTCTACCCCTTCCTTACTTCGTGTGCGAAACTGACGATCAACGGATCGTCAGTTTCGTTTTCGTCTGGTTCATCACCAGTCCGATGCGATGGCATGCTACACTTAGTTCTTTAAACATTGTCTGCCCCTGCCACTCGGCGGATGTCTTGGCAAAAAGCACGATGTCGTCGGCATAACGATCAGTCGATTTCTATAATTCGATATCGACTATTTCAGTAGACTAGGGTCTTACCAACTGCCCAAAAACTTCCGCCAATGCGATGGTGATCCAATATTGAACTACTTAAATCATTCAAGTACAGAAACGAAACGAAAACTTCATGAACAACGACACACACGACGTCCAATTTTGAACATCAGGACTCCCTTAGATTTCCAGAGCGGCTGGTAATGGGCGGAACACATCCACCCAAACCTTGCGATCTCTATATGGTCGTTTGGCTTCAAACAATATCCCCTCGAGAACTTTTCGACCCCAAACTGATGGCCCAGTTTCTCGTGCAATGTGCCCTACCAACTGACACTTCAACCTACTCTCCTCAGTGCCCAGCCGTGTTGGATGCAACAATTAACCTCTTTCTCGAAGGTGGCCTTGCCTACTTGAATCATTTGGCCAAACCATACTCGTCGTCAACTTCGAGAATCGACCTCCCAACGGAACAGTCTCAACGAAAACTTACATGTAATCAGGAAGTCTACCACGGAAATCGATAACGATATATGCGGATCCATCGACAGTGCCCCGATACGTTCGCCTAGTAGCTACTCCGTAACATTGTCGTATCGTGGTCGTATCTCTCCACGACCGTCGTTATCATAGACAATAATCGTGAGCGAATGACTGAATAAAAAGTTTGTTTTCCTTGAACCAATTGTTTTCACTCCTTTTCACCCCAATTGGTTAAACGAAAACAAACTTTTTTTCGGACTCGTTGCCTACTAAAAAAAGAAGTCGTCAATGTCAAAGTGACAAAATAAATTCTTTTTGACAGTTTCAACTGATGAACTTTTTTAAAAAAAATTGTGTTAATCATAAATCAAATTTAGTATTGTGCAGTTAACTTTATTAAAGGTGTAAAGAGTTGTGTAAGTACCTAAATAGTGAATTAATTTCAATGCGTGCAAGTATTATTGTAAACATCTTGTTTTGTTTTACCTATTTTAATTATTAAGCAATGCACTTAGTCCAAAAGGCAGCGAGGTTCGACCGGGAAAGAAGATACGGAGTCCGGTGTACAAAAAATTAGTCAATAGTTGAAGAAATCACAGGAAAAGGGATAAAAATTCGGAAACGATGATGGACACGATAGCTTGGCTGGTATCGTTAGAAAGTTCGGAGATTTGACATCTGTGTAAACGTCAAACTCGATTTATCGTGTACGCAAGAGTAACATACGACATCCCTTGTCAAAAAAACTTTCGGTCGTTCCTTCGTTCAAACGATGGTCGAAACGATGCGTAAGGGAGTAGGGTTAGACACGAGGAAGACCACGAAGGTTCGATTATCGTGTTCTGTGGTAGACCTCCAGTTCCGTCAAAACATTAGTTTAGAGGTCTAAAGAAGTTTTGCGTCTGGCGATTACGCACTGACCAATTTTAGTGTTGCTACGTAGCCATCCGAATGTCCCACGACAATTCCCGAAGATTGTGGAGGTCGCCAGGCTCTGTTGCCGCGAGAAACGAATTTATACGGCCGCGCACGACATCTTCCGAAGTGAGTTTCGGTTTCGGCCAAAGTTTCGGCCGATTTTGGCCGAAACCGAAACTGTGGCCGAAACTCGATTTTTTGGCCGAAACTGGCCGAAACCGAAACCGAAACCGAAAGTTCGGTCGGACACCTTAAGGTCCCCTGACTTTTGCCATTTATCCCAGCGGAGAGTTTTCCAAATTCCAACCCCTACCACTCATAGTAAATTCGTTCAACGTTTACCCATGTTTTTGTTGCCCCACGTGTATAATAAGGTCTGTAGACTGTTTACAAATATGAGGTTCCTCTCAACTAGTAAATTGAGAAACACAATGACGAAATGGCTGATAGACCTATCATATGATGAGACTGAATTATTGATAACTCCTTTAAAATAACTCTTATTGAAACAGACATACACACACACCACGCTTTTACACACACACACACACACCACACTTTAACACACACACACACCACAGACACACACACATAACACACATATTGTTTTAGTCATCCTTAAATTCACACAAACACACGCACCCTTACAATACAAATGCATAAATAGGTATTTATAAAATTTTAAGGCTGTTTGTTATTTTTTTTCACAGTTTGTTATTTTTTCATAATTTGTTATTTAGTTTGTTTTCTTTACATTCTATTTTTTCAAAATTTGTTGACTCTGAATCGGTGTCTTCGAATTAGTTGTAAGGTAAAGTTCTTGTATTATTTTTGGTTTGCTGCGATCCAAGCCACAAGCTTAGTGCAGAGACCACCGTTATTTTAATTCCTGTGTAATATGTTTTTATGGTCAATAACTTTATTCTTATTCTTATTCTTATTCTTACACTACTTAGTATACTTTGTTGTCAAATCTCGAAATCGATCAATATAATTAAGATTAAACTGAGCTGTTATTGCTTACTAATTATAGGGCTATAACCGTGGTTGGCATCAAATTCCGCGACAAGTGACTACGACGAGAAGAGTGAGTTCACCCTTTTCACCGATGACACATTTTTGGTCGCCTTATGTATGGCATGGGTGCATATAACAATTTAAATCTCTGCATTTGATTGGTTATATTAATATTATAATAATGTCTGTTTCAGCACATACCAACTGCCTATAAGTTGCACGTGATCAGAGAGGATACAAAAAAGCAACCTACCAACACAACGGACAGTGAGGTAAATCATTGTTTGCAATTTATAATTAGAGCTTTTATAATAAAGTTCAAACGAGAAAACGCAGTAATTCAAAGATGAATATTATGTGAAATAGTAGAGGTGAAAGCCCTGTGAAACGCCAGAACGGGTTATTGCAACTGTTCGTGTTCGTTTCTATTTTGACTAGTAGTACTTCTGCGATTAGACTAGAAATCTCCAAGGAGATTTATAAAGAAACCAATCTGGGGGGCTAAAACGGCAACATTTAGATGATTCATATTATGAAAACATCTAACTGACGTTTCATCTAGACCGCGGTCCGTTTTGAGTCAAAAATGAGTAATAGCGCGCTCACACGCGTCCCGAATTGATAAATTGTATGAACGTGAGCGACGTGAGCGCGCTATTACTCACTTTTGACTCGAAACGGACCGCGGTCTAGATGAAACGTCAGTTAGATGTTTTCATAATATGAATCATCTAAATGCTGCCGTTTTAGCCCCCCTGGTTGTTGAAGCCCGAGTCACTGTATTTTGTGAGATTAGATTAGATTCAATTGACTTTTGATTAACAAGCTGAGAGCAACAAAATATACAGTAAGTAATATGCACACAGCCGCAACTAATGTTTTATTCAATTGAACAGAAGGCGAGGAGGTCGACATCCACTGAAAAAAAAAAATGTCACTTAGGTTATTTTTATTTTTAATACAGTTGCTCAAAAAGTGGTACTTTTCGTAGCTGTTTAGCGTGCGGGAAGTTGGTTTTTCCGCACTAGTGCTTTTTACTTTTCCAATTTTTTTTTTGATAATGTTAATAAAATCCATACATCCTACCAAAGAGGTTGTCTGTTCAATCACTTTATTTTGTATTTTGATACGTTATTTGGCATTAAAACTGGGAATATAATGTTATTAAAAATATTTCAATTGCATAATTGACAAAATAAAGGGTTATTTAGTAACTATTAACAATTAAATTTCTGAAACAGTTTACTTAAAGTTGGCTGTTTGTGTATTAACAATGGCCGGATATTTGTAAGTATGAATGAGTTTCACTTAAAAATACTTGAAATAAAATAATAGGTATTTATTGCATTTCCATGTTTAAATGCAATGAAATTACTTCTTATATTTTTACTAGGCTGAATACAACCGATGCCGGGTTAAAAAAATACTGTCAATCCTAAGTTTTTCATTCCCGCTTTCTTTATTTACGATTAGTCACGACTGTCACGATATACTTTGGTTATTGATCGTTTTTAATGTTGTTTATTTTACATTTTTCGTACACAAGTATTTAACATATTTTTTCAAAATAGTTTATTTTTACTAGGCTGAATGCAAACAACCGGTGCCTTGAAAAAAGTTTTTTCATTCCCGCCCTTTTTACTCATGATTTAATTGTGTTAATGATTCGCATTGGTTTGATATTATTTTTTTCGCAAATGTATTAAAAAACGTTGTTCGATACACGAGCGGAAGTGTCATTTTCACTCGTCCCGAGTCTTGACCCTCGCCTGCCGGCTCGGGCCAAGATGCCTCGAGACTCGTGCAAAATGACATACTTTCCGCACTTGTATCGAAAACTACTATTCTAGCATTAGGTATAATGCATTATCATCTTACTAAAAAATATACCAGAAAAATTCGGCCGGTCTGTTAATGGTCTCGGTAGCACAATGGTTAGTGCAGTCGCCCCGTTTGCGAAAGACGCGGGTTCGATTCCCACCTGAAGCCAAGACCGAATGTCGTTTTCTGGTTTTTCTATCTTTAATAAGTCACTTGTTTATAGCTACTATGCCGAAACTACTTGACGACCGTCTTGGTGTAATTGTTGAGAAGTCGGCTACTACAACAAAGGTCGCGGGTTCGATCCCCGCACAGTACAAACATTTTGTGTGCATGAACATATCTGTTTGTATTGTTCTGGGTGTTTCCTATGTATATTAAGTATGTATTTACAAAAAGAAAAAGTATTTAAGTATGTTTATCCGTTGTCTAGTATCCCATAAAACGGACTATAATTAGCCCACTTGGGGCTGGATGGCGCTGTGTGGAATAATGTCCAGGGATATTTATTTATTTACTGTGTTTTCCTTCAGCACCTCGTCTCCGAAGTGGAGGAAGTGATAGGTCGTGTGACGTCGCCGCAGTCGCTGGTGGTTGCGGGCGCCAGTGTGCCGGCGCTGAGCGGCGCGGTCCCGCTGCAGACCCTGGCTGCTTCAGCAGGCTGGGACAGGGACATGCAACACTTCTGTGAGTGGTTACAGCCTTCAGCACCTCCTCGCTGAAGTGACAGGGACATGCAACACTTCTGTGAGTGGTTACAGCCTTCAGCACCTCCTCGCTGAAGTGACAGGGACATGCAACACTTCTGTGAGTGGTTACAGCCTTCAGCACCTCCTCGCTGAAGTGACAGGGACATGCAACACTTCTGTAAGTGGTTACAGCCTTCAGCACCTCCTCACTGAAGTGACAGGGACATGCAACACTTCTGTAAGTGGTTACAGCCTTCAGCACCTCCTCACTGAAGTGACAGGGACATGCAACACTTCTGTAAGTGGTTACAGCCTTCAGCACCTCCTCACTGAAGTGACAGGGACATGCAACACTTCTGTAAGTGGTTACAGCCTTCAGCACCTCCTCACTGAAGTGACAGGGACATGCAACACTTCTGTGAGTGGCTACATCCTTCAGCACCTCCTCGCTGAAGTGACAGGGACATGCAACACTTCTGTGAGTGGTTACAGCCTTCAGCACCTCGTCGCTGAAGTGGAGGAACTATAGGGACATGCAACACTTCTGTGAGTGGTTACATCCTTCAGCACCTCCTCGCTGAAGTGACAGGGACATGCAACACTTCTGTGAGTGGTTACATCCTTCAGCACCTCCTCGCTGAAGTGGAGGCAGTGACAGAGACATGCAACACTTCTGTGAGTCGTTGCAGCCTTCAACACCTCCTTGCCTGGCAGTGACAGGGACATGCAACACTTCTGTGAGTGGTTACAGCCTTCAGCACCTCGTCGCTGAAGTGACAGGGACATGCAACACTTCTGTGAGTGGTTACATCCTTCAGCACCTCGTCGCTGAAGTGACAGGGACATGCAACACTTCTGTGAGTGGTTACAGCCTTCAGCACCTCCTCGCTGAAGTGACAGGGACATGCAACACTTCTGTGAGTGGCTACATCCTTCAGCACCTCCTCGCTGAAGTGACAGGGACATGCAACACTTCTGTGAGTGGTTACAGCCTTCAGCACCTTCTCTCTGAAGTGACAGGGACATGCAACACTTCTGTGAGTGGTTACAGCCTTCAGCATCTCCTTGCTGAAGTGACAGGGACATGCAACACTTCTGTGAGTGGCTACAGCCTTCAGCACCTCCTCGCTGAAGTGACAGGGACATGCAACACTTCTGTGAGTGGTTACAGCCTTCAGCATCTCCTTGCTGAAGTGACAGGGACATGCAACACTTCTGTGAGTGGTTACAGCCTTCAGCATCTCCTTGCTGAAGTGACAGGGACATGCAACACTTCTGTGAGTGGCTACAGCCTTCAGCACCTCCTCGCTGAAGTGACAGGGACATGCAACACTTCTGTGAGTGGTTACATCCTTCAGCACCTCGTCGCTGAAGTGACAGGGACATGCAACACTTCTGTGAGTGGTTACATCCTTCAGCACCTCCTCGCTGAAGTGACAGGGACATGCAACACTTCTGTGAGTGGTTACAGCCTTCAGCATCTCCTTGCTGAAGTGACAGGGACATGCAACACTTCTGTGAGTGGTCACATCCTTCAGCACCTCCTCGCTGAAGTGACAGGGACATGCAACACTTCTGTGAGTGGTTACAGCCTTCAGCATCTCCTTGCTGAAGTGACAGGGACATGCAACACTTCTGTGAGTGGCTACAGCCTTCAGCACCTCCTCGCTGAAGTGACAGGGACATGCAACACTTCTGTGAGTGGTTACATCCTTCAGCACCTCGTCGCTGAAGTGACAGGGACATGCAACACTTCTGTGAGTGGTTACAGCCTTCAGCATCTCCTTGCTGAAGTGACAGGGACATGCAACACTTCTGTGAGTGGCTACAGCCTTCAGCACCTCCTCGCTGAAGTGACAGGGACATGCAACACTTCTGTGAGTGGTTACAGCCTTCAGCATCTCCTTGCTGAAGTGACAGGGACATGCAACACTTCTGTGAGTGGTTACAGCCTTCAGCATCTCCTTGCTGAAGTGACAGGGACATGCAACACTTCTGTGAGTGGCTACAGCCTTCAGCACCTCCTCGCTGAAGTGACAGGGACATGCAACACTTCTGTGAGTGGTTACATCCTTCAGCACCTCGTCGCTGAAGTGACAGGGACATGCAACACTTCTGTGAGTGGTTACAGCCTTCAGCATCTCCTTGCTGAAGTGACAGGGACATGCAACACTTCTGTGAGTGGCTACAGCCTTCAGCACCTCCTCGCTGAAGTGACAGGGACATGCAACACTTCTGTGAGTGGTTACAGCCTTCAGCATCTCCTTGCTGAAGTGACAGGGACATGCAACACTTCTGTGAGTGGCTACAGCCTTCAGCACCTCCTCGCTGAAGTGACAGGGACATGCAACACTTCTGTGAGTGGTTACAGCCTTCAGCATCTCCTTGCTGAAGTGACAGGGACATGCAACACTTCTGTGAGTGGTTACAGCCTTCAGCATCTCCTTGCTGAAGTGACAGGGACATGCAACACTTCTGTGAGTGGCTACAGCCTTCAGCACCTCCTCGCTGAAGTGACAGGGACATGCAACACTTCTGTGAGTGGTTACATCCTTCAGCACCTCGTCGCTGAAGTGACAGGGACATGCAACACTTCTGTGAGTGGTTACAGCCTTCAGCACCTCCTCGCTGAAGTGACAGGGACATGCAACACTTCTGTGAGTGGTTACATCCTTCAGCACCTCCTTGCCTGGCTGTGACAGGGACATGTGGTTACATCCTTCAGCCCATCTCCGCTGAAGTGGAGGAAGTGATAGGTCGTGTGACGTCGCCGCAGTCGCTGGTGGTTGCGGGCGCCAGTGTGCCGGCGCTGAGCGGCGCGGTCCCGCTGCAGACCCTGGCTGCTTCAGCAGGCTGGGACAGGGACATGCAACACTTCTGTGAGTGGTTACAGCCTTACAGTCTTCTCAGTCAAACAGCACAGACAGAAAAGCACCTCCAATCTTCAATCTTTAGGCTGTTTAAGAAACAATGGATATCTTCCAGGGCCCGCATGGAAGGGGTTTTGTTGGTTACCGAATTATGGCTTTTAACTCGCAAACTGATTAGAGAACCTAATTTTAATTTAATTTATTGGGTCCAAAATAAGGATGAATTTGGTGCAAAAAGTTGAGTTTAGGTATAGTCAACGGCATAACAGGCTACCCCTTTCCGATTTTTATCTTGCTCTTGCACTTAGAAGTTGATGCCACTCAAAATGCATCTTACCCACACTCAATTTTTGTTTTGCTTCTGATTGTTGTCATTTCTGCACCGGGTTTTTGCAGTATAAAATGCATAGGTATTTATTGAAGAACTAACTCTTAAGGATTGATTTTATTAGCTCATATAAATTGTCTCCTCAACAGTAAACACTCGAATATGGCGTCAAGCAATAACCCTCTGCAGCGCGTCACGTGACCTATGCCTACCCCGCCCCCCCGCGGCCCCCGCCCCTTCCCCGTTGTGCGCGGGCGCCGTGCAACGGTACCTAGACACCGCTCTGTACCGGCGCAGACACGGGGACGGCTTTTACGGGGAACTACTTACCGTCATTGCCAATGACTACACCGGGGACCAGGACCTCTGTGATGAGGCGAATACTGTGGAGCGCGAAACTGAAATTGTCGGGAAGAACTGTTAGCTGTTAGGACAAAATAGTGCAATGGGAGAAAATTATTGGAGCAGAAAATGGGGCGCCCACACAAAAGCGGTGCCAGTTGGTATAGCACGAACCGCTGACGTTTTTGAATCGTAAACAATCCTTTTTTCTTTTTACTATGACTTTAAAAAATTAAGTATCTAACGTTTTCTTTACGATTCGAAAGCGTTAGCGGTTCGTGATAGACCTACAGGTACCGCACACTACAAAATGTTTGTTCGTTTGACACTCATCCTGGTATGGTAATAGACCATAGTGGCTGTGAGAGCTTCCTCAATATAATGCATACAACGAACCAAAACTCGTAATACTACGCTATACGAGTTCTCTAAAGTACTTTTATCAACATTGAAATTTACAATAACACAAACTATTGATGCTTTTTACACCTCAGTCACATAGGTGGTATAGTCCGTTCGCGTTAAGAATGCAGTAATTTCATACTTATCCTTCCATCTAGCACGCCCCGTAACCACTCGGATCGTTCCTAATTAGAAAGTCAAGTCCACAGTGACCAGTTGAACGCATACTTTCGAACGCAAAGGTTGTGGATCTGAGTTTTTTTTGTGTGCAACAGAATTAAATTTAAAAATCACTGTATTCTTAACGCGAACGGACTATAGTTGGATAATTTTAACAAGAAATTCGCGAACGACAGGATAGATTACCCGTTGTTTAAAAGCTCAAATGCTGTAGATGTAAGAAATAAAATCCTTTTTATGTTATTGTTAGATTGTTTAAGTTTAATTGTGGGCAATAGGTAATACTGCCTAACCTATCGATATTATGTAGGCAAACTACAATGTGTCTTCCACAGTGCCTTGTATACAATGTAGTACTTATTTTATTAATTGGGATATATTAGAACTTAAATATTAAAATTATTTTAGCCATGTCACCTGAATAAGGTGCATTAACAATCTTTAAAAATGTTCAGGCTGTTTAGCCTAACTGCTGTTTTATTTTTTTGTTATGTAAGACTGACAGTTTTCTTTTAATTATGTTACTGTGGATTGTTATTGATAGCTGTATCGTGTTACTCAGTTGGGTTTTTGCCTAAATCTTATGTAAAGGCATATTTTTCTTTGTAATGTCTGTAAAAGGTCCCGTTACAGAGCAGGCGAGAAGTTTCAAAAATAATTTTCACTGCAACTTGGTGTTATACCTTTTTAATTAAGCAATTTATTTCTTAGGATTAGAAAGTTAGTCAAATACCCTTTTGTAATAATAAAGCATAATAATTGTCTTCCTTAGAAATTATGATATTCATCGATATTATTACATTGTTTAGAAACTATTCGTATGAGAAATTTAATTTGAAAAAAAGTTACTTATTTTATAGGTGAGCGTATCATTAATCATCATTATCAATGAGATAAGCCAGTTAGATAGCTAAATAAAAAAATCTAACCAGAATCTAAGAGACAATGTTATTTGATATTAGTAGTGTGTTTCAGTATTAAATATAGTTTAAAGAAATAAAACTTGTATATTCACATTCACTCACACCCTATTTTATTTTGAAACATTCCGTTGAGGTGGAATGAATAGATGATTTTCTAGATCAGAATCAGATTGTCCTACATTTGCGGGTTCTTTTATTTATTTATTTTTAAGACCAGTCTTTTGCATTGTTATTTTTCTTAAACTTCTCCTTCAAAAATAAAGGCATACCTACCTACCAGAACAAACAAATCCACTAGCTCAAATAACTTAATGTTCTATATACAGTGTGTTTGGGAACCGGTGTCCGACCCGTTAAGGTGAAGTAATATGATCTATTTTATGAATAAATCCACCATAATTAAGCACTTTGCCCCAGTTGTTTTAAAATGGCCGCCATTTTTTTTTTTTTTTCTCGGGAGTACGGGTGGGTTATTTTAGTTTGCAATATCTGCCGATTTAGAGGTCCTACAGTCACAAAAGTGAGTATCGTTGGACAGCTACAAAAGTAGGCAATAAGCTGACAAAAAAGCATTTTTTCATAACTCCCTTAAAATACCTCAAAAAAATGTTTGAACTTGAAAATTTTTTTTTTTCAGAAAAACTAAACTGTCAACATACATTTATTTTTAACTTTTTGGATACCTAAAGACATCACCTAAACACTGAAGCAAAAATCAAAGTTCCAAGTAAAATAGTTTAGAAGTTGTGACAAATTGAATATCACCCTGTCATCAGAGACCCTTTGAAACGCAGGTAAAATTTACCTGAAATAAATTAAAATTTTTTTTTAAAAAAAATAATTAAAAGTGCTTAATTATGGTGGATTTATTCATAAAATAGATCATATTACTTCACCTTAACGGGTCGGACACCGGTTCCCAAACACACTGTATAGGCCAACCATAAATAAAAAAAAAAACAATGCAGAAAGCACCTATTTAGGGGCCTCATTTGAGTTGCCTAAGGCCCATAACCGAGGTAAAATTATTATATTTATCAGCCTCGTAAACAAGAAGAAGATACTAGGATTTGATGGAATTCTTACCCCGCAGTAGCGGGGCTTCAAAAATATTTATAGACTCATTTGAGTGTTCCCCTCCACGGAAATCTTTAGTAAAAGGCGAAAGATTTGTGCGTTTTGAAGGGAAACCAGAGTTAATCATACTTTGTGGTCAGCGAGGCCTACATCGGTCGCGGGCAAACTTTACTTGCGCGATGTAAAGGAGTATAACGCCATCTAGCGGCAATAAAATGTGTTAGACGAAGATGGTGCACTTCGCAACTTGTACCCTATGATCAAACGGTACACTTATCAAATAGTGCTATTCGCAAATCATACACTTCTGAAAGTGCATTTCTCAATCCGCAGTCATTAATGCGGAGATTTGAAAAACAAGTCTCAACATTTTAAAAACCGTGCTTTAGACTTAAACTAGCGGCCGCCCGCGACTTCGTCCGCGGGGACTTGAGGTAAAAAAAAATGTATATTTAAAAATTGTAATTGTAAAGTCTCATTCAGATGCATTAACTATATTACTGTAGAGTTTCATTCAAATCCATCTAGTATTTTTTAAGTGTGAAATATGGAGTAACTTTTCCCGTTTTCCCAATATTACCCTTCACTGCTCCTATTGATCGTAGCTAACTGAAATGTATACTATAACCTGCCCAAGAGTATGAAAAATGATTGTGCTGAATTTGGTTAAAATCCGTCGAGTAGTTTTTTTTTCTATAACGAACATGCAGCAGACAGACAGACAGACAAAACAATTTCTGATTGCATTTTTGGCATCAGTAGCGATCCCTAATCACCCCTTGATAGTTATTTTTTAAATATATTTCATGTACAGAATTGGCCTCTCTACAGATTTATTTTAAGTATAGAATAATCTACTCTATCTAGATAGAAGATTACCCATTTTATTTTCGTGAAATCGCGAAGTAGGGAATATGCACTTGAAACAGATGAGGGTCATGTTTTTTTAGTACATACTATTTTGAATTCTCATCACGTCTTTATAAATATTTCCTAATTTTAGTTCTTTTTCGATTTGAATTGGCTTTTGCTTTCCTTATAGGTAAGTGTGGAGCCGTGAAGATTCCAACCTACGATCAACTTCTCGCGTTAGTTAACTATCTTTTTCGTCCTCGAAGCAACAAGCCACTCAGCTCAGCGGCGCAGGCGCCAGCCTCAGATTATAATGTAACTCAGTGGTCATGGGTTTGAATTTTAGTCAGCACATTTTTTTTTCACTTACTAAATAACATGATTAGTAAAAGAAATCCTTTAGTCAAAAACTACAATTATACACAATTTAGAAATCTATAATTCAGATCGCAATTACGGACGATCAGTTACTTACAATTTAGCTACTTTTATTCAATGCTTTCCTTAAGACAAAGCTAGTAAGACTTTAAAAACCGCGGATTAACAAACGCACATTTCAGAAGTGTATGATTTTCGAATAGCATTATTTGGGAAGTGTACTGTTTGATCATAGGGTACAAGTTGCAAAGTGCACCATCTTCGTCTAACACATATTATTACCGCTAGGTGGCGTTATACTCCTTTACATCGCGCAAGTAAAGTTTGCCCGCGACTGATCTAGGTCTCGCTGACCACAATGTATGATTAACTCTGGTTTCCCTTCAAAACGCACAAATCTTTCGCCTTTTACTAAAGATTTCCGTGGAGGGGAACACTCAAATGAGTCTATAAATATTTTTGAAGCCCCGCTACTGCGGGGTAAGAATTCCTGCAAACCTTACTAGGTACTTACTTCTAGGTTTCTAGACTGATAAATAAAATATACACTTAACGAACTTACCTCTGTTATGTGCCCTAGTCCTAACGCATCTTATTGAAGTAAAGTGCATTCTGCGTTGAACTTCATGACTGTAAAAAAATGACTTTTCAGTTGTTTTTCTTTGTATCTTGTTCAGCCACACTACTATTCAACTTAACTCCCCTGAAGGTTGAGGGCGAATAGTATACTTACCAAATGAAAAATATTTCTCCTTCCCATCCATAAGAAATGATGCTTTATTACATTAATTGCCGCACTCAGAGACGTCAATTATCGCTAATGGTTCATTAGAGCCAAAACTCCATTTCTCAAAAGAGACTTATTTATTTATTTAAAACCCTTAACATCTATCCTTACAGGCTAAACCCAATGCGATAGTGTGGCTATAATCTTATTAACTAACTTAATCAACAATTAACACTAACTAACATAACACGCTACATATAAAACTACCCTTGCGAGATCACTTAAATTGCCCGAAAATACATCAACACGCCCGTGAACTTTGTTCACTAAGCGGATGGTGCAAACAAGTAATATCAAATTAAATAAAGAACTTTTAAGAATGTAAAATTTTGGCTCTAATGAACCATAACGTTAATTGACGTCTCTGAGTGCGGCAACAAGCACTGTATTACTATTTAAATTAAATATACTTACCTACTTGGCGCTATCGACATTTGCGAGGGAGCACAAATCAAATCAAATCTCCGCACATCTTTAAAGACTGCCGATTGAGAAATGCACTTTCAGAAGTGTATGATTTGTGAATAGCACTATTTGATAAGTGTACCGTTTGATCATAGGGTACAAGTTGCGAAGTGCACCATCTTCGTCTAACACATTTTATTGCCGCTAGATGGCGTTATACTCCTTTACATCGCGCAAGTAAAGTTTGCCCGCGACCGATGTAGGCCTCGCTGACCACAAAGTATGATTAACTCTGGTTTCCCTTCAAAACGCACAAATCTTTCGCCTTTTACTAAAGATTTCCGTGGAGGGGAACACTCAAATGAGTCTATAAATATTTTTGAAGCCCCGCTACTGCGGGGTAAGAATTCCATGAATGAAACCTTATTTAATTAGGTACCTTCCTAAAGAGTTCTAGTCTAGGCTGATAAAAATACTTTAACGAACTTTTACTACTGTTTTTGCCGTAGACCTAAGCAACTCATACAGGGTGGCCCAGCGACAGTGGTCGAAAAATGTATTAAGGTAGAGGGCATCATAACAAGTCATTTGAAAAAAGATTAGTTCGGCGGCAATCAATACTTTAGAAGTTATGATTGTGGTTATGTGGAGTTATGGTTAAATGATGATGAGTTTAAAACTTGTGGCTGAGTTAGTAAAATACGTGGCTAGGTATATAGATACCAGCGGACAAGTGACAATAAGGGTCGAACTTTACTTGACGCTATTTATATTTTTTAGTTGACGTTGTAAAAAAGACAAGTTTGATTACTTGGGGCTATCTAATTTTCCCGTTGCTTAGTTAAAAAACAAGAAGTTTGATCACGTGGCCGATTAAAAATTCTGTGGCTGGGTTTATTATTCCTCTTAAAGTATTAACTCAGTCCCCTGTCCTGCATCACGAATACTTGCACAATTGATTTTGTATTGTAAGTATAAGTATTTCCTGGACAAAACCTGTTAAATGCCGAACCTCACGTTGCCATGCCCTGCCTCGCGCTCAAGCGCTTTTAATCTAGTGAAAAGACTTAGTAAGTACAGAGTTGTTTTTTTGCAGCTTTTTACAAACGCTGATAACAAGTTGAGGACAGCCATCAGACTAGTTCCAAATTAGGGCACCTCTCGGATTGCAACTGGTCGGACGGGCCGGGCATCGCTTACGAGTAGTAGAAAGGTGAGTGGACGCGGTCCCGTTGCCTTCCTGCACCTACTTGTTGTATTAACATAAACTAGCTAGTTGGAAATTTAATTTGATGGCATTTAACCGACTCCATCCACTTTATGATCAGTAGGTACCTGTAGCGATTCTTCAAACTCTTTTCGATCTTGAATTCGAATTCACCGATCAGAAAACTCACTACCAATTTTCGTCATTTTCAGATGCGTGATGTCATATCCTCATTCTTCTTATCAATAACTCAGTACCTACATCCTCCTCCTCTCCTCCTCCTCTCCTCCTACCTCTTTGCAGCTGTACAAAAAGAGACGCGTAGTAAATTCACTGACAGGTGGTCTAGTTTGAGGTCGAAGGGAGTTTCAAGAATTGCTATACTGGACGAAGCCGATTGATGTAAGGTGAGCTGTATTAATGGACACTTTATGTATGATATTTCTTAGTGATTAATAACTATTTCAACTTTCCTAATGAATATGACATAGGTCTTTACCTGCTTGGTAATTTTAACGGTAATTGCAAACGAACATGGCTGTTGACTTCATGGTCCATTCTAGATACACTCGTTAAGTTGGTTTAGGAGCTTAATATCATGCTAGACATAATTAATTACCTTACCTACTTAAATCAAACTAGGTAAAACTGTTCTCGTTCTCAGGCTGCTTCTTATTTATTTAATCTTTATTGCACAAGCAAGTATAAAGACGGACTAAATGCTGAAAGCATTCTACACCAGTCAGCCATTGGGCGAGGCAGGAATGCTGTTGGCTGTTCATCATCATCATCATTATCAGCCGCAAGAAGTCCACTGCTGAACATAGGCCTCCCCCATTGATTTCCAGAGCGCCCGGTTGCGTGCGGCCTGCATCCACCGGGATCCCGCGACTTTTATCAGGTCGTCGGTCCACCTTGCGGGTGGGCGCCCCACTCTGCGCTTGGCCTCGAATGGTCTCCAGTCCAGAACCTTTCGGCCCCAGCGGCCATCAGTTCTACGCGCTATGTGCCCCGCCCGTTGGCTGTTGGTGGTGCAAAATTATCAGTAAGAAAGAAAACCATATGGTTCGGATGAATAACCATCTAACCCTTACTCTTAAATCCACTTCCTATCTATGAAACTAGACTGCCTTTTCTCGAAATAGCCTACTTCCGGTCCCAAAACTCGTAGATTTACTGCAGGTTTATTTGTATTATAATTTAGCACATCTCTCTAACTCACAATTCCTAAATATACCTGTTGTAGACTTATCGATCATTATAAGCTTGGAATACCGTTACGGCGAGCTAAGTAGGTTCGCCTCATTTACTAAAAAAGTTCGATAAGAGGCAGGAAAAAAACGATTTACCCAAAAACCGGCAAAGGTACTTGTTTACTGGACCAATGCTCTCGTACTGTGCTCTGTACTCTGTAGCAAGGGCGAATAAAACGAAAAGTAATGGCGCGACCGCGGACCGTTTGCCGTCGCGCGATACAGTTAGGCGAAAGCATCTCCTGACAGGTTGTTTGGGCCGAACTGTGCCAGATAGGGTTATCTAAACGGCTGTAGCAGAATAGTTAAAAATAGGTTTTTCTTATAATTTGTATACATTTTTATTAAAAAATAGTTATTTACTCACTTTCCAGGTCATTCCAGGTATAAAACGGGTAACCGGTGAACATAGTTAATCCAAATAATGCAATTTGATTTGTGAGTGCGACTGTCGCCAAGACACTTCCGTCCCCTCACGCTGCTTGCAAAATTACAGCATACACGCGCAGAAGCCTATCCTATATGATGTGTTTACGTGTGTTGTATAAAAGTTGCTAAGAAATCTCGCGTCAAAAGGTTAGTGGTTGTAGGTATCTTTTGTTACTACCTATATTATTTGACTAGATGTTGTATAGCTTACTAGCCGCCATCAAATTTTGGTCAGCCATTTTAATGGCCAATTAAAATAAGGATTAGCTTTAATCTAAATATAATGTATGTAAGACAAAATTTATAGAAATAGGCATTTAGCAACTGAAACACCAAAAAGTTTCATGCTTGTGTAACTGTGACTGATAGTATTTCATATGGATTAATTAGTAGGACACCATTTTTAAACCACTGTCTTATTAAATGTACTGCCACTGCCACGTGGTTGAATGATGTTCGTTTAAAGGAGCCCTCGTATCTTAGACAAAGCTCTAAGCCTATGCCGTATACAATCGACAACCCTAGCTGTTAGAAGATCATGACATGGTGTCCTATGCGAACTAAACCTAGACTGATATAAATGTGAAAGTCTGTGATACTCACACACCGATCAACATGTAAGTAGGTAACTTATATTTGATCACACTGCGGATGAATCATGAACATATTATAGAGAAATTAATTTGCAGTTACAGCTTGTGTATACCTTCTCGTACGCATGTACATCATCATCATCATCAGCTTATGTTGGTCTACTGCTGGACGTAGGCCTCCCCCAATGCGCGCCAAAAACGTATTACGTATGTACACTGTAAGTCAAACAAGATTAGGAGATCAATCAAGTTCATTCGAGGTAGGTAAATACGAGTAAGTATTATTTTCAATCGTTCTATCATATTTGATGAACAGCGTCATTTCAAAGTAAGAACATCAACTTACGATGTTCTTATTGGGGAAGCAAATATAAATGGAAGTTATCATAGGCAAATTTATCAGTTTGGACGTTATACTACTGAAAGGTTACTAGGCCATTAGGTTTTAAATAACTTGACCTAACGTTAGTTACATTTGATTAAACACAGTTGTAGTCGCGTGACTGCGGGAAAACGTGTTGCCGCTTTGTTTAAATGTAGCACAATAAACTTCACCATGCTTCAAGTGCATGGCTCGTGCAAGAACAGAAAATTATCCCGTCACTGTTAAATGATAAAGCCGGAATATTCATCCATTCAAATTACCGACATTACCAGCGAATCATGAAGAATAGTCGTATTTATTGCACGCCGTTGTTGTGTTAATTCCAGTTTAGCCGGGGCGGGTAGTGCGGTTAGTCGGAGCTGCGGGTGTACCGCTATCTCCGCGAATAAATAAAAGATGCAGCTGAGAACGGGTACATAGCGGACTCCGAGAGCGCAGGCGAGGCTCAGTGCGGCACCAGACAGCTCCCACGATGGTCAACTACAAGCGAGTGGTGTGCGAGGTGGCGGTGCTGGTGGCGCTGGCGGGCTGGGCGGCCGGTGCGCCGGCTGACTGCGCCGACCGGCACTACGACCAGCGGCAGAACGGCACCGAGAACTACCGGCTGAACATCGACGGCGTCGTCATCGCCGTCGCCCCCGCCGACTCGCTGCTCGCCGCCGCCTCTGACATCGACATCAGCGACCTCCTCGACTTGGACGAGTTCAACGAAGTGTACAAACCCAAGCCGCCGTCGACGAACGAGGCGCCGATGAAGCCGCCGGCGATCGAGCCGAAGCCCGACGAGGTGAAGCCCGAGGCGCCGGCGAAGCCCGCGGAAGCGCCTCTCAGTGACGTCAGCGTCAGCTCAGAAAACAAAGGACAGAAAAAGGACGCAAATACAAGAAAACAGGAAAAAGCTCAAAGGTAAATAACCACCTTCATTAGAACCTATGTCCCCTAACTATACCTACCTACTATCATCCATTTACATAGGCATACAATAGCAAAACTTTACTGAATATTAACTTGGAAAATACGTAATTACAAAGGTAGTACGTTCGATTCCCGCACCAGCTGAAATGTTTGTTGATGAGGATTTTATTTGTTCTAAGGCTGGGTGTTTGTGCCTCTGATGTTTATGGTTTCCATAACATAAGGGAGAACTTTATGGTAGGATTAGAGCGATGTACGAATAAGTGATATGTCTCTGTTAATTTAAATAGTTAGGTAACTATAATACTAATACAACAGGTGCTTGTATTTTTATGTGTCATTTTTATTTGAATTACATTTCTTTGTCCACAGACTGAAAAATAAGATTGCGCACATTCTGCTTCCGTTCCTGAGGAGGAATAGACACCATTAATAACCCTGTTACACGTCATGGAGAAATTTAATTAATATATCCGAATTCAGCCAAGTGTTAAGTTGAGTACTTACTTAAAGTATTTAATTTGATAAAGTATTTAGGATATATCGTAGGGCTTGGATTCTTAACCCTATGCAGATTTAGATATTTTGATCTATTGTTTACTTTGTACAACTTTCAGCAGCAGTATCTAATCTCTGTTAAATAAGATAAAGTTATTGTTTATTGCACAATAAACATTTCCATGGAGACGTGAGATAAATCGTACATGAGTGATAAATGCATTTACTAGATTTAAGAATTTAGATAAGTATTTGTAAGTTAATTTAGTTTATTGTTTCGTTGAAAATAAAATCAAATAATTCTTATTGAAAAATCCCTAAATAGTTGTTTGATTTCACAATACAATTGCCTGCACAAGGTGTGTTTTTCTAGACTTTATACCACCAAAGCTTTAACGTATCATTTTATGTCGCTTTTTTGTAGATATCATACAAATAAACTTTTTCCTAAGTCCTCGTTCGAAACATGTCCATAAAATTGAAATATCTATTAATTTAAATTTTATGGACGAATGAATGAATGAATGAAAGATGAATTTTATGGATGTTGTGCTAACTGATTAGTGAATATTGTAAGAACTTGCAGAAAAGCGTATTTCACAGAACTCCAAGACCTAAATTAATTTAGTTTAAGTACCTATACTTAATCTTATTGGATTAATTTAGGTATGTGATGAACTAGGGTTCATCACTATGTCAAGAGGCTAATACCATTCAAGAGTTACCTATCTACGAAGCTTCTGCAAATTCTGCCAATATACAAACCGTAGGTGGTGTACTACTTAATACTAACTACGTAATACTTCGAAGGAAAGTTAAGTAGATAGGCAAAGACAATTTGTAAATAATTGGGACATCTTACACCGAAGTCGTATAGTTATACCCTAAAACTAAGAATCATTTTTACTATGAGTGTCAGAAACTGATATTTTGAGGAAACATAAAAAGACAATAACGTGGGCAAACGAATGTATCACATGTTGAGACGACAAAAATGTATGGGATGACATAAAAAGTCGCCACATCGACGACAAGGTAAAATAAAAACCCGCCGCTGGGCGGGTTGCTCGTGGCCGCCCTGTGGAATGGTAGGTACTTACTTACATTACGATCTACGAAATCCGGCGCCTTATAGGCAGGACCTATAGCTTATAGGCAGGACGAGCCAGCAGTCAATAAAAAATCTGAGGCGCCCACTATCGGCATCGGTACGCTTGAGGATTTTTAGGTGGGAAATAGTAAAATGTATACTTTAACATTATGGCAATTAAGTAGAAATTTCCGTGATGTGTGGTCGTAATAACAAAGATACCGCTTCGGTATGCTTGAGGCTGTTGTATCGGCATTTTCTACTTTATTGCCATTATGTTATAGTATATTACTATTTGCCACCTAAAATCCTCAGCTGTGCCGATGCCGATAATCGGCGCCGGGCCTTAGTGAGTAGGTAAAAAAGTAGGTAGTAGAATGACAATAAAGCCACATTTACCTAAGCATTTTGTTGCTCTAAGAACTCTCTACTACTCTTACGTATTTGTACAAATCGGACTAGACCGAATCGGGCGTAAATAATAAATGTATACAGTATTTTGTACACATCCTAAATATTGGCGAAAATTGAGACTTAATTGCCTGTAATTATCTATTATACAGATTTCCTTTTAAAGACATCAACGAGGTGCTTAAAAGGCCGTACTTGTAGAGTCGTCGTGTAGGTAATCGATGGGACAGCAACGGGACAGCTCGTTATAATTCCCAGGAAATGATCACATCAATAGGATACGTGATTGATTTTGTATCTGAACTGCGTCATCTGCTTCTACTAAGTACTCACTGTGGGTGGGTATAGTACTAGGTTTTTGATTGACAACCGTACACTGTATCTTAAGTGTACAACTGCTTCTGAAATTCTGTCATCATGAAATTAGTGATAGGTATACTACGCACGCTGAATGATGATCCCTATGACAGTTCGTTAGCGCTTAACATTGTACGGACGTCCTGTCACAACAAATCCTTTAGAGGTCCATTAAAAAATCGAAATAATCATAATTGTGTACATTTGTAAATTATAAAGATGAATAGTAAGAAAATATTACTTAATGTTCGTAAATAATGGAAAAAAGCTCAATGCAAATGTACATGGTACGTGCTGCAAAAGTTACGTCGTCCAGCTGTTTTCGACTGAGAAGGGACACATCGATAAACAAAATATCGATTATTTGTTGGAAAAATTTAACATATGCTTTGAGTTTGTATATTATTTATATCAATATAAATCTGATACAGGCTCAAGCGGATCTTCAAAATCTGAGTCTGAACTGCAGCTATCCGTGACAAGACGAGACTGACTGAACTTAAAAAAAATCGGTTGGTCTGTGGCCTCCTTTTGAATATTTTTCCATGAAGCTGGCAATAATGAAATCTTTAAAATTCAAATCAAAAAGAATTCTAAACTCTTTAAATTATGCAATTTGAATGAAAATTTAACCATAGCATATAAAATATAATAAGGCTGTTACTTTTGTCCATCAATGCGCGTAATCTTTTTTTCAAAATAATTAAATATTGCTTATTATGTTGAATGACTTGACATTTGCCTAAAAAAATAGTATTTTATCGAAATTGTTTCGCATCACTATTACAACTGTCAGTTGAAACGTCATAGGGATCATCATTCGCCGTGCGAACTATAGGTACACTTTTTTACAAGTGAATTATGAAAGCAATTAGACAGAACTTTTTTTAGTAAAAAATAGCCAAGTATTTTCTTGACAGATAATTATAATTTGATACGATGGTTTCATGACGTTTGCTACATACGTGCATACCTTTAAAAGGGTTAAATATATTAAATATCTTCAGGCGTAATGAGCTTTGTCATAGACGCCATAGCAATAAAATTGCAAACAACAAAATAAACTAATAAGGTAGGTAGGTAGGTAGGTATACATGGAGGTTATTGGAAATAGGAAAAAACAACAAACAACAGCTTTTATATGTATGTCACACAACACAGCAACTGCTGGGCACAGGCCTTATCTCAGCCTTGAAGTGGCACGAGCCATACACGCGCTAAGTGTGGATCGTTGGAGATGGTTGGAGAGTGTACGGCGGTGTATCAAGCCGCCTCAGGGCCTCTAGGCAGGCTTAACGTCTAGCTTTAGCGATGTCAGCTGGGCTGGGACCAACTGCTTAACGTGCCTCGCGAAGCACAGAGATGCTCGAACAATAGGTAGAGTTCGCCTAAGCCGAAATGACGCGCTCCTCCACCGCAGCTACATACGCAAGAGTGCTTGCTTGCATGCGTAGATACAGTGGAGGGGCGCGTCATTTCCGCTTAGACCATCTCTACCTATTATAATATAACAAAGTTTCGGTACATAACGATCACCCATCACATTCCCGACCCGGCGGCCGTTTTACTGTCACATCATTGGAAGGTGTTCAAATGTTTTGCTCTACCGTACTTACTCAAAAACCTATAGTTCATGCTTAGTGTATAACATCGCCAATTTTCAAAGAATTAGGTAGTAAAGCGTTTTATTCATTAGGTGACTAATGATATTATTATATTATTTCGCTTAAGATCTCGCGTGACATTAATTGATGTTGAACTATTTTCAAACGAATTTTGTACTGAATAAATATGTACGAAATAGGCCACGAGACGAGACAGCGCGTCAGTTGGTGGACATCGCCCAACGTCTCAAATGATGGATTTCCAGGAGCTTATACCAAAGTAAGTGGGTTAATTGATAAGTTTGATAACAATCATTCGTTACAATGTAAACTTAAGTGGTTCTTCAATTCCATTTTTTAACTTAGCTGTCCTGTCATACCTACTTTGTTCTTTCAAATGCTTCGAAACTCTCACTCTTGAGTTTTATGCCTTGCTGTTTATTCAATAAAAACTGTAAATCTGCAACTTTATTTCTAATAGTGGCCGTCTGTATTCTAATGAGGCATTTATGGCAAAGCACAGTCCTCAATAATTTACATGGACTCGTTTGTTTATGTTGTAGAATGTGTCCTTAGTCAATTCTTCAACCTAACGATAACGGTAGCAGCGGAACTCAATCTTGGGTGACGGTAGAGAACTTTTCTAAATAGTACACACAGTTGATTCGTCGCGTGTAGTCAATCTATTTATAGAAAGAACGCAATTAAGCGAAACTCGGTTATCAGCCCGGTGACCCGCGGTCACTGTCACACGAGCCATCGGACCGGATTACTCAGTTCCATTCCGACGTCAGCTACGGCACTCAAACATCCGTGCTACTTGCATTACCAAACACTACTAACGTAAATTGTTCTCCAATCTATTCGAGCTAAGTTCAAAAAGTAATCGAGTGGCCATTGCAGATTGTTTTGTCGTAGTCATCATAATTTGAATTAAGATAAGTGTTATTGGGTCCCGTACGTAAAGCCTGACCCGTGGTCGTGTCGTGTTAACCGTTACAGTGTGCTCGATTCGACCGCGCGACTGGTTCGCGGGTGCGCGGTAAAAGCGGCGCCGGAGTTGGCGGCGCGCAGTCAGAGAATAGAGGGTCTCCCGGCCGCACGCACCATGTTACTGCCCGTGATCCTGTCGTGCTTCATCGCGGCCGCTGCCGCCGTCCCGGTCAGCTACGACGAGCGCCAAGAAGGCGACTTCAACGTGCGCGCAGACGTGCAGAATGTCGTGCTACTAGTCGCGTTGCCGCAGAAGTCACAGCTGCCGAGCAACATTCTCGATGGGTTTTTAAAAAGCGTGAGACCGGCGCACCAGTCAGATATTCAGGAACGAGCAGACATTCGCGTGATGGAAGCGTTCGTCGAGCCGAACACGCCGTATCGCGTCGAGATCGGGTCGGAAGGTGACCGGTACTCGGAGGGCGACGGGCGCGCTGTGGAGGTTGTGATTGCTGGTCGACGAAGATCAAACTCCGATGCGCTGGCGGAGGGAGACGACCTCAAGCTGCTGGGCGCCACCGAGCAGTGCGGGCCGGACCGCGAGCGGGACCCCGTCACGCTTGCGTGCCGCGCGCGCGCCGCTCCGACAGACTCCGAAGATGAGTCACCGCAAACAGAAGACAAAGTGAAAGACATCGCCGTACAGCCTGAAGTGGTCCCTGCCTCATCGTAACTCCTGATCTCGGAACTTAATTTTAGTTAATTTATTCGCATACTCATGCCATTATGATAAAACTAATTGATAACTTTTGTAAATTATTGTACCTATATTAAGTTAAAAAAATACTTATTGTTTATGCACAGACTTTTAAGATTATTGAAATACCTACCCCACGTTACAATAACAGGAGAAGCTGAACACTTATTCATAAAAACTAGGTCAGTAACACAACAATGTTTAACTAATGATCTGTTTGGTCTCTTTCAGTCATTTTAGTGACAAACAGGGAATTATTAGCTAAAGTAGTGATAGAGCACTTTCGAGGATTCATATCATAAATGGGCAATTTTCGATCAATTTATAACCAATCTTTTAAAAAAACTTGACTAGTAGATCAACGCAGATCAGCCACTGCTGGCACCAAGAAGTTTGGACATACCTCCCTATTAATTTTGACCTAAACTATCTTACTGTTGGTTTCCTTCATGTACGGTAAGACCAGAGGTTCAAACTCGAACCTATACTAACAATGCATAAAGTTTATTTTCGAATACCTAGTATCAATAAGGTAGGGGGAGAAAACGATTGACCATGACTGCTACTGAAACATACAAACTAGTGCATAAATACCGGTTGTGCAATCTACTTCCGAAGACGTTTTTACATTCGATGAATTCATTATTACCTATACATCGTGATTGACTAAGGTTTTTGAATTAATAAATAATATAGAAATCAATATTTTCATGAAACCATAGTCATGCATGCTACACATAAGCAACATCTTCTTGCTTCTATGTAGGTAAGTATGTATGTCGAACACATTTTTGGCTCCCTGTCGGCTTGTTAGGTGTACAGTGGACGGCACATTACTCTACCCATTTCCGGTCAGTCCTCCTTGCTCTATTGCAAAGGAATAACATGTGGCAAGAGCGCGAGAAAAAACGGAAATGGGATAACCTGATGTGCTGAAAGAAAGAGTAAGTAACATTATTACAATGAATATATCAATATGGTAAAGCACATTAGTTCCTATGTAGAAGTACCTAGTACTATGTAGTATGTTACTAGTAGTAACATACTTACAAATAATATTAGAGGGCGATTTGCGCCTAATGACGAAATTTTCGTTGGAAATATTTTGTCATCAAACCTTCTTATGTCCTTTAATGCAGTTTATTTTAAGTTTATCTATGATATGTAAGTACTTGTATAAAGATACTTCTTTATCGTTTGGTAGGACGGGAGGAATTTAATCTTAAAAGTACCTTGAGCACTTCGCATTGATCGGAATTAGGTAGGTACCTACACTAGGCATGTATCAAAAATTTCTAGATAATTATGTAGGTTTACTTTTCTTTGACCTATTGATAACATTTAAGCGCAAGTAAGCGTTACTCAGCATTTAGAAAAAGCTACTTTTAATACGATGTAGGCCAAAAATATTTTATGTTTGTTTCCATATTGTCGGTCCGGCCATTAGCTAAACCTGCCCCTGATTGGTCACGTATTTTTTTACTAAGTCTAACTACACTAAATTATAGTTAATTATGAAACATATTACAAATATGTCACGTTACCAAACCATGCGCCGCTTGAACACAAAACTTGAGTCTATTCATGTTTGGTGTTCAAGCGTTTGGAGGGCGTGGCAAAAGTCAGTGGCAACACGACATGGCATCTAGCGACATTGCCAACCCTGTAGAGCCAGCTCTACACGTTTGCGGACGCATCTGCAGATGACATCAGCTGACGCACCTGCAGACTTGTGGAGGAGTAGTATTATGCGTCTGTGCTAGGTATCCGCCTGTTGTCGATTTTTTGGCGCACATCAAAGGGATTCCAGGGAGATGCCCGATGTCTATCCACACGTCTGACGACGCATCAGTCAGTACGGAATTGCTCATGGGAGTGCGTACTTCTTGTCGTTTTTATCTGTTAGTGTAATCCCATTCGCTAAAAAGACCATGAGTACTGACGAAAGATTTATTTTGTGTATCAAGCATAAATAGTACATTGTTACCCTAGGGGTGAAAGTAACTTATTTAGTCCCGAGACGGGGTTTGGCGCCTGGAACGAAGTGAGGGCGCCAATAGTTCGAGGGACTAAATGAGTCTTTAACCCAAGGTAAGCACTATGCTTTTCATTACAAATACAAGGAAAGTAAAAATAAAAACATAAATTAGCTGAAGAAAAAATGAGAAAAATTTATGAAGATCGAATTGCCGCTCTCCCGCCTATTTGTTTGTTTTTTTTTCTGTGGCCGGCCCGCTATTCAGCCAATATTTTTTATTTTCATCATTGCAAAAATGGTAAATATTTTGGTCAAAGCTAAGTTATTTTAAAGAAATTGTTGAAACTAAATTATAATAAAGTTATTTAAAAAATATAAATATTCTCTAATCAATACTTGTCTTTAAGTTATTTCAATTTTACATCGTGGCTGTATGGAAAGTTGTATCATGCTTCAATAGATATGTGAACAAGAACTTGTTTTTTTTTAATAATTTGACAGCTGTCAGTTGAAAGTGATTCTCCCTAGGGATGAAAAGTATTACTTTCAGCCCGCTTCTCAGGTCAGTAATGACCTACTTTCAGAGTATGAGTAATGAAATAGTACATTGTTACCCTAGGGGTGAAAGTAACTTACTTAGTCCCGAGACGGGGTTTGGCGCCCGGAACGAAGTGAGGGCGCCAATAGTTCGAGGGACTAAATAAGTCTTTCACCCGAGGTGAACACTGTGCTTTTCATTAATAATCCGAGGAAAGTAAAAATAAAAACATGAATTAGCTATAGAAAAAACGAGGAAAATAAATGAAGATCGAATTGCCGCTTTCCCGCCTATTTTGTTTGTTTTTTTTCTGTGGCCGGCCCGCTATTCAGCCATTATTTTTTATGAATTCATTGGCAAAATGGTAAATATTTTGCTCAAAGCTAAGTTATTTTAAAGAAATTGTTGAAACTAAATTATAATAAAGTTATTTAAAACATATATATTCTCTGATCAATCCTTAACTTTAAGTTATTTCAAATTTTACATCGTGGCTGTATAGAAAGTTGGAACATGGTGCAATAGTTATGTGAAAAAGAAGTAGTTTTAAAAAAAAGAATGTGACAGCTGTCAGTTGAAAGTGATTCTCCCTAGGGATGAAAAGTATTACTTTCAGCCCGTTTCTCAGGGCAGTAATGACCTACTTTCAGAGTATGAGTAATGAAAACTCCTTTTTTTATAATCTTACGCAGATGTTGCATCTGGCGAACATTAACACAGACTGATGGGGCGACAGACGTGCGGACGGCTGGACGGATCCATCTTCTGACGCTCGCGTACGCGTCTGCCGACGTGTGGAGCCGGCATAAGATCATTGCTGAACTCTTCTAGTGATTCAGCCATATTCATATGTTGTCCTTGCCATTCCAGGAGCTTGGATAGCATTTCCGTCCTCGTGCTATGCGCCTGCTCCCGAACCGACATGGTGTATATTACCAAATTGCGAGGTGCTGATAGTCGATATGGCACGGAGCCACCACTGAAAAAATACTTTTTAAAATAGGTACTAGTTACACTTACTGTGAAAATACTTTTTTTTAAATTTAACCTAATGTGTCCCACTGCTGGGCAAAGGTCTCCCCCAAAATACTATTCGCACGAATTCATCTGGAGACACAAATTGAAAACCATGTTTTTAACTGACTTCAAAAACGGAAGACGTCATCCATTCGACTGTATTTCTTTTATCCACTCTATTGTATTCTTGGCAAATATATGATTTTTTTGTTCGACAAGACTGCAGAACCGACAAGTTATACTTACGAGTACTTATCATCTTCTTAATAATATGCGGCAGCGTGTGGATGTGGTCTATGGTACCACTAGCCCTTTTGGAACCCGGATCGCTCGGGAGGTTGGAAGTAAAAGTAAGTAAGTAGATATAAGTATATAGATACAAGCGGTTAATCGAACAAGCGAATAACGATACGTGTTAAAGTAAGTCATATGTTTAATTTGTCGGTGGAGTTTAGTGGATTGAGGACTTCTAACGAGGTTAATAGCCAACTGATTTGCTTTATCATTAAGTAAAAACAAAAATCAGTTACTATTTTATACACCTCTGCTGTATTTGGGGGTATTTTTGGCACCTGATATTTTTTAGATTTGTTCCAATCTCTTTCAAAAATAAGCTAGGTAGATATATAAACCGTTATGTTCACTAAGTAACGCCCTATTGAAATACACGTTAACTGTTTATTAATAGATATAGAAAATTCATACAAGACAAGCTATACAGCATTGGGATTGAAAGTTTAATCTTTGACATTTTGACCACTAAGCGCTACATTAGTTGCTTCGATTGAAGCTCGTGCAGTAAGCAGGTTAATACAAATATTTAAATATTACATTAAATATCTTGGCTAACGCGATATTAGTCTTTGTTTGTGAGATTTGTGAGTGCAATTAAGCGTTTAGAAACGATTAAAAAAACTAAGTTTGAAAATGGAAACACAAGAAAAATACCCGTATGAAATAAAAGATGTGGATTCCGAAGAATCGGAAGAAGTTTTCAAGTATTTTACTGAAGGTAAGATAATGTTAGTAATTAATATCATGAACTTATGGTACTAAATAAATTAAAATTAAAAGACTTCCTCAAAACCTTCGTTTACCACTTCATTTTAATTCTGAGGCTTAAAGGCTTTTTGTGCGCCAGTAAGCTGTTTCATTTCGATAAAATTCCGAAATATTTTATTCTCATGAGAATGTGTAGACTACCATACTTCCACCACCACATCGGAAAACGAATACAATAATATACTTATCTTCGGCTTAGGCTTAAGCAATCACCAGATATAATGAAAAATAACGCCCAAAAATTCGTTAGTACTTACCAGAATTAAATCCCCATTTTAATATGAAATGATCACCAATAAACATAAAGTCTGCTAACCTAAATAAGGCAAGTATCTCCAGAATAATCGCTGAGCTACCCAAAAAGGCCACGCATGCACCAAATATGTACTCGCATTTTATTTTAGAAAAACATCTAAATAAGTTTCACAATTTTATCCTAATAAAGTTAATTAATAAACAAAAACCATAGTTTACCCAAAAAATATAAATGCAGTTCTAATGGTTCACTGAAACTACCGTAAAGGCTGAGCTTCTTAGAGCTTTCGATAAAATAACGGCCACGAAAAAAAACATTAGTTTGCATTCATTTATTATATTTCTCAAACTAATAAGACTTAAAACTTAAAGACAGTCCTGTAATTTTAAAATTTTAATAAAGAGTGGATCTTCAAAAAACTTAGTCTTAATGATAAATGAGTATTCAAACAACCAACATTAAAACAGTCATTTGTATGGTCATAATTATTTAAAAATATTAATGAAGAATCAGTCTTCAAATAACATAACATCACACTCCTTTGTACGGTAACAATTGTTTTAAAATCTTCACTAGGGTATAAAACAAAGTCGCTTTCTCTGTCCCCATGTCCCCATCTTTGAAACTACGCAACGGATTTTGATGCGGTTTTTTTTAATAGATAGAGTGATTCCTATTGCACCCGTGCGAAGCGGGGGCGGGTCGCTAGTAACGAATAAATTAGTCTTCATAAACATAAAATCGTAATCGGTGTAGCGACGGGTGGGAGGGGGATAATAAAGCCGCGAGACTCAACTAATTTACCATCAATATAATATACTTGGTTAAATATGCATGCATTTTATGGCGAACGTAGTGATATATTTGGGTAGTAATGACACAAAACTTTGTTAGTCAAAATTTGGTGCACGCGTGGCCTTTTTGGGTTATTAAAAGTTTTTGTAGTACAGGCATGATTTAAATAGCCCGAAAGATTTTGGTACAGGTTTCATTTATTTGTACATATATATATTTTTTGGATGAGGCGGTTTAGGGCAACGATTGTTTTTTGGTGGTCATTAAATTTCATCCCCTTATCTTCTACGGCTATTAACTCTGAAATTCTGTTACCTATGTGCAGGTTACCAGGAAGGTTTTATCCGCATCGGGCCGAAGGGCTACTTCCTCACAAATGGCTTCAAAGCTGATGCTGCCAACGTCTACCACATGCCTTTGCGACCTGACGACGTTTTCGTCATGGCGATTCCTAAATCAGGTTTGTTGTTACTAAGTGAAATTCTATGAACACCAACACTGCATCTTCCCATACAAGCAAGCACTCTTGTTTGCGCCGAAGCGGTGGAGGGGCGCGTCATTTCAGCTTAGACGATCTCAACCACTTTACCCCCATCTTGCTGGACTAATGACAGTAATTCTACAGATAAGTCTGCATTCCCGGACTTTTCAGGCCCAACGGCCATCAGTTTTTCTTTCTAGGTGTCCGTTGCATCTTCAGCTGGAGGTAACTACCTAGTTCCTACTTACAGATCTCCTCATTCCAAATTCGGTGCCACAGAAAAATACTGAGCATAGCCTACCTCCTCGAGAGAACGGGAGCATTATTAGAAGATTTAAGAACTCGTGTTTCGAATCCTATGGGCCATCCTTTTGTATGTTTTAGGAACAACTTGGACTCAGGAGCTTGTCTGGATGATAGCGAATGATTTCGATTATAAGACGTCTAAGAGCACTCCACTTCCACAGCGATTTCCATTTTTAGAGTAAGTTAAATTATACTTACTATTACTCATAGTTGCCAAAGCCAGTTCACTATCTGATCACTAGACACAGTGCAATCTTTGTCAGTTGGTCAATGCAGTTGGTAAAAAGCCAACGTTATGTTGTTGATATTTCATCCAAACGCGAACGAAAGGTTTCGCTAATTTATTCCTAATGTGCATGGCAAAGAAATGAGGAAAGCTTTCTGCACAAGTGTTTCAAGGGGATAGCAACTAGGGCCTTTTAAAAAGGCGATTGGCAGGCCACTATGTACTACCGTCTACAAGACATCATCACTTTAGATACTTACTTGTCTGATAATGATGCAACCTGCTTCACTACAAAGGCGTCATCAATATACTCAAAAGCATGGAAAAATTATATTTTTTTAATACAAATACCTAACTCTGTCTTTCAAAAATACCTTTGTAGTTTACCGACAGAAGTTCTTGTGATATCCCGCATGTGTGTTCCAGACAGTCGGTGCTTTTTAACAGCGAGAAAGCACAGAAGAAGATGAGGGCAGAGTATTCTGGTAACGAGCAGCAACTGGCGGTGCTGGACGCCGTGACCACGCCGGGGTCGGTGATGGCGGCCGAGGTACTCTCGCCGCGCTTCCTCAAGACGCATCTGGCGTTGTCGCTGCTGCCACCTAGCTTGCTCGATGTAGCCAAGGTATCTATTTATTCATTCAGTCATTCCTATTTATCCTATGGACATTTATACTGGGAGTGGTAGACGTCTGTGGAGCTACCAACCGCGATGGGTGGAGTTACATCATCTCAGGGGGTTGTGTTGTGAAAACTATGAGTGCGTCTAGCTAGAACATCTTGCCTTAAAAAAATGTACTTAGTTAGACGCTGCTCTTACTACTTAAAGCTAGAATTCGAATGAAACTACACTATTCAACAACGACGTTCTGAATAGTGGTATTAAGAAAAGATATTTTTTGATAAGCAAAGTAATTTCACTATATTTATTTACTTGTAAGGTGGTGTACGTGGCCAGAGACCCGCGGGACGTCGCCGTGTCCTACTTCCACCACGACAAGCTGTTCAGCTTCATGGGCTACACGGGCGACTTCAGACAGTTCTGGGAATGCTTCGTCAAGGGCAGACGTAGGTTTTGTGCAGCATTTGGCTGCATGATTGATATTGTCTTTGACGTAAAAACGCGTTGCTTGATAAGTTCACAAAACTAAAACAGAAAGAATGTCATGCGTAAGGAAGTCTTAGTTGTTACCAACTGATCAAAAATTTCATAAAAATAACGAAGCAGATGACCCATGAGCATTCATATTTAAATGTGCTCTCACAATATTTTTTAATTAAAGAATTGAAAGTTTTTATACACTTAAAAGCTAACCAGAATGAATTGACTTTTTCAATTTAATTTGCCAGTGGACTGGACGCCATACTTCCCTCACGTGCTGGAGGCCTGGGAGCAGCGGCATCACCCGAACTTGCTGTTCATGTTCTATGAAGACATGCTGAAAGTGCGTATTAAAGAAGAAAGAAAGAAAAGTTTTTTATTGGCCCCAAACAAAGGAAGGCATACAAATATATAAAAAAAAACAAGCACTCAAAAAATTACAATAAAACAAAACACATTTAAAAAATTAAATAAGTAAAGGTCTCAGGGTCTCTCGATCTCCCTTCAGCGGTCGCCTGTGTGGCAGTAAAGTGACGAGCTCTACATCATTAAGGCTCGTCATAGACGACGACCGTCTTGGTGTAATTGTTGAGATGTCGGCTACTACACCAAGGGCCGCGGGTTCGATCCCCGCACAGTACAAACATTTGTGTGCATGAACATGTCTGTTTGTATTGGTCTGGGTGTTTCCTATGTATATTAAGTATGTATTTATAAAAGAAAAAGTATATATGTTTATCCGTTGTCTAGTATCCATAATAACGGACTGTAACTAGCCCACTTGGGACTAGATGGCGCTGTGTGAAATAATGTCCAAGGATATTTAAGTACCGATAGACGGACTGCTCGAGCAGTAACCCAGTGATCAACATACACGGACCGCTCTTAAGCAGTTAGCGATTTTGTGAATGATTAAAACTTCACCGGCTGCCAACCGCCCGAAGCAGTCGCAACTGCTCAAGCGGTTCATGTTACAGACATGTCTACTTTGGTAGAACCCTAAGGTAGAACCCGTGGTAGAACTCTATAGTTATAGCGGGCCACAGGGGGAGCGAGCCAACCCTTACAGAGCGCATTGCATTGTTCAGTCAATTCCAGATTTGAGTATTTTTCTGCACTCATGTAGTCGTTTCAGCAAACGGTCTTACTTGTCAAACGCTGGTTTGAAACCGACCTTACAGATTCGAGCGATTGATTTAAAACTGTTTTAGGATTTACCTAGGGCAGTACGTCGAGTAGCAGAGTTTTTGGGCAAGAAAGTAAGCGATGAACAATTGGAGAAGCTGTGTGAACACCTCAGCTTCAAGAATTTCAAGAGTAACGACATGGTCAACTTCGAGTGTACCAGAGTCCTCGGCTGGCTTAACGACGAAAAGTCCTTCGTCAGGAAAGGTACTTTACTATCTTTTGTCTCTCACATAGAGACTAACCCTCTTATTCATAAAAATGAACGCAACGCTAACGCATTGTTTAAGCTATTGACGTGTTCTGTCACTTACTCGCAAATGGCGGCAGCAACAAGAATGACAGTGACAAAGCGATACAATAGTTATCGTGTTCTATAAGAGCTCTTTAAGTTTTTATGAATAAGGGGGTAAAGCTATAAGCGTCTCCGCACAAGAGACACAAAGTTTTAAGGCACAAGGCAGTAGTCGAGATGAATAAATCGGAAAACATCGCTAACCAAAGAAAGTACTTCCGGTAGACGTCGAACAAGCTAAAATGACGCGCTCCTCCACTGCATCTGCACAAACAAGTGTGCTTGCTTGTATGCGAGATGCAGTGGAGGGGCGCGTCATTTAAGCTTAGACGATCTTTACAGAGGTACTTGAAGTATTCTTGGGGTATTCAAATTAGTTAAAAATCTTAATAACCTTTTTAGTGTTACACTGGCTTCTAGAGTATTTATTCTGAGTATGATCCTGAATGATGGCCAATATGTTGCACCCAAAGCAAAATCTCTTTTTGTGTTTTAACTTTAACAAAATGTATTGAAATCACTACAGGCAAATCAGGCGGCTGGCGCGAGTACTTCGACGCGGAGATGTCGACGCAGGCGCAGCGCTGGATCGACGACAACCTGCGCGGGACCGATCTGCGCTTTCCAAACTAAGATATTAACTATAGTCATTTTTGTATTTAAATATATTTTCTTTCTAATATTTGGTTACAGATATCTCAATAAAAGAAATCATAAACGTTTCACTCTATCTATTTGAAAATAACCGCATCTGGCATTTGATCCTAAGTAAAAAAAAAATAGATTAGAGTAGCAAATACCACGCTGAGAAGTTTTTAAACTATTTGCGGTATTCGCGGGAAAACATGTTTTTCACAAGTTCAGTTTGGGTAGATCTCAATCAGTGAAATAATCTGGCGAAAGCAATTGTTTGTTGTTACTAGGTACCTATCTCTATTATGTATCAGTACTAGCACACTCTAATCCCATATTCGATAGCGTCTATCAAAGCTGCCACCCAAGTCGCTATTAGGTATCATCAACGTAGATTTGACAGAGATAAAGAAGATAAAGTTATTTTGTTTCAGTTTCATAGCCATTATCAACAACATTGTGTTATAAATAGGTTCTGCAAAATAAATATTTCAGTTTACTTTGAAATTACACAAGTGCTAAAAAAACTAACTCATTTCGTCCAACACTGCATGATGGCCGAAAACAGTGAAAATAAAAAGTATCCATACGAAATATCAGATTTAAGCCCAGAGGAAACTAAAGAGATATTAACACATTTTACCGGGGGTAAGTTAGAGTGCCAGTTACTTAATTGTCATTATTGTATAGGCCCTATTATAGGGTCATAAGGACAGGTCGATGAAATTGAATAAAATAAGCTGTGTGTGAGATATTAACGAACTTTTCATTTGATTCGAAAGTCCTAATACTCGTATTAATGCCATTTGTATGGAATAAGTAAGACATGGGGTTTCATCAAGGCAGTGCGACGTGCCTCTCATCGAACTATACGAAAACATTCCGCATGAACGGTTTCAGGGAAAGGATTTCTCTCGCAGAGGTGACGTGAATTGGTCATCAAGAGCGTGCAATTCGACTCCATTAGACTTTTTTTTGTTAGGTATCCTGTCACAAGTGTATGCCAAAAATCCACAATCGACGAATGCCCTGGAATTCAACATAACGCAGGCCATTGCTCAGATTCAGCCAGACTTATGCAGCAGAGTAAGAAAAGTGGACCCCTCGGTTCGGTGCAGTGGCACTATTCGAAGCGCGGCGGACATTCAAACGATGTCATGTCATACTTATTACATAAAAAACGGCAGTAATTACTAACCATTTCCAATACAATAAAAATACGTTAATATCTCACACGCAGCTGAATTTCAACACCGACTCGTCCTTATTGAAAGACCCTTTATATTGAAAAGTACTTCGCTCAAAATGTTTGATTTGGAATTGAACTATAGTTCATTATGTACTTTTCAGTTGTGTAGCTACTATTTTTGGTAGGTAATTTTTTAAGTCCTTTTCTGCAATATGGTATGGCATTTCCCTCGAGGCAGACGAGTCCTTGATGATGAATTATGTTTGTTGGTAATAAAATAATACATATTCGGATTGTTATTTGTTTGTACCTATTTACAGGCTTTCAAGATGGATGGATACGCGTGGGGCCTAAAGGCTATTTTTTTCCAGTAGGATTTAAAAAAGAGTGCGAAAAAATATATAACTTACCCCTCAGAGCTGATGACACTTGGGTGGTCACATTCCCTAAATCAGGTTAGTTCAATGTTGTAGCCATTTGTTAAATATACCTAGGTGAAGTTTTTTTATTTGCCATAAAATCAATCATCAAGATATAAATACAAAAAACGAATATATATCTTGCTTGATTGATCTTAAGTATAATTGTTAAATTTCTAAACATTAACTTTTTTTCCACATACAATTTTGATTCCTGCAGGAACAACATGGGTCCAAGAATTGGTGTGGGTGGTGGCTAATGACTTCGACTTCGAAAAGGCGAAATCCATTCCACTTGATGTTAGATTTCCCTTCATAGAGTAAGTTGTGGTAGTAACTAGATAACCGAAAGACAATTAAGTTAATAAAAAGTTAAATAATCAACATACTCGTAATACCTATCATGTCGCCAATGTTTTATCTCATGATTTTATTTGTACAGAATGTCATCCTTCATGAACAGCCCATCTGCCATAGCCCACCTAAAGAAGTTATGGGAAGGTAACGAGAAAAACCTGGGTATGATAAGTGAGATGATCAAAAGTGGTTCTGACTCGGTGCAGGAGTTGCCTTCGCCCCGTTTCATCAAGTCTCATCTGCCGCTGTCCCTGCTTCCTCCGCGGATACTAGACACTTGCAAGGTTGGTCACTATCTACTACGTTCATAGCAGAGGAGAAGCCATCGCCACGGAAATCTTTGAACTACTATTTTACACTTGACGTCATCGTGAACAATCATTTATAATCGATGCTTTTTGGCCTTCGAGCCGGATCAAAGCGCAGACACCGGCCGCACCTAGAGGTTAGACAGCCATTTAATTAAATCCCTAATAGCCTAGTCTCTTGTGCCCTAACTATTGATTGAAAAGTACGATTCTTGAAAAGGAAATTGAAATAACAGACTACTATAAAGTTACTGATTAGTCTTAGTCATTTATAAAGTTTCGATTTGAAAATAGTTTGTTAGTGGTTGATTTTGTTGTCCCTTGATTATCAAAAAGATTTGTCCAAGATTATTTTAAAGAAAAATATAGCTAAGCATAAGGCCCCCCGAGCGACAACAGTCCACCTGTTGACCGTTTAACAGTATTACATAAATCGTGTTTAGTGTAGTACATCCATTGCTTTTAGTTTTGTGGACACTTTAGGTGAGCGTGAGTTTGAGGCGTGCCCAACTTTGTTTGAATGCAAGGGTTACCCGTTTTTAAGGTGGTGCATGTGGCTCGCAACCCCCTCGATACTGCCGTCTCCTACTACCACCACACCAAGTTCTTCCACGTCATTGGGTTCACCGGAGGATTTAAGGAATATTGGAACTATCTTATAAAAGACTTACGTAAGTATAGTATAAGCTTTATAGGATCTAGTTTGGCGCCAGATTTGGAAAACTCAGCCTGAAAAACCAGGTTACTTTTTGGGTTTGATACAAAATCCCATTTTGATGTATGCACGTTGAGTCTTTGACTGAGTGTTAGTTGAATAAAATAATCACACTGCGCCTAAAAACACCTCATTTTGACGCTAACCGGAATAGCATAGCAGTTACAAAGAATAGATGTTCAATAACTGTCTAACAAAATAGTAATATTCTTTATTCCAGTGGACTGGACTCCATATTTCGAGAACGTGAAGGAAGCGTGGGAACAAAGGGATAATCCTAACATGCTGTTCCTGTTCTATGAAGATCTTTTGAAGGTAAATGAAAGGTTTTACATCACTAATACCTATCTACTTTCCTTATTTTCCTTTAGTGTATCAACAGCTTATCTACTTATCTTCAAGTAGGTGTGTAGGTACTACCTATAAGATAATGATAACAAACATTAGGCAAACCCGACTTTGCACTTCTGGTTTTCGCCAAATCTCATCTTAGCTTAGGGAAAATCGCCAACTTTAATCGTATACTGCTTCACCTTGAGTTGGTATGCTCCTCTCATTTGTTAGAAGTAATTTTAAAATGTTATTTGGCTCTGTTCTCTTTACTCAAACGATCACATTCGCGTAGTCATCAAGTTTTGCAACGTCAAAATAAAATCTCCCTTTGAATTCCTTTGATGTGCTTATGCAGAATGCCAGCCCTAATCCCTAATCATCTTTAATGGACCATTCGTTCGATCGTGTAATACCTATGTTGGCTACTATTATTTATTTTTGATTATAAGTGAAATCATTTATTCAGATAATTAACACAAAGATGTCCCTATTGTCAACTGTTGGCTAAGCCAAATAAATAAGCAACGGTTTTGAACATAGAAATATTCATCATCATTATCATTAACGCTAGAGGTGCCCGTGGCGCAGTTGTGACAGTGATCGGCGACGATCGTTGTTGTAAAGCAACACACGCCGGGTCGGAAAAGGGATGGGTGACCATCCGACCGAAATTTAGTGATGTGTATTTCGGGCATCTCCGTGCTTCGGAAGGCACGTTAAGCAGTTGGTCCCGGTTGACGTCGCTAGATGTCAGTCGTTAAGCCTAGTCAGAGGCCTTAGGGTGGCTTGATAACATCTGACAATAAGGTTGCTCACTAACCTTACACCCCTCCAACAACCCGCACTGAGCCCGCGTGTTGGAGTATGGCTTGTTCCACCTCATAGTTGAGGTGAGGCCTGTGCCCAGCAGTGGGACGTATATAGGCCGATTATGTATTATCATTAACGGCCACAGCCCACATGATGTCCACTGCTGAACGTAGGCCTCCCCTATATGTAGATTTCCAGAGCGGGCGGTTGTAGCATGCGATATTTGACAATGATGTCAACCGTCCTCACGTCTACTTTGAGAGTAGGCGTCCCACTAAAGAAATATTAACAAATCGTAGATGCCTAAGTCAATTGTATTCTTTAGACATTAACCAGGTAAAGAGGAACTAAATTTTTTATTGCTTTTGAGCTTTATCTACGAGAGTTAAGGTTCATAATAAAATGGTCCCGTATGGTACATTGCCTGGTTAAGGGTTAAACTGTTTACACAGGATCTCCCATCAGCCGTGCGGCGCGTGGCCGCGTTCCTGGGCAAGCCCGCGTCGGAGGAGCAGGTGGCGCGGGCCTGCGAGCATCTCAGCTTCGAGAACTTCAAAAACAACAAGTCGGTCAACTTCGACTCCGCCAAGGAGATCGGCATAGCCTCTGAAGGGTCCTTCATGAGGAAAGGTAAAAAAAATATCTTAGTTAAGGCCTGTGAAGGACTTGAACTGGTGTTCAAGTAATATATCAAAATAAGGTTTTTTTTGAACATTTAGATTGTTCTATGATCCGGCTCGAAGGACCACAAAGAAGTATCATCAATAAAATAAAGTTTTTGTTTTGAGCTCTGTATACCTTTAGTCGAGCTGTTGAGTGATTTATACACTCAGTTCGAACCATGAAAGTCAGCCGGTAGTTAAACTATGGTGACAGAATATATCTATTTATTTATCTGAATCGTAAGAGCGGAAGTCCCGGGTTTGAGCCCCGCCTGATGCCTAGGCTAAGTTGATGTTCTATCTTGAATCCTTGAACTTTTCTTCAGGCAAAGCGAACGGATGGCGCGAGTACTTCGACGAGGAGATGACAGCGCAGGCGCGGCGCTGGATCGACGACAACCTGGAAGGGACTGACCTACGTTTTCCTAACTTGTAAAATTAAATACAAAAGTCGTTCATTTATAAATATTCATAAGTACAAACTTACATTGTCACTTTAACAAGTGTTTGGTAGTAACAACCTAATTAAACACATTATTTATTTAACTTGTATACTTTTTGCCTTAAACCTGGTAATCCTTTCTTTAATACATATATTCTATTAGGTACTTACTTGCATATTCGTACTGATAAAAATAACATTTTAGGAAACAATTCGTTTCTGGACCTTTTCTTGAAAACGGAGCCAGGTGGATGAGCTGAAACTTCTGTGCTTTCCTAGCCAGTGCGAGGTCCGACTGCAAAAAAGTGAGACCATCCCTATTTTTTAAAGCTGTCGCGCTACGACGCGGCATCGTTGCACAGTACGGCGTCGAGTCGTGGGAATCTACTACGAGCAAGCGAAATTCTCACGGTACCGCGTCGTAACACGATACGACGCGAGGTCGGATCGTTGGTTTCAAACTTCAATTCAAAAACAAAATACAAATCAAAATTTAATGCAAATTAAAATTCAATTCAAAAACATACCTACACATATTTCGCAAAGATTCTTGTTTATTTGGCCGGCTTTGGTCGGGTTTGATGCCATTGCAAGGACATAAGATTAGGTGGCTAGGTAGGTAAATAGTCACCTAGATAGGTTATGTAGCAACACTAGCACACTTTAATCCCATATTCGATAGCGTCTATCAACGCTGCCATCCAAGTGGCTATTAGGTATCATCAACGTTGATTTGACAGAGATAAAGATAAACTTATTTTGTTTAGTTTCAAAGCCATTATCAACAACATTGTGTTATAAATAGGCCCTGCTAAATAAATCTTTCAGTTTACTTTAAGTTTACAAGTGTGTCAAAAAACTAAATTATTTACTGCATGATGGCCGATGACAGTGAAAATAAAAAGTACCCATACGAAATAACAGATTTAAGCCCAGAGGAAACAAAAGAAGTATTAACACATTTCAGTGAGGGTAAGTTAGAATGTTAGTTACTTACATTTGTTATGCACTACACTCCTTTTACACAAAATGTTTGATTTCGTATTGAAGCCTAAAGCTGCTCTAGCTACTATTTTTAGTAGGTCAATTCTTAGGCCCTTTTCTGCAATATGGTATTAAACATTTTGTAGTATCACCTATTTCCCTTGGGGCAGACGAGTCCTTGAGTGGAAACCGAGGATCGGCAAACGCAGTGTAGGGCGCCTCTCTCTCGGAAGACGGTGGCTGAATGTGGGAGGTTCCGAACCTGGAGGAGAGTATGGCTCGAGTCCAGCAGTGGACCACTAAAGGCCAATGATGAATTAATTATGTTACATACCTACATTCGGATTAAAATTCGAAATAATGTACCTGTAAATAGGTAAATTCGGATTGTTATTTGTATGTACCTATTTACAGGTTTTCAAGAAGGATGGATACGAGTAGGGCCTAAAGGCTATTTTTTTCCACTAGGATTTAAAAAAGAGTGCGAAAAAATATACAACTTACCTCTACGACCTGATGACACTTGGGTGGTCACATTTCCGAAGTCAGGTTAGTTCCATGTTGTAGCCATTTGTAAAATAAAGTGAAGATTTTTACTTGTCATTTACACAAGTTTTATACTGCCTTTTGTTCCACATTACATTTTGATTCCTGCAGGTACGACATGGGTCCAAGAATTGGTGTGGGTGGTGGCTAATGACTTCGACTTCGAAAAGGCGAAATCCATTCCCCTCGATGCCAGATTCCCCTTCATAGAGTAAGTTGGGGTAGTAACTAGATAACTTCAAGACGAGTGAATAAACAATTCTTCAAATCATCAACAAAATATCATGTCACCAATGTATCTCATGTGTCTGCAGAATGTCGTCCTTCATGAACAGCTCAGCTTCTATAGCCCATCTGAAGAAATTATGCGAAGGAAATGAGAAAAAACTGTTTATCATGAATGAGCTGCTCAAAAATGGAGCTGACTCTGTTCAGGAGAGACCTTCGCCGCGTTTCATCAAGTCTCATTTGCCACTGTCCCTGCTCCCTCCGCGGCTACTGGACACTTGCAAGGTTGGTCACTATCTATTACCTACATAATAGCATAGAAGAGGCAGACAGACTCAAATCCCTAGGAAGTTTAGTCTCTGCTTGTTCCCAACGAGTCACACTGTCATACGACGAGTCATAATTGACTTGCCGCCTCGAGGATACAGTGTGACTCGTCGGGGACAAGCGCCAGTCCGCTCTTGTACCAAGATCTTAGGTCATTAAGGAAAAGTAAATTGTAATCCATAATATAACTGATGAGTGTATTTGTTAAAAAACTTCGCTTTGAAAATAAGTTACTAGGTAGTTAGTGGTTGATTTGTTGGTTTTACCTCCCATCCAAAAAAATATGTCTAAGTTAAATTTAAAGGATAATATAGCTAAGCATACGGCTATCGAGCGGCAACAGGTCACAGTCATACGTATCAAGTAGTACATCCGTCGCTTTTAGTTTTGTAGACACTTTAGAAGTCAGCGTGAGTTTGAGGCGTGCTTAACTTTGACTGAATGCAAGGGTTCTTTTAAGGTGGTGCATGTGGCGCGCAACCCCCTCGACACCGCCGTCTCCTACTACCACCACACCAAGTTCTTCCATACAATTGGGTTTACCGGGGGATTTAAGGAGTACTGGAACTACCTCATTAAAGATTTAGGTGAGGATACAATATCAACTTCATAAGATCTAGTTAGTTTGACGGCGGATTTGAAATACTCAGACCAAGGAAGGACCTTGGCTTTGTGTAGTAAATGCCTTTTAAACTTTTTAAACCCTTTTAAAACACCCAGTGACTAAAAGGTCAGTTCAATATTCACTGGTTCAATTTCAATTCCTATCCAAAATACCATTTGATGTTTTTATTTATTCACTTTAACTGAGTATTAGTTTTATTAAAAGATTGACACCAGCTCTGCTATTCTCAATGACGCCAAATCTCATCTCGATCTCGCTCAGGAGAAAACGCCAACTTTAATCGTCGATTGGCTTCACCTTGAGTAGTATTCTCCCTCATTTGTACAGAAATAATTTTAAAATGTTATTTGGTTTACTTATAAAGTTCTTTTTACTCAAACGGTCACATTCGCATAGATACTTAATTGAGTTTTACAAAACGCCAAAAGGCAATTTCGATTCCTAATCAAATCATAACCTTCACCCGTAGTCGGGTAAAAATGGATTGCTGTTCGTTAGTTCTGTAGAGGCGCGGGTCCCTTGTATGTCCCAGGGATGCCCCTACGTGTTTCTTCTGTGGATAGGTCGTGCGATGATAGAAAGTCTTTTGCAGTATTTACAAATTATATTTACACAATCACATTTACACCATATTATATACACAGAAACTTAAGGAGAAAGGAAAGAAAAGTATAAATAATAAAATAAACGCAACCAAAATAAAATAATAACTTGCGTCCAAAAGAGAAAATCGATAATCACAACAATCAGTAAAACTAGAATGACAATGACATGAAGTGTCATGTCAATGTTCAAATTATTTACATTAAAAATAAAAGTTATGTACAAAGAGTTTTTATACATGTGCGCGGCAGGCAGGCCACATCACCCCCCTCCAGAGACCATCAAGGGCGATTATCTCTGAATCTGACCCTGCGTCCAGATCGAGTAACATACCCTTCATTCGGGGACTCCAGAATTTGGTCTGAAATTGGGTCAATAGGAGTATTCTCTGCCAACAGATACGCTGGTTTCAGAAGGTCAATAGTCACCGTCACCTCTCTACCTTTGCAAAGAATCTTATAAGTTTTGTCTTTGCGTGACAACACCCTATGAGGACCAGTATAAGCGGGCTGTAGAGAATCGCACCGTGTCATCTCGGAGGAAGACATGATCAGCAGTGGCTAAGTCCTTAAAAACAAATACCTTGCCTTTGCAGTGTCGCGATGCTGGTACTGGCTGAAGCTTCTCGGCAAAGGTACGAATTCGAGCACTGAACTCGCTAATGTCGGTTGTACCGTCAGTGCCGGGATGAAAGAACTGTCCCGGAAGCCTCAGTGGCTCGCCGTATAGTAACTCAGCGGTTGAAGCCTGGAGGTCTTCTTTGTAAGCGCTCCTAATACCGAGAAGCACCCATGGCAAGGACTCAGTCCATTTGTCATTGACATGACACATGATGGACGATTTGAGTTGCCTATGAAAGCGTTCTATTATGCCATTGCATTGAGGATGATATGCCGTTGTCTTTTTATGTTGGAAGCCTGCTAATTTTGACAAGAACCCGAACAGAGCGGACTCAAATTGACGCCCTCTGTCCGTTACTATTGTCTCCGGGCAACCAAAACGGGCTATCCATCCTGAGAAAAGAGCTTTGGCTGTAGTCTCAGCAGTTATGTCAGTCATAGGTATGACCTCTGGCCAACGCGTGAAACGACCAATGGCCGTTAAGCAGTATCGAAAGCCATCAGATACTGGTAAAGGACCTACAATGTCTATGTGTATGTGCTTGAATCGTGCACTAGGCAAGCTATAAGTGCCTAAAGGTGCAGACACATGACGGCTGACTTTAGCTCGTTGGCAGGAAAGGCAAGATCGTGCCCATTCCCTGCAGTCCTTCCGGATGCCAGGCCAAACATAACGCTCAGCAACAAGCTTGACAGAGGCACTGACACCGGGGTGACTTAGTGAATGTAAGCTGTCGAAAGTTTGTTTCCGCAGCAATTTTGGGACGAAAGGTCTAGGTGTCGTTGTACTGACATCGCAGTACACAAATGAACGACTTCCTGGAATTTCAGTCCGAATTAAAGTTAGAGAAGATTTCTCTCTAAGGAAATGCGCCAGCTCTGTGTCCGTGGCCTGTGCTTCGGCTAAAGACTGGAGACTGACTGGACCCTGAAGCTCTTCCACGCGAGATAAGGTATCGGCAACAACATTATCTTTGCCAGAAATGTGCCTTATGTCGGTGGTAAATTGGGCTATAAAATCTAAATGACGGAACTGCCTTGGCGAACAGTTAGATTTTCGTTCATGAAAAGCGAAACTGATCGGCTTATGGTCCGTGTAAATTGTGAAATCTCTAGCCTCTAACATGTGCCTAAAATATTTGATGGCTTCGTAGATGGCTAGCAACTCTCTGTCATAAGGAGAGTAGTTGCGTTGGGCTGGGTTAAGCTTTTTAGAAAAGAACGCCAAGGGTTGCCAATCATGCTCTAGACGCTGCTGTAAGACCGCCCCTAAAGCTGAGTCCGACGCATCTGTCACTAGTGCCAGTTTAGCATCGGAACTAGGGTGGGCTAATAATGCAGCGCTGGCTAGGCTGTTCTTCGTGTCTTGGAAGGCAGTCAGGGCTTCACCAGAAAGTGCTATAGGGTGAGAACCTTTTACTGAACCTACCAACAACGCATGTAAAGGTGCTTGTAGTTGGGCAGCGTTAGGCAAAAATCGCCGGTAAAAGTTTACCATGCCTAGAAATCTGCGCAGCTGGCGAACGTCCTTGGGCTGAGGAAAGTCCTTGATAGCCTGGACCTTACCGTCTAATGGTTTAGTGCCGTGTTCCGATATACTGTAACCTAAGAAAGTTACTTGTGGTACACCGAAAACACACTTAGCAGTGTTTATCACCATACCATACTCCTTCAACCTGGCAAAAATCTGGCGAAGGTGGTCTTGGTGCTGAACCTCGTTCTGGCTAAATATTAAAAAATCATCAAGGTAGGTATAACAGAAGTCGAGTCCACGTGTCATTTCGTCTACGAAGCGCTGAAAAGTTTGAGCAGCATTCCGTAGACCAAATGTCATATAGGGAAACTCGAACATTCCGAATGGCGTAGTGATGGCAGTCTTCGGTATATCGGACGGATGTACCGGAACTTGGTTATAAGCTTTCACGAGATCGATGGTGCTAAAAACTCTGCAACCTGCAATGCTGTGCGCAAAATCGTGAATGTGCCTAATAGGGTACATGTCAGGTACCGTCCGAGCGTTAAGTCGCCGGTAATCTCCGCAAGGCCGCCAACCGTTGTTCGGCTTTGGTGCTAGGTGGAGAGGTGACGACCAGGGACTATCTGAAGGTCTGGCTGTGCCATCAGCCAACATAGCCTGAAACTCCTGTTGAGCAATTTTAAGCTTATCCGGCGCTAAGCGCCTAGGGGTACAAGATAATGGCGGGCCTGGGGTCGTGCGAATGTGATGCACGGTGTTATGGGGCGTGTGACGTAACCTACCAGCCGGGCGCGTAATTTCGGGAAATTCGTCCAAAATTTTGTGGTAGCAAGAATCACCAGTGACAACCTTTACAGAAGAAATAACAGTATGAGGTGTATTTACAGGTGAACCTATGGACTTAAGGCTAGTGACATTATCGATGAGGCGCTGATTTCTACAATCGACCATGATATTGTAGTAAGAAAGAAAATCAACGCCTATTATCGCTTTCGTGACGTCAGCTACAATAAAACGCCACGCAAAATCGCGTCTTAGGCCTAAATTTAACACTAAATTAATATAGCCATAGGCAAGGGCGTACCCAGGATTTCAGCTAGGGGGGGGCAGCTCATACCAGGATTTCAGCTAGGGGGGGGCAGCTCATACCTGTTTCGTTTTTCGTAGAGAGAGAAATACGTTTTTAATTCCCACTTGTAAGGAAAATTGACTTCTAGGGGGGGGCAGCTGCCCCCCCCTGCTCCTACCTGGGTACGCCCTTGGCCATAGGTATAAATAGTGCTACCATTCGCTGCGTTGAGCTCGTAGGATGTCCGTTGCCGTCGCTCACGGAGTGCAGATCTCGGGAAGACGCAGACGTCGCTCCCCGTGTCGACCAAAAACTGGGTCTTCGTTCTGTAGTCCGTGACGAACAGGCGACCAGTAGCTTGTGGGCAATCGGTGTTGGTCGCGCTTACCGACTGCCGGTTGCGTTTCCCGCATGCTTGTTGCGGTGTGCGGCCCCCACATCACTAGTCTGTGATTGGGCCGTGCTTGACTGATGCGCACTGGAACGGCGGCGCGCGTCAGCATGAGACGAGCTTGAACTATACGGGCCGGAACGGCGCCGGCACTGGCGAGGAGGCTGCTCCATCTGTTTGCGCAATTTCGCTAAAAGGGCGCGCAGCTCTTTTATCTCCGCCGCATTTCTCGCCCTTTCTTCCATCTCAGTCATACCATCAGTGGCCGTCGAAGTTGACGACGGCAATAGCATGGTTATAATATGCTGACTGTACAACCAGTAATCTGAACTCACTCTTGTATGATCTTCTTATAATATTTATATATATTTACAATCCTTATAGTATTCAAAACGGGGTCACCAGTTGTAGAGGCGCGGGTCCCTTGTATGTCCCAGGGATGCCCCTACGTGTTTCTTCTGTGGATAGGTCGTGCGATGATAGAAAGTCTTTTGCAGTATTTACAAATTATATTTACACAATCACATTTACACCATATTATATACACAGAAACTTAAGGAGAAAGGAAAGAAAAGTATAAATAATAAAATAAACGCAACCAAAATAAAATAATAACTTGCGTCCAAAAGAGAAAATCGATAATCACAACAATCAGTAAAACTAGAATGACAATGACATGAAGTGTCATGTCAATGTTCAAATTATTTACACTAAAAATTAAAGTTATGTACAAAGAGTTTTTATACACATGTGCGCGGCAGGCAGGCCACAGTTCCGCTAAAACTCGGGAACGGCTGGAACGATTGGGATAATTTTAGTTTTGCAATGTTTGTGAAGGTTCAGGGAAAGTTTAAAAGGTGCGAAGGTTCAATAACCTTTGACAGAGCGACGTCTGCCTGGATAGCTAGTAGGTATATAATACATGAATGTCTAACAATATCTTATATTTGTCATCTGCTGATTTACACCCATCACTCTGATGGTGCCTTTAATTGAAGTACCTACTTAATAGATTAATATTCTTCATTCCAGTGGACTGGAGTCCATATTTCGAGAATGTGAAGGAATCGTGGGATCAAAGGGATAATCCCAACATGCTGTTTTTGTTCTACGAGGATCTTCTGAAGGTAATAATGAAACGTTTGACGTCACTATTGCCTTCTTGGCTTAGTTCTGTTTATCAACAGCGTCCTTATCTTAAAGAACTTAGTATCTATACGATGATAAGGATAACAGACAATAATACCGAATCATCCAATAACCACACCATATGCTCCCCTGCATCGTTGATATCACATAAATGATGTCTTATTTATTATCAACGACATTTGTACGTTTGTTTGTCAAACGACTTCAAAAATCTACTATATATAAAATAAAAATAGGTAAAAAAACTTTTTAAGTTAAACGGTTTTATGTTAAGCATACATTGCAATGTTTTAGATAAATGTACTAAAAACCAAAAAATAATGAAGTAGATACAGTCGTGGGAATTATAAACATATGCATAGACTAGACTAAAATAAAACCGTGGGGCACGTCAATTGTCTATAATCGTTGATTAAAATGTTTGTTTTGTAATATTACACTATAATTAGGCAGTTGTTCAACCGACAACGATGGACGTGTCATAAGTAGGGCTAGAATGTGGAAACAAGCTAGCAAGCTCGATTATAAGCGAGTTTTAGGGTTTCATAGTGGTGAGCGAGTAGTACTTTTATCATATGTTTTGTCGATTGATAAAGACAAACTACGAGCTGTGAAACGATTCCTCGCCAGCCATCAGTGTGAATGTCTAACGATGAACTAGTTGAAACATCTCTTTTATTTACATGGAGTAGTTAGTATTCCAATAGTTATAAACTATTGGAATTTCCATGAGCAAGAAAATAGTAAGTAATTTCCTCACCGTCTGCGGGCCAACTGCCTAACGACGAATTAAACGATTCTTCTATCGCACATTAAGTCGATAATTTGTAGACAATTGACGTGCCCCACGGTTTTATTTTAGTCTAGTCTATGCATATGTTTATAATTCCCACGACTGTATCTACTTCATTATTTTTTGGTTTTTAGTACATTTATCTAAAACATTGCAATGTATGCTTAACATAAAACCGTTTAACTTAAAAAGTTTTTTTACCTATTTTTATTTTCTAGTTTTTAGTTTTTATTTCGGATTCTGTTTAATTCATTTAGTGCTTCATTATTGCAAGGTTTCTTCCCGTTCGTTTATTGCAGTCCAACTCCTCTATACGTAGTCCCTGCAAAGATCTTACTCTACTAAGAGCCACGTAGGCTTGACCTTTTTCAAACAGTTGGTATTATAGTAGCTACTTATATTTTCATTGTCTGCATTTCGTGTGGCGTGTACTAGGTACGAAACTGTTTGAAGAAGGTCAAACTTACGTGGCTCTTAGTAGAGTAAGATCTTTGCAAGGACTACGTATAGAGGAGTTAGACTGCAATAAACTAACGGGCAAGAAACCTTGCAATAACCAAGCACTAAATGAATTAAACAGAATGCGAAATAAAAACTAAAAATAACAAAATCTTGACTTGGGTGGTGGATTTAGGCTGGATTAATCAGATATATAATTACAGGTTCAATTTCTAAATTTAAATCTTATTATTATACGCCATTTAGAGGCTGCGTCCATCTTAAATCTGAAGACTGAAGAACTATCGACCCATTTCCCTTCTAAGTCACGTCTATAAGCTGTTCTCAAGAGTGATCACAAACCGTCTTGCGCGAAGACTCGACGAATTCCAACCACCGGGGCAGGCTGGGTTTCGGAGCCAATACGGCACCATTAGACCACATCCACACAGTGCGGCAGATTATACAGAAAACTGAAGAATATAATCGGCCCTTGTGTCTAGCATTTGTGGACTATGAGAAGGCCTTTGGCTCGATTGAAATCTGGTCTGTTCTGGAGTCCCTGCAGCGATGCCGTGTAGATTGGCGATACATCCAAGTGATGAGATTTCTTTACGAAGCAGCCACTATGTCCGTCCAAATCCAGAATCAGCAAACAAGTCCTATACCGTTGCATCGAGGTTTGCGACAAGGCGATGTTATCTCCCCGAAATTGTTCCCAAATGCAATGGAGGATATGTTCAAGACGCTGAACTGGGAAGGACGTGGTATCAACATTAATGGCGAGTACATGTCTCACTTGCGATTTGCTGACGACATCGTCATCGTGGCAGAAACGCTGCAGGACCTACAACAGATGCTGAATGACCTGGCTGACTCTTCTGTGCGCATCGGTCTACGGATGAAATTGGACAAAACCAAGGTTATGCTCAATGAACATGTACTACCGGAACCGATAGCGATACACAGCGCCGTTCTCGAAGTTGTTAAAAAATATGTATACCTCGGGCAGACATTGCAGTTAGGTAGGAACAACTTCGAGGACGAGGTGAACTTCACATCGTCGATCCCACAGTGAAAAGACTAAAGACAAAAGTCTTCAATCAGTGCGTCCTACCCGTCATGACATACGGAGCTAAAACGTGGACACTAACGGCACGGCTGGTCCACAAATTTAAAGTCACTCAGCGGGCTATGGAGAGGGCTATGCTCGGCGTTTCTCTGCGAGATCAAATCAGAAATGAGGTGATACGGCAGAGAACCAAGGTTATCGACATAGCCGACCGGATTAGCAAGCTGAAGTGGCAGTGGGCTGGCCATGTTAGCCGTAGAACCGACAAACGTTGGAGTAAACGTGTTCTTGAGTGGAGACCGCGTCTCGGCAAGCGTAGTCTAGGACGTCCTCAGGCAAGGTGGAGTGATGATCTGCGCAGAATGGCTGGCAGGAGCTGGATGCGAGCAGCCGAAGATCGGGTACAGTGGCGTGCAAAAGGAGAAGCCTATGTTCAGCAGTGCACTGCAACAGGTTGATGATGATGATGATGATTTGGTAGCGGCGGCCATCTTAGATTTCAATTTTGCATAGTCAATTGTATTCTACATGTTGAGACCCTTCATTTGATACCCATGTTGATGGGATTGATCAAACCTAACTTATCCGCCATTTTGTAGAGGCCGCCATCTTGGATTTTAATTTGATATAGTACATTGCATTCTACTGGTTGGGCACTTTCATTTGATACCCATATTGATGGGATTGATAAAACTTACGTTATCCGCCATTTTGTAGCGGCCGCCATCTTGGATTTCATTTTTTTATAGTATATTGTATTCTGCTTGTTGAGCTCTTTCATTTGATACCCATATTGATGGGATTGATAAAACCTACGTTATCCGCCATTTTGTAGCGGCCGCCATCTTGAATTTATAATGATAATGAATAATCATAGTTGTATTGTCACCAAAATCCAAAGTGTATACAAAATTTCAGATTAATCGGTTGACAGGAAGAGGGTGAAATTTGAATTACTAGATTTGACCCAAGAATAAATAATAAAACAAACGGGGTGAGCTAAATAAAACCGTTTAAAAAACAATTGCTGTTCGTTAATCTTGCTAAGACTCGAGAGAATATTTTGTGAAGTTCCAAGGAAGATTTTTTAAAAGGTGAGCATACATGCGAAAATGTTAGGAATATAGTGAAAAACTACAATTTCTTGCCGTTCTTCATTGTGGCAGCCGCGCGACATGTGGTGCACTCTAATCTAAGCAAGTCGCGCGGTTGATTGTGTAATGTGAGAAAAACATAACAATGTACCAACTGTCAACGCATGTATACCAAACATACACAACATATTAAATATGAGAATATCCTAAATAAAGTGACATTAATGAAAACCGTCCAAACAGGATCTCCCATCAGCCGTGCGGCGCGTGGCCGCGTTCCTGGGCAAGCCCGCGTCGGAGGAGCAGGTGGCCCTGGCCTGCGAACATCTCAGCTTCGAGAACTTTAAAAATAACAAATCTGTCAACTTCGACACAGCTAAGCAGATTGGTTTAGCCTCTGAAGGGTCCTTCATAAGGAAAGGTGAACAAAATATCCTAATTAACTAAGATAAGGCCTATTATCTACCATATACCTAACTGAGGAACGTTTTTCTAAGTATTCAATTGTTCTATGATCCGGCTCGAAGGACCACAAGGAAGTCACATAATAAAATAAAGTTTTGTAGTAGACGGTTGTGGTACTAACTCGTACTACATACGATCAAGTTGCAGTGTTGCCAATACTTTTAAAAAAACGCAACACCGGGAAAGCGGGAGATTGACAAGCCCCACAACCGCAGCTCATACTGATTACCGAGGTTTGTTCTGAGCTCTTTAAAACCGGAGCTGTTGAATGATTGATTATGTACCCTCAGTTCTCTACGAGGTACGAGATTTGGCCGGTAGTTGCTGGCGGTACTCCAGTAACGGAATATATCTATTTATTTATCTAAACTTCACAAGTGTGAAGCGTGTCCGCACTTCCAATTTAGACCCAATTTAGGGACCCTAATTAGGGATCCCTAATTTAGGATTCAGTCGGGTTTGGGTCCCGCCTGATACTTAGCTGAGTTGATGTTCTATCTTAAATCCTTGAACTTTTCTTCAGGCAAAGCGAACGGATGGCGCGAGTACTTCGATGAGGAGATGACAGCGCAGGCGCGGCGCTGGATCGACGACAACCTGCGCGAGACTGACCTACGTTTTCCTAACTTGTAGAATGATTATACGAATGACATTTAAACAAGTGTTTGGTATCAATCGGCCAATTAAACAAATTATTTATTTAACTGTTTACCGTGTTATATAACTGTGTTATTTATGTATCTCTTTAACTGCTTATGCTTTTTGCCTGAAACATAAAAAGCAAGGTTTCTTTGGGGGACTTCTCTTATTTTATAAATAAATGCAATAATATTTTAACCTTACCGTTTCTTGAAAACTGAGGCTGGATGAGCTGAGGCTTCTGCGCTTGCGCATAGCAAGTTCCGACGACGTAAAAAGTGAGACCATCCCTAGTTTTTACAGTTTTACCACTAATTGTTTCGTCACGAGAATGATGTCGTAGACATGAGCCTCGTGAGGCAGACATAAATGAGGCAGATGGAATTGTATAAGAATTTCATACCTTTTAGTACGTACGAGTACGTACATTTCAAACTGGACGTTGCACTGGCAGTAGGTAAACTGGCACAGCTGTTTAGTCCAAAAAATGACAACATGCGATTTAAATCCCTTTCCGATAGCGTCTATCAACGTTGTCACCCGAAGTGCTTAACGATGATAACGTAAGTGTTGATAAACAAACATCCTCAGATACCATTAGAATCATAGTTGAATTGCCAAAGATGAAGAAGATAAAGTTATTTTATCACTGTTGGCAACAGCCATCTTTTAAATTCTTCTACTAAAAGGGTCCTTGTACCCACCTAGATAAAACAATTTCAGTTTATTAACAAGTGCGTCAATAAAAATTACCTTTCATCAAGCAGTATGAGATTGATCGGCTACAGTGAAAATTAAAAGTATCCTCACGAATTACAGATTTAGAGTACTGTTCAACTCCAGGTCCCTTATTACAATCTTTTTACAGCTCAGTTTTAGCTCAGTTTACGTCTTTCCATTCATTGCAATTTGACTAAAACATGCAAAGTAAGTTACTACGGCAATGAAGAAAAAATAAGGTTTTTTACACTATTTACCTCAAATATGCAGCTCAAAAGCTGAGCTTGTGACTAAAACTGTTCGGTTATAAGATATTGTAATAGGGCCTCTGTACTGTGTGTGAACTACGTCAACATCTACCTACACACCACAAGTGATCCAGCAACTGGTGCGGGGATTCATCGATGTCTGACCATCCAAACGTGGAACGCTCTTCCAGCTCATCGCCAAAGTTATTAATAAGCGCTTATTTATTTCAAGCCTATGTTGTCCCACTGCAGGGAAAGGGGCCTCCTTCCCCTCCGACTTTCCACTCTTTGCGATTAGTTATAAGTACCTACTCACTAAATCAAGTTTTTATAACTACTATCAACTACTTTCGAAAGTGCAATACTGCTTAGCTAATCATCAGTAAATATTTATTTAACGATATATTGTAACGGACATCGTTCTATCCGGCGTCAGTGCAACCGCAAGAGGCCACAGTGGTTAATAAAACGCTACAATTCTTAGAGAGAATACACCAGATTAAAATAAAATATATTCATTTATCTTCTTAATAATTGTGATGTGTTATTATAGTGCCTACATCTGCTTGTGATAGTTGATAGTCATGGAGGCACCCATGAGCAAGGTATTGCCTTTTGAAATAGAAGAAATTGATCCAGCCAAGAATGAGGAGTTATTGACGTATTTTAAAGGTAGGTGTAGCTGTTTATTTAATACAAACGATTAACAGTAACTATACTTTGTAACAAAAGTCAAAAGAGTAAATAAAACAAAAGATTTAGATACGCCTAAAAGAAATACCAGCAACATTAAATCTACTGGATGTTTTGCTTTGACTTTATTATACGAATTTCAGTGTAGATTTTATATCATGACTAGCAGCCGCCCGCGACTTCGTCCGCGTGGACTTAGCTGTATGTGAAAAAATATTTTCCCGCTTTTTCGTAATTTTAGTAAGGATGCCTATTTTTTTTGAAAATGAAATATAGCCTATGTCACTCAGGAATGATGTAGCTTTCCAACAGTGAAAGAATTTTATAAATCTGCCAAGTAGTTTCGGAGCCTATTCAATTCATACAAACAAACAAACAAACAAAAAATCAAACCTTTCCTCTTTATAATATTTGTATAGATGTATAGATGAAACATAATAAAATAATCAATGGCCACACTTTGTACAATGGCGTATGGTGTTTTCCCAGATAATATTGTATGTTTCAAATGTTATACCAAAGTAGATACTTAAGCTAATAATTTTAATATCTAGGTAGATACTGTCAAATTACGAGAACACAACCAAATCGATGTTAATTTTAATGTCGTTATGAAATAGGGTTAATTAAGGTCCAAAGACACGACAGAAACATAACTAAGTAATTACGACATAAAATAAGTATACTAAAACGAACATAAGATGTAACACGTAGTCAATTGTTAATTCGATTAGGTCAAAAATATATGAAACAATCAAACAATATGAGGATTGATTTTGGCACAAGTTGCTTTATTAAAGGATGAATGACCAACAAGAAAGTGGTCGAAATAAAATAGAGACTACTAATTTAATGCCTAGGCTGAAGCGGCCTTTGGTAGAGCACAAATACACTCCCTTAAAATGAGGTGAGAATGTTCATACTTCTAACCATGAGCGAAACAACAGTCTCCTTATAATATCGTTGATTTGTTGGATAGACATATTAAAACAATGTAAACATCTAACGGTTATCAATTGCTTAGTAAATAAAATAAATATTTTTCAGGCGAAACAACTGGATTCATCCGCGTTGGGCCGAAAGGGTACATCCTTCCACACAAGTACCGCGACGAAGCAGCTCACATCTACAACATGCCGCTGCGACCTGGTGACGTCTTCGTGGCCAGCTATCCTCGATCAGGTCTGAGTTCAACGGATGTAGTTACGTCCTAAATCCTTTTTTTAAATAACGACTGTGCCTTGCCTATAAGCGGGCTTCAAAGGTTTTCGGTGAATAATTACTTAATTGATAAACGATTTAAGAAACGTTAAAAAACAAGAATAAAGCAGCGTAGAGTTCGAATTCGATCTGTAGCTAGTTTCGATTGCTTGCAACAGTCACTGGGATGGAATCAGTAGGAAAGACCAAAGATGCAAATTTTGACGATGAGGTTCAATACCCAATGACTAAGCTTAAGATAGACTTTGCGCTGTACGATAAAGTAAAAAGAAAACATTCAAGAACCTACCTAGTTAATTAAGTAGTTTAGCTTCCTAATTATGAAGTGGTTCATTTTAGGCACCACATTGACGCAAGAGCTGGTTTGGATGATTGGCAACAATTTGGATTATGAGAAAAGCAGCTCATTACACCTAAACGAAAGATTTCCGTTTTTAGAGTAAGTATAAACTATATGAAACATATCAAACACATGTAAAAATTGCTCTTCAAACTTTTCAATTTGGTGAAGGCGTTATAAACCTTGTCAAACTTTCAAAGTTTCCCTTGATTCCAGAATGTCAGTATTGTTTGACGAGCAAGTGACACAGCAGCTTATTACCGAAAATAACGATGAGCGAAAGCAGCAGATGTTGAAATTGCTCGTCCAGCCTGGCACGGAGAAACTTGCCGCAATCCCATCGCCGCGGTACATCAAGACGCACTTGCCACTCTCTCTGCTGCCAGCAGGTATCCTGGACTCCGCCAAGGTCGTGTACGTCGCGAGGGACCCACGGGATGTCGTCGTCTCTTTCTACCACTTGAACAAGCTCTTCAGAATACTTGGTTTTGACGGCGACTTCAAAAGCTACTGGCGCTTCTTTGTCGGCGGTCTAGGTCTGTTTCATGATTTAGCAAGTCATTAACGGTCATTGAGTTTTATTTTCCGAAATGTCCACCTGAACCGACATTGACTACTTTCTAGTATAAACCTATATGTGAATTAACGAGCATAATTTTCTAATTTGAAATCCACTGCTCCTTATATTTGAAACCAAAATACTTACTTGTGATCTATAATTATTTTAAGTAAGTTAGGAATAAGAATGCCTATGAAAGTATGGGTCACTATAAAAAACAAGGCACAAGTAAGTAGATATAGATGATGAATAATTATAGTTTCCATATAAGTAGTTTCTTCACCAACATTATTTAATTAGGTATTAACTATTAAGTATTTGCATAACACATTTTTTGTACTTTCAGTCCATTGGTCTCCATATTTTGAACATGTGAAAGAGGCGTGGGAAAAAAGGCACCATCCCAACATGTTGTTCTTATTTTATGAAGATATAGTAAAGGTATGTTAGTTAGTAAAATGAATACACCATTATAGTGCATCTAAACAGTGACTAGAGAGGTTGTTACTTTAAAAAAAAATAAGGCCACTTCTGAGAAGTTAAATCACGTCGCGGAAAGCCTGGGAACGCGCGTTGGTGTCTTTTTCAGGCTGCCTAATCGCTTATCTGAAAGTTCGACAAACTTTGCAATAAAGACGTTATAACTACTACCTAATAGTACATTGTTATCCCAGGGGTGAAAGTAACTTATTTAGTCCCGAGACGGGGTTTGGCGCCCGGAACGAAGTGAGGGCGCCAATAGTTCGAGGGACTAAATAAGTCTTTAACCCGAGGTAAACACTGTGCTTTTCATTACAAATACGAGGAAAGTAAAAATAAAAACATGAATTAATTCATGAAGATCGAATTGCCGCTTTCCCGCCTATTTTGTTTGTTTTTTTTTCTGTGGCCGGCCCGCTATTCAGCCATTATTTTTTATTTTCATCATTGGAAAAATAGTAAATAATTTGCTCAAAACTAGGTTATTTTGAAAAAATTGTTGAAACTTAATTATAATAAAGTTATTTAAAAAACACATATTCTCTAATCAATACTTAACTTTAAGTTATTTCAATTTTACATTGTGGCTGTATAGAAAGTTTGAACATGATTCAATAGTTAAGTGAAAAAGAACTAGTTTTTTTTAAAAATAATATGACAGCTGTCAGTTGAAAGTGATTCTCCTTAGGGATGAAAAGTATTACTTTCAGCCCGCTTCTCAGGTCAGTAATGACCTACTTTCAGAGTATGAGTAATGAAAAAGTTATTTATCTCTTCCAAAAATGTATGAAAACAATGTAAATAGTCCGGCTTGAAAACAATAGTTCGACAAACTGTTCGTTTAGAAGGTTGAGGCCCGACTTGCGGAGTCGTTTAAATATATTTTTGAAGACAGACAGTCGTCCTCCGCAATGTAATACAAATCAAGCAACACAGCGCACTAATGGGGCCTCACCCGTTTGATGACACACTTGAATTACAGACAGTCAATGTAACGAATTTTGAAAACTTTAAATGTTAAACTTTAAAAGACAACATAACGACACATCACATAAAACATACCTTCACGACCATATCCCTAATGGGTTATTCAGAGGCACACTGATTGTTGGTCTCAATGTTAGTCATGGGGCTTTATGTGAGTAGTGTATGTCTTTATTCGTTCGAAGTTGTATCAACTATGTCATTTTCACAGGATTTGCCCCAAGCAGTCAGGAGTGTGTCATCATTCCTTGACAAGCAGTATTCCGAAGAGCAGGCTGCACGGCTGTGCGAGTACCTCCGCTTCGACAACTTTAAAGACAACAAATCTGTCAACAAGAACCTCCTCAAGGAACTTCGTGTCATCGTACCAGGGCAGCAGGCTTTCATCAGGAAAGGTAACTGATGGCAGTTATTTACTCGATTGAAAAACATACCCTCACGCCTTTTTCCCAAGCGGGGTAGTCAGACGCACACTGGTCCATGCCGTCATGGTGAATGGAATCATCATCATCATCGTCATCCAGAAGCCCGTATTTTGCCGAGGGAATTTGAACCTCAGGTGGTATATAGGGGCGAGCCTACCGCCATTAATCGGGTTAGTTGGGTTTTGAATCGGTGTTTCCCATCACCGGAGAATCATCCAAATTGTACATTTAACACAAAGAAGTTGTTCCTGTGTTTAACCACTAGGCCACGACACTCGATTCAAAAAGCATAAATTGAAGCCGATAATTTGTTTTATAATGCTCCGGAAACACGTGCACTAACAGTGCAATCATATGCAACGGTCATTTTGTCAACTGCCCCGAGTATGTTACGCTTGACGGGTAGCCTTCTGTGCCGTAGAATTAGTGACAGCGATATTCATAATAATAGACCTAGAAAATATGAATACCTAGCCAATCTAGAGACTATTTAAACTTAAAAACTCGTTTTATCTTAAACTAGCTCACCCGGCGAACTTTGTTCCGCCTTAAGGGCAATAAATAAAAAAAAGTACTTACAAAAAAAGAAAAAAAAAGAAAAATAAATAAAAGTATCCTATGTCCTTCTCCTGGCACTAAACTACCTCCATGTCAATTTTTAGCTAAATCGCTTCAGCCGTTCTTGAGTTATAAGTGGAGTACCTAACACGACTTTCTTTTATATATATAGATAGTTACCGTTGCCTATGCAACAGCCATTGCAGGCAAACTCTTACAAATATGCCTGCAATGGCTGTCAATAATTTTCTAAGCTAAAATTATTCTGCAAATACGTAACTGTTTGTTGATAAATAAGTATTACTGTGAGACATAGATAGGGAGACGACCTAGGAGTGAAGTGTGATATAGTAGTCTAGGCCTGTTTGCAGAGTTGGCCTTGCACTTGCAGTGTAGTTGATTAGATACTAAGCTGAACAAGGCTCTTCCTGCACTACAAAGTATCATTCAGTAATTGTAATGCACACAATCTGACCTTGAGGTCACCGATTCTTTTTTACGATCAAATCAATAAACTTTTTTTTGCCGTCTTAGTTGAACCTTCGAAATCGATTGAACAGCTCAATATTATAACCTTGTTACTGTGATTGTTTAGATTCCACATCACAAAGAGCGGCCTATTAAAACTATAAAGCAATTCCTGATTGAAGTGTAAGATTGGTTCTAACTACCTAAGAAGACTTATGTAGTTCTAGTCTTATGTTTTTTGAACTTGATTGAGTTAAAAAAAGCATTGCTTAGAAAATTTCAGGGAACTTTGAAGGACATCAACATTAGTTTTATTAATCAGTACATAATATAAAACCGAGACGTCTTCTCCCTAAACGAATGCTTAAATCTTTAAAATTACGCAATGAATTTTGATGTGGAAGGTTTATCACTACATAGTATAAAACAAAGTCGCTTTCTCTGTCCCTATGTCCTGCTTATGTTGAATGCTTAAATCTTTGAAACTCTACGCAACGGATATTTAATAAATAATGTGATTCAAGAGGAATGTTTATATGTATAATACATATAAACCTACAACATCCTTATATGGCACCCGTGCGAAGCGGGGACGGGTCGCTAGTAATGTATAATTATATCCCATTGCACCCGTGGAAAGCCGGGGCGGATCGCTAGTTTAAATATAGAGGAAACTTCAAGGCGCTATACGAACATCAGCCTTTGAGTCAGCCTAATTTTCAGGCTGGACTTGCCTTTAAGCCAGATACTGTACTCCCGGGAAAACTTAGCTGATCATTTTCTGTGTGTGAGTTGACTTATGTCATAGGAGATAGAGACCTTACTGGCCTAGTTTGTTTTGTGCACAAGCTTATCTTTCAAACAAAATGTATTATTCCCTAGGCAAATCAGGCGGATGGCGCGAGTACTTCGACGAGGAGATGTCTGCGCAGGCGCAGCGCTGGATCGACGACAACCTGCGCGGGACCGAGCTGCGCTTCCCGAATAATTGAAGAGAGTTCATGTCGGTTTTGTCCATGTGCTCAATAAATGTTCGTACATTGATAGAAACGTTACACTTTTCAATACTTTACCCTTAGTACCTAGGTAATAATGTTGTCGACTGCATTCCTCTTTTTATATTGTGGTATGTTTATGTTATATTAAAATTGTTATAAGTATCTAAAATAAAGTTCATTTATTTTCCAAGCAATTCCGTGGGATACGTAACATACAGGTTGAATTTTTCAATCGTCCGAGCCTATCACGGCTTTGTTCAGGTACGTAGAATGTCAAAAATGGTCAAAATTCTAGGAATCAAACCTGTTGGTTGTAAAACAACTCCCTGTATGATTATTGCACTATCCATTAGACAAATCGCATGGGTGAGGATCAATCCCCCGACATTAAGCAGTAGAAACTGTCGCCATTGCGCCTACGAAGAAATCAAGAATCAGATTCAATCAGAAAAGAAGATCAGACTAATTTATTTGCATGAAAGTGATACATATTGGTATCACTTACATAGCTCGAACAGGATCACACATTGCACCAGAGTATGGGCATGCAGAATAAGACATTACAATGAGTCAAAAGCGTATGAGCTCAATTAAAGTGCAAGAAGCAGTGGTAGGTCCGTCAACCCAGTGCGTTGTTATTGTTTGCAAGACGGCGTAGTCGCGCGCTGGCCCGACACCGGATTGCGCGCGCGTACCTCGCTTTCACAACAGCTGACACACTTCACTTCGCAACGAGACTGCTAAAGTTTTGTGCCCAAAATGGACGCAGTGCAAAACAACAACTTCCCTTTGGAAATTAAGGAAGTGCCTCCGGAAAAAGCTAAACACTTGATGAAATATTTCACTGGTAAGTAATTTTTATGACTTACTTTTAGACTATAAATTTTATTTTATATACAAAATTCCAATCTCTTCATTTAACAGTTTTATTATGCTGATTTCTTAAGTTCACTTTAATTTAAAGATGAGATAAATTTTGAGTGTGGCCTGGCACTTGCCCATTGTTCCATTCAACTTGATAAAAATATGTTCCCATATTACTAGAAAGTTTGTATTTTTGCGGAGGAGAAACATATTCAAATAATTAATTACCTTGCACTGAAAATACATTCCTTTGTTACTTTTTAAGAGCCTATTCTTTTCAATTTGAATTAAAATACCATTATCATTTAATTCATAAAACAACACATTTGGAAACTTTATAAAAGTAAGCTGCCTACGTCATTTCACCACCAGTCACCCTGTTCTAGCAATGGCAAAAATGTACCATAGTTTAATACGTCACTTATTTAACAATAAATGAGTAAACCTACGCAGCCTTCCATGTATGTAGAGTGGGCCCAATTCCTTTGCCTTGTGATAAGAGAAACTTTAGACAATTGGCCTGAATCGCTTTATTGAGGTAGGTACAGAAACGCAGTATATTTAAACTTAGGCCACGATCTACTAAGTATGCTGAACATATAGTCTATACAAATATTATAAAGAGGAAAGGTTTGATTTTTTGTTTGTTTGTATGAATTGAATAGGCTCCGAAACTACTTGGCAGATTTGAAAAATTCTTTCACTGTTGGAAAGCTACATCATTCCTGAGTGACATAGGCTATATTTCATTTTCAAAAAAAATAGGCATCCTTACTAAAATTACGAAAAAGCGGGAAAATATTTTTTCACATACAGCTAAGTCCACGCGGACGAAGTCGCGGGCGGCTGCTAGTATATTATGTATTTTGGGCATTGGTATTTGGTGACAAGAGAGATGTGTTTAAAAAAGTGAAACGCACGCCAGCCTGTTTTATTAGGACAAGTTATTTAAATCTGTGATCACTCTTAAACAGTGGTTCTCAAACTTATTTTGTCTACTGCCCACTTTGAGAATAAATATTTTTTTAGCGCCCCCATTTTTTCACCTATTTAAAAACCACTATAACTTCAAATTAAATAATTAATTATTGTGACCTATATATGTATATTAACGGAGAATTCTAAACGAAACTTTTAACCCGCAACTTGAAACCTGAGCGCAGTAGGTAACATACAACGGCACACAACGCACCCATTTTCTTTCTGGGTCTCTTACCGCCCCCCTTGAGACCTGCAGCGCCCACAAGGGGGCGTTATCGCCCACTTTGGGAAAGACTGCTCTTAAATGTAACAGATTCGGCATATGGACACACGAACATACTTATGTAGTTTAAAAAAGTGCTAACATCAATTGAAAATTATGAAGCTATGTGTACCTGACTGGTACCTACATAAGACCTGGGTAATTTTTGAGAAATAATGAATCGCTGCATCCAAACATAGGTCGCGGAACTTTTGTGAATGCAGGAGAACTCAGTTCTTTTGTAAATATAATAAATACGTATTGCAAAACAAGGAAGGGATTAGCATTTACTGCATGAATAGATGTATGTTCTGTTAAGTTGCGCATATTAAAACTGATGTATCTATATTAAACATCCATAATTGAGAAGCATTTAGACGCTATTATCTGTATAACTTCCTGCACACTTGCAGAAGATTTAAAATAGTCACAAGGATTTAATACTTAAATGCAATCAAATTAGCGTGGCCTATGGATTTTATGCAATGCTGCGAAAGAATAGTTAGATCGTTCCAATCAACGACGTGGTAATGAGAAAAACTACCACGTATAATATAATATTTAAAACCTATGAAGCAAGGAAAATATTAGGAGGAAAAGGCGAAGCCAGATTTTTATTGTGACATGGAAAATGTTAGCATGCGTCTTGTACGGTCAGTGTTTTCCCAATGCCAAAATACATAAATCAATAATAATATTATAAGACAACTGTAGTGATATTTAACAGTACCTTTTATAGTGCGGCAGTCTTCGTGCGTGAAAATGAAACATCCTATATAGTGATAAATCGCCTTTCTTGATTGGTCGTCATTCGATACGTGGCCTCTCTCTATTTTGATCTGTTTACGACTGTGTATTCCTATACATAATTTTTAAACCAGTAGTTATGTACCTAGAACTTCAAACTTAAAGAAATCAAGTATCTTAATGTGTATTACTTTTTAATGTTCATTTCCCATAAATTAATGCTACTAACTACTAAATAGCTAGGTGGTGCAAAACCATCGAAAACTAATTACTTGACTACCTACTTCTTTAATCTATGATTACTATGGCACTGGAACAACTAATTTAAATAGACTAATAAAAACAAACAAAGACAAAATTAAATGGAACACAATATCGTAGAAGTACTCTGCCTTGAAGTCACCCTGGCGCTTCACAATACAGACGCAGAAGCGACGGGTCATTGACTGATTAGATAGAAACAAATCAGCGTAAGTATTGACAACAATACCTTAGAAGGGATATTTTATTTTATTTGAACTACGGTAACGTTCAATTCTGAACGTGTTTCGAAAATAATTCATTCATATGCTGAATAAGTTGAGGTGAAAGAAAACAAAAAAATGCATTGGAAAAATTAGACAGACGAACCATTTTTGATATACTTAGTTGATAAAGAGGAAACAAATTTTGGTAACTACATTAAAATTTAACAACCCTCAAGTCACTACTTCAGTAACTACCAACTGAAAAAACAGTGTCTAAAAGTTCACATAGCTACATAGAGTTGCTGGTTACCGCCTGTTACTGCTTGCTCTACACTTTACTTTCAACGTTGAATCAGAATCAGGTGCTCAGCTAAAAAACGATTGCATTATAAATAGGATGCCGAAAGGAACTGTAAGAACAAGAAAAAATATATTTAAGTATCAAACTTATCCAGGTTTGTACAGTTAACGGTTTCGTTGCAAAGGAGAACAACCAAGTCTCGAACAAAATATACCCAAAAATGAAAGTGCCGACCAGACAAAAATAATACTGGATTCCTATTGAAAATGACACCCTGAAAATTTCTTACTAGGACAGCAACCGTCTTCAATTAACCCTTAGACTGCTATTTCAGTTTGAAATTACAAAAATAACATTATTTCCCAGAATAAATAGATAAATGGATTTCAGCTTGTGAGGTGTCGTTAGATTCGTCTTTACTGTGAGAGTAAAACTGGGTATATCAAAATAAAAAAAAACAAAATGGCGGATTTTGGCGCCAAATTCAATGTTTTCAAACTCTGCAGCCTGAACGATTAGGCGGATTTTGGCTACAGTAAATCCGAATCAGACGACACCTCCCCAGCTAAAATCCGCCAAGCCGTTCGGGCTGCAGAGCGTGAAAACATCGAATTAAGCGCCATAAATCCACCATTTTGTTTTTTTTAATTTTGACTTACCCAGTGTCACTCTCACAGTAAAGACGAATCTCACGATACCTCACAAGGTGAAATCCGTTCATCCATTAATCCTAGGAAACAATAGTATTTTTTTAAATTTCAAACTCAAGTAGCAGTCTAAGGGTTAATTGTAGACGGTTCTTGTGCTATAAAAAAACTTTCAGGGCGTCATTTCCAATAGGATACCAGTATTATTTTTGTCTGGTCGGCACTTTCATTTTTGGGTACGAAATGGTTGTTCTCCTTTTATAGACCCAAACCGGTAAAAAATACGAAATACTTAGACAACCTTATTTCCTAATAATAATAGCCATCGACATTGTCGTGGTAACCATCAAAACAATAATTGTTTTTTTATCAGATGCCGTTGGAAATATTCTTCAAAAGCACAAGGTCTTGTTTGTTTCCTTCGTTAATATACTAGGAATACCAACACAATTTTGCTTTAAGGTCACCTAAAATTAATTCCATTGAATATTCAAATCGATAACCAACGATTAAAGTTGATACACTGGTTGAAGCTATCTCTGCGAGACTACCTACAAAAGGTGTGGTACCGCCGCCATGAACATAAAATGCATACTACCTGATGTTAAAATTAATTGTTCTGTAATTGTGTTAGAGGCGTGTCTATTTATATCGAAAATACGCATGAACCACAATCTGTTACAAATACCAACATCATAATTAGACATACTATTAAGAGAGACTTGAAGCAATTCCTCGTCGCTAATGGTTATTTTATTGTTATATAACAATTTTATTACGCCTCGGTAATAGCACGCGGACCGTGATGTGATAGATCTTGGGCTCAAATCCCGGGTCATACAGTGTTTTTTGGAACATTCAGCAAGCATAGTGATATGCCTAACCTAAAAAATTGTGCCTACCCGATTACTTGAATTCGAAATTTTATAAAAGTACACCGCACTAATTACTTTACTCTACTTTCCAGGCGAGCTCACTGGTTTTGTGCAAGTGGGCCCAAAGAACTACTTCCTGCCTCAAAAGTACCGCCAGGAAGCCGCCAACATCTACAACATGCCCCTTAGACCCACTGATATCTTCGTCGCGAGCTATCCGAGATCAGGTCAGTATACTGACTTACCTACTTTCCTAATTCTTTTAAACATGCGTTTGGCAATTAGGTCAACCTATCAGAGTTGTCAGGCCATTGACTTTTCGGTCATCTTGGAGCCAGATAACCTTCCACAGTCACTGGCTAGTACCAATATTGAAGTCTACGACCAGAAGTACCGAGGGACCTAACTAACTATAGCAAGGTTATCTAAGATGTTGTCTGGAAATAACTATTGTTGTCTAGAAGCCCTTATGTCGAACGACTATTCTGCACATTGATTTATTACTGATAGTGTTGGTCATTGATCAATCAAAATAACGTTAGGTATAATAGGTAATTATAACTACCTATATAAACCTACCTATGGCTTAAATTAGGTTGAGTTATTTGCATTATTGTCCTTTTTACTAACGTACTTTTAAGAATGTGTTACTAACCAATGGATCTATGGTCTGCAATAAACATTATTATTATTATATACGAATTTTAATAGTGGGTCGCGGACAAACATATGATGAAATTCGAGACCGTACCGGCCGAGGGCGTAGCGGCGTGACCCCTTGCTACAGAAACGTCATTTGGCACAGCAAAATTGGAAAGACGGAAAAGCGGAAATGGATAGCCTAATGTGTCGTTGACTGTACATACCTATGTGTTTGTTTGTGTTATATTGAAGTACAATATTCTATTTTTTATTAATAATATTCTGTTATTTCAGGTACAACTTGGACCCAGGAATTGGTTTGGATGATAGCAAATGATTTAGACTATGCAACGTCTGATGCGATACCTTTAACAGAACGATATCCATTTTTAGAGTAAGTGGGTACTCATCTACTTATAATACTCGTAGGACATCAGTTATTTCACCTTCGTAAAACAGCAAGGTCCCTGTAAACACAGTCACATCCTAGGTACCTACGTCATAATGGTGTGGATGAGCTGGAAACCTGATAGGTTTAGGCGATATTAATTTTACCTAAACGATTGCACTTTTATTGGAAATTTACGCTCTGTTGCGATATACCTACTTACAATATAACATTCGTTTAAGTAGGTATCTAAGTACTTCTGTTATTGTAGCCTTAAGATGCCTAATCTTCAATTATGTTATTACAGATTTTCAGTGTACGTTCACCCTCTAATGAAAGAACGATTCAAAGCAGAGAACAGTGATAGTGAGAGGAAGTTACAACTTTTAGAAATAGTGACTCAGCCAGCCACGGAGCAACTCGAATCCATGCCCTCTCCCCGCTTTGTGAAGACCCACCTTCCCATGTCACTGTTGCCTCCTAATTGCCTAAATGTGGCAAGAGTTGTGTACGTAGCAAGGGACCCGAGAGATGTTGTGGTCTCTTTCTACCATCTGAATAGACTCATGAGGACACAAGGATACACGGGCGACTTCAAAACTTATTGGAACTTCTTCATTAAAGATTTGCGTAAGTCCACAATATTAAGGCCTCCACCACATCTACTCAAACAAAAATGCTTGCTTGCATGCGTAGATGCAGTGGACGGGCGCGTCATTTTAGCTTAGACGATCTCTACCTACTTAGTTTATACCTTTTTAGATCATTGGACACCATACTTTGAACACTTGAAAGAAGCATGGGCGCAGAGGCACCATCCTCACATGCTCTTCCTATTCTACGAGGAACTCGCCAAGGTGAGATTCAATTAACTACTAACTAGGCATTGGGTTTCTCGGGACTCTTAATGTTGTAAAAAAATTAAAAAACGCTCAGGGGCATTATTATGATCTCTTATAACCTGACAGTTACAGTCACGCAAGTCGCGCTAACTGAGCTGTAAAATCATCATAATAAGGCTCCAGCCGTGCTATTCCGGCGGTGCACATCGGACATCACTTCACATCTCGGTGCTTCACGCTTACCTCAATCTCAATCATCAATACGCTTTACTTTGAATTAGTATGTTCTCTCATTTTGTATGTAAATAATTAAAAAATGTTATTTGTCTTAGTCCTTTTGTTCAAACGACCACAGTTGCAAAGAAATTGAATTTTAAAGTTCACTCGCACGAGCGAAGGGAGTTTTGGCGTCCGCCGGAATAGCATAGCTGTTTGGCTAAACGACGCGCCCATATCTACTATATTGCTACATATGGTCATTCTTTAATTTCCAGGATTTGCCAGCAGCCGTGCGACGTGTGGCTAAATTTCTCGACAAAAAGTTTACTGACGAAGAAATAACCAAGCTTTGCCAACATTTAAGTATAGAGAACTTCAAAAACAACAAATCAGTGAATTATGACGTCATGAAGGAACTTGGCATAAGTATCGCAGGAGAGCAAGGATTTATTAGAAAAGGTGAGATTTTTGATTGCGAAACTCAGCCTCCGCAGTTCGAGAGAAACGCCTGAATAATCTCAAACATTGGTCTAATTTCTTAACAAACGGAAAGTACAGTTGACCGGCGCATTTGAGAGTCTGAGATAATTCCATTCTGGAAATATAATCATACGGTGTGATAGCGGTTGAAGTTCCGAGACATTAATACCACACATACCACACGGTAATAGTATTAGATTCCTTTACCGTGCCATTATTAAGTTTATCGGTACCCTCACATAGGGTTATTCCCTAAGTAATATTTTGAAGCATATTTTTAGAAATAGATATCTATTTTTTTCATTTTAAAATATTTACTAATGAATTGTTCGTTTTGTTAGGCAAAGCGGGAGGATGGCGCGAGCACTTCGACGAGGAGTTGTCTGCGCAGGCGCAGCGCTGGATGGACGACAACCTGCGCGGCAGCGACTTCCGCTTCCCGCACCTAGAGAGCCCCTGACAGTGACGGACCAAGTGTAAAGAAAAGAATCAAAAAGGGTGATAATCATTTATTTGAATAAAATGCTATATTTTTTAGTATTTCTTTGTAACACCATGATATTTAAGTTTACATAGACATAGTAAGCTAGTACGAATTAAGTAAACAATTACAACTGTCTCTATACCTCGTTTGTATTCAATTTCGAACCCTTCATAAATAAAACAATGTCTCAGTCCTTCCTCACTTTTTATTAAATAATACGGTTATACAAAGAAAATAAATTAGAAGCCAGATTTTAAATCAATCATTCGTTGGTAATATAAAATTCTAAAACAGACTTATAATCAGGATAATGGATAATAACCACCTAGGCCGGACGCGCGCCGGCGGGCCGTGGTCGTCCGGCGCGCGTCCGGCCGCGTAACGACCGGCAACGTACACGTCTATAAAAAGCGACTCTATAATATAAAACTGGGAGGAGCCTCCCGCACCTAACGACTCGCCGCCCGAGCGACGTTAAAACTATCATACACTTATAGAAAAATCACAAAATTCAAGCGGAAATAATAGGAATCGGAATCGGTGCGTTTACGCGATGACGTCGGGGAGCAGCGCGTTGTCGGCGAGTGGGGGGGAGGGGGGCGCCTTCGGGCCGTCGCCGTTGGGCAGCCCGTTGGGCGTCGGGCGCGGCGCGCGCGTCACCTTCGTCGGGACCGTCTTGCCGCCGCTGGCCGCCTGCAACAAACGCATGCATAGGTGAGACTTGACATCAGACGAGCAGCAAAGGTACATATCACGGAATTCACGAACGTCAATGAAGGGTGAGCATCACGGAATCACCGTAGGGGAATCCCTTCATAAGAAGCCTGGGCAATGGAATGACTTCCGCCCAATCAGGCGATGAAAAAGGGTGTGTAATGTATGATATAACTACTAATCGTATATCACTCAAAACATATACGAGCCAAATGAGATAAAATCATTTGAAATAATCATTTATTCCGTATAATAAACGAAAGACATAATTTCAAATGAAATAATTTTTAGACATATAATGGACAACTCTCTTTCACGTAAAAATTAATGAATGGATTTTAATGTAACTTTACAATAACAGCATATACATCAGGACAAGACATCGAAGTCGCGGGAGTCCGCTAGTTCTCTACAAAACTAAATGTGGCAGCTATACTTGTAAGAGCTACTGAACTTTGATTTGCGTTTGACAATTCGGCCCCTTTTTCACCAAAGCTGAATAAATAAATCAGATCATTTGTGCACCGCTTCGCAGCGCCCCGGTGTTCATCGAGCCAAGGCTCAGAGTAAAACAAGTTTTCAACAACGCAGCAAGGAAAAGGAGAAATATAAACGCTAAATTCTGTCTGAGAATCAAACCCACGACCTATGGTTTAGTGCTACCTACTTTTAAACTTAGTATATTTCAGCCCATTTATAATCTCCCTATAATTCTGTAAGACAAGGGCAATCTTAACTCTTTTGATCTCATCTCTCACTATTTGCATGAGTATTTTTCCAGTAGGTAAATTGTGTAAAAAATCGATGAAGGTTAGACCGAAAAACATAAGCTGGTTTATTATGTTCTGGCGCAGGTAAAATGTCGAAATAAGGAGTTCGGCTTCCCGATTCAGGATCTCGAAGAAGTATTTAATGGATTAATCTAAATATTAGTAAAGCTACCCCCAAAAAAGCTACTACAAGATTATAAAAATGCTTATAATAAAGTGTATGTTAAGGAAATTACTGTATTATTCTAAAATGTCGTTCTGAATCGAGTCCGATTAGCTGTTAAAAACTTAAAATATACAGGTCCACTCTAGTTCAGGGTTTCCCCTGGCTCTCATTGCTTTGGCATGTCCCGGTAATTAATACACAGCTCCTTCGAGACCCACTCAATTCCGTTTGGCCCGAACTGCTTACTAAACGTAAGATAATACACATTTCTTGTTTGTTTATTGAATGTTCTTTTTGTAACAAGCCAGGAATATTGCCACCCGGTATTTTATTCAGATGGCACGGTACCAGGCCGTGATCCACTAAATGGGAAGCGTGTAAGTGTGTGTGAATCCACCTGTGTCTGGTGAAGCGTCCAGATAAGAAAGGGGATGACTGTTATTTTTTTGTTTATTATCGAAAAACCTTACAAATAAGTAACAATCCTAAAATAATTACTTCAATAGTATCAATACTACTGGAGATATCACAACTTGAAATGCACATTTTTGGACTTGCCCAAAAACGCATCAAACAAACGTGACTGTGATCATGACGTCACGTTCACTGTTTTTGTTAGGAGCGCGTGAGAACTTTCTTCGATAGCTATATGTATTGTCTCCTAACATAATTGCTTCATAATAGTATGGGTTACAGAATAGTGATATTGTTTTACAAAAAATTAACACTAAACTTTAAGTTTGCAGGCCTATTGTGGCCTCATTTTAAAACAACTTTCTATTGTGGTTTCACAACGAGATTTGAAATCAATTATGATTTTTGGTGGACATAAAAGCAAACTGACTCATAGTCATCTATCTACCTCATTTAGGCGAACCGATCACTGCCAGTGTCCCCGATCTACAATAATAAAAGGATGTGTACCTTGGGTGGTGCGGTCCTGGGCGGCGCGGCCTTGGCTGTGATGCGTTTGTTGGCGAGGTCCTTGGTCTGCTTGTCGAGGCGCGCGGGCGCCGGGCGAGCGGCCGGCTTCGGCGCGGCGGTCGTCCTGGGAACATACGACAATACTCTTTAGAAGGTGTTCGTTTTATGGGGTTTATTTCTTTAGAATTCGCACTTTTGGGATACAGTTTTTGTGAAAAATAAACAATACTTGGTCTAAAAAATAAATCTGACAAATAAAAAACTTAAGTCCAGTACTATTGAATTTTTAATTGATTATTTTCTCTTCTAGGAAATAACATTGTTAGCTGTAAATTGTTGATTTCATAGGATTTTATTGTTTTCTTTAAAATCCACAATTTAACGGTTAATGCAGACTGCTGAATGATTTGGGGAATTATTAGGTTTGGTACATTTTAGACTAGATTATTTGCTTCTGTACATTTTTAATCGAATTTTCAAGTGAATTTTTCTTCAATATCTTTAATACGAATTTTAGGTTGAGAAGCGTTTTTTCAGCTTTAGAATATCCTTGGTTCATAGATTCAAATGATGAAATGCAAATGGAGAAATTCGCTCAGCAATGGAGAAATAAGAGTAGCTTTTAGTACATTATAACTCTTTAGGTTAAGAGACAAGTCAATTTAAATTAGATTATTCCTAAAAAAACCTTCCATGCCAAAGTACCTATAATTTATATTTTATCAAAATCAATCTGGTTTTTTATGGTGTCAGATCAGATGAATTAAAAGGGAAAGTTCAGAAGAGTAAAAATCGTAGCACATTTTTAAACTTTGGACTTTGTCACTTCACACAAAAAAATAAATGCCTAGTTTCGGAAAACTCACTTGGACGGTTGTGACGCCGGAGCGGATGCGGGCGCGCGCGGCGTGGGGCGCGGGGCGGGGCGCGCGGCGGCGGGGCGCGCGGGGGGCGGCCGCGGGGCTGCGGGCTTGGCCTCCTTCGCGTCGCCGTTCGGCAGCGGCTTCTTCTCCAGCGGCACCTTCGGCCTCGTGATAGGAGCAGGACGCGGGGCTGCGGGGGCCGCGGGGGCGGCGCGCGGGGCGGGGCGCGCCGACGCCGGCTTGGGCGCCGCCTTCGCGGGCGCAGGGGCCGGCCGGGGCGCGGGGGGCTTCGGCGCCGTCGCCTTGGGGCCGGTGGGCGCGCGGATGGGCGGCGGGCGTGCGGCGGGCGGCGCGGCGGGCGCGGCGGCGGGCTTGGGCGCGGCGCGGGGGCTCGGCGCCGAGGGCTTCGTCGTCGACGTCCTCGTCGCGGTCGCGGGGCGGGCGGCCGCTGGCTTCGGCGCTGGGGCGCGAGCGCTGAGCGAGGGGCGGGCGGCCGGAGCTGCAGGGGCGGCCTTCTTCGTCGCCGAGGCGGGCGTGCGCGGGCTCGGCGCCGCGCTCAGCTTGCTCGCCACTTTCGGGGTCGTCTTCGTGGCGGTCGGCGTCGTCGGAGACTTCTTCGACGCCGGCGTCTTCGGTTTGGCGACGGCGGCGACGGCCGCGGCGGCCCCGGCGGCGGCGAGGGCCCCGACGGCGAGGGCGGGCGCGGCGTCGGCGGCGATGGGCGTGTCGCTGAGCGCCGGGGCGAGGGCGGGCGCGGGCTCGTCGGCGCGGATCTCGCTGGTGACGGGCACGCAGATCTCCTGCGCGCGCTGCTCGGGCGCGCCCACGTCGAGGTCGGTGACGAGGCCGCAGCGCGCGGGCTCCTCAGGTACGATGTCGGGCGCGGGGCCGGCGGCGGGGGCGGGGGAGGGGGGCGCGGGGGACGCGTCCCTCGGCATCGCCGCGGCGACGGGGAGGGAGCGCTCGGCCGGGAGCGCGGGCTCGTCGGCCGGCGGGGGGGACTCGCCCGGGAGTGGAATGTCGGCCGGCTGAGGCGCCGGCGACTGAGAGGGCTCGGGCGCCGGCGAGGGCTGACGCGCCTCCGGAATTTCAGCTTCGACCGGGACCGCGGGCGATTGCGGGGGAAGGGGAGACTCCACCGACAGGGGCGCCTCGAGCGGCACGGGGGACTCCGCGGCGGGCGTCGGCGAGCGCGGGGGCGCGGGCGAGGGCGCCGGGGACTTCGCCGGGGCGGGGGACGCGGCCGCGAACGACTCCTGCGGGGCTGGGGACTCCACGGGCGCCAGCATCTCCTGGGGAGCGGGAGATTCCGCCGGAAGTGGCGATTCTGTCGGGGCTGGCGATTCCGCCATGAGAGGTGTTTTGGGGAGGGGGGAGGCCAAGGGGGACTCTGCCGGTTGCACGGGCGCGGGTGACTCGGAAGGTAGAGGCGACTCGGCCACTTGTACTGGCGCGGGGGAGTGCGCGGGCAGCGGGGACTCGCTGGGCAGCGGGGAGGCGACGGAGGACTCGAGGGGCTGACTGCACACTCGGTCGATCTCCGCTTCCGCCGCCGACTCGTCGTCGAACGCGTTGATAGTGATCTCAGGCGTCTCCTGCACCTCTTCGACATGTGATCTATCCTCTAACACTGCCTCCTTCACTTCACTCTCCTGAATGATCTCCGCATCGAAGTCGTCGTCGAACGCTTGCTCCGCACTCTGGTGTATATCCACCTTGACATTATCTTGGACGTCGTGAGGCACTTCGGGTGAGATCACCTCGGCGAGTCTATCCTCCACGGGCAGAGGAGATGTAGCTAATTTTTCTGCCGAAAATTCTTGATTAACACCTAATTCCGATTCTGGTACGATTTCATTTTGTTTGTCTTCTAGTAGCTGTTGTTCCTTTTCTAATTCTAATTGTTCTGTGTTCCGAACGAGATCACTTTCGATGTGGTCCTCCTGGGATTCTGTTTGAAGCTCCACTGGAGAATCTTCACGTTTGCTCTCCATTTCGACGTCTTGTGACAATTCTTCCTGTGGTGTGAGCACTCGCGCATCCTTTTCGCTCTCTGTTTGATCTAACTGATCATCTGTGTTGAATCCTAGCTCAGAGCTCTTTCCGTCTGGAATTTCAGGTATCTGTTCAAATAATAACTTGTGAGATTCTGGAGTGTCTGTGTGGGCGACGTCTTGAGGAACATTGCTAGCGTCGAATTCGTTATTAGAGAAGATTTGCATATTATTACTGCTGCTGCCATCGTTATAGTCCATAAAGTTATCTCCTTGGCCAAAGTTAAGAGGATTACCAGAGACAATATCTTTCCTATCATCAAACCTAATTATGTCATTATTTGGCTCCAGATCCCCTCCTCCTAATAAATCGATGTGTTCCTCTGGGCTTATGTTTTCTTTGTCATTTTCAGTAACACTTTCTGACACTCCATTAGGTTGTATATCCTCATCATCACTGTCTGGTAAGGGTTGCACTGCATTTAGATCTACACAGGGCTCATGCTTGGTGAGCCTTTCACAGGTATCATCATCCTTTTCTTGATAAAAGCTCATACTCATAGGATCTCTTTCTTTGTTCTTCAATCTTTCTAGAAGTTCATCATTTTCATCGGAAGCAAATGGATTTGTTTCAGTGTGTGCCTGGAATACCTAAAAATAATATGACAGATTTAAATTCAAAATGCTATAGAGAGGTACTTAAAAAATGACGATAAGGCAATGACCATTGAGCTGTTAATTAAAAACTTCAGTTTATGGCAAAATAAAATTATATTATAACATTTGGTGACTGCATAAAATACTATTTTTTTATTACAAAGTCACAAAGAACTGTTATATTCAGCTTATAAGACGATATTGTTCTGTTAATTTTAGTGAAGGAAAGAGACCAGTCATTATCACAACTAAAACAAAAATAAATCTAGACAGATTTCTAGATCCTTATATTAAAGTTTTTTTTCAATTAATTAGTATTTGTAACATTACTTGTTCTAGCTAGTTGTTTTTCTTCCTCACCTGAATATTGCAGAAGTCAGTGGTATCCTTCTGTATTCTTTCAAAGTCGTGTATTAGACCGTCTGTAACCTTATCCGGTTCCGTGCCTACACTGAATCCAAATCCTAGACTATCCATGTTGTACTTATTGTTCCCATTCAACTGTTCCTTTATTGATTCATCTAATGCATTCTGGAAAAGATTATTCAGTTATTAGAAAAGCTGAGAAGGTTAAAGAATAAAAATAAATGCACAGTGAATAGCTTAGCACACTAGCAATTTCCATTTTGATTCTTGCAAATGACTATTGATCAAGGATGAATGTCCATAATATTATGCCATTCTTCAATGACCTATCTTGTTTTAGAAAGAAATTGTGCTATAGCTTTAATATGTATATTGTTTCAGTCACTGTGGATTTCGTAGCACTGATTTTTATGGAGTTCTAACCAATTTGAGATCTAAATAGGTTTGAACTCCTTAACACGTTAACTGCCATGTCAGTCACCGAGGACTGACAGGTACACCATCTGTTCGAGCCATGTCCGTCACTGGTGCCTGACATCGTAGAGTCAACTTTGACTGAAGGCAGTGAGCCGTAGGGCACGTTTTTGAACTTATTTACTATTAGAAATGACTGACGCGGCCCCGAGCAAAGCGCGTTCGGAGTGGCCCGTGGCTTAGAATTTTAGAAATGGTTTTTTTACATATTCTTCTGAAAAACCTAATGAAACACAATGTTATTGACAGAATCAATTACAAAATCAATTAGAAAACTTATAGCAGACCATTTTTATGTTTTATTTTTTGTTATGAAAATTATTTATGTTCGATATTAAAACATTATATGCAAAAAATGTGGTTGGTTTGAACTTTGGCGGCAGTACGTAACTATTTGTGCTGTTTTCTTTCTAGCAAATACTCTATCTACTTTTTCTATGTTTATTTTATAACATCTTGAACAATATGTTCGTGTTTTCTTTACTGTTCTTTCTTTCTTAGCTAATTCATGCTTCTGCCTTTTGTTTCGAGTGAATAACGGTGAGTGGTGACGTGACTGACGTGGCCCTGTGAAATAAATTTCCTGTTTTTTATCCCGTTTGGGCCTCGTCAGGCACTGGTGACTGACATATTTATTTTTTATGTAATTTATCAATATCAATATGAAAAAAATACCTAGTGATCAATTTTCATGCATTACGAACCCTTTTGCACCATAATTTGAAATTTTTATTTTTTCAAACTTGCCAAATTTACCTTGGCAGTTAACGTGTTAAAAATTAGACCTTATCCTATGCTGGCATAGTTATGAAGAAGCTGTGATTGAAGACAAAAAACCAAGTGTTCAGCTCTAATGTTGCTGACTTTAAAATGTCATTTAAACTAGTTAATCACATGATGTTTACTTACATGATGTCCATTGAGCTGATCGCAATTATCCAAGTCTAAAAGTTCTGCTGGCCGTACAACGGCCTCCGTCTCGAACTGGGCGACATCGGGAAGCTCGATGTCGTCCATGGGGAGCGGCTTGCGCGGGGACTCCGCCAGTAGCACGTCGCTCCCTCCCACGGTGCCTGGCACAAACACTGGGGCGTCTGGGTTCAGTGGTGAACTGTTCATGTCTACTGAGCTGCTTTCCCAAGCCGACTGAAATACATCAAATTGATTGCTGTTACATTTATTACAATAATAGCTTCTAATTTAAGATACAAAAAGGTAAAAGTTACACATAGGTATAATGGAGGTTTTAAATATGATTACTATAGATAAAAATAATTACATTTGAAACCACCATTATCCATTTTACTATTTTACCTTTTGGAACTTATCATGAATATTTTATGAATGTGTACTTGGTAATTTCATAATTCAGGTGTCTGCAACTACTCCTCAATAATCAGATCAGTCGTTATTCAGCACTTGTGTTTTTACTGAACCAAACATCTGCGGAAATGCCTAGAGTAACTTAAAATGAGCTCCACTGAAATAAGAGGCCCTGGGTAAAGGGAGCAAGTACTAGAACTGTCAAGGTGAGATGCCTGCCTTGCACTTACATACACACTAATTTCTTCTTTTAATGTGTGTTAGTTGCTAGCAAATAATTACAGGAAACACTAATGGATTACTAACAGCCGGAATTATTATCATTACAAGTACAAATATACAGGGTGTTGTGGAGTTTCCCAGCAACCACTGTTATTTTTCAGTGGTTGCTTAGTAATACCGCCATTAAACAAATATTAATTTATTCATTTATTAATCTGGACCAAGAACAAGATATGGATCACATCAAGTCTTTTACTTGATATTTTGTCTGTTTTTTAATACATTTAATTTAGGAAGTTAATAATGAACTTCTGTTTAATACAATTCTTGGTACATGTTACCATGCTTCAGTCAGTTATTTGATTTAGTTGTTGTTTGAATCGTCTAAGCAAATTCACTAAAGATGACGCAATCCTCATAGTATGTATTTTCATAGGCTTTCTCTTTTAGCAACCTGTCCTGTATTGTCACTAAAAGAAAAGATAAAATAATCTTTCACATGATTAAATACATTTGTCAACACATTTATTTGTTATACAAATGTTGGTGATACATGTCAGTTATAAATACAATGTGCTCATAGCTCATTAGTCAACACAATTAGTTTTCCTGTAATAATAAAAATGGTACAGTTTCAGTTCTTGGAATGTTGAATCATTACAAGATAACACTGCTCTGTAGTTCAAGAGGAGCTTGGAATTTGAAAACACAGTAAATATTGTTTGGTGCATTTTGATAGGGAAATGTTCAAAATATTATTATTTGCTCCATTGGAACCTTTCAGTTAGACACAGTTTAATAACACAACAAAACCTTTTGATATGTTTTCTGTGCAAAAAAGATCTAGAAAATTTGCAGCAAGATCAGTGAAAAGTATTAGTATCAAAAAGCTTTATTGATACTGCAATCACCTTCTGGCAAGCTTTTATTAATATGTAGGTACCTACCACAGAATATTGTGGAAAATGTTATCAAAGTGCTTATCAACAAGTGCAATAAGATCTTATCAGGGCGTTATACTTTCACTGCTATTGATTAATTTTAGCTGGTGATTGCACATTTGGTAGAATGAGATGTAAAGGTTAACCAGTCTGCAAAATAAAATGACTAACACACAAGAATTGAAGGTTGTTTAAATGTAGAATTCTAATTAGAAAAGTTAAGGCATTTGTTTTTAAAAAGGTAATAGGCATTAAAAAGCCTACTGGCCGGTGTTATTATGACTCACATTGTCCTGGCAAGGTGTTTCGGAGCGCGGCGGCTCGTGCTCCTCACTGGGGTTGGCCTCCTCGCGTTCACCTTCGCCTTTGAAGTAGTTCCACTCGTCTTCTGATTCCTCGCCGCTCTCAGCTACATTATCCACGAGAGCGCCGTCGACGTGGCCCTCCTCCACTGCACATCACAATAAACATACCACTTTATTTATATCACATCATTAACTCGATGAACACCTGGCGAGCACGCAACCCACCCCTCCTCTCGCAAGCCAGCTATCAACAGGTGACACACCCTTGCGTGGAAAAAAACTCGCAGGCCGTTCACGAAACAACATCTCATCTCAGGCCGACGAATCACATGGTACCTACATAGTTTGAACATTGTCGTAGGAACACGAGCGGCGTGCTAACGATAATATTTACCGGTCTCGAATTCAAATTTGCGAGACATTCGCGGACGCCATTTCGAGAACGGCCTGCGAAGACACGCCCGAGACGGTATACCCGGACTTGAAACTCATTGTTAGGACAAGTGAAACCTTCAGAATCCTCAACCACTGAGGGATGCATGCGCCTTCGGGCGAACGATCTATTTCCAGAACATCGCTCCGCATGAATCAACACAGAAATAACCTTTCACGAACTATTTGGAATGTGAAAACAATCAAGCACATTTGCTAAAACTCACGTACCGTAAACGGTAATTTCACTACACAGATTATTATCTTGACCGCCGGCGTAGTATTCGATCCGTAAAAATGTAGACAAAAGGCCCGGTTACAAATAGCGAGTGACAGCGGCGAACAGCACAGAACACGCGGGCGTTCGATGAGCGACTGGCGGCGGGGACGGGTCGGGCGGGGAGGGCGGCAGGGCGCTCGCGGGCTGCGTGCGGGGCGCGCTTGCACCCAGCCCAGGGATGCCATGTCAATATCACATTTTCACCCAAAATGGGACATTATATTAAGTCTATTTTAAAGGTGTGTTTATCTACCTTGAAAATATGATATGACCGAAGTCCTAACTGCCTACAGAGTTTTATAAACCTAGCATTCCACAAATTACCTATATTTGGTGCGTCTCATTAGTCCCTCATTTACACACGAAGAATGGAGCTATTTTATTTATAACCTTCTTCTTGCCTGTTAGCTATAAATAGTAATGTTCAATAGTAAACAACTATTGAACATTACTATTTATAACTACTAAAACCTAAATCGGTAAACAAGACCCACGATCCTGACAATAAGCAACCCTTCCCACTAGGTCAAGAGGACTCTGTCCGAGTCCTTACTACATAACGGGTTGTAAATAGATAACCACAATAAGTATTGAACCTAGTAGACAAGTGAGTAGTTACTACTAGGTGTCATGTAGGTATACAGTACCTACGTACAATTTGATAATTTGCATACCTAGGTACAATCTCACCCATCCTACCGCGACGATCATCCGGCATGCGGGTGAATGTAACAATCAATAATCTAAGACACAGTCATCATTCTACACTTTTTCTTTTGCTCTCTTTCGAATCTAGTCCATTGCTCAACATCACTGTTTATCCATACGTTGGTTTTCAAACAAAAGATATCTACGGAGTTAATACAGATGCTTATCAAGTAATTAAAAGCCGTGTTTATTGTTTGTTTTGGTGATTAATTTATAAATTAATTACGAATACAAGCAATAAATGGAATCAATCAATTAATAAACATAAGCCAAATCGTATTCAAAAGTAGTAACACTGACTTTTTCAGCACTATTTAGTAAGGCCCTTTCCAGGAAGGGATGATAGAAAGAATCGCTTCCATTTGGGGGTTGCATGTATCAATTTACTGAAGAGATAGTATTAACATATTTGAAAATAAAAATAGATCACAACATATTTCTATCCGCTGTAACGATTTTGAATGCTCTCTACTTTTTATACGAATAATTTGAAGCTAGTCGAAAAAATATTGGCAATGAAATAAAAATACTTTGGCATTACATGGAAAAACCTCAATGTTTTGCGGTTTCATTAATTTCAGACATTTACCGCGTTAATGGAAAATTATTTTTAGCTATAACTTGAGCGGGTAAACTACCAGTAGGTACTTTACAGGAAAATCAAGATTTATGAAAATGAAAATTAGGTATTTCATGTAAACTTTTAAAAGTGTTTATGAAAAGTCAGTAAAATATGATAGTAGCTTCAGTCATATGTGCGCTCCCATCAAATAGGTATTATGTAAATTATTGTTTCATTCAAATTTTAACACTTTTTACTCTTTCTCAAAAGAAAAAATATATCTTTGAATTAGAAGTTATGACTGTTACGAGGTACTTACAATTACCAGTTAGTCTCAGATTAGGCTGAATCTGAAATTGTCTTTAGGAAAAACTGTTTTATACTTAAGTAATAGGTATTTTATTTTAGAGCAGATTTTATGTGACGCCGAGTAATAGCTAGACGAGCAATTACATTACATTCTGCCACCATGGTTTGAAATGTCTACGAACAAAACAGCCTTTAGACGTCGCACTGCTGACAACAGGCCCCACTTAAACTATGAGGTGGCGCGAGCCATACTCCAACAACCCGTCCTCAGTGCGGAATACTGAAGGAATGTAAGGATAGTAATAAACTGTGATGTGTTATCAAATTTCCCTAATGCCTCTAACAACTGCCAACCGTGCCTTCCGAAGTACGGACGTACCCGAAATTTCAACAATACATCATCAAAGTCAATATGTATGCCCTTGCAACTTAACAATAAGAAAAAGTCAACAGGGGTGGTTAGTTAGGCAGGTTTGTATTTTATCCTAGCCAGATAATAATTAATGCACACAGCTAGACTAGACAGACCCAGACAGCTTAAGTGGAGAAACTAGTTACTTATCCACTTCTCTTGTAAAATGGCTAATTACAAGCCAGTTAGAATGGTTTAACAACCTAAGACTGCCTAGACTCATTCCTTAACAAGTGATTACCGACTTAATAATCCTCTATGAAATTAGAAAATATATTACATGAATAAAAATCAATGTACCTATTTCTAGGAACAGTATAAAAGCGAGCATTTTGCATTTCGCATATTTAAAGCAAACACTTGTTGAAAGATGTGTGTGATGTGAACTCAAATCCTTTTCTTTTGTGTTTTCTGTTATTGATTTTGGTTTTCCAGTTCATAAATGTGTGACCAAAACTGAATATACTACGCCAACCCCACGAATTCTACAAAAATCTAAGACGAAGAACTTAATTAACAAAACGATTACTAATAAGATTGATTCAAAAGTAGGTACTAAACTGGACTACCTAACCTACATTAGTAGAAAACTTTAAGAACAAAACAAACTAAAAAGGAACGATCGTTTGAAGGCTACCGTCTGTGACATTCACTGGTCGTGGTCTTCGTACGTCGCACAGTGATTCGTTTTCCCGATCATGGTGGACAAAAAGGGTTATCGAGTTCCTTCCGTAGCACTAGCTTTAACGATAGCTAACATCCTAGCTAACATGGATTAAATAAAAGTTTTGTTGAAATACCTTTAAGTTTTAAAATATAAATATTTTAGTGTCAGAAGTTGGGTAAATAATTACAAAATTAGTTGATTTCTGGTCGTCACTTTAACAACATCTTAACGACAAATTAAAAGCGATAGTTAAATTATTAGTTATGAGTCGTGAAGTAGTAGGTATGTAGTATTTTTACTATAAAACACCAAAGCAAATACGTGATTTGTTATTGAGATATGTACAGTCAAACTCCAGAGATACTAGGTTTTTCCTACATTTTTAATGTTTGTTAGACTAGAACTTACATGTACCCTCTTGTACCCAGGCTGCATTTTTTAAACACGGTAGCTACATTAACGTACTTAATAAAAATAATGATTACAAGCAGCGGACTCAAGCGGAAGGTGGTCATAATATTTTTTTTGCATAACATAGTATTTACCTTGCAAAAAAAGATTTTTTTGAAGAATGGATAAAACGAACGTTTATTAAAGATTTTACTTTCAAAATTTGATTTGAATCATGCTAGTGAAGAGTCCATTAGGTATTTGAAGATGGTGATATCTAAGAATTCCAGCAAATTAAATGAAAAAGTTGCCATACGTGTTCCCGTGTACTAATTGTTATGTTTTTGATTGAGGCGCCCTAAGGTGGAAATAATACTTTGTAAATGGCTAAATGAAGACCAGTGTCCTTCTCCAAGTATTTTAAGTCGAGGTTTGCTTAAAAGAAAGTCTTCTTCGTCGTCAATTCCCAAGAAAAACCCGCACTAGAGTCACTGTCGTTGGACAAGGAAACGCAGGTTTCGGAGCAAGACATTGTGGATTTATGCAAGAGATCAGTGGGACCTCACTGATGTACGTGCAAGTACCAATACATTGAGTAATGTTGAATTCGGTGGCGTAGCTACCAGGGACCCAAGAAATCAGGATTTTGCGAAACTGGTCTCATTCGAATTGGATAGTGCGTAGGTACCATGACGCGCTCCAAATTATTGGATTTTATAAGGAAAGTACGAGGTGAAGAATCCTTAGCAAATATCAGCATACCTAGTTTTGAGGAATCAGATTAATGTGTACTCACCTTGTTACTTGGTTGGTTATACCTATGAATTACATTTTATTTTGTTCAATCTCTGTTATTATTTTATGAACTCGTCATAGTTTTGTAGCAGTTAGACACTTAGCTATAGGAAAAATAGCTAAAAGTTTGTGATTTATGCTTAAAAATCAACAAAGAATGGTTATTGAAAAACCCACTATTAGCTGGCCTCAATTACCATAGTACAAGTAGGTAAGAAGAGTTCAAGTTATGTTGGTTTTTGTTTTTGAAGTAGTTATTACATATATTGTTATTTTTCTTATTCATTACAATAATCCACATAAAGACGCAACATATAAACTTAATTTCAGGGTCTAAATAATTTTGTCCACCATGCTTGTATGGGACGAATCACTGTGCGTCGGGGGGAAAAAGCAAATTTGATTTAGCTACCCCTGAACCGAATGACCGAAGTGACTCACTACTGTGATTCATCCCACCAGGAGAGCTAGGTTGTCATGACATTTCATCTTAAGTAAATGACGTCATAGTATACCGATTGAGCCTCAGGCTCTTCGTATTTCAATTTGCTACCGACGAGCTCACTATTCGCAATCAAGATAAAGTCACCTGGATTTAAGTCATTCCTTTCATATTATATCTTAACAGAGGAGGGCCGTATTTCCATCGCTATCTAAGATAAGATCTAAGCTCGTTGAACATCACAGGAGAGGATCAACACACATTGTGTTGATCTGACAATATAAACTATTGATTCCGGTTCCTCAGCAGCGAAAGCTATAAACATTGTAACGGTTTTGAAGCATTTCTGGAAGGTGCAAAAATAAAAGTGTAACCCAGGCACTGGGTCACATCTCACTATCGGTGTGACTATTCGAGGTCGCTTACTTGTGTCAGCAGGCGGGGTCGGCGGCGCCGGGTCACGGTTCCTGGCTTCGGCGTCGACATCGTCCGCGTCGACGTCGACCGCGGTCTCGGGGCCGAGGTCCTCGCTGTCGCTGTCCGAGTTGTCCACGCCATTGTCGGCGTCCGCGCACTCGCCGGCGTCCGACTCGCCGGACGCCGCGTCCAGCTGCCGCTTACACGTCTCCGCCTCCATGCCGAACGGCGGCGCGTTCGCCAACGCGTTGTCCAGCCTACGGACAATTGACAAGTTGTTACTCAAGATATTACGTTAGACACTACTAGCCACTTTGGCAGTTTGGCTAGTGCAATACAGGTCAATTTCCTGTCACGTTACGCCTGAGCTGATGTCGATTGTACTACATTTGTAATCAAATTAATTTTCTAGGAAGTTTCTAATCCTGTACGTAGGAGTATCAATTGAAGTGAAGCACCGATTGTTCAAAATTTAATTCTAGGAATTAGTTTGTGATACCAGTTTCAATTCAGGCACTTTCATTTTAGCCACTGGAATTGAAACCCTATTGCTCGCATGAAGATGGATCTCATCCTACGAAAGGTTGAGTCAGCGTCAAAAGTGCTGGAGCAATTGAGTGCTTTGTCATCGTAGAACTTTAGTACTTTGTCACCGGAGCATTCTTTTACTTTGTCATAGTGGCTAATCTGAGAGCATCTTCATAATTTCTAAGACAGCGTCAAAAAAGTTAATGCGATATGGTTCAAAAGTAGTCCGTTACATTTAACTGGATGTACTGTACAAATCATATTATGAAACGTCTCTGAGCTCAATAGACTTGTCAAACTCACGAAGCCGAAGAAGTTATTTTCCAGCCCTAAGTCCTTTTAGACACTGGTCATAGGAAGGTATTGAAAATCTTCTCAAAATTCATCCGCGATTTACTGCGTCAAATTTTATACAATGACATGTTATCTAATTTCGACATACCATTGCTATCCTATTATTAGAATAGCCGTTAAGTGTGAGTCATAGAAGCAAAAAACGGAATGATTGATAACAGTTTTCCATTCTTAATAGAGGTTATCATGTAGGTAAGCAGTGAGCCACACTAAAAAGTACTATCTCGTAACATTGGCATGGATGAAGCTGATATTAATTTAGATCATGTAGTGAAAACATTACTTGTGTTTTGTTAATAGTAGTTTTCAGTGTTTTCGTCTATACAAAGATGTCGCGTAGGTGTAGGATTTCTCCAAAAGCGGTGAAAAGTCCTGATCATTTTATCCGTCGAAAATAAGTAAGATTTTAAATAACGCTTTGCAAAACGAAAAAAACTAACTACCTGACCTACTACTTGTTACCCTGAGCATTGCGAAATGCAATGATAAAGTATGCTGCCGTTCTATTTAAATTGAATGCTTATAAATCATGTATGTCTAAAAGTGACATTGACTAAGCCTACCGTTTTGGCAGGATAATGTGCATGAATTTGAAATCCTAAAGTTTAGAAGACACACGAGCTCTCCGCCAAGGCCGACCGGGCAGAATATTTCTGCGTGACGACACTTTTATATGCCTAAGTGAAACCGGTTGGGACTCAGTGAAGCCTTGTCCTGTTTCACACAGTAAAAGCGAAACTCTACGACATTTTTTGCTGGAGATAGGGACTCATTAAGTCTTGTATCAATTGACATCACAAAACGATAATGCTCATTGCCCTAATTTAATATCTGTGCAGAATGTCTACTTTGTGTTCATCATACATTTCGCAGTCAACTAATAGGTCACGGAAAGAAAACACCGTTAAAATACCAAGCAACCCGACAAAAGTTAGTGGTACTTACCCAAGATCCATGGGCGGGCAGTTGTCTGACGCAATAGTGCGCGGCTCCTTCAGAAACACCACTATTATGGAGATATTGTCCGTGGAGCCCTGCCGCTTCGCCTGCGCGATCAGACGCTTCGTCACTGCCTTCAAGTCATCTGCACAAAAAAAAGTCCTGTCTAATACCTGATGCAAATAATTAAAATTTTAAATGGCATTATCCGCCGCCGTGACTAACACAACCGACAGAATTTCTCAATGCTATTATTATGCTCAAAATATCAGTGTGTCATCTAGCGCCAAGTTGAAGTGTTGCAAAGTCTATTATGCCTGCAATTTGTTGCGGCACAATGGTGAATAGTGTTGACGGATATGGAGTAACTATGTTTATGTTTCGATTTGTCACAGCGTCGCAGCCTGAGGACGTCCTTGTTCTGTCTCAGGCAGCGAGGCAGCCGGCCATGACTCAGACAGAACACCGCTATTATGCTCCATATGTGTACGTGATGTGCTTTACTTCACCCTAGCTTATCATTTAAATTGTTTTATGTACCATTGATGTCACATTGAAATCGTTTGCGTAGCGACTGAACGGTCCTAATAGATCAAAGTGTAGCAAGTAATATCTGCGCGCTTCTGTGCTCTGGAGGGCAGTTTAAACCGTCGACCCCGGTTGTTACCCATTAATAGCAGTCGTTAAGCCTCGCCAGAGACCAAAGAGCGGCTTGATGAAGACTGTCAATATAAATGTTTACCGACACCTAATAAATGTAATAAGTAGATTAACGCCACATTTCAGAATTCAGTGATTATAATTTCATAGTAAAAAATATACACAATATAAAAGCGTGGGTGAAATATTAGCATGGGAATAATGTTGTCATCAACGGTTGAAACATAATTAATTAATAGGGTGACCCGTCGTTCGAGTAAACATTTTCAAATGTGGCATGAATTTTCGCGTTATTCGAATGGGAGTTGCGTCATTACTCGTACAAATGGTATTAGAGGTGCGATCGCTGTAATTTATATTGGACAAAATGAGGTTGTTTGCGGTTTCATTACACGAGGATCGGCAGACATTGACACACCTTGCTGGGCGGGCCCTAGTCTAGCCGAACTAAGTGTTTCCTGAAGGACTATTGCAGTGTTGCGGATGCGTGTACACTGACACTTAGTTCGTTTCAGAAGCGAACGTGACGTGCCACCGGCTGTAGCTGTAGCATACACGCCTTGACTTTGCCCGCTATTTCGGGGCGCGGTCGTCGTCGCCGCCCTTGCTTTTTACCCTGTTTGCTCTGGCCCGCAGCCAAGATAGCCCCGAGTGCTCTTATTTTAACGAATATTACCATCCTGTCTTTATCCATAGAAAGCTGCTAGTTTGATTTATATTCTGAACACAAATTACGTCGTTATACAAACTATTAAAGCTTGAAATAATCGTGACAAGGAACTGAATGGCCAAGTCATTATCTATTTAACTCTAGAAAGCGGAGTTTTTATTTGGAAAAAAGCATACCTACTTAGAGAAAGAAGTGAATGCTTTATCACTTCATAGATCTTATGATCCACTTTAATCCAGCTGATGTTTGTAGAACAAAGTGAGCATAAATATTGAACAGAGAGTTTTTATGTGAAATACAATAGCGGTTTACTGTCCCAACAAAGTATTGAGTGTTTGTTTGAAAGTTAAATTAAGATAAAGTATCATAAAACAATGAAACGGTGAACGAAAGTTATACACTTGAAACAGTAAGTAGGTACCTTATAACAACCACTTTATTGTGGAAAACAAGCTATACACAATATAAGTGATGGCCGTGGTTATTGTTAATTTGGTGTCGAAATTTCTCGCCTTCTGAAAACAGTCATTTTTTGTTTCGCACACCTAGCCTACCTAGTAGGTATTTTCCGTATGATTCTTCATATGTATGATGATTTATGTCAGGTGAGCATTTTGTCTTTGGGGTATTTCAGCAGAAGTCGTATTTTTAATAAACAAATGCACCTAAAATCAATATTTTCCAGACATAAACAAGCAAAACCTCTGTATGTTAAAATGGGTGGTCAACCATCAAAGTGCAGTATCGACGACACCGAGTGTCGATGCACTTGGTCCGGCCGGCAGCCGCGATGATCGCGCGATTACGGCGGCTAGGTAACGGTGACGCGGGCGGAATGCGCGCCGGCCATTGTTCCCGGCGCGCGCGCAGCAAAAACGGACCGCGCGCCGCCGCGGGCGCAGGCGCATACTAACGCGCAGCCGTAGCACCTGCTGTCCTCTATATTATAATTGTACTTAGTCGTAAATAAATGACAGTTAGTCATTGGAATCTGAATTCCTTCTCATACTTTTACGTTCGACCACATTATACTTGTAACAGGCACGTACTTTTTTTCAGTATATTTATTCGCTGTTTCTAATTGTGATTTGCACCATTGATATATTCAATAAATTCATTGACCATTTTTTAGGAAAATGCTGCGAAATGGTACTAGGTATTTCAGGCCACAACATCAACGTCTTTTTATGACAGGCCATTAAGATTGATAAAAGACGACTGTTTTCTTAGCTCCAGATTAATATTATCTTAATCTAAGTCTCCCTAAAATATGAATTTTATACGCGTCCACATTATGTAATATTGCAGTGCATTCGACGGTTTATAGATAAACCGTTGATTACTCAAATCGAAAAGATAAAAAGTCGTCTCTCGCTAGCCATTTCGCGCATTGCAAGCGAAAAGTCGCGTCCGTATTCCTTTCCCTCACATACATTGCGGCAATTCTATCGCGATAAGTACGTAAGTATAGCGGAAATAGAATGCGGCGAGGCAGACGCGCCGGATCAATGCAATTTTCCAGAGTGCACGTCCGGCTAGCCTCGTGCATACTGCACAGCGTAGATTAAATTTTCGACCTCTATTCAGAGGGTTCAACGTCGAATCAAGTCTTTGATGATATATTCTAATCCTGTATTCGGGGATAATTTAACGGGAGCTGATAAAACGTATGGTTTAGATTACCCAAACTTGTTGCAAACTCATGAAAGAACGTACTTTACAAGAAAATATTGTGTAACTCTAACATCACAGAAATAGAACAGCTTGCATACCAATACTCCCATTTTACTTTATCCATTCATTCGAAATAATGAAACCATACATCGTCCTTCCTTTAATAGAAATAACTGCAAATCATAAAAGTAAAATAGTTCCTGAAAAGTGATAAAATCTACAGACAAGAATTTTAACGAGCAAAAGATTAGTGCATTTTTAATAAAAGTAGGAAAGGCACAGAGGCTCGGCTGTACATAGGCCTGGGGGGTTGCCTCCCCGCCGCCATTGCAGTCTCCACTCAAAGTCGGCGCGCTGCAGCCCAACTATATGGAAACCTATAAAGAAATAACGACCTGCCCGACAGAAATACGGAGTTACCACATTTTAAAAGCGTATAATGGTTTCCACGCGCCGCGTTTTTCATAGAATATTGCTTGTTTTACAAGCGTTTATGGTGTTTTTATTGGTTTTCACTGAATTGTGGTGACATTTTATAAACTATGATCCTATGACATTGCTGAAGTTGTCCTCAGGATCAATATTCAACTTCGAATCACTGGATATCACTGTACATCATTCCAGCTCCATCTAGCCCAAAAGTTTGGATTATGGAATATTAGACAACGGATAAACATACTTAAATCCTTTTACTCGTAAATGCATACATAATTTACCTGATCGTAAACATTCAGATTTTTGTCTGACCCATGGGCGAAAGGACTAGAGATCCTGTCTACAGCGCCGACAGTCGTGGATTCACTTTCCATCCCGGAATTCCCGCATATAAAATCATTTCACGAACATTAGTGTTTGTGTTAGCCTGGTTGTTTTATCTATTGAAGTATCTTTTTAGAAACATTTAACTATGTTTCTTAGTCTCTGTTTCTTAGTCTCTGGCTCCTAAATAACAAGCTCTGCTTAGTTTGAGGCTAGATCTTGGAGTGAAGATGTGTCAGATAGTGGATAACCAAGTGGTTGACATGACAGTCAACCGTGTTAGAGTTCTAAGCTGTCATTCAGGCCTCTGATATTGCTTGTTTCTACAACTGTTCTATGCCGCTAGGTGAGATGAGATATAGCAATCGGTACTAACAGCAATGAGCTTCAGAATGTAGAGGACTCAATCACTAAACATAGTTACCGTTATAGCAAATGAGCAGGCTCATCATCAGCTGACTGCAGAGCGATAACCGCAACACAAACTCAGGCTATATTCTGAAAAATCCATATCATATCTAAGCCGACCTTGTAACTGAACCTACCCTCCGCTTTGCACAGCGGTGTATGTTGTTTAATTTAATTAGAAAGATTAATTAATTAACCACACGACACGATGCCATGTATAATACTACAGTTAACTGTGTTTTGTGTTTGTATTCATAGAAGCGACGAAAGATAGGTAAAATATGGGTATGTTAAAAAAAGCTAACCCCACATATTAAAAATAATTAAATTCTTAACATTATTGATTATTATTAAGTATTACTTACCCATAGACAGTTCGACCGTGGGGATGCGATACGATAGATTATACTCATATGCGAGACCCACGCAAATGCCACAGCACTTCAGATGGTAATCGAGATCTATCAGTTCGTTATTAGCTCAAATTGATGAAATTACGAAATACCATTACTGTCCATGATGGAGAACGCATAGCACGCGAGGTGTGCGCGGAATGCGAGTGCATTGTGCAAGCGGGAATCGAACCCGACACCGGCGCTGCGGTCTAACTGTACCGCGATACCGACGCGCTAAGCGCATTTATTGCATCACACCACAACACCATGCGACGACAAACACTCTAGATAATCCTTATTAAAGTCACCAGCTGCGAAATGCATGTACCATCACAGATGTACGCAGCTCCACTCGAACTGTAAAGTGTTAATTAAACGTATACGCAAATAGGCTTCTCAAGCGTGAAAGCGACGAGGGGCGACCGATATTTACAGACGCATTATCGTAGGAAAACAAACTTGGAACGACTACTTAGTGCGGCTCCAGACACATTCTCTAATGGTAGCCTGTCGCCGTTGACGGCAAACATACAACCCGATATATCGCTAAAAGCCTGCATTCATGTAGATACTACACCATATCTAGCAAAACTACAAAGCACTACCTACTTAATTGGCGAGTCTTGATAATGTCACTAAAGTCAAGTCTACCAGAAAAGCTCAGACCGTCTAAGCCTAATCGGGATTAGCCCGCCTACTGGAGTCGTCTGCACCCGGCGGGTAGCACGCCGCTCTGCACACGTCTATAGCGACGAATAGCGATTTTATAGAAACCTCTCTAATTGTTAGTGCGCACAGCGAAGCGTAATGAAATTGAGTGGGAACTTTCGTGCACGCTCGGCGTTCATCAGTGGGCCGGTAATTGGTTTGCGAACGGGCGAACACGGCTCGGAAGAGTTATACGTAGCCGTGCGCCGGCGAATCCTTCTAATTAACTCTTGAGCTCGCGCCACCCGCCTGTGTCGCGCCTGTAATTGGAAGGCTGCCTGTCCGGCTGTCCATGTTGCACCACTATGGCCTGAGGCATCGGCGCACTGTGCTGCGGACACCCCTTGCGATCTACGACTACACTCCAAACATATTAATAGAAAACTTATGGATGTAACTTGACAAAAATGACAAATAAAGGTCTATAAACTATACACCATTCTATCCAAAATTTTATTGTGGAAATGTATAACATGAAACTTAACACTTGTGCTAAATTCTGAATACGTTGTTCCGGGAAATGACATAAAACGCGTTCTAGTTCTCACTACAGAGTTACAGACAGTATACATAATGCATTCGAAAATAATAAATCTTCATCATCATGACATGAGTGCTGCGAAACACACGAAGCACATGTATCAGTTCATAGAAACTGCTTAGCGGTCATGCATAAACAATATTGCGGTCTTGCAACTGGTCCTATCGATCGAGCCGTCTATACTAGATTTTACGACCAAACTGGGTTTAGTTATTATTCGGTTTAGCATATAGCGCAGGCGAGTTGTTCTGTGCGACAAATCACACCCGCACTTCACGTTTATATGCAAGGACTGGATCCCACGCAACAAGTACCACTTGTCGCACTCGATAGCCCAGGGCGAGGCGGGTTAGAACAGCAAGGCGCACGCTGTTGTTTTAATTAATAGAGGTACGAGATGCGAACGCAGGCGCAACGCAAATTGAGCTCCGGCGTTCCGCAAGGGTCCGTCGTATGCCTTGCACTCTTTCTTATTCATATAAATAACATGCTGCCCCTGCGAGATGCCATGGTGGTTAGAGAGACACAATCGCCATCGCACTAGCGAATTCCCGGGATGGACTAAGCTTTTTTAACATCAGGAAGATAATGATTAACTGTCGGCTGAGATTCAAACAATACAACACACCTTTTCCAAAAGAACAACGCATTTAACTTTCAGTTTTCTACGAAAGTATGGGAGAATTACATCGTTAAGCACTATCAAGTCTTATCTGCAGCGGCATGCAGATAAACACTGCATTTTTCACATCGTTCATAACATGGATGGCAGACATGAAAAACGCCGCAGCTATTATATGACTGAATATGACATTGTGTACATACCGGCGTAATATAAATTGTAGTTGCTTTATCTGATATCAAAACCGAATGGTTGTAAATTCGTGGGTGACACACCGAACGATATAAATAAACACACACAAAAACAGGATTGTATTGGTGGTTTAAATTTTAATTTCAGCTGGTTTGGGCATGTTTTTGCGCGTATCGGGCTGGATCGAGTGTCACACACGCTGCGCGGGCGCCTAATTGCCTCGGCCGCCGACCCCGGCCGCCGATAATTTGGCGCACAATACTGTCTAACACCATCTTTGTCATACGTGATTCATACCAAAAGTTCATGCACAAGCCAGCGGGAACGTCGCGCTTACGTCACTTAATGTGCTAATTCAAAACATCCTATTTTGAGTGCTATTTTAACAGGTACTGTAATCCGGTACCGCGCCGTGCCCATGTCCGTCCCTCTGCCTGTCACTTTGTCATTTTGCTCGCAGGTTTGTTAGCGCCCGACAGCTAGAATCTAGTGGAAATATATATTGGCACTGACCGACAACGTGCAGCACTCATACATAAATAACTGTTAGATTCGATACGTAAAGAAACATATTTGCAATGATAACGGTAAAAGTTAACACTATTTTATCAAATATCTTTAGTGATATTCTAGATTAAGGAACTCTCTAGATAGATTTCAGATGGGATGCTGACTAAATTCCAAATAGGGCCGTCGGAGGTAAGCTGGAGTGGCCATTGTGCTGGCCGAGTGAATGGAAGCTAGTTATCATGAGGTAATATAAATGCAGTAATATAAATGCAGTTCAATAAACTTTTGCGGTCAGTCCTGTAGGTGTTAATGCGAAATACGTGTAGCGACAAATATTTGCGAGGGCGGACCCTGTCGCTCGGAGGGCTGAGGTAAGGCTGAGGGGGCGTAAATAGCCTGAATTGCGATTGTGCATTTTCCAATTAGATTAGTTTGACAATATTGAGAAATACTACCAAAGAAGCGTAATTAAATGTGATTCCTAACAGTGTGGTTGAAACAGTAAACTATTGCTAAAGTAAACGAAAAGAATAGCCTAGGCTTACTTAATCAGACAGAGCCAGCATTAAAACTTTGTGGGGCTTAGGGCGATCTGGTCAAACGATAGACAACCATAGAGCAGAAAAATATTAAGATAATCACAAAGTTCATAAGTATTTATGACAACTTATTCACTACTACTCAAATCTACACAACACCGCGATACCCATTGCCTAGGTAATTATAATTACTCGGGAGCATAACCATAATTTAATTTCCGGAGCACAATTATCCTGTTAAGAACCTGTTTCTCTCCTTGGATTCTAATTGACAAATGACAAACAGGTGCAATTATATATTCCACTGGATGAAGATTTGCAGGTTTGCAAGCGCCTCGTTGACTTATACGGCTGTTTAATATCAAATAAATCAAAATGACCACAATTTAATCCTAGACTTGCTCACACCACTTTAGCGTGGCAAGCCATCCATCCATCCAAGTAAGCTATCCCTAGAGAAATAACTCTTTTCTCCCTGGTGAGTGTGATGACGCTAGAGAACTACGGTTACGAGATTCTTGTATAAAAATAAAACAAGGGTTAGTTTAATGTGCTGTAAGTTATATTTTCCATATCAACAATAAAACAGAGACCCATTAGGAAGTGTTGAAGATAGCATTTTCAGAAATATGAAGTAGCAATTTGTGGAAGAATCAAAAATTTAACAATTCAATTGTTTCAAGTACACAGTAAATAATCTCTCATAATATCGGTTCGTTAGCATGGATAACCCTGTGACCTATGCATCCGGCAAACTAACTGCATGTTCGACCTGCCGCTGGGGACCACGGGAGTCCATGTTCTGCGGAGTTGCCAAAAGATTTCTATTCGAACGAAAGGCCACACATCAAGCGTAACCTAACACCGTCTTTGGAAAATTACCTTAAGTGCATAGAAATAAAGCAATAAGAACTGATAAAGTGTGGATATACACTTGACCTGCGGCCTTCTGTACAGAAAAGCTTTTAAAATTTGCTTCAATTTAAGCTTAAATTGAATTCAGAAGACCGCAGCTTACAATTTTATCTATACTTCCTATAAAGAGGTAAAGTTTGTAAGTTGAGATGTAAACTCTCCTTCTGATTTTAAAAAATATTGGTAGATAACTCGATCAAAAATTCCTCATTTATGAAGCAGTGCATTTATTTTAAAACGATTTTTCTCGTGGCTGCGCTGGCCGGGGCTGCAGCGGCTCTGCGCATGTGAGTCAATTTGCCCAGCGCCAGCCGCCAGTCGCCCGGCGACGCAATCAATGCCATTTCCGAGATACGTCCGCCATCATTTACCAATTACCTACGACTACGACTGACAAACTGAGTTTTAAACGTCAATAGATGTATGGGACGGGACCTTGTTAACTGTGTTGTTTTAAGCAGAATTGAAACAACGAATGCTGATTCAGAATAACAAACATTTAGGATTCTGTTATCAGTTGCATTAACATTCCTATCTAGATGAATGCGGGTTATTTATTTTAAACGACCTTGAATACACACACATAATTTTCAGGGCATATCTGCTTGTTCTATTCAAGCAGTAAGAAAGCCATTTACTAAGAAGAAGTTTGAAAAACCAAAATCACTGTCGTAGCTATTAGGAAGTTGGAGTTGCATTTGGCAGGCAATATAGCGCGAAGAACTAATAGCATATGAGGAAGAAAAGCTCGGGAATAGAGACAGTTTGATTAAAACCGCAGCACTCATCAACACGTCGGTCCAGCTGAAGTACTGAATAACGCCAATAGCGGAAAAAATGCCTATCACAAGAATCATTTGCAAAACCTAATTATTCTTAAAAACAGTTCCGCATGGACGGCAGCATATTGACCACATGCCAAACAAATATAACCTTTATCGCTTCTAGCCGAGATTTCGCTTTATTATATCAGAAGATGTAGCAATTACAAGCTACCAAGAATCAAGGCGAAGGAATCGCTACAGGATTAGTAATTCCAGGGGCGATTCAAAACCATAAGCCGTGATACGAGGCATTAGCACACAGATTGAACCATACCAGCCGTCACAGCAGCTGCGCAAACGTCAATAAGTGTCCATTTGAATTGTAGATCAACTCGAAGTGAAACAAATGTATCGCTTCTTTCGCTAACAGCAGCGTGATCAATTTCAAGCTAGTAGCCAACGCTTGAAATGAAAAATGCTGTGTTATTCCGGCAAGTGTTTATCAGTGTCCGACACCAAACAGAGCTTCCTCGTAAAAATAACGTGGACGGTTGATGACCTGGCGAGACTGGGTTCGAGATTATTGACACTTGTCTCACGTGCAAAATGATATATCTAGTAAAATGGAGATAACATGACAGTATAATAACCAAACGTGATGTTAATTTCTAAAATTGAGAATACTTAACTTTATCAAAAAGCTTCCTAAATCAAAAATATATGAACATTTTTCACATTTTATATTGTATCTAATACAACACATTCACTTTTACTCTACACATAACTTACTTTTTATATTGAAATAATAACGCCTTTGTTAAAATAAATAAATCATAAATAATTGGAATGATTTGGCATTACTACAACACAATTAATTTAATTAAAATTTGGTTTATATTTTACTTGAAGTATCTTTCACACAAACATTTTAATTACAGATATTCCTTTCCTACCCAAGCGTGAGGTTTTATAGAAATATCTAACTTTTAAAATGTAATATTTGACCAGACGGAAGTAGAGTTTTGTTTCCTAGCATTAATGAGCGTTTGGATTAAATGGATTTAAGTACACGAAATACAATAATACCTCACGAAGACGTAGAAATCTTATCAGATCGTGAATCTGCACGAGTCTTCATCACGACATGAATCACGGAGACAAGACGAGTAACCTAAGTTCCCAAGCATTAAAATTTGTCGAAAGTATAGTAAACAAATAACATGTGAGGTTGCTTTTATCAGGAAGACTCTTCTTTTATTACCCGGTGAAATACTTTTACGTACTTCCCGCTGCGGGGGGGAGTGTGGGAGAGGGAATACCCACTAAAACACCAGGGAGGCCTTCTTGTGTGGGTGACCAGGGTTTACCGAGGACTCTCCCGAAGAGGCACTCTACGGTAAAACCCTGGCGCGAAATTTAGATAATAGATTAGCCTGAAAATATAAGCAGTAGCTCTGCTATTATTGTTATTAGCGTATAAACTTATTGCGGGTGTACTTAAATGCAAAACATAAACGGTTATTGAGAAAATGGATTCACCGGTACGAATTGTGCAAATTGCAAGTGGGCCAGCGGATGGTTCCGCGGTGCTTTCTCGAGGAGGCCGAGTGGGCGCCCGCCTGCGCCTCCTTTGCATACAATCGCACGCTCGGCTTCAGCGCCGGCTCCTCTACATACGAAACTCGTTCTTAAGTCAGGTGCATTAATGCATACATTTGGCGGATGAAAGTATGTAGAGTGCACAGCCTAGTGCGGCGCTCATACAATGCCGCGTCCCACATTGCGATTGTCTGACTCACCGGCTGTATGGCGCCGTGGACTCGTGTTTACAATTATTGACGCAATCAACAACTTAACACTTCTTTCAGCTACAATTATTTAAGCTGCATCTTGGCAAAACCCAATAAATTCGGCGCTTTTCAGTAACTTTTTATGCCAGTGAATTAAAATGTTTATTAGCTTGCTCCAATCAAGACTTAAATGATCTAAGATGTTTTGAAGTTCCTAAACCTGTCAAAAATATTTTCTTAACCTTTATAACATGACCATATTACAATATTTCATAGCTTTAACACTTCGGTAGTTGTTTAAGAAGCCGCCACTAAAATACCGACCACTGTGATAACGATCTACTAATGTTCCTATTGTAAATGCCCTTTCAAACATGGGTGAATGGTTTCAATAGAGAAAATTGTAAACATCGATATATCGTCTCCCACTAAGGAGAGATGAAACTCGCTCATGTAAATCAATGTCTCAATTTTAACCACGAACGCTTCACGGACCGCTGAATCACGCATGTAAGTAATGAGCCGAATCGCAATTGGGTACTTAAATTGTTAAGCAACTTGCATTAAAAATCGTTCGGCCCGAGCTGAGAGTGGTTGCGGAGTGAAGGCGATGAATCACGTTGTTTTGATACAATGCGAATTGTGTGATAGATACCATCAGCATACATAGTATCTTCAACTCATACACACAGTTTAGTTGCGGTTTCACCAGAGAAGTAAGAAACATCTTGATAGTTAACAAAAAAGTGTTTTTTTTCGTCATCATCAGCCTGTCATAGTCCACTGCTGGACATAGGCCTTTCCCAAAGGGCGCCACAACTCTCAGTTTTTCTTTCTAAACGATATAAATACTAAATGTAAAATACAGTCTAAATTGCCGGAAGGAAAACATTTTCCTAACTGTGCATTGTTCATAATGCCCCTCTAAAGGATGCTCACGTTTGATGGCGGCCAAGGATCTCCCACAGGCAGGATACACGTTAATACCAACATCGTCGCCAGTAATATTTTACACAGACAGCGGATGCTAAAAGGTATTATTTGCCGGCATTTTAAAAGCCGTCGCGAAGATAATTAGAAATAATAAGTCATAAAGACAAAACGATTAAACAGTAGATTGAGTTATTAAGACATGACATTAATAGGAACGTCCATTGAGAATCGAAGCAATGATCTTGATTGCTTGGGAATCCGAGGCAAGCGTGGGAATCTGTGGAATGTTTTGATAACACTACGAGTATGCATACGTGGAGTATAGGTACCAATGATATTTACTAGACAATGCGGTTGATTGATTAAAACATGAAGACGTAACTATAACAGTAACCAAATATACTTAATAACTTAAAAACAGAAACCATATTTAGCATTTTTTTTTCTGCCAGTCCATCTTAACTTCTCAAAGGGGAATTTTCGTTTATAACAATGATATTGTTTCGCAAGTACCACTCGAACAAACGCGTGATGCACGAATGCATACTATGCGTGTCAGAGCGAGGCCATCAAGAGAAATCGATTTACAAAACCTCAAACGTAGCTGCGAACTTTTTAGGTCAGTTAAATTACAAGATTTTAACTTTTTTCTGCAACACTGAATTGACAAATTCTTTTATCTTCAAACTAAAACCCTATTTGATTTAAAAAGAGAGTATCAGATAATCAATCAATGTTAAGAAAGGACACGGGTTATAACACCACAAAATTTTATTGTGTGAAATAAATAAATGAAGCCGATATGTAAGCGAAAAATAATCTTTTTACAAATATGCGGCTATCTGTATAAACATAAGATATATTTTCCTTGGTATCACTAATAATGACTTCAATCAAACAAAGGAAAAATAAGTACCACCAGAATTAAGTTCTTATTACAAAGGAACACAGGCGAACCCCGATTTAAAAAAGAACATGCCATCTTATACGAGTACAGGTTAAACTAGTGCAACGTCATATAACATACACACATTTCAGTAGCTTAAATATTACCACTATCTCCCCTCTGGATCGATACGGCACCAATATCATGATATGATGTGACCAGCTAACTGGCAGCTGATTTCGCATGTATTCCCAAAGCTCTGCAACTTGGGGAATCGCCGAGACAAGAGTGCTCGAACATTTAGTCATACCATATCGGTATCAATACGCGCGAATACGAGTACCTATTGGAATAACGCTTCAAACTTAATAAGAAAGCATCCCTGATAAATACGAATATAATAGTGATATAATGAAATAATATTGAAAGTTAAATAGAAACGGAAACACAATTTGATATCGACTGCGTAGATCATATTGCAAAGAAAGTCTTCGACATTCCACACCTCTTATGTTAATAAATACAGTCGAGCAGAAATAACGTCAGTTATAAAATCAGATGAGTCCAATATTGAAAGGATGGTTTTAAATAACATAGGATCCATATCTCCAGCTGCGAAGTGCATTGGTAGAGCACTGACAGAATTATCGGAGCGGCCGCGGTGTGGGGAGAGGGTTATTTCTGTATATTTCGCGAGAAGTGTCGTTAGCATCCACGATGTTATGGCCGGCATAACTTGCGGAACATCGGCCATGCACCGGGAAACGATCCAGATGGTTTCCATGCAACGTCGAAACACTAACTAACCATAACCAAATATTGTACGTCATTCAGATTTACCATGTGACTTAAAGTAGTGTTTTTTCAGATACATAATAATTTATTTACTGCTTAAAAAGCACAATTATCAGAACTGAAGACATCAAACAAAATTATTTCTGATAGTAAAAATATCGACGTAAAGATATTTTGTATTTTTAAAAATGTTTTTACTAACAACTAATCTGCCTACTCTATTCGGAAAAATAAAACAGATTAAAATTGATATTTTTGAGCACCAAAGACTATGCTACGAGTATGTCGATTGCGCATTCGTTTATTTAATTAGTGATCATGTCTTGAATTTCTCAAACATCATCATGGTGGATATTACCCGGTATTTTAACCGGTCCTGAACACGGCTTGCGAAAATAAACAAGGAGATTTGTACCGCAGATAAATTTAACTCTGTCATCATGTAAATCAAGGACAAGCATGCACTGGTAATTACAAAACCACGTCCCCAGCAACGGCTCGGTGGTATATTGTGGGTTGACATAACGACACTTACACGCCAATGTATACCTACACGCAAAAACTTTCTGCCGAAAGCTGCCCGACTGGTTGTGCTAAATCTGAGAAATCGTCGCCTTCTTGGGAATCGAGATTGACTGTTCTCTGCGTGAATGCACCCGAGCGGGATAGTCAGCATGTTACAATTGAAATATTACACAGGCTACTAGTTTTTATTGAAAGCTGTATTAGTGTGTGTGTCACGTGCACAGAGCACACGCCACGCCGCGGCTGTGGTTGCCCACGGGAGGAGGGCGCATAGCAAATGGAGCGTGCTTCATTTCTTGCACTAGCTAGTGTATAATGCGTGGAATGCAAAAAGACCGCAAAACTCACGGAAGAATGCGCGTCTCGTCGCCGGCTCGCATGTTGATACCAGATCTGATTTCATTTAATTTGGGACCTACGAGCATTACGACGTCAACAAAGAAGTTTTCGAAACAATCTCACCAAAACATCTCAACCTTAGTGTCACATTCTAAAAATAACCAAAACACCCTATAGGTTGGCTTAAGTATAAGGCTCAGAAACGGATAAAGTTATGATATCATACGATGTGATGGCACGGTATTTTAATAAAGGATTCCAGCGGGAGGCCGGCCGGGTGCGAATTACTGTCGGAAGCTGAAACATGCGACGCGAAGTTGTAAATGCGGACAAACCGTCCATGTTTGCGTCCACTCCTGACCCGAGCGCACTCTCGCGAGAGCGTGAGAACACAAAGTGAGTGAACATTTTCAATTAAAAGACAACATCTAAACAAGTCCGAGTCAGATGTACCCGCCATGACTGCCTGAAAAGTTGCACCTAGAAAGACGCAATTAAAACTAGACTACTGGTTTTAGAATCCACAGTTGCAATTATGGTTACTTTACAACATAGAAACTGCAGAAATATGTAGCTGGAAAATAACTCACTCAGCAGTTTACTTGGAAGAAAATATTGTTCATTCATCAACTCTATCATTTAAACAAAATGCACGTGTTTTATTTAGTCGTAAACAATTGACTCCCACTCAACATTTGTCAAGTCGCTGAGGGAATGAATAAGCGACTACGCGGCTCCATTTCGAGCTAAGTATGATGCATTGTTGACGCCAAAATAGCAGATGAACGTCTATAAATAAACATTAACGTTAAAGCTACTGCAGAAAATCCGATGCACTATTCTATAAACGACACGTATAATGACAGGATATGGAGCTAATGAATTTTACCCTTACGCTCCTACTTATCTGTACTTTAATCAGGCATTCAAAGCGTTAAGTAACTAATTATGTACTTTTTATTCCATTTACACGTTCCTAGGATGTGAGACTCTAATAAAAAATCTGATATGTCACATATTAATGCATATGATTCAGCGCACGAGTATGTGTAATGTGTAGAATAAAACATCATACCAGGGGCTTTTTGTTCTGGAATAGAATAAGTTTGCTATTTCCATTTCAAAAGATTGCAATATGTTCTGAAATAAAAAAATCAATTTCAGACCAACAAATACTACTACTACTGAAACCCTGCGCTTTATCGAACTAGGCGGGCAGGCATTCATAAATACGTACATGAGATAGAAAGTTACGAATGGGTTCACCCCATAAAGCCTTCAGGGCGGTTTCCACTGCTGAAAGTAACGCTGGTATGAGTTAGAGCGGAGACGCGGCGTGGGGTCAGCGTGGAGGCGTCTGCGTGGGCAAACTAACTAGCATCTGGAACCTGTTTAGGTCATGCAACTCATGCCCTTCTATTTAAATCCAATACTTTCTGCAAACCAGTCAGACTACACGATAGACGGCCTTTGACTATTTATAGGCGATTAAGTTCTATTTTGCGTTGGATATGAAACATAAACAAGGACTCAAAGCTCTATTTAAAGGTGTTATCTAATGTGGAGAAGCTTAGAAAGACTCAGGTTCTTGGATTGAAGGTTTAAAATGGTAAATGTAATGTTGTTGATAGGCCATGGACTCTATCGATATAATTATCGTAATGGTCTACGGTATTGGTAATCAACGTCGCAGCTTACAGTAAGCCCCCAGAAGTCATCGCAGACCGAGCGCAGCGTGGGCGGACAACCTGAAATATAATTCTCGGCCTGCACTAACGAACGAATCGATAACATAACCGATCCTTTTTATGTAAGCACGTATACATGTCACAATTAGCTAGCTAGCTTCAATTAACTGATAATAATGAGAGGCATTTTGTTTGCTGTCGAGATGTAGAACCATAATTGCATGCGCCCTTTTGTAGGCCGTATGTAGGAGTACAGAAATTAATGGGCCTAAATTTTATTCAATTCGAAAGCACGAAAACATCTGTTATTTAATCGTCTATTGTTTGGAACCATGGCTATGTCATGTTAAAAAAGGACAAAACTTTTAAAAGTATCTCTGAGACTACATGAACAAGCAAGCAAGTCGAACAAGCAAAACGAATTTGTCGTGTCGTTTATGACTCACAGTTTCGCAACACCTGCACATAATAAATGAAAACTAAACAATCATAAGATAAACCCGAGGGCTTTACGGTCACCTAAAACCCGAACGTGATGGCATTTAGTGCGCGAGCGCAGGTCCTTTCACAGAACCAGCGCGTGACATTTAAGACTACTTGCGCCACGATTCACGACGAGTCTTTACTAACAAAAGCTAGTCACAAGGGGACCTCTGAGAAAACTTCATTTTTAATACATGTACGGTCAACGGTATGGCAGGCTACCCATTCCCGATTCCGGTTAACCCCCCTGCTCTATTGCCGGGAAATGTAATTTGGCAAGAGCAAGGTAAGAGCGGAAATGGTTAGCATGATGTGCCGTTGACTGTACTTGCTTCAATTGTTGTAGTTTACTTGTTTTCACTTTTTATATTAAAATGCAAGATCTTCGAAATAGCATATGCTCACTTTGGGATACAATTTTAGCAAGTGAGAGATTTTACACACTAAAGACAATAGTAGATAATTTATTTCTTAAATAAAATTCTACATACATATAACACAGGTTCTTCTTATATTTACATAATGTAAATAAATTCATACAAGCTTAGTTGTGATTTAATAACCAAATTATTTTTTCTTGACACCTGGGCCTCAAGTCTGCTAATTTTGGAACGCTTCAATTAATATAACTCATTTCACACATTTTCTACTAAAAAAAAAGTTAATGTTTATTAAATAAAGTTATTTATACTATGAAGTTAAAGAAAATATGTCAAATTAGACAGTTAATGAACTCAAGGTCTCAACTGAACGTTAGAATCTTTTCACGCTGTAATTAACTTATTATCTTGATTTTCTTCTCCAGGAAAATTTCAATGCAATTTACAACGATATTTCACTAACAACCGCCAATAACATAAAACTGTTAAGGACATTGCTTTTTATTGATGTTTCAGAATCAACTAGAATTTCTTAAACAAAGATTCTTGTGCAACAGAAGAGATGAAAAACAACTAATCAATTTGCGCGCAAGAAAAACTTTTAGGAAAATCTAGCGTTTACACGCAATTAGTGGTAAGCCATTCGTACTTATAATGGTACTTATTTTTTGCCCACGTTTTTGCGAAATAGTTCGACCTCATTAGTGAACAATTTAAAGAGAGATTTCCTTCTTTCGGCTTCGTGAAAATGCACCGAAGGTTGGCCTTGTTGCAGTTGCGGAAGGAGTCTAGAGAGGCAATACCTATTCTGTGGAATGTTCTGTGCTACTAGTGGTGGTCAGACGAAAGGCAGCCGTGCAAGGCTGGATCAAGTGTCTGACATCGTCTACAGCGGCAGTACTATTCTATGGAATGTTCTGTGCTGTTAAGCCCGGCGTAGACTTACATTCCTTTTACAGTGGTATAATGGCATGAAGAGATTCTTTGCTCTTTGGTGAAGCGCTCTGGCTCGGAACACGAGTGATACCGAGTTCAAATCTAATGAACACTTTGCGTTCATTATACGACTTGCGGTTAACAATTCGGTATTAGGAAACAACAATAAAAACCCAAACAACCCGTTCTGTTCACCATGACGGTAGCATTGAGAATACTTTGACTGCCCTGTTCAGAATAGGGTCATACTAAGGCCAGCGGGGTATGGCTGGATAAGTGTCTGTCTTCTCTTCTGCAACATCCCGTTACGAGCTATTACATTCGCGGCAGCCGGGGCTCATACCAATAGGCATAGCCCGATCAAGTGTCCGACGTCCCTCCTGCAACATCTCGTTTCGAATTGATCGGAGCCGAGGCTGGCCGGCACGTGGCACGTTTCTCCCGCGCCTCCTCCGGCCGCTCCGTTCGCTGCCGTAATTGCCGCCATTAACATGAGTCACGCTCAGCGACGCGCCCGAGCTCCGCCTGTCTTATCAATTGCGATCACAGTGATGCTTAATCGCTATTCTTTCGCCATGCCCTGGAGGAGGTATGTAGGTTATGTTGCTGAGTGGCTAGATTACTTACAGGGTAGAGAAGGGGCGACGATGATTTTGATGTTGAGTTATAAGCACGGCCAAAATGTGGCACTGTAATTTTCTGACATTATTGAGCTTCGGATGGCACGTTGGTCTCGGATGAGTCCGCTAGAAGTTGTCAAACTTAGTAGGAGTCTTCAAACTTGGTTGATAACGTCTAACAGAAGAGTTAATAGGTAACTAGACTTTCCATTAATTCTACGGCTCGCGAATAATCCGTACTGAGCCTGCATGTTGTAATACCACCCTATAGCAAAGGTGAAGAAGCCCTTGTCCAGCAGTTAGAGGTAAAATTTGATGTTGAACTAATTGGTTTAGCTAGAAAAAAAAGGGTAGAGCTTTATTTATGACCTTGGGGGAGACCTGGCGGCGGGTCAGAGTGGTGGTTCCGATGCAAAGTGCGAGAAAGCGTCGGTCGTTGTCGTTTCCGCGCGAAAGCCCTCGATAATGGCGGGCCGGGGCACGCTCCGCGATGACGTCACTCGCCTAATTAGCAAGCAAGCGCACGCCACGCGCTCCTCGCTCCGCCACCGGCCGCGGCCCGCAGGAAATCGCCGCTTACATCATCGCGATACGTGCCGGCCATCATCTATTGTCTATAAACACCGTTCATTTCATATTTGGACTACCCAAACGTAAAGCAACTTCAATATTAACAACTCTAAATCTATAATCTTAATATGCACGTTCGCCCCTTTGTGTCTCTACTGAACCTGTCTTTCTGATATCTTTACTCCTCAGGAAGTTTAAATTGTGGAAGGCTCCCCGTCTCCACGTTGTAATAACCTATAGTACGAAGATCTCTTAGAAAGGTTTCAAAAGGTTCTAACAAGAGCCAACAGCGCGCGAATTTCCCTTGTAGCGCTTATGTTTGTATGCCAACGACGTAAAACAAAGAAAAACGAAAAGCCCTGTCAGAAAATGAGAAAGAAAAATCCACTAGCGAGTAAGTGTTGATGCTGGAGTAAGCGCGCGGCACCGTTGTCCGATAATCTCGCGGCGAATGGTTCACCGGCATAATAAATAAAGCGTCGCAAAAAGAAGAGAGAAAGCCTCCGGCGACATGAGGGCGCGCGTCGGCGCCGGCGCAGGGGCTCGGCGTGCGACAGGCGACTTGGTGTCACTTGCTATCGGATTATCCACTGATTTTTTAGCACCATGTAAGCGCATTTATCGATTAATTAATTATGTAAAGGGAAGTTATTAGCCAACTTACGGTCACATTGGTATTGACATTAAGTCATCGATTCAAGAAACCTATGAGTGTATGACATATTCTGACATCATGACAAGAAATGCCTATGACATTTCCTGAGGATTTTTTCCCCGTCGTCAGTAACATGTTTGGTATATGCGAACAATTCATATTAATTAAAAAAACATTAATAAAAGACTCTGTATGGATTCAAGAATGTTTATGTATTCGTACATTGGCGTCTAATGATATTGTTGGGTGGTCAATGTCCATTTGTATAGGTATTGAATTATTTTATTAATTGTTACCATTGTGTTAAAAAACAAATGATGTAATGTAATTATAGCTATATTCATAATATAAAAGTTATGCGTTCCACACGCACACTAAAGTAGGAAATACATTGAGAGTTGAATGATCTTAATTAAATGTGGTATGCAAAACAACGGTGTCCAGTGCTGCTGTGATGCAACATATTATGTGTCATACAAGAACTTTGACCTACTGAATTCATTGCGCTAATAGTTTAATATCAACACATTTGGGAAGCGAAAAATTCAAAAGTAGCTTTGTGCCCTTACAAGCTTTTGGGAACAGCAAACCACAGCTTTATCAATCAACTAACGCAAGATGTTTATTTTCTTTTGCAGTAATCATTATATCTTTTTTGTGCTATAGCGAGAAAGCAATGCGTTAATTAGCAGCTGAAATATTGATTGATATAAATCACTGGTGCTAACAACAAATAAATTACCCTATTCTATAAGTCAATGACAGTGCCAGTTTGTACAAATTAGCTTTAGGCACCGCAATCGTGTCTCTGCGCTTCGTCAGGGGTACGGCGGATCAATCACCCTCGCTTTTGATCTCCCCACCGATGCTGACCAGACCATTCATCTTGTCACCTTCTCTCCTTACTAATAACTTCTGCAGTCTCGAGTGTCACACTCATGAGAAATAGGTAATTGACACATTAATTTTATCCTTTAGAACTGCACTGGGAACGGATATTATATTCAAGGGGTAATGCCTAGCAACACTACAAACAACAAACATTAGCATCGTTTTCTGATATTTACGCGAACACAACTGATATTCGTGGGACATATTTTACGGATTTTATTAGTGGTTTACAATCTTAATTAACCCAACGTTTTGGGTACTTTACTTGACAGCATCCGTGTTCATACGCTGACAAAAGTTGTTACACATACAGGTAGAAATGTTAAAAATAAACTGCAAGTAGTAAGTGTTGCTTTACAATAACATTTGTGTCGAGCTTTCAAGAAGTGTTGCACCGAACGACGCGAAGCTAAACGTAAGGATCGTCAGTCTAAATAAGGAGCGTTTATAAATAGTCAGTGACGGCGTAAGAATGGAGATTTTGAGCGAAATAATATGCTTCAGGCAGGCGAGGCACAAGAAGAGAAATAAAATGTAGTGTGACATACGACAGAGCACTAATTTAAGTCCCCCGTCGGAGTCGCAGGGACAGTAAATCAGGCCGCTCCCGCGCATGAAATGTAAATATGAGCGAGCACGCCCAACATGCAACAACACCTCCGCGGTAATGTTAATAAACCAGAGACATGAATATTAATATTCATAATGCTACCGTCACGAGAGCTGCCAAACTGAGGTTAGAGCAAATAATTTATGTATTACATTAGTATATTGATTTAAATACCAGGTAAATCGCACGGATTCATCACCTTTTTTGCGCCTTTCTCCATACAAGAAAGAAAGTGGTAACTACAATCAGCAATCCACCTAAAAAGCCAAGCTCAACTTATATTCAGTTAATCAGCATTATAGTTATTTCAGGACTATAAAAAAAGGCAGAAGTTTCTTTAGATAACTTTACTTTTTCAGTAAGGAACATACAGCTCATTTTAGAGAAGACGTACAACAACGCTTCTAAACGATAAAGATCACGGCAGTTATTCGGTCACCAATGTTTTGGCAACGTATTCGAGTTGCAAATACAAATAAATACAAATTTAGTCATTAGTTGCCAGCACATATTTTAATTTATGTTATCTGTGTTAGTGCCGTTGCCGGGTGCGGTCATGCCACAACACAACATTGGCTCAAATGCTGTTAGCTTTCCCCTTCGGAAGAGCCATTTTCTAACATCACCGATATGTGACAGCTATTGACGAAGCGCCGATGAATCAGTGAAGGTGTTGTTTGTTGACATAATACAGCATCTTATCTTGTCCCGTTTAAACAAAACGCTGGCTTTTTTCAGTCATGTATATGCTACTCTATATGGACGATATCAGTAAGGGCTAGTTAATACGAATGTTTATTTCATAGCTGAAAGTAATCACGAAGTGTAGGGTGTGGTATTGAGAAGTAAGCACTCTTGACGTGTGTAAACATTGATGGCGGGGAGGGCGACCCGGGAGGGCACGTGGGCAATAACTATTTTTACTTAACCTCCTCCACTGTTTACCCTTGCGAGATTGTAATCAACAGCTAATGACCTTACGCGTTTCGCTGTTTAGCTAAGCTGCGTTTTTATATTTCCTTAATAAAGTAACCAATAATAGTTATAAGTTATGGTAATATTGCTTTGCCGTTGATACTGGTCATTGAGTTAGGAAATTCAAAAATGGAAATAATTTGAAGGCAGTCGTAGCATGAATCGCCCAAGCAGGCCCATTTTCAGTAGTTGGCTTGTTATGGTGTGTTGTTGAATGAGATTGACCAGCCCAGTAGTTCTTCATTACTGTACTTGTCAATCCTATATCTGCTTCCCATCAGGTGGAGTGAGGTCATCTTGAAGACCACAATAAAAACATGTTGAATTGTACCTAATCATCAATCCATAAAGGTAAGAAGTGGTTTGAGACACAACTGTTATTCCCAATCCAAAGCGAAAGCTCTAATAATTCGTAACTCTTTCTATCGTGTTTATCTTTGTAATAAAGTAAAAAGAGTCGTGTTTAAATATAGCAAAGCAAATTTATTGTCTGTTAGGCTGGACTCGTGGTAGTCACGATCCGGCGGCGCGGCCCATTACTCACCGGACTACCTACCAGCCAGGATCCGTGGGGGCGGAATATTCATAAGATATTTATTTATAATAAATCAACCTTTTTAAACAACAGATAAATCGAGATGTCTTAACTAACGGCTCCATTAACGCATATCCTCGTTAGAACCCTGTCATTATGATCTAACATAAGTATTTGCAGACAACGCGGCGCTGTATTCCTCAAAACCTATCGAAAAAACGTTCCGTCCTACTTGTCGCATTTGTGGAAATCCTAGTGGGACCTGAGGGTGGTGACAATCATAATTTGACGTAACTATCTGCAAAGTTACACACCTTGCTTGCTTGTGTGATTTTTTAATCTTAGCCCTGTACTAGTTGTGACAGGCTTTTATCAACAAAATAAACATTCGCCGCGAGAGAAGTAAGAATAAGTAACGTGTTTCCCTTTCTCCGACGAATTCTTCCCCACGTCTTAAAACAGACATAAAAAATCCCTATGAGTTAGGGTATGGAGGTGCCAAGAGAGCAATTTTATTTTTTGGGTGGGAATAAACTCCTAACATTATTATGCGACGGGAATATAGTAATCCCGGATATAAATAAATAGACACCGTGAAGAAAACCTTTTCCGGATACGGAACAAATCAATGAGTTATGCATGAATAGTCGGTCTCTAGGCGTTAACTTGTAGTGTTACAGAGTGAAGACTCCTTTGTAACATAAAAATTAATTGATTGTCATTTGTCTTTTTTCACTGTCTGACATTAGAGCTGTCACTTCTTTCTTTAATTTTGCTGCGAATTGGTATGTTTCCTGATTTTATTATTACCTCCTTTGTAACATAAAAATTAATTGATTGTCATTTGTCTTTTTTCACTGTCTGACATTAGAGCTGTCACTTCTTTCTTTAATTTTGCTGCGAATTGGTATGTTTCCTGATTTTATTATTACTTTTTTTTCTTATGATCTTATTTAATATACTTTTATTCACCTATTCATATACAGTCCATTCATTTCCGCTCTCCCTCCGTAACATGTACTAAACCTGCAAGTTGCTTTGAATATTCGAGTTGCAGCAAATCTATATGGCAGCAAACGTCACCGTCGCACTTCTGGACAGCAATTAAAATATCTGTGGTCCACTTCAGCACTAATGAGTCGCCTGCGCACCTCCCCACGACTTCCGCGACAACTCCCGTTACCAAAGCATAAAACCAATTAATGTAAAGGCGTCTGTGTAAACGGCTACTTTCCACTTTTGTGAATAAAATTTGTAGAAAGTACGAAACAGTTTATTGTTTATCAATTACTCGCTTGAAACTTGCGGACAAAAGCGGTCGCGATTGTTGAATAAGACGATAGTGAAATATTTTGGTATAAAAGATGCAGGTCAACAGTCAACTGTATACACTTTAGACATTTCGTATCACTTTATGCCAATGCATTAAAGGTAATTTCCCAACTGCTAAGTATGTTAAGCTTCTCGACCCCGTACTATACCAGTGTGAACGCGATAAGAACATGTTTGAACGGTCAAACAAAGCCAATGATGTCTTTGCTAAAAAGTAACATTAAACTCCTGAATGCATAAATTCTACCTTTCTCTACCACTAAGTTATACAGGTATAATAATTTAGCCTCAAGCTAATTAACTCATTCACAAAAACTTTACGATAAGAGTTTTTCAACAGTCCATAATACCTACTTGAAATGTTAAAAATACGTTAATTTGCAACAAGTTTAACGAGTTCATCATTACACTTCTCACTTGAAACAATCATGGCGTGCCGGAGTTGAGATCTCATTTGAAACGTGCATTGACGTCTAGTGTCCCACTTCGCTTCAAGATTGTTTTCTTAGCGCGAAGTGCTACTTTGAGTATGACTCATCAAATTGCATGTCTACGCCGTGGCTGGCTTATACAAAACGATACTTTTTCTTAGTCTATTAAATGCTGTGGTACGCAGTCCACAATCGATAAGGCTTCGCGCTAGGGGACATTTGCTCACGTAGCCTATTGCCAGCCCTCATTCAGGGAATGGAACGTGTATAAAATACCCAATACGCACCCGCAGTGACTGTCTCTAATGTTAGAGAACAAAATCAATACGAAGGCGTCCGAACGACTTATCCAATTGCAGACTACAATAAAAGTCTGTTGCCTTTTATGACCTCTACGGTTAGTAATTGAAACAAAAACGGTAGTGTAACAAAGCAGTAAAACTAGTCACTACTACGGAATTCATAACCACGATTTGGACCAATACTAATGTCACGCGCCGGAGTGCATTTACCAGGTTTTGAGGAAATGGGAGCTTTTGGAAAAGTTTTTACAGTGATTTCTCTAGATTTGCATATCAAACAGCAGGCCGGATAGCGGCTGCCGGATTTTAAAATCCATGCAAAATATAACTTCATTTATAAATTCTCATCTAGAAGAAACAATATTAGTAACATTGCGAAAAAGAACTGCTACAATACAACTACACGTGTTATATTGGATCATGATGAGATGATGTTATCATCACTTTCTTCGGCGCTTTACATAAAAGATTAGCGCAGAGGAAAGTGTGTAAAATTTGAGTTACATCCGAATTAAAATTTAAGAACGAAAGCGTCTAATTACCACTCTCTAATATAGGCACATGAATAATAGTAGTATGAATAATGGGCGGAACTGCAATAGCAAGCCTGAGATGCTTCGCGTGGCGTCGTGGCGCTGGCCGGAGAGATTTCAATTAATATAAATGTGCACTAAACATTCGTATTTAAAATAAACCTTTACATTTACATTCGTTTGCATAGACAATAGTCTTCCATTTTAAACGAAGCCTTAGTTAAACACACCAATTACCTCAAGTTCGTTAAAAGAGAGTAAATTCAAATACTTTCGTGGAATGTTAACCGAAGAGTTATCCAAAGCTGCAGTTATTTATAGATCGTCCCCGATAAAGATAAGACGTGAGTAATAATCGGCGTTTCCATAAGGCATGCAAGCCTATAATTGGCAAGACAATTTTGATAGACAGTAAAACTAGTTAGCGCCGTGCGTCAAACGACGTAAACTGGGAGAAATTGAGATGGCGCGATAATCGCACCGCTATTAAAGAATCGACCGTAGCGCCCAATCAGCAACAGCTGTAATTATGCACTGGATATTTCTTCGACATCTCGTGTGTAGAGCCGTTTACGTTTTGATGTAGCAGTGAAAGCTGCAATAACAATAGCAAGCGACATGTGTCCGGCGGAACAGCTCTCGAGGGCATTTCTAGTCGTCATGGCGCGTCGTCGGCGAAGCGGATTCCGTGCAGGTGGAATAAAACTGCACCTTTTCTTGTAAACACAGGCCTGCGGGTACAGGAAGGGACGGCGTTTTCGCACTTATTAACGGTACTACGACTCCCACGAGAAATTCTGGATTCAGGTGGGGTGGCGCACGAGGGCGCGCACACCGTAGATGTTATTACGCAAGCTTACGTGCAACTACATAAATCACAGCAAAACAGCGCATTAACGAAATTAAAAAATGTATTACCTTCTTTATACACATATGTTTTTCAAGCATTATTGCTCAGAACAGTACCTACATAAGTTGATATTTTAAGAAACATCCCTACAAAGCCAAGCGATCAATAATTGAACTTTTATGTATTGGTATGGCACGTCAGAAGTATAGTACCTAAGTATGGCTCAACTGTATGATTGCCTGTATATCATTTTGTTGTAGAACTTTGTATGTAATTCTTGTGTGTAAAATATAATACTGAAACCCGTATTTTCATTTTTTTAAAACTGCGAGGTTTATCTAACGCACTTTGTGCACGTTTTTATTTCAGTAGAAAAAAGGGAACGAAAAGCATCCGTCAATTGAGAGTTGGTTACAAAGACGTTTCAGACGCAGATTGCCCTAGGTCGGTGCCGCGTGGTTTGTCTATATTACCTACACATTAACTTATTCATGATAGTAGGCAGGTAGACACGGCGCGCGGCAAGCGCTAGAGGGTTGCTGGGGGTCGACGACCCCGCGAGACGTGACGTCAGCCGCCCTACAGCTGGCTATGACGTCACCGCACCGCCCTCACCGAACAGACACAACAAAACAATGTCTACCCTGCTTTACTCAGTTTACGGTCCAGATTCCCACCGTTTTCCTCAATGTGGTTACCACATGTCCTCGTGTATGATATTAGTATTCGATACTGTGTGGTTACTCAGACATTTGACGTAAGTGAACACTTGTTCTTTGATGGGAACTTAAATTCGGTCAATTTGAGCAACTGTAAAAACAAGCTTGGCTATTTGCAACAGATTACTGTGTGAATCAAGGTTAATATCATATTAACGTACAGGATGTTACAAAAGCAAAATCTTGCGCTATATGATGCGATAAGAGTGTCAACAGTCACGTCGTTCTATAAGGTATTATTGAAGGTACTAAAAACATGATTCTTATTTAGGAATCATGCAGTGTCACAAAACCTCAGGTGTGCAATAAAATCCGTAAAAAAAGTATTTGAAAAGTTGTCTTGATGAAGAGCCTTTCAAGATGTAACATCAAGTTTCATTATATTATAGATGTGGAAGTAGAGTCGCCAATTTGTATACATTAGTAAACTCTTTCGTTTCTGATATTGAATGATTAATTGATTTTAAATAGCACACATCATAAGGAATCAAAATTGCCAAAACGAAATCAAAATTGCAAAAACGATCAAGTAAACTTACGTTTGAGTTTAAAATCTACTTGCAGTTCAAAGCTATTTTCGGGAGTTGTGTTACTACTTGAACCACTTAAATAGTGACCGAAAATACCTTGTAAAAGGCAATAGTAAGATAACAGTTATAACATTGAATTGAAAATATCAGAGAAATGCACGCAGTAACAGTTTCCTATTAGCAGACAAGTGTCTTTTAGATTAATGATTTTGGAATAGAGCTTCGGCCGGGACTAATTTTCTTTATCTTCGCATCACTTACAGTTTGATCACAAAAACTATACAATGCCGACAAAACTGTTGTGAGTGATTAATTGCTACGCTAAGTCGAAACGCATTATGAAAAGAGCAATTGCGAGCCATAGAAAGTACCGTACCGCTGGCTAGCGGGATCGGCGCGACTCCCCTGCGCAGGCGCCGCCGCGGCCCGTAACACTCCAACCAAATTGTGCTCTCAAATATCAAGAGAATATTTCACGTGCAACTGTATCTAATGATGCTCCCAACGGTAACAGTCTGGGAAGCCGGCCCGCAAACAAAGTATTTAACGTGCATACACCAGATTAGAACGAGCAGATAGCCTAAACAATGACGCTAACAGCAGCACTAATATGCAAATAGAACAGAACATTGTTCTAATATTGCAAAAAGAGCCGTATTCTGAAAGTTTCGCATGAATTGTGTTTTTGTAGGAATTTCTTAGTAGCCCTCTCAAGCTCTAAATCAGATTGATTCATGCATGACTAAGGCGCTGTTTTTGTGACGGCGGCGGAACGATACCTACTGGCGACTGTAAACCACACTGGATAAGACCGTAATGTTTATGCCATGCTCAGTACAAAATGTACATGTGTTTAACATCAATCCCTTTTTAACAATAGGAAATATCAAAAGTAAGTAAACAGATGCAGAATGTGTTTTACGCAAGCAAGGTTACAAACACACAAAATATTATCATCACGTGTTATTGGAGCTTCATATTAATTTATAAATAAATTCCTTTGGGGCATAGAAGTACTATAAAATAAAAAACATTAATTGGCACTGATAAACAAAAAAAACTGACGAATTACACACCTTCCATAAACTAGACCGGTTTTCGATTGATTTATGGCACATTTTAATATTGCTGATCCCTGTTCTTAAATAATATTGAAGCATTCATTAAATACATGTGTCTTGCAATGTGCTTGAATTTTTTCGGATAGTGAACTGAACTTTATGGTCTCTAGTTTTAGAACATGAGAGTGTGCTGTCATTCAAGTTAGTTAAGTCCTAAGTACTAATAACTAATACTAAGTACAGATATCTTCCTCTCAGCATTTGTGCGTGCACTGCTGGACATATGTCTCCTGGGTTCTGTACGACCACCTGCCATCATCTCTTCGGCATACATAGAGAGATAACATTGCGTTGCGTTGCGCCGATTACGGTAACAGTGCAACCCTTCCGCCAGTTCATGCATGTGCTTATGCATGCGGTCAATTAGAAAGTTCTGCTATGCAAAAACCGCTGAAAGCAACATTCCAAATGAGTCGAATTTTGTAGCGCCAACTTTTTCATAGCCGGTGCAGTTGCAAACACGTAAACTACAAAAAAGTTAACGTAATAATTGCATAGAAATGCACTTAAAATTTCATCAATCGTATTAATGCAACAGATAATAGGCTTTTGTTAAGTAATATGCTTGTTAAAAGTTTCTGATGGTGTTTCGGCTATTTCTGCACCAACGAATTACACAGTTTCTGGATTTTCCAATGAATCAGCGATGTTTATCGTGTTTTATTGTGGGCCAGACTAGATGCGGCGAGCGCAAAATGTTTTTAATGGCATCGCGCAATAATCCAGGCCGGCCAGCTCGCCTCGCTCGCCGCTCGCGTGATCGCGCCGCACAACACCCAGGGACTAGCCTAATTAATCTAATTGAAAATTTACCATCCACTATAGCCACCATTTTGTTATGACCACAATTAAACATAGGCACTGTCCTATCACAGATCAGCGCAATTACCAGGCAGGTACTACACTTCATTATTTTTGATGACTCATAACCACGCAAAAAAACTTATTGATTAGTAGTGCTGAACGAATAAATCTGCACATTCTGTTACATTGAACGATCTTCTAGTCTTAATTACCTTAACAGTAATACTTCAAGTCAGAATGCAATAAATGATTAAGTTACACGAAATATGTTTTTTACGTTTCTTCGTGGTGTATTTTTGAAGATTATGTCAAACGTATCACAAAATCACTAGAGGTCGTATTATGAATCACAGATCACTTAAAAATATTTCAGAAATACACCACAGTGAGGTTAGTGAAAAGCCGGCCGGCAACCGGCGAACAGTGGCGGTCACGGCGAGTCATCGGCGGCGTGGTGCGCTGGTCAGCGCTGTTAGTGGAGGGCGGAGGGACTCACATGTGTGGGACGAGGAGAGCGAGCGCCGGCGGTGCTGGGCGGGCGGAGGCACTCACAGTAGTACAGGGGAGTGTCGGCACACAAGCGCGGGGAGTGCGGAGGTATCGCGGTGGCCGCTCGCTCGGCCGGTGTCTCGGGGACTGGCGCGCCGGAGCCCGGTGCAGCGCCCGAGCGCACCCCGCGCCCGCCCCTCCGGCGCTCGCCTGAAGCGCCCTCCAGATGTTGCCGGCTGTCGTCGCAGACACAAATCTCCAGAATCCAGATTAACACGTCAAAGCCAGAAATCTGTGCCTTTTTGTCCCGAAAGATTCAGTATTTTAGACTGATGCCTACTAAAGAACTCTCGACTCAATCAGAGATATTTAAGAAATTGTTGAACACACTTAGCAAATATAATTTATGATTTTATAAGAGATGTAAAGTAAAGTGAATATTGCAAAATGGTGGAAGTGCGATTACTGCCATGGCGGCGACGAGCCGACGACCCCGCGCGCCACGCTCCAGCGCTCCGTGCGCCGCTTCGCCAAAACTTCGCACTTCACTTTTCCACTAGGAACAGTTCAAAGGCGCGCAAGCCGTGAAATTACCACAAAACTGACGCAGCCGACGTCCACTACTCAGAAATCTAGAAAAACGCAACACAACTCTAGGTATTGCATTGTGAAAACAATGCTCTAATTCGAGGGGTGACAGCGTGGTTCTCACAGACAGTCGGTCTCAGACATTTGTCAATTCCCAGTCGGGCAATTCAGGACTCTCCAAAACACAGTTGTGTTGTGATCACAGACCGCAGGTTATTATTTGTAAAGCAATTAATGATTAGGGCAACACACTCAGGTAGGCACATTATACTATCGCTCCATGGCATACAATATGGCTGTCATGGAGAGATTGAAGATCACTATACCAGGTTGATCAAACAATGGACTACTGAAAAGAAAACTCTACAAGTTGTTATTATTAGTGAATGTGCAAATAATGTATCAATCACAGTGCCTAAGCCAGATTCATAATAGTCCGGTCATCATTACTATTCGAAATGCGACATTCCCATCAATCTAATATCACAAACAGTCTTGAGCCAGCGACCGACGTTGCCAATCTAGCCTCAGCCAGCCAGACAAATTCAGCTTAGTCATCGTTTAAGCTCTCAAATTGTTCCGAACGAGTGTCGTGCGTATCTTGCATTAAATTACTCGTAGACTGTCGTGGCGCAGTTAGCCTTTCAAAAGCAGCCTTGCTTTCGCCAAATCTAACAGAGCTGAATGAGACTAATTGCACCAGATATGGGAGACTTTACACGCACAAGGAGGTCCATATATGCGCGGACACTTCAGCTAGAGTCAGATTATGATTGGGTACAATGATGTAGGCTGTGAAATATTCGAGGATTAACCAATCTGGTGAAACAATAGAGACATTAGGAGCTGTCCGGATAAGGTGAAGTTTGTCGTCGTGCTGCATCGCAATGAGCCGGCGCCGGAGATAGGCGCGGGACTCATAAAAGTCTAGTGGATCTATTACAGGCAATATGAGTCACACGTCAAACTAGCAATTGATTGGCGCAATAGCTTCATCAGCTTTGCGCTTGGATGAGTATGATTTAATAATGGTATAAATTATACAACTTAGTCTTTGGTTTCAGTTTCATAACAAAACAAAATCAATTCTTAGTAGAGATCCCAAAAAAAACTTCTGTTCACAATATCCACATATTGATTACCAAGTGTATTGTAATATAATAATATTGTGTGTTATGAATGACGAGTTGACTCGTGGTAAGCAAAACATCACACCGTTGCCTTTAGAAGAACTCTCGATTTTCAAGATTAACTTGACAAATTGACACTAGTAAGCCTAGATGTGGCAATATCATCATATAGTTTAAAACAATCATCGCAAAATCACACTTCAAAGGGTACCTGGAGGTACCTAAAGTGAATAAGAATGACAATGATAACGTACAGTTAGCTAGCGGATGTCACGATGTCTTTATTTCTAAGCTATAGCCCCTGTCTCCAATTATGGACCATTACTCATGCGTGTGATACTTATTAATAAGAATTAATAATAGCAAAAGCGTTTCATTGTTATATGTTATATGGTTTGGCGACGTAAGCACCTAGCCTTGTTCTGAGCAAGTTAATCTAAAACTCTAAGAAACTTCCCAGGTCACGTTGCGGGCCAATCATGTGTGGAGCAAAATCAATGTTTGATTAACAAGGCCGTTGTTCCTAGAACTTTAGTTACGAAACCTTGGCAGTAACAAGGAGTGATTACATACTAAGTAAGTTCTGATAGGAAACCTAATTACTAATTAAGATCTCATTATTAAACACATGATGCACAATCAAGACACAAGCCTACTAACGACATCAGTATGAGATTCAGACAGTAATCTATTTTGCTAACAATGTTAAACCACACGAATAACAAAAGTTATTACATAATGACTGTCTGAACAGACACTCTGCAGACTACGTAATCATCATAAAAATATTATTTCTAAATAAGCTTCAAAGCAGAATGATGTTTTTTTGTTTTAATAATTTGGAGACCGGGTGTATGAAACGAAAATTGCGCGGTCGTCGACCCCGCGACGGCGCAAAAACAACGCGTCTATTGTGGCAGTGCGTCCGCGCGCCTACCGCGCCGGAGAGCGGCGCAAGCGCAGGATTACATGACATGACAATGACGACCGGCGTAACAGACGACAATGGACCAAAGAGGCTTGATCTTCCAGAGCAATTTTTTGTAAAAGCTTCAAAATTACTGTTGATTGATTTAACATCTTTGGTTACACAAACAAAGCTCTTTTCAGGTATATCATCATGACCGTATGTAGATTCATCGACTATTGAACTATAACTCATATTTAGACTTCTAGATAACACGACATGAAGCTATCTCTAGCACCATTAGCGATAACAATATTCAAACAACACTTTAAGCGATCTGACAAAGGTTATTCGTTATATTTCACAAAATGATAGCGTTATTAATACTGAAGAATGCCTCGTAAAACAGCTCAATGTCTATTTTCCAGCTCAGTCTTAACATAATGTGGTCGTACACAACAAATTGTCACTTACTATGCACATACTGGCCTGGTCGGATCGCGTCGAGAAAGAGAAACGCGTAAGCTTTCATTGACATGGCAACTTTCAGTGCAAATTTACGGTTCTTGTAATCGCTTTACTGTGTAGTGAGACATACAGAGAAAACAAGGCACAGGGTCTTGTCGGCACGAATGAACCACTCCTGTAAGTATTAAGTAAAGGTAAAGGTTAGTGAGGAAAGACTTAGCAGTTTTCAGCCTAATATTTTTGTAGAATGTGATTTTAATGTGCTATAATACCTATTCATGAGATTCTTCTTAACTGCAGCTGGGTTAGGCTTGAAGTTCTGTACACTTATTCTATTTATTATAGACACAATCACAAACACACGTTGAAAGTACTTGTAACAGGTCTATTTAAATAAAGTTATTATTGTTTGTTTGTTTGACGTAAACTCCTTAGGTTACATTTATTCCTTGCACAAACTTCGTAAAACAAGTATTAACTAAAGGTGCCCTTTCCTCTTTAATTTTTAATTTCTTTCATGTTATAAGTATTTCTATAACTGGCTCCACTTTTAACTGGCTGAATTTAAGTATTTTGTCCTGTGCCTAACCCACTGAGGTCTGGCATTCTGTAGTACAGTACAGGTGTATTTGAAATTACATCTGGCAAAAGCACTCTGAATGCAAATTTTGTCGTTTCTATTCTGCACTTGTATCTCTATTGTGAGAAAATTAATTAATTTAAATCTGTCTACTCTTATCTACCTCGTAGCTATATTAGTGCTATGACATTCCTAATGTAGTGAAATAAGAATATAAAACCCGAATTAACACGCTCACATATTTTAAACGAAATTAAAATACAATCCTCATTGAAAGCACTGAGGGACGGCTTTATAATTTGCTCTCCGCAAACACAGGATTAAAACCAACAGCGGTGTACAAATATTGCGTCGTCCTGAGTGGCGAGTGGCGCGCCATGCAAATTTTTGCGACGAATAAAAATTCGAGTGCTGCGTTGAATTCCAATTCCAGCCGATATGGTGACACGCCGAGCGGCGAGCTTATCGAAAGTCATAAGGAGTAATATCAAAGCTCTTATGTTCGCAGGTTATGTTTATAAATAGAGAACCTTTCAGCTGTATAAACAATTTTTATTCAAATTACTTATATTGTACAGACAGGCCTGGACTGTCAGGGTTCAAAACAGACGTTCTTGGAGGAGGGGAAAGAAAGCCTTTGCCCAGCAGTGGGATCCCAACGGCTAATTCAAATAAGATACGATACATGTTGATGACTGCACCTTCTCTATCACGAAGGGATTCATTTTATACATAGTTAACAAAAACTATGTTTATGATAAATAAGGTCTTGAAAATCTTTGATCCCGATCGAATTGATCTTCTAATCAAACATGAAATAACGACATGACCCGATGCCCCATTTCTTATTAGACAGACACTTTCGCAGTTTAACACTTTATTTTACCTCTCCTTCAAAAGAACACACGAGTTGAGTCATCACTACATAGTATAAAACAAAGTTGCTTTCTATGTCCTTTTGTATGCTTAAATCTTTGAAACTAGGCAACGGATTTTGATGCGGTTTTTTTTAATAGATAGAGTGATTCAAGAGGAAGGTTTATCTGTATAATAACATCCTATTGCACCCGTGCGAAGCGGGGGCGGGTCGCTAGTTATTAATAACAGTGCATTTTTTTTGATTATGGTTGTTTATCCAAACTTCCTAGGTACTTATCATCTGACCATCAGACGATTGTAGAGGAGTGTGGTGTGATGCAGACGCGTGAGCTAGAATCGTGATGAATTCTGCGGCACTGTTCATGTATGAACTCAATTAGACAGTTTCGCCTGGTGTCGTGACAGACACGGCAGGCGGGCTATTTGTTCCCGACTAGCGCGCGATAGAGGGATTAATTCGGCGAACGGGATGGACGCGGTGATAACGTCGTCGGCTTATGCGCAGTGCTCCGTGCTTCACCGCGTCTGAACTCTATTGTCCACTTTCTCTTGCAGTCCACGTTATGCAAATCAGGTTCTTTTTGAACAGTGCCAATCACCTTTGCATAAAAATAATTTGAATCTATTTTACACACAGAGGTGGCTTCATATAGTACCTAATTAATAAATCTATCATTTCAATCTGTCACGCCAAACTTGTGCTACAATTACCGATTGATAAGTGGCCAGATTTAGGCGAAACTCGTGAATAATGTATCAATTGATCTAAAAGCGAAGCAGCTATTAGGGTCAAACCACCTGACATAGGGCGAGGGACAAGAGGCGGATAACCGAACACATAACAGCGGGCGACAGGTCGCGGCCGGGACGCGTGTCCTATCTGATCACAATATATTATTTATACCAAGGGACCCGAGCCGCACCGCGACTCAGTAGACACGCCTGTACAGCGCGCATCAGTGCCAAATAAGGAACATACTTGTGCACGAAAAAATAAAATGCCCTTGACAATGCGGGAACCTCGCTTCCAGCGCCAGACGTCCCGAAATAATTCATGAACGCTCTAAATGGTAAACGAAACGACATGGCGTTGTTTCTGTAAGTGATACGACCCCGTGGGTTTCGTGGTATTAAGCAATATACATTTTTTTTAAAAGGTAGGACTCGGTTATAATGTGCACAGAAACGGCAATGAATTACTAAATTGCCTTGTAAAACTTTATTACTGCCAACTTTAATAAATGCAGAGTTTCTTGCTGTGAAATGGTATTTTCAGAAGAAACAACTCTCAGGCAACGGTAGAGCCAACCATACTAAAACATGATTGTTTTAATCTTCGGTTGCATTGGATAAATAAGTTGAAGCAGCAACTGCTAATGAACCAATGAGGCGGACTGACACAATGAAAGGATTTCAGATTTTGCTAGATTTCAGTGGATTCAGGTACCGCAAGTCCTCTATAGCAGTCTAGAAATCTATAGATTTCCTTAAACAGTGAATTAAAGAGAGAAGTTTGATGACATTCCTACCAAATTGTCTGAAGCAAAATTCACCCCATTTCGCTAAAGGTTATAAAAGGATTGTATTAATCTGTTGGCGGTGCATAATGTATTATTGTGTATGTAGATACAGGAGAAAACGAAGTAAGAACGTTATTTTTTCATAAATTACTTCAAAACACGCATAGATAAAAAACTCATTTTGTATGTGTTTTATTAATACGTAACATAATACATAACCTACCCTTCAAAATGTGAAGTTGAAAAGCGATTTGTGCTATGTCTTCATATAACTAAGAAGAAGAAAACGAAGATTTTAAGTTAAGATATGACGACATAAAGCAAATCTGAATCCCATCTGAAAGTTTCGTGAATAATTTTCCGCTAGTCGGTCACGAGTATGAAAGCATGCGCCCTTATAGCGCCACATAATGTTCCTAATGTCACAATAGAAATGTTGTTGTCATTGTTATCGTCAGCTAATGGATGCGCGAGCGACCACCCACGTGGCTCTCGAACGTGGAGCCACAGTATAAACCATACAGTAGGCTATCTAAGGCCGCCCGCCGAGTTATTAGCCTAGCGTGCACACAGACACGCGACATAGCCCGTCCGTACTGCCGCCTCCCTATACCTCCCTATTTTATGCTAGCGTGTGCGTAAAATCGCGTGTGTGTGATATCGCGACACGTCGCGCGACGCGCACGCACACATTCGAACCGAGAGTGGCACGTTTGTATGTAGATGTTCTACTGTATGGTTTATACTGTGGTGGAGCGCACGCGTCGCGAACTGGACGCGGTCCAATTGGACGATTTACGACTGGATAAAATTAAAATATGCAGTGTTTTCAGGAGACGCGTCATCGCCAGTACACATACGCGCACCACTTGCTCATCGATGTAAAAAAGGCGAGCGCGACGCGAGGCGGATTGCGCACAGAGGGTTCTCTGTTCATTGAAATATTGGTTCCGTTATTCAAATTGAAAAACTTGTTGGTTGTGTGAGGCGTACGGCAAAAGGTTATATTTAGGGGATAATTTAGTTTTATCGCTTTCGATAATCCGAGAACTGGGCAAGAAAGAAGCAGCATGAAAGAAAACCAGTGTGTTTTTCTTTTTGTGCAAAATCAAGTGTCTCTATTATTTAAGTACTAAACAAAAATAGTCATATTCTAGATTCTTGATCTAGTACCTATACATTTTCCACTTCAAATCCTCTCTTTAATACTTTATAATAACGGTAAACTAGCTTTATTTGAAAATATGTATAAGAAATTGAATAGTTGTTGAGATCAACTGTGTCAGTTGACATCAATTCGCAACATTGGTATGTTGTTTGTATTATTTCGTTGCGGAATCCTAATAATATTCCGCCGCAAAAACGTGTACCAGCAAAAATCCTAAAACGCCGGTCGCGCCCGCATGGATTCCTCCCTGTAATCCCCCGTTATTCGATTGAAAGGATTACGCTGTTCTTTATCAGCCCCCACGACGCGAGGGGACTTTGGACTCCAGGAGACAAATTGAGGAAGTAAAATTGTTCCTCTTTATGAAATGAAGGTGAAGTTTAACCATCAAGTTATTATTCTTCATTTAAAATTTCATTATGAATACAATACTTTTTAAATTTTCATGTTATTTGATGGTGTCACGCGGCTGGGACCGACTTTTTTCTCCCGTTCTCACAATATGCCGATTTTTTTTTCATAACACCCAAAGGAAAATTTTAGAATATCCCTAATTACTTACATCTGTTACAATGATGTGGGATCGGGTATATACAGGTCACGAAGTGGTATGTCAAAAAAAATGCGCTTCTAATTATTGCGAAGTTGATATAATAATTTCTTTGATTAATTAGTTATGGAAGTTGACAGTTTTTATTATCAATGTTAATATTTCCTAGATAATTTCTTGAACTAATTTCCGTTCCCCTGTATATCCCCTATGATTATTACTCATAAAAACTTTGTCGACAGCCGCGATGGGTCTTATAATATGAACAAAAATAGATAGGGTGGAAACAGTTCTAGTAACAACTTTCAACTGTATCTATTGAAAGAACATCCTAACATACCAGCCTGTATTCTATCAACAAAAGTGATATATTGTAATTTTATGGCATATTTAGTTACAAATTATGGTAAAAGATAAGATTATTGTAACCATAAATAGTGTTCAAGCTGTACGTAAGTGGACTTTATTTGTCGATGCGAGGAACCGCAATATTTAAATGTTGGTTTAGTTGTATAGTAAAACTGCTTTAGTTCAGTCGTTATTAGAGTACGATTGTTATTAAGACATAATTTTAAAGAACAATAATTTGCTAAAAGGGATTGTGGTCAACTCAGCCGTGTTCGAGTATGGAATCAAGCGTCCAATCAAATCTCATAAAGCTGCAATAAAACTGCCGCGGATAAACATGAATGGTTTACTTATTGAGTTAAGGCCGAGTATTACAGTTTTAACATTGCTGCAAGCTGTTTTGTTCCAGCCTCAGGTTGCTTGCTTTAAGAGTAAAATAACGTGATATTTAAAAACGCCAGGTTTAGCTTCGAGAGGGAAGAACATATTATTAAAAAACGTGCACGTGTATAATGACGACAAGGGAAGTTGTCTGAGCTAGATTATGCACATGCACCGCTTTAGGAAGAGCGATTAGGGGCTTGCTGCATCCGCAGCGCGGCAGCGGCGGAATACACGTCAAAGAGGTGGGAGGGAGACAGCCTCCCGGGCCGCGGCCGTATTGCGGCCACCGGCACCCTCGCCAGAACCACTCTACTGGAAATCATAATCATCGCAGATACGGATCGCTATGTAAACACGCCGCAAAGCCATAAATTCATTTGCATACACCAAATAATTGCTTTCGTAACTCTTAAACTTCGCTTTCGCAGTGATTCATACACTGGTTTTCTAATAACCAAGCTATCTACGGATGGATTTTAATTAATGACTTTATTGCCTTTTATGCAATTACACAGTTGGTAAGTTTCGCAGATTTTATACGAGCATGCGTGTTAAATCAAGCAATCATCTAGTACTAGACAAGGTAGCAACCGATGAAGCTTCCATTTAATTATGTTTATGGTAATCATCACAACACCACAAAAACTAGCCGGTCAGTCATTTGGAAAAGCTGTAAAACATGTTCAGAAAGATAATTCTCTTCTTGCATATTTTGCTACCAGTAATATAATGTCACTTAGGAATCTCACTGCGGATTCCGTTGTGCGAGATCTAGAGAATCAGTCCGCTGAATGTGTGCTCACAATGCAACGTGTCGACGCTGCGCGCGCGCAAGCCGCCGCGTGCCGCAGCGCCCGACATGTCATGTGGAGCGCGACTCCACTATACTTTCTTAGGGAACAAATCATTTACGCCGCGGTTACTTTCGACAACCGACACATAATATGGCATTAAATATCACATATTTACGTAAATAGCCTACATGTTTAATGCTTCTCTTTATTTTACACAAATAATACAGAAAGTATGATAATTTAGCAACTTAGCAGTTTAGAGTTTCCAGGTCTAGTTTATTTATGGAACTAAAACGTTTGGATTACTACACGGAAAAAAATGTTAGCTATAACCAAGACTGATTAAATTCTCAAAAAAAATGTTTTAAACTAAGTGTTTATTTTTTTAATATAAGTATATGTTCTCAATCCAAAAAAATGTGTATTGTTACGTGAACACTAATATAGTCTTGTAATAAATTCTTGCAATAAGTAAAAAGTTTTGGTTCAAGAATATTACTGTTTCATTCGAAGAAGATATCCGTTTTGCCTTAAGACTTTGAAAATAATCGATATCAAGATGATATTGTCTTATAGTAAGATGATATTATCATTCATTTAAGACAATTTTATTTTTGTTGACCGAAGATAACATCATTTCTTAATCTAATAAATGTTTACTCTGAATAAGAATAATTTTACTCCTTTTAACCCTATTTAATTATTATCGGCTGAACAAAATATATTGTCTTGACCTAAAAGACGTTTTCTCTATTCGAGAACATAGCACTCAAAAAAGGCTCTGTTTAACCAAGACAAAACTGTTCTCAAAAAATCTGTTTTAATTCAACAGTTTATTTTCTTAACATAAGTATAATGTTCTTAATCCAAAAAATCGTAAATTGTTACGTGAACACTAATATAGTCTTGTCATAAATTCTCGCATTAAGTAAAAAGTTTTGGCTCAAGAATATTATTGTTTTAGTCGAGGAAGATATCCGTTTTGCCTCAAGACTTTGAAAATGTTCAATGTCAAGATAATTTTATCTTATAGTAAGAAGATATTATCATTCAATTAAGACTATTTCATAATTGTTGACTGAAGAGAATATTATTTCTTAATCTAATACCAAAATGTTTACTCTGTACAAAAATAATTTTACTTCTTTTAACCTAATTTAATTATTATCGGCTGCACAAAATATATAGTCTTGACGTAAACGACGTTTTCTCTGTTTGAGAACATAGCACTCTCGTTTCTAATAATTATTATCAACTTACCTCAAGAATTATAAGTTTACCTGTATTCTTAATTCAACAATCAGTCAATTTTCGTCCAAGAATAACTATATTCAAACTGAAAACTAAAAATATACTTGCGGTCAAAATTCATTTTCCTATGCAACGAAGCTAATTTACTTAATTAAGTAATGTCGCTTAAATTTCACTATCGTATAGGTATCGTGGATGCTCCATTGGTTGATAACGTACCAATCCTGGAAAGGTTCGTTCTAAATCAGGAAAATAAGGAACACCGTGTGTTTAATAAGCTAGGTGAAATTAAAATAACAAGGTGACAACATGCCAAACATGGTGACAATTCACGCTAATCACTGTAAACCTAACCTATGTTTACAAAGAATGGTACAATTGTAATGAAAATTTATAGTTCTCTTTTGATTTCATAGTGTTTCTATTGATTGATGAGGGATGACTCACAACTCAATTTCTGCTAAAAAATGATTTATTCTTAGCTAAAATGATCCTTGTTGTCTAGTCTATGTATTAGCTTCGAAATTCAACACTAATCGACAAAAATACTAGTAAACTCCAAATAGTATTTTGAGTCACCCCATTTAACCGATAGTTTTGGCTGTGCTTCAACCGTTTCTCAGGACAATGACTGTCCAAGACTGCAACAGCACCTGCAGTACTATAAGATTTCGGGGTGATTTCCGTGAGAGATTTTGGACAATATTTTTTCAGAATTCGGTAACCATTTTCAGTTTTTGTCATTGAATTGAATGGGCATATTACCTGATTAAATCACTGTAAAATGGTAGTAGCGAGATTCAATAAATAGCAAAAGTTATAGCTTGAAATAAACGACTCTGAGCTAAACTGACCATTATTGGTACCACCACGATAGGCATTAGGTACTTCGTTTCAGAATATGCCATAACCCTTACACTAATTCAACAAAACGTTATCAAATCTTAAAACTAAAAAAAAAACATTTTTGATCCTTGCCACGTTGTGGGCTTCTGAATTTTCCGTTCCCCATGACGGCAACAATCAGTAGGTATGCCACTGACTACCCCACCTGGGAAATAGTCGTGAGGGTATGTTTGATACGATAACCTACTACACTTTCAAAAAATAATAAAAGGACACCTTACTTTGTATACCTACATCTAATTATGCGGCCAACATGATGACGACTAAAACATTTATAAGTAGTTATAGGTAGTTATAACTATGTGCCTACGAAATCTCTATGGCAAGTCACGACGAAAATCAAGACATCTTTTTCTTGCCTTAAGTATTTCACCTTCTCTTTTTTGTAAGAGTTGCCAGAAATATAAAATAAACCTTTTATTAGTAAATTATCAATATTATTATCAGTATGCTTAGTGAACGAAAATGTATCTCTATGTATTTATATGGTAAACTTAAGGTAAAACTTAGCAGATTGACATTCTGGGATGTTTTATATTTACTTGAGTAACTTATTTACAAGAAAAATGGAAGGAATTTCATATGTAACACATCAAAAAAAATGAACACCCCGAATCAGAATCAAAATATTTATGGATGTACATATAGCTTCCAACGATCAACTACTAATATTATTAATAGGGAAAGTTTGTATGTGTGGATGTGCCGTGTTGCTCTTTCACGTCAAAACTACTTCATGGATTTAAATGAAACGATGGAATAATGTTGCTTTTACATCTGAATGGCACATAGGCTATAATTCATTTAAAAAATACGACATAACTATATTTTTTTCGCATTAGTTCTCGCAGACGAAGTCGCGGGCGGCCGCTAGTTAGTTCATAAATATTAGCGTAATGAGAACGAAGTATAACAACATAAGTATAATAACATAATTTTATTTAAAAAAACCTGTATTTTATTACTATTGTTAATTTTTGATATACGGTCATTGTATATTTTTACCTTACAATTCAATATACTTATGGCAGTTTTGAGTTTGGGATACGGCAACCCTAAAGACCGGCGCGCGCGGCTTTCGCGTGTCGATCGCTCGCGTCCGTCAATGGCGTCAATTCAATAACTTGCGCGGTCAGTGATGGTGTAGAACCTCATTTAGGTTATTTCAGTTTATTTCAAAAGTAAGGTACTGTCGCTATTCATTGTATTTTTATCAAGTTATTGTATGGTGAAAATGGAGAAGCTGAGAGATCTGCGTTTGGCTTGGAATAGCGAAGAACAGACCATCGAACATTTCACAAGTAAGTTGCGCAGCATTTATCCTTTAATTCGTTTTAAAAGTTCTTATCTACGAAATTACAAGTATTAAGTCCTCCTACTTTTTATATTATGCAAGTTTTTTTAGTTTATGTACTTAATGAAGTAAAAGATTTTTGTATCAAGAAAAATATTCTTCATTCCACCTACTGGTTATTGTAATTTTGATTATATTTAAATTAAATTTAAAAATGATTAAAATGATTTGCACAACTACTGAAATATCTTTGACAAAAAATCAAAAACTGAATGCAACTCTTTTTCTGCAAGTAACATCTTAGGAAAATTAACAAATTTTCAGTCACCTTGTTAGATGTGACCACTAAATAAGTTGCTATTATACAAATTAACTGCCTCCTTGCTTAACCAGTTAAATACCTTATTTCTTTTTAATTGCAGGCTATGGAATTGAAAAAAGTCATTTCAAAGACCTGACTTATGATTTGTAAAAAAGCTCTGTCCTATATAATCAATGAATATCTAACAGCTGCGCTGAGGTTAGTAATTTTTGTTTTATTGGATCAAAAATGTAACAAAACTGATGATCGGTTAGTCGAGGGTTTCTTGAATGAATTTCGGAAATATTGCATGTTTAGTAATGACTACAAAACGATTTTGAAGATTACCACATATAACATGTTATTCTTTTTATAGCACTGCACAACGATGATGTCATTTGGCTTAAGTACAATTCAGAGCCTCGGGACGATATTTTCGGAAAATGTAAAGAGACAGATGAACTCCTCAAACCGCGGATGGTACTGATGTTTCAGTACAAAATTTCATAGAAAAGTAGCCTGTTTTGAACGATACGAGAAGCGATGTTTTGGTGAGTTATCAAAAAATAATAGTTATATTATTACTACTATATATTTTTTTACATACTTCTTCTAATTTCATTTTTTTTTGTAATGTCAGATTCATCGGGACTTCAATGCTAAATATCCTGATCGAGAAAACAAATGAAACATATTGTGGAATACTTTTTTTAGAGGGTCAAAAATATCAAATAAACAAACAGTAATGATGAAGCAGCGTTGATCGAACACATAGACTGGATTAGATGGTTGGTACTATATTTCTTTGTCCATTTTATTAACCCTATGAGTACTATTTGTTACACAAAGTAATCTGTCCTTCTTTCCGATTACAAAATAATTTACTATGGTTTATTTGCGTATTTGATGGATTATTATATTTATTTTTAGCATTTACTATTCAGATTATTAAGGTATACTTACTATAGGTTGACAAATAATATTATTTTTTTCAGAAAACAAACTTCCTTCTTAGATAAAATTGATTTGTAAATTAGTTCCTACTAAAGGCCGCTTAAACAAGCAGCAATAATTTTTCCACCACTGAGTGCACCCAAAGTGTCATACAAAAGAAACTCGACGAAATTTTGACGGATACGTCAGGAAACAGAAAAACTGAGCAACCATACATCATTCATTGCACAACCGAAGAATATACTGGTGAAATATTATATTTAATTAAAGACAAAGTGAGGTATGTTTTTCAATCGGCTTATAAAGCTTTCGACACGCTGTTTGAATGTTATCACGCGCTTCGTGTCGTATCCAAAAGCAGGTTATCACCTGTATTTATTGTTCCAAACACGATGTCAGTACTAATTACGATGTAATCCCATCATACATTTAAGATCATTTCTTTTGAATGTGGTAATGAATGTTATTAGTTGATTATTGAAGTGCTGTATTTGCCACATATTTCTTTATTATTGTTGTCACTTAGGTAGCTGTAAGAATGTCAGATATCATATTTTATATTTTTTAATGAATGTTATTAGTTGATTATTAAGTTCTATATTTGCTACTTATTTATTAATTATTTTAAGTCTCTTAGATAATGACAAGAACGTCAGAAGTCATAATCTTTTGAATTTGGTCATGGTTGTTATTATTTAATTATTAAGTGTTTTTAAAAATTATTAAGAGACAACATGAATGAAGAAATATAAGGCAAATATATTTCTTCATTCATGTTGTCTCTTAGAAACCGGCAAGAACGACAGATACCTTATTTTTTTAAAATTTGAAAATGAATGGTATTAGTTGATTAATAGGCGCAAGATTTGCCACATATTATACCAAATTGTATACGTAAATGTGCATATACAGGATCTTCCTGAATGGTTCAACCGAAAACATGACTGACAAATAGCTGATTTGAACAGTTTTTTGTAAATTCCTCAGGGTTGCCAAAATATATATAAATCGTTTGAATCACTCATTACGGAACAGCTTGTATATTTTTTTCATTATGTTTTGGTTAACTAACTAAATATTTTTAAGTTTTAAGTTGATTTAAGTAACGTTGAAGAAACTACTAGAAAACTACTAGAAAATGTATAAAAAACATTAATTTATATGATTGAATAAATACATTTTAAAATATATATTTTTCATTTATATCTTGTTCCATTTTGATCTTTATATCAACTCCTAATGTAATATACATTAGGAGTTATTGAGATACCTAATTCTTTTGAGTTAAGACTTAGATGTTTCCTGCTAAAATAATATTATAATCTTAGATGAAATTATTACTATTCTTAGCTGAAGAAATATCTTTTATATGTTTAAAGCCTCTTAAACATACAACTGGTTCAACATACATATAGTTAAGAATAGCAATAATTTCATCTAAGAATATTTTATTTTAGCAGAAAACATACAAGTCTTGTTGCAAAACAAGTATCTTTTCAATTGAGAATAGCAGGGCTTTCATAGAAGACTACATTATTTTAGCATGAGACATTAAAGGTCTTGACAGAAAGCGAGAATCTCTTTGATTGAGAATAGCAGAGGCTTCATCTGAGATTAAATTATTTTAGCAGGAAACATTATATGTCTTGACAGAAAACGAGAATCTCTTCGATTGAGAATAGCATAGGCTTCATCTTAGATTAAATTATTTTAGCAGGAAACATTATATGTCTTGATAGAAAACGAGAATCTCTTCAATTGAGAATAGCAGAAGCTTCATCTAAGATTAAATTATTTAAGCAGGAAACATTATATGTCTTGACAGAAAACAAGAATCTCTTCGATTGAGGATAGCAGAGACTTCATGTAAGATTTAATTTATCTTCACAGGAAACCTACAAGTCTTGACGTAAAACAAGTACCTCTTCGATTGAGAATATTAGAAGCTTTATCTGAGATTATGTTATTTTAGCTGGAAACATATGTCTTGACGCAAAACAAGTATCTCTTCGATTAAGAATATGAGGGGCTTCATCTAAGATAATATAATTTTAGCAGGAAACATAAGTCTTGACGTGAAACGAGTGTCTCTTCGAATGAGAATAGCAGAGGCTTCATCTAAGAATAAATTATCTTAAAAGGAAACATCCAAGTCTTATCTCAACACAAATATCTCTTCAACAGAAAATAATGAAGTTTTGACTTTACACAAATATATCTGCAGCTAAGAATAATACGGCCAAGAATAAAATTCCTAAGAATATTATTGTCTATTTATAATACTAATTTGATTATTTATTTAAGACTTTGGAAGTCTTATTTCAAAAATTCATATCTTAGACGAAGACAAAAAATCCGAGACAATATTTTACTTTGTTAAAGAATATATTGTTTCCGCCATATGGGAAACTACAATTGTCTTGACCAAGTCGATATTGTCTTCTTTTAAGATACTTTTTTTTTCTGTGTAGGAAAAGTGAACTTGCTCAAACTCCGGTCAGATTGACTTTCACTGGTATTCCAAACTATCCAGCTTAGTAGCTTATTTGGGCAAGAAGTAGTACTACTACTGTAACAATTGAAAAAGGGCGCGTTTTATCCGTGCCTAATAGGCATGATGACTGTATTTTTTTTTTGTTTATTATCGAAAGACCTTACATTTATGTAAACAATCCTCAAAGAATCACTTCATCTGGATCAATACCACCAGAGATATCACAATTTGAAATGCACATTTTTGGACTTGCCCAAAAACGCTCCATACAAAAGTGACAGCGACAGTGACGTCACTGTCGCTGTTTTTGTAAGGAGCGCGTAATAACTTTGTTCGACAGCTATATTCAATATTGCGTTTATGATAATGGTCTCCTAACATAATTCCTTCATAATAGTTTGGGTTACAAAAAAGTGATATTGTTTTACAAAAATTTAACACATATGAAATGGACTTGCCCACCCAAGTTTGCAGGCCTATTGTAGCCTCATTTTGAAACGAATTTCGATTGTGGTTTTACAATAACATTTGTAATCAATTATTATTTTTGGGGAACATAAAAAAACATGCAAAATCACTCATAGTCATCTACCCTATTATTCTGCCGTTGAAAAAAAAGATTCTGGCAAAACAATCGCATGCGGACCGCATTGCCATAGCCGTAAAAAAAAGAATACTTTCAAATCTTTCTTGAAAAAAATCAACTATTCTGTAGGCTCATTCTTTTAAGTCAACTTGCCACGAACATCATCATCACCTGGATGGTTGGCGTTCGTCCACAGTTCGTTTCACGCGTCACTTCCTTCCGCGTACGTCAAAAATATGGAATGGTCTCCCAGCGGCGGTATTACCGGAGAGATACGACATTGGGTCTGTCAAGAAAAAAGCGTATTCCTTCCTAAAAGGCAAGCAACGCAGCAGCGACACCGGTGGTGTTGCGGTTGTCCATGGGCTGAGGTGATCACTCCCCATCAGGTGACCTTCAAGCTCGTTTGCTCACTCTTACATATTCGAGATCGGACCTTAGAGACAGGCCAACATACTGTTTATAATAATTCATTTCACTATGCATGAGGTGTGTTAAATTGAAATCGTTCTCTAAGTAACTGAATCATAATCCCATGCACATATGTCTTAGAATTCTAAGGGTATGATAGAAAGAAATCAAATCCAAGAAACATAAAATATTACTGAATTAAGGTCCGTTGTCATTCATTTAAGGCCACACCATACCATAGTGATACGAGTCGTAGCGTCCAAATGAAGTTTTACTCACAATATAGATTTTGGATTTTTTCCGCAAGAAAAACCTTTTTCACGGCATAGTAATGCAAGTGTTAGGAATCCTGAAGAACTTACAACAAGATGTCAGTCTATCAGTGTCAGTAACAACGTGTTTCCATTGATTTAATTATCATGCTTACTTTTGATTAAAATTTTCATAACCGCACTCGGTCACGTCGTAACCACCGAATAGCATGCATATTAACATTTTCTTTTTTCTATTCTCGTTACGGCTTACGCAATCTAGATCATAGCAATATCGATGTAATGGATCGGTAGTTATTAAAAAGATATCAATAAGGAAATCGTAAGAACGTCGCTTCGATCACCATTCTCCAGTCTAAATCTATCTCCATGACCGATGGACGGAAAAGATGCCGTGGCTAGTAGGCGGGAAGTCGGTCGCGGAAGATAAAATAACGACAGGCAATTTATAATAATTATACGATTATATAAAACGAGTACAGTAGAAACTACGACCGAGAGAGCTTCTAAATCTGAGCAGCCAGTATGAACGCCTCCTTAAACTAACCTAATGTTATTCATTAGCATGTAATTAAAATACTATTCCGCATGAGATGATATCTCATGGTACCGCTATTAGCAATTCAGCAGTAATAGCTTAATCTTATAAGCGATCAGCCAGTCGCATTCCCATTCAATTTCCTAGACGTGAATCACAAATGCACTGCATATCAACTATCAAGCACATTACGTCTCGAGTCTCGAGTGCCTATTTATCAGCGATAGAGGGAAGGGCCGCGTTTGTGTGCTATCTCCAGCAATACATTTTAATGAGCATGCTATACTCCACGCCTTGTTTAGCAACTAGGGCTGCACTCTCATTAATCAATACACATTCTCTTTTTTAAGCGGCGCGTTTTAACGCAGTTTAGGGATTTCCAAGCAATTTGAAACGCTCTGGGTTTTGGGTCTAATAGTTAAAATGGACAATTTATGCTCATTGAGTGTATTTAGAACGACAATTGTTAAAGTAATCTTAACGGCGCCTTTTAGGAAAATAAGAAGTAAAATAATTTACAGTGAAGTTGATGTAGAGCAAGGAACTGCTGACTTTATCTCGATGTTCAATGATCAATTAATCAACAAACAATAAATCGGGCATCAGTGCATTTAAAGAAAGGAAACTGCAGTTTAAAGGTTTTCAGAATGTGTCACATAGCCTGACTTTAGTGACTGTACTGTAGATTCAAACTTCTAAACTTAACCAGGTTGCTTGACCGCCTTATTTAGCTGATGGGTATATGTATATTTACTAATTTATTTCCATTATTTGTTCAAAGTGTTGAAATTTTTCTCTCTGAATAGCACAACTCAGAACGGCAAAGACAGAACCGCACGACGTTTCTTTCTGCATTACTATAAAACTACAATTTAGCACACACAGTCTACAAAGTCGCTCCGTTCAATATCTTTAATGAAAACGTACATTTAGTAACTGTAAAGGGATTGAGAGCTACAAAGTTACAACAACATAACTTTAAACGAACAGCTAGTGTTTGGAACACGAGACTGCGAGCATTTCTTTACAATGTCTAATACAAGCAGTATGCTCCGTCCAAGCTTTACCTACGTTTGGTGACCTCATTCTCACCTAGAGCAACATATTTTTACTGCTCAAACGAAGCTTGGAATCTGTAAGAACATTTTTGACTGCAGTTTTACAGTCATCGAAGCCAGCGTTCATTCTATAAGAAAATGACACAGCCATCGGGTTGCCTAAAACAGCACCATTTTTGACCTATTATGTAATTTCAAAATAAAATGTGAATAATGTAGCCGCTGCTTCACAATACAATTCTGTTTGTTTACTAGATATTAGATGTCATAACAATCTATCAGAGTTCCGCTGGTTATAGCCCCAGTACTAAACGCGATAAGAAATGAATGAAAGTTGGCAGATAACGCGTGTGTAAGAGTGTCAAGGTCGGAGCGGCACGTGGTGCCGGCCGCGCTGCCAACTGTCGTCTGTCGCCGGCGCAGTGCGCACCGGGAACATGCGCCCGCGCATCAACCACAACAACAACACTCCCAACTAGATCAATGCGATGCTAACACAAAACAAATTACAACTGTGTAAATACTGTTACATTGTAATAACACGGATCGTTCGAAAAACGAACGTATTAATAGATATCGTAGATTATTGTGCCGCATTTTAGACCGTTATAAACTTTCTAAATCAAAATTACAAATTTCTATAACAGTGCTCTTAAAGGTATAACATACTGGTTGGATGTAAAGCATGACAATAGCAGGATCTAGGTGTCAATCCGAACTTTCTTCTACTCTGAAAACGTCAATTAAGAAAGGCAGGTGGAACAGGGCCCGCCTGTGTGGTGTAAGCCCAGTACAATGTGTGCGTGGGTCGTCCACAGCCGTCGTTTGTCGCTCTATCAGCGAACACAATGTTATCACCGCAAGATCTGTAGCGACAGACCGCGGGGCTTCGGTGCCGCGCCCAATGGCTTTTGTACAGCAACACGAACCACGCTGGAATGTCACGGTGCCACAGCTACCAGATATTTGGACCATTTGACGCCGATGCATGATAATCATCATGAGTCATTGACATAGAGCTTTAAAGTGTACAGTGTACATCTCTATAACAGAGACAATACACAATTCAAACGCACGCATTTTCATTTGCCTGCACTGCAGAAATACTTAACACAAGCCGGTTTTGCTGTTCAACTGTTTGAGCCTATCGTGTTTGTTCGTGTCTAATAATATTAACAGTTATCTCACGTTTCAGAAAAGTTAAATATAGACCGCCAACCAAAGCACTCTAGACAAGCCGGAGCCGTGTCAGGCGACAGGGTTTCGGACAGCGTGCACTGTGGCAGACCACCCCACCTGAAGTAATTGCTTGATTCAATTTAGCCTTTATGCATTCGTAATAAAAGTGAGTTCAAAGGAATAATGTGGAGGGATAACTGCGAATAGCGCCGAGCGTATTAGTGCCGGCTGCCCACCCCTATTTGAATACGGTCCTCGCGACAATTTAAACTTGTAAATCGCATAATCCAATGAAACTGCCCTAGTGTCCATCAGAGCGTTAAGTTGAAAGGCGACTAAGGGGTTTACATTCACCGAAATGAATATTAAATACACAATATTTTAAGTCTGATTGAACAGTCTCTGCCGCCTAAATTGTACATTGGTCTTTGTAATTTAATACAACTGTAATGTTTTTGTTCAATAAAGAATATCTATCTATCTATCTCTAATGTCAATATTTCACTTAGTTATAATGTTGTTGATTTATATTTTTAAAACCAATGCAACTGGCGGTAGTGTGCTGCGAACAAGCTAATAATTAGAAAGGCTTCTACTAGCGATGGCGTGAGAGGGGGAGATGGACGCGGGGCTGCAACTGGGGGCAAAACAAAGTATCCAATATCACCACTTCCCCACTTCCGACGCAATTACGACACAATATTGTGGGGCTGTGGCGGCGGCCGACCGCAGCCGGCTGAAATCTAGGACCGCTGCAATCTCGTTACGGAACATAAAATACACTCTCATTGTTCTTAGGTTTTTTCGCAAGACCTATTCAAACAAAGAAACCTGTGCTCGTCGCAACTTGCCATCGTGATATAAATCTACGGGTGTTTTATTACCAATCGGCGGCTATAGCGCACGAAATCTTTTCAAGAGTAGTTATATTAAATTGTCTGCCAAATAAATACAGCTGCAAATTGACAGTAACCTGACCTCGATAATTGCGACGTGAATAAAGTTAATCTGCTGTCACTGTGATTGGTGAATTTGGACTGACAAGTCAGGAGGGGCCGCACTCCCTACGTATAAGAGTGTTAAAAAGCTGGATTATGTCATTTTAATGCTGTGTGATATTACAATTTGAAAGTGTGCTCATTTACATTGTATTTCTTAGCTTAGAGTTGCTTAACATGCGTTTAACCACGAATATCACGATAACACAATATATCTAAATGAACATAGGTGTATCGTTTTTAATTTTATTGCTTCGATCCTGCGCGTCAAATCATTCATAAATTACCTGAACGGGTTAGGAATTATTCGCTTTAATTACTCACTTTAAGCCCCTGTCCCAGTCAAGTCATACCCGATATTCCTGTACTCAATTCGATAGCATGTTTATGTAAATTATTTCATAAAATAACCAGCTGTCTGCGAATAGTAATAGAGTGTTACAAAGTCAACTAACGAACATTACTGTTGTAATCTCGCGCCTCTGCACTTTGTGTGGAACATAATGAACAGAAGAGTCTCGTTTAACCCAACCCTTCTTTACAAGAGTGCCACAATAAAAAGCCCTAATATTTACAAAACAAGAACACAGTTGAAACATAAAAGCTCTTATCGCCCAGAGCGTCGCGATCCATTAAAGACACTTTACAGAGATTTGAGGGCGCACCGCTAGCGTTACGACCACAATTTGAAGGCCCCCTCAGTGGCTGTCGCCAGAACAAAAGACTCAAAGTCAGGCACAGCACTAACTACTGCAAAGGGTCTCGTTGAATCGGCTGAACAAGGGCACTCAGCTTTCACAACACTGCTCGTTGTGTCACAATCATGTGACCCAGTGCAGAGTAATGTACCAAACACATGCCAATCAACGTCGTTTGCCAAATACTGATGTAAACTTTGTCATTATTTATAAGTCTGTCACATTTGAGTTGAGCATGTTTAGATAAGCGTTCAAGTGATAAAATATGCCTGGTAAACAAAGTTGTCAGTTTCATCAACACGATAAAGTAACAATGCATTCAGTTTCATGAATATGAAACAATGGCACAATTTGAAGCGAATGTCCTAGGCGAATTTCTAATTTGTCACCTTATAAGCGCGTACAATTGAAACATTGACCTTGTCGTGGCTGAATGCAGTTTCATATCCCTGTCTGCCGACGCCGGTGACTCACGGTTATTGTCGCTAAAACAACGTCTGACACAAGGTCACCCGCAGAACCAATCGCTGTTTGCCACTAACCTCTAAAATGAATAATTTAAATACCATTACCATTATACGGTTTTTTTTAAAGTTGAGTGGATGTAAATGATGTTTTAAGGCAATTTGGCAACGTTTAAAAACTTATCAAAACAGATTAGGCAGATCAAATTTGCTTCTGACACAGATGCTGCTGCTAAAATCTGGCAGTTGCTTAATTTCGTTTAAAAAAATAAACGTGTTTTTTTTTACCATTTAGATCCTACTGCTGGGCAAAGGGCTCCCCCAAGCTACTCCACCGGTCCCTATCCTAAACTAAACGTGTTTCTTACTAGGCGATATAGGTCACAACATTCCTAGCCTGTTTAAAAAATAATACCGAAGAAACGAACATTAAGTGTGTATACTCCTGCCTAAGGTACCTAAGCAACTCGGGTTTATAAATATTGAGGTCACGCGGGCATTGTGAGACAATTACCAGGCCACGGCAGAACAATGTTTGGGAAACACTGCCCTAGGACGAGTCTCCGCCTTCATCTGCTGGCTTCTTTTTACAAGTTATACCAGGTATCTCCTGCTGATGGCGTAGAGTCGCGGAGTGAAAAGGTTGCAAAGGTACGCGTTGCGCTTGCAACCAAACAGTTGCTAAGAGAAAGCTAACATGTGCTTACATGTTACCTTTTTGAACTGTGTAGCAGGCTAGAGTAGATTAGACGTATGTTCCTTCACGATTGACAGTTGAACCAATACTTTTGTCAATGTCTTCATTGAGCAAGCAAAAACAGATCTTAGGGTGGTCAACCTTTTCATTCCCTGACTGTACATCAAATACAGTGTATTTTGAACTAACCTGGATCGGCTGCCAGCTGCCTGTAGACGGAGAGCGCGACCTCATCCTCGCTGACGAAGTCCCAGAGCCCGTCGCAGGCCACCACCACGAAGTCCTCGTCTCCATCCAGGTCTACCGTCGCCGTCTCGGGCCGCGCCGTCACGTACGGTTTGTATTGAGCGTCACCTGGCAAATTTTTACTTATTTTTTATTATTGTTTTAGCATTTTCCATGCAGTATCTTAACTAAAGATCTGAAAACCAGAAAAAGACATTTGATCATGTTGGCATCAGGCAGGACTCGAACCCGCATCTTTCGCAAACCGGGCGACTGCACTTCCAATTATGCTACCGAGACCATTAACAGACCGGCCGAATCTTTCTCTTTTTTTAATCTCTCCTTTTTTCAAATGTATTTTTCTGGTTTTCAGATCTTTAGTAAAAATGTTTACTTGTTACTCCTCTTGCATTTAGTAAGTACATGTGTACTATCATATTAGAATTAGGTCAATGTGACAGCTTAGTTCCAGTAACACAAGTATAAATTAGTTATTTCAAATGACAAAAATGACTATTTTTTTGATACATTCTGGCGGTTCTACGTTCCTCGAAAAGGCATTACTTAAAAATCATATCCGGACCATCGAATTATATATTTATCTAATAAGTAAAATTGATATAGAATAAAGTAATAAATAGAAGATAATAAACCCCAAAAATTTTAGATACTAACATGGGAACATGGCTTGAAACTATCTTTTAACTCGTTTATAAAAAAATAATACCGTCTTGTATCTATTACTGACCAAAATTGATTTATTTTATATCGAGCGACACATACATATACAATTTAACACTGTATGTTATCTAGTAACAGCTCAATAGAATAAAGCCGGTAAGTAAACACATAAGCCATTCGTTCACCTAACTTTTTCTAAGGAAGCTTTGTGTTATTCATCACAATAATTATACGGCATGATATCCGAATCATGCGTTAAGAATACGCGTATTCATGTTTATGTTTTTTGTCAATTAAAATACCAACGCAACTCTTTTCAAACAGGTACCTATTGTTACATTCGGACACAGTAGGTACGAGCGTAGGTTCTCGATTTGGTAGTATGCTAGTTTATAAAAAAAAATAAGCGTATGCCGGCTTCAATTGATGGAGCAAGGCTATTATAATGTTAAAGATTATTTAAATGACAAGAATTTGTGGTCATCATACGATAATCTGCTATTCTGCACATTTTGTTATGACTGTACTCGGTTACTTCAACAACCGTGAAAAAACCATGTATGTTGAAAAGAGTAACTATCGAGTTACTTGCCGGATTCTTCTCGATAGAAACAACTTCCGAACCGGTGATAGAGTAACAACAAGTGTTTCTCACATCATTTATTTATTTTACTGTAAATGATTTCACTGACTTTTCATAAACACTTGTGAAAGTTTACATGAGTTAAATAATTTTCATTAAATTTTCAGTGTTATTTATTTCTTTATTTAGGTAACACAATTAAACGGGCTTAACCCAGTAACATAATTATTATGTAGATTAAAAGGGACTACAATGATTCATTAACATGTTTTATTATCGATTTTAATTTTTATGCTGTAGTTATTGTTAGAAGTTTGACACTATTTATTTATTAAGTTTTTGTGCCTAGAAGTACATTTAGGATTAGAAGTCCAATGACGATACTAGTGTTAATGTATGGTACTCGTTTATCAGCATGACGTTGAATAATCAGGTATAAATAACCCACCACGACCGATTCCCGAACGACTTCCCGACCAGATTAATCTTGCATAAAAATCGGAGCTAAGCTTCAAATCGCAGGGCGTCTTAGTAAACGTTTCCGAAGTTAATCTCCCGTGGAAAGCGAATCGATGGCTTTCGGGACGGGTCTGATACGTGGGGACGAGACGGTCATTGGCTGCGGCAACTTGTGAAGAAAATGTCAACATTATACTGTAACTAAGCCGTCGACGCCGATGCCTATCTATCGTTAGGGCTGCAGCTTACGAAAAAATATCGATAATCTTTCAAGAAGTGAAATCTTAATTTATGTAAGTACTAGTTACAAAGTAAATACCCAAGAAGAGAGAAAGACACCTCAATGTAAACCTGCACAAATTTCACATACTCGTATTTATACAGACTTATAGCTATGACACGGCGGGCACGTAGACTTTTACATAATTACCTACTTCACATCGACATGAGGTCCAAAACGAATGAAAAAAATCAACGCGATGCCCTTTAAATAACCGTACTACTTAGCCCTGGAACTTTACTACCATATAGAACTCACTTCCCTACATCTCCGTCGATGTAAATATCTACTTTAGTATTAATCGATAGTGTCCGTTCCCGTCCCTAGGGTGCAACGCGTGCCTGCGTGATCGATATTGTGTGCAGTGGGGTTGTAGGTTGTAGGCACGGCAGCGAAGGGTGCGACCCGACGGCGCCCGACGCGCGCACCTCCGACAATACAATGGTAATTTGATGCACTCACTTCTTTTGTTTTTGAAATTCACAGCTCGGTTTGAGTAATCAACGAGTTCTTCGTTTCTATTTACTTTTTTTTACTTATCTGGGCATGAACCGATCACCAGCCTAAGCCACAGCTAGCTTTCTCGTTGCTTAGTGCATGCATGCATTCTAGCAAAGCAATACATAATTCTATTGCCAGAGACACTATTTTATTTATCAATTTATACATTTTTGCGTGAAGACCATAGCACGCTTATTTCAATTAATAGATATCTCATAACACATTCAAGAAATAATTTACTATTATTCTGCACTTTTTCTCCTAAATAAATGGCTTCATGCATGCTAGATCGTAGTAAGCAAAAGGGGTCACATCGTATAGATCAGACAGGCGTGTGAGTGGTTCCCAAAATGTTTGAAACTGCTACAAATCCTCTCGATGATGTGCACCGCTTATCAAAAAACAGAGAAGAAAGGAGTAGGTGCGGCTTCTTTTCCACACTAGGTAACGTTTTTCGAGTGCACATAACTAAATTGATACAGAATAAATTGTTTCCGTTCTCCGAATATCCAAACAAGAAACGTTTCTGTCTGTTCAGTAGTCAGCTCCACTTTTAGAGATTTATTACGCAATTTAGCGGTTTTAAAATCCTGAAATCGCTGTACGTATAAAAATAGCAAGCAAATAGCAATTCGGGCCCTTGTTTCATGGCCAGCAATGTCAGCATTGCAAAGAACTAAAATTTGAAAACCCGCTGTTTTGGAAATGTAAAGTAGGACTAACGTAACATTGCTAATGTACAACTGGTATAACTCAGTACACGTTGCAGACACTATTTTTAACTTCTAAATGTATGTGAGAATGTTTGGAATAAATAGAACAGAATGAATGTATTGTGTCGCTGCCATCGTCATCATAACATAACAGACATGACATTACACAATAGCTTCCTATTGTACTGCGGAAGTCACGTTAAAAAGTGTTCTTTCTTTACTTAATGTCATACTTGTGATTAATGATGTCTGTACATTAATGGGCTTCATCCCCATCGTATCGCTCGGCTAACAGCTTAATGATCGGCACGTGCCGAATCTGCGTTCAAATTAGGGCCACCTCCTTACGATACAGGCCCATGTAGTTTATGAAAATTCAACTTTACACGTAACAAAATACGGTTCGTTAAGTTATTTCATGAATTGGTGGTGAAGCTTGTATTAAATTGCGCTTGCAAACAAAACTGCATCTTAAGCTATGAACCTGTAAAGGATAGTTTCAATTTAGCAAGAGTCCGTTTCGGGCAATATTGGCATGAAGCGGGCGGAGCGAGCAAGTGCGGCGATTGCCGCGACGGCATCCATAGCAATAAAACGACCGATTAACTTGATGTTACGAGCCCTTGTAAACACCCCTTTGTTTTGAGTATTGAATCTGTTATACGCCTCAATTTGTTATAACATGTAATCTTTATTGGTTTTAATCTATTAACCTGTTCTTTCCAACAAAAATATTAATAAATCACTCATTTCATACCCAAAAATTCCCCATTTCAAATACATCGTATTGTATTACAACATTCTGAAGTATATTTCTGAAGAAGATATTGTTACCATTTACGCTAGCTAGTCCTACGTTCACAGTCACGTGGAAATTGCAATAAAAACTTACTTTAAAAACCGAAAGCACCAATAAATAGTGTATTAGTTGCGAGTAGTCCATTAAAATAAGCCAACATGTTGCATTACGATTTTCTACTTCTATCGCTCGTCTAAGTTTTCATAAGTTCATCTATTCAAGACTGTGGGCAAACATGACGAATCACTTTAACATTGGTTTGGAGTTGATTCTTTAAGTAACGTCAAAATTCATTGCACTCTTTAAAATTAGTAATCCTGTAACCAGTAACCACATGCTATTGTTCCATGTATGTTTTTACCTAGAATATCAAGTTACTTATTTCTCGTTCAAAAATGGTACATAAACGGCAAAAGCAGTAGGAAGACAACTTTTTTGCATTCTGGTATAAGGTGATACCAACCGTCGGAAATGTTCACAAAACAGATGTTTTTTGCAAGCACACGGCACTAAAGTCTATTTTTTATTTCATAAAGCCGTATTCACCACGCCAGACTGCGTAAAATAATGTCAATAATTCCGCACCGGCCGGGTGGGCGCAGTTTTCATGGCTTTTTTTACACAATTTACAATCCTAAAAATGTCGCTGCCCGGCTTATGTAACCTTTTTGGCAGGACCACACGATTCCGGTTATCGCGTATTTCAAACATTTAACATACATGTATGCGCAGAGCAATTACGACCGGTCAAGTTTTTGTAATTTAAAGTTTTGTCATTCTTTGGATTAATTGAGGGTAAAAAAATACATTCATTTAAAAACAAAAGCGCGTAACTCGTAAGCACGATAATGCGTTAACTTTCAAAATGTGAGAAAGCAATAAGGAAGTGTCAACAATTAACCGACATAATTTTGATGTAAACTGAAATGAACCCAAGTCAAAAAACATTTTTAGGGTTGCGTAATTCACAAAGAGCCTTTGTATGTAGTTTCACGCTCAACATTGTGTGTTGGTATTGTTGAATAGGTCTTTATGAGAATCAAGGGGTATTTTTACCGTTTGGTGGGTACGAATTACACAGATCCAAATTTAAAGTGAACCTACCTGTTTGTTCAGATTACGTTAGAATTACACACGGTTACGTTTTCTAAAACTAAAACTTTATTTAACACATTTTCATTTTAATTAAAGTTGTATTCATAGATGCATACTTAAGTACGTATGCATAACACATTTTTCCCTCCGGGGTGGGCAAAGAGATACCTCTTCACTTACTACGATTTTGAAACACATCTTGGACATCTCACACTCATGTAAATAAATCCTTTCAGACACAGTCTACTGCAAAACATACTCTTCACTTGATCTTTCCTGAGAACATCTTGGGACTTGTTCAAGGAATGCACGCACATCTAGAGTTCTAAGCCTTCTCTGCCCTTCTCTTCAGCCCCGCTTTTTGAATCTGTGTCGTTAATAGTCACGCAGTCCTTTATGACCAAGCCATTTAAGTATAGCAATGACATGTTCGTTCGCACACACACCACATTGTTCTTTCACTATAACACAATTTCTTATATAATTGAATTTCATTCAACTCCAAATTTATAGTAGTGCATGTAGTACATCTTAAAGGCGAACTTGTCAGGTGGACTCCGTGTCGGGAACAAACTCATGATATCGATAAAACAATTTTAACGATTTCGCTATAAATTTTTCAACCGTCGAGGGACGGAATAGCTATATGGAACGTCGCTTACCATTTTTTTTACTAAATAGTAAATACCCGACAACCGGGAGGGTAGACGGGTTATGTCGGACACAGTGGCCTACCGACTAAAAACTGAGCGACTTCCTGTGTCGACAACCAAGTTACTAAGGGTTGGGACCTCTCCTCCGCTGCACCCTGTGCCTTATTATTGACCGCTACTGGAGTCGATCTGCGGCGATGTGGGAAGACATTTTCCAACATCTGGGGGGCTAAAACAGCAACATTTTAGATGATTCATAATATGAATTTGACGTTTCATCTAGACCGCGGTCCGTTTCGAGTCAAAAGTGAGTAACAGCGCGCTCACACGCGTCCCGAATTGATAAATTGTATGAACGTGAGCGACGTCAGCGCGCTATTACTCACTTTTGACTCGAAACGGACCGCGGCCTAGATGAAACGTCACTTAGATGTTTTCATAATATGAATCATCTAAATGTTGCCGTTTTAGCCCCCCTGATCTATGTTACGTTGCCGTGTTGCCTATTGTAGCCAGAAAAAACTTCTTTCAAACCTTTGAGTATCGTTCACCAGTCCCATTTCAGATAATGAAGCACTAAAGTGTCTCTAAAAGAAGAGTCAAGCCGCAGCCCAGAGGAGAACAACACTAGGGCTACCCAAATCACCCCCATGAATGTTCCGCGATTTTTGCTAGTTTTCAGGTTATGCTGCAGGATTGAGCTGCTGAAAATGGTTTCAAACCACACATTTTAATGAAACTTTACAATAATGTAGCTTATACATCTGAATCGCACATAGGCTACATAACTTTTCCTGCATTTTCCTGGGCTCATCAGGTCAACCCGTGTGCAGCTGTCGGACACATCGGACATAATATTAAGTAGCTCATAGTTTTGAGGTACCACATTCGCACACATTACTCGCCTACCTAACAACAACCCAGTTTAAGTGGATGATACAATTTCACTGTAAAATGAAATGACTCACCGATTGCACGTGAAACCGCCAACTGTCCGTTGACTCGCCACGTACCCCAATACATGACTGTGCCTCCTGATGACTCTATCCGCTCTCTTTCGTCCTGAAACAATTAAAACATTACAATCTCGTCCTTTTCACCTTTGTGTAAAAAACAGATTTATTCACGTAAGTTAACAGTAAATGTTTAATCATTTATTTATTCTTCATTGCACAACATTGAATGGTACAAAAGGCGGACTTAATACCAAAGAGGCATTCTCTACCAGTCAACCATAAGGCTAAACAGATAAGTACAGTAGGCGGTGCGACATAATAAAATAACATTTAGGTTGGTGATTAAGATTTACAATCATTTAAAATAATATAATTATAAATACAATACATATTATAAATATTTATAAGAACAAAAGGGGGGGGGGGGTCTACAATAAATAAAATAAATACAATATAATAATAGATATAATATAGATACGATTATGATTTGGATGATGTTTGAAAACTTCCTTCGCCCAAAATTTCTTCCCCTTTCTAGGTCCTTACCTCTATAACAAACTTAATGCTCCCCTTAATATTTACCCACTCCATAAATTTGGTTGTAAACAAACTATCACAAAATACCTCAAGCTTTTGAATTATGACGCGACTGAACAACTTCTTTGTCCACTTAAGTAAGCCTGGAATTACTATTAGGGTAACCAATTCCGTTGTGGTAAATAAACTATTTCTGACTCTTACTCAACCTCTCATAGTCGTCCACTCAAATACACACACACACACACATATTAACACATTCATCTCCCACATACCTACACACACCACATTCACGCCTACACTCACAACACACATATACCACACATCTATAACTACACAGTCATATACACCCTTACCCCAGCATCCTCGTTCACTCTGTAACTCAACTACCTAGTTATAAACTTATCTTTTATAATTATTTATATTTTTGAGCTATGCTAGCCGCGGGTGGTGGCTTGGTGACCTGTAATAACAGATTCTTTTTAGAACCTATTCAGGCACCAGTCCGTCACAAATGTAGGCTATATTCTGTATGTAATACCATGTGCAGATTAAACTGAAGTACCTACCCTTTGTGATGGATTAATAAATATATTTGAATTTGAATTGAATTTGATGACGAGTTGGAGCTAGATGAAGATGATGCTAACTGAGACTGAAAGTGTTTTACGACTTGCTGCTTGAAAGTATGCTTGCTTGAGGCTTTTCGGATATTACCTGGCAGGGAATTCCAGAGCCGTATAGCCTGAACCTGAAAAGATTTGGAAACGAAACTAGAGCGGTGGAGAGGTGTTGACAGAAGTAAGTTGTGAGAAGAGCGAAGGTTACGAGAGTGAGTAGAGCTGAGAAAGTTAAACTTTAATTTAAGGTAGATAGGTGAGTTGCCTTTAAAACTCAAGCAGCAACATCATTAGGTAGTAACAACATAACATGAAGGTATCCTGGTTTTTGTCTTATGCATAAATATCACTGGATATTATTCAACAAAGCAGACAACGGATTGGATTGAACGACCTATTGGATACCAGACAACGGATAAACAAACTTAAATTCTTTTTTTTTTTGTAAATACTAAATACATGCATAGTAAACACTACATAGTAAACTAGAAAATTAGAAATGTAAATAATGCTGGGAGGGTCGATCTGCTTAACAGGTTCCATATTATTTTTTTCTGCTTGCCGGCACTATGACCTTTGGGTCTGACTTGGTATGCTAGGTGGTCTGGTATTCTTTAATGATTTGCCGAGTCGTCCGCCCACGCCCCCAGTAGCTTGTGCATGGGACGCGTTACTGCCTCTGCTAAGCCACTGTCTCTGTCGCACACACACACACACACACACACGCACACACGTAGGCCGCCAATAGCTTGTGTTATCGACGCGACGCTACTGCTACTGCTGAGCTGCTGTATCTGTCACACACACACACACACACACACACACCTGCCTGCCGGGCTTGTGAGGCCGCACGAGCTGCATGAGGCGCATGCGCTTGGCGAGCAAGGCCAGGGAGTCGCCCGCCCACGCCGCCAGTAGCTTCTTTGCCCGTAACGCTACTGCTACTGCTGAGCCGCTGTCTCTAACACACACACACACACACACACACACACACACACACACCTGCCTGCCGGGCTTGTGAGGCCGCACGAGCTGCATGAGGCGCATGCGCTTGGCGAGCAAGGCCAGGGAGTCGCCCGCCCACGCCGCCAGTAGCTTCTTTGCCCGTAACGCTACTGCTACTGCTGAGCCGCTGTCTCTAACACACACACACACACACACACACACACCTGCCTGCCGGGCTTGTGAGGCCGCACGAGCTGCATGAGGCGCATGCGCTTGGCGAGCAAGGCCAGGGAGTCGCCCGCCCACGCCGCCAGTAGCTTCTTTGCCCGTAACGCTACTGCTACTGCTGAGCCGCTGTCTCTAACACACACACACACACACACACACACACCTGCCTGCCGGGCTTGTGAGGCCGCACGAGCTGCATGAGGCGCATGCGCTTGGCGAGCAAGGCCAGGGAGTCGCCCGCCCACGCCGCCAGTAGCTTCTTTGCCCGTAACGCTACTGCTACTGCTGAGCCGCTGTCTCTAACACACACACACACACACACACACACACCTGCCTGCCGGGCTTGTGAGGCCGCACGAGCTGCATGAGGCGCATGCGCTTGGCGAGCAAGGCCAGGGAGTCGCCCGCCCACGCCGCCAGTAGCTTCTTTGCCCGTAACGCTACTGCTACTGCTGAGCCGCTGTCTCTAACACACACACGCACACACACACACACACACACACACACCTGCCTGCCGGGCTTGTGAGGCCGCACGAGCTGCATGAGGCGCATGCGCTTGGCGAGCAAGGCCAGGGAGTCGCCCGCCCACGCCGCCAGTAGCTTCTTTGCCCGTAACGCTACTGCTACTGCTGAGCCGCTGTCTCTAACACACACACGCACACACACACACACACACACACACACCTGCCTGCCGGGCTTGTGAGGCCGCACGAGCTGCATGAGGCGCATGCGCTTGGCGAGCAAGGCCAGGGAGTCGCCCGCCCACGCCGCCAGTAGCTTCTTTGCCCGTAACGCTACTGCTACTGCTGAGCCGCTGTCTCTAACACACACACACACACACACACACACACACACCTGCCTGCCGGGCTTGTGAGGCCGCACGAGCTGCATGAGGCGCATGCGCTTGGCGAGCAAGGCCAGGGAGTCGCCCGCCCACGCCGCCAGTAGCTTCTTTGCCCGTAACGCTACTGCTACTGCTGTACTGCCGCCGCACGCGCGCTGTAACCAAGGGAAACGTGCATTAATAACAATTTTAACAGCACTTGTTTTGGATGATTTTACAAAGTAAAATTACACAAGCGAAACAACATTAAACATGTACTCTTTGTGACTCTTGACTTTATGTCTCGTACCATCAACAATAACAACGAGAAATCCCCGATTACGTACGAGAGAATCTTAAACAGTTTGCGTGCCATTATTATTAAATCTAAAATCGAAGCCATGGTTCCTTTAGACAGATTTCGCTATCGGAAGTAAAGATCTTCCGACAAGATCATCTTGGACGCGCAATCAAATTTTCTCATTTAAGGCCTACGTATAGATAAAAGTGTGCCAGCCAATCAATATTATGATAACATATTGTAGATAGATTACTTGTGCTGACCAAAATCAGAACTTTTCGTACACCTGAGTAAAGCATTGACAGTCTTGACAGTGTGAGACGACACTGCGCAACATGTATCTGTCTCGTTTACACGCTAGTCAATAATCATACTTCTCTTGTTAACACGTTATAACGCGTCCAAATTAACTACGTTGTACCCCGTGGGCATTTTCTGACTTCGCATCAGTACTGACATAACCTATCTTTTCACTTTTTATAATAATATAATTGGTGCCAGCAGTATCATCATTCTCACCTCCTGATTGCTTTTCCTGACGAACTCCGCATCAGTTCTGAGGAAGGCGTCGCGCATGGCTCGCCGCAGGTCGGCGCTGAAGTGTGGACTCTCGACCAGGTACTGGTGGAGGTGGGCGGCGCAGTAGGTCGCCGCTGCCGAGCCGGCATGCCCGTCGTATACCGCGTAGAAACTCGTCGGTTCCGTTGTCTGCAAACATTTCAAACATAATCAATTAATTTGAAGCTCAATGTCATATAATGTTTAACTGTAGTGATTGAAACACCAGAACAAAACAATCGGGATTACATCACACGGGATTCGTACCTGCATTTTTCGCATACCAAAGCAGCTCGGTTTAACCTCCTGACTGATATTTTTTCTGGTGTTTCTAATTTAGAAAACCCTCTCTACTTATTCAACAAGTATTAAGCGAAGCACATAAGGCCTACTTATCCAGTCAACATTCTCTTTTATTTTATTAAACACTTTATGATGTCGGTGACTTTGCTGTTTTCTTAGGCACTCGTTACTTTTTCTGAAACTGAAGGCAACGTACGTATGCGATGTGATATTGACAACTAGATTTTCAAATTCATAAGAAAACAGATGACTTGGAGACATATTCATCATACGCAACGCTGTCATATGCGTCCCATGCAACGGAGCCACATCAGCGTGGGAAGATTTAGGGGAAATTACAAGCAGCATCACGTACGGTCGCTGAACCTTAACGTATCTAAATGACTGACGGTTTTACAGACCGCAACCCTTTTGAAAACACGATTGAAGTTACGTTATACCTAAACAATTATACCTAATTTCACGTATTTTGGTTTTTAATGTTGTACTTAATGATACCGGGCGCCACATCGAATCGAACAAACAAGCCTCCGTACCGCTTCTGTAGCACTCAATACCGAACCAAATACCGAATACGTCTATTTGAACACACAACAATAAAATGTAGGTGCATCAAGGACCATCTTACATAGTATTGTTATGTAGGACGCATGGCATAGGTTGCTTACGTAAGATCATTATCTGAATCAATCTCTCACCTCGATTCCAAACAACGCCTCCAAGTTGCCGATCTCAACATGCCGGTCCTCCATGCCCCGCCTGGAGTTCTTGGTGGCGCAGGAGACGGTCTGCAGGTCACGCAGCTCGGGCGGCGGCGGCGGGGGGAGGGAGTCCAGCAAGGAGTTGTCCAGGTACCTGAGACAGATCGCGTTCACGCGAGCCGTCACCGCTTGCATTAGCCGCAGGGCTATGTACACTGGAATTAGAAATACAAGTATGAAGGATTGTTGATACCATCGAGCGTGATATGGCATGAAAATAATCTCTTGAGTTTTTAGTATACTGTACATTTTAATACTATTTGTATGGTCGTTAACTACGAAAGCAGGGCAAACGAATGAAAGTTGCAACGCGATAGAAAACAGGCATAAACAACCTTTGCTACTATCTTCAAACTTCAAAACTTTATTGCCAACGAAGTATTTACTATGATGTTGTTTAGTATTAGAGCACTTATTTATACTTTGTGGGTACTGAAATGTAGCTATACACATTTTTTTAAATGTAGGTACTCATTACTTAAAAACAACTATTAGCACATGTTTATTCCGCTAAAACAAGTAAAAAAATATTTAGTAAAGATTGAAATGCGAATAAAACATTCAGACTATTAGGTACCAGGCGAAATTCGAATCAGGGTCTCCGCATACCGGGCACATTAAAACACTGCACTTTTTATGGTATTACTATTTTAATAAAAGATACAGAATCGATAATCCTAAATTATCAGAGAAAATATTCAAAAATTCAGTAGCTTTACTAGATTAATGAGCGTGAACTAAACACTCTTCAAAATAGGTATCATGAGTTATTCAGTACTGTAAAGCTACCGCTGAAGACTGTTTATAGGTTTGGCTTAACCCTTTAAAGGTTGTTGCTCGATAATCAAGCCTTTTTACTACAGAACAAAAAAGTTTTATTTCCCATTACCGAAACAGCGATTACCAACACGCAAGTTCAAGGGAGCTTTACCAGGGAACATAATAATAGACCAAAACCGGCAGTTTAGTAAAACTGTAGGATTAAAAAAAACAAATATGAGCGACGTCTTAGAACCATGACAAATTGGTTAATATTCCATTAATCATCTTCTTTAAAAAACGAATCCGCCTACTCTAAGCTGTATGCTCTATAAATGTTTTTTTTCCTAATAAAGGACTTCAAATTAGGCAATACCTTCCATATAGCGAGATTGAATTAAAATGTTGCTGATGCCCATGCCACGTTTTCCTAATTGAAACGCTACTAACGTTGACCTAAACCAAAATTTGGGTGCAATTATAGACGACGAAATGGGTGCCATAAAGCTGTCAATAGCAATTAAAACTCCCTCGTCCGCAAGTCGGTCACGCACGGCCGTTACCGCGTAGACGAGTGCATAGTGCAGGCGACTACGACTCTTTACGGCTGAAAGTATAGCTACAAGGCAAAGGGCGCCGACAAGTGCTTGCCATCATACCACACATTCCGTGTCGATGCCCCCGAAAGCCTAGAGAAATATGGTTATTTAACATATCGTGTAAATATGGCTCCAAGCTTTCTACTGGAAGGAGGAAAAAATTGGCCCTTTGTAACTATTCAGATGTGAGATTGCATTGTAGCTATCGTGGTTATATTCATTCTCCTTAATCAGGAGAAGGTGCTAAAGACTAACTGCTACAGATTGTTAAATAAAAAAAACATATTTCATGAATCTTTCTCCAGGCATGGACACTACATTCTATAGAACCATATGACTGTAATCTACGGTCAGCCTCGGTGACGTAACGGACAACGCACACAAAGATAAGTCTGCTGATATCATATCTCAACCATCAGCACACTAAACAATTGCTACACAATTATAGACTAGAGCTAATTCGTCGGTGACGCAAGTCACTTCAAGTGCCAACTTCAGATGCGGTAATAGCCGATGTTTACTATCGATCGCGTCGCATCCACATTGCAGACCGTAGACAACGTGTAACATCAATATTTATAAAAACAAACGAAAGAAACTAAACAAACAACGCACAGAAACACCTCTACAAATACACAGGTAAAGTCAACATCGACGGCAACTGAGCACTTAGTACCTTGTCGTAGTAGCGTCAAAAGTTTTCTTTTAATTTCTTTAAAAAGTTCGTAACATAGTACTTAATTATTAATTACTATTAATACTGAGTGTAGAGGTTTGTCGAAACAAAATTAAAAAATAAATTTACCGAACGAATAAGCTAAAATCTTGTCAACATCAAATATATCTTTCAAAGCTCGACCGCGCTGGTGACTAAGCCTGATTGATATGACTTAACCGTCGCGAACTATTCTGAGAAACGAAAATGTCGTAGCAACAGGTAGCTCACCTGATTCGTCAGCTTTGTACCCAAAGTCATTGGGTGATTTCTTCGATGCGACGCGCACCTCGTCAAGAATGATCCGCCGCAGCGGTGTCATCAGTGTCAGCGGACATTGTCTGAAAAACAATACATTTACGTTGTGAACGAGTTCTTAACAATTTGACCAATACTACAACAATTAAGCATAACACTCAATCTGGTTGTAATACAGCAAAATACAGTTTTTGTCGCAATAGGTAGTCATTCAAAATGCTGATAATGGGGGAAATCATTGAAAGGGTTTTTTTCTTTGTAATCAAAGTTGCACTGTTGGGAAACCCAAACCGTCAATATCAAATAAGCTTATAAGCTTAGCTCAGGGTACGAGTTCAATATCTATGCTGACTGTACTGTGAGTTACGTGAAACAAACTCGAAACAAGTGTAACTTATTTTATTATATGTAGATGTGGATGTTACGTGTTGTGTGATGTAGAGATACGATAAGTACCTATATGTTTAGTTTAGGTGTCATGCATACCAGCCTACTGCATTTTCATGATACAATTTAAATGGTCCCACCCAATTATAAGGGTTCTAAAATGTTCGTCCACATGTATTTGTTGTTGTAACTTTGCTTTATGAATTTATAATGATAACCTCATAAACCAATTAATTAAGATAAAAAATGTGTTTATTGAAACACTATCTTAATTGTAGTGAAATAGTATTGTAACAGTAAATAGCCGGTGCAAATACAGCACACTTCGAGGGCACTACGCATAAATAGACACGGCTCTATATCTAAGCAAAACATAGTCTTATAAACAAACAACGCGGCCGTTCACTTTAGCCCGTGCCGGCCGGGCTGCGGGCATGTGTTGCCCCTGTAGTTATAAAATAAAATGCGGACGTACGTCTGTCCGTACAATACATAAAGAGGTCAGTGCTCCTGCTACTGGGACGAAAACACATTCAGTGAAATTGAAACAATGTCATATAAGGATTCTTTCTCTCTAGAGCTTTCATCAGCTTTTACGGGGACCTTTTTGTGTCGCTTGGTCGCCGCTAGCAAATATTTGGGAGAGAAATTCTCAGCTCATTCGATTTGAACAACAAAAACGCTCATGAAAATGTACAATGAGAGGAAAGTTCAGTTTACTAGACGAGCATTCTCACTAGTTTATTATTAGATCAACATAAAATCTTAGATGCCCCTTTCTTTGCTCTTTCATAAAATAAAATAACCCGAGACACTTCAGGAACTGGTTTCATTCACACGCCTGCGGCAGTTCGCATAGCTGCGGTTGAATATGATTGGAAAAATAATGTAGATTGCAGATAAGGAATTTATAAGTTGATCGCGATCTTCAGTGGGCATGTATATTTATAATGCATATTCACGAAAATCTCTCTTAGATCAAAATAGTTTTGAAAATCTATACAAGATCTTCATAATACCTTTTTAAGAAAAAAGAGAGATCTTATTATTTAAACCCTTCTGCAGAATTTTAGAATAGCATGTCTGTGATTCTGTTCAGTTGAGTGAAAAAGAAATTTATTCAGTTATTTTATCAGTGTTTATCACAGTTTTTCTCTTAAAGCTATTTAATTGCATGTGCCTCCATATCGACTAACAAAACTGATTATAAACGAGATAAGATATACTTTATTGCACAAAGAAAACAATTACACACACAATGATAACAAAGATTTTGGAGTCCTAAATTAGGACGTACGTAGTAGGCAGTCACCCTGCCAGACAACCTTTAGGCAGAGACACAAGAAAAAAAAACTAACTGAACGACGATGAGACTGAATAAAATTGCTTTTAAAGAATTTATAAAGGAATTGACAATTGTTATTGTATTGTTTCTAATAAATGAATGATTAAATACGTTTGTAAACAGGTTGCATGCTTAGTAAAAATGCAAAATATAGCTGAACATGTATAATTTTAAGATCTTTTGTACCTGTATTTATGCAATTAAGAATTATGATTACGTATAAGAACATAACTAATGAATACAATGTAGAATTTCCTAGTGAGTGCGATGACAATTTCCAAATTAAGTGTTCCAACGAAAGCTTTTCAATTAGTGGATTGGGGAAGCGAGCGCCGCGGTGCGTTGACACCGGCCCTCATCATGTGCCTCGTCTGACGCTATCGCAGCATCCGCGGCCCACGCGCGCGAATTGTATGAGAGCGTCCTACGACTCAGCCCACAGGCCCTAGAGAAATCAACCGTCTTGCACTTTCTAATACCATTCATGCTTCATGAACTCATTAATATGAATCTGTGAGGGGACCAGGGGCCTGATTTAGATCAGCGTAGTCAAAAAGCTTTGAAACATTATTCTGTTTAGGGGCGGTAGGCTCGCCTCTTACCAGGTTCAAATTACCTAAGTTCAACATGACAGCGACAGCCTGCCTCTGTCTACATTGGGATATAGCCATTGCGCGTATGTATGTAATAATTATGTTTCCAAATAAAGGCCATATTCAATTTATGTCAGTACCTTTGAAAAGTTAAATCAGTCTATGACGCGGTTTCCTTGGTTCAGGAAACATGGCACTTTCCTACTCTCTAATGAATTAAATCTACTTGAGATCAGTCAACAAGCCTGCAGCCTACCTACTCCTACTCAAAATGGTATCATTACTGTGAATACAAAACCAAATGAATTATCATTCGGTCTAGATTTCATTCCAGTAACGTAACCTGACCGTCTATTGTTTAGTCAGCCGCGTTTCCTGTTTCATCTGTGCTGAGTCTGAGATAGATAACTGTGCAAATATGAAGGCTTTCTTAATAAATAAAGGCTATTCTCACGACATGACTACACTGATGAATAGAAATAAGTAGGCACGGACAGGTCGAACGTAACAAACAAAAACACAGCGGTAACAACATTTTCTCGGATCCATTCTGCGGGCCTAACATGCGCACGGGCTCAACATTGTGCTAGCGCCTTATTTCACGCCAAAACCATAGGAGTCGCACGAGATAATGGGTGACAAATTGTCGCGGAACGCATCCTACCCCGGCAGCGAAATTTCAATTTAATTTTCCTAATTAAACTATTGCGAGAGAGGTCCTGTTATTTAGTCACTGACCTAATGTCATGAAAATTATAAGTAGGTATTCTAGTTTAGCCAACCTACTTTTCGGTTTTCAGCACCTACGGAAGGAAAATCGGAAAACCCGAATAAAAGATAAGACTTACAAGGAAAGCGCAATACGGAAAGAAATAGCCTTCTAGTGAAGTCAGAATCAGGAATTGCTAGTGCAGTTGTTCAATTAATTAAATGCATCCAAACAAACATGATTAACCAATATTAGCTGGCATTGTTTATTTATACATACATCTGAAACAACACAACATGTCAAAGATATTAATGTAGGTAATAAATCGTAATGTAAACATTATAATTATGGCACCTGTAACAATAGCGGCCGGTCTGGTCGGTTGGAGCGCAACCACGCTATTTCATAGCCCATTCATTCTTCGTGTTTGAAATCATATCACAACACTTGCAATGTCGGAGGTTTTCAATTTACGAATTTTAAATACCATAACATGAAGCAACAGTCGATAATGAAGGTTTTAAGAATCTACATGTGGGTGTTGTGCCAGTTCGCACTGCATTGGAAATATCAAAGTTTGTAATTAAATCTTCGAAAGCCATGAGTTCTGCTTATTTTGAAGTCAGGTGATCTGGTCTAACAAAGGTGGCCTACGCAGCAATTAATTCATTGATATCTAGGTGGGATGATTTACTTAGTTAGACACACTATTGCAAAGTTTCACTGAACCAAAGCTCGAAATTCAATGTTGAATTGATGTTGCCTTCACATATTTACATTGCCACTTTTTGTTTCTATTATCCAGTGGACCATAGATTTGAATCCAAACTAAGACAACAGGTGCAACAGGTATTACAGGTGCCATAGTCTTGTGAAGAACACTTGTGTTTGTTTCTACAAATTCATTTGTAGGTGTAATGCGCCCTCTGTTTAGTTTTCGGAAATGTTAGCTATGTATAAATGATAACTGACACTGTCGCAAAAATTTATAAGCATTCAAAATCAAAGCGCGGATGAAGTCTTAATGGGCTACTCTTTAATTCACGGGCTTCTATGTATTTTTAGTTTTTTTATAGACTACCTAGATAATTGAAGGATCAACTCCGCAGTTGGTCTTGGATCAATTTAAACACGTCACTCATTGGACGAATGACTCATGGAAGGAACCCAGGAAAATTATAACACATAGGAAACAATACGCAGAAGGTAGGTACAGTACAAGTAAACACGGACTTTTAAACAAAGCCTTGCTATGTCAATATAAAACTTAAAAGACAATGATGTCTTTGTGATATTATTGGTCGTTGTTGTTTATTATTCGCTAGCCAATGATTTTATCTTCGATAGAATCTAGACTAGAAAGGATTTTTCAATTTCAATCAATGCCGTAGATATCGCCATTAAATAACAGTGTTCTTCGCGCTACATTTCTCGACCGTTGCAGAATAATAGTTATGTTGCAATTTGCGTCCGTGCACCGACGTGGAGTTATGTAACATGGAATAGTCATCGGCATCGTAACACACAATTTACGCTCTCATACGGCAAAGTTGGGCTAAATGGAGCGTCTAATTGCACGAGCGTCTGTAGGAGGCGGCCGGGCTACCGTCTACAAAGCGTTTTAAATTTTCAAGTGGTGAAGGGGTTCAGAGGTGACGAGACGAACAAAATGAACATAGAAAGTATCGGTGCACACTGGCTTTAGACCGCAGGAGCTTGACTGTTGGAAATCCACTCCTCTCACTTCAGTGCAAGTCACTATAGTCGCCATCTAGAGATGGAGATGGATGGCAATTGATAGTTTGCTGAAAAATACATAGATTCAATGGCGTAAACTTTAAATGACCCCCTTCCTGTCAATTATGAATTTAAAAGCGTATGTATGTGTGAGAAAGTTGTGATTATCATTAAATCTTTCTAGCTTTTCGTTATCAGTTTCGAGCTGAAACACATTTCAAGGCAAACTTTTGATGAGTTATTAATATTCCTATGAAAGGCCGGTACCTATTGAAATCAACAGCATGCGTTAGAATAAGTAGTTTAGCTCTGACCCTGAAGGCTCTTCCAGTCTAGGTATCTGAGGCGAAAACGGGATGATCGATTTTTGTTCTCTTTACAGCGATAACTTACATGAGACGATAACTGAGAAGTTTTAAAGGTTCACTGCAAACACAAACACACGAATTCATACGGACGATCATATTAAATCTTTCCAGTCTAGTTAACTCGAAAGCGATTAGATAAGCGAGACTACCAAGATATTTTCACCTAAGCAGTTAGTAGGTAATACGAGAGGAGTAACAATTATATTTTTAATTGACAGCCTGACAATGTACCGTACGTAGATGACTAGGTACTTTGGTAGGGACATAAATGCCATTGTGATTGAGGGACTAACTAACTACCTACGACGAACTGAATGAAAAAAGCCTGCCTCTTTTATCTCTGTTTTTTGCATTCTTAGGTATATTATTAAGGGATTTTTAACCACAAGTTATAGGTATGACCTCGATAACTGTTACCCTGACAGTTGCTTGAGAATTTTGGAAAGTCTACGCGAGAGCGTATTATTCAGAAACGTTCTCAGCTTTCGATATGTTATATTATTCTTTCCTTTTATATGTTGAGTCTTACCTTCTAACAACAAAAAAAACCCTGGGCCTGTCTCGAAATGAAATTCAGATAGAAAACATCAATAATCACAAACAAGTCCTTACAGTAAAAGACATGTGGTCTTGGCTTCAGGCAGTAATCGAAACCGCGTCTTTCGCAAACCGGGCGACTGCACTAACAACTGTGCAACCAAGACCATTAACAGACCGGCCGAATCTTTGTGGTATATTTTACCCTATGAGCTAGGGTGATTCTATCAATGTTAAAGGCAGATACACCTTAAACAGCCTGAAGCCAAGACCAAATGTCTTTTTCTGGTTTACGGATCCTGAGTAAAGATACTGCATGGAAAATGCTAAAATAATAATAACAAAGTCCTTACAGTATCTACATCAATACAATCTTACCGCTGGGAATCTTATCAAACCCATTCAGCCATACCTAATAGAATAAGCATATTGCATACATATCTACATTCAATGCAGCATAAAGAACAAATGATGAGTCATTAGATGTTATCACAGCTAACATCGTACAACAAAAGTTAAGGAACGACACGCCTCAGGTGACCGATAGGTGCGAGGCGCAGTTTTTCCTATCGTAAAATTATTCAACTAAGTCTTGGCAGTACCCGTGCCGGCAATGATAGGTACTTGTGGTTTGTGATCATCACATAGTACGTTGGTGATGAGTAACGCGCTCTATGTTTATCCCGCCAACCATAAAATAGTTGCGCAAGCAGGAAACTCACAAATCAACAATGTCGACGTATTCAAATTATTTCCATACCGAATAAGAGTTGTAGCCTAATCACAATTAACGCGCTTATAATCTACGCTACAGTATTCTTAATTAGGAATGCATGCCACGTTACTTCGATGTCCAACCAACGTACCTACCTATGAAACACTAGAAAAAAATTCTAAGCAAACATGTAGAGTTCTTAAATGTTAGTAGGGTTGATCTCCCCAGAAACATAATGACGTAACGTAGGTAGTGAAAGGGAAGCAAAAAATAGTCTACTCATTCAAGTTACGCGCAGATCAGGCCGAAAAGGAGCAAAAAGAAAACTTTTGCAGCCAGTCAAAACATTTGCGTGATAATCAACAGGCTCAATCAACAGAATCTCTTATACTCACATCACATAATCTATCTATTTTACTTCTTTTCGGTGTTTTTTTTTTGTAAAGGTTGGTAAATTTGGACGGTTTGGAACATCGATTACTACGTAGGTACGTAACATAGGTATCTACTCGGGACAGTTTAGGTCAACTAATCACATCATTAGACACGAGTTCGATCACTGATTAGCAAATTGCGTTAGTCAGCCTCCATAAGCTAGTGGCGTAGTGTGCAAAATTCAATGGACGTAGGTAGTCAAATAAAACCGTTGAGGGAACTGGATTGGCAAATTAGCTCTAACAACAGATGAGAGTTCAGAGCCTGCAACCTGTATTGGCGACCTTGACCCTCGGCGAGCGCTACTCGCCGCCAGACGCCGATTCAGTTGCGTTATTTGAAACAAATAATATTTGAAAGTCAAGATAATTTATATTGGGAGTACCTATTCATTTATTATTTCGTACACTTAAATAAAATGACAATACACAATATTTAGAACAACAAAAGTCTAGGCCAGCTCATCTCTAATGAGAGATTTCTGCCAGAAGACCATATAGCAGAGCTGTTGCAGTACAAATGCGTGATACATAGGCTAACTGAGATGAGGTCAACTAAAAGAAACAGGACAAGAATAGAGGTTGAAATAGAAGCCAAGGAATGATACCCAGCATAAGGACCAGTAATAATAGCAATCAACACATGCCTCACTATAGCACCATTTTAACTACTATGAAGTTTTGCCTCTTTCATTCTCATTGCAATCAACATTTGTGAGTAAGTGACAGGGCACAACTGAACCAATGCTGCTGCACTGAACTAGGTATTTTATAGGAATAAGGGGATTCGACAAAAATATGAAGATATTAGTAGAACAAAAAACTGAAGGAATGTGGAATTCTATGGAAGAACTACAGGAAAAAGCAAAATCCACACTGAATAAAAAATTGAAGATCATGGCTGCTGCGCGTACAATGGCTTCACCAAAAATGGGAGAGCAATGCTTTTTTTTTACAGGGGGAATCCTTCAGTTTACTTCATTTAATAAATGAGCCATCCATTTGTCAACTGTTGGAAGCCATGTTACCCGATACAACTTCAGAGTAGGCCACTAAATGGAAGTTATTTTTCCCCTTTTGTTATCGGCAATCGTCGCTTCAAGCCACAATCAGATTTACTTAATGGACCTAGAAAAGGGCATTTCATCTGCCGTTATCTACCTACTTGAGAAAAGCAATTTTTATTCATTATTATTTAATTGTATTCACATTGGCACATTCAGATAAGTTTCTTGAAGAGGCTTAAGTTGATTACAGTTGGAACATAAATGAAAAGTTATACTTAATTTACACTACTTGAGAGGCTTTCATATTGACAGTGTTATTGTTTGAAATAAAATACTAATTTAGCCTCAATTATGGTTTGAAAAATATGAAGCACTTTGATCTTGATATTATTTTATGTACTTAAGCATTTGTGATAAGGTGACTCATCATACAAATTTGTATACTTAGAATACAGATTTAATATGTCAGGAAGTTAGCAAAACCAGTAGAATACATAGAGTAGTATCTATTATATTGCAGTTTTTTTAAAAAGATATTTGTATATTCAACGGTATGAGCATCAAATAATTGTGGATGTTTTGAATTATTTATTGGTCTTCACATTGTTATTAAGTCTTTCACTGCTGCTGGTCACCTTAGAAATCAAACTCCTAATGTTTGGGACCTGAATCTAAATTCTCTATCACTCAGCTGAAAAAGGATAGGATAATGAACTCCAAAAGCTGTATTTTCATGTACACCTAGCAAAAACAAAACACTAAAAATTAGTACTTACTTCTCAGTCAGGTATTGTGTGGTCCAGTACAAGACTTCGCCCGGTAGCTCGGACTCCGTGATCGTGTAACCAGCTATATTTACAGGCAGCTGATCCTCAGGGTTCACGGTTGCAGCAAAATTTTCAAAAAACACTCGATATGACGTCAAATAGTCCTCTTTATCACCCATTTTCGGTTCAAAATATAGGTCACCGGAATAATTAAAAAATGTTTAGTAATCGATCAACAAACCCTAATAAAGTGTGGGGCTCATAGGAATAAAACTCAATAAAAAATAACTGATGTAAGGTACTATTCACAAAGTCGTTTAGTCATAGAATTATATTGCTTACACTCTATTATTATGATTTCATTTCTAAAAAATAAATTTCAAAACACGAATTCACATCTCACTCACTCACACATGTCACTCCATGGTGCAAAGCAAACAACTTTTTTTTTTACACACCCTGAAAATTCGAAAGATATGATTAAAGTCGGTAGGTCATCCTTTTAACCATTCTAAGAAAAAACATTTGAAACAATATGTTTGACAATAACTCAAGCAAATGTGCATGAGAAGGCAAGCTATATTATTTCAAAACGAAAAGAAAAGATACAAGACGAAAAAAAGGAAAGAAAGGAAGGAAAGTTTAGCAAAACTGTGTTAGGTTTTTGAACACACGGTACGGCCACAGATTATATCAGCCTTCTTTTGTAATTATATGTCAAAATGACTTTTTTAATTCAAGCTCATGCCATGACCTTAAGCGGGGTTTACACGCGAAGTGATAAAGTAAAACCAATAAGGGTACGTTCCAAAACGAGTAGTGTAGAGTGATTTTCACCCTCGGTGAAAAGAAGGAGACAGAACTATAAATTAGGGGTACGTTCCAAAACGAGTAGTGTAGAGTGATTCTTACCCTCGGTGAAAAGAAGGAGACAGAACTATAAATTAGAAAGAGAAAAGACCAGAGCGATAAATTTCTTTTAGGAACGCTATCGAGTGGTTTTTAACGAAAGATCACTTTTGAACGGTTTCGGGTAAATATGTCACTGTCAAATTTTCAAGCAAATTTAGCAAACAACGATAAGTTTCAAATGTTCTAAAAAACGAAAATACTACCTGAATTCATTCACTAAAACTTCATGATTAATGTTCAGTTTGTCTGACAAAAGTTATCCACGGAAAGTAGCAAAACTTCTACCTGACAGCTGTCAGGTGAATAGGGTAGATGACTATGAGTGATTTTGCATGTTTTTTTATGTTCCCCAAAAATAATAATTGATTACAAATGTTATTGTAAAACCACAATCGAAATTCGTTTCAAAATGAGGCTACAATAGGCCTGCAAACTTGGGTGGGCAAGTCCATTTCATATGTGTTAAATTTTTGTAAAACAATATCACTTTTTTGTAACCCAAACTATTATGAAGGAATTATGTTAGGAGACCATTATCATAAACGCAATATTGAATATAGCTGTCGAACAAAGTTATTACGCGCTCCTTACAAAAACAGCGACAGTGACGTCACTGTCGCTGTCACTTTTGTATGGAGCGTTTTTGGGCAAGTCCAAAAATGTGCATTTCAAATTGTGATATCTCTGGTGGTATTGATCCAGATGAAGTGATTCTTTGAGGATTGTTTACATAAATGTAAGGTCTTTCGATAATAAACAAAAAAAAAATACAGTCATCATGCCTATTCTACCGGTCCCCAGACGTCGGTAGAAATCTTTTTTTTTTTGTTTTTTTTTTTTTTCCTTCTTGGCTCGCACGGTTTGTGCATTCGCCACGGACAATGTTATGAGTTTTCATGAGAGTTTTAGGAAAGGTAGGGAAACGATTTTCGCGAATGTGGTAGGAACATGACGAACCCAGGAATGGAATTTAGGATTTGGATCAGGTAAGTTTACAAAGGTACAGTTACAAAGGATTGGATATGATAGGATACAATCACAATTTAATATTGTTTTGTACAATATATGTAGACAGAATCGAGTAAACTTTACTATCATTTGAACACAAAAGTGAGATGATTGAAGTAGGATACGGGATATGTAGGGATTGGAGTGAAGCAAACAATGAAGAACGGTCATAGGACGAACACGCAAAAAATATATGATTTAGGTCTCCTACATCAGCACCACACTCTTCACATATGTCATCATCTTTTACACGAATTTTCGCAAGGTGAGCGGCCGAGCAAGTATGACCAAGCCTCATGCGAATAAGACTGGAGGTGGCTGCTTTACTAAGCGTCAAAACATTGAACCAAGGTTTTACTGGAATAATTGGTTGAATCAATTTATAATGTTTACCTTTATTCTGACTGGTGGATTCCCAATCCTCTTCCCAGGAGCTACGGAGGTGAGACTTTGGAAGTGTAGCCAGATCAGAACAAAAGTTTTTGTATGGAAATGAATCTCCACAGACAACCGCATCATTAGCCAATCTGTCAGCTTTTTCGTTACCTAAGATATTATGATGGCTTGGAGTCCAAGCAAAATGAATGATAAAATTTTTAGAATTGGCCGTGTACAGTAGTTCTCTGCTTTCTAAAATAACTGCACTATTATCTGCATTCCTTTTAAAAGGAAACCTATTTAGAGCTTGTAATGCGCTTCTAGAATCTGTAAATATAACCGACTTTGGTAGTTTCATGAGTAAAACATATTCAATGGATTTGAAAAGACCATAACATTCTCCTGTAAAAACGGAAGATTCAGGGGGTAGTTTAATTTTTTGTACTATTCCATACTGTTCATGAAATACGCCTACTCCTATAGGATCATGCGGTGCATGTTTTGATGCGTCGCTATAAATATAATGCCAATCAGGCCAATCTCTTTCCAAGAGAAAATTAAAATGGGTATTTGCATTACTATCATTTTTTAAAATATCTAAGTCAGTGGAAATGATTGGAGGTAAAATTAATGATTCGAATTTAGTGTTAAAGATGGGAAGATATTGAGTTCTATGAGTGGGAGCATGAAGAGTTGTGAATTTACGAAAGCTTACAACAAGGCAAGGTATTTTTTTATTAGACCAATAGGATGAGTTTTGAACATTTTCAGATAAACATTGTAATTTATTAAATAGGGGATGTTTACTAAATTGTAGAGTTCGGAACAGAAACCTATCACAGAGGTATTGTCGTCTTAATTTAAGAGGAGGATCTCCACACTCAACTTGTAGGGCATTAATCGGGCTAGATTTCATAGCACCAGCAACGATCCTAAGGGCCTTATACTGTATACTGTCTAATTTGCTCAAACCAAGAGCACTACCAGGATCTAAGAAGTAAGTGCCATGATCCAGTCTACTTCTAATTAGAGCATTATATATTAACTTAAGCGAAAAAGGGTGGGCTCCCCACCAAACTCCTGATAGGCATCTAAGTATATTCAAATTTTTTTCACACTTAGTTACAACAGAGTAGCAATGAGAAAGTCCTGACAATTTGCTATCCAGAATAACGCCTAAAAATTTGGCTTCAGTTTTTACCGGAAGATCTAAATCGTTATATTTAATTGTAAGAGAAGGGACAAGACGTTTGCGGGTATATAAAACTATATTGCTCTTGGGAACGGAAAGGCTTAATCCATTTTTATCAAGCCAAGATTTAAGAAGATTTAGTGTAGAGGATAAAGAAAAAGTCAAAACATCAATGGATTTTTCTTTGAAATAAATAAGTAAATCGTCTGCGTACTGTAATATATGGAACCCATTAACATTTGAAATAGAAGATTCAAGATCACAAGTGTAAATATTGTACAGTAAAGGACTTAAAACTGAGCCTTGCGGAAGTCCTTTCCATAATAATCTAGATATTTTCGGGGAACCTTCTTGGATGACGCTGATTGATCTTTCAGTTAAAAGAGTTATTATGAAATTAATTAACATAGAGGGGACTTGTAAGCCTAATAACTTGTTCTTTAATATGGAAATAATAACATTATCATATGCACCGGAAATATCTAGAAAAGCAGCTAAAACTGATTCATTACATGAAAATGCTAATCGAATATCAGTAGTGAAGATACCTATGCTGTCCATAGTACTTTTTCCTTTACGGAAACCATACTGGCTGTCTGAGAGTAATCCATTGCTTTCTATAAACCACTCTAGACGATTTTTAACGAGATGTTCAGCTAACTTAACCAAAACAGACGAGAGAGCAATAGGGCGGAAAGAAGAAGCATCTGAGGAGGGTTTATTAGGTTTAAGAATAGGAATTACTTCTTGGGATTTCCATGAAGGCGGAATATTACCAGTAAGCATGACAGAGTTAATCAAAGATAAATAGTAAGAAATAACAGGATCACTTAAATTAGAGAGAAAAGAATATGGGATTCCATCCATACCTGGAGCAGAATCTTTGACACAAGAGAGAACTCCCTTGATCTCGGAAATACTAAAAGGGTTATTCAGCTCAACTTCAGCTGATGAAAAAGGTAATAAGGAAAATAAATCTGCTTGAGGAGCAGAAGGCGGGGCTAAAATGTCTAAAAATTGTTCAACAATTTTTTCAGGAATTATTGACGGTTTTGGCTCTTTAAAGACTGATCTGAATCTACGTATGTTGTTCCAGAGGGTTGGTATCAACTCGTCTAAAAAGCAACTGGTCTAAAGAGCAACTGGTCTAAAATGCAACTCGTCTAAAGAGCAACTGGTCTAAAATGCAACTCGTCTAAAGAGCAACTGGTCTAAAATGCAAGTCGTCTAAGGAGCAACTGGTCTAATCCACTGTATCTTGAACAGTTGTAAAATTTTTCGGCATTTAAAAAAAGGACAAATTTGCGTCCAAAACCAAAACTATTTTAAACATAATTGAACATAATAAAAATAATATTTTCAGTTGCTTTTGGTGAATCAGACCGGAATGAAATTTAATTAATAATGATTTGTTAGATACTTTTCACACATAGTAGCGAATTTTCATGATCGCAAAATTTATAAATAGTCTTTTTTCCTGAAGCAATTTCTCCTAAAGTGACTTTTAACAATGTCGCATATTGGCTTGAAAACAGGTCCATTGAACCTGTTTTTTTGTTTGGTCACATTTGGTACGCTAATACCTCCTGTGTATACTACATGGCTTAAAAGGCTGTTTTTTGAATACAAAGGACATGATCAAAATTTCATAGACAAAAGACCCAGAATCGCCAGGAACGAAATGTGTTAAAATGGGTTATCTATAGTAACCCTATAGCATATTCAAAAAATCAGCCTCCTAAACTATGTAGTATAGAAGTTATTGTACCGTATAACATCATTGATAGAAACAAAAAGATGAGGATACAACATCCGCGCACCAAAGTTGGCCATACAAAAAACAGGTCTAATGGACCTGTTATCAAATCAATATGGCAGCGACTTGTTCGCGTGCACGTCAATGTTATGTGCCAGTTTTCCCGTAGTATGAACGTATCTTCGTCTTTTTGTTAATATCAATGAATTTTTTACACTTGAGTAACAAGTGTAATAAACTTGATTTTACAATGTTGTTTGTGTGGATGTGTATGTAAAAATCATAAGTCAAAACATCTAAAAATACAGGGTGTCATTTTTTTCCAAAACCAACTGTTTCGAACCCTGGCTAAAAAAAAGTAAAAAAAAACAAATATGCAGTTTAAGTTTTTGCCAAAATTGGGCTAAGGCTCGTTTGTCAATTTTTCTAAATTCCTCATAGTTCAGGATTTGGCCTACCACGCCTACTTTTTTAATGATTGCATTAATTTTTTTCGCTAAATCTTTAACAGATTGCCGCGTGAAATTGAGATAACTTCAAGAAAAAACACGATTTATTAATTTGTGATCATGAAAAATCGCGATCTGAAAAGTCGCTACTAAGTGTGAAAATTATCTAACAAATCATTATTATTAAAATTTCATTCCGGTCTGATTCACCAAAAGCAACTGAAAATATTATTTTTATTATGTTTAAAATAGTTTTGGTTTTGAACGCAGTCCTTTTTTTAAATGCCGAAAAATTTTACAATAGTTCAAGATACAGTGGATTAGACCAGTTGCTCTTTAGACGACTTGCATTTTAGACCAGTGGCTCTTTAGACGAGTTGCATTTTAGACCAGTTGCTCTTTAGACGAGTTGCATTTTAGACCAGTTGCTCTTTAGACCAGTTGCTTTTTAGACGAGTTGATACCAACCCGTTCCAGACTATAGTTGGTGAAGTATCTGGTGATATCGACGCACAGAATGATTTCCACCCCTCCCACTTTTTTTGTTTGAAAAGTTTACGTGTGGAGTTCATCAGCTCAGAAAGACTATTGAAGTTTTCAGAAGTAGAATTTAATTTATAATTTAATTCAGCTTCTTTCCTTTTCTTTATAGCTGTCGTGCATTCTTTATCCCACCAAGGTGGAGAGGGTATTTTAGGCCCACGTTCTTTTTTAGCAGGGAAAATTTCGTCAGCAACCTCAACTAACAGGGAGGCCAGTGACTCAGCACATACAGTATGATTTGTTTCATTTAGTTCAGGCAGCAGGAACATTTTTTGTTCAACTTTTTCCCTGTATAAGTTCCAATCAGCATCGCCTAGTTTGTATTTTAATCGTGGACGCCGATTACAGTATATCCTACCATGCTTATTTTGAAAAGTTATTAAAAGAGGGAAATGGTCACTTCCATATGTTGATTGTAGAGGTCTCCAGGTTGAAGAAGATGCTAAACTGGGAGAGCAAATAGAAAGGTCAGGAGCACTCTTACCTTCATGAGGCTGTGTACGTCGAGTTGGAATTCCAGAATTTAAAATTACTAAGTGATGTTCATCAATCATGTCCAGAATTCTTGAACCAAAGTGGTCTGATCGTGAACTACCCCAGGACTGGTGATGAGCATTAAAGTCACCCATTATTACAAGAGGTTTAGGTAAATTTGAAAAAATAACATCAATTTCATCAAATATTGCAGATGATGGATGAGGAATGTAAATATTAACATAACAAACATTTTTTATTTTAGCTGCTACTATTTGAAAATTTATATCATGGTTGGGGATGGGGATATTGATGAAAGATACGGAGCTGTGTATAAGAAGAGCTACACCAGCATAACCATCAGACCGATCTTCCCTCAAACAAGAAAAACCAGAAATTGTAAAATTTGAAACTGGCTTAAGCCAAGTTTCTTGAAGGGAGACTATAAAGGGAGAATATACATTTAATAAATAAATTAATTCACTTTTTTTGTTACTAACACTGTGGCAATTCCATTGAATTGCACTATCCATAGTTGGGGTTGATTTGATGTATAAAATTCTGTATGGGGATGGCAACGTTGGACGGTAAAGATATAATATTTGACTGTGATAAAGAACTCAGAAGAGTTATTAACAAATCCTTGGTGGATAAATCACAAAGAGTGTTTTTATTATTACTGTCACTATCAGAAATAGCACACCCATTTTGGGGAGCTGGAATTTCAAAATCTTTTATTAAATTATTATGAGCAATACGGTCATAGCCTTTGTTTAATTGAGGTGGAGGGCGTGGTTTTCGGAAATAAGTCTTTTTATAGGATGAATTTTCATAAGCTGCCTTTTTTTTGTCGTTTGAATAGGAATTTATTGGTTTTGATATTCTTGGTTGGGATAGAGAGGTAGTTAGCACATCAGCATAAGATTTACTGACTGTTGGGTGTAATTTCACTGCTTCTGCATAGGAAATGCAGTTTTTAGCCATGGACTCCTTAATAGCTCTTTGTCGGGTGTATTCTGGGCACTTTTTGCTCGTAGCAAAATGAGGCCCTGAACACAAACAGCACACTGCCTCTTCATCAATCAAACAATTTTCGCCTGAATGGCCTTGACCACATTTGTAGCACTTTGGGGTTGATCTACACTGGGCCTTAATATGCCCAAAACGGCAGCAGTTAAAACATTGTATAGTAGGATATACAGTGTGTTTGGTCATGGACTAGCGATAATTTAGGAGCGTCAAATGTACCTAATATTATCGACAAAAACACTCATTAGGGTGGTCAACCCCCCCTCTTTTTGGAATAGCGGCCATTTTAGTTTTTTTTTTTTTTTAGTTTCGTCTTTCTTGAAAATGTCGATTTCTCTACACACAAAGGTACTACAGACAATTAAAAAAATGTGTTAGTAAGGTAACAATACCGTCTTTTAAGTAAAAGATATCTACGTTTAAAATTTGAACTACAAAACGTGTAAAAAAAATGTTTATTGCTGTTTATAGGCAAAAAAATTACTGTTTTTTTCAATTATTCTACTATACCTCAAAAACTAGCACATTAACGTAAGGATTTTTTGTAATATTCCAACAAACAAGGATATTATCTAAAAGATGACATCAAAATCATTTCTCTAAGTTGCATACTTTGAAAGTTATGGTTTATCAAATATTGCCCTACGTAAGTGTCAACCCCCTAAACTATTTGATATTAATTAAAAAAACTCAAGTGTGGTTTGTCATAATTTTTATTTTCACAAAACTTAATTTAAATACTGTTCAAAATGACCACCTCTGTTCTGAAGACAGGCTGTGGCCCTTATTGCTATTTGTCTTGTGGTCCTTGAGATCATTTCCGTATTTGCTCTAATCTCGTCTGCAACCGCCATAATTTTTTGCACTAGCTCTTCTCTGCTATTTGGAACTGTAGCATAAACTCTTTGCTTCATCCATCCCCATAAAAAATAATCCAGCGGTGTTAAATCTGGAGAACGTGGGGGCCAGGCTACGGTTCCCCCACGCCCTATCCACGGCGAATAATTTTCATTTAAATGCTCTCTCACAGCCCGAGCATAGTGTGCTGGTGCACCATCTAATTGCAGCCACATACGCCTTCGATAGAGTATTGGTAGCTCTTCTACTACGTCCCTGAACTGGTTTTCTAAAAACTCGAGAAATCTTGGACCATTCATGATGTTTGGTAATTCGATAGGTCCAATCAATTTGTCATTAATAATGGCTGCCCACACATTCACTGAAAACTCGTGCTGAAATTTACTGGGACGTACAGCGTGTGGATTTTCTTGCATCCATAAATGTTGGTTTCTATGGTTGGTGATTCCAGCTCTCGTAAATGTCGCCTCGTCTGTCCACATAATTGTTTTGTAGAACATCGGATTCCGTCGTAAACGGCCGCTAAGCCACGAGCAAAAAGTGGCTCTCACAGTGTAATCTGGCTCTCGAACGTCTTGCACACGTCGAAAATGGTAAGGATGCAGGCCTTCACGTTTCAATATTCTCCACACAGTCCATTTAGAAATATTGACCATCAATGCTATGCGCCTTACACTGAGACCGGGATTTTCATAAATCAGTCGAAGAACTTGTTCCTCATCTGGCACCGACACGATACTCGAGCGTTCATTTGTCGGCCTTCGAATGCCATATTCAGCCAGTCTTAAATGAACGTCAACAAAAGTTTGCCGACTGGGTGTAGGCCGGTTTGGAAATCTCTGTTGATACATTCGTACGGCGGCAGCTGCACTTCCGTTACATAAACCATACACAAAATGTATGTCGGCTATGTGACGAGACGAATAGTTCCTGTTAGCCATAATAATCACAAACACGAACTAATAACTCAATGCGTACACAAACTGTCGTAAAGGATCTCAAAGTGCTATCGCAACGCAGAGCGAGGGACAACTGAGTTCCGTATATTCAAACTCTATGGTTACATATTAGTTTTTTTTTGTGATAGAAGCCAGCTTTGAATGACGTCACCCTCACAAACAGGAATGATCTTTTGTCGCGCTCACTCATGCCATAACAACAACACCAAATGTTCTCTTACCTATTCACACACCCGACCCGACTCTATTCATTCATAGGAGCAGGTAAAGACGTAACAACAAAGGAAACTCGCGTAAGGGTCATGTTCAATAGACCATAATTTTCATGTTTAGCAACTTAGAGAAATGATTTTGATGTCATCTTTTAGATAATATCCTTGTTTGTTGGAATATTACAAAAAATTCTTACGTTAATGTGCTAGTTTTTGAGGTATAGTAGAATAATTGAAAAAAACAGTAATTTTTTTGCCTATAAACAGCAATAAACATTTTTTTTACACGTTTTGTAGTTCAAATTTTAAACGTAGATATCTTTTACTTAAAAGACGGTATTGTTACCTTACTAACACATTTTTTTAATTGTCTGTAGTACCTTTGTGTGTAGAGAAATCGACATTTTCAAGAAAGACGAAACTAAAAAAAAAAAAAAACTAAAATGGCCGCTATTCCAAAAAGAGGGGGGGTTGACCACCCTAATGAGTGTTTTTGTCGATAATATTAGGTACATTTGACGCTCCTAAATTATCGCTAGTCCATGACCAAACACACTGTATATATAGTTGTACTGGTAAAGAATTGTAGCACATATAAACTCTCTCAGGTAGGACTTGTCCGTCAAAAGTAAACACCACTGTTTCCATGGGTACAAATTCAGTTTTACCATCATTAACAGTTTTTCGCGTCATTCTTCTAACTTTCAAGATCTTGCCACAATCAGTTGGGGTAATAATATTGCTGATGATCTCATCATCAGACCAGTTAGTGGGGATACCACGAACAACACCTAGGCGGGTAATGGAGAAAATAGGTACAAATGCTTTATATTGACTTGACTCTAGAATTTTGCTTTCAATGAAACTATTTGCTGCTTTATAATCCATAAAAGAGACAGTTATCCTGTTCCTTTGAATTTTTTTGACACTCCCATTCACTATACTTGGAAATCCGTTTTTTTTTAAGAAAAATCCAAAAGATACTGGATGAATGGTGCAGTTGTCTTCTGGAGACTTGGGTATTTTTTGTACATGAACTTTGTATGGTGATGCATCAGAAGCCCGGTAAAGCACTTTATTAAGAGAAGTAAGCGGATCACTAGACTCAGAAGTACGCAATGTTGTTGGTGCTGGTGTAGGATGTTTAGATCTATCATTAACCTGTTTCATTGATGGAATTTTGAGTACCTTATCAGTTTCACAAGAAATATCACATTGGCATTCGTGATCGTGGTAAACATGAGGGTGAGTCGACGATCTTTTATGTTTCCTTTTTTTCTTGTGACAGTTTTTGCAAACTTTTCTTGACATTAACCTTTTCCGTTTTGCACTATCTACCTCAGTCCAATTTTCATTTCCATCTGTCTCCTGTAGAGATCCTTCTGTATCCATGCCAGAGTTATTTACAATATCAGTGGCCACTGTGGGCTCATATGGTAAAGTTACAAAATTCGACACCTGGGGGGCTGAGCCCCCAGGGTCGTCGGGATCTAACATACGACGAGAAACTTAGAGCTACACACTTACCAAATAACAGCTACACAAAACTACACAATATTTACAACTTACTACACTACTTTTACTACCTATCTGATCCAAATAAATAAAAATTACGGAAAACCCAAAATAAGACGACCGCCCCAATCGACGTTTCCCGCGCTTTTTTTCTCGGTAGAAATCGCACTTGTCAGTGTGAAAATCACTCTCACCCAACCCGTTCCGAATTGCATGCGAAACTGTCAGAGTAAACGGTCGGTTACCTACTCTCGGTTTCACTCGGGTTGCTTTAGGAACGCGTCGGAGTGATTTTCGCACCACCCGAGTGACTTTTGCTCGTTTTGGAACAGACCCTAGAAAGAGAAAAGACCAGAGCGATAGATTGGTTTTAGGAACGCTGTCGAGTGATTTCTAACGAAGGAAAGTTTTTGAACGGCTTGGGGTAAATATGTCATTGTCAAATTTTCAAGCAGATTTTTCAAGCAATTACAATGCTAAAGTTATCTAAAATACTATCTGAATTCATTCAATACAACTTTTTAATAAATGTTCAAGTTGTCTTATTAAAACTATCCACCGAAAGTAGCAAAACTTCTACCTGACAGCTGTCAGGTGAATCCTACCTGGCCCCAGACGTCGGTAGAAATCGCACTTGTCAGAGTGAACATTACTCTCACCCAACCCGTTCCAAATTGCATGCGAAACTGTCAGAGTAAACGGTCGGTTACTCTCGGTTTCACTCGGTTTGCTTTAGGAACGCGTCAGAGTGATTTTCGCACCACCCAGAGTGACTTTTACTCGTTTTGGAACAGACCCTAAATGAAAAAGGATCCAATTTTAGTGAATTTTGGTGCGCGAATCACCGTCAGCGCTCACAGCGCTGTATTCGCATTACGGACCGCACAAATTTGTTTGGCTGGTTTGACTGACAGAACTGACAGTTGACGTGAGTAAAGTGCAGCAGCAGCAGCAGTGTATCGTATCAGTGTATTGAGTATTGAGTTGTGTGTAAGTAGATATATGCATTTTGTTTTATTGACTATTTCAGCGATTGGTAAAAGAAAATTAAAGCTTGATAACTGTCTGTCCATTTATTTCTTTAAGACTAAAATAAAATGAACGCAATAAACACTGCTTTCTGACCGGTACCTATAGCGCAGTGACGCTCGAGTAGGTAAACAAACACCGCGCCGGTGATTCCGATAGAAACAAAGACTTGTTCAGCGTCGAAGGACAATTGAATCATTATTGCAATCAAACAATAATTACTATTCTATCATTCATTCTGCTTAATCATTTACCTACTTGGATTCCATGTTTTAACGAATTGAATAATGATAATGCATTAAGTACCTACTTACATCAAAATTCTGATAACAGTTTTTTTATCAGAATACGTGGTTGATATCAGCCAATAATTATTAGAGTTACGAAATTATCATTTAAAATTTCGCTGCTGAGTTAGTTATTACATCTTAATTAAAACTGATCATTTTCCAGTTCACAGTGATAAAAATTTACAGCATTCCTGATCTTCAAAATGCCATCGATTCCGGGAAAATACCAGCATTACAAGAATGAGAATATCGATGATTACTTCGCGGCAGTTGGTAAGATGCACAATGTCTTATCAAAATGTTTTTAGTGAATCCAATTAGCATAAAAGAGAGAATACCTGCCTACTTCTAGTTGTCTTGATGAGTTGACACCAGTTATTTATCTTATTAGCCTTGTGGCTAGCTGCTAAAGAATGCAGTCTTATACACTGCCTAGATATTGTCCAGTCAACCACTGGTTTATTTTATCAAAACTTTTCCTTACTTACTTCTCACTTAACTTTCACAGGTGTCCCATACATGGGTCGAAAAATGATGGCCATGTCTTCACCTTTAATGGAAATTACTCTTGAGGATGAAACCATGACAATAAAGAATGCTTCACTTATGAGGACTGTTGAATACTCCTTCAAACTTGGGGAGGAATATGAAGAAAGTATGCCTAATACTACCATTAAGGTATTACATCTATTATTTGCTATATTCATCTTCAAAATTAAAATAATATTGCAGGTACATTTTTCAAATCCAAATCTTAATTAACCATTGGGATCCCACTGCTGGGCAAAGGCATCCCTTCCCCTCCCCCATGTGCCTTCTATTTTTTCATCTAGGCAGGCAATTAGCCAATGTAGAAACCAATTTCTTCTTCTGTACTTAGATTGTGTTTCAATGATTTAAGGGATGTGTATATTATCTTATGTAGTTTTTAAAAAAATCTATGTTATCATATCCATTTAGCTCTTCTCTGCATTGCTAAGCTTACATCAACGGTTCGATTTGTGTATTGCAATGCAATCTCCTTTTTTCTTTCAGAGTGTGACTAAAATTCTAAATGACAATGAACTGGAAACTAGTTCAGTTATATCAGGTTCTGGTGAGAAATGTGGGCGCCTATATACATTCACAGATGATGAGTGCGTTGTTGTAAGTATTGTGCTATAGTAGTGAAGTTTTTTTTGTCCTAATTGCTAGTCTTTTTAGTGCAAAATTGTTGACCAACTAAATAAACACAATTTTTTTGCCCACTTAGCTCTGAAAACTGATTGACAATCAATGCCTCTCTTAATTTGGTGCGGCCCAGTCAATGACTTTGTTGCCCATAATAACTGTATTATTTTAATAATTAATTTTTTACTCCTGAAAATCGCCTATCGCCCCGTGACCGCTTGGTGTTGAGTTTTGGGATACCCTGTATGTTTTTGACATGAAGAAAAAATACAAAATAAGCCTGCTAGAAAGTGTAGTAGAATTGGCAAATAAAAGTGCAACATGTTGAATATGTTGGTCGTTTGGTGGGCTATTTTATTATTTCCTTTTCTTTCTTACCATTTTTTCACTTATTTACAGACTCTTACACATGAGCGAGCAAAAACACCGGGGAAGAGATATTTCCGCAGAGTTAAGTAATGAGGATTGACTAATTTTGCAACCTGTTGAATCAAAGTAATATCAACCAAGCAATTATTTTATTTATCAATAAATACAACTTATATTTTTAGGAGATTACGCTATAGTTATATAAGTTGTAGTTCTCTAGTGGAACCCCTTAATCAGAGCTTTTAGCGTGATCAGTTCTTCTGCCGCATTGATTGTCACTTACGCGAATGTTGACAACTTCTAGAATGAAAGAGACAAATCTTTACGAACTTAGACTCCTTCCTCCTTATTTCATAAGAACGAATGCAACGCAGAAGCATAGTTTATGCAATTGACGTGTTATGTCAAAGAGATGAATGAAAGAGACAAAGCGAGACATAAGTTAATGTGTTGTTGAAGCGCTGGTTAACTTTTTACAAAAAAAGCAAATTGTTTTTTTTATGAATTAAAGTTTAACGTATTTCGATGACCAGCAAAAAAATTGTTTGATTACAAACTATTTATAAAACACAGTGGTGATCTCTGAATTTGTGAATGTGTGAATAAGCTGCCATAAAAGTTCAAATTGGCATGCTATTTTAAAATGAACATTGTACTTAGTGTTTTATTTAGGGAAGCCTTACCCCCGAATTCCCAAACGTCAATCAACGCTTAGCACGCCCTCACGCTCATGCTGTCCCGTAAAATGTGAATAGAACTGAAAGGGGCAGCATGAGCGTGAGCGCGTGCTTAGCCTTGATTGACGTTTGTGAATTCGGGCATTAGTAATGTCATAGGCTGATGACTTAAACACAAATAAGAAAATATTTTGTAAGAAATGTATTTTATTAACTTTTTTAGTATTTTATAAATCATGTTTTTTGAATTATTATACCTATTTTTGCTATTGTTTTGTATTGTATAAATTAATAAATGTGGTTATTCTATTACAAAGAGAAACGAATACTTATTTTGTTACCCATGCCCATGGCGCGTCCCCTGCAAAAAGGTTTGATCAAGAGACATATACCCAATGCCGCGCCGAATGGTCTGTTTTTAATTTTTTACAGTAGACCAGGTTTATGATGCTATGCGTTAGCGTGTGAACAACGCGGCGTGCGGCGCCGTGAATGACGAGGCGGGTTAAGTAGCAAGTTACGCAACGAAGTAAACGGCCGAAGATCCGCGTTTCCATAGACGAGCCCCTACATTTCTTTAAGTTTGAGTTTGCGCGTGGGACAACGCATGCCGCTTCAAACACCACTCTCAGAATAATGGTAATAAAACCTAAGGTGTACTAATTACCTATTCTTAGGCACCACCGCCTTAGTTTAAACTGTAAAAACGCCTGACGTTCCGCTTTAACGAGCCCGAAGCCAAATAGCTTTTATAGAGTTATTTCTTAAAATAAAAGGGCGATTAAAGCTACAGTGTCATGCTCTAGAATCGCATGCCTAAAAGCGTGCTTACAAGTAAACTTAATATGAGCATGCTCATGAACAGATACATACATTTACTAATAATAAGCATGCTCCGGAATGAGCATGCATGCTCAAAGCAAACACTCCAATACACATGCCATTTAATAGCGTGCTCTCTGCCAGTTCAAACAAAACCATGGAAAATCAAGCAGCAATCCCCACAGAACTGGATAAAATTTATCTTTTGCTGGCGACGCATTGCATTCAAAAAACTTCTTTGAGCAAGAAAATGGAAAAAGGAATAAAAAAAATGAATAGAAGAGAAAATCTTGAAGCAAGTACTTACTCAAATGCTAGTAGGAATGCGAGGAGATTTTGATGGTACTCAAAATAATTTTCGTTTTTTTCTTACCATCTAGCATGCTCAATAGGCAAACACGTTCCCGCGCTGCTGGTAGCATACCTACTCAAAAATCGCACGTGGGTCGATTTTTGAGCAAGCTCGAAGTGAGCATGCTCATTATTAGCAATGTTTCGACCCACATGCAACTAAGTAGCAACTGCTCAATTAGTGGCAAGCTTTCGTGCTATTGATGAGCGTGGGTATCTGTAGCTTTAAGTTGGCGTTTTCTCAAGGAAGGTCAAGATGAGATTTTGCGTTAAGAATTGCATAGCTGATACAGAATACTCGTAGATTTAAGAAGTATAAGTACAGCTTGTAAGTTTGGAGATGGGGGGAATTGGCACCACATAAGGTAAAAGTCCAATAACTTCTGTCTTATCCAATATTAAACTATTATTTTTTGGAATTTCTAAATGTGCTGTAACTATTTAGCCGTATGTTCTCGTCATCAATTATTCACTCAACCCACGCCGCGACAGGTCGCAAGTGGGATCGGTGAGATTTAGTGATGTGTTTTCGGGCTTCTATGTGCTTCGGAAGGCACGTATAGCAGTTGGTCCCGGTTGACGTCTCTAGATGTCAGTCGTTAAGCCTAGTCGGAGGCCCTATGGCGGCTTCATAACATCTTAAATTAAGGTTGCTAACTAACCTTACAACCCACTCTGAGAATCCGCACAGAGCCCGCGTGTTTCTAGTTTTATTATGTTCGGCACCTATTTGTTTCCATGCTTCTTGCTTTAGGAAGATAAGACGTACATTCTTCACTCCTATTAAAGTTTTTTTGTGCTTTACGCGCGGCTGTCCGCCTCGTTCGATATAAATTTTGATTCCGCCTTAATCAGGCCGTGGCTAACGGAAAGTATTCTTCATGTACATACCTACCTACTTTAATCTATAAGTCCGACTTTTTTCCGCCTTAAGCCTCCAGACCGTGCTCAAGATGTTGGTTGTCTTGCTTGAACCTTGTATTTAAACAGGGTGTCCTGAAACTGAACGTTAAGTACCTAATACACTGGGTGATCGGCCGATAAATTCTTAAAACCTTGTTGAATTCAATGAAATATGTATACCAAGGTTATTTTATTTTTTAGCATTAGGGATAATGCATTATCATCTTACTAAAGATAGGAAAACCCGAAAAAGACATTCGGTCTTGGCACCGCGTTAGGTGTGAACAGGCTCTAAGCGTTAAGAAACTTTAAATAATTTAATCGTTCTTTAAAAAAAGCCGTATCCGAGTCGTTCCGGGATCGGAATCATTCTAAAAAGATATATTTATTTTTAGTTGGGGCATCTCCTTACTTCGGAAGACACGATAAGCAGTGCTATTCGGACAGTACACTGCTCAGTAGTATTTGCCATTGCCGTAACTAATCATTTTCTTAAAAAAAAGTTTGACAGCTGAATAAAATAGCAATGCGACTAAAATAAAAAGTTTTGCTGTGTTGAGTGATGTCTCTTTCGCTCTCGCATTCAGGAGCCGTGTGTGAATAAGGGACAGCACGATCTGCAAGCTGGTATTTCGGCCTTTGATTTTAGTCAATAGTCAAATTCCCTTTTGGTCGCTCTAATTATTGACGTTTTTTGTTTGAATCGGTTTAGAGAAAGACGAAGCAAAAATTAATACGAGACTTACAACTGAAGATCTTTTCAGAGTTATTCTGTCCACTGTTTTTCTTAAAAAATACTCAAACGTCTAAAGAAGGAGAATGGCGGATGTAACTCCTCAGGATCAGGTTCATAATTTTCTTCAACTTACCCACCATGCAGAAATAATTCGTAGAAATGAAATTGATTAATTTTTTATTCAATAAGGATTTGATCTGGTTGTTATATTATGTTAGTTAAGTCCTGGTATATAAATTCGTTCAGTTAATAAATCAATACTTGAGAGTACTCAACTTCAACTTGGCGTGGCTATAAGACATCAGCGGATTGACAATGACTACCCATGTTATGATAGGTTCGCCAGGTAGTTGTGGGATAAGTGAAGCACTCCAATGAAAAAGTTTGTCTATTTGGTTTAAAAGTTACAACAGTTGATGATCAGTTGGATTTCAGCAGATGTTATAATAAAGCCTCGGTGGAGCCAATGGCAGCTTGATAATGACTGTCTATACTAAACTTTAGTTCTCATACTCTACCACTCTCTCATGTTGGTTGTACTTGCATGTGAATCTCATTCATTTATACCTATTGTACACATTTATCTTAAAGGTGAGACTGTAATCAGACCAATGTGATTGGAAATAAATGCTTTTATTATTATTATACTAAATAGTTGCGATGAGGCTTGTGGTTAGCGTTGGGACATTAAAGCTGATGTTTAGTTCTATCTTAAATATGTATAAAATTCTGGTGTCACAGTGTTCTTTGCCAAACTCTGAAACAGCTTGACCCATTTTGATGAAATTTTATATGTATGTTTGTTAGGTCCAAGAATAGGGTATCATCTATGTTTTACAAAGCTAAAGTACATGCGTACGAAGTCACGGGCAACCGCTAGTATTCTTTGAATTTAGAAGTATAACCAATTTATTATTCAATTATGCCATTTCAGGAACAGCAGGTGAAAAAGTTGAAGAGGCTTCTAGAAGGATGGCGCATTGCTCTTTTACCGCTTAAGTCAGTTATTCTCTGGGAGCAGCAGTGGCATCCATGTGCCATTGTGGGCACAATTTCCTTTCTATACTTCTTCATCTGGCTGCTGGATATGAATTCCCTAGCAACATTTGCTATGGTTGGCCTCATCTTCAATTTCATTGATTTCATTGTCCCAGTCATCTGCAATTCACTCTATGGACCTAATACTTGGACTGGGCAAAATGAAAAGATGTTTGAGGAAATTTGCAGAAGCATTGTTCTGCATTACAATAAAATGTTGCTTCAAGTTCGATCCTTCTGTTCTCTAAGGGATACAAGCCCATGTATGGTAAGTCATTTTATGTGTACCTATAGCAATAATGTAGGTAATATAAATAAAAATCTAAAATTCATCACATGCATTGATTGTTCTGATGCCATTATTATTTTCCATGTTGTTGAAAACAGAAACAATAAAGTCACTGCAAACACCCAGACCCTAAACAAAGTTCATTTTACATTTCAGTATTCTATCTTACATGTGAACCTCTGTGTATTAAATATTGCACATAACCTTAACCATATTTGGTACTTTCATAGCTAACAACTATCAAGCTTGAGTGAAGATTATTTTTGTTATAATGTATGATGAAATTTGTTTTTTACAGTACTATGTCATCTCAATCAGTATGCTGTGTACACTGGCTTGGGTGTCATCCTCAATCAGCAATATATTCTTGCTGTATATTCTGTCCATGGTGATGCTTCTGTGGCCTGGCATACAGCATCGCGGGATCTTCAACACCTTGCTGTCTCTCGTCAATATGGCACCGAAGATGGTCAAGTCTGAATAGGAGGTGCAGCCTATCCTAAGTTATAGCTTTTTTACTATTGTGATGAGTCTGGTCAGTAAGATTTTAAGTTTAAGCTTAGCTTATTCGTTACATAATATTATATTGAGCTTTAAAATGTATGGTGTGATATTATTAGTTAAATTAAATTTGTGAAAACTCAAAGAATATTTTTTTATTTTCTTCATTCTAAATGTTCTGGGTTAGGAACAGGTGTCATATGATTAGACATAAATAGCCTAGAGCTTTCATACTAAGTTACCCTCAAACAAAAGTGCAGTCGTCAGCAGACCCAAATTATTTTAATGCCAGTATCAAATTTTAAGCGAAGTATTAGAACATCCCTCACTTAGCAAGTTCTCTACAAGTTATTGCATGTATTTGTAAAGGCTGCATAATAATTATGTCAACTACCACCCAATTATTGGCACCCTTCCTATTGAAACTAAAAACGAGGCTGCAACATTATTTAGGTTCAGTATTTAATTCATACTGAACCTAAATAATCTGTCGTAGCCTTATTTAAATCATACCAAACCTAATTAAACTGTCGCAGCCTTGGTTTTTCGATATAATAGGAAAGGTGGGTACCAATAGTTGTGTGATACTTTCCAGCCACGCCAGAAAAGCAATTGCAATGAAATTTCGCAAATTTTTTGACCATTTTATGGGTGGTTCACCCTACCTAGATTTCCTTTTTAAAATCGAAGTGGCAGTGTGCTTGATCATCCGCTTTTGCTGTTGACTACTGCTGAGACTTGGTGGGGGCTACTGGGAATCCGATCGAGCGGTATGCAGCATCAATGTTCCAATCAAATTGTGGAAAGACTAATAACTTCTGAGTGAGACAAATAATTATAAAGTGAATCTACTAACATAGACAGCTATTTAATTGATACAAGCTAGAGGCGAAAAAAGAAACAAAATAGGTATATGCAGAATATAATTTATTTAGCAAATTCTTAATTCTACTAAGTTTATATTGATTTCATGATGGATGTCTGAGCAGTCATACGATTCTCATTCTAAAAGCATACTAACATCTTGCTCACTCTGGTTGGTGTTCATAATCTGAAAATATTATTTAGTAAATATTGCTTGGATTAAAATGTTTTAGTACCTATGATTTCAGGCAATGTCAGAATTATATTACACAAATATACAACACAATTTGGTTTTAATTACAAAACTAATTCCAATCATCATCTGTAGTAAAATGAGATTTGTAAGAGGTAAAATCGTAAAAAAATATATTTAAAAAATTACATAGCTGTGTGATAGACTGATTAGTCACTTTTGCATTACATAGGTTATCAAACAATAGGTGTTACTCATTAGTCGTCTGATCGGCAATAGTGAAGCCAGGTTTCACTGTGACACTATTGGCTCTCGTAACTATTGGCCCGCCCTGTGGGCCTTCAGTAAAGTTAGGTAAGTTATTGTTTGACTTACTCGATGTGCTGGGTTTCAACAAATCTTCTGTGACTAAGGTCGTCTTAAACCTACTGCCCGCGATACTCGCTTGCGAGGAACTAATGTTGCTTTTCTGTGCACTACTATCACTATATCTCCTACTACCATTGTTTAGAGTCTCACTCGTTTTGTTTTTGGATTTATCATTCTTGCTTTGCAGGTTCGACGCGTCTGAATCGGTATCTCCTTTGGAGCATTTATTTCTAACGTCTGTGTCTATGTTGAAGTTTTTGCTGCTGGACGGCACGTCTTTGTAGAAGGTTTCCTTGGTCTGGTGCGGGTTGAGGCCGTAAAAGTCGCAGCTGGTGGGCTCGTGGCAGCGCTGCGTCGAGCTGCCGGCCGGGTTCAGAGGGCTGAGGTCGTTTCTAATCAAACGCAGCGGAACTTCACCGGGGTCCGCAGACAAAGTTTCTTCATCATCTTCACCTTCAGCACTCTAGAATACAAATTATATTTCTTGAGAAGTTTTATTTAGTGTTTATCTTTGATGGAATTCGGCTTGTTACAGGGGATGCAGAGGAAAACATTCCAGAATTGCCGACCCTCAGTTTATTAAGATTGAATTGACCAAAATCGTCTGTATATTCAGCAAATTACATAATAGACTATTTACCAAGAGGTCGTGGTCGGTGATGGAGCCGGCGGTGGCCTCGTTGCTGTTGAACTCGAGCTCGGACGCCACCGACACCGGCGTCACGTCGCCGCTAATAGACGAACCTGGACGCATTTCAACTAAGCATTAGACGAGGAAACAAACAACTTACATAGAAAATGCTTAACACGTTGAACGCCACGCCGGTCACAAACAATAGGAATTCAATTGTTAAAGTGACCGGCGGCGGTGAAAGACTTAATTAAACGGCCTATAGAACGTTTCAGTTTTTCTTTGTAACGCTATTCATTCATAGTGCGGTATGTGTAACTTAATATTTTTTTGGCTTCTTTAGAAAAATAAGACGCAGCCGTTGAACGAGTTTCAACTAAAAATAAAATAAATTGATCGAATTGGCCGATAGCTAATCAAATCTTGATTCAAAATCCAGAGGTAAGGACCATAAAACAAAATATCGACCTCACAGCCACTAACAGCCGGTCAGACTTAAAAACGTCTATCATCTACCTCTCAATCAGTTTTTACCATTTCCGCTGTCAAGCGACAATGTTTGTCAATTTTGCTGTCAGCGACAATATTATTAGTCAGAAAGTCTATTGACCAATCAGTGACATTGCCACCCGCCCCATTTGGTTGACCGACTTAATTTCATAAAATCAAACATCAGGCGTCTAGTAGTTTAGAGGTCGATGTATTAAAGTAACCAGTAATAGTAAACACATGTAAAAAGATAATAAGTCTTCAGTGTTTATTGGCATTCATGTTTCTTAATTAACTGTAGTAGGTTGAATAGGACATGCAAATGAAACAGTCGGTACACAAAGTCGGCAGACTGTTTCATATCCCTAATTATCTCACAGGGCGTGCAACACTTCATGCACAATGAATACTTTTGTAGGAATGTAAATGTATCTATTTACAAAATGCACCACGGTCAATAAATTATTTATACAAGATTCCAATACAAGAGGCATAAGAACAGTTAAAAATCAGAAGACATATGAAACAGTCAGTTATGTTCAGGTATTTCTATTGATACATGCAACTCACGGTGTCGTCGCCTTCAGGTTTTTAACAATTTCAGGGTAAAAGGAGCTATGATATCAAATTTATTTAACAGTTCTAAAAGCCTCTGGTAAGAAACCAAAAGGGAAGTAAATCTCTAGTATCTTCAACGTCACTCAATTTAGGAAGCCCTTAGACTGATGTTATTTCACAATATTGTAACAGAAAGAGCTATGCTTAGGACTCCTAAACTTTTAGGTGATGTTTCAGAATTCGTAAATCAAGGAGTGTTTTACCGAATGTGTACAAGATATTAGAATCAGCTTTTGTGTTTTGAAACATTCCTATAGAGTCTAAAAAGCAGACTAAATAGTAACACAACAATTTTCAGTCACCTGGGGCGAAGTTTGACTGTTTCCAGTAAGAGTGTACACTTTCGGCAAATTAACTAAAGTTACTAGGGGCGCGTGTACTCCAGTGCAAAAATTACTAAGTTTCGTAAAACTTTGGACCTAAAAAAAAATAAACGTCATCTTAATACGGTTCAAGTTTCTGCGTAGCCTAAAGATTTACGATACTTCGTAATGGAATAAATAGGAGTAAGAGCCTTTGTGCCGTAGAGAGTAGGAGCGAGACAGACATAGACGGTAAGAGCGGTGAGTACCTGGTCGGTTGGCGGGCGGAAGGTACGGGCGCAGGCCGGCGTCGAGGCACAGAGCGGCCGCCTCGGCGTCCCACTGGGGGAGCTTGCCGGACGCATTTTTACTCCAATTGCTACTGGAACCAACGGTCAGTTTACCAGCCACCGCTGGCCGCGAGGCGAGTGCTTACAGAGCGTGGCTACCCGAGTGTATGCTACTCTCACACAAGTGCTTAGGAAGACTAGTTTTAAATCTTGCCTATGTACTAAGTCTAATGTTGTCTTCTACGTCGTTAAGTAAATTGTTAGTAAACCTTAACCATAAATCTTCTAACTGAGCGACAGGCAAATCATTGAGACATGTTTCTTTTGGCATCAGCATGATTGATTGCGAATTGATTGGTTAAAAACAATGATTCCATTCTCAGTCAAATCAGATGAACTTTTGAACGCTATTAATGCTTGCTCTAGGTACTTATTCATGAGTTATGTTCTGTCATCACAACACAATTTAAATATCTCAATGCTTTACCTATGAATTTTCTAAACATGCAACCCCTAAACCAACGTTATTTTCCCAATAATTATTTAAACAAATCTGGCGAATAAACCTCATGAAGCAGATAAATTCACAATAGCATGTTATTATTAGTGATATGAAATTTATTTTGAAACTAAATGATTTTAGGTAAAATGTATATTCGCAAAGAGGAACAGGCAATGGTTTTTTCAAATTCTGATATCTATTTAGCCAAAGTTACCTTACATTCACTATCGGTAACGTTGAGTATTTAAGCACTAATTCGAACACTTGTGTGAAAGGAAATTAATAAAAGTTTAATAACAAAAAAACAACAAAACATTAGGTCTGAGCGAAGACAAGTAAAGCACAGTTATGTTTCAGCTAATAAAAATACATGGATCATGTTCTAACATCGCGTCAGTGAAGGTATAAATGCATTGCGGGTTGAATGTTTGACTGCAAAACTGCATCGTAGACATATAGCTAACCCGCATAGTGCTTTTGTACCCTAAGGATGCAATCATTCTCAATTACCTAATTAATAGGGTAGGCAAACAAAAAATATAAGTACACAAAATTATTTTATTATTTAAATAAAAAATCATTGATATTCAGCAGGTACCTTTAATCGTCTGCCATCCCTATTATTTATTTAATTAGAGAACTAGAAAACCTTCGGCCAATGTGTTTTTAGTGTGTTTAGTGTTATTTAAGTCACAAATAAAGATTTGAAAACCTCTTCACAATGAAAGTTTCCCTATTTTTAGCTTTAAGAGCGACTACGAATAAGTATTAAGTAAAAGTAAAACACAACATTTAATTGTTTTTACACACAAACAATCGAAACAGTGTGACAATAACCAAGTTTTTTTTTGTAAAAGATTGTACAATGAACGAGAGCACATAGAGCGACACCAAGCTATAAACAATTGTTTATATTCCCATTTTTGAATCAGAAGTAAACACTTTTATTCGAGACACTACATTAGTGTACAAATAGTGTGCGTTATGGACGCATCTTTTTAACTCTGCTTTTATTGCACAGGCATTGATATTATACATCTTCAAATGAGCCATGGTTTTGTTAGCTAGTCTCGAAATTGTAATGATTGCAATGAATATTTCAAAGACATTCACTGAGATAATAGCAGCTAGTTTAAGGTGAGTTAGTAGGCGTTACTACCTGTCCGAGGAAGTCTTGTTGTTGTCCGACGTGGACGCGTAGTTGGAGTTGGGCGAGGAGGGCCCGGCCGAGGACAGCGCGCTCGGGAGCTCGCCCGAGGACGACATCAGCGACGAAGGACCGCTCCAGCCCACGCCTGGACCACATTGGAAGGTGTGGGGTTTATTGCCTTAGATAAGTTTCGACAAGTTTTCTTTCACGCTCTTGAGGCCGTTTTGCCAGAAGTGAAGTTCGCGCACAGGATTAAGTACAACAAGCTAGCTATAGACCGTTCGCGTAAAGAAGACAGTAATTTCATACTTGTCCTTCGAACTAGCACGCCCTATTATAGTCTAAATATAATAGCCAGGTTCAAAGCTGTTCTTTACCATACTTTTTTTGTTTAAAAATGGATTTAATTGTCACTGTTGGGGGATTAATATACCTAACCGATAGTAAACAAAAGAACTGCGATGTTCCTTGTTACTATGGTATGGAGTTCGTTCTCTGGTTTTCAAGTTTAGAAACGGAATAATAAGAGCGAATAAGCGCAAACATTGTGGCTAATTCGGCGTCTAGATTCAACCGGTCTTTTTGAGCTAATTTCGGGTCTATATTTAACCGGTCTTATAAAAGAAGTTTAAATTGATTTGCGTTGTGACTGACTGTTGGTGGGCGAAGGCCTCTTGGGCGGCGGCGGCTGCGGCGGCAGTGGCAGCAGTACCGGCGCGTGGGTGACTCGCTCCAGGAAGTCGTCGAGCTGGCGCAGGGACAGTGCGTTGTGCAGCGTCTCCAGCGGACGGATGGCTGGCACGCCGCCGAAGCCCTCCAGGGCGGCGACTGATCACATTACAAGAGTTTTACATTCCGACAACGAAGTAGAATCCTAACTGAAATATCGTATGTTGTGAGTCTTTGATATTTAGATGATTGATACAGGAACGCCATTTTATGTCAATCCTGTCTCGATGTCAAATGCACCCATTAGCCCCTGTACCGGTATACTTAGTTTTTCAATAAATTTTATCTACGCAATATCTAGTTGTTAAGTAAATTGTCCTAGAGACCGTTGCAGTACCCGCAAAGGGTCACTAAGTCAGATTATTACAAGACCATGTATCCACTTATAGTACGATTAATAATTGTAGTCAGCAAAATGAAAACTTCAACAGTGACTGATACAAAAAAGGGTGACCCGCTACAATAGTGACGTTCGGCAATCACTAGACTTAGACATTTAGTCATGCTTTATTTAATTAGGTATCAAAGCCTTTTTTAAATTGTAAATATTTAATAGGTACACAACGAATTACATAATTACATAACATACATAAACGGCCTATATACGTCCCACTGCTGGGCACAGGCCTCACCTCAACTATGAGGTGGAATGAGCCATACTCCAACACGCGGGCTCAGTGCGGATTGTTGGAGGGGTGTAAGGTTAGTGAGCAACCTTAAAGTCAGATGTTATCAAGCTGCCCTAGGGCCTCTGACTAAGCTTAACGACTGACATCTGGCGACGTCAACCGGGACCAACTGCTTAACGTGCCTTCCGAAGCACGGAGATGCCCGAAATACACATCACTAAATTTCGGTCGGGGTGGTCACCCATCCCATTTCCGACCCGGCGTGTGTTGCTTTACAACAACGATCGTCGCCGATCACTGTCACAACTGCGCCACGGGCACACAACGAATTAAATAATACGATTTAAGAAATATGGACTCTACCTCCATATTAAAACTTCTCACTAAAAAATTATAACCATTGCTGGGAAAAAAATGTACAAAGAGGTTCAGGGGAATTAACACTTGAAAGTCTGGAAAATACAAGTAATTATATACGTTTTTATTCGTTACGGTTGCTATTGATTCCGACTCCGATTCTGAATCGGTATATTCAGAATCAGAATCGGAATCAGTTACATTTATAATCACATTTTATTTATTTATATTGGTCTATAGACCAATATGTGAATTCCTTCAATAACTCAATAATAATCATCATCATCATATCAGCCGAACGACGCCCACTGCTGGGCATAGGCCTCCCCCAAAGATCTCCACAACGATCGGTCCTGCGCTGTCCGCATCCAGCGGCTTCCCGCGACCTTGACAAGATCGTCGGTCCACCTTGTGGAGGGCCTGCCCACGGAACGTCGTCCGGTACGTGGTCGCCATTCGAGAACCTTTCCGCCCCAACGGCCATCGGTTCTCCGCGCTATGTGTCCCGCCCACTGCCACTTCAGCGATGCAATCCTTCGAGCGATGTCGGTTGTCTTAGTTCTCCTGCGGATCTCATCATTTCTGATTCGATCAAGCAGGGAAATACCAAGCATCGCTCTCTCCATTGCTCGCTGGGTGACTTTGAGCCTTCTTATGAGACCCATAGTAAACGACCACGTCTCACTCCCATATGTCATTACTGGCAACACACACTGGTCAAAGACTTTCGTCTTGAGACACTGAGGAATTTCGGACGCGAATATATGCCGGAGCTTCCCGAACGCTGCCCATCCGAGCTGGATTCGACGAGAGATCTCTTTCTCGAAGTTGGACTTACCTAACTGGACTGCCTGTCCCAGGTAAACATAGTGGTCAACAACTTCGAGTGTAATGTTCCCAACGTTAACTGGAGCGGGTGCAACATGGGCATTGAACATGATTTTCGTCTTGTCCATGTTCATCCTAAGACCCACTCTTTGAGAAGCATTACCGAGATCTTCGAGCATTATGTTCAGGTCTTCCAAGGTCTCAGCCATAAGAACTACATCATCGGCGAATCGTAGGTGTGTTAGGTACTCGCCATTGATGTTGATGCCGCGTCCTTTCCAGTCCAGAAGCTTGAAAATATCCTCCAACGCAGCTGTGAACAATTTCGGAGAAATAACGTCTCCTTGTCTCACGCCTCGCTGTAATTGGATCGGATTAGAGTTCTGGTTCTGTAATCGGACCGACATGGTGGCGTTCTGGTATAGGTACCTTAGCACCTCGATGTACCTGTAGTCTATTTGGCACCTTTGGAGAGACTGCAACACTGCCCAGGTCTCGATCGAATCAAAGGCCTTCTCATAGTCCACGAACGCTAGGCAAAGTGGCAAGTTATACTCTTCGGTCTTCTGTATAACTTGCCGCAGCGTATGAATGTGGTCTATGGTACTATAGCCTTTTCGGAACCCGGCTTGTTCGGGAGGTTGGAAGTCGTCGAACCTGCGAGCGAGACGATTCGTAATGACTCTCGAAAACAACTTATAGATATGGCTCAGAAGCGATATGGGTCTGTAGTTCTTCAAGAGAGTTTTGTCACCCTTCTTGAAAAACAGCATCACATCGCTCCTGCCCCATGCCTTTGGCGTTCTGCCCTCGAGGATGACAGAACTGAAGAGCGTCTGGAGGACCTTGAGTATCGGCCGACCGCCCGCTCTCAGAAGCTCTGTTGTGATTCCGTCATAACCCGCCGCCTTGTTGTTTTTCAGCTGCTTGAGAGCCATCCTAATCTCGTACAGGCTGACGTCCGGGATATCTTCGGTATAGTGTCGGGTAAGCTTGGCTCTAGGGTCTTTAGCCTTGCTTTCAACAGGTGTTTGAGTGGAATACAGCTGTCCATAGAAACTCTCAATCTCCCTCAGGATTTCAGGTGTTGACGTAATGATGCTACCTGCCTCAGTTTTCAGCCTCGTCAGTTGGCTTTGCCCAATAGACAGATCTCTGGCGAACACTTTGGAGCCTTTGTTCCGCTCAATGGCCTCTTTAATACACTGGGTATTAAATTGGCGAAGGTCGCTCGTCAAAGACTTAGATATCTGTCTATTGAGTTGCCGATAACGATGGGCATCCGCTGAGTTCTGTAGCCGCATTACGTTTCTCTGATCCATGAGTAGGAGAGTCTGGCTGGAGAGTTTCTTTGACTTCGGACGGCGGGTTTTAAAGTAGTAAGTAGTAGTAAGTAATAATAATAACTAATAATAATATGAACTCGACCACATTATAATGTGACACAATTTTGTCTTCGACTTTAATGGCATGGTGAATGCACTGTCTCCAATTATCAGGCGTCACCTCTTTCAGGCCTTCTTCAAATATTCTTTTTACCACTCTTATTTTAACAGTTTTTATTGTTCCTGGCAACGTACCCCTTTGCTTGAGCCCAAACTAACTCTATTGGGTTGAGCTCACAGTGAAAAGGTGGCAGACGCAGGATTGTGACACCGTATTCAGCGGCCAACTCTTCCACAGCATGGCGTTCGTAATTAGATTTTTGTAATTTTACTTTTTCGATTAATTTAGCCTTTATCATTGTAGGTTGATATTAAATTTGTTTTTCATCTAACCACTTAACAATATCAGCCTTCCGCCAGTTTGAAGTGGGGATACGCTCGACTTTTCTTGAATGGCACGGTGCGTTATCTAATACCAGCACCGCATTTGGCATTAATTTTGGCAAAATGCTTCTAAGCCATTTCCCAAAACACTTTGAATTCATCTCATCATGATAGTCCATACTATTTTTCTTCGATTCAAAAATAAGTAAATCGTAATCTACAAAACCTTCATCACTGCCTATATGTGAAATTATAAGGCGTCGTCCTTTGCCGGTTGGGCCCTTTAGGTCTGTAGTCAAACCTTTAGAAAACGCTTGTTTGGAAGATTCTACTGTTGTATCTTCCCAAACTTTTCCAGTTGTATGACCTGTTAATAAACGAAATTCTTACCTGTAAATAATACAATACAGAAACAAAACATTTTGAAACTGAAAAACCTATTTACTAAATACAGTTTACCGAAATACCTCTATGTCTCAAGACGAAAGTCTGACCAGTGTGTGTTGCCAGTAATGACATATGGAAGTGAGACGTGGTCATTCACTACGACTTTTTTGCCAGGCTGTTGTGTCGACTAACTTTTAAATGTAAAAACTCGATTTACCACATCACTATTTATTTGGGACTGAAAACCTGCCACACTGAAAATGTCATTTCACTGACTACAATTAAAAATCCTAGTATAGTGTGCACTAAAGTTTTGAAGTTTGAAGTTAACCGCTTTTGTATAACTGGGAAGCCGATTTCGTTAATTTGAACAATTTTAAATCATATCAAAGACCAACTTACATACTCAAATGTACGTTTGAAAAAAAAGCGAAAACGGTGCCGGGGCCTAACCAGCGACAAAGTTACATTTTATACTTCGTAAATACATTTTACGTTGTTGGTCATACATATTTGAAGTTTCTACCTGAAGAAACTTAGACTGTTTAAAACATAAACCGCGGTCGTTCTAATGGATATGAATGATGTGGGAACTTTTGCTTTGAAGGTGAATTGTTTAGATGCATCGCAGGAAAAAGAAGAATGAAAAGCCTAAGTTGTCTTTACATCTTAGGTATAAAGAATTGGCAAAAAATAATTTGGTGTAATAGTAACCTTTTGGGTAAACCATTAAACGAAACCCATGACACAGTATAAACCATACAGTAGGCTATCTAAGGCCGCCCGCCGAGTTATTAGCCTAGCGTGCACACAGACACGCGGTACAGCCCGTCCGTACTGCTGCCTCCCTATTTTATGCTAGCGTGTGCGTGAAATTGCGTGTGCGTGATATCGCGACACGGCGCGCGACGCGCACGCACACATTCAAACCGGGAGTGGCACGTTTGTATGTAGATAGCTTACTGTAAGATTATACGCTGCCCATGATTAGTGTTTATTGTTGTCTGAAGAAGGTATCGGTAGTAGTAGAAATACTGACTGTTGTTGGTGGCGGTGGGCGGGATCATGACGCGCAGGTTGGGCGCGGAGCTGGAGCCGGAGATGACGGCGGTGCTGAAGAGCCCCGCGGCGCCCGAGAGCTTCCCGCGCGCGCCGAGCCCCAGCATCTTCAGGTAGCTCATCTGGCCGGCGATGCTGTGCCGCTGCCGCCGCCCTGCTACAGTCGCGCTACACTCGCGCAGCCGCGGCCACGAGGCCGTGCGACCCGCGTCTGCCGCATCGTCCCTCTCGCTCGCACCCGCCGAATCCGCCCGAGACCCGAACGTGATCGACGACAGCGGCAGCTCGTTAGTAGCGGACTCGACGCCGTCCAAGTTAATAGAGGGAGTTAGCGGGGACGGCGTCGTCAGCGTTAGTAGCGGGGGAGACAGCGGACAGGGGCCGCCTGTTAGTGCGTTACGGGTGACAGTTACGAGCGGGAGTGCGGTTACAAGGGTGACGGGAGGAGAGAAATTATATTAATAAATATTATAAATAGTAAAAATACATAGATAGATAGAAGCGTGCTCGTAATGAGATAGATCGGAGAGACATCACGGGTGATCCCGGTGTGCGGCATTTGACGACTGCTGTCGGCGCGGGCGCAGACCTCGACATCGCTATCTACCCCTGCGCTCACACGCATGTGATCGGAGGACTAAATTTCGACTGAGATTTCCGCTCGTTAATCAAAATTCTTATTCTAAATTGATAGTTAAAACACTCAGTTAGTGTCGATGTTAAGTGAAGCATGCACGTTGCAACAATAGTCAAACGCAAACACACGAACGCGAGGTGCGAGGATGCAACGAAAACACACACAATACCGCCGGCCAGAATGAGCTCAACCGACGTCTCGATGCCGCCACACACTTCTACAAACTCCAAAACACAAGTCAAAGAATACAGACAAAACACAGTATCAAAAATGTTACACAATTTAAATCCAATCCAATCATAGGCAGTTCGTAGAAGATCAGGGATGATGGTGATCTCTAGTCAACAACTGTGAGTGGCATTGCTAAGGCGCTTTGTATCTAAGGTTAGGACAATTTGAATTATGCATTCTCTTATAAACCTTACCTCTGAACAGGTGTAGTTTTGCGATATATTAGGCTGATGTTGCCACGCGCCAGGTCCAGAGGATGACATTAAGTCTGTTTCCTAACATGATAACACTTATGATAACACCTTGTCAAGAGTTAACACCATAAATTAAATTGATTGATTTTGAACGTTTTATTAATGGCGTTACCGAATATAAATATATGTTTTTAAACAAGGTGATTTCTTTATCAGTATCAAAATTCAACGTAAGTTCAGAATCACACTCGTAAAATATATATCACGCAAAATTGAATGAGAATTCGGCAATTTTCCAAACGTCGAATATCATACAAAGTTTAACAAATTGTTTATTAAAGAGCCTTGTCTAGCTCCGTTCTAAATTGCTCTAGCTAGAGCAATTCAGAACTTTTCTTGCAAATTTTGACACCGACAACAGAATCACATTGTAATACCCTTGATAAAGATGAACTTTTCAAAATATTCAAATTCCCACATGACATTAAAAAATACCCTGCCCTCGACATGAAATACACCATATTCAGTTGAATAAACCAGTCCATCGATTGCCGCGACAGGTAACCGTCACCGTCACCAAGATGCCTGCAGACGCCTTTCCTTCCCCTCGGGGATTCCCCACGTGCACTAACCTTGGTTGGGCGTGGTCTGCAGACTCTGGTACCGCAGACTGCCGCCAGAGGGCGCCGAGCCGTCCGAGTCGTCTGCGCGCGACGACAGATCGAGGGAGTCAAACGGTATCAATATACAGGCGTTATGCGCGCTTGGGGCTAAATACACTCTTTATACACAATTTGGGACTAAATCTGAGTTCATATCTAAGTTTTATAAGCGAATTTTGACTGAATTTTCTTATATTAATGACTGATTACACTGAATTTGAGAAACACCCAAACTTTAACACAAAGCCATCTTTTAATGTCTAGCAGGAATATTAGACTGACGCCTAAATTGTCGATTAAGCATCCCCTAACTAAACTAAGGCCATCCTTAATTCGTTTGCTTACGCGACACTCTCTTATTGGTACATACATTACTAAGATGACTTCGACAGTTTTGGCAAATCACTTGGTGTAAACTGGCATTAATGTAAGAATCAATATTTTTAGCCCCAACTAGCATTGTATTAAGCGTTAATCAGCCAATGTTAGTCTACAATGTTTTGTGATTCCAACGACAACGTCTAACTACTTATGCACTCCAAAGAACATTCTATTCAACAGAAATAAGTATGTGGAACTAATTCTGCATAATTTCTAAAATATATGTTCATGTAAAGTTCTAAAATAGATTCAAAATTATGTAAACAATACAAGCCGAATATAGTCCTTAAAAAAATACAATAGGTACATTTATCTACTTCTTCACAACATTTTAGTTGATGAACGAAAATATATAAGTCTTCAACAAACTATTTTTTTGGCACCTTTCTGTCAAAAATCAACCTAAATTAGATACCTACATTAAAAAGGTCTGATAATTCAGTTTTGTCCTTTTGTATTTACAGCATGATCAACGCATGCAATGAAAGTTTTATATTTCTTCTCATAACTATGACGATCATTGGTTTATATTCGATATGCACAAAGTAAATAGTTTAAAAGACTAAGTCTCCGGCTACACTAAACCCATAAGTTGGAAGTCTTGGCAGTGTTGTAAAGTGTCATACACATACAGCACTCAAAACGTAAGTTAGTGACGACACAAAACCAGCAGTGCAAGTCCGTCCGCACGCGTATAATTACCGTTGTCGTGGCTCTGCTTATGCTGGTCGTAGCTGCGCGCGCGCGGCTGCGGCTCTTCGTTCTCTTTGGGTTCAATTTCTTCGCTCTGTGAATAAAATCAATAAGTTTTCAGGATAGGAGTTCATGTCACCTTTATGGATCAGTACGCCAAGCACGAACCGCTAACGTTTTGGAAATCGTAAAGAAAACGACGCTTTTTTTCTTTTTCCTATGTCTTTAAGAAAAACGGTATCATCATGTCGGAATATGCATGTCCGATTTGGTCCCCCCGATACGCTGTTTACATAAATCGTTTGGAGCGCCTACAGAAAATTTTTATCAAACATTTAAATTACCGTGTGCATAAACCGGCCTTGTCCTCCTACCAAGAGAATTGTAAACGATTTAACTTGCTCTCTCTTGAAAACAGACGTAAATTGATGGGCGTATGCTTTCTGTACGACATTGTACGCGGACGTATAGACTGCCCCGAGCTGGTGGCGAGCGTCGCGCTGAATGTGCCGCTGCAGCGCACGCGCCGCTCCACGCGCCGTCCGCCGCCGCTCCTGTGTGTGCCGCGCGCTCGAACCAATTACGCGAGTAATGCGCCCCACTCTCGTCTGCCCAATGACTATAACGACTTTTTTATGGGTATTGATATATTTAACACTAGTAAAAATACCTTTAGGCGTCGCGCCATAGACATACTGAAGTCTAATTAAAAATTTTATTTTTATTTTTGCCTACCAGCAGCATTTAACCAAAAAGTATAAAGTCAATCGTAGTAAACGATAATAGTAATAGGTACTCATATAATTTAATTTACTGTCCCAAACTTTTACAGGGGCTATAGGTATACAAATCTGTTAGTATGGGATTATAGTTTTTAGCAATGTATTATTAACTAGCGGCCGCCGCAACTTCGTCCGTGTGGACTTGGGCTAAGAAAAAGTGATAATGTCTTATAAATTGTAGCATAGGTTATATTCAGATGCATGGGCTGGGTTATTGTAGGGTTTCATTTAAATCCATCCAGTAGGTTTGACGTGAAGGAGCAACAGGGCACATCCACACATACAAACTTTCGCATTTATAATATTAGTAGGATTCTAAATTAATTAGTTCTTTATTCAAGTAGACCGTCGTTATTTATTAAAAGTAAAAGTATTATCTAACACATACCTACACATACATACATATCATAAAAACATAGTAAGTATAGGTACCTACATAATGTTATTGCGAGACACAAAAATGACATAGATAATGTTATCATGTTACGATTTTTTTATTGGGAGTGTAATATAATAATAAATCAACAAATTAATAATGTAATGTATAGGTGTGTGAGTTGGAAGCAGGTGCAAGAGATCTGCGGGTTGCAATAAAAAAGCAGATCATAACACGCAAAAAGGAACGTGTGTTGTTAACAGTACAAATAAAAAAAAAAAAATAAAAAAAAAAAATATATACTGAAGTAAAGTAAACTTGTGTTGTATAGGTTTCATAGATTTAGTTTATTTTTTGAAGCGAAAGGGAATAGCTTGAACAATAAAGTAATTAGTAATTTGTATTCATTTTGTAGTGTATTTAAGTAAACAACTGTGAACGTCTGTTTATCGCGCGATAGAAATAGTACCAAGAAATCAGTCATTGGCCTTACTTTAAGTTTAATGTTTCCTAAGTATTACAAAATGTAACGCTGTTGGTTTCTAAATAAATAAAAAAAAAAAAAAAAAAAAAAAAAAAAAAAAATCATTTACTTATCAATTACCAAAACGTTACCAGTGCTAGGCCTAGAGTAACGAACTACAGTCCCACAAATATAAGAAATACACTTTGACAGTGGCCAGTGTCATTGGAAAGTGTACTCAATCCAAATGGAATACGATTCATGCGCTGTGGCTTGGCTTTTGAGCCTGAGTTCAATTTTGAATGACACTGGCAGATGTAAAAGTGTATTTCTTAAATCAGTTGGACTATAACATCAGGCAAATATAATTCGATTTGACGTTTTGAAAGTACTTTGTAACATAACATAACATAAACGGCCTATATACGACCCACTGCTGGGCACAGGCCTCACCTCAACAATGAGGTGGAATGAGCCATTATTATTATTTTCGGTTGGGGACGCTGGCATTGAGCCGGGTGATCGGTCCGCACGTTGTGGGCCATTTCACCCATTTCCCCAGGCTCCGTGGGAGCCTTAAGTTGTCCCATCGTCACGGCGTCCCGTCGAATCTTCCAGTGGCCTTACAGAGTCTGATGATCTGCTCCACCGTCAGTGCTCGTATCTGTTCTATGTCGAGTTCGTCTGATCCTGTGAGCTCCCATCTGGTCAGTGCGTACATAGGGCATTCTGCGATAAGGTGGAGACTTGTTTCTTCGCACTCCCCGCACTCCGGACACATGGGATCGTCTTTTCGCCTATCAGGGTCAGGTGTCTGTTTAGTCGGGAGTGTCCCGTTACTATTTCAATTACTAGGCGGGTATTGCTCCTGGAGAGCCTCATCAGTTGGCCCGTCCTTTTATTGTTTAGTCCGTGGATAAACATCTTCGACTGTCGCATACCTGCCATTGCATTGGAATGAGCCATACTCACGCCATAACACGCGGGCTCAGTGCGGATTGTTGGAGGGGTGTAAGGATAGTGAGCAACCTTGATTAACCTTACTTTGTAACAGGTCTATTTAATTTTCTAAAAATATCTTGAAGTCAAATGCATGTATAGTGTGTCGTTACCTGTTCGTGTAGCAGCCCCCCCTCGGGTGGATGCGTGCGCGCGCGCAGCTCGGCCGTCAGCCGCGCCGCCAAGGATGACGCCTCGTGACCACTCACCGTGTAGTGTAAATTGCTGGACACAAGCATTTGAACTGTTAACTTCTTGAATTATAAAGTTATCTTGAAAAAAATATCTAAATCGGGTCATCTGTTTGATAAGGACTTAAAGCTAAGGCTCCGATTTGAGCCTATGCGATTAGGCGCTCAAATATAAACCGAATCAGTGTCCGCTCGCTTACAATTTACTACCAACATCTCAACGAATATGCTCGTGAGAGATGGCATCGCAAGCATAATGTTAAATCCGTATAAAAAACGTCGAAATTCAAATTAATATACGGTGTTATATGGTTAATCTAAAATCAAATAAATTTAATTTCACAACAATTAATGAGGAAGTCTAGTACTCACCAGATTGGAATAGGATCCGAAGGTCTCACTTTAGACTTCGAAACTTTCTTCGGCGAAAACGTACAATCCAGTTCGTCAGGATGATCCTAGAATATAAATTTCCCTCAAATTAAATTGTCTTCTAGCTTCTAAATATAAACATTTAGACTTCAAAAAATACCGGTTGAAGAGTTTCCTGACTCGCCATCTGATCATCTTCACTCTCTTCTTCTATGCATTTTACTTCATCGGATGAGCTCAGCTGAAAGATCAAAGTTTGGAGAGTGTTAAAAATAAATAAAAGTATAATAAATACGGTAAAATAAACAACAACTTTAAGTGCATAAAGAGCAAATCAAAATCCCGTCTAACACCTATATCCGAACTTTTAATTAGGTGCAGTAAAATGTCAGGTAATTTGACAGATGTGTCAACAAAATTACAGTATTTCCATCAAATAACAAATAATTTCACTGTACCTGAATGATTAAAGTCATTAGATAAAATAAAGCAACGTGAAACTAATACAAGTGAAACATAATGAAGAAGAATTACAGGGTATTACAATCACTTTCGCGTAACAACAGTCAGAAAAGAAATAGAAAGAAAGAAAAGATTTTATTGGGTACATAACAAACATAAACAATAAAAACAAATTACAAAAGTTCGTTATGCAGCCAAGATGATGGCCACTCAGCATAATTTCCAGTGCACCATGAACACAGTGGTTATTACTAAAAATTGCACGGAGCATATCTTGTGCGTGCGTGATCGACTGTGTGCGTAAGTTTACGTGTGTGTGTAAATAGCTATCCCTATTTTACTTAACGTCTAACCCCCTTATTCATAAAAACTTAAACAGTTGTAATAGAACACGATAACTTTTGTATCGCTTTGTCACTGTCATTCTTGTTGCTGCCACCATTTGCGAGTAAGTGACAGAACTCGTCAATAGCTTAAACAATGCGTCAGCGTTGCGTTCGTTTTTATGAATAAGAGGGTTAGGCGGAGATCCTGGAATACTAACCTCATTGTTGGTGGTGGAGTGGTTGCGGCTGTGCGGCCGGAAGCCGGGCCCGGGCGGCAGGTTCTTCTGCACGCAGCAGTTCACGCCCGGGCTGAAGTGCAGCTCCACGTGGAACCTGCACATGCATTCAATCTCTTACAGGACAACTATAAATTAAGTTGAAATCTCCACCAGAGATATAACACGTGATGTCGACGCACAAAATATCGATAGATGCTGATACGATGCTACAAGACTGCGACTCACGTTACTACGAAATACTACCACTTCGAAGCTACTTCACTTCGATGCACGTTACCGCGAAAGGTTTTCACTGCGATAATACTTAAATTCGATGCATATTACTGCGACAGATTGTAACTTCGAAAATGTTTGACTTACAAATGTGAACAGTATAACTTACCTTTTAATGGAAATGTAATTTCCAACATGAATGTCTATTTAAAAAAAAATACTTTGTCGAAAATTGGATAACATGTTAAGGAAAATAATTTTGAACAAAGCTTCACACCTTCTAATGAAAAAGATATCGTCTAAGCTGAAATGACCCGCCCCTCCACTGCATCTACTTATGTTTGCGTAGACGCGGTGGAGGGGCGCGACATTTCAGCTTAGACGATCTCTACCTGCCTACTTAGAAGTAAAAGAAAAAGGTAGCGGTTCAATATGTAGATGCCATACCAGCTACTACATTAATTAATAGGTTTCCTTTGTTGACTATTCGTAGTTCCACAAAAAAAAAAAAAGGATTTTTTCAATCTTCACACACACTTAATTACTTGACTAGCTACTATAGTTATAACAGTATATTTAACTCACCTTTCCTCTGAGCAGGGGTCCTTGGTGGGATCCTCATAGAGCATGACGACGATCTGCGACATGTAGTTAAGTTCCGACACCATCGACACATACTCCATTGCACGCCGCCATTGTTCGTCTTTTACTACCTGCAAAAGTAGTTTTACATATTTTTGGTGAATCTACTTGACTAGCGTCTGGCGCAGTGGTTAAAAAGCCGTTGGAGCAGAATAAATGGATATTCGCATTGTGTGTTCCATAAGAGCAGGAAAAACCTGTTTGATAGCAAAAATGTACTTATTTGTTATCACAAAGAGATATCAATCACATTCAGTCAACATTAAAATCAGATAAATAGATTTCATTTTGTAAACAAATATGTACACACAGAAACCACCCAGACCACGAACAGATACGTTCATGCTCACGAATGTTTTAACTGTGCGGGGATCGAACCCGCTGATTGTAGTAGCCAACTTAACTATTACCCAAGTCGGTCATCAACCGGCACTATACTTACATCAAGCAGTCCTCCGAACCGCAACACAGTGAGTAGTGAATGCACGTGGCTCTCGCTGGTGAAGTACAGGCGCGTGCGCACGTGCCGGCCCGGGCTCGACACGCCGTGGCTGTATCTGCGGCGAAATACGCGTTACGGATTAACACATAAGATCTAAATTGCATTGGCAAATAACAACCTTATTCATAAAAACATCTAGTTAATTTTTGTTTCGCTTCGTCCCTTTCTTTCATGTTGCTGTCACCATTTGCGAGTAAGTGACAAAATACTACAATGCCGTATTCCATGCTCTAGGGCTGCGTTGGATTTTATGAATAAGGGGGTTGAATTAAACAGATCTACAGAGTCACTTTAATCATTGTAAAGTACTTAAAGTATTTTTTTTATTTAGCCTTATGGTTAAGTGGAAGAGAATAACTTATTGGCATTTGGTCAGTCTTTTTTTACCATTCACTCGTGTGAAATAAAGCTTTATTTCTATTATCCTTGTTGCTGTTTCTGAGGCGATGATGCAGCACTGGATTATTTTTCACAATTAGGGGGTTACTGTTCACATGGTGTATTATATTGTCTCAAAATTTCGCCGATTGTGCGTAACAAACCCGAACGGAATGTTAAGTGCAAAATGTTGTTTCACCTCTGACAATATTTTTATACTTAGGAGATATTGTGCTCATCTATTTAGTGGAAATGACAGCTTACTTGACAGAAATTACTGCACCAAATTGAATGTAAATGTATAGTTTTGAGCACCTTTTCCGTGACCAAGAAACTTCGGTGATTTATTTTATACCTTATTCAATAATTATTTCATCATCATGTCATGCGCTGAAATAATTATTCATATGATGAATAATATGAAAACAAATTTCGTCTAACCTAGGATTCAACCTGTTCACTGTCTCTTCTCCCGACTCCTCGATGTTCCTCTGCAAGTCGGCGCGGATCTTCTTCAGCAGCGGCGTGCAGATGCCTTGCCCGATGGTCAGCTTCTCTTGCATCGTCAGGCCGTACTCCTAGAGAATAGCCGAATTAAAGCACAGCATGAAACACCGTTTATAGGGCTTACTCATACGAAGTAAACAACATGAAAGACCTTTCAGCCACCCTTTTCTGTTTTTTCATTTCACGTTTGTCAAGTGTTATTTATTTGAATTAAAGCAAAAAGAAATGCAGTCATTTCTTTTCGGAATTGATCGTGGCTGTTTATATGTATTTTAGACGCAAAATGTTGAAATGCTAACGCGAAGAGCAAGTGTCTAACGTTTCGTCTGCCAGACTGTTTCGAATGCGTGTTTATACATTTAGTGTGTATGAAGTTCTGGGTGAAAGTCCTTAATTTCATCATCAAGCAGAGTCTCAGCGCATGGGAAAAGAGGTTTTGTTGCTGCTCGTCTCACCCCTGAATTCACAAATGTCCATATCAATATTTAATTCAATTCAAAATATCTTTTTTAAATAGACCTGTTACAAGTGCTTTTAAATCGTCAAAAACTAATTCAAAAAAATTAAAATACACTTAATAATAGACTTAATACTATATTAAGAATAATAAATAAATACACAGTATACAAACATAATCTGACTCAACCACCGGTGTCGGAATGTTGTTTCTGTACTGAGAAGAACCGGCAATAATGTTGAACATACTGTCCAAAAAGCTACACTTGTGAGCTAGCTAGTTACAAGCTACATTTGTGAATTCGGGGGTCAGTTCCGTAAATGTAGCTCTGCCAGGATGACAAATAATCTCAGTATGTCGCCATCCGCAGATAAGATACTTACTTGCGGTTAAAGATGAAAGTTTTAATAGATGTGTGCAATGATATTTAAAAGCAGTACAGATACGTTATGTCAGTACTGACGCGAAGTCAAAAATTGACCCCTGGTGTACGTACTGCGGATTTGACCGTGTGTACAAAATAGTATGATTATTTACTAGAGCGTAAGCGAGACAGATTCATGTTGCGCAGTGTTGTCTCGCTTTGCTCAGATGGGCAAAAGCCCTGATTTCGTGTGCTACTATTTTAGCAGTAAATCTCAAAATCATCTACGATTTTTTATTATAATCATTCAAGTGTCGGAGCTGTCAGGGGCGTTATCGCCGAATCTTACTAAAATGACGGTAGATCGTTGCGCGTCATTATTTGGCGCCAAAATGGCGCAAATGCCAATGGCCTAAATGGTTATTTTTTTAACGCGAAAGACATAAGTATACTAGGCCTAAATTTGCCGCTTGGAACTGCACTAATTCCCTGATGAGCTGAATTAGCTTATATTTGCTCTCTGACACTCAAGACGATAATATCATTAGATGTGTGTATGACTGACCTGCGGAATAACAATATCAGCCAAATACTTGGCGTACATATAGAGCTCCTCGGCCTGGTCGAACTGCAGCGTGTGCTGGTTGTGCTGGAGGTCGTACTTGATGCAGTCGTAGATGTCGGGGATCTTGGAGATGTCGTACGTCTTGTTCTTCGTGCAGAAGTCCTTCTCGATCTTGCCCCAGCGTCGGCCCATCAGCTCCCAGGTCTCGCCGTGGTATAGGATCGTGTCTGGAATGGATGCATAGAATAAGTTTGGGTTTTTTAAAGACTTTTTGTTTTTTGATCAAGTTTTTGAGCTTTGTATCAAAGTTGTTTGAACTTAAGTCGGCGCAAACAGTCGTAATGCAGTTTAGCCAAGCCGCTGCAGGACGTCACATTTTGCTATAAACGTGTATTGTTGAGACTTTTTAGAATGAAATGTGATTATGCAATTATTAATAAATTAATGAAAGAATATTATTAATGGGCTAAGCCTAGTTATTATCATTATTATCAGCAGCCACACGACGTCTACCGCTGAACATAGGCCTCCCCCATAGATTGCCTGAGCGGCCGGTTATAGGCAGCCTGCATTTAACGAAACAGTGCGATCTTTATAAGGTCATCCGTTCACCTTGCAGGTGGGCGTCTCACGATGTCTTATCTTACTTGGCCTCGAATGGTCTCCACTCGAGGACTTTCCGGCCCCAGTAGCCAGCAGTCCTTCCAGCATATGTGCCCTGCCCACTGCCACTTCAACCTGCTAACACGCTGGGCGCTGGTTCGTTTATTACTGGCTTAAGATAGTGAGTGCAGGCGTAGATATGCTTACATACAATGATATTATATTAAAAAGACGTAGATAGGTTACTTGTGCTAAAAAAGTGGCACTCGAAATCTGGACTTCCGACCACCTGAGCAAAGCATTGACAGTTTGAGACAACACAGCGCAACATGTATTTGTCTCGTTTACGTTCTAGTAAATAATGGCACGTACGCCAGGGGACAATTTTTGACTTCGCGTCAGTACTGGATTAAGAACTTTATTTCTCATAAAGAATTACAATCACTTACATGAGAATAAATAATAACTCACATAATATCATTTCTGGGGCTACGTATAAAAAAGTACATTATACTTACTAAGTTGAATAAATCTAAACAAGCTTGAAAAGAACCAAAACGGATGAGACATGGAATAGTTAGGCACTGACTGACATAACTTATCTACATCTTTTTTATTGTAATATCATTGCTCACATAACAATAATGGTCGTACCTTTAGTCTTGGGGTCGTCCTTCTTGGCGAGCACGATGCGCACGAGGCTGGCGATGAGCGTGTGCACGTGCGCGCAGCAGCGCACCGGGTTCTTGACGAACTCCATCGCGGCGCTGATGCTCAGGGAGCTGCACGGGTTGATGCAGGACCGGTCCGAGTCGGTGAAGTCGCGGTCCACTTGCATAGCCTCGTGGAGACGCGCTTTTGCCCTGGAAGCGAATGTAACGCATGAATAAGGCTAGAAAAGTAACTGGAGGGATATTTACGGAACACAAAAATTTTCAAAATATTTCTATTTGAAGTTCTGGCCTATAAGACTCAATTGAAAATTTTAGCCTATACAGGTGACAGATCTCAATGAAGATTATCAAGCAGAAGTCCAGAATCAGAGAATTTATTTGTTTAAGTCAAAGCTAGACTTCATTGTTTAGAAATGTCAAATAATGATTTTAATTTTTGTTAAATAACAGAATAATATTACAGTGATTACATAAACAATTGTCAGTCTACCTGATAAGTCCATTAAAATTCCAAGCTCTTGATATTTTATAAGACGAATTTGAAAGAAAAGTTAAGTTTTATGCAATCTTCCTAGGCGATGCCCGGTCGGAAACGCCGAGATTGAATACTATGTGTTGTATGTCAGTTAGTAGTCTGACATAACTTTGTTATTTTTCAAGAATATCCTAAAGTAAAAAAAGAAGACTTACATATTCTGCACCTTAGAAGAGTCACAATCATTATCCAGCAGCCCGTTAGTGTTGGCCGACTTGACCATCTGCACAAGTATAGGCGTGAGTTCCCCCTCCAGCGCCAGCAGTCCTTTAGCGAAGGCGGCGGCGGTCATCTGCACGCGGCCCTCGTCTGAGGCGTAGATCTTCAGGTCGTGCCGGAAGGTCGAGTGCAGCCGGAGCAGGCCTAGGCCTTGGGTGCCGCCTTCGCCTGGAAATAGCTTCGCATTAGAACGGCGAGCAGTCTCGCTAACATTTTGGTAAACAAAAAGTAAACGATACTTTTTTTTCTTATTCCTGTCTTTAAAAAAGAAGTATCATTAACTTTTTGATTACCAAAATTTAAATTATTAAGGAGTAACTCCGCGACCATAGCGCTTGTAACAGTACCGAAATATCGGAAACTCAAAACAATAAAGGTACATGGTAGCAATCCCGTTTTTAATGATTTAAATGTTAGTGACCATGGAAGTTTAAAGAAATAGATTACCAAATGATTAGCGATTCGTGCTAGCCTAACTCATACTACCTACTACTTTCTACCACCGGACCACTAGACGTCGTTAGGGCTCGCTCCTTTACTGGTCCTCACGGCTAGGGGGTGGAACGTTTTTTTTGTGTGTGTTTTTCGAGGCCATTGTGGACCGTTAAAGGTTAGTGATGAACCTTACCGTCAAATGCCGCCTTAATTAGGCTGGTTAGGCTCAACGCCTGACATCGGGTGACATCCACCGGGGCTGACTGCCGAACGTGCTTACGAAGATGAGTGTTAAATACATTCACGGTGGTAATTAGTCGACGCTGGTTTAAGTCTGGAATTTGGGAGGAGGCCAGGATCCGCTGAATTAAAAATTAGGCTACAGCCCGATTTAAAAGGTTGGTATTCCTAAGTTGGTAAGTCCAGTACCGACCCTCGGCTGTGTCTACTGTGCGCCCTCACCGGGTATGTGCCGGCCCTGGCCGCCGGGGTACATGCAGCGGAACATGCGGCCCAGCTCAGTACCGACCCTCGGCTGTGTCTACTGTGCGCCCTCACCGGGTATGTGCCGGCCCTGGCCGCCGGGGTACATGCAGCGGAACATGCGGCCCAGCTCCTCGGCCTGGATGCGGCCCGCCGGCGTCAGCTCGCCGCCCCACTTCAGAATCAGCACCAAGGAAGGGTCACCCGCGCAGCCTACTGTGAAACATTCAACAATCATCATTACTACAACAACAATAAAAAAAAAATCAAATATCCCTGAACATTATTCCACACAACGCCATCTAGCCCCAAGTGAGCTAATTATAGTCTGTTTTTAAGGGATACTAGACAACGGATAAACATACTTAAATACTTTTTCTTTTGTAAATACGGTACATACATAGGACCCAGACCAATACTAACAGACATGTTCAAGCGCACAAATGTTTGTACTGTGTGGGGATCGAACCCGCGACCTTTGTTGTAGTAGCCGACTTCTCAACAATTACACCAAATCGGTCGTCAAATAATGACAAACAATGCAGCAAGTTTACATTTACAGTACAATTCGAAGTCAATGGCAGCTCGGAAGTTAGCTACGAGCGCCAAGTGCGTAAGATTGACCTCACCTCGCAACCTGCTGACACCATAATTTGTGTTCTGCGCTCGATGTACACAGCCGCCATTACGTTTGAATCGTATTGTACATAAAATAATGACAAACGTTCTGTAAAAGCAATTGAACTGTGTCAATCCAACAAAAGAGGATTTTCAGCCAGAATTGTAATATATCAGACCCATGAATTACGACATAACAGTTTGAAATGTTGCTTGTCAAGATGTTATTCCAAAGTTAAGCCCATACGTTGCTTGCCAAATTGATATTCCGAAGTTAAGAACATACTAGTTATCATTATTTATAACAAACTATAACATATGTTTTTTATTATGGATACTGCATTTTTTACTAAAGATCGGAAGTTAAATATTTGAAATAATATTTCTTCAGAGTGTCCTATAACATTGATGAAATCACCCTGGCTCATAGGGTAAATATACCAGAAAGATTCGGCCGATCTGTTAATGGTCTCGGTAGCATAATTGGTTAGGGCAGTCGCCCGGTTTGCGAAAGATGCGGGTTCAAGTTCTGCCTGATGCCAACAAGACCAAATGTCTTTTTCTGGTTTTTCAGACCTTTAGTAAAAACTATAACATTATCAATTAGTCTGCTGATTGATTTTGTTTGCCAATGTATTGCAAAACATTTTGCTAGTAGAAGTGGATTCATAATATTTGTATTATGACTGGAAAGAGCGGAGATTCTTGACATCTATTTTAGGCTGTCATCAAGTTTCCTTGACAAATTAACAGTTAATTATTTCTGTTTGAAGTTTCTCAATTTTTATTTTTCATCTTTTTGCATAGTTTTACATTAATAGACACAGAAGGCAGACTCTACACAAGACTCGATAACAATAACGATTGTTCAATAAACTTATTGCTATGACTATCTAGGATCAAATCGGTCGAATGTCAATACTGTGTCACCACCGACCATTAGTACGTACAGAGGCGCACACATCAACCTTTACAAAACCATTGCAAAATAGGTCTTACATCAACGGCATAAGGTGCCCCTATGTAAAGGTTGATGTGAGCGCCTCTGTACAAACGCGGCGTAGTGAGTCTGCGGTTGTAATCGACCGTTCTATTGAGACGGCCCTGAGTTCTCGTTTGAATAGTTTGTGGTTTGTCGACTGGCGCTGATTTATAGCTAATCGGTCTGGCGGAATAAATATGAGAGAGAAATAGACTGGGTTTTCCTTTATCCAATAGCATTTCATACGTTTTGTGCCAAAATGATTGGACCAAATCAAGTAGTTTTATGGTTGGATGTGAAAATTGGTTGCTTTGCCCCAGCCATCGCAATCTGCAATATTTCTAGCACAAAATAATACTTTTTCACTAACACACAATCAGTGATCGTTCTGATGTGTTTCAAATCAGAGTGACACGCGACTAGTTGTGGCAATAGAAGTGTTTGCGTTGCTACATATGGCAGAATCACTTTACTCGATAGAGTCAGATGCATATTTCAACATTACAAAATATGCATGGTGTGTGTGTGTGTGTGTTTGTGTGTGTGTGGGTGTGTGGGTGTATGTGTGTGTGTGTGTGCGTTGCGTTACCGTCGTCAGAGCTGGATCCTCGCGGGCGGCCGCGGGGCTGGTACTTCATCTGCACCTTGCGGTTGATGCCGCTGAAGTGGCCGTACCTGCGAATAAATATTATTAGTGTTATTTATTATCAATTAAATTTCGCTGTTATTGAATTCAAAATCCCTTTTTTGTTAGGATGCAAATGCAAAAGAAGTAGTAAAGTACAACTGAACTCATTGAAAGCAAAATCACCGTTTCTTTTTTTAACTTGTTAACAAAGAATTGTATGAATACTTTGACAATATAAATCAACATGTGACAACTTTACATACGTGACCAATGCCGCGCCCAATAGTTTTTTTTGTCTTTTCTGCAATAGTTGTTTGCTGCTCTGGAACTTTTTGGTCAATTTGGTTGTCTATAATCTGCAAGAGATTTACGTAATACTCACATCTCGAGCACGCTCTTCAGCTGCTGATGTCCAGGATCTCCTGCAGCTGCTTCGGCTTCTTCAGCTCCACGTGATTGTTCTAGTACTTACATCTCGAGCACGCTCTTCAGCTGCTGATGTCCAGGATCTCCTGCAGCTGCTTCGGCTTCTTCAGCTCCACGTGATTGTTCTAGTACTTACATCTCGAGCACGCTCTTCAGCTGCTGATGTCCAGGATCTCCTGCAGCTGCTTCGGCTTCTTCAGCTCCACGTGACTGTTCTAGTACTCACATCTCGAGCACGCTCTTCAGCTGCTGATGTCCAGGATCTCCTGCAGCTGCTTCGGCTTCTTCAGCTCCACGTGATTGTTCTAGTACTTACATCTCGAGCACGCTCTTCAGCTGCTGATGTCCAGGATCTCCTGCAGCTGCTTCGGCTTCTTCAGCTCCACGTGATTGTTCTAGTACTTACATCTCGAGCACGCTCTTCAGCTGCTGATGTCCAGGATCTCCTGCAGCTGCTTCGGCTTCTTCAGCTCCACGTGACTGTTCTAGTACTCACATCTCGAGCACGCTCTTCAGCTGCTGATGTCCAGGATCTCCTGCAGCTGCTTCGGCTTCTTCAGCTCCACGTGACTGTTCTAGTACTCACATCTCGAGCACGCTCTTCAGCTGCTGATGTCCAGGATCTCCTGCAGCTGCTTCGGCTTCTTCAGCTCCACGTGACTGTTCTAGTACTCACATCTCGAGCACGCTCTTCAGCTGCTGATGTCCAGGATCTCCTGCAGCTGCTTCGGCTTCTTCAGCTCCACGTGACTGTTCTAGTACTCACATCTCGAGCACGCTCTTCAGCTGCTGATGTCCAGGATCTCCTGCAGCTGCTTCGGCTTCTTCAGCTCCACGTGACTGTTCTAGTACTCACATCTCGAGCACGCTCTTCAGCTGCTGATGTCCAGGATCTCCTGCAGCTGCTTCGGCTTCTTCAGCTCCACGTGACTGTTCTAGTACTCACATCTCGAGCACGCTCTTCAGCTGCTGATGTCCAGGATCTCCTGCAGCTGCTTCGGCTTCTTCAGCTCCACGTGACTGTTCTAGTACTCACATCTCGAGCACGCTCTTCAGCTGCTGATGTCCAGGATCTCCTGCAGCTGCTTCGGCTTCTTCAGCTCCACGTGACTGTTCTAGTACTCACATCTCGAGCACGCTCTTCAGCTGCTGATGTCCAGGATCTCCTGCAGCTGCTTCGGCTTCTTCAGCTCCACGTGACTGTTCTAGTACTCACATCTCGAGCACGCTCTTGAGCTGCTGATGTCCAGGATCTCCTGCAGCTGCTTCGGCTTCTTCAGCTCCACGTGACTGTTCTAGTACTCACATCTCGAGCACGCTCTTGAGCTGCTGATGTCCAGGATCTCCTGCAGCTGCTTCGGCTTCTTCAGCTCCACGTGACTGTTCTAGTACTCACATCTCGAGCACGCTCTTCAGCTGCTGATGTCCAGGATCTCCTGCAGCTGCTTCGGCTTCTTCAGCTCCACGTGACTGTTCTAGTACTCACATCTCGAGCACGCTCTTCAGCTGCTGATGTCCAGGATCTCCTGCAGCTGCTTCGGCTTCTTCAGCTCCACGTGACTGTTCTAGTACTCACATCTCGAGCACGCTCTTCAGCTGCTGATGTCCAGGATCTCCTGCAGCTGCTTCGGCTTCTTCAGCTCCACGTGACTGTTCTAGTACTCACATCTCGAGCACGCTCTTGAGCTGCTGATGTCCAGGATCTCCTGCAGCTGCTTCGGCTTCTTCAGCTCCACGTGACTGTTCTAGTACTCACATCTCGAGCACGCTCTTGAGCTGCTGATGTCCAGGATCTCCTGCAGCTGCTTCGGCTTCTTCAGCTCCACGTGACTGTTCTAGTACTCACATCTCGAGCACGCTCTTGAGCTGCTGATGTCCAGGATCTCCTGCAGCTGCTTCGGCTTCTTCAGCTCCACGTGACTGTTCTAGTACTCACATCTCGAGCACACTCTTGAGCTGCTCGAGCTTGCCCTGCTTCTCCTCGAGCTCGGGGTCGGCGTGCCGCGTGTGGATGTCAGCCAGCAAAGCGCGCGCGATGTCCAGGATCTCCTGCAGCTGCTTCGGCTTCTTCAGCTTCACGTGCCCCCGCTTGAAGCCGGAGTACTTCTCGAAGATCTCGAAGAACCTGCCATAGAGAACACTACAAACTATAATAAGGTAGGAAGTTTTTTTTCGATTAAAATTATTGTTACTATAGACAAGTTGGAGGCATTTGTTTCCTTTAAACTTTCACAAGTATTTATTAAAAAATAAGTAAATGATTTACAATAAAACAGAATAAGGCAAAAAACACATAATGTTGTAACTACTTCTGGTTCGGGATAATAAAAGTGAAAAAAGATAAACGACAAAAACAAACAATACGATCTAGATGTAAGGCGTGATTTGACCGAACCTGCATTATTGCAAGCCAGGCAACCACTCTTCCTATGAAGCTACCGAAACCCTAACTAACCGGCTGAGTTAGTGGTGGTTTTAAGTATTTCGGTCTTTTAGATGCTCGTGACTCAGTTGTAGTAGAAAATCGACTACGATCGCCTTTGCAAAGCACGCTCAGTCGGTAAATGGAATAGTTGACCACCCCAACCTTAGTTTAGTGATGTATTCTTTGGGCATCTCCGTGCTTCGGAAGGCACGTTAAGCAATTGATCCCCGTTGACATCGCTAGATGTCAGTCGTGAAGCCTAGTCGGAGGCCTTTGGGCGGCTTAATAACATCTGACAGGTTGAGGTTTAGCCCAGACCTTACACCCCTCCAACAATCCGCACTGAGCCCGCATGTTGGAGTATGGCTCGCTTCACCTCATAGTTGAGGTGAGGCCTGTGCCCAGCAGTGGGACTTATATAGGTCGTTTATGTATCATTACAATTGATTAGGTTTCCTAAACATACAACTAAAAGCAAAGCTCCACAATTACAACCGGAAACTCTCTCACCTCGGATGGCGCACCTCCACCTTCATCTTCTGTTTCGGCGTGCGGTCCCCATGCCGTATGACGGCCACCACGCACCGCAGCTCCATCATCTTGCCGAAGGTGGTCGGCACGATGGGGGGGTCGTCCAGCTGGAACGGGACCGACCACGGGATGTGCAGCGTCGGCGCCAGCTCGCGGAGGATCATGTTGCCAAGGATCTTGGCGCAGTCGTCGTAGTATTTGTTCGAGTTCTTCACGAATGAGAAGCCGTTTACGTCGCATACGAATGATTTGCCATTTGCCCTGTTGGGAACGATTAAAGTGGAGTAGAATAGACTGAATGAGACGACATCACATACGGTAACGGTATGGACGGCCGAGCCTGCATACACTTTCCCGATAAGTAATTCTGAAAGAGTGATCGTGGAGCATACCCCTTTATAAGTACGCGTCTAAGTCGATTTTGATGCGATGTTTTTCACTATCATTACGATTATTACTTCTGGATGGTTTATAGCTATGATACATGTATGTTACAGTCACAGAAAGTATAAAAAGCCAGGGCATTTCGGCAGCCCCCTCATGGGTTCTCGCCTCGGCGTGGCGAGGGGGCCTAGTACCGGTGATAGGGGAACCACCGGGAAGCGAAGAGAACCCAGGCGTGGCAGTGTGGTGGAGTGGGAACCCACCCGCTGCGGCCCGCAAGGGCGACGTTGGGCTGCGGGGCCAGTGGGGCCTGCAGGCGCCTTGAGGCGCGTGGTTGGGGCCGCGGCGCACAACCGGTTGGTGGGGGCCAGTAATCCGAGGCTGATCCCCCCTGTGCATCGCGGCCCGGCGGGGACGTACCGCCGGTTACGGCAGCGGAGTCGCCCTTTGGGTGGCTCGTGGTTGCGGGCCCAGTAGGGTCTGCGAACAGTGGGTGCCAGCGGGCCGGAGTGCGGGGGTATTTTAGAATAGAATTTCAAAACCATATTTCTTCGAAATCCAACTTCCTTCCTGTAGGGATATTTATAGGCATTCTATTTAAAACATTCACTCACCTTAATAAATCAAATCCACAGACAGTCTGTTTGAAAGCCAAGCACACTTTCCTGGAGATGAGCTTCTCCTGGTTGGACAGTATAACAGGGTACCGGATCTCTTTGCCCTCAGAGTCCCGCTCCACCTTCCCGTCCAGGGCAGGACTCTTGCGCGCCTCGGCATGTGCGTAGTCCGGACCCACAGTGTACACCTTTACATCTGTACCTGTAGTATGAGCAGACATAAACATTCCTAGGGCGCGGTCCGTTTTGAGTCAAAAGAGTAGCGCACTCACACGCGACCCGAATTGATAATTCGTATGAGCGTGAGGGACGTGAGCGCGCTAATATCACTTTTGACTTCTTCAAAACGGACCGCACTACTAAAGTGCTCTTTATGACGACACTGACATAGTGAATCCAGCGGCTTTATACAAAATCAAACTTATGACCTTCGGCGCTACAGGTAGCTCTGAAATTTTCGCTCTACACCAGTCTATAATTGCAGGTACTTTTATTACATACTCATCACGAGACTCTAGCTTTGCTCTGCTTACGACGACGACGACGTCGTATAGCATGTCGTAAATGCAGTCTTGAGTTATTTATTAAGTCTTTAGCTTTCGGCAAAAAAGCCATAACAAAAGAAATACAGTTTGCAGTCACGGGTGCCGCCAGGCGCTTTCAACCTATTAACTACACTTAGAATATATACAGACATTTATTCAAAATATAAAAAATAAGCCGTTCATACTTATCAGACCTGAAAGAGTACATTTTAGGACAATGTGTGCCAACAAAACTCACTTATTTACAAATTGATTTATTGACTTTGCACAAGATAAGATAATGAACCATTTCAGATACATTTGTTTATCTGAAGAGATAATAGACACTATAACCATGTAATCTATTCTGATAAATAGCAGCATGAATGCCGATTTGCTAAACAATAAAAAACATGGGCATTAGATGCGAAAGTAAGTGGAGAACTCTCCTGGGTGGGAGTCCCCGTTGTGGCGGCACCTCTAGCAGGTTCACTGACTGTCATTGTTACTGCATTTGTAACAGTTGCTACTTTACTCGTCATTCTTAACAGTGCTGAATAAGTTAAGTATTTGGTACAAACTCACCATCAGTAGGCATGAAATCTTCATAAATAAATGATCCAGTTTTTCTTACACGAGATTCTGGAGAGTAAATACTGCTACGGCTTCCTATCTGTAACAATATTTAAACATGCTTTGTTAGGTTACTGATTAATTATGTAATATTTTTAGTACTATGCGCATTTAGACGAATATTTTAAATGCTAGTAAGATTATACAAACCTTTCTAAAAAGGCGCTGGCTGCCTCCGCCCGCGGAGGTAGGGTAGTAGATGTATATGTTGTGATCCTCGGCCGAGACTGGCTTCTCCACAAAAGGCTTATTGAAAACAACACCATTCACTTCCACGTGGTCTTCTGATTCCACCAACTCGTGATCTAACAAATTCAAAGAAGGCATTATCAAAGCACAGTCTAAAAGAAGAATCTAGGTATTAATTAATTATTCTACAGCAGAATTAACTTACGCTTTGGATCCGGCGAGTCTCGATCTAAAACTGCATATCTCGGTATTTCAATACCTTCATTATCTAATATGGCGTATACTTTTCTACGATCCTGGATTAAAATAAAAACAAGTTAAATACATTACAATTCGTATAGGTCGCAATATTTCACAGTACGTAAAACAAAACATACCTGAATATCGTACTGCATGTGAAGATTATTTATAACGTAAGGCTTCCTTAGCTTTTCATATTGAATGGCTTTATCCAGTGGGAAGCCTTTCGAATGAAAAGAGATCAAGCAGTCACAAATCGGCCATTCTTCCACTGGTTTCTATAATAAAATTGGCACATGACAATAACAGCATTTAGGATTCGCGATTGACGGATTTCCTTGGGACAATTGTGCGGAAACAAGCCACAATTGTGCGCTGACCTCTGGCTAGACTACATAATTAGGTGTAGGTGTGTCTTTACTGTCGAACTCTGACCTCGATTCTTATGAATATTTTTTTTATGTTGACTGGCACTTCTGTTTTTGACAAAAACAATGGAAACTGCGAGTTTCAAACTTTAAAGAACAGCTGAAGGTGAGGTCATAGATTTGGTAGGTCTGAAAAAATGCTCAGGCTGACCTGCTTAACAGGCTCCATAATAATTTACTTTTAGGGTGGTTAGGCATGGTCTCCTTCACATAATTCATTAATTTCAATACATAATTCACAAAAATACGCTGCAAAAGTTGTTTTGAGTTCAGCTAATTAACTTTGACAATTCTTCTGATACCTCTTTTACTTATGTAAAATTTTATAAGACGTATTAGAATCGGGCTTGTGGTCGATAGTGAAGCGAACAAACACGGCGTTCACGTAAACTCTCCACTCAAGTGATCAATTTGCAACCTGACACCGTCTGCGTCAAACGAAGCTTACTGCTAAGTATACATTACTGAAGCCATTCAATGGAACCATCAACATTCTACAAAGGCAAAGCTAATGTCTATTGTTTTACTACCTATTATATGGATGATGGCGGTTAACTATTCCCACTCCGCTACAGATAGCTAAGCCAAGGAAGTGTTAATGTAAAGACTGGTACTACAGAACGCTAAAAATAGTGAAACAAAATAATGCAAATCTTGTTATTTCTGCAACAAACAGTGGAAACAATATTCCAAGGCCAATTTTCAATGGACTATGTGAATTGTAAGACTACCTGCAAAAGCGTAACTCAAAATAACAAACAAGAAGCAGTTTTTTACTGTTTTTGTGGAAGCATGTAAGGTATTTTGTTCCACTATGAAGGTTAGATATTTGGGAGAACCTTAAGGATAACCTCCTCAGGGAAGACGAGCATCTTGATGTACTCGAACTCGTCGAGTCGCGTGAGTATCTCCTTCATGGGCTTCGACTGCGACTTCTTGGCCATGGCGCATACGCCGACCACCACCTTCTTGCCCCCGCCATCGCACTGCGGGTCCAGCGAGTCGCACAGATCCAACTCGCCCTGTGAAGTCACAATGCGCAGAATAATTCAGGCCATTCCTATTTAGGTATAGATAAATTACTATTATTGACAAATAAACCAAGCCTCACTCACACAAACACAAAGTTACAAGGGGAGGAAATCACCTAGTCTTAACACATTTTTTAGCTGATAATTAACTCAATAAAGCTTTTGTTGAGTTTTTTCGACTAGGACAATTTCGAACTGTAGTGTAGTAAAATGAAGAAGTTTATAATGTTGGCATTTATTTATTGGTTGGCAAAATAATATTAGTTGAATCTAGGTGATCTCCTTCTGCCACATTCCTCAAAAGAGGAATAGTAATAGTTGCTTTAGCGAACAATATTTTTTATGCTTAATACAGCCTGCAGCCAAAGAAGAAAAGGAAAAAATAACCAAATTATATTTTTTCTAGATGGAGATTGTGCATAATAAATCGACTGTGGATTTTTCTGCTCCAAAATTCAATGAGTTAATGCGGCTGTAAACAGTTTTTTTTTCCACTGAGAGAAGATTCACAGTGTAGAGATCTGAATTTCCAAGGTAGCACTAAATCTAAAAAATATTTAAAGTATTTGTTTTACATTCAATTTCTAACAGGGGAAATAAAACAACCACTATGTTGAGGTAAAATGTAAATCATGTGATTGTTGTTTCTTATCTATGAAAACCATCAACTTAAATGAATGCTCAATAGAAGTCACATTATGAATGATGTCATCTTCTAGCTGGTTTATTCTGTTTGTTAGACTTTCCTTAAAGTCGATAGCAAAAAGGACTACAAGAGTGTAACATTATTTGATTATGATCATATTTTCCTTATTAGGAAAAAAATATTGATAGGAGGAATATTTTTTAATGAATGCTAAGAACTTTATAGCTGATTCAATGAATTTGAAAAGGCCTCTATTTATCAAAAAACCAGTTATACCCCATTTTTGCTTCAAGATACCGTTATTAAAGATGTAAAATTCACACATTTTAAAATGCCTTTTATGAAATATGTGATATTTTTTTAGTAAAATTACATAGTATTTTAGTGCATGTGCAGTGAATGTAAGTCAGAAAATGATTATTCTTATTCTTCTTTTAATAATTTAATTAAAATCCATTCTACATTTTAATGGAATGTAAACAAAACATAAACACAATAATAAGCCAATCAGAATATGTAGGTGCCTCATAAGTTCAAAGTTTGATAAACACACTTGAGGTACTGATTGTGGGTGCTAATGAATATAAGTTATGCTCACATCTGGCAAACAATCGTCACAATAACAAAAGTCATCATCACTTTGCTCCTTCTTTTTTTTGTTCCGCCATCTTTTGAGCCGCCACCAGTCCTTTAACCACTGCCACTCCATCACACACTATCACTTATATCATGATTGAAAAATACACTGATAAGCATTATGAACAAGCTGGCTGATGATTGGCTTACACGCTTCCCACATGATAACTGAGATAAACTTGACATGAATTAACATATTGCATTACCTCACTTGTCATTGTCAGTTGAACACTTGTAGCTATTAATAGTCTCCCCTGCGTGGCTATATTTTACAGTACATTACATGCAGATAGTGGAGAGCTGTTGCTCAATTGTGTTCTAAACATAAAATATCTACACTAATTTATACTCTTTATCAGTGAATAAAGTAGCAGATATGAACAAATGTTTGGATTAACTGTGACAATATTTAAGGCATAAGAAGCCTTGAAGTGTATTGAAATAGTTTTGTTTACAGATAATAATCGCAATATTAGCTGGTTCAACTCTGTCCACAACAAAGAAATAAACGTAACGTTTTTGCCAACCTGAATGAATTACATTTTTATTTCAATAAACATTCAGGTGGATTCGGCTTTTAAGGTAATCGTACACAGAATTTCCAGGCATGTAAACTTACCGGAGACCTTATTGGGACGAGATTACCATCCTCGCCAACGTAAAACTGTGGTTGCCGAGAAGCTTGCCGCAACCCTTGATACCCATGTTCGAGCTCAGTGTATGACATTACCTACATACATACAACGAATTTATTTATTTGCTATTATTTCTAATCTAGGCACCAAAGATGCCAATTATACTATTATTTCGTAAAATATTTAAACGCAAGGTCATTGGAAAAATATTTTGGGTTGACGGACGTCGCTGACCACAGCTGTTGACAGATTGACGTTTTTCGTTTTTTTATGCAGTAGGGCATTGGTGAAATGGTGACTGAGCCATCCACCATTTTTCTAGTTTTTGACAGTTTTTGGGGTTTTTGTACACTGGCTAGGCTGTGCGGCCGACGTTTTTGTTATAGATAGCCTGCTGCTCTGTGCACCTTAAAATAGAATTATCAAGAAAACGTCAGCCAGACATCATATTATTTCTGCTTAGCCACGCTTTTTACCTCAACGACACCCGTTTTGGAACGCTCAACGAAGGTCTAAGCCATCGCTCTAAACTGACGTTTAAGAAAAATGTTAACGTCAAAACATAACCTTACTTTTTTAAATATCAAAAGTTCAAAATCCTTGAAAGTAATTTCGAGTTACTTATTGACTAAATCATAAAACAATAACTCATCGTTTTTCTACATCATAAATGTTAACTTAGCATTTTGTGTTTCAATCAAATTGAATAATGTCTCTTCGATCGTCTATGTCTTCCACTTCTTTTTGGAAATCAATAAATATTTTGGTAACCAAGTTTAACATCATCAACAAAAGAGTGTGGGGTTGTAACATATTATTTCGTGGAATTTTTAGTCCTAAACCTACGGAATGGAGTGCACCCATTGTAATTAGCAGACAACAAGAAAATGAAAATGTGGAAACATACTTGGATAAAGTTTTTGGGGAATTGAATGTTGTGCAAAAGTTTGAAACTGGAGACAGTTCCGTAGAAATTATACTAATCGAGTTGCTTCCAAAATCATACACACAGACTAAAGCTTTCCAACTCACTTTATTAGATAAAAATAACACAAAAGTTACTTTTTATGACATCACACCTGAAAGTTACAACCAAAAACTTTGCCCAAATTTACAATATTCATTAGCATTAAATAACAACTCAGTTTTGTTAAACTGTAACTGTGGTGTGTATCATTGTATTGTTCTTTGATTGGTAGTTTGTGGTCTAGATGTTAGTGTTTTAATTCATGTCTTCATTAATTGCAGATGTCAGTAGCAAGTCATATGAATGGCTTGTAAATACTGTATTACCTCAATTTGTTAAGTGGGGTGAAGAGAATACCAACAAAAACAAATTTTGCAGTGAATCTTTAAGTTTGATTTCCACTGATAAGTATTACAAAAAATACAACGAGTTAAAGTTGAAATATGGTAAAGAAATGGTTGAGGTAGGTCCTGTTTATTGTGATAAAGATGCATATTTTTTTTCAGATTTTTACTTCAATGTTTGCATTGTTACAGGTTTGGCCTGAAGGGACTGACCCCTCAAAATATGTATATGAAGATGTAGCTATAGCATCATATTTGTTAATGCTCTGGGAAGATGAAGATGAACCAGGAAAGAAAACATTTGTAGACCTTGGTTGTGGAAATGGTTTGCTTGTTTACATCCTAACACAAGAGGGTCACACTGGAGTTGGTATTGATGTAAGGAAGCGCCAAATATGGGACATGTATCCTGATAATATAAATCTAGAAGTAAGTATTCATCCAAGCAAAAATGATACATTTATTAATTTTTTTTCAAATCCAACATTGTAATTTAACTGTCCTAACTTTCTTTACAGGTTAAAACTATAATTCCTTCAGATGTAAATTTGTTCCCCCAAGCAGACTGGTTGATAGGCAATCATTCTGATGAGCTGACTCCTTGGATACCAGTAATTGCTGCCAGAAGTTCATTCAAATGTAAATTCTTTCTCCTCCCATGTTGTGCTTACAATTTTGATGGATCTAAATATCAGAGAAGGGATTCATCTAAAAGCCAGTACACAGAATATTTAGAGTATATAAAAGAAACATGTGAAGCTTGTGGATTTCAAACTAGTGTTGATAGGCTGAAAATTCCAAGCACTAAAAGGATATGTCTGGTTGGACAAAAAAGAGTACATGAAGAAGAAGAGTATGAAAAGTACTCAAATGGTATAGACTTTATAATAAACAAAGACTCAATGCCTGCTAAACCAGAAATGAACAATGTCACATCTTGGGCCACAGATTTTAAAGCAAGAGATTCAGTAGAAAAAGTAAGAAATTGTACTCAAATAGATAAAAGTGTTATAGAATCTATAGTAAACTGCATTACGAAGTTTTTACTTGAAGGATGCAATCTAAACACAGAATGGTCTTCAGGAAAGTTGGTTGATATTAGTGATTTGATATCACTTCTTACTGAAGAACAACTGAAAGCTATGAAAGCAGAATGTGGTGGACTTCAAACTTTGTTACGAAATAACCATCAGATTTTCAAAGTGCAAAGTGGAAAAGTACAGTTACGATATCCAAAAACAATTGAAGAAGTGACTAGGTCAAAAACTGATAAAAATAGTAAAAAAGTTGTCAAAGTAAAGCAAAAACCTTGTTGGTTTTATTATAATCACCCTCAAGGCTGCCCACTGAATGGTAATATTTGCAGCTTTGTACATGCAAGTTGATATCTGCTGGGTCACCTTTGACACCACATTGAACATATTTGTAGGATAAAAAGGCAGAAGTTCAAGTAACACTTAAAAAATATTTTTTTATTTATAACAATAAGTATAGATTTTATATTTCAGTAATAAAGATGGTTTTCATAATATTTTAGATAGTTATCATTTACAACACCTCAGATCCATGTAATGAAGTAGTTAATCCCCAAATCCCCTTATCTTATTAAGTTATCAACAAAACCATTGATAAAAGTTTCAGTGTACTCAATTTATTTCTTTTATTCTATTTCGAAAAACTTGTTCAGTTCTTGTAGGTTCCTCTGGTCCACTAACTTAGCAACATCATGTTCACCCATAAATGAGCAGACCATTCTCAAAGTGGTCCAGATGGTTGAAGATGTGGAGTCACCAGATGATGAGTTTTGATTTAGACTAGATTTATGTTGCTGATTCAATGCAACAAGAAAATGCTCTGCAGCTTGTCTGTGGGCTCCTAAGTTCATACATGTGATGCCAACATTATAACGAGCCCTAATAAACCCAGGTTCTAAATTCAATGCTTGGTGGTATGCTTCAACTGCTTCTTCAGACCTGTTACTGTTGGCAAGTGTAGCACCCAATCTGTTCCACAGTTTAGCATCATCACTTGCACTCAAAGCTGTTTTAAAGCAATCCACTGCTTTATCATATTCTTGGTTAATATTAAACACCACCCCAAGTGCATTTTGGACATCAGGATCAACTTGCATTGGATTTAACTGTGCCGCTCGAAGATACAATGACTTCACATGATTCTCCAATTCCTTTAGATCCAATTGTTTAGCATCGATGTCCTGAGGACACAGGTCGCTATATTTAGGACTAGCTTTTAGCCAGTCAAGAAGTGATATGTATGCATACTTAGGCATATTCTCATTTGTATATGCTGCTGCCAATGTTATGTAGGCCTCCAACTGCCTTGGGTCAATTTCTTGAGATTTCTTCAGTGCTGTAATAGCTAAAGGATCCTGTTCATTTTCAGCCTGAGTTGTACCCAGAAGAAACCAGGCTTCAGCTGATTCTGGTGACTGCTGCACGGCTGCTTCAAAACACAGGACTGCCCCTGGTATATCTCCCATTTTAAGTTTTTCTTTCCCTATTTCTAAAGCACTCTTATTCTCTAGCATAACATTTGCTTCAGTAAATGCATATTCTTTAGAAATGCCATTTGCCTCCTCTGTACCCCAGTAGTCAGTGACGTCACTTAGTTTGGCCCATTCATCTTTATATTTTTCAGTCATTTCATCCAGTATCTCCTCCTTGCTCAATTTTCTTTGTTCACCTTCAGTAGTTTCACTGAAGTTCATCTCTCCTGCACTTATTTTCTGCATAAATGACATAAACTGATTGTATGCGAGTTCATCATCATCCTTCACACTGTTAACATATTGTTGTGCTTTGGCCTTCACATCAGTATCCTCCATTTCTGATTCATTCAAGTACTGTATTTGAACATTTGATGGTCCTGCCGCATGAAACATGGGCTGTTGTGGCATCTGGAAGGTTCTCATCGCAGTATGGGGCATATAGGCAACTGATGGACCTGCATGCATCCATGGCATATTTGCTTGAGGCGCGAACTTTGTGATTTGTGAATTTAATGAGAGTTGCTGTTGAGTGGGTTTTTGAACTGTAACTTTCTCTGATTCAGGTAAATTATTCAAGAGGGTGTTCATATTGAATGTTTGAGGTCCTTGAGGATTTTGAGCCATAAATTCGTGAACAAATCTATCTGCTTGAGACAGTTTCGCGAGCGAAGCATCACGGCCTACGATGTTGGAAAGCTGAACCAAGGAATTGTTCCCGCCGCAGTCGCCACCGACTAATTTGTTGAGTGCCATTTTGTATTTAATAGCACGACTTCACTTCACTAAAGTTTAGTTCACTCTGACTAACCAGATAGTAGGAATTATCTCCACTATTATCTATTTTAGATCAAAGTTCATCATCAAACAACAAAGCAAAACATATGATTTCGATTTGTCAACGTCAAGAAAATCTGTCATAATTATTTCAACGCAGCCACGCTCCTGAACGAGTATGATCACTACAGAACCGCCTCAGAGACGAGAAAATTCACCTGTTTTGAAACGCATCTTTAATTCCGGAACCGTAAAGTTTTAAAAAAAATATTCTAACCTAAAAATAAAATGTAAACAAGACCAGAATATTTTTTTTGATTCCCTGTTTAATTAAATAATTGGTCAATTAATGCAAAGGTTGCAAAAGTTAAAACTGTTGAACAAAATTGCTTGTTGTGAATCATAAGGCAGCAGGTACTTACTAATACATCACTTTGAGGTTATGTAACTTTATAAGTTTGTTTTCAAAATTGTAAATGAAAACTTTGAAAATATTCAAAAATAAATAGGTACGGCAAAAATGTCCCAAGAAACTAACAGTGCTGTTAATACCAATGATGAGGCGGAGAAAGAAGAAAAGTCAAATAATATAGATATTGAAGATAAATGGATGGTTTGTAGTTTCTATAATCGTTCACGAGTCTGTAGGTCTCTGTTTAAAAAAATATGAATACAGGCATTTTTTTTGTTTTTCCAGATTAGAGATTGTCTTGTATATGACGATGAATATGATGAATGCACAAGTATGAAGGGGCGGTTCCAACAGTACTTCATATATGGTCAGACGTTGGACTGTAATCAGTGGAAAAAAGATTATGACAACTGTTGTAAATGGGTCAAACACAAGGATGTTAAGGCTGCAGTAAGTTTCAAGTCTACATATATCACTGCTAATCAGCACTAAGAATGACCTGAAAGTTGCACAGACTATCTGACTAAAGTCTCTGGATGCAGGCCAGTTGAAAATCGATGGAAGCATCCTATGTTGGTTGGCCTGCAAATGATGAATAATATGTTATGTCATCATCATCATCATCATCATCATCATGTCAGCCGAACGACGCCCACTGCTGGGCATAGGCCATTATGTTATGTATTTTTTAGTAATAAAAAATATCTTTGAGCAAACCTATGTTTCAGGAAGCAGTTATAAACAGTGAGAAGGAGCGGCGAATGACGAGATTGAAAGCACATTATGGGAATGACACTTGGAAGAAACGCGATGCACCTCCTGATTCCTGGGACAAGCCTTTACCTGAGTGGATGGCCAAGAGAGATGAGAACACCTACCTTGCACTGAGAGCCAAAGAGATCAGAGAAGGAAAAGCAGAAGAACAAGATAAAGGCTTCTGTTCCATAATGTGACAAGACTAGTATTCAATTTTGTACATATTAATCTTATGTAGACTGTAAAATATTTATGAAAAGTAGCAAAAATATTACACATTAATATTCCAAAGCCAATTTGTGTTTACTATCCATATTAATAAGTTGTGTTGTGACCAAAATATGTTACAATTCACTTCTTTCGTACGTAAATGTAGTTTTCACAACCACTGCACTGTTTCTTTGGTTGGTTTATCACCATCCTTATACTAGTCCAACAATCCACTTCAGATGTTATTAATCTTTCCTAAGGCTTTCGGTTGGGATTAACGACTGACACACATATAGGCGACGTTAGTCGTGATGACTAATTGCTTAGCGTGCCTTCCGAAGCACAGAGATGCCCAGAAAATACATTACTAAACTTCGGTCAGGGTGGTCCATCCTACTCCCGACCAGAGGCTCCCAACAGCTTACTCCAAGAAGACCATCTGCCAACCTAGCAGAGCTTGTGAACTTTGTCGCTTGGAACGTGTGATTATTGTTAGATCACCCCTAGGAATGTACATAATATTATTATATGTACGTGAACAAAAAGTCGCAGTCAAAACCTAGTAGATAGTATATAATAACACATAATTACATAATGTTTGTCCTTGGCGAAGATCTAACTACTCCCGCGACTTTTGGTGCGATAGGCAGGAACTCTAGCTATGGTGCATTGCAAATAAAAGCATCAATCTGCCAGACACCCTCTCTAATTTAATACATTACACTTGTACCTATATCCATGTCCATTAGGTATGTTTTTTTAAAGATTACTGTCCTAGAGGTTTGTGGTTAAAGGGTTCGAAGGACCAAAAACTAGAACTGTTGTAAGTAGCTACGCTCGATACGATGGCTAAAATAAACATCGTATTGTATTCGTGTTTATTGCTAATCTTCAGGGTTTCATTTCGAAATAAATTTGAAACCATTTTAAGTATTTTTTAAAGTACAAGTAGCCATGTTTAACAATGAAATCCAAAATGGGTACTCAGCTATCATGTTAACGCTGATAAGAGCCTATTTAACATACCCTGAGCTTACTTGGTCAGTAACTAAACGTATTCAGAGTCGAATATAAACGTATTTAAATAACAATTGAATAAATACGATTACTGATGTAACAGTACACACAGCGAGTAAACAATTGAACAAATAATAATAACGGTCATGACCCAGCAACTGACTTTATCGGTCAGATAAGGCCCGCCGCTTTAATAGTCAGTATTCACAAATAAGATAAAGCTGGGTAAACAGCCGGCGGGTTGAAGCTGAAATATTTCACTGACGAGCGTGCCAGCAGTAGGATATGAATCGCGTGGTGCGAAGCAGTTTGTTCGCGGTGCATACAACGAGAGTACTGATGGCTCGCAACGCGTCTTTCCTGATTCAAGACCCCAAATACTCCTTTCTGAAGGAGTTGGGTCTGCAAGAGAAGAATGTCGGTGTCTTCAATGGGAAATGGGAAGCTAGCGGACAGGTAAGTTTAAATTCGTACATTTAAGTAAAGTATTGTATAGATGCCTCAGTGTTTTATTTTAAGTCGTATACGATCGCGGTTATAGGTCTAGTTATGAGGAAAACGCAATGTCTACTAAATATTTTACTTAAGAAATAAATTAAAGCAGCTATGTAGGTAAATAATTGAAATACATACCTAAATGTTAGTAATATTGTTTAATTTAGATAGTTAAGTAGGAGTTATATTCTTTGACAATATTTAGATAGCAATCGCGCCATATTTGCATAACTGGAAGTGCGAACTGTTAATGGCACAAGAGCTCCATTTGAAATGTAGGTAACAAAGTGTAAAGCTACCGTAACAGTTAACTATTGTAGGTATTAGCTGTTAATTATATTTTTTTGTGATAACTCGAATTATTCAATTCTCCTTACTTGGTCATGTCTTGTCTTACTTGAACATATTAATGAGCAGAACGGCTTCATCTGCAGAGTAGGGGGTGCGGTGCACCCTGCGCCAGGTGCTATAGGCGGCGCGGATTAGCAATTGCATTGCACGTGGGCGCTTCATGGGCTAGAGCCCCTGCCAAAAAAACTGAAGTTATTTGGGTTACGATTATTCAACAGGTGATCCAATCGTTCAGTCCAGCGAATGGGCAGGTAATCGCGGAAGTGCAAGGGGCAAGCCCAGCTGACTACGAGAAGTGTGTTGCGGCTGCGCAGGATGCGTGGCACATGTGGGGGGAGATGCCCGCGCCCGCCAGGGGGGAGGTCGTCAGGCAGATCGGGGACGCCTTGAGGGAGAAGCTGCAGCCTTTGGGGCAGCTTGTGGCCTTGGAAATGGGTAAGGAAAAAGTAACTTAAAAATATATTTTAAGCGAAGCATAATGAGTCTGCGTAAAACAATGTTTAAAGTCAGTACATGTAGCTCATAAAACCTCTCTCGTACCTACATAAATATCTATGTATATCTATGTCATGGTTTTGCTACTTCACTCAACCGATTATAAAGAAAATCCGGTTCGCAGGACCAAAATTTACAAAACTATTTTCTTTCCGTAGGGAAAATTCTCCCCGAGGCAGTCGGCGAGGTGGTAGAGTACATCCATGTCTGTGACCTAGCCCTAGGGCTCTCGCGGACGCTGCCCGGCACGCTGTTCCCGTCGGAGAGGCCGGGCCACGTGCTCATCGAGAAGTGGAACCCGCTGGGGCTCGTCGGCATCATCACCGCCTTCAACTTCCCCGTCGCTGTGTTCGGTTGGAACAGCGCTCTTGCTATGGTATGTTATGTTCTATGATTTTCACTAAAACTGTCATGCATGCTCTTAAATGTAGCCTTTGACCTTTATGAGAGTCAGTCTTTGAAATCTGTGGAGCTGCTATTCTATTTTTATTTGCGTGGTTAATTCATTTTCGCATTGTAGAAATAACATAGCTGAGATTTTAGCTGATATTTAAACTTTCTAAAACCACTAGATCAATATTATGAAAATGAATTGAGACTAATTGCGACATATTTAAAATAGTTATTTACAAGAAGAAAAAATAATAAAAATATGGATATGTTAAAGAGTAGTGTTGGCGTTGACGAGTGGCGTTATGTGGCCAGTGTTGAACTGTTTAACTGTGTGGTGGACCCACGTACTCGCAGCAATAATAATTTCTAAATAGAAAGATTAGTAACGGCAAACCTTGCAAATATGCCGCTCTGTTTTAATTCATGGATGATAGGATAATCTTTTTATTGTTATGACTTATGTTTATCACAAAATGATAGTGACCTATCTTTAGCCCAGTTTTACGAGCGTTTAAAGGTACGCCACTTACAAGGAATAAAACTCAATATTTTCATGTATAGTACATTTAATAAAAGTATTATTTTGTTATCATTAGGCTTCAATCAATTATTTAGGAGCATTCTGGATTCTCCCGTATAATAATTCCACGATGTAAAGTCGCCCGGTTAGCAAAAGACGCGGGTTCGATTCCCGCCTGAAGCCAAGACCGAATGTCTTTTTCTAGTTTTCGGATCTTTAGTAAAGATACTGCATGGAAAATGCTAAAAATAATAACAACATACAATAATAATAGGTTATTTTAATTTTTAGCATTAGGGATAATGCATTATCATCTTACTAAAGAAAGGAAAACCAGAAAAAGACATTTAGTCTGTTGACGTCAGGCGGGAATCGAACCCGCATTTTTCGCAAACCGGGCGACTGCACTAACGAGACCATTAACAGACCGGCCGAATTTTTCTGGTATATTTACCTGGCAGCCAGGTTTGTTTCACCAAAGTTAAGGCATATACCTTAAACACTTAATACAATAACAATGTTCTCCATCAGGTGTGCGGTGACGTCAGCGTGTGGAAGCCGTCGGACACGACGCCGCTGACCGCCGTGGCCGTCACCAGGATTGTGGAGGGCGTCCTGCAGAAGAACAACATTCCCGGCGCGATCGCGGCTCTGTGCGTAGGGGGCAAGGATGTGGGCGCGCAGATTGTGAAGGATGAGAGAGTGAAGCTGGTCTCGTTTACAGGCAGCACCGCCGTTGGACAACAGGTATAGGATTGGTAAAAAAACACATAAGGCGGACTTGATGCCAAAAGGTTTCTTTGCTAGTCAGCCACTCACAGGCAGACATTATTCCGCACCGCACAAAACCACATATTTAATAAGAAATTGGTAATCATTGACCTCATACTGTCTATTACTTTTTCACGAAATCCACTGATGGTATTATAGTCTGTTCAAACCTAGCGAGGCGATCTCGCAGCGATAGTTCCGCGATAAAATAAACACCGCGAGAAGTATCGCGGTGGGTGAACGCCTCGTCCATCAGTTAAATTCAAAGCGGGATTCGAGGCGAGATCGCCTTGCCGTAAAATCGCCCAACAAACGCTAGTGTGAACAGGCTCATATTTTCTCATATCATATGATAGAAATCTTTCTAAATGATATTGAAAATGACAATGGTTGAAAAATCCATTACCTTACATTGAAATAAGACTGAGTGTTGGCAACCTGTGATGTTGTCTCATATTGATGTATTTACAGGTGGGAGTGGAAGTCCAGCGTCGCTTCGGGCGCCACCTGCTGGAGCTGGGCGGCAACAACGCGATCGTGGTGAACGCGGACGCGAACCTGGACCTGCTGCTGAACGCGGCGCTGTTCGCGTGCGCCGGCACCGCGGGCCAGCGCTGCACCACCACGAGAAGGCTGCTCGTGCACAAGAAGGTCGGGGACACACTTCTTCTTTAGTTACATCATTATCAACAGCCAAGATAAGACGACCTCTGCTAAATATAGGCCTCCCATTGATTTCCAGAGCGGCCGGTGCACATTACGATCCTTATAAATATCCCTGGACATCATTCCACACAGCGCCATCTAGTCCCAAGATGAGCTAATTTAAGCCCTTTTTTATAGAATAAACATACTTAAATACTTTTTCTTTGTAAATACATACATAATATACATACGAAACACCCCGATCAATACAAACAGACATGTTCATGCACACAAATGTTCGTACTGTGCGGGGATCGAACCCGCGACCTTTGGAGCAGTAGCCAACTTCTCAACAATTACAAAAAATCGGTCGTCACCTATGAGGTCATCCGTCCGCCTTGCATGATGGGCCCGAGTTCCAATCTTCCGTATTCAATGACGGCAACATTCAGCATGTCTGCTAGGGCAGGGTTTCTCAAACTTTTGGCACCACGTACCCCTGTTAAAATTTCCAGGTGACAGCGTACCCCTAATTAATTAATTGCTCCCCCCACCCCCCCAAAGAAAATAATAAAATTGACTATTGAAGAAAATAAGGTTTTTATTTTAAATAAAAGGTAACAAACATAGTGCCAGAAGAAATGTCTTTTTAATATTAATGTGATGGATGTGCTTGTTTCTTGTCGCAAAGGGATTCAGGGTCTGCCAGTTATCAAGCCGCCATTACGTAAATTTTGTCGCGTACCCCTTGCCCTCGAATGGCGTACCCCTAGGGGTACGCGTACCCCTCTTTGAGAAACCCTGTGCTAGGGTTATGAATATAGTCGTGAGCGTAAAATAATATTAATGACTATAGCTGCCTTGACAGACGTTGTTCTGTTTTCATTGTCAATCATTGACAGGTAAAAATGGTTGCTTAACTAAATTGTTGTTTTTCACTATATTCCTAGCATTTTCTCATGTTTACTTACCTTTCAAACCTTCCCTGGACCTTCACAAATATTTCAACCAAAATTAGCTAAATCGGTCCAGCCGTTCCCGAGTTTTAGCCAGACTAACCAACAGCAATACATTTAAAGATTTCCTTCCCCAGGTTTACAGCGAAGTGGTATCTCGTCTGAAGAAAGCCTTCGCCGGCGTGGTGAGCCGCATCGGCGACCCACTACTCTCCGACACGTTGATCGGGCCGCTGCACACGCCCGCAGCCCTTGAAGCCTACAAGAACACTGTGGCTGAAATTGTCAAGCAGGGAGGGACTATTGAGTTTGGAGGAAAGGTACCTTACCTACTCTTACTTGTTGTGAGCCGGCATTAGGTATAAGAGAACTGCTAACTTTTTTGATAACACAAAATCTTCTAAAGATTCATCTATTTAGCAACCAAGTACCAAAAGTCACTCTCTGATACAGCAACAGTCTGTATTAAAATAGTAATTAAAATGGCCCTTTTATTCGAAACAATTTCCGTAAGTGCGATATAGTGACGAGCAACGCCATCTGTTGACAAAAATAGAAAACCTTTTTCTCATCATCATTGGCCTTTGAGTCTGTTGCAGACTGTAGCTCACAGTCCTCCGCATACATAACATATACTCTATAGTTTGGATTAGAAAAACTGTTATTAATTATGTCCTCTAAGAAGTTTCTCACTGAGGAAAGTAAACGCGCCGCTTCATGCACTTTGCGTCTATCAAGGACGTTCGTTAAGATAAGATAAGATATACTTTATTGCACAAAGAAAACAAATTACACAACGATGCTTAAAGACATTCGGAATGTACAATACAGGCGGTCTCCGCCACCACTCGTTCGTTCGCCACTTATTCTCATTCTCATCCAGTTTCAAAACCTTTTTTTGTCTCTAAAAGGTGATAGATCGCGAAGGCTACTTCGTGGAGCCGACCATCGTGACGGGCCTCCCGCACGACTCCCCGCTGGTGCACCACGAGTGCTTCGCCCCCATCGTCTACTGCCTCGAGATACCAGACTTGGACACCGGCATCAGATACAACAACGAGGTCGCACAGGGACTGTCTTCTAGTTTGTTCACTGAGAATATGGGGGACGTCTTCAAGGTGTGTAACTAATTATATAATAGATATGTCTAATCCGCAGTGCCTATTATGCTAAAGGCAGAATCATAAAATTAATTCATTTGACATTACATCATGCAGCGCCATATATAGCCTATGGGGCTAGGCGGCGAAGCAAAGCTTGTAGCTGGGAACTAGAAAACTTGTAACCACATTTAAATACTGTTTTTGTGAACACATATACACACATAGGAAACACCTAGACCAAAACAGATATGTTCTGGTGTAATAGGAAAGTTCTTGAGAATTACACCAAATCGGTCGTTTAATTAGTGCATCCATTTTTATTTGCGTCTGGATATTTTATCTATTTATGTACTTGGTACAAGCTCTGCTTAGTTACGGACAGCAGATTTTGGTGTAAGAAAGACTGATTTTTTTTTAACATAACCCATACAATCGTACAGCGCCTCTGACGGATAGTTAAGTAAACTACCGCGACTGCATAAGCGTAAACTAAGTTTTATTGAAGTCCCAAATACTGAAAACGCAACTTTCCTCAGTGGATCGGCCCGCACGGCTCGGACTGCGGCATCGTGAACGTGAACATCCCGACCAACGGCGCCGAGGTAGGCGGTGCCTTCGGCGGAGAGAAGGCGACGGGCGGCGGCCGCGAGTGCGGCTCCGACTCCTGGAAGGCCTACATGCGACGCTCCACCGTCACCATCAACTACTCCGGGACCATCAAACTGGCGCAGAACATCAAGTTTGGCGACGACTAAAAACTAATTCGTGTTTATGGAAAACTCATTGCACTGTATTGGTATCGAAAAAGAAAGTTACCTATTATAAAAGTAATTTAACGAAAAAACAGCACACCTACCTAATAATTGAAATGTAATACTTCAATAGTTAACATTGCATTTATAGATAACTCATGTTTGCACTAAAATATCACAAAATTCGAAAAAGATAAATGAACTATGAACGAAAAAACAGTTTAATAATAGGAATTCATCGTTAATAACTCTTTCCAACTTCAGGTAAATGTGATTAACCATTGACACTGGACGTCGCTAAAACTGACTACACTCAGCTTAGTGCATACCTGAAAGACAGCGTTAAATTTTATAAACAAAGCCCTAATCCTATTAATATTATGAATGCGAAAGTTTGTAAGTATGTTTGGATGTGCCGTGTCGCTCTATCACGTAAAAACTACTGGATGGATTTTAATGAAACTTTACAATATTTACTTATACTTCTGAATAGCGCATAGGCTACAATTTTTATAGATACCTATATCATTTTTTTTTAAAGTCCACGCGGACGAAGTCAAATTAATTTGAAACAAATTCTAAATCTTGTCATGTCACGTTGGACTGGCGGCTGGCGGCGACACGCTGACCTTCCCCGATCTATGTTACGAGAATCAATGACGCGGTCAAGCAGGGTATTTTATCGCATGGACGAATTAAGGCATCATTATGGCATAATATTTATAAGTATTTCATAAGCTTGCAGATGATAACGAATACTACCTACCGGCTTCAGCTGAGCCAGTTTGGAGTGGTACCTCTGTGCTATTTTATTTTACTGTGTTCATTGATGTGTGTTTATTTTTATTTCCGTTATATTCTTTCGTATTTTTTCATTTTTTTTTGGTTTATTAGGTCTATGTATAGTGTATTATTATGTTGTATTAATATGTGTATAAAATATATATATTGTAACTATATTATTATTTATTATTTAGATAATTATATTTGTATCTATGTATATTATAATTTTTACCTTAATCTTGTGCACCGCCTTAATTTCTCTGTTTGACCATGTGGTTGACTGGTAGAGAATGCCTCTTGGCATTAAGTCCGCCATTTGTACTTTATTTTTTTAATGTGCAATAAAGAATAAATAAATAAATAAATAAATACTGTTAAAATAACAATCGGGGACGTATGACGCCATCGTGTTTGTTAATTTTTTAAGCATTTTCAGCGCATATGTGCAGATCAAATCATTAACGAAACTATTGTGGTTTAAATAGTATAAAATGTTTTCAATAAACGTTTACATTACACGAACGTTAATCGTTTCGTATTGACTTAAAAATTAATGGTTTCTGTGCCATATAATAATATTTTTTAAGATTAAAAATCTAACAAAGAGCATTATATTATTTTTCTTTTATGTAAGTATTGTATGTATTCCTTTTAAATAATAAGAAAGACTGATTGTGATTTAATAAAGTTTTATTACAATATCTTAAAAGTTATTTCATTGAGATAATTTCCCGTCAATTCACGTATGTATACTTACCTTTAAAATAAGCTTAAAATAATTATGTACAATATAACATGCTTGCTGCATTTAGGCTCATCTGGCCTGATTGCTTATGCCTCAGAAGTGAGGTAGAACACTTTCTGATAGTAAAGACAAAGAGGAGTTAATGTCAAGAGGGGGGATGGTACACCCTCCACAAGTCGACAGCGATGTCCCGCGACTGTTGCTTGTGGAACTTGTACGTGGCCGGCAGGTCGTACCGCAGCTCGGCAACAACGTCTCCCTTGGCTCCCCACTCCTTTACTTTCTTTTTGATGTGTGATCTTAAAGTAGAAATACATCACAAATTGGAGTTTGAACTTATTAAACTTGACTGTAGAGATATGGTGCAGTACCTGTACTGGGACTTAACTGAAGACACATACTTTTAATTAACTGGAAAACATGATTTAGTTCTGAAGATTATTCATAGATACATATACAATATTCTAATTTATTTGGCAACTACACTACCCAGTACAGGAAATAAGAAAAAAACTCATTACAGACCTTCAATACAGAGATGAAAATTGAATACAAAACACTACATCAAGAACGAATATAGTGCATTGCCTACTGCACAAAAATGCCATTATATGATATTTAGTTTGTAAGAATTAAAGAGGAATAAAATGAACCCACACACGGTTGCATACCTTGTAGATGACTTGTGTAATGAAAAAACACTATCACAGCTGAGACGTAACGCCATCTGAAGGAACTTCATATCAATCCCTGCATTGTGCTTTGTGCCAAATGGAGGGTTCATCAATACTGTGTCAAAACAATTCTCCCATCTGCAACATAGAATAATTAGAAAATACAATATAATAACAACTATTTTTTTTGAGATCCCCCAGTTTTGTTATAGAAAGTGCACAGGTTGATAGAGAGCCAAAAAGCACATTAGCATGAATTCATTTTTCCTTTACAAGTATTAATTTGAGATACCCTGTAGACTGCATTTAATACTTCCTAAATTTTCACAAGGAAATCTAAGGACAAGAACAAAATATACTCGAAAATTACATGGGTGTTTCATCACAAAACAGCAAGATGCCTACCTGAAAATTTCAGAGTTCAAAAAATCACACTGCACAGCATCAATATTTGTGACTTCCATGTCCTCCACATTTTCCCGTAAAACCTCGAGCGCGTCGTCATCGATGTCCATAGCCGTGACCGCACCTGCGCCCATGATGGCCGCGCCGAGCCCTAGGGTGCCGGGGCCGCATCCTGCGTCTAGTACTAGTTTGCCATCTAATGCATCATATTGAGTCTGGAAAATAGAATAGCACGGTTTTTAAACATTTACAACAAAACAGCATGCCTGATGGTGAGTGGTTATGGATATGTGTAACACCGAGAGCATTCCGCGCATTGCCGCCGTCTAAGAACATTTTCGAACTCCCCTTGAAGAACAAAGGCAAAAAAAGATAAAATTAGTGAAAGATCATTTAATTTGAAAGTTTTGACAATTCAACCCATTGCATTACATAGGTTTATCTGCTTTAGCTTCTGTTAAGAATGAATGACCCAAAATTGAGACTTGAGGACCAAAATTTTAGAATAGCTTAATAAGTCTCATGACAATAACTTTTTAATGATCATGAATACTGTCATCAGTATTCATGATCATTAGAAAGTTATTATAATATTTTAACAATCATGAATACTGTCATGATTTTTAGAAATAGAATAAGATAATATACTAATAATCATGACAGTATGATAGCAATAGCCATCATCTATGAAACCAAATTACCTGTATAGTGTATAAGGCAACAGCAGCAATGTGAGGTGGTGTTTCATACTGTTCTAGCTTAATTTTAGGCTCCGAGAAACCTTTCAGCTCTTGCAAGTGCCCTTGCAATGTCTTCAGCTTCATGACAGCTGTCATTTTTAGGATATTTACTTATTGTCAAACCGTGGTAGGACAGGCAATATTTGATTCCCGAATGAAGAGTCTTGTGAAACAAAGAAGCCACAGGAAGTTGCGTTGGCGTGCTGCAGTGCTGCACGGTGGCTTGTGTTCACTATATTGGCTTCAGGCAGTTGAGGAAAGCCCTGAAAAAAAACACATTCTCATACAAATAAACTTATTTAGGGCTAAGTAAACAGGTGTCCTCACACAGGTGGATTATGACCTCATTTAATTTTATTTTATTTGCAGACCACACACACATCACACAGAGAAACAAGATAAGTATTTTAAGTAGCTAAGACACAGACATACTTCCCTATTTGGAATAACTGAAGACTAGTGCTAAAAAATGCTGGTGGCATTAAAAGGTGTAGGCTGGCATTCTTTTGGAGCTTTCATAGCATTTGGATGTGCCAACACGAAATTAAGGTACTTACAGCGGTTGCAGAAACGGGTGGAATAGAGCACATAGGTAGCTGGCTGACAGGGGGCTGAGTAAGCGATATAGATGTAGCAGTCAATGGGGCCACAGCTCCTTGCTTCAGGAGCATTTGCTTTTTCAACTGAAGCTCTTCCAAAATCTTACGGTTTGTCAGTTCTATAGGACAATATTTAATTATTCATTTGCAGTCCATTTACATTCAAAAGTTCATGGCAACAAAATAAACGCAAACTAACCTCTTTGTGCATTTGGCTGTGGGAACGCCATCTAAATCGCAGGATATCTGCTAATTGAAGGAAGCTTCGTGATTGTTAGAAAAGCTATTAATAAAAAAACTAGTAAAATTAGGTAGAGTAAATAAATAAATAAAACAAGAGATGAGACGAAAAAATTCTCTCCGAACAGCGTTGACACTTGACACTGACAGCAAGTTTTTTTAAAAACCATTCTGGTTTTGGCGATTGGGTCATCAGCCAATCTGACAGTTTACTTTACCACATCCACCGCGGTCCGATTTGCAACTTTTTTACCATTCGCTCCTCCCGGCTCAGAAAATTAACATGTTGTCTAAGGCTCCCAGTGCATTATAACAGGTATCGAGCATCATGGGTCCATGTGCAGTGGGACCGGGCCGGAGTGCAGTTGTCCCATGTGGGGCTAGCACCACCGACACGAACCGCTAAGGTTTTGGAATAGTAGTGTTCTTCGAGGGGACAAAACAGTCTCGTTTACTTGACTATTTGAAAACGTCAGGGGTTCTTGCTAGCCCTAATGTTTCGAATTGCAGAGTGGGTCCACTATAGGTATGCAGCCGGCTCGCTGTAGTAAGCAGGCCATTAGCGCACTGTCAGGATGCGGTCAGTTGTTAGCCGTTGGCTTTTTCTTAGTAATATTGCACGTCTAACAATTTAATGCTCAAATTGTTGGGTCGGAGCTGTGCAGTTGTGGCTGAGTTGCTGTGCCGGTATGTGCTATGACCTTTAGTCGGTAAAAGTTGGATATTACCTCCTCGTCGTCCAAATGATAATAATGAAAAAGGGGGACTTGTTCGCTGACCACTTGTTGTCGGCTGAGAGTGTTGAGACAATGTTGATTGAGACTAAGTAGTCAGAGGTTCTATGCCCACACCAGCAAAAATGTTTAATGGTGAAACAGGCTTTAGTGCTGGATTATAGGTGTTTGTAGTTTTCATGACTAGAAACAATCTAACTCTGAGAACTCAATGTACATACTTCACTTTGGGTCTCATGTACAGTCAACAGCACACCAAGTTACCCCATTTCCGTTTTTTCTCTCGCTCTTGCCAAATGACATTTGTTCGCGATAGAGCAAGAAGGACTGACTGGAAATAGGTAGCGTGATGTGCCGGCCACCGTATAGTCAACGGCTCATCAACCTCACTATTACAGTTTCTCTTGCCCTTGCCAAAGACGATTCGTTGCAATAGAGCAAGGAGTAATGATTGAATTTGTAAATAGGTACAGACAACAGCACATCAGGTTACCCCATTTCCGTTTTTTCTCTCGCTCTTGCCAAATGTAATTTCTTTGCAATAGAGCAAGTAGGACTGACCGGAAATGGGTAGAGTGACATGCTGTCCACCGTACATACATACATAATTGACGTAGAAAACACCTAAGTATGTATAATACAAACAGACATGTTCATGCAACAAATATTTGTACTGCGCGAGGATCGCACCTGCGGCCTCTGTTGCAGCCAACATTTTACTTAACCATTACACCATAATGGTAGTCAGATCTTATTACAGCGGCTCAAAATTGATGAAAAAAAATATCCTAACAAAAATTGCTTATAGAGCGTACTCAGGAGAGTAGGCCCTCGTAGGTATCAAATATCGTTAAAAAAGCATATTCATAGCAAATAACAAAGACATCTTGCACACATTCGAAATTGATCTTTATCTAAGAATCATAGTTCATTGTACAGACAACGGCATGACAGGCTACTCATTTCCGGTCACTCCTCTCTCTATTGCAAGGAAATGCCATTTGGCAAGAGCAAGATAAAAAACGGAAATGGGTAGCTTGATGGTAGTTGCCTGTAAAAAAGAAAAAATAAAACCAATGACTTCACTCTTTTTTAACCAATACTAGTAAAAGAGATAAATAAACAAAACCATCATATTTTCATATAAAAGCATTTATTTTAAAACAATGTAGGTAATAATATACTTTCTGATTCTTGGCAAAACAGTCTCACATAAGCAAGTCAACATTTGGCCTCTCTTAAGAATAAACATAAGACTAACATGCGCTGCCATAACTCACAAAATAATTGAAAATATCAGATAAATAATTCATACAAATAGGCGTTACACAAAATTATTCATGTCTACATTTGCAGTTACCATTGCATCTCGGTTGAGCAATTTTCGTTTTTAGTTTGTTTATATTCGTAAATTATTCTAAATAAAAGGGAACATTATCCTTACTAGAATTGACTCACGATCTCAGATTACTTTAAAAAGAAACATTTTTTGCAGTACCTAATAATAACAGTTTTCACAGACGCAGACATTAAGTCCACAATGAGTTTGTGGTTAGTATGATAAAATTTCGTAATAAATGCACAACAAAAATAGAATTTCAGTTGCCTTTGTCTTTTATGTTTACAAAAATATTTATATAACAATTTAGAAATAATTATAACAGATTTCATATAAACAATTTGGAATAATATTGCACAAGCTCAAAGCTAAATTATTATTATGTGCATTTTATAAACACTATTAAATATAACAACAAATCAACACAATTTCCCAAACTCTAGGTAGATGATTAGATCAATGACACATTATACCGCGACAGTTGCTGTGCAGACGACCCTCATCAGCGATTGCATCGCTCTCAATTGCATTCAATGCACAAATGCCTAAACTACCCACCAAAAAGCTTTTTTTCCCAGCAAAACCATACTATGGAATATTTGCTGTAAGGCCACACGAATTCTACACAAATTAATAAATCAAATTATCTGAATTATGGCGATTTTTAACGTCACATTCCCGTCATATAGAAAAAAAACTGTACTTCAATTTACTAGTACTTGCAGCACAGTGAATTTTGATATCTGGTTATTTTTTCTATTGAAGTCAACTTACATCATCGTACGAGTATTATAGTTAAGAAAACAGTATATTTAAAATAAATTTCTAAAATTCCGCTGGATACCCTTCTTTGTATTAGGCTTAGCCTAATTTTATCACCTGTCCCTACACTATCAGAATGCTTTTAGCCTCACTTAACAGCCTACTAAGCCGATCTTAGAACCACATTTAATCACGTCATCTACAAAGCAACTGCAGTCAGATCATTTATATAAAACTACAGATGACGAAAAAAACAAAGTGAAACAATAGTTGCCATTATGGTGATAATTCTATGTAGTTTTATAAAATGCATTTAACTAGGTATCGAAGTTAACTCTAAACTATACACAATGTGGTCGATTTTAATATAACACTATAGTAATTATATCAAATGAATTGATTTGTCAAACAGATCCACGATGAGTAGCAGACTAAGAGACCACATCGTGTGCCCACGCGTGTTGATTTGTCTGAAATCATTATGTCACAGCACAGGAACAAACACATTCTGGACTAAATAAAATCTGAAAAATGATAACAACATTTGTTTTTAAGACTAGTACGTAATTTTGGCACAACACTGTGCACGCCGCACAGTGGCATCGATGTTGTTCTTTATATACATAGTTACAGATATCTGCTCAGTGAAAATTAACATTATTTTAGGGTTCCACTTAACTATATCAACAGACACTAAGTCAGGAACAATATTATTACGATTTTGACTATATCCATACATTAGCAAGCAAAGAAAACTGAAGCATTTTAGTTACATATATTTGTGCCCAATGTGTCATGTTCGATGTATTGTTTACAATTTATTTATGAAACCCTAAATAAAAAAAAGACTGATTCAATAGTCACTGTGTATGGACAGCTGCCATTACAATCATAAAATGCAAAATCATGTATATTAAAATTTAGTAAAAAAATTATCATAGTAAATAATTAAAAAACTTATTTGAGTAAATAAATTCTCTTGTTCCATTGCTCATTCAGTGCTATATACAGTTCAGAGTGTAAAAATAATGGTACGGTGGTTCACCCACCCTATCCGGCAGCCCCGGTCACCCAACCCCCGCCCCACCCCACACTAATATACATATCAAAACACTAGACTAGGATAGAAAACGCGTAGAAGCTGCTCGCAACGCGGATATGTTACATTCATTTTTACACCCTGCCACAATGAGTATTTTACCTCAACAACACTCTTAGATCCGAACAACAATACATTACCTAACACTTTCCCTGTATAAATATATTATTATATAGTCTTGTAAAAGAAACCTTTGAAACCTCATAGGTTATTAACACTACGTGAGAAATTACACAAGAGCATTAGGATACAATATATTGCTACGAGTTAACTTATATCATTTGGCACTAAATTAACATATTGCATCTCCAGTATTCGTCACATAAGTATTTATACTTGCAAACTCTTTAGAACTCTCAATTTATTCTCCTAATTACAATTAAATTTTCAATTTAATTAATTTTTCTAATGATATAACTTTGATTGGGCCAAAATTCAATGTTTAGGTTAAGATATTACATGAACCCTCATATATAAACACCCTCCATATTGAGCAACCTGACCATTCCCATTTATTCAAATTATCTAAAAGAGACCTAACCGCGGGAACGGCTGCGCTATCGAACATTAATTACACGAAATTATTAGACAAGACGCGTGTTCGGCAAGTAAAATTTGGCAAAATTGAGCATTAAGACTTCGATTGGCATCGCAAAGTAGTACAAGTTAGTAAGATTTTACTACGTAGCACTGCGTGACTACTAAATACCCTAACTCTGGTAACTGGAACTTATTCATAGGTACACCAATTTTATACGGGTGACCGCTAACGTGCAATAAGTCTGTGTAGGTAGTCACGGAATTAGTCGCACCGACTCTCATCTGATATGAATTGTTGTCCTCGTGTGTTCATTCACCGATTACAAATCCGGTCAAAGGTACCAACATTATCTAACGTTTTGTTCGCAATAATGGCGACCAAAACGTTCGCATTCCCCCCACAGTGACCGGATTCAAATAGATGCTTCCGTACAAAATGTACAAATAAAATAAATTTTCAAAAAACTAAGTTACAAAATGATATGACATCATTAAACGTGAGACAATTATTATGAGTTTACGTTCAAAAGAACTATATAAATGACTGTGGACTTTTCAAGATATTTTTTTAAATTTACTAACTACATTAATAACAACTTTAAAATAGTATTTAAAAATTAAAAATAGTATTTTTATCAAATAATAGTTATTGCTTTTTTGATATGATAAATACATCCGGGCGCGATGTTTAGGACCGCTTGTCGTCTAAAATTGACGTGTCGCGAGATGTGCGCGGGCGCTCCGGGCCGACGCTACTCGCTACGCTTACAACCACAACGTATCATACAGATACTCTGTACACTTGATAATAATTACGTTATAACTCTTATTTGTATATTTTAAAAATATGACTGCTTTATTATATCCATCATGATCACAGCTCTCCAAAGACTTTACAATATCCAAACCTGACACTCCAAAATAAATTCTTTATCATTTACACCTATAAAACGAAATGACTATAATATCTCTATGTTAGTCCTAAAAATTATGCCATTTTGATATATTTACTTTGCAATTGCAACGGTCCCTCGTACAGCACTTAAATGCCTCATATACAAATTTTAACGTAACTCTGAAAATGACTCATTTTATAAAATAAAGTAAGCGACTAAACGACTAATATTCTCGAAAAAGAATTTAGAAAACAAGCGGCAGTGTTCGCGGAAATTCGTGCAAATAGAACCTAACTACAAAACATGTCTTAGGAACCTGATAAATTATTGCTAGAGCTTCGGGCACGACACCTCCCCCTCCTTACGTACGACAATGCATCCCCGGCGCGACCGGCGGATACATAACGAGATAAAATCTTATCAGTAGCCAATAGAAAAATATCACCTAAATAAATATGAATATTTTACACGTGCGACTCGCCGCCGAGCGGTCGCGCGACGCTCCAATAAATATAAATCTGCGCGCGCGACCGGCAGCGCCACGCGGCGGCGAGTGTGAGTATCGATCGATTTTCTCTTATTTTTGGTAAAAAATAACAAGATTATGAAATTGATATGCAACGGACGTACGGCGCTCGCGCAGCGGCATCACTGCGCCCCCTCGCCCTCCCCGTCCTCCGGGCCCCGCCCCACCGCCCCGCCTGCCCCGCCCAAGCCCCCGCCGTCGCCGGGGCCTTTCGGTGCATCACTGTAAACAAACAAAACACAACATTACATATTGCTTTCTGACTCTGCTAATAGATTATCGATTCCAACCCAATAGTAAACCCATGCTTTTGAGCATTTGTGTTCAGAAATCGTCTTCACAATAAAGTTTAATCTGTTTGGGTTTGTATCTATTTGAAATACTTGGTTTTGTAAATCAGTCTTTACCATACTAGTGTTGCCACGTCTCCTCTTTTAGGCAGCTCCAGGACCACTTCAGGACTTTTTGGATGAGCTCCAGAGAGCGTTTGATGGCAAACGCAAAGCAAGTTATGAATTGATTGAAGAAATAACTTTTAAAAAGGCCCGATTTAAAGAACTAAAATTCCGATTATTTTATCTTTAAGTACAGAAATTTTGCATACCAGACACTGGCAATGACAATGGCAACACTACGGGATCCCCCATGCCCTTGACTTCAGAGATATACAGCATGTTATCAAAGTTGATGTTTTATAATATGAAATAACCGACTAATGGGACATATAAACTTTGGGGTTTTTGGTCCCGATCAAAGATCGCACCGTGGCCGATAGTGCGCGAGATAGAGTTGCTATGATTTGGCATGTCGATTGTTGCCCCGCCTCTTGACCGGGATGACCTTCCCGTTGATTGTTTCGTGAAATATTGGTTAGAACGAGATAAACTGGAACTCGTACCAACATATACAGATATAAATTCGGAAAATGACGGATTTAATTCAACATATTACAGTTGTCTTATTTGTGGGCAATGACCTATCACTGGAATCGAGTCATGACTTTGCTAATGCGAGCACAATACGCCCAGCCAAAAAAATAATACTATACCTTCTGAGTTATGCGCGTTCACCCCTTGACTACTAAGGTGTCACTAGAGGAACACACATTTATTTTATTTACCAATTGTAATGATCAATTGGGGATTAAATTAAACTTATTTGAGAGGTGCATATTATTATTTTTTGCTTTTTTTGTCGAAGTTTAGCTACAAGTAGAAGCGGTTTTCGGAAGATATGATAAACTTGAGTAACCCAGTGAGCAGCCTAGCGATTCTTCCTAACATCATTTCGTATCTCGATACAGCACCCTCAATTCTATCGTCTATTCTCTTCACCTTCCATAATAGTATTCTCCCTCATTTTGTATTGAAATAATTTTAATAACTTAGTCGTCTTAGTTTTTTACAATCAAACGATCAAAGTCGCAGGGTTTTCGAGCCTTACAGAAGGCTAAAATCAAAGTGAAGTGTGCATTGAGAATGACAACCCAGATAGCCAACGTTAAAAGGATGGACGTTATATGAATATTCCACGGGATTCCGATTCCAGGATTTTAATCAGTATAATTCCTATGTTATTATTATTTATTAGCATTTGCCATGCAGTATCATTGCTAGAGATCCGAAAACAAATTTTGTTTAATTCCTGCTATCAACAAGGAAAATATTGTTTATGTAAGCCAATAAACGACGGCAGATGTAAATGTTACATCAGCAACACGGTGCCAAACTTTTCTCTCAAATGCACATCGTTGCCGCTGTGTTAAACGGGTGATGTCGCCGCACCTTGTAAACACACGAGAACAAATAGCGGGGTGCTTTTGACTAGAAGGCATGATTAGTTTTTATTATTTTCATTATCTACTTGAAATCCAAATCCCGGGATTCAGGGAGTATCCATATTATTCTAGCTTATGGCAAGTACACAAAATGGCTCTACATACTCCAATATAAATAAGGTGGTAATTAATGAGACTGCTTCTTATCATAATCTGCAGTAAAAATTAAAATAATAGTAGTACAGTCAAGTTGGGTAACTTTGAATTTCAGTGTAAAATTGAATCCACTCTTTTAGATCTGCAGTTACTTTTGATAAGTGCTCCAACTAAAAGATGTTGTTGAGTCTGAGGGATTGGCTCAAAACCAAACCATAAACAACAGTTATGTAGGTACTTTTACTGTTCTTAAACAGTGGATTCAATGTTACACTAAAATTCAAAGTTACTCAACTAGACCTTATGCAATAAAATAGGAAAGTACTTACAAGTTAGGATAGGAAGGGCGCGCGGAGCCGCCGGGCGCGTCGTCGCAGGGCGGCGGGCGCGAGGCCGCACTCAGGAGATAGTTGGTCGACTCACTGAAACAATTGGAAAGCCTACTTCAAATTGAATTACTGTCTCGGGTTGGGTGATGAGTGATGATGACGTCGCAAGGGCTTGTGTTTCTTGTATTTCATTTAGGCTGTACCGGGGCTATTGTAACTACGGGGCAACTGCAACTAATCTCCATAGAATTTTTTCCACCACTTTTTGTGAAAATAACCGGTTTAAGTTCACCGATGTCACATTTCACAACGTCGTATAAAAATAATTATGCAGATAAGTTGCAGTTGCCCCGTGGTTACAATAGCCCCGGTGCACCCCACGCCCTTATGTGGTTTTTAAGCAAGATAATAAAAATCTTCTTTAATTTTTAGGGTTCCGTACCTCGAAAGGAAAAAACGGAACCCTTATAGTATCACTTTGTTGTCCGTCTGTCCGTCCGTCCGTCCGTCTGTCAAGACCCTTTTTCTCAGGAACGCGTGGAGGTATGAAGCTGAAATTTATATCAATTACTCAGGTCTACTGTCCCTTGAAGCTGTGAAAAAATCAACTTCTAAGCCAACGCAATCAAAAGATACAGCCGTTTATGCCGCAAATTTTCGACACTTGCAAGGGAATCAAAACCTACAGGGTGCTTCCCGTGAACTCAGAATCTTGAAATTTGGTACGAAGCAACGTCTTATAGCATAGATAAAGGAAAAAATACGAAAACCATAAATTTTTAGTTACATCACGTAATATATATTTTTTTAATAATTTTAAACTTACTACCGATTTCCTCATAAACGCGTAGAGGTATTAAATTGAAATTCATACCAAATACTCAGGTCTATAATACCTTTAAGCTGTAACAAAATCAAACTTCTATGTCAACGCAATCAAAAGAAACAGCAATTTAAGCTGCATATTTTGAAACTCGTAAGTACTCGCAAGGGAATCAAAACCTAAAGGGTACTTCCAGTCGACCTAGAATCTTGAAATTTTTCATGAAGCAACGTTTTATAGCACACTTAAAGGAAAAATTCCGAAAACCTTAATTTTTTTGTTACATTACAAAATATATATGAATTTCATTTTGCAATAAAAATACCATAGTTATGACTCGATTGTCGTAATGAACGAACTTTGTAAACCTTGCAGGTTTGTACGGAACCCTCGGTGCGCGAGTCCGACTCGCACTTGGCCGGTTTTTTGTCTAGCCTTTGGCGCCAAGGTTACAGCTCCTTTTTGTTTTTGGGTGTGACTACTGCTGTTTAGCCTCCGATGGCTTTGAAAGCTTTGCTGTAGGGTGAGCGCAGAAGGCTCTCAACCCTTATATTAAAAGTAACGAGCTAAGGGCACCCCATAGTGGGTGCCCCACCTCGGCTTAGGGCGTTACTTAGAGGGGCAATCGGACATAAAACAGGTCCTGGCTATCGTCTTACGTAATGAGATTTTCAGCCAAGACTCACATGTGTAACAAATCCATACAGGGTGGCATTTCAATCAATATCAGTGCTTGGCTAAAATATATTGAATTTACTAACTGTCCGTTTCCGACGAGACGAGTATTTTAGAATATCCTATGTTTCCTCTACCTTAAGAATGTAAGAAAGGTAACGCTTGTATATGTATCTATGACCGCAGTTGGCTGTTGGCTAGGTGCCTCTTTAAGGAAAGTAACACGAAATCAATATTTTAAGTTGTTTATTTCAATTGATTGTTGTTGTTTCCCTTGCTACATTATCAGTTATCAAGTCCAGTTCAACTTATGTTTACCACAACAATAATCAAACTAAACCCCTCGAATAATAAACATGGTTAAGTTGAGATTACAGACTGTTCTAATTATTCTTTAACCCAATATGTAGGCAGGTGTAAAATACCTTTTTTCTTTTTCCTATCATCTTCATTTTATTTCTTGAATCAGGGAAGCACTGTACGCGAAAAAGAGAAGATGTCCTATATCACATTAACTTTGTTGACGTTGTCGTAGAAATGATGAAGATGCTGTAAAATTTTCCAGTATGACCAATATTACTAAAGTGCACATAATTTTGACGCAAGCTGTACTTGGCAGAGTAACGCAGGCAGTTGCGTTGTGGTAACTACATTTGCCGTTGTTCTTGTGGTGTTACTAGCCGCAGCGTTCACGGTGTCACCATTGGTAACGATTCCCAAAGTTTAATTTGTCGATAAAATGTGGTCCGAGACTATTAAATGACTTTTTATAAATTATGTGTCATGGTGAGTGTGAACGGACCCTCAAACAACAAGTCAAGGTTTAGATAAACGCTATGTCGCAATTACGCCAAAGTTCGTCTTTATATCAAATTATGCGTAATCGCGTCGTCCAGACATGGGTTAATAATTCTGAATGGCACCCGTAACCCATAAACAATGATTAAACAAAACTGACAAAGCAGACTATAAATATTGTACTTGTCTTGAGTTGCGGCTAAAGGTCAGGTGCTATCAATGTATTTTTTTCGTCCCGTTCTGCCATGGGTGACGACATCAATATACCTTCAGTATTAAACAATCACAACATAATATTCATCTTCGAGTCTCTTTTTGAAGCATTATTAACTGTGGTACCTGTTTTTTGTAAAAATTTACCTAAGAAATGCATTGTCAAGTTACATAACATGAACAGCCTATAAACGACCCACTGTTGGGCACAGGCCTTACCTCAACTATGAGGTGGTGCAAGCCATACTCCAACACCGGGTTGATATAATTAACTAAGGAGAAAATATTATTAACTGAATTAATCCAAAACTGTCCTCCAGAAACAAAAAATACTCGCACAGTAAGGCGCTGTGCAGATGGCGGGGCGGGGCGGTCTTTTTGTCCGCGAAGTAGACCGCGTCTGCCCGCCGATGCCCGCTACTGCCCCTTCACCGTGAACAATTCAAGTGCCCGGTACGGGCATCTATGGAGCTGACTTTTTGCCCTTCGTGTGGTTTGGTAGTACCTATAGGATTCCCATTGCTCTATAGTTCGCGGTCAAGACTGGCCCACCCCGTTCTAACTAAACACGGCTAAAACCAACGCCCTTCTTCAAATTATAAGTACCTACTTCAACCGCAGCATACAGTCCTATTCTTTAGTCCAGTTATTTTCGAATGATAAAAAAACAATTCTACAGATAACACCAAATCAGGTTACCACAAATTGAATACATCCCTATTGTAATTTTTAACTAGTTATATGTGAATTATTCGTATACTTTTTGAGGTCAAATCTCTAATCAACCACTCTAGACAACGAATATGAAGACAGATAACCGCCACTACCAATGATATTCTAACAAAAAAGAGGTAGATAGGTTACTTGTGCTAAAAAAGTGGCACCCGAAATCACAACTTTCGAACACCTCAGCAAAGCATTGACAGTTGGAGACGACACTGCGCAACATGTTGTATCTGTCTCGCTTACGCTCTAGTAAATAATCATTCTATCATGTTCACACGGTCAAATAATAGGTAAGTATACGCACGCAAGCGGAAAACTTCCGACTTCGCATCAATACTGACAAAACCTATCTACCTCTTTTTTTAATATAATGTCATTGGCCACTACACATTTTTTTTATTGTTTCCGTTCTTATTTCGGCGGTCCACATTTTTAACCAAATACTTGGGTAAATCTGTTAAACGTGTGTCCAATAATTATCAATAAAATTTAGCTGCACACTGTTTCCCATGGTGGTAAATAGGCGCGAATCCAGCCCTCAAAAAAGGTTGTGGGCTCAGCCACCAAAAAATTAAACTAAAAAATTTAATTAACGGCGGCGTTTTAGTGGCACGGCTGTGTTCCAAATCACGTTGGATTTTTTAAAGGCTCTTCAGTCAGCTGTTCTTATCATCAGCCTATCGGTCTTATTAATATATCATGATTACAACAAGAAAATTAAGGTTGTGGGCATGCCCACAGTGCCCACAACGGTGGATCCGCGCCTGGTGATAAAAGTATATTATCATTTTACTAAAACCGCAGAAACTTTGCTACCAAATGCTGAGCTATAATATCTTTGAAGGTCACTATGAGCTGTCAAATTATTTTGAGGAATCGCGATTTTATCTACAATTATTGTTGCGCATTAATCGGAAGAAATATTCTGGTAGGGTTTCCTTGTTGTCAAAAAAGTGTCTTTCGATGTTAATCCTGTAATTAAAAGCCTGATTCACCAGTTTTTTGGGGGCTAGAAGTATTTCGTTGGTTATGCGGTTAACCTTAACGTTTTAGTAATTCACCACGATTTACTCTCGACTTTAATTCTGCTTTCCGTTCAAATCCTTTCTCCTCTCATGACGAAGTTCTCAATATTTTTTCATCTTTTATGTCTCCCAATCAAAAACTCGCTGTCGGTGAACGACGCACCAGAAGTTCACATGGCAAAAATTCAGACATCGCGCGTCACACATTCATTAAAACCACAGACGCTATAAGTTTTAAAAAAACCGGGAGGATAATACGTCGATCGCGGTGTACATCGCAAAACAAACTGCTTTTTTACGTTCAGTGCCAGAAAAAATGCAATTCATGCAAGGAATCGCTTTTTACGCATCGAAGCCGTGTTCTACGACGCCGTTTTGTGGTAATGTGTTTATTTATATACCGAATCCGAATAATTAAATCAGGTCATTGACTGCTCTTTGCGGGACTGACTTGCCTGAGAGCTTGATCATTTAGATAAACATTAGATGGATAGATATATATTTTGTACGAAAACATAGTAATATTGATTTACCGAAATAACACTCACAGCATGCAGCATTAGTGCCAACATCAATAAAATAACGCAATGGGGTACGTTTTAATGAAGCGCTATTTAGAAGCAACGCTTAATAGCAATACTCTCGTACTATTAAAGTATTTTAACTGTTTGCTACCTAATCATGAGTATCTGTCTACGGTATCATTCTGATTCAAATAAACGTGAAACAAATGAACGAACTGAATGAATATGTAATCAAAAACAACTGAAGGAACGGAATTGATAACCAAAAACAAATGAAAATGTCACCTGGCAGTTCTCATCCGGAGCGCGGCGCAGTTCTCCTTGCACTTGTAGGCTAGCACCTGCTTGATCCTGCTGACTTCGACGTCGGGGAAGTGCCGGCTGACGTAGGAGATGAGCGCGTGCACGCGGCGCCGGTCCAAGGGCGGCTTGGTCGGCCGCGACTCCTGCCCGGCGCGCGACCACCGCTGGCCCGTCACGGAGCACGTCGCCAGCTCGATGGGGGAAAACAGAGCGGCTGCTAAGCCACGAGTCACTTTTCTGTAGTCCCCCCACTTTACGCCGCGGAGCAATTCTTCGCGGATCTCGACGCCCTCGCCCAGTTTTATCTGTTGGCGGTGAGTTATTTGAGAAAAGTTGCACATGGGAGCATAATGGTTTTACAGTTCGGTTTCTGATGAAGTTCATAAATAAGGTATTGAAAGACTGGGTCGTCAATGCGCGACTTATGACAGGTGTTTTGTGTCCGAAACTGCAGTAACCAGCTAACTATTAGGCGGCCCACATGCTAGTTTGATACCATTGCATTGAAAAGACGACTGAGTATACTAGCTACCCAGTAATTATCTGTTGATCGCTTAGTTACATAATAGGCAGTACATAACGGCACTCATAACGTTAAAGGACATACCCAGTAATGGATTACAAGTAACATAGATAGTGAAATGTTTTTAAAATGAAAGATACACGTTGTACGAGTATACTTTGCTCATCACATGGACATGGCTACATATCTATCGTTTGTATTGTTTCTCATTGCTTGCTTAATAAACCTAGTTTAGCTTTTGCAAGTGTTAAACATGCTTTTCTAATCCAAGACATAACCTTAAAAGTTTAATATTATGTGAACAAACATATTATAAAACAGTAAAGATATGTTATTTAATTCAATTTATTTAATCTGCAAATAAATATTTTGCCAGTAAGTTCTTGTTTCCATGAGTAGGTGCTGTATTTGTACCTTTTTAAGACACGACATGGCCTTCGTAACGTAATTAGGTGTTTATTTTGACTTGATAAACAACCTACTCACACCCATCCTACCCTATGACAATCTGATCTTAATAATCAAAATGCAAAACAATATTTACAAAATATTTATATGTAAATATTGTTTTGCATAAAATTACTATTTGTATCAAAAAATAATTTATTAGTAAATAGCTTCTTTCGTGAATACATAACAAACAATATTTCGTTTTCATTGTAAATAGACTATTAAAAACTATTATGAGATAACGCTGAAATATAAAATTCGTTAAATAGAGGTCCTCATTGTGTGTAAAATATAGCGCTTGAACGATAACTGTATGTCGTTGATAAGAAAAGACATGCTATATGCTCGTAGGGCTAAGATATACGATTTGTTTTGTTGATATGCTATAAGTGTGCTCTTAGCAACCGTGATAAAACAACGATGTGAACAAACCTATCTGATTATGAAGTCAGATACCACATAATTAAGTTAAATTCTTAATGACTCATTAAGACAGCTTTTGCTACACGAATTATATCTCAAAATTAAAGTTATAAAGACTTGTTTTCTATTGTTATTAGTGCAGGAAGTATTAAAATTCATCATGAAACTTCATGGACACTTTTCGACGATTGTCTAGAGGTGTTATCATTATCATTACTATCACCCATGACAGTGGTTATCATCTTCTTAAGATACCACTATAATCTTACCATAAAATTTAAGCCTATCCGAGAATTGAATTTAATATAGCAACCATAGTAGGAAGAGTTAAAAATCCTCGCGGTCTCATATACGGTGTGTTGCTATAAAGGCGGCCACCATATCTGGTACTATCAGTAGGCCTAGCACGAAAAGCTAACGTTTTGGTAATCGAAAAGTAAACGATACTCTTTTTTCTTTTTCCTATGAATTTGAAAAGAAAAAGTATCGTTTGCTTTTCGATTACCAAAACGTTAGCGGTGCGTGCTAGGCCTACAGAAACCAACCACACGATCAAGGAAGCAAGCGGGATTGACGTAACGCTCGCTTGACGTGCGTTTTAACACTAAACCTGGTGGAAGCAACTCCTTGCTCGTTCGTAGTTAACTATAGTCCGTTCGCGTTAAGAATTTGCAGTAAAATTACATACTTGTCTTTTGATCTAGCACGTCCCGCCCGAACCAATCAAATCGTTCTTAATTAGAAAGTCAAGTCCACAGTGACCAGTTGAACGCATACTTTCGAACGCAAAGGTTGTGGATCTGAGTTTTTTTGTGTGCAACAGAATTAAATTTAAAAATCACTGCATTCCTAACGCAAACGGACGGTGTGTCTGTTCGGAACAAAAGCAGCATATTCCACCAAGTCATACAGAACAGTCATCATGTTAGCAATATACTGTTACTCACCAGCCTTGGAGCGGCCGCCCCTCGCTCGTTCTCTCTCTTGAGCACGAAAGGCAGCGCGCGTCGGTGTTGCTCGAGCCACACGGCGTCCGGCACGGGGCGGTTGCGGCGTCCGTCCCATCGCCCTACTATATCGCATCATCATTGAAAACAAATTCATTAGAAACAATATCGTGTTAGTGTTTGACTAGATTTGTTGGTACAAGTAAATAAGAGCCAGGGCCGCTATAAATACACTCTAAGATATATACAGAAATAAAGTTCGTACAAATTACCGCGTTTCATATTCGCTATCCAGGATACAGTGCAAACATTTAAAAAAGTAATATGAATGAGTGAACACCGTGGGATACCATTCAGTTCAGTGTTTAATAAATTTTGCATGATAATGGTGCCCACATACCGCCATAGTAGTGGCTCTTCATATGTCTGTAGGTGTAGGTGACGTGTCTGTGTAATAGCTGATAATAGTTACCATGTGGCAAGTGTAACGTTAGCTAAACTGCATGGGTGTTATGGTTTATATCACAATCTGTGAGTGATTGATTATGCATAATATTACAATACTAATACAATAATTGTAGTTCAAATTTGCTAAGTTTATTCTTAATTGCACTTTACTCTGTAGTGCCAGAGTCTCAGTGGCAACAGTAGATCGGCAGCGATCCCAGTATTCAAGCTAAGCCAGGTCGAGTTGTGTGACCACAAGAACTGAATCTGAAATTTTTTCATCCACGGCACCGGCATCTACTAGATGAGTCGCTAAGCCTATTCAGAGGCCTTTGAGCGGTTTGATAAAGGAGAGGTGGATCATTAGCCTCACTTCTTTAACATTCCGCACTGAGGCCGCGTGTTGTGGTATGTTTCGCATCACCTTCATAGTTGAAATGAGGCCTCTGCCTAGCAAAGACGAGACGCATGTTTTGTATAGTTATAGTTACCTACATTATTCTACAATATTAAACCAAAGTTGGATGGGGGCCGTAAACGCTGATAAGGAGTAATCAGGGAAACATAAAGGTAATCAGTAGCGCTAATTACTATCAATGCCACTATTTTTATAAAAAATGATAACAACACAATGTCTGCTTTGGTGTTTTCCTGTCGTGACATCTCTCATGTACCTACATATATAAATTACCATCTAATCAAGATCAAATGATTAGGAAAACAACACTAGAGCCAAACTAAAAATCGTGAATTTTCATAATACTTTATTTTTTTATTTAGTAAAAAATTACACTGATTTATGTACATACATTGAAACGTCTAAATTCCTGCGCAAATCAACTTTGCACAAAATAATAAGAACAATAAAACACGTATGGACACTTGGATATTAAAATTTAAGCCACCAGTTAAGTAGACTATTATTGTTATGTTTGAATAATGAATTATGTTGTACTAAAATAAACATCAGTTTGTAAACATTAAACGTAGTAAAATTACTTTAAAGACTTACTAAACTATTAGATCAGTAACAGAAACGCAATAACTAAGTAGGTTGAATAGGTATTATATTAAAGCTTAGGGAACTTAAAAGGTTCAAAGATGGCTTCATAAAGAAGACAATTTTCAGATAAAGCTATTGTGAACAGATAAAATTACCATACGAGCATGCTGTTCAATGTAAGATTCAAAATAGGTGATGTCGCGTTTTTCGTTCAAAGTTACATTTTCGTAAACATTACTATCATAATGATAAATCTTCTAATTCATAAATTCCTTAATTTAATTCAGAAAGTGTCAAGATATTACTTTTTCTATACAGTTTTATTACATTTCTTTTTAAATATTAAGATAATAGAAGCTGCACCTTAACTTATCAAGGGGACTAAATTAGTTTAAGGAAAGTCCAAAGTGCTTTTCAAATTACAATTACTAATACGTATAAGCGATTATTTTAAGAGTAATTATTATTGCAATCAACTTCCAACCATAAATTTTAATTCTAACACAGATCAAAATAAATGCGTAGTATATTTTTAGAGATCACGGATACATACTTGAGATCACACATTATTCAGATAGTTTCACAATCAAATTTCAAATGATAAACTAATATTGTAATTCACAACCCTAATCATACATTCAATAACGTGTCCTCTCGCAGTATCTTGTTTTTAAAATGACTAGATGTGCTATTTACTTATGGCATCCGAATTTTATAAATCATTCAAAAAGGAAAACTGATCGACAGTCAAAATGTTGTATAAAGCATACTATATAAAAATTACGAAAAGAATCCGCATACAAAAAGTGATTGTAAAGTATACATCTACAGCGACCTAGGTGCGGCATGGCAAGTTAACTCCGCTCATTCAACTCGCTGGTGAATCTTCGTTATACAACTAATATTATGTACCATATCATTAATTAATATTAAATATACGAATTTGAAGACATTTAATATTCAATCATTACATCTGAGTTTGTACAAACTATTTACCGGGAGCCGTCCAATCACTCAACAATATAACATTGTGTAAAGATAAAACTATTGTGTATAAAAATATCACTATTGTTGTTTCAACACGAATTTATGTTTGAGAGTTACATAAGTCCGCGAGTTCGACAAATAAAACGGCTCGGTGCCGCTGTCCGCCGCGATTGCGGTACAAAAAAAATTACACTCTACTATGAAAATACAGTTTATTTACGTCTAAGATCGCGTCGGACAGCGCGCAGCGATTGTGGATAACGTGTATAATGTCTGTGTGTATAGTACTATGTATGTAACCAGTAAATAACCTATTTATGTAAAATCAGCACCGGTCGCAACAAATGCTTAACAACAATCAGTCTATTGTCAAAAAGGAAGGTAGCTGTCTTCCCTTTAACGAGGTCGATTAGTCATCAACGAAATCCCTTCAGCAGGGCGCGAGCGTGACTCAGCACTGTGCTTCTCATTATTGTGACTAAAACATGGATTTTCCGTACCATGTTATTGTCTTCTATTATTATTGTTTCCCTGAACCAAGGTGGCAAAGAAATCTTTTGTTAGTATGCAATTAGTTAGGAACATGTGTTTATTAAGAATCTATTAAGTAGGTATGTATGTATATGCTATGTATTAACAATAGAAGCCTCTTGTATTATCCCCAGCCGTAGACTGTTATTTATGGAATATAATAAATCCTGTTTATATTTACAGTAAACTTACATTATTATATCTGTACAAACGGACAAAAAGGACCTCGTTAAAGCGACTATAAATATCTGGCACTAGGTATATTTATCGAAAGGCACGCAATAAGCGGAGAGGTGTGACGGCAGATAGGCCCCCGGCGACACTCCGATCACAGACTAGATAATATATTTATTGACAGTCTTCGTTACAACGTCATAAGCCACTTCTTCAACGGCGACACTGAGGGGAGACGCAGCGGCGAGCTTGCTAACCAAAGATATGATCCAGAAAATTGAAGAAGAAGAGCAGAACTCAATGCCAGATTCAAGGATCTAACAGGAAATTAAATCATTCAGTGCTGGTACTGCTGCTGCTAGTGTAGACTCGCGAGCGCTGATCGCGTCGTTGCGTCTCCCAGTGAGTGTCGTTTAGGGTTGCCAACCGATCTATATTGTTAGTATTTAAATATAACATTAACGGCAGCTTCATTAGTATCACACTCCTCAAAATGCTTAGATCTCTCATGAGTCTCCTTACTTATCTATACTGCGCCCGAATGGGTCTGTTATTTGAACTGACATTTAGTATTCTTATCATATTTATAACAATGGAAAACGCAATAAAATATTGAATATGCTTGCATAACAGTAAACGTAAAGTTCTGAAAAGGAAACTTTTTATAGTAGCTTAGAGCAGTATCTGAAAAGGTTGGCAACCCTAGAGTCGATCCTCGAGCGTGTAAGAGAGAGCGCGTGAGTCTTGCTGAGCGACGCGACTACTGTTGGAAGCGCTGAGCGGGCCGCAGCGCGGGCAGCGGCGGCGGCGGCGGCTTGCTTTTGCGCGCGGGGTGCTGCGCCAACGTGTGCCGGCGCAGGTACAGCGGCGTCTTGAAGCTGCGGCCGCACGTCGCGCACGCCACCGGCTGCGCCTCGTGGATCAGCCGCACGTGCTGGCGCAGGTTGGACGCGTTGCTGTACCGCCGCCCGCACACCGCGCACTGCACGCCGCACGCGCCGCCCGAACCGCCCGCTGCCAACAACACCACGTTCGCACTGCCAGCCGAGCCAGCCTCGCCGCCCGCCTGACTCCACATCGCACGGGAACGACCGGGTTCAAATGCTATCTCCGATTGTTCTCTTTAAGCCGAGGTCTGTGCCACGAAAAAGGTTTGGATTGAGAGCTTTCTGCTCATTAAGTCCAGTAATGCTTTTGAAGCCATTGCGGATTAAACAAGATCAAAATGCTTTTTATATCAGGTCATGATCAGGATCACTTTTTATTTAATTACTAATTTAGTCAAATGTTAATTCCAACTTCACAAACTCTTATGAGATTGGTGAAAAGACTTCCCTGATACTGGTCAGAGTCGTAATTGATCATTTCATAATAATTTTCATAATCCATATAGCATTTGAAACGGGTTTTTCGCCAGTAATCGTCGGGAGGCGGAGCATAGTTCCCGTGGCGATGAGGCGACGGTAGAATGCGGGCGACGAGCCGAGTGCGGCCGCGGTGCAGGCCGCGTCGCCACGACACCCGCGCGCCTAGCCACCATGTTATGTACAATACAAGACCGCGCGCGCTCTCTTCTACGACCGATAGTAATCTCTAAAAAGGTTCGCCGGGGGCGCGGCTGTCCGAGTCGACGTGTGCGTGTGATAATGACGTGAAATGTGAAAAAATAAACAATATTCACCTTCAGCGTTGTCCTCCCGGAGCTCTGTGCCGATTCCGCTCATGAGATCCACGTTGCCTGTGAACAAAGACAAAAGATAATCATCATGTCACAAGGTAAACGATCATCGGCGCAATAAAGGAAACATACAAACCTTGCAAAGCAGCGAAGGGATTGGCCAGTGCGTTGTTCTCATAGTACATGGGCGGAAAACTGGAACGTTCCTCGTCGCTAGCTTCTTGTTCCATAACTTCCATTTTTGGTTCCAAAAGATCTGATGCGTTAAAATCTTGACATTTGTCCCTTTCCACGTCCCCGGGATCCATAAGAATGTCGGTTTCCTCATTTTTGACTTCCGTCGCTTCGAGATCAGTTTTCACCCTTAAAGCAGGGTAGTTGCACGTTTCGCTGTAGTCATCATTATTAGGCCTCATTTGACTAGAAGTTTGAAATGGAGCTTCTTCGTTGAGATTATTTCTGGCAACATCGGGAGAATTGATTGTGGAGCGGCGACTCGTTTTGTCCGGCTCTTCGGCGGCCGTCGACTCGGCGTTTTGGCTTGCGGCTTTGGAAGAGGAGGTAGAATGTGACGGCTTGGCGCTGAGCAAATTACGTAGTTGGGAAGGAGGAGATTTACGGTTTACTTTCTGCAAGAGATAACGTATCATGTAATTGCACGGTACACGTGTGAAGTACCTACGTCTGGTTATCTTTAGTACAGCTTTTACTCTAGGGCCGGAAAATTGGTGCCCTTGGGATATTTTAAGTTGTTTTTTTTCGCCGAAATTTACCTATAAACGAATGTGTGCCTGTGTGTGAGCACACATTCGTTTGCCCAAAAACCCTCTTTAAGTAGACTGGTGCTAATAGTCGTCTTTAAGATATGTACCAACTATTGTTAGTTACTACTAAACTATAGCAGTGGTAGGAATATTTCGTTAGTACTCTAATTCTAAGAAGGGGATCGAAAATCTCTATGAAATACACATACATTCCGTAAATTGGCGCAAAAGTACTTAAAATCCTTTAAGAAATATAGTAGAACTACCTAGGTAGGACATCATTTTAAAATGCAACCATCAGCCCTGTCAGTTCCTTACTTTATCGTTGTGTTGTGAGCAGTCTGTGAGGCCGCGTATCTGCAGCGCGTCGGCGGTGCGCAGGAAGGCGCTGAGTTGCGCCTGCGCGATGTTCACCTGCCCCACGTACATGAACTGCAGCAGCGCACGCACGTGCGACACCTCGCAGTCGCGCATGAATATTATGGGGTGAGGACATGGATTGTTCTGGAAGTAAACGAGATGCTTTAGCGCAGCGCTACAGGCCTTACGTATCATCTTAAACCAATGCAGTAAAGGAAATTTTCCAACTGCGCTTACGCTTGACTTGTAGCCTACTGTACAGCAGTATCAAAATGTGTGTGCGGAGAGAGTGGTATATGTATTTAGGTAAAGCAAAAAGATCACTACAAAGTTAAAGTAGTGTTTCTTTTCTACTGAATTTTAGTGACGGTTTCGACGACGATTACTTTTTGACCATTTTAATGTTGACTGTCCAACGAAAAGTATACGATTTTCAGATGAAAGGAATGGTGGGAGATGATATTCTCATAGGCAATTGGAAAAGTAGTCTTGGCATTAAGTCCGCCATTTGTACTTAATTTTTTTTAATGTGCAATAAAGAATAAATAAATAAACAGTTTAATAAATTACTTTCAACTTGGATTCTACGACAGATAGGTGATGGCTGAGGTAGATCCTCATTGTTAGGTTTGCGTCATCTTGTGGAACACAAATCTCAAAGGTTTATTTCAACTGCTATCATTGTGCTGAACTATAAATTAGACCCTTGGCCTTTTACGGCTCATCTGGCGCTTCTGGTCTCTGCGCTAAACGGCACGCTACACCTATAATATGACCTGTAATACTATTCATTCCTAGCCACTGGCTATTCCAATTGCCAGCCAAAAAATTGGCCTTCAGCTTTATAAGAAAACAAATTATTTGGTTTAGAGATGTTCCAGTTATTTATTTATATACGTTAACGATTAACTCCGCCGGGCTAGACGCAGATTATCAAAATCTGCTAGATTGCAGTAATGTTATAGGCCATTGATATAATTAAAAACAGTATTTTTCCATTATACCTCACAGGGCTTCTTTTTTTAAATTTGCAAATCACTCCATAACATTCAGCCTCAATACCGCGTTGTCGAACTATTCGGTAAACTTACATTAATTGAAATTATATTTTTTTTATACAAGAAGCATCTACCTATATTGTTTTTATGATTTGATTGGGGATTCAGGTTCTTTTTGCCTTGACGTGTCAGAAGTGCTTGTAATAAGCTTACATGTTTTTTTCACTTTTAATAATGGACAGATTATTGAAAATTAGACAAACATTTTTAAAGCAAAGAAAAATTTTTGACCCTGGCCAACCTCATTCACAACATTCTGTTAATTATTTCATCTAATGTGGTATGTATTACAAGACAATGCATGTTTTGAGAACTTTGTTAAAAATGTCCCATGCCCTCCATGTCCCTTTCCCATGCAGGCTACTATAATATGCAACAGCTATTGATTTCAAAGCGAAATCAAGCTTGATTATTGTAGTGTAACTTAAACATAACAAACTAATCTTTACAATTTTTACAAAGTGTTTGAAATTTCACTCAATTGTGAAACTCAATCAAGGCAATTAAGAAGTAATTATTCAAATGAAATTATAAGAATTGCAGTTTTTATTTAGAATTCAGAGCCCTAATAGGCCTACTGTTGGGATTTTCAAATATATTTATTTCTTTTTGCATTAGTGACTAATTGTAAGATAAAAATATTTTTTCTCATTCATAAGTTTTTACACAAAATGAAAATCACGATGGAAACTATTCAGGACAGTGAAAGTACAGCTGAAGGGTGAACTCGAAAGGAGATTGCTTCCAGTAGACCATGATGACAGGAAACAATTTTAGAAATAAATGTAGAAAAATATAGCTGTGCAAAGATACCTAACTAAAATAAATAGTCATTGATCCTCCAAATGAATTAATAGTAAGTATTATCTTCAAAAGTCCAAATAAAACATACTTGGCTTAACCTGTGGCTTAACTCACCAAGTTTGGTAAAAGGTGAAAGATTCTCTCGAGTTATGTAAAATTGATCAAATTTTGCTCATTGTTCAGTGCAGTGTCGCCATAACTAATGATGCCATGGCCAGTTCATCCCCATTGGACATGAAGTAGT